>JAZBNJ010000055.1:0-1278708 GCA_037349165.1 Choristoneura rosaceana | reverse complement strand
ATCAGTGGCCTGGCGTCAGATGTTTCCCTGGCAAAGCCGAAGCAAAGATCTTGAAAGTACAGTGAGACTCATTTATATCAAATGATATTGTAACGGATAACTCCCGTCTTAAATCGAGTTTAGCTCGACATGTTTCAGGCTATTTCGTAGCCCTTCTTCAAAGTAAAAAAAAAAAACACACAGACAGACAGTGCATTGTTTTGTTTTCAATTTCATGTATAACTAAATAATTTTAGTCATCTCAGCATGCTGATGTTGTAAATCCAAAAATGAAATTGTAAACTATTTATAACCATTATTTTTAATAAACCTTTTTTACTTTTTTTTTTTTTTTTACATCGCTCCGTAAAGGCAAGTTTTGTTGCGGTGGCCGCAGAGTCGCGTGCTCCTTTGAAGAAGGGCTACGAAATAGCCCGAAACGTCGAGCTAAACTCGATTTAAGATGTGAGTTATCCGTTACAATGTCATTTAATACGAAGCTAAGATCGCTTCCATCTTTCACAAATCCTATGTCCTGTTGTCTGTTGTCCTATTTCGTAAATATTGGGCAACATGATGGGAATAGGGTTCTATGGACGCTTTGCCACTGATACATATGATAATATCAAAAATGTACCATAATTTTTACTTTAGTATTGTTACGCGTAAGAATTGATACTCTTAGATCAAGAGTAGGCAAATTTAAAATATTATATTTTAGTTAAGAGATTTTTTTTCAGACTGTTTTTTTTTGTTGTCTGTACTGCGTTGTCATCCAAACTACATATTTCTGCCTGATTACCAAGTTTCAAGCCAGTTTGATTAGGTAAGGTACGGACAATAGGCGAAACAAAATAAAATCTTGTTATAAATAATCCACCGTTTTAATTTAGACTTAGACATTCCAAAATTAGTCTAAATTAAAATAGAGAATATTAATTTAAATTGATACTCTTTTGATCTAAAAGTGTGAATTAGGTACTACCTACTAGTACTCGTATAATAAAATTATTTTAGAATGTAATCAAAGAGTGAATGATTTTGTTTTGTAAAATCGTTACGAGATATATATTTTTTTAATTTCTAATAATACAATACAACAATACAATACAAATACTCTTTATTGTACACCAGAAATAATAAGCGATACAGAAAAACAGGTACACAGATAAAATTACAAGGTAAGCAATAGGCAATACTTATCTACCTACGTACAATCTGTCTACTCTATAAAGCAAATTAGAACAGAAAATGTTTGAATGCTATTTTAGTACTTTTTTTAATCAAATAATTATTTATTTTAAGTAGAACGAGCCAACTTAAGGATTAAAGGCAGTTTCCGTCTAGGGCCCACCAATTTTTTCAATGCTGTATAAATACCCTTACGGTAGGCACAATTCTTGTGGTATGGGAGTGGCTGAGGTGCTCAGATAAAAAGAGAACACGTCTCTATTCCATTTGCAGGTGGTCGGACCTTGTGCAAGGTCCGCCCGGATTGCTACCGCCATCTTGCTCGCTAATCCTGCCGTGAAGCAGCAGTACTTGCACTGTCGTGTTTCGGCGTGGAGAGTAAGACAGCCGGTGAAATTACTGGCACTTGAGGTATCCCATCTTAGGCCACTAGGTTGGCAACGCATCCTGGTCGTATAAAAAAAATTTGTCAAGTCATGAGGTTAAGCATGTTTCAATACTTTGGAGAACCTTGTTTGCTCGTTAGTGCGGAAATTGCCATTAGGTACTATCCTTAGTAGGTACAGTCAAGTGCAAAGATATCGACAGTGTCAAACTTACAAAAATAGATTATGTATACACGACCTTAATGTTAAGTGCATAAAGTGGCGTGTATACCGGGTGTGGCCTGTAATATAAGCAAAAAATGAAAACATAGATCATACTCCTCAAACTGAACATTAGTTCAGCGAATTTTAAAAATAATTAGTTTTTTATTTTTTATTACACTTTTAAGTTTATTCGCAGAAGCAATGTAAAGCAAAATGCTTGATGTTTGTAGCGTGACAGGCGACGTCAGTTGTGTTCTAGGATGGCGTACATTGATGGCAGTATTTAATTTGTATGAAAAAAGGAAAATTCAAAGACCCTATTATTTTTAAAAGTCGCTCAACTAATGTTGTTCATTGCAGTTTAACGAGGACGATCTATGTTTTAATTTTTTGCTCGTATTACAGGCCACACCCGGTATATATTTTTGGAACTTTGGCCGTGTCGCGATACCTGTCATGTGCACTTGACTGTGCAGTGGAAGTACTGGTAGAGGTACTTACCTTTCGATCAAATACTATTGTTGATTCGGCCATGTGGTTTCTGGCGTGACAAGTAATGGAATAGGTAGGGCGTGTTAACTATGGCTGGGATAGATTAGCAATAAAGCAGCTTAAGGGCAATTCCAAAAATAGTGGCACCTTAACCTGTCATTTAGTTTTTGAATAAAAACTATGGTCAATTTATTGTTTTCAGAAAAAATAAAAATGTTCACAGGTAAAAACCAATCGAATACACAAAGGCCAGGCATTTTTATTAAATTTCAATTTATCAGTTTCATAAAAAAAAATTGATAGTGCCAGTTTTTACTGTAACCTGTCTTGTCCAAACGCGACACTCTTCGAGTTTTAGTTGTTTAGTTTATTCGTATACGATTTTATGTTAAAAAAATATAGCGCTATATGACAACAGGAAAATAACTTTATCAAAAATATGTTGCACGGATTTTATATATCATTTTCAAATAACAATATCCAGGCCCGAAATTTGTCCAGCGATATTTTCACTGTTACCTGTGTGTTCACAGTACAGCGTCTCACTCACACAGAAATAACATTTGTAGACCATAATTTGCGGCAAAACATTCCGTAAGTATCCATCTAATCGCCAAGCATAGCATTTGCGGCTGTACGAACATAGTTTTGTGGTGACAAGTGATCGAAGGCAGGAATCTGGAGTTTGTAACGTGTATTGTTACTTTAACTTGTCGTGATTATTAGACGATATTGATATGGGACGTTTTTTACTTATTTAATTAAAATGTTCTATATACTCATATCTGATTGTATTGAGAGTGAGGCATTCATATTATTAACGGTTTTTAAGTAATCGTCTAGTATACCTACTTTTCACTGTAACCTGTGTCACTTTCACTTGTAATCTATATACAGGTTAAAGTTACTCTTGGCAGGTTAAAGTAATAAATAATTTTGAGTGGCATTTACGAGTTCGCTATTAGGGTATCTTAGTACCTAAAGTTGTTGATATGCCAACTTGTTCACTTGGCGATTTTTAACAGCTGCAATATGTTCCTTGTCCCTCTCAGTTATTGTTATTTTCGTTTGTCCGGTATAGGAACTTCCGCAACTACAATCAATCTTATAAACACCTGGTGTTTGGAAGGGATCGACATCCTTAGGTGTCCTAATATGCCTCGCGACTTTGTACAAAGGTGTGTACACTACCTTGATGGAATACTTGCCTACAACGGCTCCCCGTCACTCCTTTCACATACTCGTAAGACATATACGCAGGTTGTCTAGCTACATCAGGATGTTTGGTTCTACGTTTCCTTCTGGGCTGCCATTTAGTCACCACATATCCGTCACACTTTATTACCTCCTGAACATATTTCAACTCGTCCTCAGTCACAGAAATCAAATGCCCTATTTTGCAATGAACTCGCAAAGGATGAGATGTCTGGGATAGTGGTGAGACGATGCATTCAGAAACCCTATCTATGTGCGTCGGCTTCCTATCGAAGGTATATGTCAAAGAACCATCCGCTCTCGCCATTACCTTTACATTAAGGAAAGATAATGTATGCCCATCTTTCAACTCATAAGTAAAATTAATCTTTGTATGAATGGAATTAAGATATGCAATAAACTGTTCCACTTCAGGTTTCCCACCTTTCATAACGCATAAAACATCATCGACGTACCGCTTCAACAATTTCACATTCCACGCTTGTCCATCCAGATATTGACTAACTTCCCCCGAATTATCTCATAGCATTCTTTAAGAGAAACACTGGTAAAAAGCGACGCCAAATCAAAACTCACCACAACGTCGTCTTCTGGTTCCAACTTAATGCTGCTGAGAATTTCTAAAAAATGGCGAGAATCCTTAACATAAGATGAAGTTTTCCCCACAAGCGGCCACAACATCGATGCTACGTGTTTCGCAAGTTAGGAAAAGCCATTTTGACTTACGATACTTGGGTCTTAAAGACACGCCCGTCTTGTGCACCTTCGGCAAACCATATAACTTCGGCAGCTGCGCGTTCTTCGGCTTGTAAAGGCTCAAAATCATCATCGTCAAACACATCCTTTAGTATGACAACAGTCCTTATACGGCGCGTGATTCTGGCCGTAGGTTTGTACGACACTGGCTTATAGACCTGATCGACATTCAACAAATTGATTATTTTACTCTCGTAATCATTAGAGTCCATCACAGCAGCGGCATTACCCTTGTTCGCTTAAGTACAAAAAACCTTCTGGTTCTTCCAAATATTACTTAAAGCCAAACGCTCTTCCGCAGTGACATTGTTTTACGGTAAGCTGGCCTTTCTTAAAATAACCGCAACATCTTACCTTAGGACATCGGCGTCACTCGAAGTCACTTTATTGTGCATAATTACTTATTCCATGCTACTGATTACGGTTCTATAAGGAGTTCGTTTTGGTGTCAAAGCATAATTCAACCCCTTTTCCTCTTGATACATACTCTTTTGCACAAAATCTGTAAAATTCAACTTTAACCTGTAATCTTTTCTCTACTAACCTGCGCAATGTAACTTTAACCTGTATCTCCAAAATTTCAACACGCCACAATTTCTGTATTTTTATGAATTTTGCGGTGCCCTTTACAAGTATGCCCCAATTGAAATATTTAAAAAATATTTGTCAAACTCAATTGGTAAAACTGGCCTATTTTTTTTCGACAAAAAACTTTAACCTGCCGGTGCCACTATTTCTGGAATTGCCCTTAAGCTTAAGTCGCTGGGTGAGTACAAGATTGACACAAGTCAAAATATAAAAATACTTAATAGACTGTAATTATTGTATTGTAACAGTTCGTTAGTAGGTAGTTGTTTTAATATTTTTACTTGTGCCACTCTTGCACTCATCTAGCAAAGTACTGAATACAAGAGGAGGATAATAACGTCGAGTTAAGCGCCGGGTTTCACTGTACGGCGTACTTACCTACAGTGTATAATAACTATTACTATTTTTTTACCTATCTCAGGAACGTCCCCTCCGTCTGTAGTTGTTTTTTTTTACTTTTAATTCGCTGAAATATCGTATTTTTTGTCGTTAGTTAAAACCACTCATTTAAGAGCTGTTTTATTTTTCAGACTAAACGTGGAAACATTTATTAAAAAATTGGTAAAACAATTATGATTAATTCCACTCAAACTTACGACTTAAGAAGTATTGGCATATTTTTATCATTTTTTGTCAGTTTTATTGTTACTATGGTGCCCTACAAAAAGCTTTAAATGTTACATTTTTAATTCTATACGTATTATATAGGTAGCTTTAGTATTTATATTATGTAAAATGTATCATAGATTAGTTCTTACCTACACTAAAATTTTCTGAAAAATTAAAACAGCTATTTATTAAGAATATTGTTTATAATAACGTTTTAAATGCGCAAAATTATATAACTTTATTTCTCATTCGAGTACTTTTATTTCTTCCTTCCTTATTTGACGCAAAGATTGCTTGTTTGACTTTATTTTCTGCACTAAATACCCAAATTAAATAAGATCAGGAACCTCTGGATTATCAACGAAGTCTGGTGAAGGTTGTTTAACTCCTAATTTGAGTCTAGGGTCAATGTAATCTGGCATTTTCTTGGTTAGAATCATTTTTGAAAGGTCAAGAACGTTGTCAGCAGGACCTATTTCAAGAAACTCTCTCTTAGACTGACCTGATCCCTCATTACACTCTGATACGTGGTGTTCAGTGTATAATTGAGCTTTTTTCCCTTTTTCGGTTTCTAGCGCCCTCTTTGGTTTGATTACGACATTAACTTTCGGCATGGTAACAACCAAATGCCCTGTTATCTGTGAACGCTGGGCTGTTGAGTTTGTAGTGTCAACCTCTTCCGGTAGATGGAGTTGAAATATCTTTTCCTTTATTAACGCCCGAATATAATTAGGTTGGACATCCACGTCAATTAAACTGGTGTCCATGTGTTTGTACACAGCTAAATCGAGAATATACTTATCGGGCTCCGTGTCATTGAACAGGAACGGAATCTTAGCTTGATTGATGTTGAAAGGTCTACCATCAGGCGCAAAGAACTTGTACTGTCGTTTTTCTTCCGTTTTCTTTTCAGTTTCATAACTTTTCAGTTTAAGTAGTCGCATACTTTCCATCTCATGGCGAACCTCGGGGGAATGTTCACATTTTTCTGCATAAAATTTCTTATTCCTTTCATCTGGATCCATATACTTGTATTCGTTATCCCACTTATATTGAATCTCGTATTCCAAGCGAGCTTTTTGTTTTCTACGTCGATGCCTGTACTCGTTCTGTTCAAATAAAATGTCTTGCCTTATAACTGGGAGGTTTTGTAAGGCTTTAATGCGTTCAGACCGGTCTATTTCCCTTCCATCCAAGTAAGCAAGCTGAGGTAGAGTCCCAATCACAAAGTCGCGGTAATTATCGTAGTCAGTGCAAGGGTTTCCAGTTAAATATAAGTTTTCAAGATTATAATTGCCTATAAGACTCTCAACACTCACGATTTCCCCGATAAAATTTACTGTCAAGTCGAGTTTTTGCAGTGACTCGCATCTTTCCAGGTTTTCTATGATTTCTATGTTATTGAGAGCTAGGTTTAGGTAGTTTAGGTGTTTCAACTTGTTCAAGTTTTCTATTTTGCCAATGAGGTTGCTTTGCATGAGTAATATTTTGAGTTTGGGGCACCAGTCCTGAATATATTCAATCTTTTCGATGTTTTCTTGATGTAAAGCTATTTCTTCGAGGGGCGCGAGCAGTCGGTCGTGATGTTCGGCTTTATTTCGCACCATCTGCACAGTTATCCGCACCATTTTTGTAAATTATGATGTTCTTTAATTTCTTCACTGTATTCTGTAAATCACTTATTCGCTTGTATTGACGTAATACCACAATAGACAGTGTCATCGCAACAGTTGCTATGAGGATGTGCTTTGTTGTATAGGTATCTATTGATTATATTTAACGTCAAAAAGTGTACGTTTATGCGAGATCTATGCAAATAAAATAGTATCATATTATTTTTACTAAAATGTGTCAATAAGTTTAAACTTTGTTTGTTGTTTCATAATTGTTTTAATTAATTAACGTACAAATTTGTCAGATTAGCGCATATAGCAAAATGCTAATTATAAAAAAAATCCTACAAAACAACATTGTTTATTATATCATTTGTCACACTTTGTTTCTAAAATAAATAGTTTGATTTACTATGAATAATTTCAACTATGTTGAATTCAAGTATCTGGGACTATCGTAACATGGCCAAGTAGCTACATAACTTGCGTTATGATCTCTGATAATGATTATTCATAACCTTGTTTATAATTTATAATTACTTACAGCTGTCGCAAAAAACACTGGCAGGTAAGAGATAGATAATTATCGGCGACCTATTTTTAATTGCATTATTTATTACTATTATTAGTGCAGTTAGTAATTTTTCCGTCAAACATCAAAGATAATTAATTAAGTACATTAGGGGCGCGCTGGGGAGCAGGGACCAAAGGGCAGGCAGTGATAGAATCTACAAGATCTCGAGTTATCTTCCGATCACGGCGGTGGTAATCCGTCATTTAAAATTCCGAAGCGGTGGCACGGACCGCTCAACTCAAGCGTACTAAATTAATATCGCCGTGATGTAGAGGGTATTAAAATATTTTAAGCGACGCCATTTATAACTATGACGTTCAGATATCACGTCGCAGAGCTCAACATATTTTATTCCTCGAAACTGCCAAAAGACAATGAGGATGAAGGATTAACATCATCAGGGGCTCGTTTTATTGTTAAGATTGTTGGTTTATAGGGCGAAAAAAATGGGGAACACGAAAAACAAGAGACTGTTGGGTGAAATAAGAAACAAGGTATGGCAGAAGGGAAGACGGTGTTATTAGTGGAGGCAGGGCGCGGCGCCCCGCGGTCTGAGCGGCAGGGGCGCCCCGTTGCGCGACCGACCTGCCCACTTATTGAAAGAAGCCAATTTAAATTTGTTATTTAAACAGACATTTTCAAGAAAAAATAATTGAAATTAGAATGATAATTTATGCCAAGTAAATTTATCACCTCCGAAGCTACTTGTATCGCATCACATGTATCACATACGAATTCAGCGTCGAGATTAAAATACGGAAGGACAAAAAGCTTACACCAAGTAAACTTGTTTTAAGAAAGAAAAACAAGGTTATTTCTGGAGATCATATTAGAATAGATTTAGGTTGTTTGTTAAATTAAGATTCGAGAGCTTTTTTCAATTGGCACTTGCTATCAAGTGAATTCGGCTAGTAGGTACTTATAGGTATATATAGGCTCAAAAAATACTTAGAATGAGAACTTTTCTTGCCTTTATTGATTTAATACTTTACTGGAGTGACAGTCCTAGTAGGAAAATTAAAACTAGTTAAATTCAATAGACAGACAGGCATAACATAGGCATGATTCTTATATCTAAACGTCGTTTTTGTAAGGGAATAAAACTTCTATGTATATTTAAGTTCCTGTCTAGGTTTACGCGAAGTAACTATCTTTAATTCGCAATTTACACTAAATTCCGATAGATGACGGTACAAAAAACTAATCTTTTCAGAAAGAGTTTCAACTATCAAAGCGAAAAATTAAAAAAGTCAAAAAATTACACCACACGACACAGCGACATTTATCATTATTCTGAGGGAACTATACTTTCTTCATACCAAATTCCATCTTAATCGGTACAACTGCTTGAACGTGAAGATGTTACAGATAGACATACAGACAGCCTGAAAGAAAGACAAGATTACTTTTGCATTTCTAATGTTGTGTAGGTACCTAATTTTGTGGTAGCTCGGAGTTCGGGGGCCGCAAAACTCTCAAGTGTCAGGGCCAGTCACAACAACCGTCATCACTCTGACACCAGATTTCTGTAAACGATAATAAAGGTTTTTGTAAGGACCCGTCGTCAAAATGTTCCCTTTGTCTTATCGCGTGCTAATTTAGCGTGATAATAAGATGTGATGATGTAATTTATTTTTGACCGTCTCAATTTGTTTCGTTTTGGAAAGGTTTTAACTTGTTTAGGCTCTGTTTATTTTCGCAAGGCCCGTCTGTCTTTTTGTGGGTAGGTAAGTAGCTACTTGAAGAGCGACTGCTGGCGGTGGCGGTTCAGACACAGACCGACTGGATTATTTTCTTATGCATTAAATAACGTATGTATATTCGTTAGAAAAAGATGAAGACCGCGACATAAGCTAGTTTGGTAGTACCTAATTCTGATGGACGGATTTGTCTTCGGTGTCCATGTGTTTTGATATGTATAATTGGTATCACTAAGACGGTTGATTTAGTCAAATTCTATGTGTATGTATGTGTATAGCTATATAAGATTAGTCTACCTACTTTTCCATATGTTCTTGTCGTTTTTATATTTTTTCAATCGTAGTGGGTTATGAACTTTTAAGGTATTTTTTTATTTCCGTTACTTAATCGAGGCGTCATAGTCTGACGACACGTGATGAGAGCGTCCATGTCTCAGCAGGCTGGTCGATCAAGAGCAGTCGCGGCGAGTCGCTCGCGCCGCCCAGCAGAGCGTGAGCAGCAATCTGATGTCGGCATCTCCACTCGCGCGCAATCAACGATTCGTTCCGGCGGGGGAGGGGCGGGCAGTGGTCCATTCTCACGTAAATAATTACCGGCGAGGCTCAAATTACAAGGCGCCGCTACGGCCTGCCGATACATATTCATCACGTGTTCGCGCCGCGCGTGACAGCTTCCTCAGGGCTCGCGGCCAGCCAGCCTCGCATCACCGCTCGTCCATGCTAAACCTTCTTGAGACTCAGCCTAAATATAATAAAGTTTATTTTTATTTCTATTTAATTGAAATTAAGTGTAGTTCAGGAAGCAAGTTTCATGCAACCAACGGCGACAACTCATTTCATCAGTATGTATTTTCATCTTCACCCTGATGTCAGAACCATTGACTTCTTTTCAGATAGGTATGAATGTTACTTCTACACGGGTAGGTAATCATAATCAATCTCGAATTATTATCGCTGTAGCCTACAGTACGAAGGATCATCAACGTCAATGAATTTGTAATTAGAAACATCGCAACTCGCACGCCGGCCGGATGTAGAGTATAAACGATAAATTATGCACTCCGAGAGGAGTACTAATTTCGTTGCCGACAAATTTTCCACAACCTCGATTTTGATGCGTTTCAAATAATGTCTGTAGGCAACGCTAAATGATAAATCGTCAGTGGAACGCCCATAAGATGAATTTAGTGTAAGTGAAGAAGTGTAGGTCTCGCTCTCGTCAGGAAGAAAGGAGGGAGAGGAAGACGTCTGGCAAAAAAGGAATAGGATAGGTGAGAGCGTGGAGGTGGTGGGATAATAACAGTGCAGCTCGCCGCGGCCGGCGTAGCCTTTGAGTCGCCGCCGTCCGCTGCCGAATATCACCATTAGTCGCAATTTGAATATTATCTTAAATGCAAAATTTTCAATCGAGCACCTGAGATGAGATCTTTTAATATTTAATGGGAGTAGAGTTAGAGAGCACGGAGAGTATTGGGTTGCATCAGTGGGATGGTGAGGAATGTCGCGCGGGTCGGCGGGGCGCACCGGGGCGAGTAAAACAAACAAGTTAATTGTATTTATTCAAATGCGCAGGAGCGGGGCGCGCAGCCGTTGCATCTCATGAATAGGCATGCACGCCGCTCGGCCTTCCTCGCTATGTGGCGGCCATAAGCTCTTACAAATTTGGCTTCGGATGTGCGATGCTCAACTAAGCTTTATGCAAATCTCATGCTGTTGCAACATAATGAGAAATTGAAATGAAGACAGTATCTTGTATCTACGGCGAGTGAATTTTAATCGTCTACGTCTTTGTAAAACCAACAGTGAAAATTTTACTTATTTTCAATAATCTTCATAATTTAACTAGATCTTAATACTCACCTAATATAAGCTAGGTATGACTATGTAGTGTAGTAGCATCTTGCATGTAGGTACGACTTAAATATAGATATATTTTTTTAACTGTAGGTATAATGGAGAGTGTATTCAGTTACTTCTTATTCAAGATTTTCGTTGTCAAAATGACGAAAACGAAACCATGGTTCTACGAGTACATACCATGTCCATCGGTCCTTTCGTCCGTGTATTTGTCCGTCTATCCTCGGCGTAGTTTAGGAAGCCTTTAGTACCAGAAAGCTTGTTTTAGTATGGTTCAACATAATAATCACATTAACGGAGAGACCTTTTGTTAGCATTTAAAAGAGTAGCTAAAACATCATCTAAAAAAAAAACAACTGACAGGAGCAGTCTGTGGTGTGGATGAGTGGAGCGCCAGAGTGTCACCTAGACAGGGATGTTTTTATGTATCGAGGTTGTAATTAAAAATAGCCTTAAGTCTTCTTACAAGAATAAAACAGTTCGTTAAAGCATTAAAGTGTTACTTTTATTTTGTACGAACGAAGGGAAGGAAATAATTACAGTCAGAAGTGGTACGTATAAGGAAACACGCGACCAACCAGAGGTATGTTGCATTACGTTTTTACTCTTTGAAACGACTTAAAAGCGATAATTTTAAGAGATTGCATTCACTAATCGATAACCCATTATTATGGTAATGCTTGAAGTGGCATGCACACATTAATTATAGGCGTATTAACTACGATTAGACGCAGAGTCATAAAAAGCGCGGCAGAGTGAAATGTCACTTTTGACATTTGTCGTAATATTAACTTTTTCTGTTTAATGTTGTTTTGGTAATTAAAATTCACAAATTGAAGCCGCTTTGATGTTTGAATGCATTTATGCCATTTCATATTTAGTAGGTCAATAAATTAAGGCCCATTTTGGTACCAAAAAGCAATAAAATTAGTCCTTAATGTTGGATAGATTTCATCAAAACATAGTATAGGAATTTCGTTATAGATCACAAAGAAATGAGACATTAACATTGTACTAATGCTAACCTTTTGATTTTTATTCCCATTCCTAAACCCCACCTACTATTTTCTCGTGATACTTTCTATTTTTACTTGTTCACTTTAGTCATGGTTCGGTCTGATGAGAGTGTGTCTTCCAAGGGTTATACACCTCCCCTACCCAATAATACCATAGAAAAAACACTGAAAAGAAGGCACGAGTGCTCTTGCAGTCGCCAAAGCAGACGGCTCTATCGTGACTGTTCGTCATCAACCAATGGCAAAAGGAAATTAAAAGCATACATGCGGGCAAGGAGCAGACAATCATATTCACCAGTGAAGTACAGATACAGGAGACCAAAAGGTCGCCGTTCAAGAAGTCTCACCAGAACATCGACAAGTACTCAAAGTGAACAACATACTTATAGACATTACCGAAGTAAGAGAAGTAACAAAAGTACTGAGTCACGAAGGCATCATTCAAATTCTTCAACAAGCTCAACGTCTACCACCACTGATAGCAGCAGACAGAGTAGAAGGCGTTACCGAGACAGGAAAAGGAAGCTTTCACGCAAACACTCAACCAGGAGGAGGAGTCGGCGCGATTATTCCCTGTCCTCTGATAGGCAAAGCAGATCAAGAAAATCCAAGCATATGCGGAAAAAATCAAGAGAATCTCCTCACCAACACAAAGACTCTGACACATCACTACTGGAAAAGATTATTGATCTAATGGCAGATAAACACCAGAGCAGTAGTAGTACTCTAGTAGGTGCTCAAAATGTCATACCATTGTTCGACCCAAACTCTAAAGCACAGACATCTAAAGATTGGATTAGAAAAGTGAATGAAATTGCTTCAATCTATAACTGGAAAGAAAAGCAGATTATTTATCATGCTCTGCCAAAGTTATCTGGATTGGCTAAACGGTGGTATGAGGGCTTACAAACGGTAGATCTCTCTTGGGAGGAGTGGCAAGAACTCATCATGTGCACTTTTCCGGATGATCGAAACTGTGGAGATAAGCTGGCGGAGATGTTGGATCGCAAGAGTCGACGTGAAGAATCACTCGAGGAATACTATCACGACAAAATGGCCCTAGTTAATCGATGTCGTCTTACTGGCAGGGATGCCGTTGATTGTATTATACATGGCATATATGACTACAATATTAGGCTTAATGCACAGGGTTCCAATTTCCAGCGACCCCAAGATCTGTTAAAATTTTTACGCAGTGTTTCAAATAAAACCATTAATCAGTCAAAACGATTACTGAATAATAATAATATAAGACCATCAACTAGTAAGCCTGAAAACAGCAGTGCTCTTGGATCTGGAATGCGTGACTCGAATAGATATAAATTTTTAAAATGTTTTAATTGTTCTGAAATCGGGCACAGTGTTGCAAGATGCCCAAAGCCTGTAAAATTTTGTAACAAATGTAAAAAAGTTGGACATGATCAAGAACACTGTCGTTTGGGCCAGGTCTTCACCCATGAAAATAATCCTAAGTCCTCAGAAACTCAAAAAACAATTCTAAAAATTCTCGGTGATGGTAACAATGGTGAGAAAGATGATAAATACTATAAAACTGTCCGAATAAATGGGGTAAATGGTTATAATGCTTACATTGACTTCGGGAGTCAGTGCACTATTATAAAAGAAAAAGTAGCTGATGATCTAAACTTAATGATCAGCAAACTTAATTTACCTAATATCAAGGGCTTTGCATCAGGATATGTTGAACCCATTGGGCGAGTGAATATTAGCATAAAGATCGATGAGGTTGTGGCAGATGTTGAGGCATATGTGGTGGAAAACAGTCTGTTAAAAACTGATGCGCTTATTGGCCAGACTCTCACAGAGTTACCCTCAGTTGTCGTGTATAAGACTAGTCAAGAATTGCGCTTATATACCGATATTAGTTCGTTAGGAAAAGTGGAGCTCTTTAACACTCATGATGTGAGTGTGACCGATACGCAAACTGTAGCAGTGCATACAGATTCAAATATTACCACCCAAGTATATGTCGATACGTCTATGTGCATGAAAGGCAAAAGTGAATATTTAATATTACAAGGAATTTATTCATTAGAAAATGGCCACGGCCATTTAGTTGTATCCAACTTGTCAAAAAATAACATTAACTTTGAAAAAGGTAAATTGTTGAGCAGGGCACATAGAGTTCCGCCATCGCGAAGCTTAACATCCGGGTATAGTGGGAACTTTGTGGAAGTAAACCGTATCCGTCTTGATAATGAACACCTCAATGATCCTATACAACAGCCAGTGGCGATAACATTGGATATGATAAATGTCGGACAAAACGTGACTGAGACTAATAAAACCACTCTACTTAACTTATTAAATAAATACCGAGATTGCTTCGCACTTTCCTCAAAGGAACTGGGCTTAACACCCATAACGGAAATGCACATTAAATTAACAGACGATACCCCGGTCTCTTACAAGCCGTACCGTCTGCCCTTCTCTGAAAGAAAAGTTGTTAGGGATATGATAGACGAACTTCTCACAAACGACGTCATACGAGAGTCTAATTCTCCGTATGCAAGCCCTATAGTTCTAGTTAAAAAAAAAGACGGAGAGTACCGTCTTTGCGTGGACTATAGGGCTCTTAACAAAAAGACAGTCAAAGATAATTATCCAATGCCGGTCATTGACGACCAGCTGGACAGACTGAGTGGTAAAAAGTTCTTCACGAGCCTCGACCTAGCATCTGGGTATTATCAAATCCCAGTAGCTGAAGGCTCACGTCACTTGACCGCATTCATTACACCGGATGGACACTATGAATATACTCGGATGCCATTCGGTCTGGTCAACGCCCCTGCTGTGTTCCAGCATATGATAAACAAGGCGTTAGGTAGTAGACGTTTCGAACTGGCCATCCCGTACCTGGACGATCTTCTGACAGCAGCAGTAAACGAAGAGGAGTCGTTGGAAAAATTAGAAGAGATATTAATACTCTTAAAAAACGCACATTTAACGTTAAACCTAAAAAAATGCCAGTTTATGCAGTCGTCTGTGGACTATCTAGGCTACGAAAT
Source organism: Choristoneura rosaceana (assembly GCA_037349165.1). Taxonomy (NCBI): domain Eukaryota; kingdom Metazoa; phylum Arthropoda; class Insecta; order Lepidoptera; family Tortricidae; genus Choristoneura; species Choristoneura rosaceana. The sequence goes on along the minus strand of JAZBNJ010000055.1, from coordinate 1,263,499 downwards.
AATGGAGAACGGCTTAAGACCAGGTTCGAGGAAAACTCAAGCTGTATCGAACTTCCCAACTCCGACTAATATACATCAGGTTCGACAATTTATAGGACTTGCAAGCTTTTTCCGTCGGTTTGTTTGCAATTTCGCAAGTATTGCAAAGCCACTCACTAAATTGACGCAATCCGATGTTAATTGGAGTTGGGGGCCCGATCAAGACAGAGCCTTTCAGGAAATTAAAACTAGACTTGTGTCTCGTCCAATACTAGCTTTATACAACCCTGAGTACATAACCGAGGTACACTGCGATGCTAGCAAATTGGGCATGGGTGCTATTTTATTGCAAAAACAGGAAGAGAAGTCACCACTCCGTGCGGTAGCATACCATAGCAGACAAACCACCCGCGACGAAGAATTCTACCACTCCTACGAACTCGAAACGATGGCAGTTGTAGCCGCATTAAAGAAGTTTCGCGTATACCTGATAGGCATACATTTCACAGTCTTTACAGACTGTAATGCTCTCAGGGCCACGCTGAGTAAAAGAGATCTTGTACCAAGAATAGCTCGATGGTGGTTACAACTGCAAGAGTTCGACTTTACCGTAGAATATCGTCCAGGTCACAATATGAAGCACGCTGATGCTCTAAGCCGAAACCCCGTACAGGGGGACGACGGCAGCCTAGATAATATAGAGATCATGAATATACGCACGGAAGACTGGCTACACACGGTACAAATGACAGACCCAAAACTAAAGCACATTAAGAGCATTCTGGAAGCTAAGAATTCAGATCTAAAAGATATAACCGAGAACTATTCACTCAAAAATAATCGGCTTTACAGGAGAACGAATAAGGGACTAAGATGGGTAGTTCCGACTGGGGCCAGGTGGCGCATATGCCAAATATGCCATGATGAGACGGGCCACTTTGCATTCGACAAGACGTTTGAGAAAATGAGCAGCGAATATTGGTTCCCAAAAATGAAACGCTTTGTCAAAAAATATGTCAAAGCGTGCCTCAATTGTGCTTACAACAAGAAACCAAGTGGGAAGAAAACTGGTTACCTACATCCTATTCCCAAGGTAAATGAGATCTTCCATACTATTCACATGGATCACCTCGGGCCATTTGTGAAGAGTAAGAGAGGACATATGTATATCTTAGGCGTCATTGACGGCTTCAGCAAATTCATATTCATTAAGGCTGTTAGAAATACTCGAAGCCGAACTACCATTAAGGCCCTCGAAGATATATTTGCGATTTTCGGCAGTCCCAAGGTGATAATTTCAGATCAAGGAACGTCTTTCACTTCCAAAGAGTTCAAGCGGTTTGTAACTGAAATCGGGGTAAGGCATGTGCTGAACGCTGTGGCAACACCGCGAGCTAATGGACAAATTGAGAGATATAACAGGACGATACTAAGTTCTCTCGCATCATTGAACCATAACCGGCACGAAGCTGATTGGGACTTAAATTTACCGAAGTTGCAGTGGAGCCTCAATAATACTGTGAACAGAGGTACCGGTAAATCACCCGCTGAGATCGTGCTTGGGCACCGTACTACTAATGTTTCGGAAGGTGCATTAAGAAGGACCCTTAGCGAAGACCAGGATCCCTCCTTTGAAGAAGACAAACGAATGGAATGCGAAGAAAATCATAAGCACACTAGCGAAAATGAGGCTTTGAACAATGATGACGAGGCAAATGTCTCACCACACGAAGAAGACGATAAGTTTGACAGCCCCTTAGATAGAGATAGTATTAGACGAAAAGTTGATTTAACTATTAAATCACACCAAAACAAAATGAAGGAAAGGTTCGATGCAAAGAGGGCCCCAACTAAATTCTTTCAAGCTGGAGACTTGGTGATGATTCCTAATTATAGCCAAGAAAAGGGCAAGAGCAATAAATTGACACCAAAATTTAAGGGTCCGTTCAAAATAACCGCGGTATTAAACAATGATCGATATGAGGTCACAAATATAGAGGGCCATGCTATGAAGAGGTACAAAAATGTCTTCCCCGCAGATCACCTGAAGCCATGGATCACATTTCACTCTACTCCGACCGATAGTGACTCTAGTGGTACCGAATAATTATTGTTAGGTTAAATAGCAATACAAATATATATATTAAAAAAAAAAAAAAAAAAAAAGTTCCAAAAATAATTACATAATAATGATAAAGGCAGTGCAAAGTTATTGTAGGACAACTAACGTAAAAATTACGAGAAAATACTGAACCCCATCCCTTATTCCTTACTTACCCCTAAATCTACAGTCAGGATAACAATATAAGGATGAAGTGTGCTGGGAAAGGCCGAAGCCCGATGGCGGCACGCGGAATCCCTACCTTATAACCGATTTGAGTCTCCAAACTGCACATGATGTATGCTGGGAAAGGCCGAAGCCCGATGGTGGCACGCGGAATCCCCACCTTCGGTAATCTGGACGACAGCTGATGCTAGATGAGGAGTGAATGGGGAAAGGCCGAAGCCCGATGGTGGCACGCGGAATCCCCACCTTCAGTAATCCGGACGATAGCTGATACTAGATGAGGAGTGAATAGGGAAAGGCCGAAGCCCGATGGTGGCACGCGGAATCCCTTCACGCCCCATTTAATAGACTTAAATAATAATGAGCTATTTCTTTGGTCAGACTGAGTATGCTATCTTTTCTCTCAATTGGATGTTGCATAATAATATGTTTATTCAAATATATCGAAGATTGAATCTTATGACAGTCATTGATTTATCTAGTTATGTATCTAAGTCACTCACAATAGGTTCAGAAATATATTTTCTATTATGTTGTGATTTTGTATGCAAGCAGTAAATATGCATGTTTTAATTTGATTTTATTTTAAGAAATGGATCTCTACCAAAATGTTGATCTCCTTAACATCTAGTTATTTATCTATAAATGGTTAAGATATTCTCTATTGTGGATTGTGTCAAAATATTCTGTATACATAAGCTACAAACAGATTTTTAATTTTAATTACATTGATCTCTTTTTACTTAAAGAATAAGAATAATAATAACAAGCGGTTAATAGGCGTCCATTGCCCATTTTATTTATCTCTTGTGTTATTTTATAATTGTTATGTACAAGTAGCACTTTCATATGTTGACTTTCATATGTTTACTTTGACTGTATTCCATAGAAACATACAAATTTTAATACTTTGCAGCTGGGGTTCCATGAAAATATTGACATGTGAGATCATTTAGCTTTTATTTACTGATATAATTTTTTTGTGTTACTGTTTGGTCACTGTTTTGTTTTTGTATCATGCCCTGAGATGCAGCATAAGTTCTTAACAAAATTAATAAGTGCCTTTTTGTTATCAGATTAAAGTCTCTAAAAGAATGTTATTGTAATACTAAGACTAATGCTGTGATAAGGACTTTGGATTGAATGTATAGTATAACTGGTAGGTGTTAGGTCACTTTGACTGAAGTGGGTGAAAATAAGTGCATTTAACTTGTTAATTATTTTTATTTTTTGCGATAGTTGTTATTTTTTTTTTAAACTTAAGTAAATAGACTTATGTGTCACTTGTTTCACTGACTGGGTCGTTGTCGACTGTGTACAACGTATGAGGACATACTTTGTTTGTGAAATGGCCGAATGATTTTTGGATTGTAGGAATGAGGACATTCCAGGATCAGGATAGCCGACTGTTAGCATTTAAAAGAGTAGCTAAAACATCATCTTAAAAAAAAACAACTGACAGGAGCAGTCTGTGGTGTGGATGAGTGGAGCGCCAGAGTGTCACCTAGACAGGGATGTTTTTATGTATCGAGGTTGTAATTAAAAATAGCCTTAAGTCTTCTTACAAGAATAAAACAGTTCGTTAAAGCATTAAAGTGTTACTTTTATTTTGTACGAACGAAGGGAAGGAAATAATTACACTTTGTTGCTGGAACACATTTTCAAACTATAAAAAAGGATTATTCTTAAACATTCCAGCTCACGTCGTCCCCGAACTTCTTCCTCGCCAGCGACGCTATGCAAATCGAGCCAATAAGTTTTCGTGTTGTATTAATATTAACATAAAATATTAAACATTTCATTGTCACGGGCTGGAGTGGCAAGAAGTCCTCGTATGGGCGGAGACCTGTCTCGCGTGCAGCCACTTCGTCCGCCGAACAATGATCATTCCACAGCATTGTTCACTAATGGGTAGTGTTTTAAGCAAACACCTTGTTGGTATGTGGCTAAGTAGCTTTGCTCAAAGCTCATTTAACTAGACAAAACAACGCAACAACTTTCCAAAAATCAGACTAACAAGCTACATGATACTTGTAGGTATTTTTCGTGTAACGTCTCTTCGATAGGATCAAATATTAAACGGCACAGCGAAATAAGAGAGCTATAAATCAAATACAAACTAATTAGGATCAGTAGTTATGATAGCGATACGTTACGCTGCGGTCGCGTAATCCGATTTAGGACGCGCCGCTCGTCCCCTGACAATGGAACGAGCCGAATGTTTATTTGCACAAGATATTTAGCCACTTCCCCGCCAGATTAGTGGACAAAGACGAGGGGTGCACGTTCGAACAGATAAAGTAAGTGAGGCTAATAGAAGGGGCGGGCCGCCCCGATGCAACATCTATCTACAATAATTGTGTGACTTAGAGGGATTACGAGAACTCGAACGGCGAAGTCGTAATCGAAACTTGGATTCACCAGAATGTGAGGTCGTATTTCAACTGAGAACCAACATGAGAAGCGATTATCGCTGTATACAATGAAATACGGCGTATGTGGTACTTTCACAAGCATTGATTCGTAATTTTGTTGCTTTGCTTGTTCTGCAGGCAAACTAAAGTTACACATATTAAAGATCAAATACTTGATGATTTTAGTCTGTAAAAAAAAAACACCACGCATTATTATGCTAAGTTGTGTCCGGAAATGAAATGGCAATAAAAAACAATGACGACTATGCTTTTGTGTGCCCACAACACGACCATAAATAATCAAATTGTTTAGCCATTGAAAAATTCCCTAAACAACATTAGGGCTGAATGAGTAAATTGACACTTTGTCACCATGGTCGAGAAGAAGGTCCATAGGCCTCTGACAATCGGAGGGCATACAGAGTCCACCGCGGGGGGCCCTATGGGATATCTGGCCCTCATTTTTTGACTACTTATACCTCAAATATCAAGTTCTTGTCACTTTTTATCTTTTAAGATTCGGCGTGTGGTCATTTTTCAACTATCGCTGCTATAATATTATCATATTATTATGCTTACAAAATATGGCCAATAGGATTCTGATATTCTGAAATGTTTGAGTTTATACTGTTATCGCTTCGTCTTATTTATATAAACCGTAGGCAAAACACTTTAATAATATCGTCATCATAATAATAAACAAACTAAACGACTACAAAATCACATAAAACCTGGAGTGTAACGTATAATGCCAAACACAGATAGTTAGATATTGGAGACAAATCTGAATGTATACACGTAATGGAGTTTAACGGTTGAGGGTAAACTTAACAAAACATGGGGAATGCAGTAAGTAGATTAGATCTAGCGCTATTTCGAATTTACAAACAAGACTGGTATTTTTCATACATACCCGATTGGGGATCGATCCTGGCACCTCAATCGTAGTCAGTTTCTCTAGTCACCGGGCACAGCTACATATATAATGTCAATTAAAAAAAGAAGACTTGTAACTAGAGACAAACATTGGAACGTTTTAAGTAAGAATGTAATAATGGCGTAGTACCTATATGCGTAGGTAGTTTCTTTGATTACTATAATAATAATAACTATAGTGACTGGGACAGACGATGATTTTCACTTAATAATATAACTGTAATGACAAAATTCCAACTGAGCGACAATAACTCGCCGACACAGCGAATACTAAAAAAAGCAAATAAACGGCAGCTGTTCCCCGAACTTCGTGAAGTTTATTATTCCATTATTTAATTTGTCGTTACATTGTCCGCCGCTGCCGCTGCCGCGCGGGTAATGTTTCCGTATTTACGATTTACATGCGGAATCCGGACAGAAGTCAAGTTTGACAGTGTCAACATGTCACAGCGACAATGGCCGTCACACGTCAGGGGCTGTCAATCGCGGAGCATGAGAAGGAAGCGGGCCCGGGGGAGCTCGTGGGATCAACGGTAAACGAACGGTCAAAAGAATTAAAATATACAAATTCCTAGGTTTGATGAAGGATTGGTCCCAAGACGAGATTCATTTTACGCTCACGATTTATTGTCCGACGAAATCATTAAAAGTTAGTTCACGTTTGTTAAGGCATAGCGTACTGCTCAGGTCTAGCTTACTTCTATTTTTTATGTTGTGAATAATAACTGACAGTAAGCGGATAATATTTTAAGCGTGTTATGTTGTATCCCTTTTGCCTATTTATTATTTTAATTTACGATTTGTGTACACAGTGATGATGTATAGATAGTTATTTTCGCCCCATTTGTAGTTGTCTATTGTGTTCGATCACATCAAGTCAGTTGTGGACGACAAAGGCACTAGCGGTGTGAGGAGAACTGTGCTATGTCCGCAAACAGCGAGGGCCGCGCCAGCGCACAATAACTGATTAATGGCTGGGTTTTTGTTATCATTCTACGGTCTTTATGTATTTTGTGGCCTCGTTTCACGGTTAATTTTATCAACTACTTATCTAAAGTAATTTACAGGTTTTTTGTTTAAGCTCGTGCATTTAACGTAGAGGGCGTAAAAAATATCGAAGTGACATTTACTTAGCTCTTACAAAATCCAACTATTAGCCAGGTACTTAAAACGTATTAACGATGAACCATAAAATCAACTCATAAAGTGAAGTGTGCGATGTAGGCATCCACATAAAAGTATTAGGTTATTGGTGCTGGTCGGATTGAGCCCTACGCTGCGTGAGAGTCGGTTTTTTGGCTATAAAACGCGCGTTTTTTGTGTCACAGCGCGTTAAATGTCGCCTTATCGCCGTGTCGAGTTGTCGACGCCTGCGCCGCCCGCGCACCCACCGCAATCAAAACACCGTTGAGATGGCCATTAAAAATGATATAAAGGTTAATTTACAGTGTAGCAGGATGACAACGCGGCCATGGGTCAATAGATCAAAACTCAGGTCATTTCAAAACTTTAATTAACATTAACATCATGTATAAATCCATTTAAAGTAAACATTGCAATGTTAACTAGATCCTTGATCTTGAATTCCTACCGATCGTAGTAAAAGTTAAACTAACAGCTTCATTTAGCTAAAAGTAAAAAAAAACTTGAACTAGATACAATCAATATATCTAACAAATACAAATAAATTATTCTTCACTTCATTATACTTATTAGGTTCATTGATTTGTGTTTTCTAATATATAGAACCAATTTTATTATAGCGAACATACACAGGTACGTGCCATAATGGTAGTCACCTACCTCAACTTAACCACCAGCGACAAGTTTCAGGCTTTAGGAAGAAGGACAGCTCGGTGCAGATTCTGCAGTGTCCTCATCGTGCCAGGGCGCAGTGACTTGGCACGGCCGACGCCGCGGGGCGCGCATTGTTTACGGTTGTAGCACCACTTCCACTAGAATGATTTACGAACCGCCTGCGCCCATAAAAGTGGGGACACAACGCATTAAAAGATACAAAAGGTGCTAAAGAAAAAGTAATATATTTTAAGTTAGAGCGAACGGATATAAAAGTTTGGTGAAATATATCAGTTTTAGTGTTGAGCGCGAGTGTTTGTTTACGGGGACGATTACGCACGCCTCTTCACGCGCCGTTCGCCGCTCAATGGCGACATTCGTCACGACCGTTCTCACGTCCGAGCCTTGCTCTGCAGATTATAGAGCGTGTGGATGTCACAACACGCCAACTTGAGCTTTTATATCTTTTGAAGTGCTTTAGTCTGCAAAGAAAGTAAAAAAAAGAACTCGTAGCCTTAGGACCCTGGATTAACATCGACAAGTTACACTTAGAACAGCTTAAATTAAATGGAAGTTTCACGAGTCTGAAGTACTTACTGAATAAATACGACTTTGAGGTACATAATGTTGGTGAAGCGGTGAGCGGCCGCAACCCGACACCCGTCAGCGTGGCTCGTTAGCGCTGCGCCTGCGCCTCCGCGACACATTTGTTTTTTCAAGCGACCTTTCACCGGCTGCGGCGGCTCGGGCGACGACGGCCCAACTACCGCCTTACACACAAAAAATCAGCTAAACGGATTCGTACGCAATAATCTGTTGGGATTTATTCCGACCGCGTCGGCCACCCACGTGGTGCCCGTATTTCTTCCTGAACGAGCTAACTTCATTATTGTGGCATGAGATACAATAGTTAAGCGCACGATTTATAAGGCCAACACGTTGACTTCTGTTTATAGCTGACGGCAGGGCGCGGGGCGGGGGCGGGGATTACGTGCGTCTGCGCACCGATTTATGGTCGTGGCTCGATAAAAGCTTAAATACTCTCAAGTGGGAATTATTCAATGGGCCTGCGATTGTGCTCCTGTGCATTAATAATAATAATATAATAATAATAATTTCTTTATTCAGGTATAACCCAATACATCGTAAATGTAAGACTACAATAAAATAAAATAAAAATAAAAAGAACACAGTAAAAATAAAATACCTGTATAAATATATACAGGGTCCAGCTCGACATCCACATCCTGTCATGTGACGCTCCTATTTCCGGATCGATGCACAATAGCCCAATGTCTCTTAAATCCTTCGTTGAGATCGTCATACACCAGTCTCAAAATCTCATTCTTGGTACCGCTCAGACGATCTAGGAAGGAGGCAGATCTAGAACGCAGTATTGCAAAGAAGTCTGGCACTCTCGCGTCCGCAAACATGCTCTTGGCGCTGCAAAAGCGCGGGAGCCTGAGCAGTATGCGGAAAGCATCGTTATACTGCACGCGCAGCGCGCTAATCGCACGCTTAGTGTATTTTGTCCACAACTGACAAGTGTATAAGCATTGGCAAAATGCTTTGAACAAAGTCACTTTTACAGCGTTCGAACAGCGCGAGAACCTACGCGCGAGCATATTACACCGCACCGCGAGGGCCCTGCGCTCCCTTCCTATGTCTTCGTCGTCTGTCCGTCTGTCATTTATCACATGTCCCAGATACCTGAAGCTTTCTACAACCCGCACTTGCAACCCCTTCAAATATACCGGTAAGATCCTATCCGGACCCCTTCCAGCCCTGAATACCATCATCTCTGTTTTTTTGACATTATAAATTAAACCATGTACGTTACTATATTTTTCGCAAATTTCCAACAGTTTTGTAAGACCACTTATTGAGGGGCTGAGAAGGACCATATCGTCCGCGTAACTCAGATTGTTAACACAAACGTTGCCAATATGGCATCCGACACGGGAGCTTCTCAGCTCCTCAATAAGATCGTTCATATAAAGACTGAAGAGGTCCGGGGATGTCAACCCACCTTGGCGAACTCCACAGTCTAATCTAAAATCATTAGACATCGAGGCATTGTGGTCGTGCGCGGGAGTAGCCGAATGGCCCTCCGCGGGCCGATCGCTTGATCACGTGCTCTCGGCTGTTGGCTTCCATCCCCGTCAGGACTTTCTGACTCTACCATTTTAAGAATTTAAGCAGTACCAATGATAACTTACAAAAAAATTGAGCGAAGCATTTTGACAGCTTTGGCAACTATAATATACCTATTGCATACGACCGATATTATTTGTTCTAAATGCCTATCTTTGTCTGGAGTCTTTCTGTTGACTGAAATTTTCCTGGGCAAAAATTACCCTCGGTAGACCTAAATTTCGAATTGCCAATAAATTGCCGATTTTGTCACTAAAAACACGCTAACGAATATTGAGAGTTGTTATCAATGTAAAAGGCCCCCGTAACGTGACCCGAAGCGAACTTACTTAAATAGGGATTATCGCCCGCTTCGCAGGTTTCATTTTGTAATTTGTCCGACTACGCGACTGCGATTTACTCCCGCATCCACAACATGCCCTCATCCACGTCCAAAGATGTTTTAATAACAATAAGATAATGTTATAAAATTTGCTAACTTTACTTTTTGCTGATTACTTGCATTGATTCGTGAGATAATATTGTCTATTGATATTTGTCTCTATTTGTCAGTTCTGTACCCTGAGGGGCTGTTTCACAACCCATTGATTAATTTTATTCGACGGATAAAGTGATGCTGTCTCCGTCTACTCAAACAAAACAAACAAAGACGGCAGCATATTTATCCGTCAAATAAATTTAATCAGTGGACAGTGAAACAGGCGTTAAGTCTATATATACCTCATCTTTTAGCTGATTAAATTGTATTGTTGTAGTTAAACATAGAGACACAACCTTAGAAATCAGCTAAACTATGAGATAGGTAAGTACAGAAAATGGCAAATAGTTCAAGACAGATATCAATAGACAATAATACTCAATCGTTATCATATCAGATTTTAAATTAAATCAATCCCTGGAAGTGGTTTTTAGACTTGCAAGATTTGAAGACAAGTTACACACGAACATTGCAAGTTAGAATAAAAGATTGTAAAAAGGCAAATATGGTTTAGGGCTAGTAAATTATATCCAGTGCAATTGAAAGACTTTGTTTGTGTGTTTAAATGCATATAACTGCCCACTAATACATAGTTCGTAATTATATGTTTGCTACCGAATCATGGCTTATGCGACTCTACCTAAAACAAATGGTTTAAGGAATTATTACTGACATATGTTTAATACTTTAAGTGTTAATATTTGTGTTTAAAGTCCGTATGATAAAAATGAAGCCGTGGTGGCCTAGTGGTTTGACCCACGGCCTCTAGATCAGAGGATCGTGGGTTCAAATCCCGGTTTTCACTTCTGAGTTTTTCGAAATTCATGTGCGAAATTACATTCCAAATTTATTTTCGTTTCTGCTCCGTTTCTAACTCTACACTCATAATTGGCTTTGTCAGTTCTTTGCGCTATGATATTTTTATTTGTGTTTTTAGAAGCAAATCACACGTTGACAGCAAAACAGCCAGTATTAAAATTGTCAAAATAGTCTGCAACCTCGGTAAAATATTTAATTGGCTCCTGTTGCAGTCGTAACTTTTAGACTGGGCACAGTATAACCTAACCAACAAAAAGTTGGAAAACCCCCGACTTTATTTTGATGAAACATATATAAGAACCATTGCTAGAAAACCTGCTATTAAATAATAAAAAAAATCGCATTCAAATCGGTTCACCCAGACACACATAGCGGTCAAACTTATAACAGCTCTCTTTTTGCGTCGGGGGTTAAAAAGGGATGGGACGGGAAGGGAGGGAGAGAACACAAACACCACCTAATTTAAAACATAGTGTTATCGATTCTACTCTTGATTCAAAGCAAACTACTTTCTGGTTTTCAGTTATTTAATTAACACTTTGTATACGAACTCCGGACTGCAGCACTGCGGTGTGAAAGGCAAAGGAAACCACTGCATTATATTTTCCCTAGAAAGCTGTGATGAAGGTTCAGTATTGATCCTCAAGCAACGCCCACGACCACTATCAAGAGTGTAGACTTAGAAGAAGAAAGACTTCAGAGTTCAGCTCAGTTTATATCTTGATTTGAGATACGAGCTTTTTTAACGTTTTGGTTGGTATGACTTTATGACCGTCCGAATCACAATCCTATGTTATTTGATGATCCTTGCTCTAAGCAGCAGTGCTTAAGCAAGGCTGGTGGGGCTCACGTACCACCGGATAGCACACTTGGTCCTTTTCCATCCTATTCCTATTGTAAATTTGGTACGTAGGTAGATAGTTTAAGACTCTGGGAAGGATAAAGAATAGTTTTTATCTCAGATAACTTAGTAGTTTCTGCTAGATAAACGATTTTTTTGCAGATGAAGTCGTGGAAAACCTCTAGCTTCTTATACTTTAAAAAAATCAGTATACTTATAAACACGTTCACAAAACATAAGTACTTACTTTTTCATTTCATTCGATCAGAATTGATGGCAACACCGAAAGCTCCAAAAAACAGAGGGCGCTATTTCGGTTGCCGAGGGCAGCGCAGGCGCAGGGGCCGGAAAGTAAGCTGAAACTAATCCGGCGCGCGGGTGGCCGCAACCCGACACCGTACATTTGTCATTTATAATGCGCGCAATTTGTTGCTCCTCACCTCACGAGCCTTTTTATGCTCACTTATACTTTATTCAAATATTCAAGCCTCGAGATGTTAGCAATATTTTTTATGACAGTTTATGGCATTTCTGTTTGAGAACTTAAGCCGTAATGCTGTAAGACAAACCTGTTGGAATGTAGAGTTTGTTTAAGACAAAATAAAAAATAAGATCTTAAACAGAATATGTTCTGCTCTCGCTTTTATATTTAGTACGTGAACTTCACCTGGGCCAAAGTTTGAAAAAACGCGTTTTCCCAAAGATTAGACGAAACTATATTGATTGTTCGCCCTTGAAAATTCCCAATAGCAAATTTCCTCAAAATCGCTACAACCGTTTCTGAGATCCCCAAAATAAATGGATAAAGATAAACTAGTAGTTAATAAAATAGAGTTGTTTAAATTGGCTAAGTACACTTTAGTCAGCAAGTTGCGATAAGATCGTAGCAATTAAAAATTTGATTCACTGCACTGAAGCAAGTTAAGCAATCAACGCAGAGTAATAAAAAAATGTATAACTAGTTAATATTGTCACAGATGTCCAATCGCAGTCAGCAATTGATTATGCAAGCACACTCGTCGGCTGAACACTTCATTTCACGCACGATGTGCGGCTGATTTGATTTCATTAATTTTTTTGGCGAAAAGTCATAACTTTCCGCCGCTTTCTAACGTTGCACAATATGCGCCTTGTGTGGCCCAAGCACCATGTGTGTTCCTTCACAAATATTTGGTTGGTATTTGAAAGCCTCATTGATGTTTTGACGTACAATTTTCAGATTGAAAAAATGGGCGCCTACAGCGGTCGCTCTTTGCGCAAGCTGCGCACAATGGCCTGTGAGCTTTGTGCGTGGTCTCACAATCCATTTTCATCCATTCTTGCACTAGTCGCACTACGTTTTACGACCTCGTTGTTGGTGTTGATTTTGAGAATGAATTACGACTTCCGACGTCATGTTGTGGTACATTTTTTATTTGCTTTGGTTGGGTTTTTGGAGTTAACAATAAAGTTTTTATTATCATTTCTTAGTGAAACGCACATGTTTATGTGTGATACGATAACGATATTCATAGAGAAAATCAAAACATGAGACTTTCCGTTAAAAATGTTTAAGCATCCTTTGTATCAGATAAGTACTTTTGAATGAGCTTTGCAGGTTTTACCCTACACCTTCAAAGTACTAGCGAAGCCGTAAAGAACTGCAGACACCATTTTGCCAAATTGAAAAACACCAGAGTGCCTCATAATGCCTCTTAATGTCTCACCAGGAGAGTTATTGCCCCTTAAGCACGCAGTATTTTTCATATTTTCTCAAATAATGCGCGTACATACGAGAGTTGTGGGGTTTTTATAGGTGCGTTGTAACGTTTGTTCCGCCGGGCTATGGGCTCGTTTCACGAAGGTACAAGGTGCAATGTTACAAGTTTTTTACTTGCTGTATATATTTAAGCGTGTCCTTTTTGACTTGTACATTTGTATCTTTTGGCTTTATGAAATGGGCTCTTGTTGTGGTTCTACGTAGGCCGTGAGTTGACGCGGCTCGGGGAGAGCAACCCACGGTGTTGGCGCGGAAGGCCATATTTCACGGTTTATACCTATTACATGAACTCGCAACGCCTGAAGGCGCGCTGTGTTCTCTCATTTCACTTAAATCGGAATGAATTACTAAAACCCTTTGTGTATGTCGAGTCATGTGTCATAAAGTATGATACATTGCGTAAAGATATATTTACGTACCTTTAAGTATGTAGGTTTTGATACAAGGAGGCGCCAGATTTACGCATGCTTGTTTAAAAAAAACTTTAAATTTATGACTGCTGATGATTTGGTAATTGAGATGGAATCCTAGCGACAGACAGGACGATATTAGGCTACATTTTGTAATATTACTTCTAATATATAGTAAAATACTCCTGTCACAGTGTTTGCAACCAAACTCCTCCGAAACGGCTTGACCGATTTTTATGAATTTTTTTATGTATATTTGGTAGGTCTGAGAATAGGACGCAAACTATTTTTCATACATATACGTGGACGGAGTCACGGGCAACAGCTAGTATTATCTAAAAACAAATGAAATACTTTTTTATTAACAAGTTACCTTCAGAGTTAAGTTGCTGTCAACGTCGTTATAAATTTCAAATATTTTATGATTATGCCAGAGTAAGCAATGAAATATTTTATAGTGGGTATGTACGTAAGTACATATATCAAAATACTTAAGTATTTTGAATTCGCGTCGGTATACTCAACCGTTATGATATTGGAAAATATGAAAAGGTTACATACATTAGAACTAATTCGCATAATTCTATAGCTAAATACATATTTTAAAAACTGCGAGCATAAAAACATATGAGGAGGATAATTACACAATATCTGTTTACCTACGTTAACAAACAAATCTTATTTACTAACAAATTTGAAATTATTTATTTATTCATATTTCGAATGTATGAATTCCTGACCCTGAGTACGTCATAGTAATTTTCATTGTCTGACAATGTGATGTTACTATGATATTTTCTAAGAAAAGGTTCCATAGCAATTCGCTGTTCATTTGATTTGATTGTAATAGGTAAGAAAGTATCTTGCGAGTTATGTGGGGGGTGGGGGACATTTTCGTTAGGCAACCCAGAGAGCTCCAGAGAAGCGTGCGTTGGGTAGGTGTTTTTGGATTTTGAGTACTACTGATCACTGACGTCACGGTAAAAAAATTACACAACCCGGAAGGATAAAGTTGTCACGGCACCGCAACATGGTACTTACCTCCGAAAAGTTTTAAAATAAACCGATTTATGCAGAGCCTGTGTAAGGGAAGGGCAGTTATTTTTAGAAGTAATCCGAGCTTATGACGGATTGTTGTTTAGCTCACTTCCCGCTCCAGTTCAACTGAGAGCTCCCCTTAGGTATAAGTAACTAAAGTTACCAATTTATTTCCCACACAAGAAGTCAAAGTCGTAAAAACGTAGTAGTTATTCTGTTGTCATATCTCTTTATATATATGTAGGTAGAGCTAATTTAGACAAAAAATTAACCTCCCCTAATGAAATAATAGAATTTTAATAAATTCACAAATAAGACTTTGTTAATAATCGGCATAATAAATGTCTTCATTTGGTGAACGTGAACGATTCTTGGTTTTGGGACTAGATTGGTTACAAAATTACATAAAACAGCTCAAATAAAATTACACATAGGTATCTACCTATTTACTACATGAAAAAAGTAATTAGGTAGGAGCTATAATTTTTTTCTACTAGTATTTCAAATTCTGAACACTTTTTCACATCTTTAGGCACATTGGAGCTACTCATTATCAGGAGCGGCTATTGACAAATTGTAGGGAGAGAGCACCGCCTTTTGACGACATTATCGATATTATGAGACTATTATCAATGCCGTTAATTTATCTACATAAAATAACACTTGCAAGGAAATATCTACTTACCCTGACAAAGTCAAAGTCTATTTGAATAAGAAGTTGTAACTTTAATACATTATTGTAAATATATTTTTGCTTGGAATATTGTTATAATTATACTTTTTCACTTCTTATTCTCGTAAAATTCGTATTTATGCTGGATCTAGGAGACCTAAAATGACTTTTTATGCTCTAGTGCATAAACTAAAATCTTCGTCTAAGACCAAGGCAAGGTGTCAACAGACAGTTTCTAGATATATTTTTTTAATATTTTATTTATTTATATAAAACTAAAAATCAATGAAATCAATCAAAATACCTAAAATAATAAAACTAAAAATGTATAGTTAAATTAATGCGTGAAAATTAAAGGTACATTGTAAGTGAACAATTGTTTCCACTGTTGCTAATTCATTTCCTCACAATCGAAGTGAAAAGCAGTGTAAAACTCGAGCATTAAACCCACTTTCCCCTCGACGTGACTATCCACCCTCGCCCTACCGGCTCGGGTGGCTATATGAAACGACTTGGTTAAAATAGCTTGTTTTATGCTATAGTTGTACATTCTACTATATTATACCTATTGTCTATGGTAATTAAGAACTGAAGGAACACAAAATAATACTTTCTCTTTTATTTTATCAAAGGGTAGGCTAAAAAGCTACCTGACGTTAAGTGGTTTCAGATGGCTCTTTTCTCAAGTTATAAGATATTAAGGTATTCGTAATTATAGTGATTTTAATAAAGAAATTTAAACAGATTAAACTTTCCGATATTTCGAACTTTTTTCATCTTGAACCGCTGCAAAAAGTAGGTAAGTATGTATAATGGGAAAGATTGAGGTTTTATTTAATAAAAACAAAAATTAATAAAAAACTATCGATTTGTCGATAACATCGATAAAAAGCGGCGCGCTCTCCCTACAATCTGTCAATAGCCCCATCAAAAATTCCGGGCTCTACAAATAAGTTAGGTAGAAATTTCTCTATAGGTATTAGGAATAGGTACTCTTTGGTTAGAAACTGTCTGTACCTCGCATACGACGCAGTGCTGTCAAGACAGTCACTTCTGTTAAAGAGAAATATTTTGGTCGTTAATTTTTCACAAAAAAAACGGTGAAAATTCGGTAACCAGTAGTGCAGCAACCATCAAGACATCACGCGTGATCAGTTGCGAACGCGCTACTAACCAGTTGCTGACTAGTCGTGTCGCCTGCGAAACTCAATGAAAATGTATGGCGGTGACGCTCAAGCAACGCGTTAGTAATTTGTGTTTGTACCTAACTAGTTATTTTTGAGTAGCTCCATGTGTGAAGGGCCTTAGAGTGGAATATCTATGTCAGTCACCCGTTTTAGTTTTTATTAATTGAAATTTGTCTTCATCAGGTACACATAAAAAACAGTTTCTTTTATTCGCTTTATAGCAACAGGTTTGTAACTTTTATGAATATAGGTCTTGTATAAGTCGTTATTAGGTCGTTATAAGCGGCACTTGCGTAAAAAGGTCTATGCCGTGTCGGATACCTTGCGATATCAGAACTAAGTACCTAAACAACCTCGAAGACTCGAAAATAGAGTCGAATTCACTTAGGCAGCAGCAGTTGTAACGTTGTACGTACATTTTTAATAATTAGCACAATTTATTGATACAAATTTACATTAAAATAACATGTAAAAACACATTTCACACCGATTGATCTACAAAACTAGCATTTTAATTATTACGTAGTAGCACTATTATTCGTTGACATGCTGTATAATATTTGAATTCAATTCCGTGTGTCGTCCAACACTATGTCTAGGTATCTACCTAGATATTTATTTTTGAATAACTTGTGTTCTAAACTTGACGGTTAATTAATTCAAATGTAGGTGTGAACTCTTAACTCAACTTTTGGCTTAAGTAGGTAGGTGGGTTAAATAGGTTTTTTTTTACTTTGTCGGACTAGTTGGCTAGGTTACTTATTTATAATTTACCTGCCTAGTCCAAAGTTATTTGTTTCTTCTCATCAGTATTGATTTAATTTATTTAAACCGCTTTATTTGTTTGGACTGTATACTATGCGATGTGTTAGGAAAGATGGACAAACAACAGACAAACATTACCAAATAATCCACATCTTTAATGCAAACAAATGCATGTAATAGGTAAATTTAAAAATACTACAAAATTCAGAGAGAATCGTACAAAATATGGAAGGAAACGTTTTTGTGTTCGGAATTTCCCGCCATTACATTTCAACCCTCTCGCGGCACTAACTTGCGGCTCGGAGCGCTGACAATACATCCCATCTCTCTCTAACTCACGCATGTGCGCTACCATGCTCGCGCTTTCCCACTCTACACTCATCTGTTTTATGGGCGGCGCACTCACTGCAATGCGCGCGCGTTTTTATCAGTTTTACTTTCCGTTGTTTTGACAAAATTTATTTCAACATATTTTAAAAAAATTACACTTGTAACATCTATTTTAGTTCCTCCAATGTTTATGATTCAAACATAAATTCAAAATTATTTTTAATTAAATTACATTTAATTACACGGTTAGCTCAGCTTAATTTAAAAATGAATATTTTCGTAGATTTGCTATTGTAATTATTCTCATCACGTTTTGCCAAAAAATGTAATAGTCGCGAACGCATGTAATGTTATTGCTTATTTTGGTGTGTGAAGGAGAGGTAGTGCGAAGGAGGGGTGAGGGGGGAAGCGACATCGGGTAGCGCGGCCAGTGGCTGCGCCGGGGGGCGTCGGCCCCGCCCGCCGCGAGCGCGCCGCGCGCTCAGTTCGCGCTCGCCGCTCCTCGCTTGCTCGCGACCGTACGTTAGCAAATAACATTCGAATTTCAGTTTCAAACGCTTGCCGCGAAATGCGTTCGTTTTTCAAAACAAGTGCGTAGCGATTTTTTTTAGTGTCAATTTTATTTTATTTTTAAATAATGGACAGTTGGAGACAATGCGTGTGGTGAAATGTGTGTCGGCGTGGTGTTGGACTGAGGTCTGCCGCGTTTGATGGATGTGGGCGCGGAGGGCTGGTCGCGGGCCAGGATGGTGGCCGAGGCGAAGGGCCGCGCCACGGACTTCTCCATCGCGGCCATCATGGCCCGCGGCGACCAGGGCCCCGACGCTCGCTCCCCGCCGCTCACCGGTAAACAACACTTTTCCACTTACATTGCTTTAAATTTTCGCGATTTTCCATCATAAGGGTAGCAGTACCCTTCACGGGACTAAATCACGCACCTAAAAATTCTTTATTTCGACTTTTCAACCACATTATAGATATATTAAATTTAAATTTATTTATACTTAGTAGGCAAATTAGGGAGCTCACCAATGACAACATACATATTTAAATTTTTTTTGCTAGTGACTCCATCTTCTTGCTAGACTTAACGACTCTTCTACTTTTTACCCGACTGCCCGAGGGAGGATTATGTTTTTTGTTTAGTTAAGTAAATGCCGAAATTCATGGTAATATAAGAACGCGTCCGGGCTCTACGTTATTATTGACACTGAAAACTATCGATAATAATTAGGTACATAAAGTTATATAAATTTTATATGATACGGTATTATTATGATCCGTTCTCACCTGGTAAAGGGCTGCATTTGTACAATATCGTATATATTACGCTCTACCGCCTACTATATGCATTAGAACGCAACTGACTAGTACCTATAACACTATCATCTATTTACCTACTACCTATGCGACGCTACGGAATACCAAATCGGTCTTTATTATACAAACCCAAAAAATGTTAGTTTAAACCTTGGAAAATAATTAATCTGTTTGAATGGGAGTTTTAATATTGACTCTACCTACCTCTACCTTCAATTACCTGTTCAAAAATACAAATATCTCATGAATATTTGAATAACTATATGTCTATACCAAATCTATTATGTATTGAATGTGCCATAACTTACTTGTAAACATTATAAATAGAGGAATAGGTAGGTAGGTACATTGTGCTTGAAAATTGCGAAGCGTGGAATAACTTTGCGACGGCTAAAAATCACCTGTTTATCTGTTGAAGTTTTGATTTGTATTAAAAATAAAACAAAACTTGTAATTTTACACAAGGAACACGTAATTTAAGAATGTACCTGGTAAAGAAAAAAAATCGAATAAAAAAATAAAAATAGTAAGGTAGTCAAGTTAAGAAACGACTGAAATTTTGTGTTATTAAATTAAAACAAAAATAAATGTATCTTTCACGTTAATTCATTTAATTCAATACTAGATAATTTTCAAAAAGACCAAAAAAGAAAACTTTTTTGTAGAAGTTTATTTTTGTTCAGCACTTAATTTAGATATTTTAGTCAGCCCGGCTGCATACCCAAATCAAAACTTTGTTCAAATAAGATCGTGCACTACACTATTTCTGGATGGGTAGGTACGTACATAAGTATATAAGTAGGTGTCTACAATAAATGAACACTACTTACAAGAAAATTGCAAGCTTATTAAATAAATGGCTTTTAAATAAGTGGTATCTACGATTAAATCCCAGTACAGTCATATTATAAATGCGAAAGTTTGTAAGTAAATCTGTTTGTTTGTTTGTTACCTCAGCACGTCTAAGGGCCCGTATTACGTATTATTGTTGAAATAAACTTTCAGTGGCAAGAATTATGGCCTCAAAATTCAAGTGTAAGTTATATTAGAAAAAAAAAACTTTGACTTCCATTTGTAATGATATAGTATATTTTTTATCGAGAGACTAAAATAAGCCAATACCTACTCGTATATGCCCTAGGTGGTTTGCCAACCGAGCTTTAGCGAGGGTGTCTATTTATCTGAGGGTTTGTATTAACTTTTAGTCTTGTGGTGAAAACTCTATTTTTCACTTTGATTGCGAAAAAAAAGTCAGTTTAGTCCAAAAAGATTTAATCAAAAAATTAAAATAAGTCTTTCTAGATTTCGGCGGCAAAAGATTATCAATTATGTCTTTTGCTCTTTCCTCGACATCATGATGATCATCGCTTTAACTTGACAAATGTGAGAATAATCAATTTATTTTAATCGTTTACGATTTACGCCCTGCAAAAATTTCAAAGTTTTCGCGGTAAGTATTTTTTTCAAACCAGACACAGATATAACAAAATTTCATCCGTGAAATGGTTTATACACAAATGGTAAAATAGAATGGCGCCACCTTCTATGCGTAAGAACTAAGAACGTAACATTTTCGTTATGAAAATGGTCCACACACACAAAGCGCTGGTAGTTAAAAAAAATGGCGTGTAAAAGTGCCCATTGCGGAATATTTACTGAATAAATTATTTGAATTTGAATAGGTAGGTACGTAAGTAGTTATGTATATTAAATATTACTATTGTAACAATCACTAAATGACTAATTTTGATTTAATTACCTTAGTTAACCCATTGACGAATAAAAAGCACAAGACTTATTACCTATTCCTAACACTTATTACCTATTCCTATTTAGCTATACAACTTAACACAGAAATCACCTAATAAATTTTACTATCCATTGTTTAATATCATTAATTGAACATTCCTACATAGACTTAATATTATTTCAAACTAGCTTTTACCCGTGACTTTGTCTGCTAAGAATTTGTTTATCACTATCCAGCGGGATCTATGCGATTTTCCGGGATAAAAACTAGCCTATATATGCTCTTGAAAGTAAAATGACAACGGCGCCACCTTCTATGCAGAAGTGTTGTAGGTGTTTGTATGTTTATTTAATTGGTTCATCTTGCCTTGCAAATGCTATCTTAGAAGATAGGTTTCTGACCTATTTCTATAAAACAGAATTAAAAAGAACTCTTCTTTTTCAGCTCTTCGTAGCTGAAAATTACTCAATTTTCATTTCAAACCTAGATGTGACAAAATATTAAAAAGATTTTGAAGAACGTAGGATTCATCTGACTGCAGTCAATCATAAACTGTTAAGGTCATCCATAAATTTTAAGGCATGATAACTTTATCTCCATAGTCTTATCTAGATTGTGAAAAACTTGGATTAACAAATAGATTGGTAGAGTCACAGACAATATCCGATAGGAAAAGTTCGCAATGTGTTAAAAATAAAATTGTGTTATTATACTTGTAATGTATAGTATATCATCATATCATCATCATCATCAATAAATATATCATCTATAGTATAGTATAGTTTAGTATATCATCTATAAATATTATGAATCGGTTTAAAAAAAAATACCTCGTTGAGTTTCTTGCCGGATTCTTCTCAACAGAGGTTTTTTTCCGAACCGGTGGTAGATTTTTAGACGTTCATAAGTGCTTGTCATAGCCTAAATTGAATAAAGAGATTTTGACTTTGACTTTGACTTTGACAATAACAATTAAATTGGTACTTACGCTCTAACGGCTAGGCGGGAGGGCCTTTGACCACATTCAAGCTACCGATTGGTCAGCGCTCGTTAGACCAGTAAGATCATTGCAAAATTTTATAACTTGTATGCTTTATAGAATGTATAGCCACTAGGCTTACTTTTTGAATCCTGTGAGAGTTAACTCAACAGCGGTACCCAAAGACAATGGATAAGGTCAACGGCTAACCTTAAAACAGGTGCGGTGGGGCACCGGCGAAAAAGTTACTGGCTAGGATACAAAACGATACGTAATAAAATGTGTATTTACATTTTTTTGTGTGTCATGTCATTCGAAAGATATAATTAACCCCATGAACTTACAAGTTAATGCTTTAAGTCAAGTACCTACCAAAATTTGCATGCATTTTACTTAAACTGTAAACGCCAACAACTTATTCGTAATATTACTTAACTAGTAGGACGTCCTGTTGAGTTTAGAGAGTGACACTAGTCAAGATTTGGTATATGTACTCTTATCTCTCATTCTTATGATACGTCGAAAATATACATTTTCACTTCTCATGCTCGTAAAGTTTGTGTTTATGCTGTATCTAGGCGACATAAAATTACTTCTTATGCTCTAGTGCATAAAATAAAATCTCGTCTAATACCAACTCAAGACCAAAGTAATATGGCGTCAACAGCCACAAACAAAACAGTTTCTATATATTTTTTAATAATTTTTTATTTATATAAAATTAAAAATCAATCAAATCAATCATAATAAATCAGTAAAATCAAAATAATGGAATTATTATAATAATGCATAAAAAATAAAAGGTACATAGAAAGTGAATCATTGTTTCCACTGTTGCTATTTCATTTCCTCGCCATCTAAGTGAAAAGCAGAGTGTAAAACTCGAGCATTAAATCCATTTTACCCTCGACGTATCTATCCACCCTCGCCGTACCGGCTCGGGTAGCTATATGAACGCCTCGGGTAAAATGGCTCGTTTTATGCTCTTGCTGTACAATCTACTATTGATTAAAACATTTTATTCTTGGATTATTTGTTTACAGAACAATCACATTACCAGCATTCAGGGTACCAGCGCAAAATATATTTTTCTATCACTTCCGAGTTCCTATCTTAATAATTATAGTACCTAAAAGGTCAGGAGTCATTTTTTTTTAA
The DNA here is from genome assembly GCA_037349165.1 of Choristoneura rosaceana. Classification (NCBI taxonomy): domain Eukaryota; kingdom Metazoa; phylum Arthropoda; class Insecta; order Lepidoptera; family Tortricidae; genus Choristoneura; species Choristoneura rosaceana. Next base: position 1,240,425 of record JAZBNJ010000055.1, on the reverse strand, counting down.
ATTTCTGGAATTTGTGGATTATTTTGAGTGGATCTTACTCTTGATCTAGGAGTGCGATTTGTACAGATTCCCATTTTGACATGGCAAATCTTGCAGAGTAGGAACCTAACGAGTAAGCGATGAGCCTAAGCCCCGGGCGTCAATTAGGTACCAAGTTAATTTGTGAAATTGATTTACTTTTCTTTTTTCATAGAAATGCCTCCAAAAAATATTTTCCGAGCGAGTTACACCTATATGTTTACATGCCACCGTGAGCTCAAAAGATGCGATTTCTGAAAAGTATCATTTATATACGAAGCATTTATAACTTTCTTAGGTTTGAAAAGAATCATAAAAGTCCAGACGGAGCTACAAGGGTTCGAATGCTAATTGGAAGCGCAGGCGCAGGTCGTGTTGCAGCGTTCGTTATTTCGGATTAATTGTGTGGAACGAATACTCCGTGCATCGACGGGTTGCGACACGCATATTACTATACCTAATATAAATAAGTATAATACGTCCTTTCTTGTGTAAAGAAGGAGAACGAAGTACTTGAGTTATAGTTTATTTTACAAATACCACCTTTATAACCTACAAATTACTTTAGTAATTCTAGTGGAGGTATATTTTTAAAGCTTTAATTGAATATAAGCTTTTGTAGGGATAGGTATTTCTCCTACTTTGAATGCTGCTCTATGTAATTGCGTTTTCGACAAAGTACTAAAATTATGATGGATTCACAAATTATTTATGACACGTAAAATCATCATAAGAATAACGTTTTTTTGAAGTATTATATTAGAAAGAGTTGTTATATCCATGGAAGTGATTAAGTATGTGCATAAAAATTAGATATATCCAGGTAGGTAAATAAGTATTCATGTTCATTGAAACAATTCTTAATTTTTTTTCGATAAATTGATATTTTGATAGTTCTAAAAAAGTTAATACCTATCTATACGTATTCCAATCGATGTGAGATAACAATGTACCTAGCCACGAAAAATTAGTAGAACTGCTTGTGGCGCAGCACCTCCACGGAACTGCAGGGCTACTACGAAACTCGAAGTTCGTGCCGTGCCGTCCCCCTGACACTTATACTATTTAATACGAGAGCAAGAGGGACCGCACGACACGAGTTTCGGGTTTCGTAGTATCCCTGCTGATAGATCGCGAATGGCACATGAAAGCCTGCGAACCTAATTTCGGTTTCGGGTTTAGTTTCTGCTGAAACTAAAATCAGATAGAGACATTAACTTAACGCCGAATCTTGCTGAAACCGAAACCGAATGTTTGCTCGGACATTTATTATGTCTGATTATGTCGTCTCTTCATATCTTATATATATCCGCCTGAATTTCTCCTATATCCTAAATCGAAGCAGTTGCCATAATTTTATTCCTGCTACCGTTAGTCATTTGTCTTTAATTCGATAATAGCATTAAATTGACAATGCTAGTCAAATAATCAAATGCGTTTACAACAAATCGGACTTGCATAAATTTCTAGCTAAAATGCTGTAATTTTGTGAAGAATACAAGGAGGTACAAGATTTCTTCAGATAATAATATTTATGTGCGGGTCAAATCTTGCAAGTTAAATTTGACCCACTTCACTTGAAGAGTTCTGTCCTGCGAAGACGATCCTGGCCAGACTTCTAGGAGATCACTACCAGATTATTGTATTTTCACGCAATTTACATAGGTAGGTACGCCAAATTTCAAGACACAGAACACAGTGACATCCTAAAAGTCCGGTCAGGATCGTCTTCGCAGGACAGAACTCTTCAACTGTTAATGGAATCGACTTTTAAATTTGGTATGCAGATGTAGCTTGGGTGACAAAGCAAGTACAGTCAACAAAAAGTACAGTCAGCAAAAAAGCTGTTTTTTTTTTAAGTACAAAACCTTTTATTTATTACCTTCTTCTTCTTCTCATTCCTCTCCTATCGGAGGTTGGACAACATCATGGCAATTCTAATTTTGGAGGCCGCTGCTCTAAACAAGGACGTGGTACTGCAGTTGAACCAGTCTCGTAAATTCTTCAGCCACGAGTGTCTTCTCCTGCCCACGCTTCTCCTTCCGGTAATCTTCCCCTGGAGAACTCTGTACTTGGCGTTCTCATCACAAGCCCAAAGTAACACAACTTTCTTTGCTTTATGGTCTTTAGAAGTTCAAGTTGCTTGCCCATTCTTTGCAATACTGCCACGTTGGTTACTTTGCCACGCCATTTATTACCTACCGCAATTTAATTCTAAAGTATGAACCGTGTAACTCAAACTAATCGAACTGCAATGTTATTCATGTAAACGAGTCCCGCTGCTGCTGTTAATAATATTTTTTGCCTGTCTTGTCGACATGCACTAGTCATTTTACCGTTGCACCACCTCATGCTAGGTATAGGTAAAAAATGATGAACAGTTTCAGATCAATATCAATTATCTATGTCGAAATATGTTATGGGGTCACTTAGCTATTGATTTAATATTTTCTTTTATTAAATAGTTCCTTTTATTCTGTGTTTACTGGGCATTCGAATTATGAAACAAATATTCTAAAACTCTTAGATAAGAAAACGTATTCACAGTTATCATATTCTGAAAATTAAGCCAGATTTTCTTCAGATTTCTTTTAGAATATAAAGTAGCTTACTGTTAAAAAATGGTTCAGCAGTTACAGAAATTACAAAAACAAATCGTATGCATTACAATATCCTTACCTTACGTACACATCTAGACGGTACAAAAGAAAACTACTTACAAGGAGTTTTTACACAATAAAGATTAGATTAGATTTACCTACCTTTTGAAAAAATGCATTATAAACACATGTCAGTTAATTATAAGAAATTCACAAAAGGATCGTCCAATGGATACAAAAAATAAATCATGTTACTATAAATTGTCGGCCAAAAATAAAAATAGGATTTACAAAATTAGAAGATTCAAATTAGAGTTAAATTCAATTGTAATAATAAAGGTAAAACAAGAATATAGATAAATCGGGTAGTATTTAAACGTACATCAAAAAGGTCCCTTTTTATCCGAATTCATGTATTGAAATAATTTAATTGATGTACAAAAGTATAAATGATGAGAATAAATTGATAGACAATTATTTATTTGATGTGCAATTAATAATTTCCCATATAAATCTATGTCAAATTTATGAAATAGGAACAATCAATCAAGCAAACAATCTTAAATCAACCTTCATACTATTTGACCCGCTTATACTGCTTAATAAGAAGGCCGATGCTCCTAGCGTCATGTAAGTTACCTAATTGTTTGGTCACAATGCAATCAGAGCTTGATCGATTCTTGTAGATAGCCCTATCATATTATGTCTCTAGAATTGGAAACCTTTGGTACCTATCAGACGATGATGCATGATGACGTCAGTCAATTGTTTTACAGGTTCGGTGTCACGGCAAAGCTCACCCGCGTCCCTCAGCTCGCCGGCGTCCAGCTGCCGATCACCGGCACCTGACGAAGACGTGGAGGTGGACGTGGAACAGTGTTCTGATGGCGAGGGCGAGGGCTCTGACCAAGCCGCACCCTCACCGGCACCTTCCTCAGGTAAACAGAAATATAGTACTTTATATTTATTTACTTGATTTATACTTAAACACGCGGCTCGTTTCATAAATGTACGTAACAAATAAATTAAAACAGATAACGGAATTATTTTTTATAAGCTTTAAGAAACAACACAGCAAAAAAAACAACAAACAAAATGACAACAGTAATGGCGGCAAGACAAATATCTGTCACTGTCTGTGTTTTCAAGACACAGATAAATCAGTAAAGTAGTTCCAAATTTGAAACTAATTCATTACAGTACTACCACAGACAAGAAAGTTGTCATAGTAAAATTGGTTGTTTAAAGTTTCATAGAGTACGGGTTTTATAATATGGGTGTAGATAATAGCTATTTATGCAACTGTATCGTAATAGGGGTCCTTAAAACACGAGTCACATGAGTGTTTTAAGGCCTAATTACGTACAGTTGCATACTAGTATTTTATGCAACTGTTGTATAAGTAAGGTCTTAAAGCGCGAGTTGGCTTATAACGGCGAATAACGCTATGAAAGACGCCGCGAGCGTTTTAAGACCAAGTTATACAACGCTGTACGCGCTTTTTCTACGGCTATTTTTAAATCATCATTCACATCCACTTCTATTTTTACACACATCTGACACATTCAACTCAGTATGAAATAGAGATGGGTCAATCCGTATCTGAAGATTCAAAAGAGTCAGATCCTTAAGCGGATCCGAATACCTTATTGACTCCCTTTAAATCTTATCGACTCCAAGGAGTCACTAACTTCGACCAACCTATTAGATCGAGCGAGTCGCGATCGGCGATTCAGCACTCACTTCACTTTCATTCAATCACGTCGGATCGGATCGGATATGTGCCGTCCCACTCAGTTTAATAGCATTTATTACGAGAAGAAGAAGGATAGGATAGCAGATACCAATTTTAGAGCCGCTCCCCGGAGCTGGTTCGCCTAAGTGACTCATAGATTTAAGAGTCATTAGGACGATTCGGTTCTTCAGTACCTCGGTATCGAACCGAGCCGGATCGGTCATAGACAATTAATACTTAATCGCTCGAAAGAACCAGAGTCAATAAAGGAGTCGGAGTCGATAAGCTTCGGTCGGTACCGATACCGGAGCCAAAATTACCCATGTCTAAACTTAAAACTGGAATTCAAGACCAAAAAATCTACGATAGATATGTCATTGTCAAATCTATCAATGTCACTTTTGTCACTGTCAAATAAACTGTTCAGGTTTCGCCAACCTTTTTTGACAGTGATCACAAAATTCTATATTGCTCTCGTGTCCGACATTTTTTAATGCGCAAGTTGTCTCCGCGTGGTTTCTGGAATTTTGCTATCAAGTTGCAAAAACTATAATCACCGTACAACGTGAAGAAGAAGAATATATTTATCTTTAATTTAACTGACATTGGCCCAAGCCTTAAGGTCGCCATTGAGGGGAATAATAATAACCTTTTTTTAATATGATTTCTTGTATTGTTATTAAATAAGGATTTTGTGAAAAAAAATTACTAACTTATTTTCAACTCACAACTAACATGACACTGAGACAATTTTATACTAAGGAACATAAACAGGATGAGGTTGGGTTGTTCTACCACAGTGTAGTTCTAAATATTTATTTTATTCCGTTTTTTTCGTATTTGTTGATAACAACATATAACATAACGACCATTAGGCCGCAACAGAATACATTATTTGTGAAAATTTCAACTGCCATGGTTTAGATACAGCCTAATGACAGACGGACAACTGAGTCTTAGTAATAAGTTTTATCCATTGGGTGCGGAACTCTAAAAACAGCGCTCTAATTTTAGTCTAGCACTTATATACATACATAATACGAGATAAATATGCTCTATATTAGTTTGATTTTATCTTAATTGTAAATTATTGCACCAAATGTTATGAATACCTGAAGAAATACAAGCACAATACCAGTTTTTCAACCAAAAATTACGAAATGTTTAAGTTTTTATTCAGGCGTCTAGTATTTATGTAAAAGTAAGTAAACAAAATTACTTCTTTAAATTATAGAATCGAAATTACTAATAAAAAGAATATTCTGTCGTGTGTTTAAAAAAAAAGGAATGTACTATTGTACACACATCTTAATTCAGTGGCAACATTGTCGTAGATTTTTTGGTCTTGAATTCCAGTTTTAAGTATAGTATGAAATGAAGATGAAATATGAATGATGCGAATTACGTTTCCCACCGATTTCAGGACTGAAATTTGACATAATTATTTCATTTATGGTTAGTTTTTTTTTATTCACGCTGACTTGTCAGTGGCGCGATCACTTTTAATACTTTTATGACAAACAACACTTGAAATAATTAGGCAATGCTCAACTTAGGACTAAGCATAGGTAGGTACCTACCTAGTAAAATATTAATATTCTTTGTTTACAAAATATGGATACTGAATTTTATTTTTGAACAATTATTGATTAGTAAGTGAATAAACCCGTTGTGAAATAATTTCAATGCAATGTTGATAATACTGTAGGTACTTATTCATAATAGAGGATAGTATTCTTAAATTCAAAAAGGTAACTGTCAAAGGAAGGTCATTGAACTGTATTTTTGTGAATTTCAAAGCAATTTATTTATTAATATATGTATATGTTTTGTTGTAGCAAAACTTTCATAATATCAAAGATCCGGTGTGAATAAGTAATCAGTCGTGAGATCGAGATTAATCCAAAAACATTCGAGAACTTCAAACGTGCGCAAGAGGATGTCGTTGCCGAATTTGTAAACAATTTGACATTGACGTAAAGTTTTTTTTCGCTCGTTCATTAGAAAAGGACCAAGTCAAAAACCGTATTCAGGCGAAGCAGTTCATTGTGGCGGGAATTAGTAAGATCTGATTTTTTTCCATTGACTAGTTAAGCTTATTCCCACCGATAAAAAAAAACATCCATTTTTAAAAATTTCATCCATCGCCTATTTTGCAATACAATGTCAGCTGCTAAAATTATTTTCTAAGGGTTGATATTGTACCTATTGCAGAAATAATCGGTTAACACACTATTGCAAAACAGCGTCCTATCCAGTTATTAAGCTCCTTTGAGCATGGCGCTACTGACTGCAATGTGTCATGTCAGTGTCACGACCAATGATGAATGATGTATTTAATTTTTATACTAAAAATGTGCTGAAAAAATCAAACAGTTGTAATTCTCTTTCTCAAGTCGGGTCATAGCTATCGGTGAATGATAATTGATAAATTAGCAAGCCAATTATGATAAATTATTGATCAATATAGTTCATCACCTGTGGACGCATCCAGGAAGAAACCTAGGTCTTGGGCAGGAGGTTACCCGACAGGCACTTCACAACTAAATTTTGTATTGACTTTTAACTTCGTTTGTTATTAATGTTGTTTTTTTTATTTTTGAAAATTATACCTGTACAAACACGCCCAAAAATGTGCGTAAATTATTGAGATGTAGGCCTATGTATGATTGTTGTCTATTGTAAGAATTTTTGATATTTTCATCATCATTATCCCAGCTTATGCATGTCCCACAGCTGGGCACAGGCCCCCTCTCAGAATGAGAGGGAATGATAAGAATTTGTGATATTTTTAATTAATAATTATCAAATGTGAGAAATACCTAACTGGAAAGACTCTTACTAAGTAAGATTAAAAAAAGAAACTGTCTGAAATTATCTTCCAACTAACATATTTAAAATGTAATTACCTAGTTCGTAGCCATAGTGCTTAATTTATAAAAAAAAATAAGTACCTATTTACGGCTACTTTGATGAGGCAAGTTTCGCATAGTCACGGTTATAGACATGTAATGGTTTACGTATGAAAGTAAGGAGACTAGTGAAAATAATACTCCTTGAAAACGGCCCATTTTATCTAAAATTTGTAATTTGTAGGCGAGTAATTAGCTTTGTACATAGGCCTACAGCGTGAGATACACTCCATAAAGTGTTGTTCAAATTACGGATTTCATCTATATGTTAATAGAGTGATATCATTAGCTCCCATCTACATATATCATGATTTCTAAAGTTGTAGAGTTTACATGTTACCTACTTACTTTTTCAAAATGCATCATAACGCCTTTATAATCATTCATAGGAACGCAAAAAGTAAATTGGAATTGTGATTATAGCCACTGTTAGCATGATAAACAAGCTTTCTCATACAATTTGGTTCTCACCATATTATGCGATTGAGTTCGTGTTAAAGCGATGATATCGTCATATATGTCGGTAATAATGCATGGCGTCGTAAAGATGAACCAGTTCACTGGTTGGCATTGTTCCTCTGCAACCTCTAGTAGACTGTTATCCAGTGGGATAGAATGTGGTGTCATAATAGTACATTATGATACAAGTGTGCTATGTTGGTCATTACACTCGAGTCGGTTTTTAAGCCTGAGCCGAAGGCGAAGGCTTAATGGAGACGAAAAGTGTAATGACCAATGCTCACGTGTTTCATACGACGTTTTTCAACACACTTGCGAGGAAAAGTAAATAAAAGTTCACATTTATTTAAATAAACTTAACAAACAGAAACCCATTTAAAAGATGGCGGCCGTAATTTTTTTTTTTCGCGCGCTCAGCGCTGCATGCGCGCGCAAGTCTGAGATAAGGGCACCGGCAAAGTAGCTAATCAGCCACATATTTATAAATTTTGAAATTGGGTATTTATAGTTAAAAATACACCGTCAAATTATAAATACCAACAAGCTAACAAGCAGTTTCATGAAATTCTTTAATTATTTATCACATTTTGAATTGAATTTTATATTTACGCAAATAACTACTTAGCTGTTTTCGAAACATTAATACTTCTTGCTAATATTTAAAAAGATATGTAATGAAAAGGCACTAGTGCGATAATGTAATGTAAAAGGCACGGCATGGGTAATATTCTGCATTATCAGTGTAAATACGCTGTAATAAGACCTACTTTACGAGCAGGTGTGTTGAAAAATTTTATTAACTGTTAATTGTGAAAGAAACCGCTGAATATAATTGGTGAGACGTTCCGTAAATCAAACACACATGCTGTTAAGTAAAATAATTAGTTTTAATGGCTTAGTTGCGAATGAGTTCGGAGTGGTCATTCTAAATAATTGTGGTTAGAGAACTTTATTACATCAAATACGTTTACATTCCAGTAATGAGATAAGTAGTACTGGATTGTACGAAATGAAATCAGCGACACTATGTAGGCACGTAAAAACAAAAACAATTACAACGCAATTATGTACCTAGCTGGATCTAAATTTCAACCCTCTAGGTCACCTGAAAGTCAGTTAGTCCTTGGTAAAAATGGTGATTTTCCGACGTCAATATCTTGTGAACGGTGAGAGATTGTTTTTGAAATTCAGGGTTTAGTAAGTAGAAGACGGTCTAACAAGATTCGCTAAATTGGAAGCATAGGTAAAAAAAACTTTAAAATGATTGGGTGTCCAAAACTGGGCCGAATCTTAGCCGAAGCAAACCGTGTAACCTACGGCACTGGTGTGTCGCCTTTATTACTTCGCGCACTTGGCAAATACACTGCTGTGTGGTGTGTTTAGATAAGTTTTTTACTAACATATAATTACAAACTACACCTAAAAACTACAACAAGTAATACTTAACTTACTTAATAATTAGCAAAATATTTGTTAGTTATTTTATGACAAAAATAATATTGATTAGGAGGAATCACTGAAGAAATGAATGAGGAGTGAAGGAAGTAGCAAGGATGTTAGAATTTGTTTTTAACGGAAATAATTATGTAGCTATCTATGTATGTCTATTTAACCTCCATTTCAAAGAAATTATTAAGCCCAGGAATACTTGTAGGTATGTAGGTACTTACATTGGCGCATACGGCTTTATTGTGTTGTTAGTTTCTGATATGTTTAATCATCTTTGTAAAGTACATTTATGACGTTTTGTTTTATTGGTTAGAGCTAGGGGAGCGAGATACGCCGTCGCCGGCGCGGCCGATGCCTCCGGTCACCTCCTGCAACTGCGAGGAGCTGCTCTCCGTGGACTGCCAGCTTGAGACCAAGGAGCTCTGGGACAAGTTCCACGATCTCGGCACGGAGATGATCATCACTAAAACTGGCAGGTAAGCGAAACAACCACCCGGAATTTGCGAGAGTTCCTTGTAAACTCATCAACCTAATGTAATCTTTCACTTCCCTAAGATCAAACCTTATAATTAATTCACTCTAAAATCGCCTCCGAACAAAGGGTTCATCGGAATGAATTCATCAGCCAAAGTGGCCAATTCCGGAATAATTACTTCGCGAACCCGGCAGTCCTTCAACCCTTTAACGAGATAAATTAAAAGTACATTTTTTCCTAACCGGTGGCGTAATGCCCGGCTATAAATTCACAAAGCCCCAAAGACAACAAACAGGGCTAGGGGGAGGGGAAGATGTTTTTATAGTCACGCCGAGAGGTTTATCTAAATAATTGCTTAGTCGGCGGCGGTGAGCGGAAAATTGACATTGTGTTCGGCGGACTGGGGACGCCACGGCGAGCGCGGTCCCGCTGGCTTGACGGACGTTACGAGTTGTCTCTAGAGACCCCGCAATATTGTCATTTCAAGTGACTTTTAAACGTAACTAATTTCCTTCTACCCTTACTTATTTCAGACATTTCCACTTGGCATAAAATTTACGACATGTTAACAAATTTTATTGGCCTATATTTATACTCGACGCTTTATGTTCAACAGTAACAGTTTTGTTTATAACCATATTTTTATGCAATGATTGCAATATTTATTACTCGCGAGGTATAATGTGCGCGATAAAAGACGATATTTTCATAAGTGGAGCGGCAAATGGGTTATTACGTCTCCTTCAGTTGAGTACCTACCAAGAGATGTCCTATTAATTTTGATCGTATCAACGTCCCCATCATAAACTATTTACGTTTTCTTATTATGAATTATGTTGTTATGATGATTATTACTATAATTATGATGTTCTGTATAAACAGAGCGATTTGTTTTGCAGTGGTATATAATTGCCTAGGTCTAGAAGTAGGTTATTGCTGGCTGATGATTAGTTTAATTAAACTGACGAGCTGCACGCATGAAAAATCATCAAATCAATCAAGGGATAAAATAAAGGGAAATATTCAGAACATAAAGTTAACCTATATGGGTTCCGCATTTTTCTTTCGAGGTAAAAGGAACCCTAAAACTACTCCAGAGTAAAACAAAAACGATTAGTGCAGCAACTGCACACAATGGTATAATCCTCTTATTAGTCCCGTGTCATATGTTTGCACGGATTCTGGGGTCGGGGTCGCAACAAGTGCAGTTAGTCTAAATCACTAGCCGGCACTTGCAGGATTCAATCTCCAGAGAATAGGGGCGCTACTGATACCCCCGTGTCGTATATGTACGACATATACAACGAAATTGACCGATCTTGATACATTAAACTCATATTTAAAAATATAGATTGATAAACAAAACTAAAAACGACCGCAAAACTAGTTGAAAGCAACGTAGCTACCTTAAATTCAAATGTTTATAGAAGTCGAGAAAATATTGACTGTTTTTGTACATGATTGCATCGGAATTCCTGCTTTGCATAATTAAGCCGTTCATTTGTAAGTTATGTTTGTAGAGACACGTATAATGTTTGGTTCAAATAAATTGTAAAGTATCAAAAACGTGTAATCTTCACACTCGACCTAAACAAGGGATAAATCAGCCCGTCTAATCAAAATGGGATATCGGGGACAAATTTTACAAGGGGAGGGTGTCGGAGCATGTTTTTAAATTGGTCTACAATGCATTGTCTATTAATTTTCCTTGCGAATTATTTTATTTCCTGGTCTATTTATTTTTGCTTTACTATTGTTATTGGATAAGTTTTTATTCATTTATTTATATGTTGTTGTTTACAAACTTGTGTGTGTACTTTACAATCTTTACTTTAAAATTTCAACAACCTGTTGTTTTAACGTTTCTAATTTTTACATATTTATGGTACCTACGTGAAAATACTCCTTCGTTTAGATTTAGGCTTGTTTCGTACATGTTATAAATAAATGCTTTGGTACAAACATCATTTCACGTGCCAACTCGGTGGTACCACGACTCGAATAAGACGGACGACTTGTCGATAATATCGCGCAGCGACGTCGCGTCACTAGCAGCGGCGCGCGAGAAATGTCGGCCTGTCTCGATTTCTTTATTTTTGATTTTTTCGATTTGTCGTTTTGATTTACAAGCGGCCACTTTACTGCCGAGGGAACTTTGTTACAGCAAACTAACTGGTGGACGATTTATGTCCAACCTCACGGGACAATGAGTTTGTCCAAAATATTTGAATGTTAAGCAATAACGTGCTTATTTTACATCCCAAAACATTTATAAATGTTAACAACCTCATTGCTATATTTCATGTTGCGGTTGAGTAACTCCAGCATAATGGTTTGTGCTGATTTTAAACGGACAATGTCTCACTCCGCTTGTGTAGTTCGCTTACGTATGAAAGTCATGTTTTCCAATAGCACTTTGCGAGTTGTGTGTACTTGTCAAGCGGACAGTGTGTTTTCGATGAGATCTATTATTAACTGCATACGTGTAGTTCAGTTCGTGTATATAAAGTAAGAAAAGCAGCAATTATTTGCATGATAATCTCCGAGTCGCTGGAACGTCAAAGTTCACATTAAGTGCACGCGCACCTGACCGGCGCACCTTTTGATTAGCTGCTCTCTTTGTGGCTCTCCCAAGGTGTTGACCGTTATAAAAAAAAAACTTATGGCATTTAACAAACAGTATTTAGTGCCATTTTGACAGTTATTGCAGTCAATGATTATTGTTGATTATGAGCGGGCTTAATTCAGTTTTTGTTTCACTAGGGCGTTTTCTAACAGGTGCCTGAGCCATGCAATAAAACGCTGCCGTATTTTATGTTAGGATTATTTTTGTTGGTAACAGAATTAACATAACTAAGTAGATAATAAAAAAAACTTAGTTCAATGTTGAAATAGCGTAATCGAACCAAATAATAAAATGTTAAATTAGAAGTTTAGTTTGTAATTTGGAGAAGGAAGGGGTGTTATCAGAGTCGTCATATTTTAGGGGGATATAATGCGGATATAGCGATAAAGACAATTATTATGGAGCGAGGCAAGCGTCGGTTTGGGCAGTGATCGCTACCTATATAGCGTCCAACTGAACATTTGGTTTCGGTTTCGGTTTGAGTTTCGCCGTTAAAACGAAGTCTCGGTTTCCGCAGAAAATCTGTAGAAATTAGGACTAATACCTACCGGACGGAACTGAGTTCGTCGGTTTTCGTGCAGCTTTCAGATGGCATCAGTGTAGTGGAAAGGCAACGTCACCAGCGCTTTTGCTAATTTTTCGTGACTACGTTGTTATTTCACATCAAATAGAAAAGACTCACTTTTTCTTAGAGATGCTAAATGATCAATTATCGAATAATTGCTTCCTTGAACACAAAATACATTACAATAGCACTCGAATAAAGTTTCGGTTTTGGTTTCGGCCGAAATACAAACCAAAATTCGGTTTCTGTTCGGAATACTGATTATGGCCGAACACAGTAATCATGTTGAATAAATCGCGAGTAGCAGCAGCCGGCGCGCGCGCTGCTATGCATGCCGAAATAATTGAACATGTAGAACTATCCAATTATAAATGCAAATTTAAGTTACTGCTTAACATTTACTCGTCTAATTCAAATAATTAGAAAAAAACAAGCACACTAACACCGGCTGAAATTGGTTCAGTTCACGATTTTTGATTTAAAATTTGAGAACCTTATTATTACAATTTTTAATTAAAATTTACATGTTTGTTTTGCAAAACTAAATTCACTCTATTCTATGATTATTGATATGATTCTATGATTCAATGGTGCGTGTGAAGTTTCCAATCCGCACTGGGCCCGCGTGGGAACTATGGCCCAAGCCCTTTTGTTCTGAGAGGAAGCCTGTGCCCAGCAGTGGGACGTATGTAGGGTGGGATTAGAGGCTATGATTAGATTGACTTAAAATGTAGTACGGATAGTTATATAGTTTAGGTGGCAATTCAAGTAAAGTCAGCAAAAAGTAACAATCGGCAAAAAAGACTGTAGATAAAAAAATATTAGTAAGAAAACAAAACCTCACTTAATTTGCTCATTGAAAAATTACGTCGTTTATTTGTGCTCGATTATCAGTAGCAATTAAACAATTTGTTGGTTGGTTTCTCGAATGTGCGAGATGTAAAAGCGCGGTGTCGATCGCGGCCTCTCATGCGCACGCGCTGCAACGGCTGCGATGCCTCGATAACTTGATCAGCTGCCTGCCCATCACAATAAAACTGAATTATGTTCACCTGTTAATTGACGACGAGAATTATCCCTGCAAAATCCGTTTTGTAAGCCTCGTCTGCTGTAGGTTTGTTATTTTATATGTAAGTGTCGGCGGTCGATCGTAAAATTCGCCAGATCACGAAATTCCTAGGCATATCGTGAAATGGCGACATTTCATGAATTGGCTAAGAGACATCCGCCATTTTGTTCAAAAGTCACCGTTTGATGATTTGCCTAGTGACGTTTAGGCAGATCATGAAATTCCTAGGCATATCATGAAACGCCGCCATTTCATGATTTGGCTAGTTTAGGCAGATCATGAAATTCCTAGGCGTATCATGAAACGCCGCCATATCGTTTCTGGCACTTCGCCGGCCGCTGCCGCTTCGCTCGCTCGGCTCGTGCGTAATGGTCACAATTCATACTGACCACTCCTCGCTTCGCTCGTCGTACCTAATTTTTTCTTTTTTTTCTCAGCATAACGATATGCCTGGTATAAAACTAGGAATATCGACGAATGCGTTGCTCTAATCGATCTGCCGTATTGTTTCTCAGGCATATCACGATATGCCTGGCCAACTTTTAGGCATATCATGAAATGGCGCCATTTCATGATGTGCCTAGGAATTTCGTGATTTGGCGGATTTTACGACCGGCCGCCGACATATGTAAGAACGTTTACGTCATTTGAACGTTTCATTAAAATTTGTCATTAGGATACAAATGAATCCGTTACATTGTGGAACGTTTTTGCAACTGCAGTTTACTATAGTTATTAAGCATTTTACGATTGTACGCTGATCAAGATAATTTTAGAGATTAACTCTAAGATTTATCGTTTGTAGATACTATTTATTAGCTTCTAAGTAATTTAACATTTTATTTATAGGTTATGCGCTGTAAGCTATGTTTATGACTAAGTTATCTTCTGTTTTGGTTTACTTCTGTAGGTGGTAGGACCTTGTGCAAGGTCCGCCCAGATTGCTACCACCATCTTGCTCGTTAATCCTGCCGTGAAGCAGCAGTGCTCTTGTACTGTTGTGTTTCGGCGTGGAGAGTAAGACAGCCGGTGCAATCACGGGCACTTGAGGTATCTTAGGCCTCTAGGTTGGCAATGCATCTACAATACCCCTGGTGTTGCAGATGTTTATGGGCAGTAGTGATTTCTTACCATGAGGAAACCCACTTGCTCGTTTGCCATCTAGTCGAATAAAAAAAACCTAATGAAAATTCGTATAAAGTAATTCGTATTTATGTGGCTAGTCTGTATCCATGTCTATTTTTGTTTAACTACAATACAAACCAAACCCATTCTCCAGAGGGTAATTAGTCACTCAAAGGGCTATGGAGCGTAGGCTGGTGGGAGTAACATTACGAGATCGGAAGACTAACAACTGGTTGAGGAAACAAAGCAAAGTTCCGATAATATAAAGCGGGTACTCAAGCTGAAGTGTAAAACAGACTCGTGGCGCAAGGCTTTACTGGAATGGAGGCCGTGAGGGTGCAAGAGACCGGTTGGAAGACCTCAAATGCTTTGGAGGGATGACATCGGGAGAGTTGCGAGCAGTAACTGGATGCAGACGGCTCAGAATAGAGCGACGTGGAGAAAGCTGAAGGAGGCCTACACCAAATTGGTTGAGAGAGGCTTGAGATGATGATGATGAAGACAGTATAAAGCTAGTGATAGGTTGTACAGAGTATTAAAAATCTCACTATTAGATTGGGTGATAAATGATCGATGTGTCAACTACACAGAACATCAAATTTAATAAATAAATAAATATCATGGGACACTTGACACCAATTGAATAGTTTTACGTCTTAAATGGTTGCCTGGAACAAATCATTTGAAATCATTGACTATGACAATGGGCAGTTACTATGTTTCACGTTATTGTTTTTGATAATTCATTATACTTGGTATTAGATTTTTTTTTCCCTTGAATAACTTGCGATTTCAACATGATTAATGTTATGGAAAGCTCTTGGTAGAGATAATGAACTGAGCACAATGAGAACACCCACGCATGCGCGAAACTGTCAGCTACTGTGCGTTTGCGCAAGGCAGGGACTTACCTTATCTAGTATTCATCGCGACAGATTGACGTTGAGTATCCATCATAATTGTGGGATTGTTCGGTAGTTTGATTATTCAGGAACCTGAGCACTGGATGTATATACATATTTTGTTAGTTGGTTTGGTATGTAAGTAGTTTAAGAAAGTATTCAAAGAAAAGGAATTGCCAAATAATCACTATAATAGTAAAAGTAATGAGAAAGGAGATGAAAGATTATGAATCTTATAATGAAAAGAAAAATTACCCAGTGCAAGTTAGGCTCGTGCTCTGAAGATTACGTACAAATTTAAAAGCCAGCAAAATATAATTTTGAATTTTCTTTTTTACTCCACTAAATGCCTGTTTTACTTAATTTTAACTTTTTCTATTTTTTGAATTAATCTCTTTTAAATACGGAACCCTAATAAATGAGGTCCAGCTAATGTTTTTCAAAATGTTAGTAACTCATTATAACGAAACTAATTAAACTAAGTTTTAATATGCCAAACCGTTTTCAAAATGCAATTTTAACCTTAACCCTAATCTTGGACGTCGATTATTCAGAATGAGGTTGAATTAAGGAGAGGCTTCATCAAGCGCGGTGTTCATTTTAGGGCCATTAACGCCTAAATATAATAAGCGAGTTTAAATAATTACGCAAAAAGGTGTAAAAGGCTATTGAATATAGAGCTGCGCCCGCGCCGCCCGATGAAAGGCTGACGCTCGACGGAGATTGATTACGTAATCATGGACAACGGGTGATTTCGGGAATCTCATAGAGAGTAATCACCATCAATCTCACGGCTCGTTGATGCCACATTCAGGAGATTCATGGTGCCCGGGCTTCGGGTTCCGCGCAGCCTCGGGGTCATAAAAGTTTAATAGTGTTTGGACCATTGTTATGTTTATCTATAGTTGTATCACTTTTGTTTATTCCAGGACTCGATTTTTTATGTAGAACTATAAGGATTGATCTTATTCGGATTAAGTTTGTGAATACCTATTTAAATCTGTCACTATCTTTTTAGTTATCAAAGCTAGAAAACTTATAAAAATACGATAGATGGATTCGGTCGGATAGAAATTGAAATACGAGTATGAATAGCGTTTAGTCTTTTTAACAAACAAATACGATATTAACATGTAGTTTCTACATTGAGGTTTGAGTTCTTGTGCACAACAAAGAAGGTGGTATCTGGCAGGCTGTCGTCGCACAATTAGCCGACCATTGTGCCGGTGCGCGGGCGCCGGCCAGTGTTGGTTTACCGTGCGCCTACGCCCATTGTATCGCCGCGATCGCGCAATGCCATTCCACTCACATCACACTGCTCAATGAGATATTATCTCCACCATTATTAGCTGAACATTAGATGTTTAAATAGCCTATGATTTAATATTCCTTATATTAGAAGGCGATTCATTGTGATTGATTGCTTTAATTCACCTAATAATTGACGTATGCCGGGAGCTTCATTGTGATTGTGAACTGCAAGAATGATCAATGATTGCTCCTATTCAAAGATACGTTACTTTGTATTAGTTTAAACTAAATTAAGTCAAGCCTTGAGATTTCTATTTAACAACATGGAACGCAAATAAAAAATACAATTATCTACAATTGTTTGTCGGCACGTGAAGTATTGTTGTAAAGAAACAACGTATTACCGTTGTCTCGTTAATTATTAATTGTGAGAGACAAGCTGCTCTGGAGGTTTTGAAACCGGCACGACAAAGGTTATAGTGGCGGCGCGGACTTAATTATTTTGTGTGCGGTACAAACTGATCTTTGATCGTGTGTGCGCCGCTGACGGCGGTAGGTCACAGACGTCACAGATCCAACTGGGTACACGGCTCGTGTGTGGCACAATACGTGCGTAATGAAGTGGGCCGCGAGGGGGCGGCATTGTGCGGCAAACGAGGCATTGTGCTGTGCGGCCGCGACCCACGACCCTGCTCGTTACCGCTGCCCGCTGCCCTGGCCGCCGACCTCGGCCGCTGCAACCCCGAAACTGGACACTCTTGTTAGCAGCCCATACCCGCCGCCCATACCGCCGACCTACAGACTTGAAAACGATCAGGAGAAGTTAACCACCCGAAGCCTGAGCCATTAGGTATGCTAAACACCAAAACTATCGCAATGTATCGTTTCAATCGCGCAATGCCAACCATGTAATTACGCTCAACTTAGTTCGATTTTACGTAGCAATAAACTTCACACATCCTTTATAGTTTTCTTTTATGTCTATTCGTGCAATGATAAATATTAATAAGTATCTAGTAATATCATATTCAGCGTAATAGGTATTTTAATTTGCGTTGGCTGAGCGTGGACCCAGTAAGTTTCTTGATAACATAGCTACTGCCATCACGATAGAGCGGTTCTGTGAGATAAGCTGTCATCTGCCAGGTGCTAATTAGGCTGGTTCGTTAGACACGCCACACAACGCGTCTACACGAGGAAGCAATACAGTTACAGCGTGAAATTTCTGATCGCACTCGTATTCTACGCTTTAGACAAGGCAGGCGATATTGTAAAAAACATTATCCGTCACCCTCATACCACAGACGAAGCTAAAGGTTAAAAAACCACATTAAACTTCATCATGTGGTGTCGGTTTTTTTAGGAAATAGAAAATTTTCACAGCCACCCCTCGTTCGAATAAATTATTTTTATGTCGATTCCGGGTGGCCAAGTTTGCTCTGTAACAAAAACGTAATCGTTACTGCTTGTCGCGGAAGTAAGGGTTATGAGCTGCTTAGTGAAGGCTGCAGAGGCAGATGCGAGGCGAGAATTTAAGGAGCTTCCGTTCTTCACATTTTATTGCAATCTGGTATTAGGATTGATGTCCCCATTAAGTCCATTCATTAGTCTATCGGGGTGACTCGTCTGTTAATATTATTATGTGCGTGCCTGGAACAGAGAACTATGTAAATAATGATCGCCACGAAAGTCGACGGTGAAGTTTTCTTACAAATGACGTCTAATGCGACCAAATTATATTCGTCGTCGGGCGCCGCCCAGTGATGAAGACATTATTTTCCGTTTCCGCAGCGGTGTTAAGTCGATAACTCGAAAATGACGGCAATTCGTATCAACGAGCTAGCAATCTGTTGGCACGTGCTCATTACCGAATCATGAAACTCGACGGTACTTTGACTTGCGTCAACGCCGAAGCAATTTAGACCACGCAACGTCCTATTGGTAGGTACCTACATTAGCTTCTTACAGAATTATGTCCTAGAGTCTCCGTGAGGGTGGAGTGCGACCGTTAAAGAAGTCATTAGTCTAAAATGTGTTGTAGCTCCATAGGGTTACAGCGACAATGTTATTGGTGACGTCACGCGAGCCGCTCGTCAGGTTTATTGATATTGTTTTATTGCTGCTTTACAACTTACAACTCACTCGGGGTTGGGGTTTATAAGTTATGAGAAAAATACACGCTTGTAGACAAATTGTCGTCGCTGTGGTTAGGACACGGTATCACCTATGGTCGTGTTACATCTGATAAAATAATATAAACTACTTATGTTTAGCATAATTCACATTCACATCTTTTCTATGTTAATCCTATTTAATAGTAAAGCAGGTGGTAATGTGCAGAAGGTTAGCATTTTGGTTATAGTATCTGGGCGACCGAGCTTTGCTCGGGTTAAAACTAGTCAATAAGCGTTTTTCTAGAGATAAGACCAAGGTAGATCGATTTTTCATCCCCGAAAACCCCTACACACTAAATTTCATGGAAATCGTTGAAGCCGTTTCCGAGATCCCTACTAGCTGTTGACCGCGGCTTCACCCCTGTTCCAGTCTTTTTTAGGGTTCCGTAGCCATTTTTATAGATATACTAGCTTTTGCCTGCGGCTCCGGTAGTCGGTTATCGCGCGCTGTTCCCTCGGGAATTGAGCATTTTTCGGGATAAAAAGTAGCCTATGTTACTCTCGGGCCCATAAACTATCTCTCTGCCAAAAATCACGTCGATCCGTCGCTCCGTTACGGCGTGAAAGACGGACAAACACACAAACACATAAACACACTTTTGCATTTAGGTATAATATTAGTATGGATGGGTTTATACAAGAATTGCTACTTTGATTTTAGTTATATATATTCGAGAACAAGATTCGTAAAGTTTCGCATTTTCAGCTACGTATAAGTACCCGAGCGGCTTGCACGGTAGGTACAAGCGTACAAGCATATGACGTGAAAGTTCACGTAGTCGACCCTTGTTTGCTGAGCGACGCGTAAATATGGCCGGCGGTGCGAGGGAGCGGGACACGCGACCCACGGCTGCGGCGGTTTCGTACATCGCCACCCGTCCGCGCCCGTAAGTTCGTAATTTGCCTTTCTATTAGAGTGAGGGCGTGAAAAAAGGAAAGCGTTTACGGTGTGTTTAATGGGAGTGAGAGGGAAGAAATATGACCGCCCGTCGGGAGAAGGGAAATTTTTGGTTTTCAGAGAGTTTTTGCGGAGACGTGCATCGGCTCGTGGTGCGAAGGGGACGGCGATACTCGCGGAACGGCTCCCCCGAATAATTAGCGGAAGTCGTGGCTTAGTTTCCCCCAGGCGGGAGGGTGCGGGAAGGGAGTTCCTCTATTTGTCGTTTAAGAGTTAATCGGACGAGCGATTCGTCACCCTCGGGAGAGCATATTATATCTTTATTATGAGTCTGTCGGAAACGCCGACTACCCCGGGCGATTAACGAAATCGTGATTATTGATAACTTTGTTTACGGCTCGACACTCGGGGTGTTGCCGCGTGCCTGCTTCTAACAATCGAATAAAGTTATTGTTGCTTAGAAATTTTATACTGAGTTAACTTTCTTGTTAACGTTCCTATACCTATATTACCTTGCTTTTAAAACTTTTGATAGATATGGAAATCGGTTAAATTTCTTACATGAGGCCTAATAAGGCAGCATCGTGTGTTATTTTATTAAATACTATTAAGTACATACATATTGTATATAATAATTCTGAGCAACGGGCCAACACGTCGCCCCAATGTCATGTGTGGTAGTCATTGTTTATTTCAAAAGGTTTCTCCGCGGAATATGGGCGCGAAATGTATCATTAGCGCTGGGAAAGTGACAAACGCAGCAAATACAACTCGTGCGCCGCCTGTCAATTAGCTGTAATAGCGACCGCTCCGCGACATATGCTCAACGACCCAACGACCAACCTTTACATTTGTTACCTTTTTTACGATACAAAATTACACAACCTACTCACGATGAGCTATAGTTATCTCCTACATTGTATGTATTGACGTAAGCAATTCAGAATTAAGGAAATCCTAGATTGCTGTATTTAGTGTTTACATTGTTGTTTTATGACCAGCTTTGTTCCTCTGTTTTATGACTTTAGACAAGATATTGAATCATTAGCTATAATGAGGCTTTTATCGATACATTGGTATGTTGTAATAACAAACTCAGTCATTCCTGACAGCTAATAAA
Organism: Choristoneura rosaceana; assembly: GCA_037349165.1. Classification (NCBI taxonomy): domain Eukaryota; kingdom Metazoa; phylum Arthropoda; class Insecta; order Lepidoptera; family Tortricidae; genus Choristoneura; species Choristoneura rosaceana. The sequence continues at coordinate 1,219,047 of JAZBNJ010000055.1, read as the reverse complement.
AGGGTTAAAGTATGAAAATGAAAATAACGGTTAGAAATAATGTTAGAAGTTCGCTTAATATCGACATTAAAAATTGATTTCAAATTGTGCACTACATTACTCATATTCACATTTTGTTCCGTCAGTCGCTTTGGATCGGCAGTAAGTAGTAAAATAAGCTCTATCGAGTATAATGGGAACCAATCAGCGACAAATGAGCGATGTTGGTAATTAAAACGGATCGCCTTACCGAATCAATAACCTTGCGATAAGCCAATTAATTGCACATGCGCGACTTGATTCCCCGAGGTGGACCGTGGCCGATTCAATCGGCCGCGGTGATTATCAATATACCTAGAATTCCAACTAGGCGTTGGTATTATGGCTGAAGCGACTAATCATACATAGATGCATAATAAGTACCTGAGCATAAGACGAGTCGCCGATTGATAACTTCAAGTTTTTACTGCTATAATTTTTTTAAATCAAGATTTGACTCTTTGAATTTTGAATTACTTCGTGCAAGTTTAACCATGCTTTTTGTAAAGTCAACACTGTGTGTGGCTAACACCAAATAAAGGACATTCTACCATTTACAGCATTTTAAGTTTTCATTCGATAGTAGATCGCGGCGGGTGGCTTCTGGGAACGTCGCGGGCTGCGACTGCGAGGTGCCGAGCTATTAATTACGGGACAATAGGCTTGTCAACCTCCTCCACAAAGGCCTGGCTCAATGAGCTCTCGTGATAACATTCTGAGGTGCACTTGTTGGGTTTATTATATTGCTTACGGACCTACCTAGACTGATTTATCGTTTGCACATGGAATATATTGGGGTCCTTCCTATGCACAACATCAGACGCTTGAAATATGCAGCATGGTTAATTGATTACATTTTTTCCAACATTTTTCTCTTAATAATTTATTTTAATGGTTGAAAGATGAATCTATTCTTTTAGTAATCGATAAAGAGCTTAAAATGAGTGTTAAGGTATTTATAATTGTCGTGTTTGTGTAGCAAAGTTTGTCTGTGTGAGTGTTATGGCAACAAAGGTGTTTGCGTTGGCATTCGTCACGGGGCGCCGGCGGCTCGGGGCGCGGGCGCATGATTGATGGTCCGGCTCGCGTGGGAGACACGACACTCATTCCACCAACTAAAATTCAACAAAAACGCAAACTGATCGCAACGAGTACAAAAACGAGACGTATCAGACCAATTAGATGATAACGTTCACTTCATAGCACCTATTTATCAGGAATGCTGAGTTATTTGCGTCGTATAATGCATGATGTGTAGAAGTAAGTTAACTGAATTAACATACAATGATGTTTTATTCTTAAAGGGGGTCTTAAGGCTGAATTTTAGACACAGGTATTTGTTCGGTTAACTATGTAAGTTGATTAAATGTCTGTTTGTATGTTCCGAGCAGGTAGGTATGCCCTTTACGTCATGTTTCACAACCTGCACTATGTTACTGATAATAAACTACTACTGTACCGTTTATAATTGAAACACGTAATGGGAACGATATAGGTAAAATAAATATTCAGCTGTGTTAAATTAACGACTAGAAAATATTAAAATTCACCGTTACAATGCGTCAATTTAATTCTTCAGAAATTCGTGTGTAACATAAAACCTACATATTTCTGTCAAGGCTACTGGAGAAGGTGTCAAGAGGAAATATTTTCCGAACGCGAGTTCGTTGCGTAAATTATGGATTGTCATAGGTTACTCGCCGTAACTTAATATGCGGTCCGATGTTGCGCGATAGCCGGCGATATATTCATAATCTCTGGAGGGCTTCGTAAATAAAAATTATTTCATATCGGGACAGGTGGAGCGTCAGGTTACGGCGGCCGGCGACTCATTAGCATCCCGGACAGACGAATTAGATCGCCGTATCTACAGGTGCAGCCTGTCTCGTCAAACGATCGACTTTAGAACATGTCATGACACTATCGGGCCCCGTAATCCTGCTGTTTAGTAGCTAATAGCGCTCCTACTCGTATAAACGAAAACGATTCGGTTTGCTAACATCGTTTTTTGTTGATTTTTTTTTAACTGCTAATCAGTTTGAGGCCGGCTGATCGATTTGTAGATTTTGAATGATCGATGTGTTTTTTATTATTTACATAAACGCACTAAGTGTTCACTAAGTTTTGAAAATTTATACTCTTTGTTTTTTATTGTGATATAAAAAAATTAACAAATGAATACCTATTGTAGCTAAATAAATAAGATACTTCTCGACATTTATTAGAATTGTTAGTTTTCCACGCATGTAAGGCAGTCAAAGAAGGGGGAGCCAATGTGACCGCTCCTAGTTTCATGTCGAATAGAAGTTAATGAGAGACCCTTACTTATAATGCACTACTACTATGTACTACTTAACAATTAGCGGAGGCCTAATTAAGTCTATTTGGGACCTGATAAGTTTTAATGTCTCAATATTGCGTGTCCCGAGGTCATTTTCGACCCTCCAAACTCTCCGCCGCTACAAGCTGGAACCATGTCTAATGCGGTATTAACACAGGCCGCCGCGTGTTCTTATCTACCGCGGCAGAACGCCGGAATAAGCTCTCGATTCCTAATTTACACATTCAACTGACATACACACTCACTCCCTCGCCGCAGCCCTTGTTGCCAACCGAACTGGAACCTCACATAGGCAGGACTCACATAAATATACATTAGATGCTCATATTTGGCCCTCGGGCAATTGTTTACGCTTATGTAGTGTTCTATAAACCGTGGTAATTTGGTCTGATGTCTCATTATACCTGCTTAACTGTTCGTAGTTATTATTTTATTATTGTAAATTACGGGCCAGCTGTCCTATGATAGTGAATTTATAGATTTTATATTCATATTTCGCTTCTGTTCGGGGCGTTAAGTGGCGGGAAACTGGAGCAGGCTACGGCCGCTCGGCCGATTCGGTCGATTAATAGAGATATTTTCAATCCATCGGATTACAAGCGGATAAGTGACTTGTCACCGAACGCTGCTAAAGTACGTTATCGGTGACGGATCTGTGTCCTCTGGAATTCAATTGGTTCGACGCTTACAAATCTTAATCTCAGTAAAACGGTTTCGGGTACGTTAGACCTTATTTCGATAAGCTGAAGGTGCTTTTTGTTTTTTGAATAAGTCGGCGGAGTGACACTCGTTTTGTGCTCGTCGCCTAATCTCGCGCTTAGTTAACCGTTTTGACAAGACTTGATGTAGCGGCGAGACGTTTTTAACTTCTTGTTTTTTTTTTCACAACGACTATTTCTTTTACTTTTATTTAAAGGTAGAGATAAAGAATATGTAAAAGCATATATTTCAAAGTGTACAGATCAGTATGAGCTTTAAGACGTGAATTTAACAATAAACTTTTTAATAACTGATTTGAATTAGTCTTGCTGGTGCCAGTATCGCTTATTTAATTACACATTCAACGTACTTAAGCGTACCTCTGTAAAATACTTCGTGTATAAAACTAGCGAAAGTTCAACTAATTGCTATCTGAACGGTGATAATTTTCTTTTATTTCATTGTTAGATTTTATCTTTTACTTCAGTTCCACTTAGGGCAGGGATGGCGAACCAATGGCACGCGTGCCGTTCATGGCACGCGACACAATATTTTGGGCACGTCACTGATTACAAAATTTATTATGCACCAGGAAATTATGCACCAGACACATTTAATTGTTCGTAGAAGCTGGCTCATGCTATTTTAACTATTATTATTTTCCCAATAATCACAAATTAGAAATTATTTGTTGGCACGTCTATTACCTCATTAAACATTTCTTTACAATAATTGCACGTTGATTCGCAAAGGTTCGCCATCCCTGACTTAGGGTATTCAATTAAACATTTAATTACTTTTAGCAGTACTACGAATTCCTGTCACCGGCTTTTCAATATTACAACAGGTTGTCGTTAAGACTGCAAAACAATGGTAGGTATATAAATGTTAAAAGGCACAATAATATTTTCCTTGCGATCTGAATACAGTAGTTTGTGATATGGTCGCTCATCAAATAAAAAGTTCTATTGAACTAGAATATTCCCACTGGCTTCCTAAGTTCCTAGTCCAAGATACGATCGTGGCAAAGGCACCGACCACCGCCAGTGACAGCGGCCACAATGCAGTCGTTTAACACGCTCGTCGCATTTGGAACTTCTCCTGACAGCTTTTAAGCTAGAATCACACTAACGGCGGAGGCGAAGCGGTGCGGCGTGGCGCGGAGGCGGTACCGATTGTAATATTCGAGCTAACGCGACAGAGGCCACACAGAATACCGCGCCAGGCTCATTTTTCGCGCGGTATTCTGTGTGGATTCTTTCATTTTAGCTCGAATATTTCAACCGGTACCGCCTCCGCGCCACGTCTACCACTCCGCCTCCACCGTCAGTGTGTTTCCAGCTTTATGTTACAGCTTTATGTTATACGGACGTCGACTTCAGCTTCGGCATCGAATAACTGGCATTGATCGTTTCTGTGATGTAGGAATTATGTTTTTTGTCGAAATTGTGCTCACATCTTTTGTGACGTGTGAGTAGGTACAGATCTTGTGAATGTTTTTAGACAGACAGAATTACAACGATCATATTTAATTTTAAAAGTAAAGAGGTAAGAGATAGACCGGCACACAGAGTTTTTTTCGTATTTATGTATAATAATAGTACGGACTTGAGGGAAGACTTCACTGTGAGTAGTTAACTTGCATAATGAAGTGAATGAAACTATGCAAAGTGACTGTTCATAAGGATCGCGGTTTAAGTTTCACTTTTAGCCAAATCTATCCAATTCAGGTCGGACTACAACACACAGCGATAAACCCACTTATTGCTACTACGTTCCTCAGACAAAATGAGGTAGTGATTGAACAAACAGCGTGTTTCGTCGTCGCGGCTTGCGCTGTGCGCGAGGCGTGTCCGCGCTTCATCGATCGCCACGCAGCCTCCGACGCTCCTCGACGACGTCTGCTCCCCGGCACCCCCCCGCGCCCCGCGCACGTTAGCGCCCCGACCGACTGCATTTACCACCCCCCAACAAACATAACTATAACTACCCTCACAACCTACCTTGTCTACTACTACCACCACCGCAAACGTACTACAAGTATCAAGACATTTTGATACAGGAAATGCTTCTCGCTGTAACAGAACTGAGCGTTATACTTTTTTCGAATACTATTCATTTTATACTTTTGAGCCCTATGCTGCATACCTACAATTTCGTTGGATTAAACAAATGGGCGAAGCTAGCGTTCGAACACTTTTGCATGCTTCATCTTCAAAGACGGCTCAGATCTGCAGTGCTACTACGAAACTCGAAACTCGAAGTTCATATCGTACCGTCCCTCTCGCTCTCGTATTAAATAGTATAAGTGTCAGAGAGACCACACGACACGAAATTCGATTTACGAGTTTCGTAGTAGCTCTTCAGTTTTCCATAATACTTATTCATCAAAATATTGGTTCAAAACTTTCCAATACAACGAACTAAGAGCAACACGGGAGCCCGAGTTGTTCTAAAACAACGAAGCATAATGCGTGAAGCCTCGCTGATTTTTTCATACCAACCAGATCATCAGACCAACCAGATCAGACGAAGCGTTGGCAGACCTCCCACCAGGTGGACTGACGATATCGTGAGAGTTGCGGGAAACCGGTGGATGCAAGTGGCGAGTTGTCGTTCATTATGGCGTTCTAAGGGGGAGGCCTTTGTCCAGCAGTGGACGTCTTCCGGCTGATGATGATGATGATGATGATGAACCAGATCATACCAAATTAGAATCGACATGAACTTTTGATAATTCAACCGATACTGAAAATCGTATTGATTTCATTTCAAGTTTCGTTGCACAGTGATTTCAGCTTAACTTAAAAAAAATTACTACGACGATGTTTATATGTCAATCCGGAACAAAGGTGTTGATTCGCACGATCGGAGTGCCAGCTCCAAGTATGCAATTAAAACGGTTTACATCTCTTCGCAAGCGATCTGTAAAATGTTATTTACGTTCATTAAAATTTAATTTCGTCGTTATTCTTTTACGCTCTTGTTCATTTGATTCGTTATCTTCTATACTTGACGATATTTTTCTTGAATCTTGTTATCTTCCGGCATTGGTGGTTGATTTAATTACTTTGGTACTAACAGGAAAGTTGAGACTAATTAAAGTAAAAAAAATTTTTTTATTTGGTTCCGTGCTTATCTATCGAAAATTATAAAAATTGTACCTACAGTTTTAAATTTTGATGATTTTCAACCTCGATTTCTATAGTATCTGCTCCGGTCTTAAATCACAAGCTCATGATTAAATCCCGGGTATTATGCAACCGTGTCATGCATCCTTAATAAATTCCATAATCTCGTATAGAGTTGCTTCTCAGAAATATTACGTTATTACGTATTTATTGATAGATGTAGAGAAAAAATGTAACCCAAATCAGTATCTAGTTCTACAGATCACCGTTTATTCATTTCTAAGTGCGGTTTGGTATGAAACTTTTTACATACTCGTAATATGAGAAATACCTTAATCAACATGTTACTTTTATGTTGTTACTTTCGTGTCTTGAGGCTAGGGATAGACAATAATTAAAGAAAAATAAAGCAAGCCAGAATAGTTGACTCTTCTTTTTTGCAGATGTCAAATTACGTCATCACTGGTAGCCCTAAGCTTCATCTTTGTTCGCGGCTCGTTATCGAGCGTATCGCGCGTGGGTGTAGTGGGCTCGTAAGATGCTTTATATCTCTAGAATACAAGTATTTTCACAAATAGGTACACACGACAAGACACTGATAGAGTAGAGCAGTGTAACAATTTGGTTGTTCGTTCTCATGAGGTTCCACACATGTAAAGAAATATTCTCAGGCAAGCACACTTAGTCTTGGTAATACTGCCACAGCGCCGTATGTCATTAGCCATAGTAGCCATACCTATTTATCGATCAGACGCAATCTATCTCCGATCGGGTCACACATTAGGATAAATTTCAAGTAAGTTTTATTAGTATCGTCAATATAAATCAATTTATCAGTCAAGGTAACACGACATTAGTGGTCTAAATGAAATTTGTCGGGTATCGGTGCGCAGGGGCCATCGATCATCATAATGGCGGCGGCTAACGACCGCTCTGTCACGGACGGACACGAAACACTGCTTCAATTGTTTGTGTGTTTGTTGATCAGCTTATCGATTGACTAGTATCTTCACTAATAATGTTAAAGGGTGAGATCATTTAACTGTATTCTTATAGAATGTTAATATTCTGAGTATTTTAAAACAACATTATTTATTTGTAATTCCTATGTGTACCTACCTAATTATTGGAATTATTGCTTTACTTAGTTGATAATAGGGTCTAAGGAAAACGTCCAAGAAGGGGAGGGAGGTCGAGGACAAAAACTAAGTAACAGGGGGTCGAAAGTAACAACGGCTTTGTAGAGTTATGCAGTGAATCAAAATGCCACACAAGGGGATGTACTTAAAAAAAAAGAAAATATATTTAAAAAAAATTGAGCTCTCAACTGTCTTTAATCTATACAAATATTATGAAGAAGAGAGATTTGGATTTTTGGATGTTTGTTACGAATAAACGCAAAAATTACTGGACCGATTTAAAAAATTCTTTTACCCTTAGAACGCTTAATTATGTATTCTAAAATTCTATAGGATATATTTATTACTTAAAAAATGATGGTTTACGTACTAAAACTTCAACACTGTAACTCAAAGTGTAAAAAAAGTTACCATAAAATATCTTTCATCTCGTGTGCTGCATTATATTATTGATGATTGAACAAAAAATGTTCTACGATATTAAAAAATATAATTATCAATATCTACAAAAAAACTTCGCAATCCTATATGTATAACTATTGTCACTATAACTACTTTTATACCTTTTGAAAGTTGATAGAAATGCCGACCAAATTTAGACCACCGTATCCATATCTTTGCATTAATCCTTATCCAAATAAATTATTTAATATTCAAGACTGTTTTAATACCTGTAGATAAATTTTTGAATCATTCAAATCAGACATTCCATTCAAAAGACATTATGGATTTAAAAATATCCATCTAATCAAAAAATACGTGAAATATAATTTACTCTTCGTCGACTCGCCCCGGCTTTGCGCGTGTAGATAGTTTTTGGAAAAAGGAGCTGAAAAATGTGTGTGCCTCTGGGACTTTATTACTCGACTGTTCAAAGGAGGGCTATTTTAAAAATTGTACTCGTTTCGAAAATTGGAGGCGGGGCGGAGCGCTTGTTTTTTAATAATTGAATTTCGAAACTGGATCTTTTTTTGCACTTTTTGTAATTTTGTGGAATAAAATATGTACCTTGTAGTCCCGTTGAGACTACCGATTAGAATAAAAACTATTATTATTTGAACAAGCATGTAATATAAAGTATGAAAAACAAAAACAATATTACGTACATTAATAAAAAAAGTTACGAACGTTTAAAGGCGGAGGATTTTGAGTTTGAGAAACAACATTAAAAAAAATCATACCTCCAAACCCTTTGAAAAAAAGGGTGAAAAGATAGAAAATTACCCCAAAAAAATTTGACGGTCCATGTGCTGAAACCCTGATTTAAAAGTTGCGAAACTAATTCAGCTTCATACGTTATTTTGCTGAGACAGGCTCAGTGTGTTGGCCAATTTCAACCTCAACGCACAAGTTATGACAAGACAACTGGCTCAATTATGATGATTATCTGTTGCCGATTGCAAAAATGAGGTTCGTTTAGAGAAATACTTCTGATGACTTGAATTAGCTTGAACTCAGTAAAATATTCCTGACACAAACGCTTTTAGTAAATTGTTAGGACGCATCCAACATGAACATGAACATTTGATCGAAGAAAGCATAACCTAGATTCAGTTGTTTGAAATCCACAAGATTTTGCTTAACAAAACGTTGCTAACCATGTGCAATAAAGCAATCAGAACCGTTGCTTTACAGTTAATTCATCAATTCATTGAAAAACCTGTTTATTAAATCATTCGTATCTATTTGTTATTTTCATAACCAGTTGGAGAATAAATTACTATTATGTTTATATTTACCCGTCGGCAGTAGCCGAGCCATGTCAGTAGGGTAATGAAGTTCCGTACAAGCGAAATTTATAATATACAGGGTGAGAAAGCTGAGTATACAGAGTGTTATTTATTTTGAAGGAACCGTGCAGGTGCACGGAATTAAACAGAAACAAGCCAAAGGGTGAACGTTCTTGACTATTAAATGATAAACGATCTGCTATAAGGAAAATATTTAGGTACTTATTGAAATTGATGTGTTAAATAAATAGTATAAATCTAAGATCTACATATGAAATTGCAGAAAGCGCAAAGGAATGAAATAGATTAGGTACATGCTGATTACTTTAAATATCTAGATCTAGATCTACACAAGTTGAGAGGGCTTTCAAATCAAACAGTTCTCTCTAATAGGTAGTCTGATAACCTCGACCTTCTTCTAAAAGCATAAACACGAGATCTTGAGTAACCTATAACTCTATTTTACCATGATTTATTTAGTAGCACAGAATGACATTGATAACTTTCTTTATTGGGTAGAGTTTTCATATTACGAATTAATTGCAAAAGTTTGTACACACTTTTCAGGAAAATTAATATATTTTTTTCAACTATCTATGAAACTATTGAGCTATCTTCCCCACATATCTCATCTCTATGTGTAAACATCATGGTGATCTTTTTTAATCTACTCGACTCGCCATCCTCAGGTTTTGCCTTTAAATGTAGAGTCATCAACTGGACCCATTACATTAATGAAGACTGTCTGTCAAGACCTCGTTTTCCGACCAGCGATTAATATCACCGGAATTAAAGTTCTGTGTCTGTGCTTACGTTGCAGTACGATTAAAAGTAAACACGACACCGGCTGCCCAAGGCTGTGGTATTAAAAAGCGCAGTGAGTGGTCGCCATTTTTCATCACTTTCAATTAATTTGTCGGAGCGTTTCATTCGCAATGAACATGCTCTGCTCTTGTCTCACATTGATGTATGTTTAATTTGTGGAAACACAATTTCTTATGAGGTATTAGTTGATGCTGGCATGTTTGTCTGCATATAGATGTCGCTAATCCGCGGGTAATAATGAAAATTTTCAAGGTAAAAATGTTCAATATCTGTCATGCTTGATTAAACTACAAATCAAAAAAAAACATTCAATCAAATTCTAATTCATAATTATAATAAAAATCTGGACTAATACGCTAGTACACTATCTCTACTATACGTAGTACTACATTTTATGTCCTATGTTTTGCAATGTGTTTCTATTAAAGATTTTCAGATTAAGTTCGTTAAATATCCTGTTCGCGTGTTCTAGAAATATAAAGAGTATTATTTCGTTACTTTCATTATTGTAGCATAATGCACAGTCCTAAGCACGTCATACATTCGCGCTAGCGGGCAAACTCCTCGCTGCATCGCTAATTACATCAGCGGCAGACTTCAACTAAGTGCCGATATCAATCTTGATTCTTATATGCGCATGAGCTTCCTAAGTGGTAACATGCTTTAATGCGGTCTGAATAAATGCCTCGTCGTTGAGCACTTTATCTATTACGAGCACATTGTAATTAATGTCTTCAAGTAAAAAGCAATTGGGATTACTATGCCTGCCTTTTACTTCAATATATAGTCATTACAAAATAGCACCAGAAATATGCAATGTTGAATGACCTAAAACTAGTTTTTCAATGACATAGTTGCACTCAAGTATTTTGAAAATTTAAAGTAAATTGAACAATTCATTTGCAAAATAGCAATAAATCTGTCTAAGTGAACACATTAGCACAGAATTTATAATTGTACATGGTAGAGCGCAGCGCAGAGGCGCCGGCGAAGGAGGAACTATAAAACCTGTCAAGCGCGAACTCATTACGAAATCACCGCAAGAATGCGACGCTAACTGGATCCCTTTAATATAACATCAAAACCCATGTCTCATAAAAACTAGATTATATGTAGCACGAACTATCTCTATAATAACAATTGTAAACATTGTAGTTGTTAATGTTACAAATACTATATTATTATATCGTTCTTTCTTTCTTTCTTTTACTTTTTACTCGCGGCTTTGCTCGCGCTAATATTAAGATTAAATAATTTAATATCCAACAAGTTAAACTATTGTTTTAGTTAGTGTCTTAGTTCCTGTAAAATAGTTGTAAGTGTGGAAATAATTTTTTCAGGTGCAATTCCGGCATTTTACTGAATTTTCATGGGAGTTTACAACAAAACTCCCTAAAATCCAAAGGCCACAACGATGACACTAATTTATATTTTCCTGAGAGGCATTCTTCATTAAAACCAGCTTCGTTATATCGCGCTATTGAGTCTAAGGTGTACGATGGGGACTTGAGGGGTGCCGTGCGGTTGCTTTTGTCTGATTCCTCACTTGCTCCTACGAATGACAGTACTTTGAGTGCCTTGCGTGATAAGCATCCAGCGCCATCGAGATCAGTAGCTTTGCCCCCGGAACCGAGTATAACTAGCCCGTTTTTGGCAGTAACACCTTCGTTTTACAATGGTTCGGCTTCTGGTCTCGATGGCTTGCGCCCTCAGCACCTTAAAGAATTAATTTCAATTTCCGCGGGGAGTAATGGACCTCGTCTTCTGGAATCCATCACCAAACTATGCAATTTCTTGCTGAGGGGCATGCTTAACGTGGAGGTGAAGCCTTATTTATATGGTGCTTCTTTGTGTGCCCTAACTAAGAAGGATGGTGGTATAAGGCCGATTGCGGTTGGCAGTGTTTTCCGTCGCCTTACGGCCAAACTTTGTTGTCGTTCAGTAAGGGAAACGATGTCCACCTACCTACAACCGAGACAGGTGGGATTTGGGACCGCGCTGGGGTGTGAAGCGGCGATACATTCCACTCGGTCTTTTGCGGTGCAGCACGAGGCATCTGATTACGTCATAATCAAAATAGATGTTAAGAATGCTTTTAACAGTGTTGAGAGAGATACCATTCTCAATGAGGTCCTGAAGCAAACGCCGTCATTATTTCCTTTTGTTTACCAGTGCTATGCTTCTCCGAGTAACCTTTTCTTTTTTGAAAACATTATACAGTCGCAGGTTGGAGCACAGCAGGGAGATCCGTTGGGACCATTGTTATTTTGCTTGGCTATCCAGAAGATAATTTATAATTTGAAAGCACCCCTGAATGTCTGGTACCTTGATGATGGCATTTTAGGGGGGAGTCCAGAGGTGGTGCTTCAAGATTTGCGGACACTGATTCCGGCTTTGAAAGCAGTAGGTTTGGAAATCAATCCAGCCAAGTGTGAGCTTTTTGGTTGTGCTGGTTCGCTCATGGGCTCTCTGGGGGAATTTGAGTCAATTTTACCAGGTATTGCTCAAATTGACAAATCGGGGTTAAGTTTGTTGGGGGCTCCCATATTTCCCGAGGGTGTTAGTGCTGCTCTTCAACTCAAGAGGCAGGCACTGTTGGGGGTACGGGAGCATTTAGTGCACATGTCAGGGCATGTTTCCCTTGTTTTGCTCCGGAATTGTTTATCCTTGCCCCGGATGGTATATATCTTGCGGACGTCGCCCACTTGGTTGTTTGATCAGGATTTAAAATTACTCGATGACACGCTCAAACAGGCTGTGGAGTCTGTACTTAATGTGAGCTTGGATGAAGTACAGTGGTGTCAGGCGGCTTTGCCTATTCGTCATGGTGGTCTTGGGGTGCGTCGGGTTGGAGATGTTGGTTTGGTGGCCTTTTTGGCCTCGGCATATGGTTCAGTGGATCTTGTTGCTCGTATTTTATCACATGATGGCAACAACGTCTCTGTGCCTTTTGTGTCTGAGGCCTTGGAGAAATGGGCTGTGCTGTGCCCGTCTGACGTACGGCCCGACAACCTGGCGGTTCAGAGGGGTTGGGACGACATTTTGAGCAAACTAACCTACTCTCGCTTATTGGATGGTGTTTTGGGGGCTGATCTGGCGCGCCTGAAAGCAGTGGCGAAGCCAGAATCTGGAGCGTGGCTGCATGCTTTGCCTTCTCCACAATTGGGTACGCTGCTTGATAACGATTCTTTGAGAATAGCAGTGGCCCTAAGACTGGGGGGCAAGGTGTGTGAAGTCCATCGCTGCATTTGCGGTGTGATGGTGGAGGAGAACGGATACCATGGGCTCAGTTGCCAGAGATGTGCGGGGCGCTTTCCGAGACACCATTCGATTAACGAGATTATCCGTCGGGCCATGGTTTCAATTAATGTGCCATGTGTTTTGGAACCGCCGGGTTTGTCTAGGTCGGACGGCAAGAGGCCAGACGGGCTTACTTTGGTTCCCTGGCGGAGAGGGCGTTGTCTTTTGTGGGACGCAACGTGTGTTAGCACATTTGCTGCGTCCCATTTGAGGCAAACCGTCGGGTCGGCGGGTTCAGCGGCAGCTAATGCCGCCAAACTGAAGCACGCCAAGTATTCCGCCCTGAAGTCCACCTACGATTTCGTGCCAGTCGCGGTGGAAACGGCTGGTCCCTGGGGTGATGAGGCTCTTGGCCTTTTTAAGGAGCTGGGGCGACGTTTGAGAGAGAAGGGCAACGACCCCCGCTCAGGGTCTTGGTTAGTTCAGCAGGTCTCCATTGCTATTCAGCGGGGCAACGCCGCGGGTGTAATGGGGACCTTTGGGTCGGGCAGGGCGCTGGGCGGGGACTGTATATGTTAATGTTTGTTCTGTTTTTTTTTTTGTTTATATGTATAGTTTTATAAGGTTTGACGAAGCTTGTTGCGGATGTATCTATGTGTTATTTCAATATTTTATTTATTAATAGTTTGACGAAGCATGTGGCTGAATATTTCTATGTTTTTAATTATTCTTCTTTTTAATAAATAATTTATTATTTAAAAAAAAAACAAAAAAAAGGCCACAATATTCAGGATTCAACAATGATCCAATCTCGATCATTTAGGATTCAGTGGTCCAACTATCTACTTATATAATTTTATCCAAATCCATTACATCACTCACAAGCTTTATCAAATAAAATATCAGTAGGATAACCATGTCATATTGTAGAAATTTTATATCCATGTCAGAACGGTAAGTGAAACGGACATTGGCATAAAACGAGGCAGTAATTGCAAGTAGGCACGACGTCAAATAGCACGGTGTGGCTCGGCTTGTCACAGGTTGATTAACGTGCTGCGATCGTCGTCCGCAAGTAGCAATTTGTCGATGGCTCTTGCCCTGTGCCCGCTTCGGCGAACGCGGACCTACAATATAACAAGCGGGCGGGAGTTCTTCCATGCCGCGAGATTTGCTCTTAGTGGTAGGTAATAAAGCGCAGGATGAAACCATGGACGTACTTTAGCCGGCAACACGATTGCCGACTCTGTGGCTAATGCAGTAATAATTGTTCACGATATCTCCGACGCCATTATGTTACGTTGATGCGATAATTGTAGTCCCGCCGACAGCAACATCGTGCTTTTTACTGCACATTCGACATAAATGTGATCTTTATTGTATTCTGATAAATTGTATAGAGATATTCCACTTAGTTATATTTTTTACGTTGAATAGTTTTCACAAAATACGCAGCAATTAGAATTTCCAGGTCTAGACCACTTTTAATTCATTTTATGTGAGCTTAGCTTAGCGGAGCCTTTGGAAAAGATAAATTTTAAAAGAACGTGCCTAATTAACTTAATAATTACTTTTCATTACGACCGTTACAGTTCTAAAAATAATTTGAAAACTTTGAGTTGAAATATAAATTAACTTGTGATATTCCTCAGTCGAGGGTAGGAGGGTTACGTCCGTAGATAGGAGCAAAAGGACGAGATGAGACGGTCATTAGCGAAATGAAGCCATTAGGAGCGTGTAAAACAGTTAATTACAACGGAGTAATCTCTTGCTCGCCGAGATGTTTACGCCGATTATAATGAACACTGATAATGAATGACAGAGTAGAATTTCCATTTCTAATGCCGTGGTTAATTTGAAAAGGTTTCGTGTTTGTTAAATAACATTTTCGATGTGCACAACTTATCCGTGGCGTGATTTTATTTTCGTACTAGATATTTTCGAAGAAACAGATCAACTACCTATATTGTTTTATTGCTTTAAGTATCTATTAATTTTTTAACTTTTTTTTTCATTTGTACCACGCTTATTATTATGATATTGTGATACAGGGAGACCTTTCACGTACAGTTCCTACATACAGCGGACGGTGTGGCGCGTACAGGCAGGTTCGTTTAACGTCGCCGGCGACGGCGCGTCTGCTCTCGCCACGCACCGCCGCACACCTACGACCATTTAATTATAAAATTAGTACGGATACTAGTCCGACCGAACATTCGGTTCTGGTTTCGGTTTCGGCTAGTTTTGACGTAAACTAATTTAATGTCTGTACTAGCCGAGACCGAAACCTAAATAACCGAAGCTCAAATATTCGGCTTAATTTCGGCGGATTTTTTTTCGAAGTCTGTGCGACGTTCTGGACCAATCGGCATCATGATAAGCGGCTCTGTTACCCGCGAATAAGCAATATTTTTGTGGCTACCTTGTTACTCCACTATTATATTCACCATATTAGGTGTATCAATTTACCAATTGTTCGAATAATCGCTTCCATGAACACAAATATTATGACCCTGGTGTATTTACTAAAACAAAACTGAACGCAAGTTAAAAAGTATTCATTGAAATAGCCCTTGAACTATTTCGGTTTCGGCCAAAACTGAAGCAGAAACCGAAATTCGGTTTTTAACTTTTTAACCAGCCTTTAGCCTCGCTTCACTCTCTTAAGCTATTAGATCTGGCAGAAATTCCGAAATATCTGTCAAAAATTGCTCCGCTGGTATTCGTTTACGTAGTCTGACGAACAATCGTACAAAATTTCATGCCTATAGACTTAACTTAGCGGATCCAAATTTTAGGATTTTATTTGGATCTGGTGAGTGCATGGGAATAAAAAGCGTAGCCTATGTGTAATTCCAGTCTGGGAGTTATCTATAAGTAATATACGAGTAAAAGTAACAATCACACACACGCACTTATAATCATCATAATAAAAAGATCAAATCATACAAAAAAGAAATAAAAATCATACACAGTTTCATGCACGAAACGGGGATTCACGTGGATTTACATACAAGCAGTGACACGCGAGTCATGAGCATGAGAAATACTGTCGTACATAGGTTTATCAGCCGATTATTTGTCGTACCAGTGACAATCACAGTTTATATCGCGTGATAAAGTAGATTAAAAAATACGGCCAAGTACGAGTCGGACTTGCGCATGCAAATGGCGTGAATTTAAATAAAAAGTGTTAAACAGCAATGTTTCTAAGCAAAATAAGATATTTATGGGAGCCCCCTTTAAAAACATTACTTATAAAAAAATCACAATTTGATAAGCCTTTCTGTCAACAAGATGCTTATACTGTGAAAATTAGAAGGTAGCTGCAACCGTTTGGCTGTAAATACAATGTAACAGACTGACGGACGGACACGTGAGTGGCCGCGATAGACCTTATGCTTACCTACGGACGGAATCGTAAAACTTACAAAAACAAAACGCAATTAATTAAACGGATAGGTATAATTAATTCCATAGCTAGGTGCTACACAATTTCTATTCCTTAACTCATATCCTCACGACGTGTTTTTATCAGATAGTTTGTAGTCGTATCATCATGTTCAAAGCTAAACCATCAAATGACCAGGGGCACTTGAATTTACGATAGCAAATGGTGCACTCGGACAATAGCGGGTAGTTAAGGTTTATGGCGAGTTGGTGGGGCCACCGGAAGTGTCGTAAACCCGTCGTCGTCAGATTCCGGCGATAGTAATTAAGAGCACCTTGTTAATGTTAACCGTTTTATAATTGCTTCTCGATATTAATTAGCATTATATGGCCCGAATGAAAAACTATTAATCGTGCTTGAGCAACGCGTCTAGCGAAATTACAGGTCTTCGTCGAGTCCGGGGTACCTACTCACACGCGATCTCTGTAATTGTACAGGAAAGCGAAATATTAAAAAAGATGTTTATTTGATAAGCTACGTGAATTGACTGACGTACTCAATAGAGCTGGAATGGTAATTATTATTTAAACCACTCATTTATTGATTGCTGTATCCCGGTCAGAAGTAGTATTAGCTATGCGGTTGCTACACAGTGTCATGCATAAACCACTAGTTGTAAAAGAATATGTTTAAGCAGGATGAGTTGCGAGGAATATGTTTTTCATTAATCAATAGAAACACTTCATATACCTCGCCACGCTCCGCTCAGCTGTTTCCACCAGAGATGTGCTGTGCGAGGATCTGTAAATGAAGCGTTTCTATTGGCTAATGAAAAACACGTCCCTCCATTATTGGTGAAAACGCTGCTTTAAGTAGGTTTCTTGGTTCTTGCGTTTTCGGATGAATATTCGAGCGTTTTGACCGTTCGGTCAAACGTCACTACCATCCAAATTTATTAGCATAACGGAAGGATAAGTAGCAAAAATTTTAATGACGCTACAAAGCATCGGTATTGTTTTTAGTATTCATAAAAAAATACCCTGGGCATAATCTCTTTTAATAATACTTGCCAAAAGATGAAAAAAAAAATGCCGCAAAAACGCTAAATATTTACCATTTCAAAGTTTTTATACTTAATCAATTCGTAATTGTTAGCGTTATTTTGTTACTGAAATATATTTATTATAGGAACCTAAGTACTAATGGTATAAGTATCTAAAGTGTTTCCTTATGATTATCACAGTACACTCATTTAATTGCAAATATACCGAGAGGGTGCCTTGCAGTTATTTTTCAGCATGTTCGCTTGATTTATCTTTAATCTCCCAAAGTTATGTTACGAGTATGTGGCCATTTTCGATGCGCGAGGGGTTTTTATTTCGGGGGCCGTTAATAAAATAAAATAACACCCGACCATCGGCCGGCTTCGCTACGCTATAAAACTTTAATGCGCACTCTTAAATCATTTCCGACTACCTTCCTTCAACCACTTGCCAAACTTTAGTGTACTAAAGGAGACGTCGATCTACGAGGGGATGTATGATTATCAAAAACATTTTCTCTTCTACGACTTTATCTACGAAATGCTTTAACCAGTTCATGTACGTACCTTCTGTAAATGTATAATCTATTTCATATGAATTAAATAATAATGACTGGTCTGCATGTAATGTTTCCGATAAGTCAATATAGTTCAAAATCACATACTTAGTATAATTTTAGGCAAAGGGCAAAGCGCGTGTTAACATAGATCTCCTTTTATATATGTGCTTGCTTAGGGACAAGATACATTGTTCGCATAGCTACAATCTCAAAGCAAAAACAAAGAAGGTATTTTTAATTAGCAAAGCGTTTTCCTGTAGCGCGGCACCCCGCCGCGCCGCTACTTTACACACATTGCGTCGAGGTCGTTAACTAAACGTCACTTTTCATAATATTTATGTCTCCATTATTTTTCATGTATAACGACATCGTAAAATTGAATTTCGCTGATGAAGGCCCGGTATATTTATTATTTAAATTAGTACATACTTATAAACCTTAAATATAAATCAACGCGCTCGACACCTCCGACAAAAATCCGGCTACTACGTCTCGGTAGCTAACAAAATGAAAATATAAAACGAGATTGAACGACAAGATAGCGTCTTGAAGACCCTCCTCCACTTGACAAAAGTAATAAAATGAAGAGTTCCATTTCGCACGATTACCCGGGAGACGACAAAACACATCAAGTGTCAATTTGTATAATTTACAGAGGAATTAAAATGGCGGTGTGACAGATGACAGTTCGCGTGGCGCGGGTCGGACGTCGGACTCGCCGGCGACGGAGTTCGACATTCGACGAGTCTTGTTACTTTGGTTGTACCGCTTAGCGAACCTGTGTTTTGTTTGTTTGTTGGTACATGGGTGGATTGTTCGATCATTTTCAGTTGAAGAGGGCTGCTGGCGGGTGTAACTGGATATTTGTTTAGAGATGAGCCGCATCGCGCCGACGCCGCGTGCCGACGTAACGAGACTCGTGACTGACAGCTGACACGCCGCACGCGACACTAATTCCGCCGCGCGAATGCTGCTAATAGTTAATCGCATCGTTTCGTATATTCCGGTTCCCGCCAATGCTTTTTCAAATTCACAGTTTAACACCTTTTTGCACGATTATTATGAACATTATAAACATGCTAATGAACTTGTAGAGAACACGCTAATAAAATAAAGTGAGCTTGTGGTAAAGACAATATTTCCCATAAAAGGTTTATTAAAGGTCACTTATAATTACAACAACTATAAGTAGACCGCATATAAAAAAACGTATGCGGCATAATCTATCTAGAGGAATAGTGTTTTCAAAATCTAAGTAAATAAAAATCGTTAGTAATAGATATACGTTTGAAATTTGCATGAACATTAAATACTATTAGAAGTCGGTAAGGGATACAATTTAAAAAGTTCCTATCCATATGGATAACTAAAGGCGTTTGAAGATGTTCTTGGGTGGTGGTGCTCACTCGTCATCAAGTAACCCACTAGCTCGTTTGCCCTCCCATATCGTTAAAAAACATTACTTAAAATATCAATCCGAGCATCTTGGCCGATCCCTCGTGACGAATCGCTTTTTTGCCGTTTCTAAGGTGTTAAATAATTCGCGCAGAAACGGTTACGAATTTATTTTTATTGTGTTTGCGGTTTATGTGTCAGAATGGTGGGTGTTCTGAAGTGTCGACTAACAGTTTTATAATCCTCGCGTTATTTCCCTCATAAAAACTTTTAGGTAAGCCGCTCGTTTTGATTACCGGTCTGTTAAATTAATTTTGTAAGTATATTTTGTACAAAAAACTACTTACCTATATCTAGGAGTACCTAGTGATGTTAATGCAGTATAAGCAAGTAATATAAATTACACAACGGCCGTAAAACAAAGGCCACGCCTGTCCGACAGCTTGCATGGTGTTAAACACGAGTTATTATAAAATGATTGATATTGCCATAAAACTTTTTTGCACACATAATGTGTTCTTATTAAACGAATCGATGCGTTTTTCGAATTTGTCCTTGTAATAAGCTATTTTTATTGAACTATCGGGAACCAATTAATATAGCTAATAACCGTGCTAACTAGGTCCGGTTGCCCGTCGTTGTAATTGTAACAAAAACTCTGTATATTTTAACACTTGACGATACATAATAACGCCGATGCGCGCACGCAACTGGTGCACGGAACGCATCGACGGCTCACAAAAACTCATTACTAATATTTAAAATACTCTTCAATTATGCCATAAATTGCTCGGATTATCATTGTGAGGTAGAGCTAAATAGGCGTTGTACTTGCATGATTTGCTTTACTAACAACACATACCTCCTTATTCATAAACGACAATCAAACCTATTTTAGTTAAAATGCCGCTAAAATTCGTTTGTACTTATCTGTCACTTCGACATTTGTATTTGTTAGAAAGGGACAAAGCATTTGTTAGTTAACATAGGCTTGTTAAGTTTTATGAATAAGGGGGTTAGAATTCCCTAAAGAACAAACACTATTAAACTTTTTACTACTCACAAACATTAAGTACCTACCTACCTATATTTAAATAAAAAAGTATTTTATATTTTTACGCACATTTTGTCTTCGGTATATGACGACAGTGAATAAGTGTGAAGTGTATAAAATAGACGATCAGTTTTATGTTTTGTTGTAAAGGACAAGTACCTATTTAAAATGTTTACCTGCTAAGAAATCTAAATATCGTATTGTTTTGGTTATACGCTCAATATTGTACTGACAAAGTACTTGAAAGAAAAGCCGGGTTTTTAAAGTATTCACAAGTAAAATCATCCAAAGTAGGTATGATGTGATGGATCATTCAAGCCCCGCAATGTACCTATTATACTTATATCGTAGTGGGAAAACCCAGCGTAAATACGAAACCGATAAAATAAACAGTGAAAATATGTGGGTGGAAGACAGACGCACGATTCGCGCCTTTCAGCGGAAGTGGTTGTCTGTAATCGTCCACCTAAATTACCTTCCTTCCAAGCGTGGCCACTGTCGCAAGGCTGCGGTGAGCCGCAAGCCGATGTAAGTGAATAATTGTCCCTCAATACAAACATGAACGATTGGGTTTGACCTCGATTCTACTCGTACTCGAGAGACATTTCAAATTGAAGGCAATTTAAATAATTATGAACTTAAAATAACAATGATTGTGATATGAAAAGAAGCATTTTTTTACTAAAATGATGACGGAAATGCATAAGTTTTTAATAGAGATGATTTAATACCATCATAGGTATAAAAGACATCAACGATTCGACGTTTTCTTTCCGCACTATAAACAAAGTCTAGGATTATTTGACCGTAAATCATATTTAATAAGCAATATTTTGACGTTGTCTCGGACATGGAATTTCATCACGGCCCGACCTCGCTCGCTAATGTTCCCAGTCATCCATATCGCTTTCATGTTGTAAAATAACGGCGTAGCAGTAATATTTCAAAGTTCGCGCACTGTTCTGTGTTGCGCGGAGTGTAGATATTTTCGGTATTTGTTAAGCTTATCCGAGGGCATCGCGGACCGACGTTTATTAATGAATTATGTAAATACGGACCGACCGACGTCCTACCAGCTTTATTATTCGTGAAATGCCACTTTAATATCGCAATTGTTACTGTTGTGGAACAAAGGTTCCACTAACAACGGCTTTTAATTGCTCATTGAAATTAACAATCAAAATTATTCTTTTGAAAATTTTCTGTCATCGGTTATTCCAAATAGCTGTAATCTGCTAAAATATTTATGTAATATTTCTATTTACGAATATTATGACTGGGTCTAATAGTACATGGGTAAAAACATCAGCTCGTTTCGCCTCATGTAGACACATCTTAACGATTTGCGTCGCATTATGATGGCTGTATGAGTGGTGGCTGTATGGAGCAGCCGAGCCGCGGCCGATCGATGGTTATCCGTGATGGATGCGCCTCATTACGCGCTGCGCGGGCGCGGGCGCGGTGGGTGGCGGCCGCGACACTCGCTTAACGACACACTCATAAACGAGGTTGACATTTACGGACTTATTGTCGAACGCGCCTGGAGATCCAGCACCATCGATACGGAACCATTCAAAACACACCTTAATACGATTTATTTATGACTAGTGCTTAACTCGGAGACCCTCAATACGCCTGCTTTATCGACGTCGTGCGCGACCCGCGTTCAGCCTCCGAGAATTTTATAGGTCTCCTCTATTTATTATTATCATACTTTCTAAGGAGGGATGACATCGGGTTCGTGTTTTATGGACGCTAATAATTCTTTCTCTACTCCCGGATTTTATTACTCTGTCTCGAGGAATTCAATAAATGCATTCCGATCGTCTTGCCACGAGACACGTGTGATTGATCTTTTTAATGTGTCATAAGCGGGCAGCGGGAGCGACAGGCGGCGAACAAATTGCTTGACGGTTATCTTATCTGACAAGCTCCGCTTGTTTGTGCTTGAAAGTTACAAAAGTGCCGTTTAATATTAAAGAAATAATAAAGAAACGCGCGGCTCCGTCGTAAATAAGCAGTGGCGAGATGTTATCGACCCCCGGCCGGCAGGAAGCGCTTCAGCCCATTTAAGGGTGCATTAAAATCGAATACATCATATTTGTTTGATTTCCTAGTTCGCGTTATACCCTGTAATTATACAAGTCACCGTCCGTGGCCGGATCTTGGGCAGTTTTTGTGGAGATGCATTAATTATCTTTTTTTATCGCGAGCATGTGTTTTGGTCTCGTAAAGCACTTTCGGGCTTTTTGTATTCTTAATGTCTAATTTGGTTTTCGGTCGGTCCTTATGAGGTCATTAGCGCGGCGAGGTCCGTTTTGTTGGAGCCCGAGAATTTATAGTTGAAATTTTTATGTTTTATGCCGTTATAATTTGTCGCAATAACGTTAATATTCCCTAACGTTAAACGATTACGAGCTGAATTTTAATTGCAGTTGCATTCTTGGTTCCGAAAATGGTATCTTAAATTATTAAAACACGCATATATTTCAAAACGTTATTTGAAGTCGTATAATAAGATTGTCACATTTTTTTTACATTCTTGTTTTATTATTTCGTTGACACTGGTTTACAAAAAGATAGTCATAATACTAAGTACCTAAGTATACATTCGATCACTCAATTACGTACTAAGATTACCTATTATTGAAAATCGAGGTCGAACTTTTGCGATTAATGATAAAATGATGACCAGTTTAGGAGGTTTTTTTTTAGTAGGTAGGTCCTCGGAAGGAGGATGAAAACCTCCCAGAATATGCGACAAGATCAAACTTCTTCAGTGACGGCTTCTTTTGGTAAACTTTCTTACGTATAAGCACGGCAGGTTTTAGACGGCCTAAGAAATGCCACAGTTGCTGTCGTTATCCTTTTGCTAAGTAAACGACGTGTCTTCTATTGAAAGTATTTGTGTTGCGTGCGGCAGGCGCATGTTTTCGATGGTGCACGTGTCGTTCGCGGGGTGCCGCCGCGAAGTGCGCTCCGTTTATAGATCTGCTAAGCGGCAGGTCTTCTAATAAGTATTTGTTTGTGTGTGCGGCAGACGGATGTTCCCGACGGTGCGCGTGTCTTTCGCGGGGTGCCGCGGCGAGGCGCGCTCCGTTTATAGGTCTGCTAAGCGGCAGGTCTTCTAATAAGTATTGTTTGTGTGCGGCAGGCGGATGTTCCCGACGGTGCGCGTGTCGTTCGCGGGGTGCCGCGGCGAGGCGCGCTCTGTTTATAGGTCTGCTAAGCGGCAGGTCTTCTAATAAGTATTTATTTGTGTGTGCGGCAGGCGGATGTTCCCGACGGTGCGCGTGTCGTTCGCGGGGTGCCGCGGCGAGGCGCGCTCCGTTTATAGGTCTGCTAAGCGGCAGGTCTTCTAATAAGTATTGTTTGTGTGTGCGGCAGGCGGATGTTCCCGACGGTGCGCGTGTCGTTCGCGGGGTGCCGCGGCGAGGCGCGCTACGCCGTGCTGCTGGACGTGGTGCCGGTGGACGGCAAGCGCTACCGGTACGCGTACCACCGCTCCTCGTGGCTGGTGGCCGGCAAGGCCGACCCGCCCGCGCCCGCGCGCCTCTACCCGCACCCCGACTCGCCCTTCTCCGGCGACCAGCTGCGCAAGCAGGTCGTCTCCTTCGAGAAAGTCAAACTCACCAACAATGAAATGGATAAGAGTGGACAGGTATGTGCTTCCTTATAGATTTGTGTTTCGAATTGTGTTAAGGCAACGGATAGCCAAGTGGCAGAGAGAGAGGCCATTGTGAATATATAAGTACTTAGATTCACAAAACACTTTTACTGAACCATTGGGTAATAGTCAGCTTTAGATATATTAAAAGTATATAATCGATCAATATATATAATTTGAACCTCCGTTGCCTGGTATTTGTAAGCACAAGCTTTAATACTAAAACAATCAGTGTAAATTGTGCCAAGATAATTCTTACTGATTTTAATATAATGAGACATTGATAAATCAATTAGAATATTTAATATCATTAATATAAATAAGCTGGCATAGAGAAAGTGTTGCAATTTAATTGATACATATTCATAGTTTGCGATTAGCCTATTATTGATAACATAAATATTCATAATCAATAAGAACAATACGCAATGAAATTGCCTGTGAATTCTGTTATTATCTTGATTTCATTACGGGCAATAAGTTCACACAAGTCTCATTAGCCATGTAATCATACTATAGCCGAGATATAAGAATAAGAATAAGAATAAGATTGATTTATTTGCCAACATGAACAATACAGGATAGGCACACAGAATACAAATAAACAATAAACTAATATATATGTACTATGTATGTATATGTAATATGTATGTGTCTATGTAATATATATGTAATATGTATGTATGTGATATGTATCTGTCTTGTAGAACTGCATGCTAATTAATATTACCGTACTGATTTAATCTAATTGTAGATAGCTCAGGGCCCAGTTTCATTAGTCTAATAATAAGTATTCGTGTTTTGTCTCATTTTTTCATAAGATTTATGAGACAAAATACTAATATTATTAGTGTGTTAGCTTTGAGAAACAGGGCCCAAGTAGCACAGTCAGCATCAACAGTAGCTGGTCAAATTCTGTACCTACCTTGTCGCTTTACAGCCTCGTAAGTAACGACGTAAAATAAAATGTAGACAAAGTTTAAATGCGATTAGGTACAAAATGTCATCTGCTTTTAAGGCTTCTTTCTTTGCACTTAATTCAATTCTATTAATCGATCTTTTTTGACAATTAAATTTAGCTCTAGATATTAAGTTTTTTTTTATTAGTTTATTAGAAAGCGAACGGACGTGTCGTGTGCGAATATTTATTTATTTACGTTAATTACTCGGCTTTATTCTCAAAATGTCAACAAATACAAAAAAGTGTAACGGTTGTGGTGAATCAATATCAAACAATGAGTTCATGGAGTGCTCTAACGATAAATGCACGAAGATATTTGACCTAAGTTGCCTCGCCATTCAACCGGAGGACTTTGAGCTTTCTACTGAAGAATATAAGAAGTCGTGGATTTGCCCGGAGTGTTCTTGCCGTAAACCGAAAAGCAACAATTCCAATACTCCCATTCGCAACCAGCAAGCTGTATTGAACCAAACTTATGTGACCAGCGAGTTTGTAAATACCCAGCGCGGCAGCCGCCCGCCGTCGCGAACAGCGAGTCCAAAACCGGCTCACAATCAGGAAAGTGAGTTGCTTAGCGAACTGCGAGGGCTTCGGGAGGAAATAGTGGCCCGTCTGGAGGAACAGGATAATCAATTTAAACTACTACAGATACTTTTTGCCGACACTAAAACGGAATTAATAAGGGAAATGCTTCTACTTGAGGAAAAAATCACTAATTTGAATAAACTGCAATCACCAACTCAACACACACAGGATCAAAATCTAGATCAACCTGCGAACACCGGTAATGACAATAGCAAGAATACCTATGCGGCGGCGGCTACTCGTAATGATAAACAAAGCAGACGCCGCAAGGCATCGGCGGCGGCAGCGAGAGCGAGACCGGTTAGCGCTATGGGTGCGGCCACGAAAACAGCGGGTGCACCGCTAGATCAGGAACTCAACGCAGGTGATGGGAAAACTTTTCAGTCTAACATCATTGATCCTGAGGACAATAGTGCAGAGAAGCAGCCCCGAAAACCAGTCAGCAAGAAAAAGACCTTTCTAAAAGGTGAGAATATAACATCTGGAATTCGAGCTTCGGAACGCAAGAAACATCTACATGTATGGAGATTAGCACTTGAGACTACACCGGAACAGATCGAGTCACATGTAGTGAATGAGTGTGGATCTTTAGCGGGGGTTAAAATTCAAAAAATTAAACATAAAATTGAAAAAGATTACGCTTCATTTATTATCGGAGTGCCAGAAAACATGTTTGATGTCATAAATCAACCAAGTATGTGGCCTCGTGGAGCCGAGTTCGGCGAGTGGTTCTGGTTTCGTGGATCAACATATGCAACGGAAGAAAAGTAGATCTCTAGAAGTTTTTTACCAAAATGTGAGAGGTTTGAGGACAAAAACATCACATTTTTTATGTTTTTTGGAAAGTTCTTCATTTGATTTCTACGCTATAACGGAAACTGGATGCAATGATTCAATTTACGACGCAGAATTGATTCCTTCAAATTATCATATCGTACGGTGTGATCGTACTGATGGACGCAAGCAAGGCGGAGCGTTTTTCGTGGCCACACCGCGGTATGAACTACGATCTGTGAATACCGACATAGACTTGAATAATTACAAGTTCGAAATGGTTTGTGTAACAGTTCACTTGCAAAGTAATTTTTTATTCGCTTGTTGCGTTGTTTATATTCCTCCGCAAGCGGAGGAAAATGAATATTTCACTATGTTTAACTTAGTTGAACGTATGAGTACAAAGTATAAAGGAAATCTTGTCGTTTTAGGCGATTTCAATTTGTGTTCTAGTAATAGTAACGTTTCTTCATATTATGAATATTTTGTGGCATTTTGTGGATTCGTCCAGAGCAATCGGGTACCTAACTGTAACAACAGACAGCTCGATCTAGTGCTCGCGGGCGCGGGGGTGCGCGGGGCCGTGGCCGTGCGCGCGGCCGGCGGCGACGAGTGCCTGCGGCCGGTGGACGCCTACCATCCGCCGCTCGTCGTCGCCGTCGCCGCGCCCGGCGCCGGCGCCAGTGCCCGTGTTGTTGACTCGATGGGTTCGCATGCTAGTCCAGACTCGCCAAGTAAAAGATGGAATTTTTACAAGGCCGACTTCCAAGCGCTGTATCGATCGTTGGCGAGTCTGGATTGGCACGACATGTATGATTTAGATGATCCTAGTGAAGCGGTTAGTCATTTTTATGAGAAAATAAACAAAGTTATGGATGACTGCGTTCCGACCAAAAAGCGTAGGCGTGTGAACTCAACCTATAGTTACCCTGAGTGGTATACGCCTGAGCTGATTCGTAATATCCAATATAAACATACACTCCATAAACAATATAAAAGAAGTTTGTCTAGTAGTGATTATGAATTATTTTCTAAATGTAGGGCTGCAGTAAAAAAAATGATAGTAGTGACCTATGAAGCGTACACAGACCGTGTTCAGAAACATCTAGCGAAGGAACCTAAAACTTTTTGGAATTTTATTAAAAATAAAAGAGGGAATTCAACGAAGCATAAGTTGATAATTGGCGGACGCGTACTCTCAGATCAGGAATGCGCCGAGGAATTTGCCACTTTCTTCCATTCAATATATAGTTCAACCCCGGCTCGTCTAGAGGTTAAGGTAGCGGACGCTTCCTCGATAGCGAGCAGTGCGAGGGTTCACGTAGCCAACTTGGAGTTAGGGGAGGTGGAGCGAGCACTAGCCGCGCTCCCACCGAAGCAATCTGCAGGTCCCGACGGTATCCCACCTTATATATTTAAGGACTGTCGTAGTGCTCTTGTCGAACCTTTACATCATATTTTCAGTATTTGTCTCAAGTCGGCAGTCTTCCCTGAACAATGGAAGATAACCAGGGTGGTACCCGTTCCGAAGGGGCGCGGTGGACCGAGTGCCAGTGATTATCGACCCGTGGCAGTGTTGAGTTCTCCTGCTAAGGTATTCGAGTCAGCGATTTACAAATCGGTACAGACTCAAGTGAGTTGCCAGTTGTCGGACGCACAATATGGCTTCCGTAGCGCGCGTAGTACCACGGGTAACTTACTGAGTCTAATGGTAAATTTAGTGCCTGCAGTTGATGCAGGAGACCAGGTCGATGTCGCATACTTCGACTTCCGAAAGGCATTCGACATCGTCGACAACGATGTCTTGCTCAACAAATTGGCAAGCGCTGGTTTCACTCCGCATACTCTTAATTTCTTTGCCAGCTATATGAGTAACAGGCGTCAGTATGTGGATTGTGCTGGTAACCAATCGAAGCCATATTTTACGAGGTCGGGCGTAAGCCAGGGGAGCAATTTGGGCCCCCTGGAGTTTATACTAATGGTCAATGATCTCCCCAATGTTGTTAGTGATTCCATTTGTCTACTCTTTGCTGATGACCTCAAGCTCGTTCGCAGAATCAGGGACAGCTCCGACTTTGTAAAACTACAAGAGGACATTCATAGAGTGGTCGAATGGAGTCAGACATATAAGTTACCTTTCAATGTATCAAAATGTGCCATAATGTCATTCAGTAGATCTCGAAATCCACATCACTATCAATACATATTAGAGGATACTCCTATGCGTCGTATTGAAGAAGTAAAAGACCTAGGGGTATTGTTAAAGTCCGATCTTTCCTTTCGAGAACATATTGTCACGGTCTGTAAGAAAGCCTTCCGAAATTTAGGTTTTGTAATGAGGCATTCACATTCGTTTACTAATATTAACGCAATACGTGTGTTGTACGAGGCAATAGTTAGGAGTCATTTGGAAGGAAACGCAGTTATCTGGAGCCCACATGAGGCCAAGTATAAGATAATGTTAGAGCGGATACAAAATAAATTCCTTAGATTGCTTTATTTAAAACTGTACGGGGTGTACCCCTTTTATCCTTTAATGTACCCAACATTGTTTGTAATAGGAATGGTAGGGTACAATAAATTAGAAGTAAGAAGGGAATTAGGTTTGGCCTCGTATATATTTAAGTTGTTACGAGGTAAGTTGTGCAATCCTGAAGTTCTGGCGAGGGTTTGCTTAAGCGCGCCGCCGCGGTACGTGTGGCGGCGGCGACGGCCGAGCCTGCTCGCCGAGCCGCATGCTCGCACGCAACTCCTGCGCCAGGCGCCATTCACGCGCGCGCTCCGAACACTTAATCGGGTAGCGATCGAGGTTGATCTTTTCTCTTGTTCTCTGAACGAATTCACAAAAACCACACTGCATGTTTTGTGTTATAATATGTAATTTAGTAAGTAAGTACCTATATAATTAGTAAAAATCCACACTGTTGAATTAGGATACATAAACCTGTAATGACAGTCGTGTGTATGTAATAAATAAATAAATAAAAAAAAAGTAATGATCTTACGACCATCATCACTTTTGTTTATCATAATTTTAAACAATGACAATTTAAGAAAAGTTGTCATTTACTTAGCATGAGTATGTCCTAAATTTAATACGCTGAGCCTTACGAGAACAAAATAGTGAAATAAGTATATACAAGTATAGCTAATTCAAGTAACAATGTAGTATCTAGGACATCAATAGTTCGGAGAAGCTGTTTGTGGAGTGGGTATCGGACAGGCGATAAATGCGCGGAGCGGAATGAGCTATAAAGTGTCGAGGTGGGGCAGCTGATTTACGAAGAGCTCCGATGTTCACAACCGGAGATTTTTACCTACACGTCTTGGGGAAATAAAAATAGATTTCTTTAATTCTTTTCGTGAGAAAATATTATCTAGTAAGAAGTAAAAGTTTAGTTAAAGATTTGAATTAATACCGATCATAATTATTAGTTTTACTATCCCCTATCCTATGCCCTTCCCAGGGTCCCAAACTGTGTATCTCCGTATCATATTGTCTCAATCAATTCATTTTTATGATATTAGTGAAGAAAATCTTGCACTCGATTGCTGACAATATTGAGCTAAAGTTTTTAAATTAACCAAGATTACACATGTTTTCAATTACAAAGATAAATAAATACATACCTACCTAAAGACAAAGGGTACCCATTATTTTCTTATACTTAGAATTTTTAAGCGAATGTATATCTAATCTCTTAAATAAAGTAATACGAGTGCATGATTCTGTCCCAGTAGATGTGATCTTTAATTGTATGTCATTTGCAATAAAGGTTATAGAAGGGTGTAAACTATTGAACATTAGCACATCGAGCCGTGGTGGCCTAGTGGTTTGACCTATCGCCTCTCAAGCTGAGGGTCGTGGGTTCAAATCCCGGCTCGCACCTCTGAGTTTTTCGAAATTCATGTGCGCAATTTACCACGAGCTTTGCGGTGAAGGAAAACATCGTGAGGAAACCTGCACAAACTTGTGAAGCAATTCAATGGTGCGTGTGAAGTTCCCAATCCGTTCCCAACTATGGCCCAAGCCCTCTCATTCCGAGAGGAGGCCTGTGCCCAGCAGTGGGACGTATATAGGCTGAGATGATGATGATGATGACATCGAGCCGAGCAACTAGGGCATTTATTTTATTGAGTTACTGATTGTAGTAATTGCACAAGCACTATACTAGTAGTCAAGTATGCAGTGTAAGTAAAAAAAGAATGAAAGACAATAACATTATTCACACACCGGAGATTGAACGTCTATAGCAGTTGTTACGGAATCGAATGCCTAAGATCGCCTACAAACAAACGAATGACTTGTTTTCATTTAGTTTGTTCATGGTCTTTAACCTGATTTGTTGTATTCATTTAAATATTGTCAATAAAGCGGAACGGAGAATCTGTTCACATATTTGCCTTGCCCCGATATCCTCATTGCTGCTTTATAGAAGTACTGCCTCTATGTTAGTTGATACATAAAAGATTGTGATTTAACTATGTAATGGAAGTTAACAGCCTGGCTCACCTTGCTCAGATTATCGATGGTTAGTATACATCGCGAGGTTTATAAATTATCCGTCACCGTTTAAATTATACACTGACCACCTTCGGAATTCAATGAAACGATCTTGTTCGCGATAAGATTCCCACAAATTAAATGCGTGTAGTTAGACAGATTTAATTAACGAAGTAGAGAAATGATTGATGTTTATTTATTTTAAATGTTGTTTTATTAAAGCTTAATGCAAATCAGATTTTCGCTAATGAATGTACTGTATTAAATTTAAGTAACTACCTAGTAGCTATTTATTCCTTTGTATGTACATTTTATGAACATTATTACATGGAGAGTATTTATAAAATGCCCTATGTAAGGGCGGGCAGCATACTTTCGATATTTCTTAATACCTACGTACCTATATAATACATACTTCCTTTTTTTTAGGGTTCCGGAGCCAAAATGGCAAAAACGGAACCCTTATAGTTTCGCCATGTCTGTCTGTCTGTCTGTCTGTCTGTCTGTCTGTCTGTCTGTCCGTCTGTCTGTCTGTCTGTCTGTCCGTCCGCGGCTTTGCTCAGAGACTATCAATGCTAGAAAGCTGTAATTTTGCACGGATATATAAGTAAATTATGCCGACAAAATAGTACAATTAAAAATTCAAAAACAATATTTTTTAGGGTACCTCCCATAGACGTAAAGTGGGGGTAATTTTTTTTTTCTTATCCAACCCTATGGTGTGGGGTATCATTGGATAGGTATTGTAAAACCATTAGGGGTTTGCTAAAACGATTTTTCGATTCAGTCATTTGTTTGCGAAATATTCAACTTTAAAGTTCAAATTTTCATAAAAATCGAGCGTCCCCCCCCCTCTAAAATCTAAACCGGTGGGTCGAAAAATTTCAAAAAATTCAGAATGGTAGTCAGTATATCAAACTTCCAAGGAAAACTATAACGGTTCAGTTTGCTTGAGAACTATTAGTAGTTTATGAGTAAATAGCAGCGTAGGGTATAAAATATACCTAAACTTGGAAGATTCCGTATAAAATACGAAATCCTTAGAAAAATATTACTTAATTTTTTCATAATGGCTACGGAAACCTATTTTGGGCGTGTCCGACACGCTCTTGGCCGGTTTTTTTTTACTACTGTTAAACTTTAGAGTCTCAAATTAGAATTCGACTTTATGATTATTTCAAAGTGAAGTTTAAATAAAACACGTAAGTTCTGACTTTTTAGGGTTCCGGAGCCAAAATGGCAAAAACGGAACCCTTATAGTTTCGCCATGTCTGTCTGTCTGTCTGTCCGTCCGTCTGTCTGCCCGTCCGCGGCTTTGCTCAGAGACTATCAATGCTAGAAAGCTGTAATTTTGCACGCATATATAGATAAATTATGCCGACAAAACAGTACAATTAAAAATTCAAAAACAATTTTTTTTAGGGTACCTCCCATAGACGTAAAGTGGGGGTAATTTTTTTTTTCTCATCTAACCCTATGGTGTGGGGTATCGTTGGATAGGTATTGTTAAACCATTAGGGGTTTGCTAAAACGATTTTTCTATTCAGTCATTTGTTTGCGAAATATTCAACTTTAAAGTTCAAATTTTCATAAAAATCGAGCGTCCCCCCCCCTCTAAAATCTAAACCGGTGAGTCGAAAAATTTGAAAAAATTCAGAATGGTAGTCAATATATCAAACTTCCAAGGAAAACTATAACGGCTAAGTTTACTTGAGAACTATTAGTAGTTTATGAGTAAATAGCAGCGTAGGATACAAAATATACCTAAACTTGGAAGATTCCGTATAAAATACGAATTCCTTAGAAAAATATTACTTAATTTTTTCGTAATGGCTACGGAACCCTATTTTGGGCGTGTCCGACACGCTCTTGGCCGGTTTTTATGTGAACTTTGATAGGGAGGTACGTTTTTTTTTTCGAAAAATGACGTCTTTTCACGACTTCGTGTCACATGGACTTCTCAAAAGGTGTCGGTGGCAAATTATAGAACAGACAAAATTGCCGGTGCCGCGACACCTCGGGCGTCCGGGAGCGTAATGAGTGCGTTGCTACAAATTAGTCGCACATGTCGTGGTCGTGCGTCAGCCGGCAGTGGCAATAGGGTTGCCAACGTATGTAACGTATGGGTAAGAATCAAAGCTTAAAGTCGTATCGACAAAAATATGTCGTGTTTTTCACTACATGCTAGTGGTAAATGTATAACATACTCGTAACTTATTCTTAAATTGAGACTATCAAGTAACAACCAATATAAATGAGAGTATCAAAATTAGAAAAAAAATAATAAAAATAACGTACTTATTTCGTTATGATCTACCACTAATAAGCAAGAAATATTTAGTTACTTAATTTTCTTACTCCTAGACACTCGTTAAGCTGTTAAGCCTATTTTAGGCAAACTTAATTTTGTCTCTGTCATAATATGTCAATATGTATCAGATACATTTATAAAAAAAGTTAATTTTTATAAAATATATGGTCGGTCAGACTTTGTTTTTATAAATATAAAATGACTTCTACTAAACAAAAAGCAAGTTGGAAAATAATAACCTATCGCTCACTAATAACTGCAATGACAAAATGTTAGTTTTTAACTGGCATTTTATGAGCATGTTCTACTTTGCATGAGGTAACTCTACCAACTTAATTTGGCAACCCTAACCTCACCTGGCTGCTACTGCGCAGCGCAGGTGCTGCGGGCGATGCAAATGTCACGAGACCATACGCCCACTCTCAGCTGATCTCTCCCAACACAACCACAATGAAGCCCTGTTTGATAGTACACAGATCAAGCTATACTGGTTGATCTATTTGCTTAGCGTAATTACAAACATCACGTCGACATCGACGTCGAACATAACAATCGAATAATAACGGAAAAAATCATTAATCCCGCATGCCAAATGTACTTATTTTGTAATTATAAAAAATATGATAATGTGTATCGGTTTTTTTTACTAAAGATAGTTAATTATTCAATTGTTTTTTGAAATTTGTGTGAAATTTGAGCCTTTGGCCTTATCTGCACTTAACATCAGGTGAGATAGGGGTCATCACGGTCAGTTTTTATGTAAAAAACAAATCCACGCGTAAACATTTTTCAAGCACAGAACCAGAAGTTGATATCAATATTAGCTACTGTGGATCGTTCTCATACCTACCTACTAATTCGCGTTTATGTTCTAAGGAAGTCAGTAGCGGGTATAAGATTTGTTCTGAAAACGTTTCCCGCGGCTCCAGGTTTTCTTTAGAGAATTATTTCCTACGATATTCGTTGGGAGAACTTCCAAGGATAATTTCAAATCACATATTACTCTAGAATCCGGTGTTCGGCTTTAACTATAACTTGAACGCTTTTATGGACTAATAAAAATAATTGTAATACTCGTAATTAGTGTCGTATGTTTTATTGAGAAGGGCTTCTGTGCCGAGCTCGAGCCAATTAGGTGCTGTGTTTCGACGAGTCGCGTCCATCCATCACCGCGCCACGCCCCTGACTTCTCGCACCGATAGCCTTTGTCCTTTGCCTCCACTGTAGGCTCCAATAATACTTCCAAGTAGCATTTGATCCTAATCACTAGTAAATCATTCCATTGTTTCTTATGTTGTAGCAATACAATTTTTGGTCCAACCGTAAAAAGTCTAATTAGCAATATTTTATCAAACACGAAATTCTTGTGGGTCACTCGTTAATATTGGTAACAATGTGGCACCGGCCACGCGAGTCGTCGCCCGCACGCACGGTAGCGCTAATTGTGGAACAAAAACTCCATGAAACCGACGAATTAATCATCGGCCCACGACTTAACTACCTGTATTCGAATAATACTAAAATAACTGCCGCATTCATAAGCCTTGTAATTTCTTAACCCCGCCAATGCTGCCCTTTCGGAGCCTGTATTAGTGGCACTTGACTCATAACCCCACCACTCATAACTAGCCAGGTGCTAGAATTATTGCAGCGGGATATTAAGAAACATTAAACAACTAGCTTGTTATAATGTCATATGCATAAATAAGTAGGCAAATATACTTGTCTTCACTGCAAGAACTTGTTGACAGATGTGGATATCATCATCAAAAAAATAATCTAGTAAATTTATTGGACTGTCTTCCGCCGTTTAGATATTGCTATGGATAAGTGGTATATGCTCCTCAAAAAGATCAAGAAACGTTAATGCATGACACCAGCTGTTTTTAGTACATACCTGAGCAGTACGTCCCATCGGTGTTGACATCGGTGTTCTTCTTCTTGTTTTTTACTTGAATATTGTCATGTGGTTTATGTTTTCTTTTATTTGTTTTATTTTGTCACCTAGTTTTATTTATCTTGAGTAGGTACTCAGAATGACACTAATCTTGAGGGAGATGTGCATGTCTTGATTATCGAAGTAAATGTTGCTTGAAACTATTTGTGTACTATTCGATTAATATTGCTACTTGTATATTATTATAATTGAAAATTGTTATTGTATTTATTTTTTGTTGTTTGTTTTTCGTCTTGCTTG
This sequence comes from Choristoneura rosaceana, assembly GCA_037349165.1. NCBI lineage: Eukaryota > Metazoa > Arthropoda > Insecta > Lepidoptera > Tortricidae > Choristoneura > Choristoneura rosaceana. The sequence goes on along the minus strand of JAZBNJ010000055.1, from coordinate 1,183,483 downwards.
CTGAGCGCATGGTTGGCCGTGTCAGTTGTCATTGTCAATGTCATGCACGTATGTCATGCTTGTGTTGGTAGCGCTGACTTTAAACGGTCGCGTTCACAATAGACACGGTCCGGTCATGCGTTCAGCTTGCAATGACGGCCTCACGGTCCCACCGGAAGACCAGCGCTAGCTCCTGAGCCAGCATTATGCTGAGGTGGGTCCGTTTCGTAAATGTTAACTGCTTTCCTTGTTTGTGTTATTCATGTATCGTTTTAAGTTACTTTTACGAATAAAATTTATTTTCTTTCTTTCTTTCTTTCTCCTCTCATCCACCCAAAGGTTGCCTGGTAGAGGTTTGTCAATTGTGTTTGTTTACTATATTTTTTACAATAAAGATTTAATATCTAAAAGAAGTTCACCATTTCATCCGAAATAAAGTTACCTTGTAAATTAAAAATCATTCATAAGGTATTTGTTTCTGTTTATAATCTATTAATTTTCCACCATTTTTTTCTAAAAAATAATCAGTTCCCTGTTTCAAGCTAAAGGAAGTCGAACTTTATGCATAAATATGCCAATTCAGTAAATACTTGGCTGGTATAGCCCAGTTATTTACTAATTCGAATATGTAAATCACGTCAAGGTAAAATAGTCCGGCTACTTTTGAGGCTGGCTGTATTTTGAAGATTTTGTGCCTCGACTGGCCGCACGAGCTGGACGGTGAAAAATATTTAAACCACTTAAAAGCACCGTCAGTTTTTCCAAGTAACCGGTATCAAAGTGGAGTCACTGAAGGGTTAGCTAAAAGGTTTATAATTTCGTGTACCGTAAGCAGGTCAGCCGACGTTACAATTCAGCGGGCACGAAAGCGCGGCGATGACGGGCCACGATTGTAGCGGTGGGATTCGTATTGCGGGTGTAACATTATTAATAACACAATTTAGTAATAAATTGAAGTGCCGCAGTTAACGTTTGGTTGGCGGTGTTAGCTATATAGTAGCAAACAAAATGAGTAAACTGGCATTGAGATGTAGTATTTTTTATAGTTATCTGTCAAACAATTTTATTATAATACATAGGTAATAATAATAATAATAATAATAATAATAATAAATTTATTTATTTCGGGCAACTTAGGCCCATACAATAAATACCTTACAGACTAACATACATATTTATAATCGTCGTCATATTTATAATCGTAAGTAATGTAATATCTACCTAAGTTTATATTAGTTTAAATGCACTTGATTGATTAAAATAAATAAATTTGTTGACCTATTTATGTATCTGGAAGACTAATTGTAATAACAACAAATATTAGACAATTACTCCACCGACAAGAGCATAGCTCTTAAATTTAAGAAGAAGATTAGACAATTGGTCAAATCACCTATATTTATCTGAAAAACTAATTGTAATACATACTCGACAATTGGTTAAATCACCGATTAAATATAACTTTAAAGGCAACATCAATTTAAGCACATGTCACAATCGATCAACATGCTACATAATACTTCATGCTATCTGTTCAACATCTTGTGTACCTAAACGAAATACTTACTGATTAACTAAACTGAGTTTTGACTCGCGTTAATTACCTATTTTATATTATAATTTCGCTTTTTGTTCTCATTTCATACCATTCCAAATATACAGGCCCGAAATAAGCCCATGAACTCAACGTCAGCCAGATTCATTATTCTTTTTCTTGTTTAATTTATTGTAGTTGGGACAAAAATAGGTTCCTTAAGTCATAGATTATACGATAATTATTTTAAGGAGCTCGATAAGAATCTGAAGCACGCCGCCGGCGGCACACGTCCCGTAATCGCAGCCACTTATTTCATTTTTCACGCCGGATATATCGCTAGGTATATCGTCATATATTCGCTCACCTTTCCAGTGTTTACTTAAATCCATATTAAAATTAATCAAGTAGACTGTTTTATCCTTCTGAATCCCCACTTTTTTAGCTCGTGTAGGTAGTCGATTCTTAGGACGTAGACGAGTGCCACCAGATGTGTTATTTTGAAAATAATTTATAGATATTAAATGAAAAAAATAGTTATATTGAATAAACAATTAGTGCTTTATAAGGTAGGTACATTTGGCAGTTTCTTAGTTAAAACACGCGATGATTCACGACAGTAGGTAAAGTAAGTTTATATGACTAGACATTCTTATGTAGTTTAATTCGCTTTGGTATACTTCATTTTACGTTTTACACAAAAGGTGCAATTTTATGCCGGTCATTAGCCAAAAGCCGAAGCCATTAACGAGGTTGTCACGCCGCCGAGCGGCCGCCGGCCCGGCCGACCTGACCGTACCACTCTGTCATCCACAAAGTAGGTACCTAACTTTCATTAATAATTCGCATAAAATTTACAACAGCTACGCGATCGTTGTAGGATTTACGGGCCAATAAAATTTAATAAAACGTTCACCGTACCTTCCACTCGTCTTAATGAACAACGGCAAGCATTAATTTTAGATGATCATTTACGTTCTCGGTTGCTGTTGATATTTTTAAATAATTAAACGTTTTCTGTCAGTGGTAAGGTGATTATTAAAACAAATATTGTAGACAGGTGATTCGAGTAGGCAGTATCTGTGTCGTGTTTAAGTGTTTAATATAAATTAATAAGTTATTGGTCGTTGGCGGCCCCCCGCGGCCGCGGCCGCAGGTAGGCAGCAACCCGAGCCACGCTTCCACTGTCCACTTTAACACAGGACACTATACGTTTCTAACTTTTATAATTACGATGACGATTTATTGGAAATGGATTACCAAAGCATTATGACGATCGGTATAATGCCACGAAATAACTAACCAAACATGACGTTTACCCGACGATCTTATCACGGGTCGCATCTGACGAATCTATTCGTAATAAAGACCTCGTATCGAACGATGTAATCACCCCCTTTTATCTAACAAACATTACCTATTCTGGATGTCAATCACGCATGGTGTGTTTATTTGTATTATCAAATGAGTGATACGTAATACGTACCTACATCTAATTTTTTTAGTTAGCGTTTCTGTTTTTGGCCGCATACAATAACCAGATAAAGCGTCGATCCGAGGCGTAATAAATGCAGTAAAAGCCATTTTCATTAATTAAATTATAAAATCCTTAATTTTAAACCATGTAGCACTGAACTCCCCTTTTTTAAGACAAAAACAAAATGCAGCTGCAAATCAGATTTATAATTAAAAATTTGTTGATTTGGATCGTTTAGAATACAAAGCGATGAACACTATTTTAGTGACAGAAAGTTAAACATAAGATTGGAAACGTTTTTATTGCTTAAGAGTAAGAGTGACTCGCCAGATGAGTAAAGACTTATATTTTCACGGTAAAGATAAACACAGAAATCACTTTCTTTATTCCAACCGCACACTAAACTGCAGTCGTAAATAGGGATAACCTCCCTCTCTGCGTCCGCTCAGCTTAAATACAGCTAACTGCCGTTAATATACTTTGTGGCAATGTTAACACAGAATCTCATGAATTAAGTATTTTTATATCATAATAAGGCCAATCGAAAAGAGCAGGCGTGAGCGAGCGGAAGCGGGCGGGCGGCTTTGTGCAGCGCTCAATGCCTTTTATTGCTTATAATTGAGCGTTTACTTGCCCAGACAGACTACTCCGGGTTTATCGTACATCGACTATACTCTCTTTGTATCCGAGAACAGCACATCGCGAGTTGAATAATAACGGATATTTCTTTTTTTTAGTATCTGTCGCATCTCTTTTTATTTCAAGTACCATTGCTCCAAATCTGAGCTAATCCAAACTATGGATGATAAGTAAATTCTATGAGTACATAAATTAGAAAAAGAGCATAGTATCATTTGTAAGTAAATTCACTTTTTTAACACTTTGGTATGGAAACAATTGAGCCAAAAAATAAAAATATAAAATTTTATTTCTATTCGTTATGGCCGGATTTGATGAGTCAGTAACTGATACGGAGCTAGGTATTTGTACACCATCGTGCGTATCCACGTTAAGTTTTATGAAACGGGTGGCGCACGCAATTATCAATAATATGTTTAATCTATTTACTGCGGAGAAAGCGCGATTACCTGAAATAATAATGGATGATTTAACGCAGCGTTTGTGTGTGCAACGCAGGCAGCACCTCAATTTACGAGCCAGTCTGTTGTCACTTGCGTTGGTGGTGCAAGCGCACTTAACACGCGGGTTTATGAAGCCGGAGGTAAAACGATTGTCTCATTACTTACTTGACATTTTTAAATGTATAAATCACATCGCACTGAATATTATTGCCAATAAAACTTGGTTCTAAACAAATACATCCGCTTTCGTATGGATTTATTTAGTGAGCAATTGTTTACAGAATTTAAATTAGCTGTGAATCAACTGATGTATTTCGCATTGTTAACAGTGTCGCTGCGTACGATTAATACCGGTTACTAACCAGTCCTAATTTTTAGTGAGCATTTAATTAGAAGTTTCGTTATATGCATTATTAATGGATGATACGTGAGTGAGTACGTGTGTGCTGTTATCATTTGAAGAAAAGGAATGATCTTACAACGGTATTGTATGCAAATTTATAAGCAGTCTCGGCGCCCCCGTGAACTCATTTAGCGCTGTGACGCGCGGGGTATTGCCACGACGCCGCTCAGGAGTAGTATTGTATTAATCAATCGCAGTAATGATTGTGATAGCTTTAGGAAGCGTCGGGGGCGTGCGCGCGCGCCTCGCGGGGGGCACGCGCTGCGACATCACATTTCTCACTTCAATTTGTAGCCATATTTGTTTTTCTCGTTCCACCGTCTCACTTCATTTTGAGCGGAGGTCGTTTTTTAATAATCCTCTTCTCTTTTTTCATTCCGAGGTGACGTTTATCGTGACTGCGGCGCGGGGCGTGCGGTGACGCTCGCTTGCCTCTAGTTAAACGACGATTTACCAGTATTTCATTCGATCCTCTATGTCACTGCGATGTCTTTACGATCGAATATTTTATTCGGTATATTTTACTGCCACCGTTATTATGACGAACGTTTTATTATTACAATTGTGAACTTGAGACGCTTGGGCTCACTCTCATAATTTATTTATTTATTTTGTAAAAACTTACACAGCATTACAGTTGAAACCAAAGCACTGAGTAAGAAAAAAAAAAGCATTAAGTAATAACAATAATAATAACAATAATAATAACAATTTTAACAAATTAACAATAACATGACGGACGTGCATCCATCATCTCACACATAGCTCACTCACATAACGCTCGATCTCCTATTATTCATCTCCTCACAAAACCTAAGGCATTCACTGCCAACTGCCGACAGTCTCCCAGCTAGCAGGTCAAGATCCGGCGCGGATACCAAAAACGCATTAAGCATCGCCAGCGCCCGGGGGAGCGGCGAGCCTCTGCGTGCCGCGGTGCGCGCCGCTGGCACCGCCAGCAGAACGCGCGCCCGTGGCCGCAGCTCAATCCGAGGGACGTTCGGGACAAACAATCGCACTAGTCTAGCGACTAGCTCTGTGCAGTCCGACTCGCCACGAAGCATGCGACATGCTGTCATCAACAGCGAGTGATTACGTCGCACCTCGAGGGAGTTCAAGCCGAGAGCGCCTAACAAAAACTGAGTTGGATACAAAAATGGATAATACCCATAACTTTTTTTGTATAGGAATCTTAGAAAAGCCTTCTGCACTTTCTCTAAGAGTAGGGCATATGTGGACTCATAAGGGCTCCATATAATAGACGACGATTCGAGCTTGCTTCTGACTAAAGCGGTATACACTAATTTAATAGTATTAACATCATGGAAACCCTTGACGTTGCGGATAACAAAGCCTAGTCTTTGAAAGCAGTCAGTAGCAAGTGTCCTGATGTGTTCATGGAAAGTGAGACGCGTGTCAAAGACAACACCAAGATCCTTGACGGAAAAGACCCTCTCTACACCCACTGATCCAATCATATATTTATTAAGTATCGGAGTGCTAGAGCGACCGAAAGAACACACCTGGCATTTAGCATCATTGAATTCCAGCTTATTTTTAACACTCCAACGATACACTGACGAGATATCCTCCTGCAGATCATGACAGTCCTGTTCGTCCCCAACCCTGTACACCAACTTAAGATCGTCTGCATATAGAAGACACTTCGCAAATCTTACCGATGATTCCAGATCGTTAATCATGATTCCAAACAGGAGAGGACCCAGAATCGAGCCCTGGCTAACTCCTGATCGAGTATGATACTGAGATGAAATGAATATTCCATGTTGAACATACTGCTTTCGGTCACGTAGATAACTAGCAAAAAATTTGATCAGCTTAGGGGAAAAACCTATATCGTCAAGCTTAGTCAGTAATACATCGTTATCTACACGATCGAAAGCTTTTTTGAAGTCAAAATATAGGACATCCACCTGAGCCCCCCGGTCCAGTTGCTCTGAGATAGTATCCACTAATATTAAGAGATTAGAACTCACTGAACGATTAGCCCTAAAACCATGCTGGGAATCACTTAGAAATGGCTTTATCTGTGGGGAAATTAAACGATGAAGGATGGACTCGAATAATTTCGCAAGAGTAGAAAGAATTGCGATAGGCCTACTATTCTCCACGTCGGATACGTCACTTGACTTCGGAATTGGCTTTACTCTGGTGACTTTCCACTGGTGCGGGTACGTTCCAGTGCAGAGGGATAAGTTGAAAATGTGAACTAGAGGTGCCTTCAAATGATCAGCACACCCCTTAACAATATACGCCGGCAAACAATCCGGTCCCAAGGAACTATTAGGCTTAAGACGCTTAATGCCTGCCTCAACATCTGCTTCAGCTATGTTGGAAATATTTACAAGGTTAGCATAACATCCTCGGCCACTGTTGCTAGTATAATTTCCATCGAGACGTGGAACATCCGGTAAGAACACACTAGAAAAAAATCTTGAAAAAGCAACGGCAGCGTCCTGCCCCGTAAACTGCTCACCATTATATGTGACCCGATCAGTAAAACCACCTCTAGCCCTGAGGTTGTTCACGTGTTGCCAAAAACTACGTGGATCACTCTTTACTTTGGATTGGACACGAACAATGTAACTGTCATAAGCGGAAGAGATCCGCTCTTTAACGTGTGTTCTAAGCTTACTGAACTCCTTGTAAATATCCATGTTCTTGGACGCTTTCCATTTCTTGTGAAGTACAGCTTTCGTTTTTAACGCTTTAATTAATTCAGCGTCAAACCAGACTGGATAACGTCTACTAGGGACCTTAGGACGGACCTTTTTAGGTATACAAATATCAAATATTCTATAAATAGTCGAATACAAAATGTCTACTGCTACCTCAACATCTTGAGACTGAAGAACATCATGCCAACAAACTTCCGAGAACAATGCGTATAGAAGCTCAAAGTCACCTTTTGCAAAATTCCAATCTTTTTGCATATCAACATTGCTAGGGTCCACTGAACCGGCAGGTGATCGTTTCACATCGCTACTGATTGGGATTGATATCTCTAATGGCGGATGGTAAAGGTCTCTATGGAGGACAAGCCCACCGCCCTCAATCTCCACAACATTAACATCCTTGATACGGTCTGTTACCAATACCACGTCCAATTTTCCGTCATAGGCATTCCTCACTTCATTCTTCTCACACAAGCCACATACAGTCAAAAAATAACAATAGTAACTTAAAAGGCTATGGGACTTATACAATGGATTCAAATTTAAATCTCCAGTAACCACAACCACACCATTCAAAGAGTTAATTACTGTTTCCAAAGATTGAAACCAACGCATGTACACTTCATCAATGGCACTTGGAGGAATATAAATTACGCACAGATAGAAAGTAACACTGTCATGGACAAACGTGACCCACAAGTCCTCCCCTGCGGGTGACTCCAGGTCCCGCCGCCGCCGCAACACAAGGCCTGGCCGCGCAGCAATCAGCACCCCGCCTCCACGAGCGCCTGTGGCGCGGTCCCGGCGCATCACGCTCCATCCACACTCCACCAGTTCAGAGTCATTCACAGCCCCAGTTAAAAAGGTTTCAGTAACTGAGACAATATCGCAATCGAGTGATAAGAGATTTAATCTGAATTGCCGCAATTTCGTGTTGAGACCTCTGACATTCTGGTAAATGAGATTTAGAGATGACTTCGGCTTAGACTTTGGTACGACTTCCGAGTAACGGGTTTTAAGATCTCCGAAATAACCAGGGTTTTACTCGGGCGTTCTCAGGCCAGATTTCAGCTGTCAAACATTCATCAAACATTTCGGCAGGAACACCAATCTTAAAGGACTTGTACTGACCTTTCGGTTTTAGCTCGTCTACTGTAAAAGACTTCCCTGGGTTTAGAGACTGAAGATAGGCCAGTATGTCGTCGGCACCTGAAACCATGTTCCATAGATGGATAGACTTTCGGTATTCAACCGCCTTAAGAGTTGTCTTCTCCGGACCAGCAGTACCGCGTACCGATGCAACACGTTTTTTCCGACTGTTAACCTCCTGCCAGGCTTCCTCATTTCCATCTAAACTGTCACCGTTACCCGCATCAGCACGCCCATCATCTTCACTGACACTCGCACCCGGATCCAGAGAGTCAATCGATGGCTCGCCCTTCTGTTTGTTTTCTCTCGGAGAATCAACAGTTGCATCCCTAGGGGTTTCGCTATTCTTCGCTGATGGCTGCTTGGTCTTGTTGTTCGACTTAGATTGAACCTTGCGCTTACTCTTCATGCTGGGCTTTCGGGCATCCAGTAGGGGGGGGCTAGAATTGCATTCCTTTTCCTGCTCCAATTGTTGTAAACGGCCATTAACCGACTCGAATTTTTTCGCGCATTCAGCAAGCGCAGCCTGGCACTGCACTATGGTAGACACTGCGTCAGCGAGCCGCTCATTAAGCATGATCATTTGATCACGAGTTAGTTGTAACTCTAACACAAGCGCAGGCGCTGCGCCCGGAGACTGCCCATGCAGAGCTGGAGTTTCGCTTTTGTTCCTCGTCGAAATATTCTTAGTAGTGACGGGGGTGCCAACAGGGGTCTCATAATTTCGTCCACCTTTCCTAAGCTCATTACAGCACTCAGGACAAACCCAGGTTTCTCTTTCCTTAGGCGTAAGCTTCTTGTTAGTACACAAGTGATGGTATAATTTCCTACATTTTTCAATCATACATTGCAGGTACTCATCGCCCACTCCCAAGTCTAATGAACACGCGTAACAAACCAAGTCACCGCTATCTGCTCTTTCCATACTGTACTCAGACGACTATTAAAGATGACTTAGTTCAGCAAGTATCGTCGTTTTCTCGTAGCGCATCAACCACTCAAACACTAAAACAGTCTCCTTAAACGCGTACTACAAGTTTCTAAACGCATGCGAGTGACGTTTCAATTTCAAGTGACAGTGACACTTCTGTTGACGTATTTCTGCCGGTCAGTTGTTTACCGCTTTTCTCTTGATCTTATTTTGTGAAATTTTCTGTTAATTTGAAATGCTTGGTACTTTCAAGTGATATACAAAATGTCGAGTTTATCCTTGGTATTTTATGGCTCAGTATTGTACAGGAGGAGCTTACCAGGGTCTTGATATCAATCTTCCCCGACGTCTTGAACAATGCACCAAAGGTATTTGTGACTTTTGTTTGCAGCTGACTTGTTCAAACATTTATTTTCAATTAAACAGATACGAGAAGGCATAAATGCGTGTTCACTAGGCAAGTGTAAGGTAGGGAAAAGATTTTAACGTCCTTTAGTGCTGTTGCTTGGGTATTGATGTAGGTTATTTATAGTTGTTCATAAATTACTAGACTTCCAGTTGGTCAACGTCTACGTAAGGGGATGTTTGTGGACAATGCATATCACGTGATTAATAAACAACTGCTCTTTTTTCCTTGCAGTTAACAATCATTGTAAAATACCTAAAGCTTGTATTTAAGTAGTCGCGTGGTAGAGTCTTTAAAAAAGGTAATCACTAAAAAAATTGTCTGGGGAGGCTAATGCAAATGCAGCAGAATCCGCTTCTTTAAGAGATCATTTCTCATGGCTTACCTCCACTGTTGACTTAACCTCCTTGACACTGGGAACAGTCATCGGCAAAAGTACCTACTACAGAAGAATAAGTAGAAGTGTAAGTGCATACTATGTAGGTGCAGCGTGCGTGCCACAGGTAAGCGACGGTACGCATACCTACTCGATGACGTAGTAATCTATCCATTAGTAAGATTTTTTCCTGCTTTCATTTTTACATTCCAAAATTGAGCAATACGGCATAATTACTGAAAAACAAGGAATGTCGCGACACTACTAAACGTGACTATACTCTACGCAATGTTGAACACGACTGTCATCGAGTAAGCGTACTGCCACTTACTTACCTGTGGCACGCACACTGCACCTATATAGCATTTCCATTTATTTTTATCTTTCCGTAGTACCTACTTTGTCCAGAAGCTTTATTGTCTAACAGACTTGGAATCACAATAATTTTCATCGCTTCTTTCTGTCAAACGATATACAGCGGGTATTTTTGATACTACCTACCTCAAACTTTAAGGTTAGTTAGTGAAGGCTCCAATTATCACATTTTATTTGTAATGCGATACTTTTTCAATAAACTATTTTTTTTTATTATGTTTTAGTTGAAAAACATGACTTATTATTTTCCTTATAAAATTAATTAGCACGCAATGTAGGTAGTAGGTAGGTACTTTGTTTTTTTTTTCATTACGTCGCACTTGTTAACGTCATAGCTGTCACAGAACACTTCTCTCTCATATCAAATTATTGTACGCATTACATTGCTGCTCGAAAATATTTCAAAAGTTAATTATGGTCCTGGTAGTTAATTCTAAATTAAAAATTTGTTTTGGTTTGTTCACAGCGCTTAAATCTTCGTCTAGTTACAGTTTGAGGTACTATCAAAACTATACGCTGTAGGATGAAAGTAGGAGATGGTGAATGCGATCATGAGCGCCTAGGCCTTAGGGTGCGGCTACACTGAGGAGGAGATGAGTGGAGCGGAGAAGAGACGTGTAAGGATCGAACATCCCTACACGTCTGATGACAACGAGGTGGAGACGAGATGTATATTGCATTCCGCCTGGATGTGGATTCCGCCTTAAATGGATGTGGATTCCGCTTCAGTGGAACTGCAGCATTAGACAATACTGCCTCTGGACTTAATTCCAACACTTACTATAATAGCTACTTCCCGTAAAATTTTAGATAGGGTCTGTACGAAGTTCCAGTCTTGATCGAACTAACCATTGGGGGTAGATCCCACTAAATATTTTAAATTTTAACAACATCTAGTTAGTGATCGTATATTAAAACAATTGCTTTTATTGTGCTATATAACAATGAAATGATGAAGAAAAATGGACTCCTCCATTAGTTGGACCGAGAAAGTCACTAATTAGAAGCTTTTGGATTTTTTTAAATGTAAAACCGACTGACTTATCTCTGATGGGTCAGTGAAAATGGGGCGAAATATGTAGCTCACTGGTTGAATGATAATCCATTCACTTCGAATTAGAAAATAAAAGAAGCAGAACAGAATACATGATAATTTAACGAAAAAAAAAATAGACGAGATAAAGTAAGAAAGCTAAGGAGAGCGGTTGAAGACTAGTGCCTACTTAGATCGAAAAAGGAAGAAAATATAGATCTTTTGTTTTATTAGAAGGTGAAGGAACTTACACCAAGTAGAACAGACTGGAAGCTGGAGAGAACGACGATAAAAAGAGTCTTAGGGGCTGTTTCACATCCATTGATTAGTGTTAACTGACGGTTAAATGTGATGCCGTCTCCCTCTATTCGAACAAAACAAATAGAAATAGCATCACATTTAACCGTCAGTTAACACTAATCAATGGATGGTGAAACAACCCCTTACTCTAAAAGATTGATGATGATAGCATACCAATATATTTACATACTTACATATTAACATAGCGAGTTTTAGTTTTAGCTGTCGAAAATTTTATTTGTAGCTAGGCATACTAACTACACTATAGTTTAATAAATAATAATTCAAAATATCAAAATACTTGCAAATTTTGTACGTAATATTCAAAGGCTTTTTAAATAATTTGTGGTATATATAAAGATTACCTCACCTCAAAGTAAATCACTTTAAAAATGGGAATTAATTAAAAAACAGAGTTTTAGTGGTGACTGTACGCGCCCACACTCCATGCATTCTCCCGATCTGTTGACATACTGTTATAGGTATTTAGTGTTCACGTGTCATTAGCATAAATAAAGTCATATGTATAAAATTGTCTGCAGTTTTTTTGCGCGAGCGATATTCCAATTTATTTGACAAAGTCGCTGTAATACTTTATGATGTAAATCACAACCATGTCAAAACGTTTTTTACAGTATATATACTCGTACCTACCTGCCAACTGTAGTAAGTAAGGTAAAAGTGGTGAAATAATGATGGAAGTTTTTAAATTTACGGGTAGGTACTGTTGCTAATACAAATGGCATACCGCAGGATATAAATTAGTTTGACATAACATTCAGCTTTTTTCTTAAACGACACTCAAACATCTTCACACTTTGACATCTCTACATTTTCTATTACCAATTTAAATGAGATAGCATAGCGTAGGCTTGTAGCTCCGAGTTGAAGTCGTCGAACCTTCAAAATTCTGCTTTAAACGACTGATATTTTTACGGGACATTGTCCTGTGTGTGTTGTCGAATATGGTGGCTGTTGGGTCGTGGCAAGTGTAGGTACAAATGGGGCGATTTGTGCGCGACGCGAGGCGACAAGCCGCGAGTAATCCGCCGCGCCGCGCTAATCGAACACCGTCCTACCCGCGCCCTCTCCTGACACCTAGCGGGGTTGTTGAACGTCCTCAAAAATGTTGGCTCTTGTTTGATAAATCGAGCACTAATGAAGAATTAGCAGTCTAAAGTTGATAAATATATATAGTATCGGTAACAGTATAGAGTAGACAGCATGAGGTTATCGCCCTCGCAAATTTATGACTCTTAACGGAAGAAATGCAATCGTGAAAAGCCGTTTTAGGCTAGAATCTTGAATACCTATATAAAAAATAGAATGAGAACATTGGATTATAGAGTCAACCGAATCAGCAAAAGTTTAATGGGACCTTCTTTCTTATCTCCTCTCTTCTCTCATTCTTAACGGATATATATAATTTTATCCAATGTGCTTGGAAATGTCCGCCTAACTCTAGCAAATTTAGTACGCGAAATTCTTCCTTAAAGAATGCCACAAATAAACTCTATTCACCCACGAATTGCATTTTTTTCCCGGCCTGGGCAATAATGTACCTACTATTAAAGCGTTCAATTATTTTATTGTTTTCAGTTCTTTGTTTCTAGATTTTGATTTAACAAACTGTAAATATTGTTTTTCAGTAGCTTTAAAATATAAAAAAATACCTACTTATTCGGAAGTTCAGGACCACCATACAAAACTTATGGCGAAATAGCATTTTGAGAGTAGGTATGTTTTGTCATTGTGGTTTCAAACAGATTATTATCAAAAACAAATCTGAATGCGACTATCAACAGCCTTAGTAAACAATATTTATGTATTTCATGATTCACAGTTAATTACATTACGCACTTGCATACATTGTCACAGGTCTAAAAGTGGACCCGTATCATATCGTCCAAATATCGAGTGTTCATTAAATGTGATCACGGTCTTCATCTCCTAGGAAATATAGCTTACAATCTTAAATGAAATTCTGCTTAAGTAAGACGTTGCATGGCACAACTGCCGTGCGCGCCGCTCGGCTGCTCGCAGCCATCTGGCGCGCCCCCACCGGCCGCCATGTTCCGCCCCTCGGCCCTCCCACCGCCCCACCGCAATTAGACCTATCTGGCCCTTTCCCAACCACACATTTCCTTACAGCTCAGGCATTAAAGATTAATATCGCGCGGCGTGGGCACGCGAGGGGCCTCGGGTGGGCCGTACATATCCCCTCGTCAGACCGATTCGTGTCGTCGCCTACGTTGTACGTGACACCGAGGTACTTAGCTTTCACGAAATTTAACTCCATCATAGTTATTACCTTTTCACAATTAATTGCATAGTGAACTCTTGGTAAGATTGGTTTTTGGAGTCTTTGTATTTTTTTTATTTCAACTCCAAATTTTGTTAGGTACTTTTACTGTCATAAACGGGTCATAATGGGGGGGGGGGGGGTGGTACGGTTGAAAATACAAACTGAAACATGTGACCTTATTATGAAACTCGCTACGCCTCGTTTCATAAAACCATACTCGTGTTTTAAGGACCCCTATTACGATATAGTTGCATAAATAACTATTGCATCTATCTTATAAGAACTCGTACTCGTTACCCGTAGTCTTTTCTTATAAGGTTCTTACGTTTAAGGGTTTTCTAAAAGGTTTACTTACATTACACACAAGTAAATATTGGAAAACTTGCACAGAAAAATGGACATGTTGTGTTCAAATAATCACCATTTAATAAAAAAAGTAAGTGGATTGAGCAAAGTACAACCGTCCGAAGCCGGGGCAGGCAGCTAGTCAAATATAAAATTATAGGCGGATATTGATGATGCGTTTCGGATACAGTCTATGTTCTTATAATAATTCACTAGCGCAGGTGTCGAAATTAGAGAGAGCTTTAATAGATGTGGCCCCGCCCCGGGCCGCAGGCTCGTTCTTTGATTTCTTAGCTCTTGGTTCTTTTCATAAAATTGTAAATATTTCTGATTTGATATTGCCATGGTCATTGAAATATGCAATTTATTTTGTACCTAAGCGTGTGTAAGGTAGAGTCACGTGGGGGTAGTGTAGGTACGTACCTAATCTTATACATTCCCATACACTGCGTACCTACGGTTACCCCACATGACTCTATGATAAGTTGCAAATGTTACTTAAATAAATAAAATATTGTCGTCACATTAACAAAATTAGATAACTTACCCAAATATAACAAGAGATTGTTATAGTCAACTTTTTCGTAAGATATGAAAAGAAATTAAACCAATTATTATACCTAATCTACGAGTACATACAAGTACAAGCAATTCCACAAACTTGGTAATCCAAAGTTGTAACAACATTTACATCTAAAAATTACACAACAACAATTCCACGTTAACACGTGTAACAGCAACGCTGTAAATCGCGAGATCTTAATTAACAGATTATTATCTACTAGTCGTCGTAGTAGTAGTACTAGTAGTTAGTATTAGGCAACGTTCACATTGGAACAATCGAAGCGGCACCCAAGGTTTCTACGGTGAATTGACACTTTTAAATTTCATAACGAGGCGAATTAAATTAACTTATTAATTAACTTATGGACGTTAATTATCTCATCAGAGTCGGGAACGATTCGCTGGCGTTATCGGCGCGTCACATCGCGGAGGCAATTAATTACTACAGTGTAATGAGAAATCACCGGCACTATTATTATAATTGATAGCGCGGATAGTAATTAATGGAATGGCCCTCCCTAAGAGGGAGGTACGTGTGTAAAGATTAGGCAACCACCAATGAAATCAAATGTGACAAGCTTTGATGATATTACTTCTATTTACCTTAATGAGAATGTGTCGTGTTACTTAAGAGCACTTAATTAATACTACTTTTTGCATCTACTCGACTGTACTAAGCTGCACTATAATATGATATATCTACAACTACGAACCTCCATATCTAAAAAGGTAGGTATCAAACTCATTGCCAAGTTAAATTCTACGGATAAATTGACACCTGTCGTCTGTTGGCTCCTTTTCTTTGTGCGCTTGAAATGAACCATGAGGCATGTTAATATGAATTGACATCCTTATTTATTGTCTAAAACTAAAGGAACTGGTACCTACTACTTCTGCATTGAAGAGTAACGACGTGGCCAATTTGAAGGCATCAATACATCAGAATAGCATTTACATATTCGTGTTGAGTGAGTTGTTCCGAACATCTGCCTCTCCTCGCGAATTAGCTAATTTGCATTAATTTTAGGTTAAGTTACGTTAATTCGATAAGTTTGTAGGGAAGCGTCAAGTTTTATGACTTTGTTAGTTATATAGTATATAGACATAGATACATTCAGTTTAAATTTAAGCTCCAAGGCTTAAAATAAACGCAACTTCAATTAAGTAATAATCTACGAAGCTGTAAAGTTTTAATAATTTGTGAAATATCAATTGCACGTAAGTGAAATAACTCTCTAAGTCTGTAAAGAGTTGAGCTACTTTGCTCTAACTCTTCTAATACAATAATTATTTTGCAAATTTACTTAACACGAACTACAAAAATGTAATCTGAAAAATACACTCGGTGAAATACTGCTAACTGTTCTGCCTTGACTGACAGCAGGTAGTTAACTACTGTTTTGTCTCAACGTGTACTTTCAAACAGTAGCAATGGGTACACTGTGCTCGCTTTCTACTGTTCTGCCTCACTCATGTTAAACTATCATTAGGAAAATGATCTTTTTACTTTTTACATGTAGTAGTGCACAGAAATGCTATGAAACTTATGTAGTTTTTTTTTTATTTGGAACACATTAGACACCTACTACATGCAAGAGTGGACTTCACTTTTTACCGATAAATGTCTCTACCCATTAGGTATCATACCATGATAATAATAGCAACGTGTCAGGCAAAAATATATTCTTTGTAGTGAAAAGTACGAGACTATGCCCACTAGCACGTTTCCTAATCAACCGTCGTCGTCGCGAGTCATGTATACGCTTGACATTCCGTTCCTGAAACGTTCCTATTACGGTCATGGCATTATGATACTTAACAAGTATTTAGTAACAGAACCACGTAGTGACTAGTTTGAAATTACCCTATATTTCTATGAAATAGATGAAGAAATAAACCCGATTTACCTTTTCTCAGATCGTGTTGAACTCCATGCACCGGTACCAGCCCCGAATACACCTGGTGAAGGTGCGTGACGGAGGCGGACCCATCACGGACCTGACGCGGGAACAGCACCGTACCTTCGTCTTCCCGGAGACGGTCTTCACGGCCGTCACCGCCTACCAGAATCAGCTTATCACCAAGCTCAAAATCGACTCGAACCCATTCGCAAAGGGGTTCAGGGATTCGTCGAGACTCACGGATTTCGATAGGTGAGTTTTATGAAGTTACCTTTAGTTATATGATCAGTACCACTACTATGAGTTTACAGTGACCGTACTCGATAGCGACGGCGTAAATTATTTGTATGGAGAATTGTACAGCAGCGCCTCTACAAATAATTTACCTACGCCGTTGCTATCGAGTACGGTCACTGTAAACTCTTGGTAGTGGTACAGGACAATAGTAGAAGTTTCTGTTTAGCTTTTGGGTTTGGGTTGGTAGGAAATTAAGTACCTATAGTGAGTAAATTACATATTTTTTATGTATGACGGAAATATAATTGCTGGATATGATTTATTGACAACACAATGGCAGAGAATTTGATTAGTGCAGGATAAAATTGAAAAGACCCGTGTCTGAAATGGATTCTGGAATAAATAAATAAGTATGGATATGGACTGTGAAACTGGCTAAGTACGTAAGTATACATAGTTCACATAGCGCTATAGGTGTACTAAAGACAGCAGATGCATCGAAACTCGAAAATGGTTTTTTTTAAATGTCATTGTGCATTTTCTTACTCGCTGGCTGCGATAAAACCGAAAATGAAGAAGAGTGACGTGCCCATTGCCCAACACGTGGGCCTGAGTCCAAAGTGGGCCGAATCGATGCTGCGGTGCTCCGGGCAAGTTTGATAAATTGGCAGGTTATTAGCAACAGTTGAAAGGCATTAGGTCGGCCGCCCTGCAATTTGCGCGGCGAGCGGCTCTACCATGAATAAAAGATTAAAAACGCGCCTCCTCGCCTGATTGCGACTGATACGCGGTTGAATGCTGATCGCGGTACCGATTTAGGGATGTTCGCGTTGTTATCCGCCGAATCTGCTTAATCGACTTTCAAAATAATCGATATCTACTTATATTTATGTTCAAAGCGGTTTTGTTTATATGCTTTATTAAAGCAAAAATTAAAGAGATTAATGTGGTTAGGTATTTGTTCCCATACATTTTGTATTGGATCTTATGAACTCAAAGACCTTAAATAGAAATAATACCTATAGATGTAATTACCTACCTAGTGTAGATTAATACTATACCTTTAATCTTTACAATGACAATTTTTTCGTTGTACTTATTTTGAACAACAGTAAAATCATACCTATCATTAGGTAAGTAATATCACGAAAATGTAAAGTACACTGGAATTCAATTTCAATTTACTTCCATTATCTGCCTAAGATAATGCGAGTTTTTCAAAATTCATGTGAATCATGTGCCTAATTACATTAGAAATTTCCCACGCGCTTTATGGTGAAGGAAAACCTGCACAAACCTGCGAAGCAATTCAATGGTGTGTGTGAAGTTCCCGATCCGCACTGGGCCCGCGTGGGAACTAACGGCCCAAGCCCTCTCATTCTGAGAGGAGGCCTGTGCCTGCTGGAATGAACGATCTGCCTAAAGAAGTTTGAATACGTAGGCTTATTTTGTACTCTCCTTACACGGCCGTATTAATAAGTAAAACACCAAAGTGTGCTCACTATGAATAAAGTAGCTAGCTACAACCCAGCATTACTCGGCCAAACGGAGCGACACCACAGCACCGTGGGAACGCAATCACGTCGTATTGTGCCGCGATCTGATTATTAGACAGCGGTTATTGGAAGCTACAAGAAGCTGTTGTAATCTGTAGTGGTATTTGTAAAAAGGTACAAGCGGGAACGTGTTCTTGTCGCCGTTACGTGAACACTTACTGTGAAATACGTTTTCAAGTCATTAAGTTGAAGATCGGGCGATGGGCTGGCGAGGCGAGAATTTGCCGGCAGGCGAGCGGGCGTTCCCGCGAGGCGACCCCTACTAACTGTTACTTATCCCGTTCTTTACTTTGCGATAGAGAACTAGTAAATGGGATTTCAGTATAGTAGTACTCAGGTGTTAAGTTCAGATGGATTTGGGTTGGTTAATTAATTATAATGTATATATTGAAAGACTTAAAGCAGATATCTAAACAAATTAAACGGTAATTTAAGTCAAATGACAAATGATAGACTTCCAGAAATCATGTGATTTTAATTCTTCGTTTTTCATTAATATGTACTTAAAATACTTGTCAAAAGTAAGTTCTTAGGTATTGATATATTATTACTACCTTTATTCAAAAATTCTAAATTCCCGTTTCAACCCAATTACACGCCTTAAGTGTGAAACTCGATAAAAAAAAACTATGGAATCCAAATATTTATAACTATTGGTTACCCGCGGCTTCGCACGCGTAAATCATTGGATGCAGCAGTTGAATTTAAATACCGGGATTTTACAAAATCAAATCATTGCATTAGAAGCCACTATGCCAAATTTCGTGACTCTTAGCCCAACGGTTGTTATATTTTCGAGATGTCAACCCTATCCCGTAGGAATATCGGGATAAAAAGTAGCCTATATGTTATTCTATATTAGCTTTCTACATACCAAATTTCATCCAAATCCGTCCAGCCGTTTTGGCGTGAAGGAATTACAAATTTACTCACACACACACACACACACACACACAAACTATCGCATTTATAATATAAGTAGGAAAGTAGGATAACTGTTCTAGAAGTTCTCATAATGCGCAAAGATTGCGTGCGAGAGGCAAAGAGTAGAGGGCGCGCAGGACTCGCACGTCAACAGCGGCCTGGGGCTGCGGCGCGCGTAATCACAGGGCGCGCACTCATTATGCCTTAAACGACAAATTAAAGCGCATTTCTATTATCTCACCATCGGTGTGATGCGCATTTCCAACGCTCAACCCAGTGGTTATCCTGCGAACCAACAACCTGCTGAATTATGCAAAAAACAATTACCTATCCTCATTTAAACTACATTGAAGGTCAACTAAAACACGGTAACCTATAATTTCCCGGGCACTTCGGAGAGATAAAACTTTAACGGTTATGTTTTCGCGAAGTAGCTTGTTATAGATAATTAATACTTTAGGTTTTATGATTCATTATTTCATTGTAAAGCGAGGAATCATTTCAAATGTTAAATGCCAGCAGATGCAACCTATAAAACAAACTTCAATTTGTATTATTGTTTGACTAATCGAATCGTGAAATATTTTTTTTATTTAATACAAAATAGAAATAATAAACACACATGCCAAATACATTTATATCTACTAACTTTAAAAGTCAAGCGTCATTTTTGTTAGCGAGAATCAAAGTATCAGCATGATCGTCGGAATTATCCATGCTATTATTAATCTAATCTTCGACACGACAGTACGTGACTACCGATTTGTATTAATTGATAGAGCGGCAGCGTGATGAGAGTTCACGGCGGTGATTGACGGCTAATTCAAGATGTTATCGCGCAATTACCTCGGCGGTGTCCTGTCTGCCTCCGCTAGTATAGCTACTGCATCGGCGTACCCACGCTTTCACACTTCATAATGCATCGTAATCCATTACGTTTTGTTACACAATGATGAGGATACATTGGTTACATTAAGATGTGTTATTACATAGAGACAAAATTTCTCCTTTGCTCTTTACTGCGACTTATTATAAATATGTTTCTGTGGGGTGCCCGGACAAGAATAGCTCCCCTCCATCTCATCCCGTTGGGTGTCGTAGAAGGCGACTACGGGAAAATCCAGAAGATGGAAAATCCAGCAGCGTCTTCTGTGACCATCAGCGTAATACTGCGATCCCCAAGCCGCCTGCCAAGCGTAGGGATTATGGCAAAAAAATAGCGAATCGTGAGAGATGCGGGTAACTGATGAATGCAAGTGGCAAGTTGTCGTTCATTGTGGCGTTCTAAGCGGGAGGCCTTTGTTCAGCAGTGGACGTCTTCAGGCTGATGATGATTATAAATAATTGATTGACGTATCGTAAGATGCAAAAATCTAACGAGTCAGAATGTTTGCTTGTAGATTGATCTGTGCGTACTTTGCCAGTTAGGTGCAGCCGCTCTACAACGATGGGTAGACCCTTAATTTGGCCGATATTAGTATTCAAAAGTGTTTAAGAATCGTCATTTCCGTTCCAAAACCAGACGCAAGTAGAGCTCCCATGTACAGTGGCAGCGGATTGAAAGCCGAGTAATTAGAGGCCTCGTATCTGATGAGCCGGCCGTCTGCTGTGCCCGCTACTGTGCACTTCTGATTCTATTAAGCTCAGTAACTTCGCCGCAACGATTACATTTAATTTGACTTTCTTCTTTTTTAGAAAGTTTCTTACGGCGTTAGTTTTCATTAACGTTCGAGGACGATATAGAATAAGTTTAAAAGATGGCATTGCTTTGGTTTCTTTTCATTTTAAAATATTTGTTTTATTTTACCTTAATATTATATTTTAAATGCCGCTGTTATAATGAGACAGCATTTACGTTTTGTGACATTACATTAAATTAAGGAATTTATTGTGGCCGTGATACAGCCAATAAGGTATACTTTATGATCAAGTCTTAGAGCTTGTAGAGTTAGGCCTTCTAGTGTTAAGGGCTTTGCTTCCGTCAGATCTTTTTTTTAGGACTCCGTACGTCAGTTGGCAAAAATGAAACCCTTATAGGCTAATAGTATCATTTTGTTGTTCGTCTGTATGTCTGTCCGTTCGTCCATTCGTCTGTCAAGACCCTTTTTCTTTGTAGGTGTGAAGGTACCAAGTGAAATTAATATAAAATAGCCAGGTCTGCTAAATTGTACTTTAAGTAGTCCTAGTAACTTGAAATTCGGTGTGAGGATAGCTCTTCGAGCACAACCAATAATAAAAATTTGAAAATATTTTTTTGTCTGTCTGTCAATATCAGTAATCATCTAAAGTTAACCCACACAGACATTTTGCTTAGGAGACGGGTCTATGTTAACACTGGATATCTATATTTTTTTATATAAGAGGGGGAAAACAAGCATACGGGCTAACCTGATGGGAAGCAATCACCGTCGCCCAAACCACGACAAATTTGTCCGGAACCCTCGGTGCCCGAAACCGATTCTCATTTGGACGGTTTTTTAACCGACTTGAAAAAAAGGAGGAGGTGATCTATTCGGTTGTATTTTTTAACAGTGTGAAGCACTATAAAGCTGGCTTATAAGTTTGCAATCAAATGTTAGGTACCTATCATCAGCCAAATAAGTGGTAGTATCAATTTTTAAACAAGTTCCCATCAAATGAATATATATCGCTAAAGTCGAACTTTCAAGTTGGCAGACACGTGGCAATGCCAATGGCATTATTGTTTTATGACATGCAAACGATTATCAACTTTAGAGTGGTACTCCACATATGTATTTGGCTGATGGTACTTAAAAATGGTGGATGAAATGGTGGAGGTGGACGTTTTCCGGCTGATGATGATGACATGAGAAATGTTATGACGAAATTATTTTTTTCGGAAATTTCAACTTACCTACCTATGAGAAAGTTTGTGCCTAATATCATCTCATGCTCGCTCACAATGAATTCTGATTCGAAGGCGCCGACTTCCCAGCAATAAATCTAACCCAGTCAAATTACAATGACAAATACAAATGTTTAAAACAACTGGCCTAGGTCTAATGACTTCCTTCGCTGACGTCCGAAATCGTCAGACAATAAGTGTGATGGATTGCCATTGTGTGAGAACGTGTGGGATTTGGCGTGGTGGCTGGCTCCATTAATTAATGGGGCACGCCTCTCGCTCAATCAGAGCCGATATTTAAGCCGATATTTAGCGTGAGTCCCGACTCATTGTTTATGTGCCGACGCACCTCTTCGTTAATTGCGCAGGATTCACTTAGGCGTAGGTGTCGGACTTGAAATATCCGTTTAAGGTGGCACGACTTCCATACTATATAATTTTTCCAACCATTTGCGCTTGAAAGATTTTTTGAAACTAAAATCACATCTCTTGATGTTTATTTCGTTCTCTGAGCGCGGCATTTTTTGTTTACCTAAAGAAAGCTTTTGAATAATAGCTTAATCTAGATGATTATTTTGGTTCATTTTTGTCAATATGTGAGTGGACGGCGACAGTATCGTACGCCAAAGGCTCGGTAGTAGTGTGCGTCGCGACTAATTCGCCAAGTCGCCGTCAATTTGAAGCTAGGCGCCACTGTCAGTATTCGTTTGATTTGTCTGATCAAAATAAAATAATAATTATTAACCATTTAGAAGCACGTGTCATTTTTTTTAATATTTTTGCTGGCCATCGGTACAAAGCCCTTCGGTCAAAAGACTGAAGCTAAATGAACAATTGCGTTGCCAATTTTTTTGATTTCCGTAAGAATTATTTCTTTCGAAAAGAAAAAATTGCGTTGCTCGTACGGTCAAAGACTTTAATTCATGAGCCATCATGGAACCATATCACAGTGAACGTCACAGTGACGACGTCACAATTTACGAGGAAAACAGTAATGACTTTTCCTTTGAAAAGGTTCCACGGTGGCTCATGAATTAAAGTCCTCGGCCGTACGTCATCATCATCATCATCAGCCTCTAGCTGTCCACTGCTGGACATAGGCCTCCCCAAAGAGCGCCATTGCGCCTTGTCCTCGGCTAGACGCACCCAGCTTCTACCAGCAGCCTTTCGCGGATCGTAACCGACCGTGCGTACCTACTAACAAATAAATATGGAATATTGCATATACAGTCAAACTATTTGCTTCCTGACCCACCGTAGAACGCTCTCACAGTAAGTGCCATAATGAATTCCCTTGTCAAGCAATGCGATGTCAGTATGACTTTTTCAACGAAAAGGTTCCACAGTGGGGCACGATTCCGTTGGTTCGATAGTACGTCTTATAAATAAGGAATATCACTGCAATTTTCTGTCGTCAGAGTGCAGCACCAGCACTAACTGTTAATGGTTTTTTGAGTATCTTAAAATGTCTGTAGAAAGCCATAATATCATAATTATTTCAATTAAATTTTTGGAAATATAGCTCTATCGTTATTATCGATGTCAATATCATGTTATTTTGTTACTCATACAAAAATACATGATTTCTGTAGGTACTAATACTCTTTGGATAAAATATAAAGAGAACTGACGTTGTCATTTGGATAATAAAAGTAAAAAACAAAAACATCTCAACTGTCAAGTCAAACTGCGATTTTCTGATTTGCTATCCATGAAGCTACATTTTCAAGATAATTAAATTGTAATTCGCATTGCACCATGGAGCCACGAACTTCGCGAAAAGACTATAAAAATCATCATTACTCTGGTCCCAGGAAAAATCAAAAACGAGTTCAGGGACAAATGAAACGTCATCACGGAGAAATCAAAAGGTAAGTGCCGTGGAAAACATATTGCACATAGTGATGTTATTTCGAAACCAGAACCTGGCTAATCTGCTTGTTGTTGCAGTCGTAATGAAGTATGGTGCAAAAAAAGGAAAATGGACGACGACTCCAACATCAATTCGAGTTCTGGGTAAGTGAAACATAAATATCCTTCACACACTAGCATAGTATATAGGTAATATTATAAATTTGAAAGCCTCTTCCATTGGTTGGCAATCAAGCACTGTCCGCTTCTAGCGGAACGTTTTCCCACGCATGACTAAACTATGGAACCGGCTTCTCGGGACGATATTCCCAGAGCGGCACAACTTAGGGATCTTAGCCTATCAAACTCGCAACGGGCCGGCAACGCACCTGTGATACCCCTCGTTTTGCCGGTACCCATGACCGGTGATGATTGCTTCCCACCAGGTGACCCGAATGCTTGTTTTCCCCTCTTATATGAAAAAAAATAAAACGGCTCGACTGATTTGGACGAAATTTGGTATGTAGATAGCTGGGCGTGTAAAGTGAAAGCTCCTTTTTATCACGATATTCCCACGAGATTCCTACGATTAGACACTACAAATTATTTATTGAATCAGGCGTTGCTTTGCATGGTCCACATATCAATCAATTTTTACAGTGAGGAGGTGGAGGAACGCATGAACATCTATACTAATATTATAAATAAGAAAGTGTGTGTGTTTGTATATTTGTCCGTCTTTCACGTCGAAACAGATCGACGTGATTTTTGACATAGAGATAGTTTATGGGCCAATATAGTCTATATAGTAGTATATAGGCTACTTGTTATCCCGGAGAAATGCTCAGTTCCCGAGGGAACAGCGCACGATAATCGAATTCCACGTGTGCGAAGCCGTGGGCAAAAGGCTAGTCTTGTATAAATGTAGCTATCATATAAGGTCGCGGGTGAGCAAACTAATTGTTTCAGTTCATTGATATTACAAATTGACCGTGGGTATTTTATGTGCAATGTCAATGAAATCAACTATGTAGTTATGTATTGGAAATTCCCGGAATTAGTCAAAGTCCTGGAATTCAGTTCAACTATCGGTTATTAGAACCCGTGGTGGCCTAGTGGTTTGACCTATCGCCTCTCAAGCTGAGGGTCGTGGGTTCAAATCCCGGCTCGCACCTCTGAGTTTTTCGAAATTCATGTGCGCAATTTACCACGAGCTTTGCGGTGAAGGAAAACATCGTGAGGAAACCTGCACAAATCTGCGAAGCAATTCAATGGTGCGTGTGAAGTTCCCAATCCGCACTGGGCCTGCGTGGGAACTATGGCCCAAGCCCTCTCATTCCGAGAGGAGGCCTGTGCCCAGCAGTGGGACGTATATAGGCTGAGATGATGATCGGTTATTACGCGTGCGAAGCAAATGCCAAAGGACCATCCATAAAGTACATCACACCAATTTTGACCATTTTTCAAGTGTTTTGTTGGTTATGTTTTTCGAGCGTATGTATTTGAATAATAACGTATGTGTGTATGTTTCTTGCTCGGCTTTAGGGATTAGTTAGTACATAGAAATCTATGATATAGTACTTAATTTAATTAGTAATTAATTTCTAAGATACCGGACCGTCTGTCCAGTACAGTACCTCCCATAGACGTAAAGTGGCGGTGATTTTTATTTCTCATTCAACCCTATAGTGTGGGGTACCATCGGATAGGTATTTTAAAACCATTAGGGGTTTGCTAAAACAATTTTTCGTTTCAGTAATGTGTTTGCGAAATATTCAACTTTAAAATGTACATTTTCATTAAAATCGAGCGTCCTCCCCCCCCCCCCCCCCCCCTCTCTAAAATCTAAACCGGCAGGTGGAAAAATTTGAAAAAATTCAGGATGGTAGTCAGTATATATATCAAACTTTCAAGGAAAACTATAACGGCTAAGTTTGCTTGAGAGTTATTAGTAGTTTATGAGTAAATAGCAGCGGAAGGTATAAAACATACCTAAACTTGGAAGATTCCGTATAAAATACGAAATCCTTAGAAAAATACTAACTAATTTTTTCTTAATGGCTACGGAACCCTATTTTGTGCGTGTCCGACACGCTCTTGGCCGGTTTTTATAAGTAGTGACGAAACGCTAGTTTTTATTTATGCGCCTACCTACTTACTTTTAATTTTTATATTCGAATGGAATTGGGATAAAGCATAGTACTTGTAATAATATTATCGATGCGAAAGTTTGTGAGTATGTTTGTGTGTAGGTGTGTGTGTTTGTTGGTTCCTCCCATGCTAAAACGGCTTGAAGGATTTGTTTGAAATTTGGTATGTTGATAGTAAGACATCTGAAACAACATAGAGGGTACTTTATATCTCAATAATCCAATAGGATCAGGATAAAATCTTGAAATTTCAGTCAATTGCTGGTTTAAGAGTTAAGAAATTTTCCGCGGGTAGAGTTTAGTAATTATTATAAAATTCCCGACCAGAGTATTCCTTTACTCTGACTGGCAATCCAGGTCAGATGTAGGTTTGTATGACTAAACTACATTTTTTGTGGATTTACTTATTTTATTAAAGTTATAGTGAAAAACACGATAGCAAAAAGGCATATTTTGTAACATAGAATAGAATAGAAATATTTTATTCATGCTTCATACATTAAATAAAAACAGAATAAAAATACATAAAAATAAAACAACTAGTAAACTCCTAATTTAACGAGGTATGGGACTCAAAAGTTAGTCCGTTACCAAGGGGCCGGGGACAAAATATCTGGTGGCGTCAAAGTTTTTTAAAAACTTACCGTCTAAAAAACATAACCCTCCTTTGGCAGTCGGGTAATAACCATATTTGGTATATTAAACTTTTCTCTGTGGGACAACCGTTTTTAGAACAGGGTATCCCACATTTTCATACCAAATTTGAAGTCGATGCCAATTATCGTTGAAGAGTCCTGTTCTGCGGAGACAATACTGGCCGGACTATCAAGATGTCACTACCAGATTATTGCATTGTCACGCGATTTACACGTGTATGCAAAATTTCAGCTCAATTGGTAACCGAAAAGTGAATCAAATTTAATTTGCAAGATTTGATGACAAACATCGGGACAGGTGAAACTAAATAAAATCTTGTAGAAGTGGTTCTACTTCAAAGCAAAAAGATGTATGTTCAAATAAGGAATCTTTTTTGAGGTTGCAAATATACTTGGTGATTAGTTTAAATTCGGAAAGAAAGCGAGAATTGGTTCGCGCTCGTCCTGCATTGTGCCTGATGACAGCTGAGTCATGGCGGCATGGACGGCATTATGCAAGAAGGGATCAAGTCAATAATAAAAATATCATTGTAAGTACTATGAACAATGTTTTATTTTTTATTATTTATAAATATAATAAAATCCAATTCAATGAGTTCAATATCCCGCGGGATCGCGGTGGATGGCGGAAGCACAAGACCGGTCTGAGTGTAGAGCCTTGGGGGAAGCCTATGCCCAGCATTGGCTGACATGATGATGATGATGAATATCCCTCGAAACATAATAATTTATTTAGTTTTTATCCAGAAAACATTTGAAAGAGAATTTTTCATCTAAATATATTCTTAGAAATTCAAAGACAATAAAAAAATAGCCCTAATTTATCGTGAACTTTACGGTGAAGGAAAATACATTATACTTATAATTCAATGGTGTGTACGAAATTCCTTATCTTTCTCACTCTTCTTAGAGTACGTTATACAGACCGAGATGGTGAATAAAATTGATAAGCCGACTGTATAAAAACTTTCAATAAAAAGGAAAAAACAGGTAATAAATCCTTATGCGGAATACGGTGATTTCAACATTTTTTTTCTTTTTATTGGATATTTTTTAAGGATTCATGATTTCATTTTTCGACTTGAGGAAATTACTAAAGCATTAAATATATTTTTTTTAATGCTATGCCTAGTTGGTTACTAAGTTTTGTTACTGGAGTTGTGACTAATAAAATATACCTAATATAAAGCTTTTAATAAAACACAGAATGCATCATTTGAAAGTTTTTTTGTTGTACTGATCAAAATATAAATTGATTTATCTAAAATGTTTACCGTATATTTATTGAACTCCACTAAAATATTAAGATTGCCACCAATTTCAAAATACCCGTTACTGTCCAGTAAGTAAGTATGAAATTCCAATAAGTACATAGCAAGGGATGGGATTGTTCTGTACGTTAACGGGTTCCTTTAAAAATTTGGAAAAAAGCGTGTGGGCCGAGCAGCAGTGTTGGGCGTACAGTTAACTAATATTTTGAAATGGGTCCATTATGTCATCGCCATCATTATAAGTACACTTGATATGTAATGGAATTTCAATATTTACTGGACAGTACGAGGTTACTTCCTAGACAATAGCCTAGCCTCCAGGGTGCGTTACTTTCTGCGACGTTTTTGATGATGTAATGGTAATTTCACATTGTAAAATTAGTACTAAGAGAAGGAATAAATCATTTTTCATTTTTTTTATTTTTTTTTTTTCATTTCATACCATTTTTGAGCAAATCTGGTATATCCATACTAATATTATAAATGCGAAAGTGTGTTTGTGCGTTTATCCGTCTTTCACGCCCTAACGGAGCGACGGATCGACGTGATTTTTAGCATAGAGATAGTTTATGGTCCCGAGAGTGACATAGGTTTCTTTTTGTCCCGAGGAAACAGTGCGCAATAACCGAATACCACGCAGGCGGAGCTGCGGGCAAAAGCTAGTACGTACATATATATGTCGGAGATTACAATAATCAAGCCTTTAGGATTGTCAATTGACTATTAGAGTATCGAAATGGCATCGAACGCCGTGTGTCGTAACTAGCGGTTGCGGTGCACATGGACGGGCTTGTTGGCCGGAGGTGATTCTACTTCGGGCTGTTGGAACGACAACCAACACCTGGCTAATGATTCTGTCAGTTCGTCTGACAATTAGCTCTGTACATACTCCGATTGGTTTTGTAATTTAATTACTATCGACTAGTGAAATAAAACAACTGAGACGGAAGTACTCTCATTCCATCGTCATCTCACCTCTTCTCTCCGCTCTCGTCGACATATATAATATTTCGGGGATCTCGGAAACGGCTCTACCGATTTCGACGAAATTTGGTATGTAGGGGTTTCTGGGGATGAAAAATCGATCTAGCTTGGTCTTATCTATGGGAAAACGCTAAGTAAGAATATATTGCAATGAAAAATTCACTTTAAATATTTTCTAGATAAAAATTGAATAAATTATTAAATTTTGTGGGACATTGAACTCATTGAATTGGATTTTATTATATTTATAAATAATAAAAAATAAATCATTGTTCATAGTACTTACAATGATATTTTTATTATTGACTTGATCCTTTCTTGCATAATGCCGTCCATGCCGCCATGACTCAGCTGTCATCAGGCACAATGCAGAACGAGCGCGAACCAATTCTCGCTTTCTTTCCGAATTTAAACTAATCACCAAGTATATTTGCAACCTCAAAAAAGATTCCTTATTTGAACATAAATCTTTTTTCTTTGAAGTAGAGCCACTTCTACAAGCTTTTATTTAGTTTTTTTTTCACGATTCTCCACTCCGCGTAAGATTTCACATACGATTCCAAACACAAAATAGTTCAAAAAATATTTCTTATCTTTTTTCGTAACGGCTACGGAACCCTATCTTGGGCATGCCTGACACGCTCTTGGCCGGTTGTTTATATTATAAATGGTTTTTATGTTTCCAGATCCAAGGCCAACTGCGGGTTTGCAAAATGCAAAAATGCTACTTCGTCGGATATATTCCTCCAGCATATGATATAACAGTATTAGAAATAGAGAGTGACGAAAATTTTATTTGTAAGATGTTACCAGAATTGGTCATGTTCTATAAAAATTGTATTTTACCCGAAGTATTACTTTGGAAAGTTGCCAGAAATCAAGTGTTTAGACATTTCATTGTGTTAGGTGCTGACCTTTTTTAACCGACTTCGAAAAAAAGGAGGAGGTTATTTTTTTTTCTATGTTTGTTACCTCAGAACTCCGTCATCTATGAACCGATTTGAATTTTTTTTTTCGTTCGTCTAGAAATGCTTTCAATTCGGTCCCATAAGCACCAAATCAGGATCTGATCATTGGATCCTAAGGAGATCGAGGGGACTCTTCAAATTTTGTAGGGACATCTATGGTAAATTTGATATATTTAGTAGTAACTCGTGCATTTGCTCTTGAAAATCATCATTTGGTGAAATGGAACTGATGATGAAGACCACAGTTGACAATCGGAGTTACTACTCAATAACAAGTAGATATTTCATGGGTTAAATTTCAATCCATTTAACACAGTTGCTAAGCAATTTATGCTACTCGTAATGCATATGGAATGGGTAGTGAAGCACCAGGATACCTCAATAAAGAAAGTCTCTGCCTGTGAGTGGACCTATGGTCATCTACCTGACCTACGCACTTTATATTGGGTTTCAATCACTCCTGCTGACTGGTACAAAATTATTTTTATGGTTTTTTGTAGTCGGTAAAATTTTTTGTTATAAAATTTTCTTGTTTCTTTTCCTTTGACTTTTATTTATTTTGATCTTTTGTTTTATGGGTACATGGCACGAACGTGCAGCTTTTACAATCTATAGTGATTCAGGACTGGCCCTGGTCATATTATTATTTGATACAATATTCAGTTCTACGAGCGCACATTTATGTGCAGCTTTTGCAATCTATTATGATTCAGGACTGGCCTGGTCATATTATTATTTGATACGATATTTAGTTCTACGAGCGCATATTTATGTGCAGCTTTTGCAATCTATTATGATTCAGGACTGGCCTGGTCATATTATTATTTGATACGATATTTAGTTCCACGAGCGCACATTTATGTGCAGCTTTTGCAATCTATTGTGATTCAGAACTGGCCTCTGGCCGTATAGTAATATTATTTTATGTGATATTTAGTTCTACAAGCGCAGATGTGTGCAGCTTTTGCGAAAGTGACATACCTACATCCTAGCGGTGAGATAGTGTGGTATGGAATTCAATCTCACATCAAAAAAAAATTACGAAAAATACATAATTGTAAGCTTATTAAAAAAATGGTACTACACGTAGTTACAAGAAAAAAATGATCAATCTGTTACCACCAGGAAAGATACTTCCTAGCAGGTGCTATCAATTTCCCTATGAAGCAGTCAACTTTTCAAATTTCTTGAAAATCAAAAAAAATGTGCTAAATTGTACACTAGTTAAAAAAATGTACCACCCTTGTATAGTTACAGTTATAAAACAGTGATCAATCAGGAAGTATCCTTTCTGGCAGGCGCTATTTCATTATGTAGTAATCGTAATAAAAAAGAGTAAGTAGTACTGAACGTACAGTTTTCTCGTAGCTACGGGTAGTACTCCTTTTTTTAATTTGCGTACAATTTCGTACTTTTCCTTTATTTTTTTTGACTCACAAGAAATTTTAAAACACGACTGCTACATAATGCAATAGGAAGGAAGTATCCTTCCTCGCGGTGACAGATTGATCATTGTTTTTTCTTGTAACTACGGGTAGTTAATTTTTTTTAACAAGCGTATAATTTAGTACATTTTTGGAACATTTTTGTGATGTAAGTTTGAATTCCATGCGACACCATGCCACCGCCAGGAAGTATGACACTTGCGAAGTACATTTTGTCAAACTACATTTGTAAATAAACAGTGGAGTGATGGCCATGATTGGGTCAAGGTACTGTACTGTTCCCAATAGGGGTAGACACTATATTTTTATTTATATACTTTTATCTAAGTATAATTACGGCCATCGTCTGTTTGTAGGAACCCTTAGTTGTATAATAATTTATAGTAGACCTAGGATCGAACCGAGTGAGAGGGCTATTTAGTAGAGTAACTACCTCTTTGAGAAAGCGTTGGTTATACATACAGGAAACTCAAAAGTTATTTCGTTTAATATAAGAAATTATTATTGCTACTATCTATTTTTGATTATATTTCCGCTTAATTAATATAAAAAGAGGTGATTTATGCCGTATAGGCCGGGCCCCTCCCCGCCCGGGCCTGTGGAGCTCGTCACCGTACTGGTCACTCCCCCACGGGCTGCCTCGGCACCTCGTGAGGGGATTGAATTAATGTCGTATGTCAATCACGTGCGTACCTCGTCTTCAAATGAATGAGTGGAGAACAAAATCATAGTCACTCCCGAGGCAGGCTTTGTTAATCCCTAACCTTTTCCTGAGTGACTATCCTATACACCTACGGTCTCCTCTTCCCCCCCCCCATCCTCTAACAGACTAGCGTCAGGAAGAACAACTCGGAATCATGTTTGTGTTATTACGACGCGTTCCACAATTTGTGTCCACAACCAAGAGAGAAAGTCTCCTTCCCCCCACATGCCCCACAAGGACTCCCAACGCCACTATTAGTCGTTAGACCTTGTTTAGCCGCAACCCCACTTTAGCCCTATTGCCAAGTGAGTAGTAAACAACCCCATCGGACAGAGTCCGTATTGCCGGGTGGTTAGTCCGACAAAGAGGATGCAACGTTCAGCGGCCAGAGGTGGAATTGACCCCTGGTGACCACATGTATCTGAAGACCCTCGGTCCCCAAACACAATTTTGAATAATCTACAGACTCCATTGTGAAACATCGATCATAATGGTTTGTGGAGTCTGTAAGGGTACTTTGTACAGTATCCATGCGCGCAATACCGACCATTAATACCCAGCCAGCTAGATTAGTACTCGTATCTGTGGCACACTAGTTCCATTCGCTCCACCAGCTGGATACAATAGTAAGTATAGAATTGTATAGCTATCCTTCCCGAGCTATCTGGGTTTCTATTAAAATCATTAGAATGGTGACAAAATTAAGTAATCAGGTTTAGTATAGATATTTGTAGAGACCGTGATACACCCCGGTTCTAGGTCCAAATAGCTTATTTGTAAAGTTAGGCCAAATACGCAGGGCAATTTGGAAGAAACATTGAGGAAATATAAACAATTACACAATAAGCTGAAGTCAATTATTAATATCTCGTTTCCATTAACTTTGGAGTTTCTAGCATGTTATAATATATAAGCAGTTTTGATATTCAATTTTAATTTTACTAATGTATTACTCACTGTCTTATATTTGTGCCACAAATATATTAGTTCTTCGCTATAGTATCCACACACCGATGGTAACTTCAGTACCGTCAATAGTAATATAGTTTAAATCAATTGAAGATAATGTTCGTTAAAAATATTCAACAATTCAATGTCTTCGTAACACTCCGTAACGTCAGCAGAACAGAACAGTAATGACCCGTATTTGAATCAATTCGATCATTTGAATTTGACTTCTAAATTTCAAATATTTAAATTTAGGTCTTTTGAATTTAGACTGGTGTTATTTATTCTTTATATTTTGAAAGTTTAAAATTTAGAACACGGATAAATTATTTATAAAATTATTGTATACGTTCGTATAGAACCAAAGACCGATTTGAAATGAGATCTCAGGAGTGTCGCGGTTCCATCTCGGTTTGAATTTATTAGACATTCTATCAAAATGTCATAGACATTATGTCTAAATGCCGGTTTTTCAAATTTATAACATTGTGACAACAAATGTCAGATTACGTGGAAATCATAATATAATTATGACCAACTGTACTTTACTTCTATCTACAAATTGTATAATTAGCTCAAATCAAAGTACAATAACAATGGTAGGATCCCGACATACTCCTCACTGTTCCGACTCTGTTATGTCGTAACATCATTAACTACTGGGATAAGGGAAGGACTTAGCTAGGGACATCCAGGAACCGCCATCAGCACTCGGACCGCACGCCAATACTCCAATCACGTCCCGTTGCACATCACACCACACAGCCAGCCAGGATATCTCCATCACGTTGGACGTCGACGCCAGCATGAAATTAAATATTATTGTAGGAACCGCACAATTCAAAGCTTTATGTATTTTGGGGCGTATTAACCGCGGGGCAAGCTCGAGCAATTAATTATAAGCAATGTTTACTATTCCATCAAATCCCGAGTAATTTGTCTTTCGTTTTCATAATTTTTATATTTCAATAAAATCACATTTATTTAATTCAATTCAACTTCAACTTACACGCCATCAATCCAGACTTGCGTATCTTCATAGTCTTCAACCAGTTCCTCCTCCTCTCGTCATGATGACAGCAACTGTCACTATCCTCCCCGTAGCCACTCAGTCCGCTGAAACTCATAATATTAAAGGGCAAAAGCAATTGTAAATAACTCACGTCACCAGCACACACAGCCTTGCACTATTGGACAACTATTTACACTTCTATCACGACGATAAGACCTAGTAATCCATTCCTTATAACTCCGGGTGTTATGTTTTGTTCGGAGTTTGAAATCCTATACGTAGCGACCTTGCTATGCGAATATACAACGACTGTCAAACTAGATTTTATTTAATTATCACTGAAACCGTTTGTAACCTCCGTACTCCATTTTTAATTATTGGTTTTAAGTTAATATATGGATTTCTAGGCCTTTTCATTGCGTTATCAAAGAATTCACATTTTATTTTATTTAATTTTGGTTAGCACATCTTTCTTTCCATGACACTTGACAACCCAATCCCTTCCTTTCTTTTCTTTTGACATTCTTGCTATCCACTTTCAAACAAAAATTTTTCCCAAAGAGGTTACTCATGATTAAAATAAATTCACAAAGTTTGATACACGAAGTGTGGGGTCAGTACAATCCCCCCCCTTAAATCTCTATTTCATTCTTTTAAATCGAGATTTAATTCTATACTTATCATATAATATTCATAAAGTTAATTTATTTTAAGCGCAATCACATTTCCACACCCTGTATATTTCGTCCATACCTCAGTTACACACACCCTGTATACTTAGCTCATCATCTATTCTGTCCCAACTCATAACACGTTAATTTCCCTGTCCCTAATGATCATTCATTCAACTGTCAGTAGCTATTCAATTACCTTACCCCCCATCTACCTCCCCCCCCAAACTATACTTCCCTATAACTAACTTCTAATTACAATCAAACACCAAAATATTTTCAGTAACGTTTAATAATTCTACAAATCAATACATCCAATTTTATCCGCATTCTAAACCACCTTAATAATAATCTAAAATTATTACAATATTTTACAACTCAATATTGTTCTTGAAATTATTTATCCCTTTCACAACTATAAGCAAGTTCCCTATTCACATGTCAACACAAAACTGACAACAAGTCACTATAAACCTCTAATGTAAGACTTCCCACTAGACATAATATCGTGCCAAGTGTACAGCATTAAACAACCCCTTTTCTACTAGTGTTTCTGGGTGCACGAGTACATATACATTCTCATAGTACCTATCTGCAACTATATAGGGTCCATCGTATATCAATTCAAATTTCTTAATCCTTCCACTCAACGAGTCAGATTTATTTAGTCTACGGACTTTAACCAAGTCCCCTATTTGGTATTGAATCAAGTTGTGATTCTTGTTGAATCTATCCTGACGTTTCTTACTAGCACTACGTAAATTTACCCTAACTTGTTCACGTATTTCATTAACGCTCTTATTTTTCGTAAAATTTATTAAAGATCGGTCTATTGAAAGTTGCGTCGAATTCCCGCTAAGGACCTCATTAGGGGTGAAACCCGTACTCAAATGGAGAGTATTATTGTACAACTCCTCAATCTTTTTCAACCAACATCCCCAGCTCCTATGTTGTTCATGACAATAAATTCTGAAAAACTTCCCTAACTGTTTATTCACCACTTCTGCAGTATTAGGTCTTGGGTTTCTAATAGAAGTATAGATTGTCTTAACACCAATATCGCGCAATCCTAATCTCCATACATCCCCTATAAATTGCCTCCCTCGATCTGTCATAACCTTCTTTGGTTTTATTGTTAATGCAAAATCTCGCATCCTAGACACCACTGCCCTTGCTGTTGCCGCCTTCAACCCATATAGTTTTATATATTTAGTGAAAGAATCTTGTATGACAAATATATACGAAATTCCTCCTCTCGATATCGGCAACGGCCCATAGAGGTCCGCCATCACTAAGTCACCTGGATTCTCGGATATAATTGACTTACAAGTACCTACATACTTAATATTGTCTATCTTTGACAATTGACAAAGATGACAACTCCTAACAAAATCTCTGATTGTTTCCCTCATCTTTAGCCAGTAGAATCTATCCTGTAAATATTTTATCATTTTATAAACTCCTAAGTGCCCCAATTCTAAGTGAACCTGCCTACATACTTTCGCCTGTAAAATTTCTGGTAAATACAATACTCTGTTTGGACTATCCAGCCTATTGAAATAAAGAATTCCATTCTCTGTGATACAACGGCTTGCTATCCGCGCTAACCGATCATTTACTCCCTCTAGTCCTGGATTCGACAGCCTATTTTTTATGCCCCTTATCACATTATCCCTATCTTGTAGTTGGGCCATTTCCCCTAATTTATCCTGTAATTCTTTATTTTCTTGCACTCCCATGTACATTATACTCGGATACCACAATTTCCCCTCCTGTATCTCCCCATCATTCGGAAATCTAGATAAAATGTCTACCCCTATGTTCTCCGTCCCCTTGACATGTTCTACAGTATAGTTAAATTGTTCTAAATATAATATCCACCTAGTGATCCGACTGTTGTATAACCTAATGTTCTTAACAAACACTAACGCCTTGTGATCTGTCCTAATAATTAACTCGGCTCCCCGCAAGTATGTCTCAAATTTCTTTATTCCATAAATTATGGCCCAAAACTCTTGCTCAGTAACAGTCCATCTTAATTCCGAACCCCTTAATGATCTACTACAAAAGCTTAAAATTCGTATTTCTCCTTTTTCATCGTACTGATACAATACCCCCGCAATACCTACTCCTGAACTATCAGTTTGCAAATAGTAAGGTTTACTCACGTCTGGATGAGACAAAAGGATGGTAGTCGAAAATTCTTGTTTCAAATTCCAAAACGCCTTATCTAACTCCTCATCCCAATACCAACTTTGCCCTTTCTTCAATAATTTCGTCAGGGGAACTATTAGACTACTATAATTTGGAATAAACCTCCGATAATAATTACATAAACCTAAGAATGCCCTAACATGTTTCACCTTTTTCGGGGTAGGGAACTTTTGAATTGACTCGACCTTAGCTGGGTCCGTTCGAATTCCCTCGGTAGATACAATGTGACCTAACATCTTAACTTCCTGACATGCAAATTTACACTTTTCTAAATTACATGTTAATCCCGCTCTTTCCAACCGTTCTAGTACCAGATCTATTTGTTCCAAATGATCCTCCCACTGACCGTCGGTTAGTATAGCTAGATCATCTAAATAATTTACACAGAAACTTCTAACACTCGGACCTAATATTACATCCATAGCCCGGCTAAAACTTCCACCTGACGTTTTCAATCCCTGTGGCAATACATTATACATATAAGACTTCCCATTAACAGTGAAACCTGTATACTGTCTACTTGTTTCTGAAATTGGGATTTGAAAATAAGCATTATTCAAATCTATAATAGTTATGTACTTAACCCCGTGAAATGCATTTAGAATATCTATCTGCATTGGAGGAGCCTCTGATTCCGCTACCATATATTTGTTAATTTCCCTGGCATCTAATAATATTCGAATAGTCCCATCAGTTTTGGAAGTAAATGTGAGTGGACTACTATACGGTGTTGAACCTCTCGAAATAATACCCATATCTACCATTTCCTGTAATTTATCTTCTACCTTGGATCGGTATGCATAAGGGATGGGATAAGATCGATTAATTCTCGGGACATGCTCATGCATACTAATGTGATGAGTATAACAATTTGCCCTACCAATTCGCTTGGTGAACACTATCCTATGGGCCTCTAAAATCTGCTTCAATGATTTCCTCATGTCAACGGTCAATTCTATACCCGCTTTAATTCTGTCTAAAAAATCTGCCTCGCATACTTCGTGGTTAGCCTCACCATCGTTTTCCAACTGTAATGACCTAATGGCTGCAATTCTTTGGTCTTCCTCAATGAAAGGCACGGTAATTCTTCCCCCCTTCATTTCCAAAATTAGTGATCTAGGATCTTGTAATGTAATAATAGCTTTGTATGACAACAGCCAGTCGAACCCTAAAATTACCGGTACAGTCAACCTAGGAATAACTAACAGTCCCGTATCGAAAATTACCTCTTGAATTTTTATTTCTATGGAACATAATTGTTGTATTTTTAAACTCTTCTGCCCTACCGCCCCTCTTATTTGTATAGGCTTTACCGGCAATGAGGGTAGTTGTACATCTCCTCTCGACTGTAACCATTCAAATAATTCCTCAGAAATACAACTAACTTCACTCCCCGTATCTATTAGACAACGTATTTTATTCCCTAAAATCTCTAACCAAATTTCAGCTTTGATTTTATGCCCTATTTCCTCAAAAGAAACCTCTTCATCAAATAACGACGCTGTGACAAATTCTGCATGGGTTCTACTACTACCGGCCTACCTGCTACGTTAAGAGACAAGCTCGACAGCCCCTCAAAATTGGTTGGTATCTGATCCTCCACGTCCGTGGGGATAAAGCCAAATCCTGATTTATCCAATTTCGTCCTCACGCCTGTTGCTACTACAGGGTATAATTTCCCATTTTCCCTTTTTCCTAACCCTACTCCTGGCACCCATCCCGATGACAACATCTGCCGTAGCGCAAACCTAAAATAGTTGCCCCTATGTTTATAAGCTAATCCCGGAGCATCTGGACTAGCTAACATTAGTTTAAATTCTTACCACTATCTTTACACCTCTCCTGCTCTTCTTCTTCGTTTATCTCCAAATTAGCGATTATTTTCGGCTTCTTATTTCCAAAATTTGATTTCCCAGTCGCAGGTATCCCTCGCTTCATTCCTGGTAGGGTTTGATTAGAGCTTCCACCTTCCACATAACGGTCCTGTT
Source organism: Choristoneura rosaceana (assembly GCA_037349165.1). Lineage (NCBI taxonomy): Eukaryota > Metazoa > Arthropoda > Insecta > Lepidoptera > Tortricidae > Choristoneura > Choristoneura rosaceana. The sequence continues at coordinate 1,144,183 of JAZBNJ010000055.1, read as the reverse complement.
TATCTACGTCATCCAAATCTCTTAAGAATTCAGTGGCTTCTATTATCGATTCCCCTTTCCTCATCCTCCAGGCATACTGTACTTCTCTAGGGAAATGGTGCATTAAATCATTAACTAATTGATTTTCCATTAGAGGCGTACTCAACATTTTTGCTTGTCCTGCTAGTGAAATAAAGTAACCCATCATGGATTTATGAGTATTCTTCTCCCACACTCCACACACTATATTCCGTCTTAATTGATTTTGTTCAGACTCTCCCCAATAAGTATCCATAAAATCAGCTTTAAAATCTTCCTCGTTGTCCCAACGATCCTTATAAATTCTCGCCCACCGCCTGACATCTCCTTCTAAGCACCCGATAATATTGTCGATTACATGTTCTTTAGTCGGCAACCTTCTTAAGTACGAAAATAGGTCCTCTATGAAGGTAACTGGATGTACGTCGTACCTTCCGGGGTATTTGGGTTTATCCAACCTTCCATCTATCACTGGATACATTGCGAGTTGAGGCATTGTTTCTCTGACCTTATCCCGTACTGGTTCTTCCTGCATTTTTCCCTGCAGCTCCGATACCTTTAAATGCAGTTGCCCAATTGTCCTACGCATGTTCCGCATCATGAGTGCCATCGCAGACGAACCCCCAGTAGCAGGTGTTGTTTTCTTCACTATTCCAGGTGTCGCTCCAGCAGCCTTCGCCTTAGCACGCATTTCCTTGCCAGCTTGGATCATTTTGCTCATAGTTGTGTTTCTGTAATACATTAAAATTTTCTTTACTAATAGCCCCGATTGATCTTAATTCACCATTGTTGTTTGATTTCTTCTTCTATCGACATATATTGTTTTACAACATCCGCTATTCCTCTATCACCATCTATAATACGTAACTCTTGGAAAGAGTCCTTCCAAGCATTCCCCGTTAGCCAATGCTCATGTTTTTCGTGCAATCGGTTTATATAATCAAGTGTAATAGCACTTTCCTCTATTCTACCTCTAGTTTTTATTCTTTGTAAAACCACCTCCGGGGAACTTCGTACATAAATTCCCAAATCTACATTAGCTAAAGCCTTTTCCTTGACAAACGAGATCCAATTCTCGAATATCTCCGCCTCTACAGGGTGTATCAACTCGTTTTCACGTAGTATTTTCATAAAACAATGCCTCGCACTAAATATTGACCTTTCTATTATCTTAATTGGCGTTTCTACTCGCAAGGTGTGATGTTCTAGCAGAGTCGACACCACATAATTTTGGAATACATAAGCCCGCCGCTTGGGGTCTTCTACCATTAATTTGAAGAGGTTGACGCCCTTTACATTTTGCCATTTTTGGACAGGTTCTGGTAAAACGGTCACCATCTTATTGGTATGCAGAGACTCTAATAGGGTCGACTTCCCACAACCAATATTACCCTCTAACACAACGGTAAACGTTCCCTTTCCTTTTCTTAGCGTATTAGCCATGTCAAACCTGAAATTTCAAAGCTATGAATACCACAAAAAAAAAAAATTTTTTTTTTTTTTTTTTTTTTTTTTTCGAAAAAAAAATTTTTTTCTCTTTTTTTTTTTTCTCAACAGCCCGCTACTTGAGACTCAGGATCCTGGTCACGGCACCAATTTGTACTGTTCCCAATAGGGGTAGACACTATATTTTTATTTATATACTTTTATCTAAGTATAATTACGGCCATCGTCTGTTTGTAGGAACCCTTAGTTGTATAATAATTTATAGTAGACCTAGGATCGAACCGAGTGAGAGGGCTATTTAGTAGAGTAACTACCTCTTTGAGAAAGCGTTGGTTATACATACAGGAAACTCAAAAGTTATTTCGTTTAATATAAGAAATTATTATTGCTACTATCTATTTTTGATTATATTTCCGCTTAATTAATATAAAAAGAGGTGATTTATGCCGTATAGGCCGGGCCCCTCCCCGCCCGGGCCTGTGGAGCTCGTCACCGTACTGGTCACTCCCCCACGGGCTGCCTCGGCACCTCGTGAGGGGATTGAATTAATGTCGTATGTCAATCACGTGCGTACCTCGTCTTCAAATGAATGAGTGGAGAACAAAATCATAGTCACTCCCGAGGCAGGCTTTGTTAATCCCTAACCTTTTCCTGAGTGACTATCCTATACACCTACGGTCTCCTCTTCCCCCCCCCCATCCTCTAACAGACTAGCGTCAGGAAGAACAACTCGGAATCATGTTTGTGTTATTACGACGCGTTCCACAATTTGTGTCCACAACCAAGAGAGAAAGTCTCCTTCCCCCCACATGCCCCACAAGGACTCCCAACGCCACTATTAGTCGTTAGACCTTGTTTAGCCGCAACCCCACTTTAGCCCTATTGCCAAGTGAGTAGTAAACAACCCCATCGGACAGAGTCCGTATTGCCGGGTGGTTAGTCCGACAAAGAGGATGCAACGTTCAGCGGCCAGAGGTGGAATTGACCCCTGGTGACCACATGTATCTGAAGACCCTCGGTCCCCAAACACAATTTTGAATAATCTACAGACTCCATTGTGAAACATCGATCATAATGGTTTGTGGAGTCTGTAAGGGTACTTTGTACAGTATCCATGCGCGCAATACCGACCATTAATACCCAGCCAGCTAGATTAGTACTCGTATCTGTGGCACACTAGTTCCATTCGCTCCACCAGCTGGATACAATAGTAAGTATAGAATTGTATAGCTATCCTTCCCGAGCTATCTGGGTTTCTATTAAAATCATTAGAATGGTGACAAAATTAAGTAATCAGGTTTAGTATAGATATTTGTAGAGACCGTGATACACCCCGGTTCTAGGTCCAAATAGCTTATTTGTAAAGTTAGGCCAAATACGCAGGGCAATTTGGAAGAAACATTGAGGAAATATAAACAATTACACAATAAGCTGAAGTCAATTATTAATATCTCGTTTCCATTAACTTTGGAGTTTCTAGCATGTTATAATATATAAGCAGTTTTGATATTCAATTTTAATTTTACTAATGTATTACTCACTGTCTTATATTTGTGCCACAAATATATTAGTTCTTCGCTATAGTATCCACACACCGATGGTAACTTCAGTACCGTCAATAGTAATATAGTTTAAATCAATTGAAGATAATGTTCGTTAAAAATATTCAACAATTCAATGTCTTCGTAACACTCCGTAACGTCAGCAGAACAGAACAGTAATGACCCGTATTTGAATCAATTCGATCATTTGAATTTGACTTCTAAATTTCAAATATTTAAATTTAGGTCTTTTGAATTTAGACTGGTGTTATTTATTCTTTATATTTTGAAAGTTTAAAATTTAGAACACGGATAAATTATTTATAAAATTATTGTATACGTTCGTATAGAACCAAAGACCGATTTGAAATGAGATCTCAGGAGTGTCGCGGTTCCATCTCGGTTTGAATTTATTAGACATTCTATCAAAATGTCATAGACATTATGTCTAAATGCCGGTTTTTCAAATTTATAACATTGTGACAACAAATGTCAGATTACGTGGAAATCATAATATAATTATGACCAACTGTACTTTACTTCTATCTACAAATTGTATAATTAGCTCAAATCAAAGTACAATAACAATGGTAGGATCCCGACATACTCCTCACTGTTCCGACTCTGTTATGTCGTAACATCATTAACTACTGGGATAAGGGAAGGACTTAGCTAGGGACATCCAGGAACCGCCATCAGCACTCGGACCGCACGCCAATACTCCAATCACGTCCCGTTGCACATCACACCACACAGCCAGCCAGGATATCTCCATCACGTTGGACGTCGACGCCAGCATGAAATTAAATATTATTGTAGGAACCGCACAATTCAAAGCTTTATGTATTTTGGGGCGTATTAACCGCGGGGCAAGCTCGAGCAATTAATTATAAGCAATGTTTACTATTCCATCAAATCCCGAGTAATTTGTCTTTCGTTTTCATAATTTTTATATTTCAATAAAATCACATTTATTTAATTCAATTCAACTTCAACTTACACGCCATCAATCCAGACTTGCGTATCTTCATAGTCTTCAACCAGTTCCTCCTCCTCTCGTCATGATGACAGCAACTGTCACTATCCTCCCCGTAGCCACTCAGTCCGCTGAAACTCATAATATTAAAGGGCAAAAGCAATTGTAAATAACTCACGTCACCAGCACACACAGCCTTGCACTATTGGACAACTATTTACACTTCTATCACGACGATAAGACCTAGTAATCCATTCCTTATAACTCCGGGTGTTATGTTTTGTTCGGAGTTTGAAATCCTATACGTAGCGACCTTGCTATGCGAATATACAACGACTGTCAAACTAGATTTTATTTAATTATCACTGAAACCGTTTGTAACCTCCGTACTCCATTTTTAATTATTGGTTTTAAGTTAATATATGGATTTCTAGGCCTTTTCATTGCGTTATCAAAGAATTCACATTTTATTTTATTTAATTTTGGTTAGCACATCTTTCTTTCCATGACACTTGACAACCCAATCCCTTCCTTTCTTTTCTTTTGACATTCTTGCTATCCACTTTCAAACAAAAATTTTTCCCAAAGAGGTTACTCATGATTAAAATAAATTCACAAAGTTTGATACACGAAGTGTGGGGTCAGTACAGTACCATGGATAAACCTTCGGACCGTTGGTTGAATGACATAGGTATTGTTATTTGGCAGTCGGCTGGTAAGCTGTGTATGAGGCTGGCGTGAAATTGCAAGGGCCAGCAGTGGGTGGGAGTAGGCTGATTTTAATGATATATAAATGTAAATAAATAAATAAAAAACTGATGTAATAATAAACTGTTTTTAATTTGTAGTTCAATAAAACCTTGAATTAAAAAAACATCGTGAGGAAATATTTATACGCCTGCTGCGAAGTTTCCTAATCCGCACTAGGTCAGTGTGGAAAATAATGCTTGAGACCTGTGTGTGCCCAGCAGTGAGACGTGTGCTGATCTGGACGATGATGATGACAAATTTTTCCGCTCGTGCTGAAAATATCACGTTACCGAAACACCTATTTTTTCAAAATACATTACATTTTTATTACATTCCCATTATATCTGATATCCAAAAGAAGAAATTTCACAAAAAATTACTTCGTCGAGTAATCTTCGATTTTGTAATTATGAGGTAAATAGGTAATGCAATATTTTGAAACATGTATTATTCTGGTAACGTGGTATTTCTTGATATTATGATAGGGGATAAAATTACATGAAAAAAATTGTTTACAAATTAGGTCAAATATTTTTAGCTACATGTTTAAAAAAATAATAAGGTAGTAATTAGCTCATACATTCACATCATTAATTGAGATACCAAAAAAAAAGCAAAAAGATATAATCACACACCGGATTCGATCCCGAAGATTCTAACCCGTATCTAGCATGAATAGACGCCAATACAACTACTCCAATCAGCAGTTTGAACGAGACGTCGAAATTAGCAATCACTTTGGTTTACTACAAGTTATAAGCATGTGTGCGAAAATATTACAGTCACCGCTGCCGCGTTGTTATAAGTTAAAATAAAAGTATTTTCTAAATTAAAATACATCTGAAACTTGGTAGGATATATCACAAATTTCACTCTACAGGCGGCATGTACATTATTTTATAAAAATATCCACATTTACATTCCTAAAAAAAAAAAAATACGTGGAATTTGCACACTAACGTCATCTACTGGCGCTGTAGTGCCTAGCTGACCGTGACAAACCACCTTAACGACAACTGCGTGGCGGACGGGGGCGGGCCGTGGTTTACTGTTATGATATACCTACACTGTGATACTTTTCAGATACAACTAATAATAGTGTGAAAAGTATTAAGTGGATTTCGATCGTAGGTATAAACTTTAATTATACTTAAATATGTTTAAAAACATTTATTTCGGGAAACATGGTTCATAGAATAAATACCTTACAGACTAATATTATTATTATTATGATTATTATTAAATTTAAATTTAACATACTAAATACCCAGTCCAGCAGTGGACGTCTTTCGGCTGACATGATGATGATGATGATACTAAATACCTACCTACAATTAATGAAAACAGAATTAAGTTAAAAATTAAATTTAAATTTTACCAATTGATTGTATGTATGTTTTTATTAAACTTACCTAATATTACCGCCGGTTAGTAATCTATATTCATTCATATGCTACTTATAACAATATCTAAAGCGTTTAGCATTTACAAACACATATTTACAAACACAATGGCAACGATAACAATGCAATTCGACAGAGAAATAATAATGTATCGAAGTACTAGTACTTACTTATTATTATGGGTAGCGATTTGTTGTGCTATTTCCCCGCGGTTCCGACCACATTGCACTTAAAGTGGGTAGGAAGCATGATTCTAATAACAAAGAACGACGCTGTCAATAGAAAATATCCACCAAACGTGATATTATCAACTCTGTTACTAACTTCACTCGTATACACTTACCTAGTAATGACTCTATACAAGCTAATTTACCAGTTGAGTAACAAACTTCAATACCTATATATTTATCAATTCAACATAAGTGTATGTTACTTGCTTATTATGTTACCACATAGGAACGATCTTATTATGCTTGCCTTACCTACTCATGATATTATTATGCTATTAAAGAAATGCCGAATCATTAGTAAGAACTGCAATAAATTTTATCCAAAAGGTAGGCATAGATAGACTCATTTTACATTCGCGGCGTAATATATATCGATAAGAGGTCCGAGAGGAGATATCGATAAACCGCGCGGGCCGTCCGTCCCTAGCGGCGAGCCTCTAAGAGCCGCCGCCCTGTAATTTGCCGCCGGAGAGTGTTGGCTATTACTGCTGATACCGAGATCATAATAAATACGCCATTAACGCCCCCACGGCACCCGAAACGGCATAACCACCGAGCACGACAGGCGAAAGAACTCCAAGCGACCCCGCTTACGACGTTTCGACGTCTGACATTCGGAAACGTGTGAATTTCAGAACATTAACAACATACCTATGAGTTAGTTAAAATTAACCAATTACTTCACTTTAAAATTAATAGCATTGCTGCAGCCGCCGATCGTAATCGATCCGAGATGTACGTAACGCAGATTTCATGGACTTTATGTTGATATTTTAAACGCCGTCAACATTTTAACACGTCATTAATAATTACTTAGCCCCGGAGCAATTTTTTAAAGTTGTTAAAACGGAATCAAAACTTGAGGAGGTTCATTACTTCCCTCGAATTGCGGTATAACCAAGGTGAAATCACCTGTTAATATTGCCGGTATTTTTTTAAATTACATACTCTGTGCGGTAATCAAAATTTTATGTCGCATGTTACCGGTGTGTGAAATTATTTCGACGGTATAGTTGCACGTGAAAGTTAATGTACGGTTTTAGTAACACCAGCACCCGCTATTAAGCAACTATTAGTTTTTATATTAGAAATTAGGAAGTTTAGTAAAAAAGAACTACGTCAAGTGCGAATTGGACTCGTACACGAAGCGGTTCTGTAGATAGTTAAAATTGCCATTATTATTGAGATCGAGCATAAACGCTCATTAGACTCGTTCTATTTGTGGAATCCTACCGAGATTGTTCATTTTTCGTTATTATTTTTTATCATCATCTTGATATCTGCCAGAAAAACGTTCTTTGCTAGACAAAAGTCTCTCCCAATAAGTTCCATAATCATCGATTCATTGCCATCCAACTGGTTCCTGCGACCTTTACCAGATCGTCAGTCCAGCTTGTTGGGGCTTCACACCTTTAGAATTTTATTGTTTGTGCAACAAGCAATGTGCTCTGCCCACTGCCGCACTTAAGTCTGGCAACTCTCAGTGCTATTGCCAGTGAGTTTGGTTCTTCTGCGGATGTCTTCATTCCTTTTACAGTGGCTATAATAGGTATTTTACACACTTAGTGGAGTTTTAATGTCTACCACTAGGTCAATTTCGGGTTCAAAGAAAGATACAACACTGTGAGTCTAGTGATAGATTGATGAATACAAAGACAGCCATTAGTAATGAAGTCCAGTTGGCACCCTTTAGGAGCGGAACCCTAAAGAACGTTTCGGTTGGCGTGTGTGGGCAACCTACCTGTATTAATACCCGGCGCGCCGCCGGCGCCTGCGGCCGCGGGATCATCGGTGATAGATTAAATTCGACACGGCATCTCGTGATGTCATGCCAATTTTGAGTCTCACCTCGAGCCGGCCGTGTCGTCACGCTCATTTGCCGCTCTCGAGCGCTGCACGCATCTCGCCCAACGCCTCCCATTATTAATAACTGGACGTTGACCATCCCGACTCGCGAGGAGTTACGAACTCGTTCGATTCCCATCGAGCGGGCGTGAAAGATGCATTATTGCATGCTCATGAGTGCGCTAGTTGATAGTTTCGTAGAGCGGCGAAAATAGCGTGTTCTTGGGAATCGCGGCCGGTGGCGCGGCGACAACCTCCGGGAACCGATAAAGGGCGCGCACTCCGCGCCGCAATAAAGGGCCGGGACGAGCGCGCGCCTCGTTAACGCCGCGCCAGCACTCATAAATGCGCTTCACAGAAATAATCCCTGGCAATATTAGATCTTGCTATAGCGAATAACCAAAAAGACGATAGTAATATGCAGCCAAATGTAACCTACTCACAGTCGTAAACTCAAAAGTGATCAGAAATGCTTTTGCAAAATGTCGACTTTCACTGGGTAATAATTAAAATATTAGTATGAAATATTATAAAGCGCCACGTAACTTGTGCGCCGAAATACATTTCTCGAAGTCAGTTTTATGGACTACGGACCGCTGAAAGCCAACGAACAGGCAACATGCTACCGCCCAAGTTCGCGGAACTGCGCACGGGCTGCTTAGCAGGAACTCGACCAGAAGCCATTACCACTGGGCTTTCCAACACTCTAAGTTTGGCAAATTACAGCAAAAAGTAGGTCTTACGATGTTAGCTCTTACCCGCGACTTCGTCTATAAAGCATTTATTTATCACTGTCCCGTGAGAACTATGCAATTTTCCAGAATAAAAACTATCCTGTGTCTATTTCATCATGACCGATCAAGTATCTCAAGCATGCAAGCACATTTATAATATTTGTTAGCATATCAGATACGTTGACGTTTTAATCGACCAAAGTCACACACCACCACTCCATCTACCTACCACTCTAAATTTCAATACCAAATCAAAAACTAAAGGTGTTTTCACTTAAATTAACCTTATTGACTTTTCAAGCGAGAGCAGCTGCAGTGAAAAAATCTCAAGAAATTAGTAAATTTAAGCTAGAAAGTTTTTGAATTAAACCACTGTTATGCTGGCTTTATACCGTGTCTCAATTTACCCTGTTTCTTTTTCCCCAGAGATCCAATGGAGCTAATGCTGATGGAGCAGCAGCTTTTACGTTCTCCGCTGCGACTTTACGCGGGAGCCGAAGAGGAGGCTGAAAAGCGTGCGGCCTGGGCGCGCACCCCGCCCGCGCTGCAACTGCTGGCCCTGGGCGGCCGCGGCTGGCCCGCCGCCTGGCCCCAACCCCTCTCCCTCCCCCCAGACCTCTGGATGCAGAAGCCCCCAACCCCCCTACGCTACTGCCCCTACCCTCCCCCCGCGCACGCCGCACCCTCTGCCAGGCCAGAGCACGCGCCGTCACCGCGACATCCACTCTGAATCAAAAGACATTCCAAAAAGACGTTCTGCTAATGATTATCGAAAATGTGCTGTGAGGACTTGTATAAACTTACTCAAATTGAAGACATGTAGTACCTATTAGTGATTAAATTAGGTATAGTAACTATTATTGAACTAGATTATGCTAAGAATGTACTTAAAGGTTCCTAATGGAAAAGATGATTTAAACCGTATTGTTATTACAGAACAGATTTTAACACTAGTTACCTGCTAGATATGAGTCCGACAATTTCTACTCATTGCGAGGGTCATCTTAAGAAATGTTTCTTTCTATCTTTACTTAGCAAAAAAGAAATGAAATAATATTGTGTTTGAACCAAAGAGCATTGTTAATCAAATGCAATTTTGTAAACAATATCTGTAGAGCTAGGGCTTAGACCTGTCATTAAAATAACAGTGAAAATAGCGAAAAGAGGTTTTGATACATTCCAATAACATTTCCTAGAATAATATTTAGAAGCGGGCTTGATGTCGTATCTTCATTAGAGAAAATCAAATAATTATGAAAGCAAAGTGCTGTTGTTTTTTTTTATTTGAGCTCTTTGTTTATATATGTATAAGTACGTATGAAAATCTCATAGTGAGTATTCCGAAATGCATAAATAAGTGAATTAAAAATAAAACCAACAATTATGTCCTGCCTGAAAAACTGTTGTTATCTGCCGCTTTTCTTCTACCATGTATTAGAAAAAGTGACGAAGAGTTTTTTACTGTACTTTTAATTATGTATCTGATCTACACAAGTTCTAGTTCTGTTTTAAAATAATTCGTTTATGTTTTTATATCTAATTCACTTACATTGCATATTATTATTAGTAAGTTGTATTCGTGTGTAAAATATAGATGATATACTATTTATAATCCACTAGTAGGGTACCTTATATGAAGATGTATGTATTGTATAGCGATTGATTAAATTATTTTTGTAGGATAAGCACTGTACATACCAGAGGTCACTTAGATGTTTGTATTGATAAGAGGTTATGAAACTGTTTTAGTGGGCTAGCGACGCTCGCATTTTTAACGTACCTATAATGTCATTTATGGCGATATCACTATTAATAAGCACATTATAGCTACCTACAGTGGCTGCGACTAGCTTTGTGTACTCTCGAATGGCTCAGATTGTGTGCAACATATTTTGTTCATACAAGCAACAACAGTGCCGTCTCGAGAAGACGAGCTTTCATTCTCTACTACTTGTTCAACCAATCTGAGCAAAAATTGGGTCAAATTACATAGTGCCTAGTTACGGCGTTAACAGAGAGACGATATGTATAAGTTTGCGCAAAAAACTGAAATGTGAACACATGTTCATGTTTGCTTGTGTAAATATTTTGTAAGTTTTTGCAAATCAGACAGTTTAATTTAGACAATGCTTTAGGTACAATATGGAGATTACACAACTCACAAAATGATACATCAGAGTGTGGGCACGAAACTAATTATATTCGTAAGAGGAATAGATATGTCACAGTTTCTTTTCATAAATTATGGAAGGAACTCAAAAGTAATCTTTTGACTACCTCAAGTCAGAGGCTTTTTAGCCAGACAGCCGCCTCGCGCTTTCAACTCATGAGATTCCTCAAATTTGTTCTGTTGTTTCGAGATTGTCAAATGAGATCCTTCAGTCTCTAATAAACTCAGTGACAAAGCCAGTCGTAGAAACTTAAACCACCGGTAAATAATTGATTAAGATATCTAGTTGGAAATAATAATGATGTAAACAAGTGACGGGGCAAAACATGTCAAGTATGAATTTAGAATAAAGAATGATGTAGTACCAAATTTTCCATTTGGAATTTGCACTGCGTGTTTATTCAACCTATAGGTAGCTTGTAGAGTCATAAATTTGTTAATAAAATGTATTACTAATCTGATTTGAGTTCATAAAGTACATTACAACAATGGAACATTGATTAATGATGTACTTATTTAAACGAAAGTTTTTAATAGTATGTATCAAATATGAATTATATAACATCAACCTAGTCTTTAGAATCCAACAGTATGGTTATAGATTCTAGGGTTAACAACAAAAAACGCCTAAAATAGATCTGTATTTACGAGCCTAAGGGTACGGTTTTATTAAGGCAATGCGTAAGGGTGTACAAAATCGATAAATAAAATAGCCACAACGTAGGGGAGAGGGATGAGTTATGAAATTTAACTATTGTGATTGGTCGATTTGTATGTCTCCAATCTTAGATCAATGGAAGTACTAATGAGACTGCATAACATGTTGTTGATGGCTTGTTGACGATTTTAACCTGTTGAGGGAAGGTAAGAAGTTGAGAGATAACTTGAATGAAATATTTGACCCAGTTTGACCATTAATAAATAAATAATAATCTTGATCTGTCCACCCATTCTACGCGACAATTAAATGTAGTGTTAAGGATAAAATGTTATGTATATTCTTGACTTTGTGAACAGAGGCGCTTGCTGTTACATTTTTGAAAACTTATGTAGTTACTTAAATACTCAGGTATATATAATTACATTCATTCAGAATATTTTTTATAACTATGATTAAGTCACAATCAGAAAGTAGAGTAACTTCATATGGCAGGTATTTATTGAATCATGTGACTGTAGGTACTTTTGATCGAGTGTCAACAGTTTACAGTAAAATATTATTATCTTACCTGCTCATTGTTACTAATTAATACGAAAAGATACGAAATGTTTAAGTAGCTATGTATATTATTTTTACCTTGTAGAACGTCTCTTGCAAAGAAACACTTCTTTCTTCTTATCTTAGGTATGCTAGTACAACTAAAACTGAACCAGCACGCTGAGTTCACGCGTCGTAGATAAAAACAGACAAAAGATTTCTTGCAAGTAAATCGATTAAAGACAACTAATCTGTTTCTATCGTTGATGCACTAACTATGCGTATATACATTAAGATATGTAACCGTCACTTTGTTACCAGTGGAAACTAGTTTTTTTCCAATAATAAACTAGTGGGAGCATCCTGTATCTATTACCTAACTGTACAAAAAATCATCATAAGAGTCAAATGCCCATACGTGACCTCGCTATGTGCGGGATGGCGGACATTTCACACCTTACGCTATATGTATAAAAAAAACTTCATGGGCTTCTATGTGCACTGCGTGTTTTTAAGGGTACACAACGCATAGTTACTTTAAACGAGACTGTTATTTTGTACTAGTTTTTTGAGAACATCGACGTCGTAAATGCACGTCCACGAAAAACAAGTCGTGTGCGCCTAAAAATACGCCGTGTGGATATGCCCTAATTAACCAGTTTTGACATTTGCTGTTTTTTATTTTTCTGTGTAGGTGCGCTAAAATGTGAGCGCGCAAAGGTAGCGACATATCAGGGCTCGGCCCTATGAGCTAATAAACTAAAACGAATTCTATTGTTGTTTTATTTTATTTATTTTTAGGTTTGTTGTGCATTTAGCTGAGTTAAGTACAGCTAGACCATTTATCATGTTAGATTGACATACTTACACGAAAGAGGATAGACGTGGGCTAGACTCATGTTAAACACCGGACTACTTACTAAGTACTACATTAATTAGTTTTTTTAGCATTAGAAAAAGGGTACAGACAATCTTGACAAGTCTTTTATTGATAAACGTTTTTAAAAATACAGTAACTATTACTTATGATACCAAAGTAATGTAAATGATCATAATGTTTTTGCTAATTGTTACATATTTGCTGTTACTTAATTTTCAAAACTACCTTTCTATAAAAATACATGTCTAGATCGCTTACCTTATTTCTAATGCTAAAAAAACGAAGTGAAGAGTTTATCACTGACGTGGTATAAAAAAAAACCTGTTGTTTACGGCGTACTAATAAACGCAGTCAGTGAATTTGGTGCACTACGCTAGCACTGCAACTACGAACAATACCTATTTAACATCGAGAATATTTTTAACCCTTTTGAACCTCCCCACGGTCTATAAACAAAGTCCATGGTATATATCGGGAAAAGCTCAATGAGAGTTGTAAAACGTAATTTTGATGTAAATACGATTTATAGCGTATTACATGGCAGATAGCAAATTGGTAACTAACCAAAATCATCCCTATAAGTTATAGATAAATAGTTATATATTCAGACAAGACAAATGTATTCAGACAATTGAGGTGTCCTACGGAAAACTGGAATCTTTGCAAGTCTCCATGCAAAGACAATGCAAAATACCAGGTATTGTTTAATTTGCTATACTTGCTCGTCGACTTAATAAAGTTAATATGCGTATTTGATATAAACTAAGCTTGAAGCAATTAAAATTAATAATAATGTATTAATAATATAAAAATATTTAAGCGATTAGAACAACATAAAAAGACATACTTATCAGAGTTCAAAATTAATGAATTAACTAACTGTCTCCGATCTTAAGCCGAGTTTAGACTTGCAAACAAAATCGTGCAAGTTGCATTGCATTGCTAGGCCGTAAAGCCAAAGAGTCTTTAGTGGTCAATCGAGCGCCGCATGTAATGCAACGTGCACGATTTTTCTTGCAAGTCTAAACTCGGCTTTATAGTACGTACGGCTTTATAGTCGCGGAAAGTGAATCGCCTAGCAGGTTGTGCCCTGTTCATAATCAATTTCGCTATGATTTCTTTGACAGATGTATGAAATGTCAATAATAATATGATATCAATAGGTAGCACAAAAGTTCCTTCTGGTATGCGATTCAGTTTCTTTGACTGTACTTTGATAAACAAAATCGTCAAAGTCAAAAAGTAGATGTTAAAATACGTACCTAGTTACATCTAGGTACTTACCTTGATTTATTGAGGCCACAAAAAGCAATAAATATTCCGACAATCTTGAGAAAGAAAAATGGCGACTGCTTTAAACTATTTGTTCCCTTTTGGTAAAAACCAAATCCAGTCAAAGAACTTCACTCACGTGCCGATGTGGGTAATCAGAGCCACATTACATCGATGTGATGTAATGCGGGCTTAGCAATTTTACGCGCACGTAAACACGGCTTTTCTCCCCTCTGTCACTCTACTCTACATGGTAAGCGAAATGTGCGTTACCTACTTATTTGGAGGTGGTGAGGAGGTACGGAACGCTGCACCCCTTTGGTACAGTACGAGTACCTACCTGGCTAGATATTTACATACTTACATTCTGTTTAGGTATTATGTGCTATTACGTTCCACCATAGTTATTGTTATTACGGACGAGATGGAAAAGTTGAACAGAACGTTAGTTAAATTAAATTTTTAACCCTTTGGTCGGCCCAAAACGACACAAAAAATCTGAAAATCGTTCCATAGGCGCCACGAAATGCCAACATGGTACCTATCGCTCGATTTTCAGCTGTCACGTTTTGACGACCGTGGCGTTCAAAGGTTTATAATTAATTGTAAGGAATAGGTATCAACGAGATCAACAGTAACGTGGTGCGCGTGGATTTTCAAAGAAAAATTAAAACATTCTTCCAGAATAACGCCTTCTACTCAATCAACGAGTTCATAGACTATGTAAAACTTCCTTCCGCAAAAAAAATGTTTAAGTATGTGATACCGCTTGAAATTTTGTTATTATGAATTCTGTTAATTATAATTGTTATAATGATCATATTAAAATATAAAGTAATAATGAAATTTAATACATGTTAGATAGTGTTCGTAATAATGTACATAGATATAATGACGTGCTAAAATGTAATGTTGATTACTTGGCAAATAAATAATCTGAATCTGAATCTGAAACGACACAGTTTTTCTTTTTTTTTTATATTTTATGTTTTTACGGCACATATTCTGTGACTATTTGTACGAGCTATTTTTATTTGCCAAGACTCATTTTGGATCACGGAGCCCTGTTAGTATTTGTCAAATTTTGGAACATCATGGTTAGATACATTTTGTACAATATGTGAAAGTTGAATGGCAATACAAGTAGGTACAGATAGTCAACAAAAAAATTGTAGTTAGGTAAGGTAATTGTAGCAACAGTGGATCAAGTGGGCACACCAGGTCAGCATCATAATTGGCTATCCAAAGAACAGGGCAATAGCGTCATCCCTCTTACATTAGAATCGCACCTAAAACATGTCTCAGAAGGGCTACTCCGAAACACAAAATTCGAAGTTCGTATCCTGCGGTCCCTCTGACACTTATACTATTTAATACGAGAGCGAAAGGGATCGCACGACACGAACTTCGAATTTTCTGTTTCGGAGTAGCCCTTCTGTCTACACGCTAGTCAGAGCCCAGCTCGGAGCTGAACCAAAATGTAAGTAACGTCACAGAAGTAAATTTATGCTTTGCCGGTGCTAGTCAAAAAATCAGGTAAGTTTTGTTACTTTCTTCTTCCGTTTCTTCTAAACTTATTTACTTACTAAGTTTTTATATCTATGAAATAGGACTTTATTCATGTTTTATTTGACAGTAAGGCAGGCACGGCCTTAGAGTACTTATAAATAGCTTGCTTATATATATCGCCCACTGTGAACGAAAGGGACTCAACTCAAAAAGCCCATTTTTCGCATGCTTAGTAATAAACGGGTCTAACTCAAAATTGGCGTCAAATTAGTTATTGCACTAAAACGGCTTATATCTGACAGCACTAATAGGCTCTTTTTCATAAACCAGCCTAAATCGGGTATTATAAAGAGATAGCACAATTTGGTGCGTTTTACTTTCAACAAAATTGCAAATTTCATTTGGTGCTAAAGCAGCTAACTTCAGTCATGTTCCGACTGACTTGCGAGCAAGACGTTAGCTTTCGTGAGCCATTTGGAGATAGGTAGATCGTTATTGCAATAAGGAAAACATGAGTATTTTGATTTAATTTTATGCAAATAAAAGCATATTTGGATTTACTTCTTTTTAACACAAAATCAAACGCAAACTTAAGTGATGTAATTCGGATTGCCTCGTTTATAACAATAATCTTTGAATACTTGATGTTCTATTAAGACATGCATCATTTATTATTTTTATTATTTCGCTACATTTTGTTATAAAGTGATTTATCAATGCAATGTTTTTTTCACTTCTCATGCTCTAAAAGTGGGTCAATATAGCCTTACGAGGCGGGAGTAAAGTGAGCACTTTACTCCCTAGGGAGTAAAAGTAATTATTTTTTTAATTTACTTCGAGTGACTTAGATCAACTCAAGCAGCCAGTTACTTGCAAAAAATAAGATTGTGTGTGGACCATTTTTATGACGAAAATGTTACGTTCTTAGTCTACGTGGTCTTAGTTCTTGCTTATTCCGCATAGAAGGTGGCGCCATTCTATTTTTCCGTTTGTGTATGGACCATTTCACCGATGCAATTTTGTTATATCTGTGTCTGGTTGGAAAAAAATACTTACCGCAAAAACTTTGAAATTTTTGTAGAGCGTAAATCGTATTGATATTCTCACAATGTCGTCAAGTGATAACGAAAATTATGATGTCGAGCAAAGAGAAAAAGACATAATTGATAATTGTCTGTCACTGAAATCTAGAAAGATTTATTTTTATTTCTTGATTTAATCTTTTTATACCAAATTGACTATTTTTTTCTCGCAATCGAAGTGAAAAATGAGTTTTCAACACGTGACTAAAAGTCAATACAAAGCCTCGGATAAAATAGCCACCTCGGGTATTTCTTGGCTTATTTTATCGATAAAAAATATACTATTTTAAACCTTTGCAATATTATTAAATAAGTATTTAAAAATAGATTGGTTTAAGAGAAAAAAGTGTAAGTGACATTATAATTATATGTACAACGTTTAGGAACTATAAAAAATATAGTAGTCGACCAAAAAAGCGTACCATCCTATTTTCGAAGCAACTCAGGCCATTTTCGATATGTTTTATGCCAAATGTCCTATTGTTTACATACCAATTTTCATCTAAATCCGTCCAGGCGTTTTAACGTGAAGGAGTAACAAACATACTCACTCACTCACAAACTTTCGCATTTGTAATATTAAGTAGGATGGTCACAACTTATATGTTGTTAGGTTAGCTAGTTACTTAATAAATAGCTTAAGTAGGGACTGAATAAATTGACCGACTTGGTACTACGTCGATCTCACAACTTTTTACGGTAGGAGAACTGAGTATTGGTTTATAATTTACTTGGCGTGTAGAGTCATTATTGATATATACGTGGATATATATGTATGTGTACCTATTAACACTTTTGTCTATTTAGGCCACTAAGTAGGTACTTAAGGCTGGAGTTTCCTTTGGTTTATTTTTGCATTATATTTGTCTTTACTCCTATGTCAAAATTTATCACGTTCCCACAATCTCACCCAAAACACACAAATGAAATAAATACTTATTCATAATGAAAATCAACGATCGAATGGTGTCTTTTTCAACCTCGACATCGGCGAGAGCATCGATAGTACGAGATCTAAAAAGATGTAGTACAATGAAAAAAAAAAAAAAAAAAATAATTTTAAAGAAAATCGTGTCTTGTCTTCACCTGTCATAGGTGCAAATTCGATCGAATTCAACTGAAGTCGGGAAAGCGCGGGAAACGTTCGGTCGTTTGGTTGTGTTTTTTAATTGATTTTACAAATATTGTAAAAATTGATATTTTCGTTCACAAGAGTAGATTATTTGGGTAGTGTAAATAATAATACAAGTATTATATGTAAATTTGTATATTTTTGTAAATTATTAGTGTAAATACTGGACATATAAGGGTAAGTTTTTTGCAGTCTTTGTACTTCAGGTAACTCCTCATGGAGTTACCTGAAGACCCAGGGGGGACTGCCCCAGACATAGGCCACAATGTGACTATAGTAGATGGATCAAGCACTGATGGCTCTTGTAGCCAGGATAATATTAATAGGAGGAAACGACTCTCTGTTAAAACTTGTCGCCACTGCAATAAAAAAAGGTCAAGACAACGTCATGGCGAGGCTTTGGTAATAAAAGAAGATGATTGTGTTTGTAATTTTGATGAAAGCCGTCAAAGAATGCATAATGTATTCGCAAAACCAACCCCCAGACCACAACCACAACACACCACTTTTTCTGCAACTAATGATTCAGTACCAGCACCATCTCAACCATTGACTAACTCCACATCCACAGCTCCCCAACCAGTAGGCAGAATGATGTACCAAAAATCAGATGTAGCACCATTTAATGTACATGTACAACGATTGCAAATCTCAGAAAATGACAATGTCTATCTACATCCAGTAGTTTTTGGGAAATTTCTAAGAAAAATAATATCTCCCAAATTGTTAATGGGAGCCTGAAGCGCATTGGAAGAAATAGAGTGACTATTTCTTTCAGCGATTTTCAGGCTGCCAATAACTTTTTGACCAACCCCGCCCTGTCAGCATCTAACTACAAGACTTTCATCCCGACCTTCTCTGTTACCCGGTTGGGAATTGTACGAGGAGTTCCCTCCGAGTGGTCAGAGGAAGAAGTCCTAGAAAATATCTCTGTTCCTATAGGCTGTGGACCGATATTGAAAGTTAGACGACTAAAAAGGAAAGTTATAGAGTCAGGTGTCAGTGAGTTAAAACCCACAGAGTCAGTAGTACTCACCTTTGATGGCCAAGTTCTGCCCAAACGCATATTCATGTGCTATACGGCTCTCCCTGTAGACCTATACATATATCCTACCATACAATGCTACAACTGTTGTCGCTTTGGGCATGTCAGAGGTCAGTGCCGCTCAACTCCCAGATGTTACAAATGTGGTCAGGGACATACTGGAGAAAAATGCGAAGTTGATGATGAACATATAAGATGTTGTCTGTGCAAGGGTTCTCACCTAGCTACCGATAAAAAATGTTTAGAATTTGAGAGACAAAAAAATATAAAGGAGACCATGGCTAAAAGCTGTGTCTCATATTTTGAAGCCAATAAACAACACCCACCTATTTCAAAAATCTCATATGCTGATGCATTACTGAGTAATAATACAAATGGAACAGAAAAGGATTCCTCACACTCTAGCCCAACATCTTACTCACACTCTAGCCCAACTACATCTTATAAGAAAACTATCTTTATGAAACCTCGCTCCCCACCTCAATCTAGATCTAAAGGATATGATGTGGCAGCGCATAATGCCTTGACAAGGGATTATGACATGCCCGTCACTAACAAAAATATTTACAAACCTAATGAGACCACTCAATCTGTGAAAGAAATAATTTTATTGATCATTAAGTTACTGTCCCAATCTGGATTGGGTAGTAGTATCTCACCGTCCCACGCTGCCCCTATTATGAATTTATTCACTCAACTCTTAACTGATAATGAACAGCCAATTTCAAATCCTTCAATGGAACTGTAGAAGTATAATACCAAAGAAAGTCGATTTAATTTATTTAATAAATAAGTTTAATTTAAAAATTATAGCCTTGCAAGAAACTTGGTTAAAGACTTCATCCAATTTCAGGATATCAGGATTTTCCTGTATAAGAGAGGACCGCTCTGATGGATATGCCGGTGTTGCTTTGCTTGTAAAGCATGGCATTCCTTATTCAAATATTCCTCTTCCTGCTCATAACAATGATATATCTATAATTGCTGTCTCCGTTAATAATATCTGTTTTGTCTCAATATATATCCCGCATCCTTCTCCAACTATTTATAATGAAGTAAATCACTTATTGACACTGCTTCCGAAGCCTCTTATTCTTCTTGGAGATCTGAATGCCCAACATCAATCTTGGGGTAGCTCCACCACCAATTCCCATGGTAATCTAGTCTTTGATATGATGGACTCCCATAACCTATGCATCTTAAATGATGGCTCTCCCACCCGGCGAACTGCACCTGGAGAGGGAATAAGTTGCCCAGATGTTTCCATTTGTAGTCCTAATTTGTTTTCTTCCTTAACCTGGAAGGTCTCTCCTCTTTCATTTGGAAGTGATCATTTCACTATTATTCTGTCATTTCCGTATAATAACTCTCCTACTCAAAAGCGTCCTCCCCGTTTAAAGTACAATTTAAGTAACGCTAACTGGGATACATTCAAGGAACATCTTGATCAAAAAATTTCCTCTCTTCCTCCAATCGAACACAGCGATGAAGCCATATGTGCAGCCGCTCTGGCAAAGATAATGGTCGAGACTGCGGATAATGTTTTTCCAGTGAAAAAAGTAGGCGGAAACAACATTCCTTCTCCACCATGGTGGGATTCGGAATGTACTTCAGCGGCTAAGAAGCGGAAGGAGGCTGAACTTGCTTACAGAGAATCTAGTACCAATGAAAACTTTGATTTGGTTTTGGAGGCAATAGACAAGACAAAAAAGCTTTTTAAAAAAAAGAAGTTTGAAGGTTGGAGAAACTTTTGCTTATCTGTATCTCCTAATACAAACCCTTCTGTGGTTTGGAATAATATTAAAAGATTTCGATCTGCTTTTAAAGAAGACTGTTCCTCCAACCTTCCTTCTACATTAGCAGATAAGTTTCTGGATAAACTCGCTCCTCCCACTGCTCCTGAGTTTATTCCCTTACCTCCAGTGCTGGACTTGAGCGGGCTTAATGGCCCATTCACCCTACCAGAACTCAAAGGAGTCATTTCTAAAACCAAAGATTCAGCTCCTGGACCAGATGGTATACCATATTCATTCTTTTCCCATCTGAATGATATACCTCTTCTATACTTTCTAAAATTAATTAATAAAATAATGATATCTGGCGAGATTCCCGAGGCTTGGAAATGTCAAGATGTTTTACCTTTCCTGAAACCAAATAAGGAACCTTTTGATGTCTCTTCTTATCGGCCTGTAGCATTGTCCACTGTCCTAATGAAACTTACGGAACATCTGGTAAAAAATCGCCTAGAGTGGTTTATTGAAACTAACAATATTCTTAGCCAAAATCAATTTGGTTTTAGGCGTGGCAAAGGTACCATTGATAATATTGCTGTTCTTATCACGGACATTAGACAAGCATTTTCCGATGGCAATACTTTGATTGCAGCATTTATGGATATTACAGCAGCGTACGATAATGTCATTATTTCATGCCTCTATAAAAAACTTCAAAATCTTAAAGTTCCACTTTTGCTTTCCAATTTTATAGTAAATATGTTGTCAGGAAGGTGTATTAATCTTACAGTAGATGGCACTAAGAAATCTAGGCTTCTGTGGAGAGGGTTACCTCAAGGCTCAGTTTTAAGCCCGCTACTCTACAACATATACAGCCATGACCTAGAAGATTCTTTAGGTTCAGAGGTCAAAGTTCTGCAATATGCTGATGACTTGCTAGTGTATTGCTCACACCGAAATTATGAAATGGCTTCAGATTGCTTAACTGAATCCCTTATTCACCTGAAAAACTGGCTGGATGACAATGGCCTTGAGATTTCCCACTCTAAGAGCGTCGTGGTTCCTTTCGCCAGGACAAGGGTACCGCCTGTGGTATCTGTCAAGTTTGATTGCCACCCCATTCCAACGAAAAGCTTTACACGTTTCCTTGGTGTTGTGCTGGATTCTAAACTTACCGGTGTTCCCCACTGCGACCATATTGTAACTAAGTGCGAACGACTTTTAAACATGATACGATGTCTTACAGGTGTCTGGTGGGGTGCTCATCCATTTTCGCTTAGACTCCTATACAACGCTTTGATTAGAAGTAGCATCGATTATGGCACATTCTTATTGATCCCGGGACAAGTCAATGGCTTTAAACGTTTAGATGCTGTCCAGTCCAAAGCTCTACGCCTGATTTGTGGTGCAATGAAATCAAGCCCTATAAATTGCCTACAAGTCGAATGTGCGGAACCACCTTTACTTTTAAGACGTCAATATTTGTCAGATAGGTTCTTATTTCGCTGCTTCCAAAATTCCAATCATCCCCTACGATCAAGCCTTCCGCTATTAAATAACTCTTTGACATCATCTAGTTATTGGTCGCATAAAATAACTCCGTGCCTTGTTAAAAGTTATCAAAGATATATTTCCCTACAATCTCCAACCTATCACTATCCAAAATATCCCCTTTTCTGTGATAATTTTTCTGCTCTTACTTTATCTCCTGATGTTCAACTAAATTTAGGAGTAACTAAAAATGATATGAACCCTAACGTTAATTTCAATTCTATTAAAGACGATCGGTGGCACAGCTGGCATCATATATACTCTGATTCTTCCAAGCATGCGTCTTTTAGCCATGTGGGGGTTGGTGTGTACCATGCTCAATACAAAATTATTCAGAAAATTAAACTCCCTCCTGAAACGTCAGTATTTACGGGAGAATGCTTTGGATTACTTAAAGCCGTGGAATATATTTTACTTGCCCAACTCAGGAAAACTTTAATTATAACTGATTCAAAAAGCGCTCTTCAAGCTCTTAGTAAATTCCCATTTAACTGCAAAGTAATATTCCCTGTCATTATAAAATTAAGAACTCTCCTTGCCAATTGTTCTGATTTGGGGTACTCCGTGTCTTTTGGTTGGGTTCCAAGTCACTGTGATATTTCTGGTAATGTAATTGCTGATCGGCTAGCCAATGAAGCTGTTAAAGATGGTGATCTTTTCCCATATCGGAATTACAGTCATGATCTGGCCGCTCTCGCTGGTTCATCTCTTAGAGAGAGCTGGAGAGAGATGTGGATTGAAAGCTGCCGGATCAAGGGCAAACATTATTATTCTATTCAACCTAATATTCTGTCAAAACCTTGGTTTGGCAAGTTTAAGTTTGGTAAGAGAGCCACCTGCTGCCTTATCCGCATGAGACTGGGTCATGTTTGTACTCCCGCCAATCTTGCTAAATTTAAATTGGTCGAGTCCGATGTTTGTGAGTGTGGCTTGGGCATCGCAGACACTAATCATATATTTCTCTCATGTCCTCTCCATGACAACTCCTCCCTTTATGAACAGCTTACATCCTACAAAGTCCCATTGCCTACGTCCATCTCGGTCCTTTTAGCCTCTAATGACATTAATATATATAACTTATTAAACATTTTTATAAATAATAACGATATTAAAATTTGAATATGTATCCCTCATCTCACCAAATTTAATTTATCATATGTACCTATGTAAAATTCCTATCTATATTTCTTTAGCTGTAAATCCCATGTAATCTTCTCCTGTTGTATTCCGTATTCCAAATTTCCGTATTTTCCATTGATTTCGTTTCCTTACCTTTACCCGTCTGTGGCGGATGCGCAAACCGCGCGAGCCAGAAAGAAAAAAAAAAAAAAAAAAAAAAAAAACTGAAGTCGAGAAGTTTGACGTGAGTAACTCACTCACGTCAAACTTCTCGACTTCAGTTGAATTCGATCGAATTTGTTGTCATTAGTTGAACTGAAGTTATTTAAAAAGTGGTTTAACAACAATAACGGCTATTTAACTAACATCGGCGAAGCGAAGCTACCTGTCTTTCATTGCATTTGCAACTTTTTACCTGTAAGTTGCATCCGGCGTTTAGGCAACATGTAGCTTTTTTCGTCTGGCTCTGCACCGTTACCATTTACATGGCAGGTAATAAGTAATCATCACACTTTTATTTTCTGTCTTTATTAACTGTCATTAGGCATTATTAAGCGCGTATATCGATGATGATCGGCCTTCCGTCCGTCCGGTAATTGCCGTCGATGTAAGCGGCCTACAAATTGAAAGCGGCCGCGGCCCGAGGCGTGTATTGATGGATCTGCTGCCATCGTGAAATTATAGCCAGCCCTTGCGACAGCTTCGCAAATTATGCGTATAATGCTAGTAAATAATACGCACTCGCTATAAATTCATAAGATGCTAGGATGCGCGTGAAGCTTGCACCTCGATGGGCATCCGTCATAGTTCGATTCGTGTCAAAAGACCTGCGCTAAATTCCAGACAATGCAACAAGTTTCCACGGCCCCATTACCTTTTATCCACGTAGAATATTATTAAAAAAAGAAAGTTACGGCAAGACACTATTAAATGTGAAAATTACAGCGAGCCTACTCTGCGCAAAATGCATAAATTAGCGCGGGCGTATTTCGCAGACCCGGACTGATTGACTCCTTTCATTACCGTCTTGCATTGTTCGGTGCGGGAGAAAAATTACGAATCCTCTCGGAATCAGAACACAATTCATAATTATGGACTATTGTGGTGTTGTCGAGACTAATTTCTCGGAGACGAGCGCACTCTTCGCCCGAGGAGTGCGCGAGATATATCGCCCAACGTAAAGCCGAAGGTTGATCCCATAATGGCTGGCGCTGATTAGTTTTCAAGGCAAAGACTAGTTCGAAGAAAGGTCTTCAGAATTTAATGTCTTGTCAGAGCACTGTCCAGAGTTGCATTGTTAACTTTATGTTCCTGCCTATTCACACGCAGAATAATTTAGGATTAAAAGAGGGAATTCTGGCTTCAAGATTTGACATTAATTTAAATGGAAACACATCGAGATAGCGGATGTATATTTTCAAAGAGGCGGTTGTGATCGGCAGGGTATTTAGAATTATTGGCATTAATTGCGCTCATTTGTCGAATGCATGGTTGTATTGTTCCCGAAGCAGCAGATTATCGCTGATTAAAGGCGATAGACGTCTCCGGGCCACGTGCGAGCCCTGTGCCCGGTCGTGCCCTGGGAGAGATTACAATCTGCCATATCGCGCCTGTGGGAACGCGCTTTATCAATACCTAACTACCTATACTTGCCTCTGTACCTTTACATTTATTTCCAAAAAACCCTCATCACATAATTTCAAAGTGCATATTGTTTAATTCAAACTTTAAATTTTTACCAGCTTATACTATTATAATGAAATGACCTACCTTTCAATTGTTTCCTGTTTGATGCAATCGACTGTGCAGTTTCTCGGCGGTCAATCAAGGAACAGTCTAGTTGTCCGTGTCGTTTACCTGCTCCGACGTATAGACAGGTCGGTTGTTCCTGGCAAATGTTTTTCTAAGTTGTTCTTGTAACGGTGTCCGTCTGTCGGACGCGTCCGGCGTCAGCTGCCAACTCTGGTCGGCGCGAGAGACAAGTAAATAGAGCTAGGCTAATCGTCGCGTCCAGCAAGGGAAACGACGAATTACTCCGTCACGCCGCTCCCAACAATTGCTTTTGTTATTGGCGATAGGCGCGCTATCGAGGGATGCCACTTGACGTCTGTGCGAACTTTGGAAAACTAATATTGGTACGAGTATTGTTGGAAATGTTTGTATTTTTGGCCGTGCTAAAAGTAACGGCAGGATTTTAAACTGTTGTATTAAAATGGTTTCTCATGATTTGTAGGCGCTATTATGGTTTGCCGTTGCATTCCGAGTTAGTTTAGAATATGGTGACTATGTTTATCGCGTCTGATTGACAGACTAGTTGTTGCAAATGATCGTGATTATATCGGCAACCGTCGAGAAGCGAAGGTCGCTGTAGCGTGGTGCGGAGAGGAACCGTCGTTAGGTTGTGAGCAACTGACAGGTTAACAGTCAGTGTTAGCGTAGACGGACGGACAGGGCTCGATAGGTGCACGGGTAATGCAGCTGTCGGCAACCTACAATCTGCGGATACTTAAAATAGCTACCTACCAACTGTATATGTACCTATTTTACTTATTGTACCAACAGGAAATAGCTTAGAACTAGTTTTGTGTTAATTACCTAAGTACCTATTAAATTAAAAAAGCACTACATGGCATTATAGGTAGGTATACCCATGTGACCATGCTAAAATATCTGACACTAAATTCATGTACCTACCTATGGAATTTCTGATCGCTTAGGTACCTAAGTTTAATGAAAACCCATTCAAAATCTAGTGCTGGCATCTATCCCGGAAACCTATCATTTCTATCGAATGTAAATGTAAGTATATGAAAGCTCCTATCTCACGCTGCACTTCCTCTCGATATCACTGCACTTAGATCGATATCATCTGCGCAGGCCAACGTCAAATAGCAAGAATTTATGATTCGCGTAGCTTGGTCGTGACCGGCCGGGGGGAGGGGGTTGTCGGCGAGAACAAAGAGGCTCAGTTCAAACGTGCCGCCGCCGTGGCCGCTAATAAGCAATAAACAAGGGGGCGGGGCGAGGGCGCGCACCTGAGGGATCACTTCGCGCCTGTGCCGTACCAGCTCCGGGCTGCGCCGGCGCACCGCCAGAAAGTCTCGTGTTTGCAGATGATGAGGTTAGAAACAAACCTTGAAGGTAAGGTATTACTTGGTTTTGAATTTAAGGATATTTTACTCATTTATAGTTCGCACTTGAACCTTCACTTATAGGTAGAGTCATTCACGATGACGCGTGCCGTGGTTCTTATTACAATGTCATTAATGGCTCATTTTGACAAAATCACGCGTCTTCGTGGATTGTACTATGTACCTACCTATTCGCTTCGCTCTCGTTAACCTGACATTTGAGTTGAAATTGCGAGATTCTCCAAATTTTCCCTAATATTTAAAAAATCACACAGTTTCTTGATTTCCAACGTTGTACGAGTACGCAGAACACCCATTATGAACAAAATTTCGAAACTGACGGTAGGACCGAGCAATTACAATTACAAATACTTACCACGAATGCTTTAAAATTAAAATTATTTTACTTAAAAATATTGAGTAGGTATTTACATATGTAATAATACCTACTTATTAATTCATAATTACACTGTGGGAGCTGACCAAAAATGAACCACACAAATATCACGAGATCATATAGTCACCGCACCAGTTTATTTATAAATCATACCACACACTTTATTATTAAACGACATTAATTTTTCTGACAACAACACCGTCAAAATTCCAGAAACGAGATCGATATCAGACCCAATTCAATAGTAAACGCATTAGGGCACCTACGTAGATTTCGGAGTGTGGGTGCCACATTTTTCGGATACCACTAACGAGAGAATGACAGGACGCTTGACGGCCTTTGATTTCATAGAGCTCATCGGCAAAAAAAGCTGAATCACGCAAATTACAGCATCGATACGTATCGTGTTCAAAATCCACTATCGCGGAAAAAAGTCGAACAATATCTAAAGCCACAAATTTTAACGAAGAAAGATGAGGCTCATTCTGCGGTGAGCAGTCGGGTCCCGTATGTCGTTGCTAGGCGGTGTTGCGCTTTAATTCAAAGGGCGTTGGGTTAGGGTTTATTTTTGGCTGGGCGTAAGTTGGGATTATGATGTATTGGTATACGAGTGGTGGAGATGCGGCAGATAGTGGCTGGGCGCGGCGCGCGCTAATGGGAGTGATAAGATCGCGCGACCACGCCTTGGCCGCGACCGTCCTCGAGACCATGGCCGAGCGTGTCATCAGTAACTGCACATACTTAATATGAGATAACTAGGTATAAATTGGAACCTTACAATCTGCTCAATAAAGAATTTAGCGTAGGATACATTTGGGTAATAAACTCATCAAAATTAACCTTTCATCTATTTGGTAGAACCATTGCAGTGACACCGGTATGCGAGTAAGTATACTTACGGCAAATTACTGACTCATGTACAAAATAATTCGATATCTACAGGTGCTTTATACCAAATGAAGATCAGATTTTTTTTTAATTAACTTTGGGTCAAATGTAGCATCTGGGCAATGCTGCCAAATTTTACAGCTAATGACCTTAGATCAAATCAAAATTGAAGACAGAATTCTGTGTATCTGTGAACAACAAAATGAGGCCGTGCAAAACTACGCCTCGCCTGTTTCATGCTTAGTTTGATTGGCAAAGTTTGATTGTTGTATGCATCCAACTGAATGCAAACTGGGGGCTTACGAGGCATACCTACCTAGATTAGATTGGTGGAAATAGCAAAACGAGACGATGAGTTGATGACACGCACAACCGCAAGCATTCCGCTCTTTACAGCCGATCGTATCATCTAGTCATAAACACACGAACTCTTTGCACTGCAATTATTGAGCACACGTAATTAAATTTACAACTTTATTGCGCTTAAGTGGACGAGCACAATCGTGCGCCTGCGCTGCCGTTAACTTTAAATTTGCACCTGTAAAGTTTTAATTTTGCAAATTTGCAAGTTATTATTCTGTTATTCGATTAGCGCTTTTTATTATCAGCTTATTGGCAAAGTTTAAGATAATTTAAGTAAATCCTTTGAAAAGCTTTTCAAGGTAAGTTATGTATCCAAGGTTTGCATTAAGAAGACCAAGCAACGATAATTTGAAGAGGTGACAGACTGACACGGATCGCATCTAAGATCGAATAGACATTTGTTGTTATGTTTCTTTTTGCTTTGCAGTGTCTGGTTCGCAATTAAAAAAATAAGTTTTACTAATACGAGCATAAAAAAGGTCTTTAATAGCTACATAATTCGTACAAAACATTTCCTTCGGATCATTAATACATAATTAGTCAGTTTCTTACCCCTTCCTATCGGCAACATTGTTGGTAATCACACCGACTATGCACAGACCGTGAAAGGAAATTAACTGTTCGACAGTAAATTGTAACGGAATGCACTTTATAGCATTTGTAGCATATTAGTTTAGTTTTTAATGTGGTAATCGGCCTTTGCGATTACTGAACAAGCTCGCGGTATGGTTAAGTTGTGCCTACAATTATACATCTAAATTGTGCTGACCACACGTCTTTTAGAACACATTTTTTAATGTTTCTATTTTAAATAGGCTAGGTACAAGGCAAATGGTAACACGATCAAAATTTTACTATGTAAAAGAATAGTCCTGATTGAATGAGTCATCAACAGCAAGAGTCTGTGCTTGCAACAGGTACCTACTAGCATTTTACAAAGAGCCCGCTGCCTACAAACCTTCACACAGTGGCTCAGCTAAGAACGAGCCATTTTTTTAAATTTATTATTATTCAGTAATTGCGAGCGTAAGCAAATTAAAGTAATGAAGCTCGAAGTTTTCTGTATCTGTAAATACATCTGAGAAAATCGAAATTTACCACCTTAGTGATTACTTCTTATAATAATATGTCAATTTTATGTTTCTTATAGGCCTACTCTACCTTTTAAAGGAAGTCTCAATTAATTCCTGTTCCTTTTGGTTATCATGGTAATACTATTCTTGCCGGCTTAGCTGTCTGCGATGAGGGGGAACTCTTCAATTGACGATAAAATAATGAAAAATGTGATCGTTTAATTAGGGCTTCCGGAGCCGGGCAGTAAATGCGGTCTTTCATTAGCAGTCCCGTTTGATGTGGCGCGAATGCCTCTAATAACAGGACACCTTGAATTGGGACGTTTGACGGCACCTTTATGATAGCGGGCGTAGATACTTACTGTCTATGTTTTATGAGCGCACGGGCTTTTGTATAGGATCAAGTACCGAGACTAATGGCAAATACTGTTTATAATTTAGAACGTTGCACGTTAGCTTTGTGTAAATCGGGTGAGCAGTTTGGGGATACACCCATACAATAATATTATACGTCATTCAATAAAAAGTCAATAAATATGTAGATAATTGCACATATACCTATGACATACCCTCATTAGTTGCTAAGGTTTAATTGTGTATGTAGGTGGCGGGTAGTTTTAATTCATGTTAATAAATTAGTCAGTCGATAGCCCTTGCCCCCTTGCCTTTCATTGACGCCTCAATACCTACCTATTTTGTCAAAATATAGTACATTATATTTTTAGTGTTCTGTCCGACTGTCTGTATATCACAGAATCATCTTTTATCAAGACACTCGTTTTCACTGAGTGTGTATAAAATTAATGCTATTACCGACTCACATTTGGTCTGTTTTTTATAAGGATTGGAACTCTATTAAATACTGTTGCTTCGCTTTTTGTCTATATATCTTTCACAAGACTAAATGTGTACGAGTAAATGTTGCATGTAGTATACGCCAGAACTTCTCTTGGCAGGAAGGAAGACAACGAAGGGCTCAATTGATGTTTGTGCGATATCGAAGCTGTCCGATACTCGGATCACGAGCCTGTCTCCTTAGGGCCTAAGATAAATCCCATATTAAATGAACCAATATAGTCCCTGGACCCAAGTCCACAAGGCGCAGATACCCGTTTACTTTGTAAGGGTTTTACGGGAAGTAAATCAAGTGCACCTGCCACACTATCTCTCCGATTCTATCGCCGACTGAGGCGTTTTAAGACGCTGTTGCTGCCCTTTTTTTTAACAAAGTACGCAATAATTGCGAACATGGGTTGACAGATTAGACTATTTCGGATAGACAATTATTAGAATACTACCGATGTAATTTAGTTACTGTGCCCGTTACAATCAGTCATCCCAGCCTATATATAGGAACGTCCCACTGCTGGGCACAGCGTTGACTATACGTAAACATCTCTAGGTATCTCTAGGTAGGTAAGTAGATAGAACTTTACTACATATTCAACCTAAATTATATTGAAGAGAGATGTTAACAAGTTTGGAAATAAAAGATCACTCCCAAACGCAAATGTTTTATTATTATGAAAATATTTCATAATACTCCGTGAAAAAATATTTATTTATTTCGAAAATTTCATAAAGCTCACTATCTACTGTCGTGAATCCATCCTTAAAATTTTTGTTACGCCTAATTTAATACGGCTATTTTGTATCCTTGTCGCAAAAAAAAACAGCATAACAACATTCCACCATAAAATTATATTCAAATGAGCATTGCTTTGTATCGAAGCTCCACAACACTCACAGGCTTACAAACGATATAAGTCACAAGTCCTCGAGGTTGTCATTAGTGCAATCCGCGCCGCAGTGACTTGTCACATTGTGTGATAGCATCACGTGACTCGCACCTTTGCCGAAAGTTATCTTACATCTATCGTAATACCCAAAGCACGCATTGTTCCCGGCCTGATTCTGTTGTCCCATCCATCAAAAATGAGCTAAGTCCTCAAGGGGCACCGCTTCTTAAGAAAACGTCCTGGTACCGCCGAAATTCCTTTGAAAATTGACTTTGTTAAAAATGAGCTTATTAGGTACTATTCTTATTTTGGTTTTCTAATGGATTGTGTAGCAGTACGGCAGTAGGTACAAATAAAAAAATTGGTTGATAGGTATATAGAAAGCCGTATTTTTTTTTTTAAAGTTTATTAATATATAATACTAAAAAAAAAAGATAAATTTATTGATGCCATAAAAATAATCTTTCTTGTAGCTAATAATTGAATTTGTGTACTTATAATTTTGAGTTACTGTTATGAGACTACAATTATTCGTATTAATGATTTTTATAAGTTTTTAAATTAGAAAGGTTATACTTATTAAAGATATGCTCCGTCCTATTTCATTCTACATCGTTTCAGAAATGTCATAACGTGTATGTTTATAATGCCATTTTATGAAATCGTTATGTTATAAAGATCGTTGTGCGAAGGTTCCAAATTCGTAAAAGAAAACCACCTAAGGGCAAGGTTTCCAAATTGCATTGTCAAAAGCTAAATTAGCCAGGCAATTCATTAATTTTACAGTGGGTACTTTAAGGCGTTTCATTTAAGACTTTTACTTATTTGCGTTTCATTTATCATCATGCTAACACTCACTTTTTCAACGCAAACTTCAATTAACGCAACGACATTCGCTTAATTATAAAAGTAATTAGTTTCTTTCCGTCTGAAGTTGTTTTAACAAATTGCAAAAGGCTACCTCCCAACTCGTAGAACTCATTGAAAAAGGTTATCTGCATCTCTCGCAGCTGTTGGAGCGCAAATTGCATTAACTTTATACCCATTCGTACACAAATAAACATCAATTATTAATGTAAATATATTATATTTAAAATTCGTTGAAATTAACGTACTTAATTATACGTAATTATTGTACGAGTACCTGCACGATACATTTTTAATGTGAATTAGAAGCTTTAATGCTAGTGGCCCAAGAATACTAATCAATCCGTGGTTACATATCTGAATATCGAATGTTAAAATACCGAATGTATTATAATATCGAATAGGTCATAATATCGAAAAGGTATTTTTGTAAAGACTTTTTTTTTAGATTGTTATAAATTTAACCTAACCTAACCTAAGGGGTTCCATACGATGCAGTTTTAATCAATCCTGAAAAGTTTTCGGTTTCAGAAAATAAACGTTTCGATATTATGACCCATTCGATATTTTAATATATTCGATATTTTAACATTCGATATTCAGATGCGTACCCCAATCCGTTAGTTAAATTAGGTATAAGAAATTAGTAAAATATTGGATAAGTATTTTTTCTTTTGTCAATTAAACAAAAATGATGAAGATATAGCCAGAAGTACCGCGTGACGTCACGCTCTGCGAAACTTTAAATAAGTAGCTCATAAGTTAGCACTACCCGAACGCGGTTCATTTTAGTATTTTTTTTTGTTTTAAATGTTCACATGTTTACATTATTTAATTATAGCTCTATTTTATATTGAAACTTGAAATTAACTGAGTAATGAGTGATAAGATGGGGTACATATCGGCTCGCATACATATTGAAAGTCCGAATGTAATATGTTTGTCAGAATGATCGTTTGTCATAACTCTTTTTTCTCTGAATCCAATAATTGTTCACAATTGTTATAAAACAAACCTAACCTAACCTTTAGTTTTCTATAGGATGACCATGGATTTAAAAATTTCAGAAAAATTTAAGGTTTCAGTGGGAAAAAAAGTATAACAAACGATGATTCGGACTAAAATTACGGTATATGACTTTTGGTGCTCCCGATAAGATGGCCTATGTTGCTACTGAAACATCTTCAGCATTAATTTTATTCATTTCATTGCACTGAAGTTGGAACGAGAGCCTCTCGCAGTGTTTAGAGTGAATCTTGTTTTATCCGTGTATGTCTGGCATGTAATTTACTACCTACGCAGCAGTGTGATA
Source organism: Choristoneura rosaceana (assembly GCA_037349165.1). Taxonomy (NCBI): domain Eukaryota; kingdom Metazoa; phylum Arthropoda; class Insecta; order Lepidoptera; family Tortricidae; genus Choristoneura; species Choristoneura rosaceana. Next base: position 1,110,779 of record JAZBNJ010000055.1, on the reverse strand, counting down.
TTTAAATAAAAAAAAATAACACGGGACAATACACACCAATTGACCTAGTCCCAAACTAAGCTTTGCAAAGCTTGTGTTATGGGTACTAAGCAACGGATAAATATAATTACATAGATAAATACATACATAGATACATACATATTAAACACCCAAGACCCCTATATACTCGTATACTGTAGTCTTTGCCCAAGACCCGAGAACAAACATTCGTATTTTTCATACATATATCTGCCCCGACACGGGAATCGAACCCAGAACCTCAAGCTTCGTAGTCAGGTTCTCTAACCACTAGGTCGCCAAAACCAAATCTGGTCGTCAAAATTTCAGAACATTACTTTACTTTAATTTCTTTAAAAATTATGTGCTTAAAATGGTTCAGTGATTTTGCAAACGATGTCTAGTTTTGTGTTAAGATTTACTACCCGGTGGATCGGCGAAATGCAGCATAACGCGATACGCAATGATAGCAGCAAGACGGCGACAGCAACAAAGTGGCTGAGCCATCGGCACTCTGTCACTATCCCCATGCTATGACTTTATCTTCAACTGGCTGCGTTTGATCATTGTTGTAAATAGCCCCTTTTGGAGTTCCGCGAAACAAGACACGCATATCAGAAGTTACAGAAAGAAAGAAAGAAAGGTTTTTATTGGAGAAAATTTTGATATTTGGTACAGAAATAAAACGTAGTGACTACCATAAAAATACATTACATTACCGGTATCTCATTAGTGACTAGTGCCTAAAAGCTTAGTGACTTTTGTAGTTCGACGTTTTTGCATTCTTGCTAAGGCTTCAAAACCATACATTAAGTAGATAAGAACATTTTAAACATTACATAATATAACAAAGTTTGTGAATCCTTCATGTTTAATAAAATCTAGTATAATAACCAATTGTTTCACCAATACTGTACTCTACGTACGCGGAACAAACCCTTCGTTTACTAAAGCAGCGCAGTTTCGAGTAACTCGTGGTGTTTGACGTTCATACCAGTTATCCGAATTTATATTGGACCAAACTTGAATTTAATTTCTAATTTGCTTTATAATATAGCGGTTTCGTATTAAAGGGATGGTCGACAGATGGCGCAACCTAATTCGTTCGTGAACCCTACCCTTCCTTGCAGACTTGAATCGATATGAACTTTGCTAAATTATTTACAACTTTACTATGTTTGAGGTTGATGCGTGAGGTTATATTGTAGATATTGTAGATACTTTGTTATATTGTAGATACTGCTAAGAACTAGATTAAAGACAGATCTCCTGCACCTTTTGGTAACTAGTTGGCAATTTGCATAAGCGTACCTACCCAATTTGAAAATAAAAATATAAAAGGAATTACGATTTTGCCTCAAATATTTCATTTTATTATGTAAGTGGACCGCAAAGGCTTCTTTTAAATATCATTTTTTGTAGATATACCTGACGACACCAGAGTTGAGGTCACGCACACAAGAACATGCCGTGTAATGACACCAGGATTTTGACATTTAGGTACTCATTCATTTTATTCATTCAGCTTTTGTGCCATCACTTCTTTTTGTAGATGAGTGTGTGATCATTCACTTCAACTCTCGTAGCGTAAAACGAAAAACAATCATGACCAAGACTGTGCCGCAAGCGACTTGGCAGTTTTTTTTTAAACAAATTATTGCAGTTGTACGCAAACAACCAGACGCTAACCCAATCTCAACTCAAAAAGTTAATTTAGAACTCAACATCACTTACTCAATAATAGTAAAATTGCTGAGCTCCTAAATCCGTTGCTCAGTTTGCGGTGACTCTTGGCACCAAGCAAGATCCCAGAAAACGACTTTATATTGTCAATGAAATGGTTTCATTTCGTATGAGGATGGTGAGTTGTAACTTACGCTTAAATCAGAGGGTCGAGTGATTAGGGTATCATAAACGTGTAGTGTATTTTGAAACAGACAGGGACACTGATGCACTTATTACAGGCGCGGCGGCCTCCCAGGAACAGTTGTGTGTATGTGTGTGCTGTGCGGCACACAGCAGCACATGTTGTGTGAGGGTGGGTAAATCACTCCGGAACAAGTTTACAAGTGTAATTGTCGTGGTGGGTGCTTTTAATTGATTTATTCGGTCCCATAACTTCCATCTATGTTGCTACAGCCTGTGATTACTACTGCGTTTGGGGGAAGTAGTGTGGAATGATTGGTAACGATTGATTTTTATTGCTTTGGGCAGGATTGCCTCATCTTGGTATTGTTAATGGATTCGCGCGCACTGAAGCGATACTATATCTACAGGAGTGAGCTTCATATTATCGATAAAAATATAATATGGACCATCCTAAAAAACAGGTAAACAATTATTGCATTCAGGGAAAAAAGAGTTATAACAAACGATAGTTCTGACAAACATCACATTCGGTCTTCCAATAAGTATGCAAGCCGATATGGACCCCATCTTATCACTCATTACTCAGTTAATTTCAAGTTACAGTATAACGTAGAGCTATAATTAAATTGTCCCAAAATTTATGTATGTGCTCCGTTGCTGTCCCTTTTGGAATCACCAAAACGTTTTAGCACCAGTGGACGACTTAATTAAAACAAGTTTAGATGCAATCCTTAATATACAGCTGAAGGAGCAATCTTGGACTCAAGCATCCCTGCCCATCCGTTACGGTGGTTTAGGGATTCGCAAAATTTCTGGCGTCGCTTTACCAGCTTTTCTATCTTCTGTGCATAGTTCAGCAAATCTCATAAGTAAAATTTTAAGGGCATTCCCTTCAAACTATGAGATTGCTGGCTTGGCAGAAGCTAGAAATGCTTTCTTAATTGCTTGCCCAGGTCAAAATTTTCCGGTTTCTTTAAATTCCCAGAGGAGCTGGGATGACATTTTTTGCAAAATTACATATGACAATCTCTTGAGTTGCAGTACAGGTTCAGAACGTGCCAGGCTTCTGGCTGTGGGAACGCACGAGGCCGGCTACTGGCTTCACGCTTTCCCATCGTCAAATACGGGAACATTTCTTGAGCCTGACACGCTTCGAATTGTAACCTGTCTACGGCTCGGGGTTTCGGTCTGCGTTCCCCATAAGTGCCCCTGTGGCAATGACGTCGACCAGCTAGGACATCACGGACTCTCTTGCCAAAAGAGCGCAGGCCGCTTCTCCAGACATGCTGCACTTAATGACATAATACGCCGGTCCCTTGCCACCGCCAACGTGCCTTCGTTGCTTGAGCCCGCAGGTATTGCAAGAGACGATGGTAAGAGACCGGATGGTATGAGCCTGATTCCATGGAAGATGGGTCGTGTGCTTGTGTGGGACGCCACTTGTTCTGACACGCTGGCTCCTTCCCATCTCCATGGAACCTGCAACAGAGCCGGTGCAGCATCCGAAGCGGCTGAAAAGGCAAAAGTATCCAAATACAGGGGTCTAGGCACCGAATATGACTTTGTCCCATTCGGTGTCGAGACCCTTGGTCCGTGGGGTCCTAGTGCCTTAAAACTTTTTAAGGAAATTTCTAAAAGGTTAGTAGACGTCACAGGTGACCGAAGAGCTGGCAGCTTCCTCGGACAAAGAATTAGCCTAGCTATTCAAAGAGGAAACGCTGCCAGCATCTTCGGGACCTTGCCTAAGGGGTACTCTTTGGACACTTTGTTTTAGTTTTAGGTTAAATTTTTTATTTTATTTTAAGTTATTGTTAGAATGTTAGGTTTAATATTTATATTATTTAGTTTCTTTTATCAATAAAGTATAGTTTTGATTCCTATTAAATGATGTAAACATGTAATAATGACGTGTATTGGCTGGGATGACGACCTATACTAAAAATGGTTTCACCATTAATAATTGTGTTTGTTCTATCACATGTGTGTATTATCCTATTATTATCTCACTTGTACCTCAAATATTTTTAAGAAAATAATCATGTAGGTATAAACCTACTGATTTACGATTTTAGATTCAACTCCTAAAATAGGACGTAAGTCCTCGAGTCTTGGTGCCTATATCAATATGAAAGTAAGCTTCGATCATTCGTGTCAATTAATTGAGAATTCAGCTTCAGAAAACAAGTGAGGACCTATCTTAGGTAGGTATTTCTTTTTAATAGTTACCCAATCTTCCGCCCTAAGTGGAAACGTTACATTAAGTCTCGCACTGAAATGGATGCTTTTAACGCCCCCGATGATACTAGCCTCTAAAAGGTCCGTACATGCTTTCGTATTCAGGGTATTGACTTGAGCATTTTACCGATACGCGTAATATTCGGGCGCAATATAAAGATCATAAATATTTAATAGTCATTTTCCCACAATGGGGTGGCCATTCACACCCGTTAACCCTCAAGAGCGCCGTAAAACAGGGACCGATCGGAATCACATAAATATCCCAACCCTCTGAGCTTACTAAGCAGAATTATTTGCTTGTTCCAGTTATTGTAGCTTTGGCAAATTATTTTATTCCATTAGTAACTCTGGCAATAGGGGTTTTTGGTTGTAAGTGGCGATTATTCGAATGTGTTCTCGTAGTAACATCCATACTAAAGGTATTATGTATGCGAATGTGTGTTTGTATGTTTGTCTGTCTTTCACGTCCAATTTTGGCATAAAGATCATTTATAGATCAGGGAGTGACATATATATGCCACTTTTTATCCCGGAAAAATGCACAGTTCCCGAGGGAACAGCGCGCGATAGTTAGAAACTCAATTTTTAATACCATGAAAGTTAAATATTGCGACAGTAAGTTACATTTTGACAGAAAAATAATCTTCCCATTTCTGTACTTTCAAAAATATTCAGGTAAGTGTTAAGTATTTAAAACACGGAGTAAATAATGCATTGATTTCACAACAGATCGCACTGGTGCTTTCCTTTTTGACTGCCCTGTCAAGACACTTCAGATACAAATGCTGGTCTTGAAAGCCGTTTTATATGGCACGTGACCTCGCCAATAGAGATTCTTCTTTTTTGTTTGTTTATCTCGACTCCTGTCGGAGAGCGGTTCCGCCTCTCGTCTGTCGTTGGCCGCCCACGCGTCGCTTAACCGACTCACTACTGACTTGTCAGCCGAATTCGCATGATATGTCCGACAGTTCGACAGCTTCCACTTGATTCTTTAAACTTGCTAATGCTTAAACGCCCACTAACCACGGGTTTTTATGGTATCACTTGACCAAGGTCTCTATTCAATGTATTTATTTTATTGGGAGGCTGAATGGAAAGCAAGTGCTGGATCTCACTCTTACTCATTGCGGATGGCACGTGAAGAAAAGATACAACATATAAATGGATTTCTTTAGAATATTGCTCTGTTCGGATTATACCCAAGCAAAAGAAACTAGTTCATTGAAGTTGTAGGTAATTCATAACAATAGCTACTCCGATATGATTTATTGTTACCTTTATCACACCTCTTGTGAACTTTCTCTGTTGTGTTTATAAGCTGTAGCAATAATGGCCTCAACTAAATATCTGAAAGTGGGTTAGATAAATAAGCAAATGAATTGTATTACTGTACTGTCTATAGTGATTCTGCACAGTTATCTTATCATCAATAACTTTGTCTACTGTTTTGTATTCCCTCGCAAACGTTTTATGAAATTAGTAGTGTACATAATATATACATACATATAAGTACATACGATTAAACACTATTCACGCTTTCGACTACCGACGCAACACTCGAACGTTAGAAAGGCATAACAGAGACTTCTTAGAACGCAATCTTGGACTCTGCTCAGTCGGTGTTTAGGTAAGAGTTGGTTTGAGTCCGGGATTCTTTTCAATTTTCCGCCAATCGAATTTGGCTGTAACATCAATCGAGTTCCCACATTTTCCGAGCGCACTTACACAATATCAATCAAGTTTTATTGGTGTTGTCGGGCCGGGCAGGCGAGGGCGGAGGAAGGGGGAGGGAGACTATTTGTATCAATAACCTGTCAATGGGCTCGCGCTCCGCGGGGACCTCTGCCCGCCTCGATACTTGGGTCTGTGACCGCAGAGATTTGATTAGAAAACTATTCTGAAGAATTACGATAGTCGTGCGAAATTTTATAATTTATAAGCGCAAGAATACCTATGTTATTCTTGCACAAACTATTCGGTGAAATCGATACCAATACTCGTATGATAAGATAGGGAAAGAATAGGTATGAAGAATTTCTAAACGCACAAGCATTCTTACTACAATATTTTAAAAGAAAGTTTGTGAAGTGTTGTTGGAATGCTTGGATGTTAGTTAAGCAAAAATGCAATCACGTCTGAATTTATTTATATGAAATGAGGTAGGTATGGTGATAGTTTAGGTTCTTGAGACGGACATAAGATAATTATCCTGGTAAATTGCATAGTACCCACAGGATAACGATAAACGAAGTCGCGGGCAAGAGCCAGTCGTTAATAAATTACAGTTACAATTTTATTGCATTGACTCATATTTATTCGGTACGGTATGAGTACCATGACTCATTCAAAAGTCTGTTTCAAGTGGTACTTAATCATCATAATAATATAAATGTGATTCGCAACAGATGAGAACCTATAGGCTATAGTTAGGTAGGTACCGATCGATATTCACCCTGAAATTAAAGAGTTTTCATCTTTCTAGTTGTAAGAAAGACTGAAACATATTGTCGTTACATTTACATGGGTTCCCATAACACTATATTATGTGCCGTAAGCGACGGTCGACAAAAGTAAAATTGGGGACACCTTATTTCCTCGGTTGGCTTGCAAAACACGTTCACGCTTGCCACCTATCCCCACATCTCAACGCTTATAGATAGTATCTGTTACACCTATTAGATGTTAAGTCGAGCGCTGCCACATTACACGTTCGCTATACACTGCGGTGTTTGAACAGCATTTAAATACGACTGGAGATGAGGGAGGAGCAATGTGTTGGTAAAGGATAGGTTGGGTCGTAATTTTAGGTGTCGTTCGCAAGTCCGTGATGTGAGGTCAGGTGAGCGCCGTCTTCACGCCGCCGCCGCCGATAACACGCTAATGCCCTCAACTTTGCACCGCAAGGGGGTGCCGGGGAGGGTAGGGAGAACAGGGTGGGGCCATTCGTGGAGGAAAAACGGGAAAAGTCAGATCATTCGCGTTATTGAACGCAAATAACTGAACTGAGTTGCCTTCAACTATACCTACTTATGTAGGTACCAAGGGGCTGATAATGTTATACCTACTTTTGCGATGTTTTTTCTGTTTCAGGGACGGAATGTCTTGTTTATATCAGTTTTGTTTATATCAGTTTTATTGTTAGCTATAACGAGAGCGAACTAAAAATTCAAAGTAGGACAACCAGTAGGTACAGCAAGAACGACAGAGTTGTATTAGTGATACACATACCTACAAAGTGGTAGGTACAAATAGATAGACACTTCTGATTCATTGTTTATCAACAAAGTCGTTGTTAGGTTTGAGTCCAAACGTTGCACCGATGTGTTATTGACAATAAATAAAAATGTTCAATTCCATTAGCGCATCATTCAGGTAATGTGCCCACCTTTAGCGATGGGCTGTTTGCGTTACTCTTTATGCATTGTTCCAGCGAAACGCGCGCGTAAACGTTAATATTTCATAAAGCACGTTCGACAAGTTCCGCGTAAACGGCGGACCCCCGATTTGTTCCGGTAGCGACTGCCAAGGTAAAGAGTACTTATATTTGCGGCAATAAACGTGAATTTATTACCCAGTTACGTTTGCAGTTTTACTGAAATGTGGAGATGTGTGAGCGGAGCGGCGTTAGCGCCAGATGCCTCCCCGCAGTCTCGCTCTAGGGCGCGGGGCTCTGGCACGTACAGTGTCATACAGCCTGTCACTATGATAACTCTTCATTTTTATTATGATCTTATATAGTTAAGACTATATAAATGAGTATAAGTATGTCGTGATCTTAATACTTCCTACACCATTAGCGTCACGAATTGGCTCATGTAAGTCCCTAGTACCTACCTGCTCATCCTGAGGTGCTATTGTCAAACAAGCAGACGTTTGTGATCATTTCATCATGTGTCTAATAATACTAGTACAATTATACAGGTGAAAATTTCAGTGTGCTTGTGAGAGTGTATATAGAGACATGTCTTACACATCATCGTGTATTTGCTGACGTTAAAACAGCTGGCTAGATTAGGAAGATTTCTGATAAATACGTATATACTCGTACGATCGGTTCCCTAACTTATGTATCCACTTTTTCATACTACAGCGTTGCACAAAAAAGTGGCTAGGTATACGTACTTATGTTAGGGCGAAGACTGTACTCGTAAAGAGGCTATATTAACAAAAGTACCTACTAAACGGTTGTTTTAAAATAATACTAAGTCATTTTAAATTTAAAGTGTTATAATATTTCAGCAGGTAATTTGTGGTCGACAAATTTTAATGTTTCCCATACATGTTCAAATTGTTCCGCGACAAAGTCGTGACTGAGCGTTTTCTTGCACAGATGTCCCTTTCTTTTTTTTCAATTTTGGAAAAGCGTGGCTTTTCCTAGTCAGAATCAAAAGCACAATCGATTGCTAGGGACAGGCCGCCTCTTGGGAACTTCCATCTTCATGACATCTGTACACATCCTTGAATTGCTTCGCAGGTTTTGTAGGTTTCCTCACGTTTACTTTCACCGTAAAGCGCGTGATAAATTACAAATGTAATTTCGCACATAAATTTCGAAAAATTCAGAGGTGCAAGCCGGGGTTTGCACCCACTATCTTCTGCTTGAGAGGCCATAGGTTAAACCATACCTACCATCACGGCTTTTTTGAGCATCTGAAATATTTCGGATTAATTTTAAGAGGACGACCACCAAAAAGATGAACAGACGATATCCGCCAACAAGCTGGCGTAAACTGAATGCGAGTGGCAGTAGAAGGCAAGATTGGATAAGTAGAGAGGAAGCCTATGTCCAAAGACGGACGCTACAAGGGCTGTTATAGAATAGAATTTTAAAATACATATTGTAATCTCGTCAGCGAGCATCGAAGGAGTGCGATGCGACCATCGGTGTCGCAGCGCGACCGCAGGGTCGCAAAGTCGCGCCGTATGCGGCTCACGTTCATCGCAATCCGCAGTTAAAAGGGGATTATGAGACAGGGCCAATAACACCCCCTTACGTGCCCTCGCGCAAGGAACTACAATAAGTTTTTACTTGGCATTTAAGTAGATATATTCCCTTTATACCTACTTACACTCGTATTTCTAATTCGTTTATTCGGAGTAAATACTTATGCTATTTCATTTGTGATAAAGTAAATTTCTACGCTGTCTTCGTTCATTGATCATAACGATTGCATAGCCCATTTGATCTGAGAAGAGCCTAACTACAAAGTTTTGAGTGTGATTTCGATCTCCAATCTCGTATCGGGACAGATATTACCAATGATCATTTATCATTTAGGAAAAACTAAATTCGAGAAAATAATAATTAGATGTGTAAAATTAATTTATACATCGACTTAGGCAAAAAAAAAAACAGTACCTAGGTGTAGTAAAAGTTGTTAGACAAACTGAAATTAGACAAACTTTTAACTTTTTTTTTACTATTTAAAAATTGTTAATTGTAAGTAAAAAATGTTTTTTGTACTTTATGTTTATTGTGGTAAACCTACTTATTGGATGGTAGGTGTACCTATACTCCACCAGAAAATTCTGCTAATAACCCCAGACAATACCTTAAATCAATCTAAATGCGTGCTAACGCACCAATGACCAATTATTTAATATTTAAATATTCAGCACAATTTACAAATATAGAAAAGTGAAAAAAAGTTGAACTAAAACATTCTAATCTCAGCAATTAAACACGCAGACCGCAATAACAATAAACGAAGCCCATTAACAGCAGCGGCACTAGCGCAAATGAAAAATTCAGTCGCACGACAAATTCAATCAGAGCATAAAGTGGCGTCATCCAGCAATTTCTGCGATTGAAAACAGTTTTACAAGCAATAAATTGCTGCAACACCCGGGGAGGGTATCTTGAACATTTATTAGCTACAACCCAGATTAGATTAGCGTTGCATCCCGAGCCCCGGGGCCAGGCGGGGGCCCTGGGGCTAGCAAGCCCCTGGGGGCCCCGGAATTTGTCCCAGTAATGCGGCCACGCGCCACACTAATTCGATGGAGCGCCGGAACCGACCCTCGCCGATGTGACTCGAATGACGCTTCGCCACTGTTTGGCTATAATTGAATAGTGAGGGTGTCACCCGTTGTTTTCCTAAAGATAACTTTATAGTCGTTTTGCATAATTGCCGGCCGTGACGCTCTAATTTGTCGCAATTTCGCAATCTGTCACAGTTGTTGTTTAATCAATAGGAAATCGTTGGGTCGGATATAAATAACAGTTGGTAGAACAAGTGAAACTTTTTCTGTATTTTTATGATAAAGACGGGCTCGATACCAAAGCCACGCTATGGCTACGACTACGTCATAAAATTTAGATCAGAGGCCGTTTTTGTATGCGAAATCTGTCATTTGATTGCGATTGCGAGCATCAGAAACGTTAGGCAATACGGTATCAGATTAGAAAGACGAAAATGTGTAAGTTTATCTTTTTAATGTGAAGGAAAAATCCTAATCTACATAAAAGAACATAAAAAGTCTGGATATGCTTTTTTACTATTGAAGTCTGGTAGAGCTACGTAGGCGTTACCAATATTCCACAGAAGGACGATAGGCGTTCTCTACAAGACACGTAACGCCATCTAACGGTAGCGCGGCAAACGACAGTGCGGCACAACACCCATAGATACGCGCTTCTGATTTCAGAGCGTTAGATTTCATGAAACTCATCGCGGTACAGTTTCGTTTGAAACATAAACTCAGGCTTTTTTTTACACTGGATACCAACTTCGTTGATTTGCAACATAGTCAGGAACGTTCTGTAGGTAGGTACCTAGGTTTTGGTCTAGCATCAACCACAGGCGAATGATTTTTGAAATCGCATCTCGCAAAACACCATTGGGAAGTAATAGTGAAAAATTGTTATACTTACTCGTATTTTAAATACAACTAGAGTCCTTACCTTAGTACTTACAAAATTACAGCTACATTACCTAATTTTGTTAACTAGTCGAACATTGAATTTTGGGTGTAGTTTTGTAGCTACCTACAAACCTATACCTATATCATTATCAAACGGTATTTTCGAAAAAAAATCGATCATCAGTACCTACTTAATTAAAGAGAAAATCGACGCCAACACGGCAGCGGCTTAGGTTGGTAGGTACTTTATAAATTCTCGAAGTTGCATCTCGTTTAGTTCTGCATTCTTTTCTTAGTAGGTATACCTAACTTTACTTATGAGCTTAGAAAAGATAATATGTATTTCAAGCGTTTCATTAAAAGTCATTTGCCATTTTTTCAACAGTTTTTACTTAGCTTCATTTGCTACCTTTTTTTTTATTCCACTGGAAGGCAAACGAGCAAGTGGTCTCCTGGTGGTAAGAGATCACCACCGCCCATAAAAATCTGCAACATCAGGGGTATTGCAGACTTACTTAGTTTACTTTTACTTAGTATTCGAGATAAAATTGATTTGAAATTTAATATAAGAGGCCATAAATATTCGATGACAATGAAAAATTATGTGGACGAAAAAAATTTGGAGTTGCCATTGTATGGTGATCTCTTTTCTACTATTTTTAACCCTCGGCGCAAATATAAGTGCGCAAGTATTAGATTTTGATGCGAATTTTCAATGAAAATATGGAACGAGATAATTTTTTGGCTAAGTTTCATTAAAATTGGTTCAGACGTTTTTGAGATATTAAACTTTGAAATGACAATGTCGGAGGTTGTTTAACGTCTCCAAATTGGTTATAGGTAGAAAAATTTGTCTACAGAGACTTATCTGTTTAAAATTTGTACAAAATCGCTCTAGGTTTTTATTTTAAACTCTATTTATGTATTTAATAAGATATTATCTACTGGGTTTGTTCGAGGATTGCATAATCAAAAACAACAGAATTATGTTAACAAACATTTAATTTTTATCGTTTAGCAATATATTATTCATAGATAATAACTATAATTTAACTACAAAGTTACTATATAGGTACTTCTATGTCTCCGTTGCAAATGTATCCAGCTTTTGGAAACCTTCTTAAAAACACTAAATATGATTTCTACAATTTATTTAATACATCTATGCTTATTATAAACGCCTAAGTTTTCTAAAACAATTTAGTTTTTTGATGTATTGCACATTTTACCTATTAAAGTTCAGGTGCGTCAAACGTATTCGCAAGGGAACAGATTGCCGACACAAAGTAGGTACTAACTAAACCCAATTAAGTTTTGAATACTGTCATTTAATGCATTTATTAAACCTTAATTGGCTATAACTATAACACGAACTTTGCTGAAATCATCACTACATGACAAAACTATTAGGAACATATTGAAACAGTTACATACAACTAAAATTAAATATTATTTTACAATATAATACAGCGGTTCACGTCGAACAAAAGGTCATAATTACAAACGTCGAGGCGTTAAAGATCCTGGTGTACATCCATTTGCAGGTATTCACAACACGTGTAAAGCGCAACTCGTATAAATGCATTCGCGATTCAGTACGTCGATTCACTTCAGTCTGCACAATGCTTATAGCCCACATCATTAAAGTCAGCGGAGCGGCGGCGCCCGCGCACCCGACACCGGTCCAGGAGGACTTCAGAACAATATCGCAACTACGGAGATCTCGGGGAAGTCAGGCACGTTTTATTACTAAGTGGGACTGTGGGGCGGGTGAGGGGTGTGCGGGGGATGCGGCGGTAGCGGCTGGGGGTGCGGGCTGGGCGCGCGCAGCGAGTCTGGCGAGGAGCCGGGAGAAGCGCGGCGCGGGGGGTACGGGGAGAAGCGGTGCTGCGCCAGCGGGGAGGGCGCCGCGCCCGGCGGGTACACGGGCCGCGGCAGCTGCAGCCCCGAGCCCGACGCCGCGAGGTGCTGCTGGGCCAGCAGTTGCGGCGCCAAGCACGCCCACTGCCCCCACAGCGCCGCCGCCGGCACGCCGTATAGCGGATACGCCGCTCGCAGAAACAGCTGCGACCGCGCTGCCAGGATCGCCTTCTCTTCCAGCGTCAAGTTGTTATTGTGCTGGTCCAGATCGAACGGCCGCAGAGGTGAACGCAGATAGTGCTGCTCCGCTAACATCGACTCCATCGTCTCCCTGAAAGAGCACAATAACCACGTTTTGAAAAAAAATGTTCCCATGCTTCTATCATTACATTAAAAACGTATTTCAATACAAATAAATGGGTGTGTGAGCGTATCTACCTATGATTGGCAGCGCTGAAGCGCGCCTCATCAGGGAAGACGGATGTTCTTTCGTGCTCTCCCGTGATATAGAATCTCAACAAAGAAAAAAATTCAAAATAAAACATTTGTAAATATGTAGGTAATGACCGATTTGTATCAATTATTTCATGTAGTAATGTTCAGCTATGTAATAGTGGGCTTTTTACGAATTGAGAGAAATCGACGCATTATAAATTTTACGGTTGCAATCGTTTAATAGTTCTGAGCTTATAATTAGAGCGATCGAATTGGTTGAGAAGTAATGGGTAAAGATGGAGACGTAATTGAGTACCCGGAGGCATCAATCAGTGTCCGTTCGTCGCTCGTGTTTGTTTCAGAGAGTGGAGCCGGGCGGCGCGATTAGAGCACGAGCCCAATTCTGTCGTATGCTGTACGTAATGAGGCTAATGAATGCGCATGAATGAATGATACGCGGCTGTCATTTCAGGTACCTGCCCAATTATTAACCGTCATTACTACCTACGTAACTACCTATTACAACGAAAACTTTCTGTGAGTATTTTTGAAATCTGATTGATAAATCAATTGGATAGAAAGATGTTAATTATGGACAAAATTACGAACAAATCGAATAGTCTAATATTTACCTTTCGAATTCGGTGAGACGTGAAGAGTCTCGAAATCCCTTGGCGAATGGATTACTGTCGATTTTCAGTTTCGTGATCTGAAACAAAAGAGACACGGTTATTTTCCCTCAAGGTATTCAACTCAATATAAAATAAAACGTTCAGTGCTCTGGGACTTGTTCTCGATCTTTAAATTAAATTTTCTTTTAACGTTGGAGAAAATTAACGCATATTATTATTATTAATGATTATTTGAAAATCAATAAATAAAAAACAAACATTAATAACGCGGCTTTAATTTCAATTACGTTCCAAAGAAACCAATTGCACCGTGGTGATGGTGATCCAAGATCACTATATCGGGAGTAGGCAGGTAGGAAACACTTGTGCTTGTTCAGATTGGGGGTCTGCATTATTATTAATTTCAAGCGGAAATTGAGTCCAGAACCTCAAGTTTCGTAGTGAGATTTCCCAACCAGGGGGCTCCTCGAGCGCCAAATACTTATAATAAATGCTCATGTTTCATCGGATTTCTCTGCATTTAATGCGCTCTGTGATCCTGTGGCCCACTATGAACCGGCCGGGGCACCGCCCGCAGAGCGCCGGGCTCCAACTAATAAGGTTAACTTATTGACGACATCTACCTCCGTTTATCACTTTAGTTCACGGCGTGATCGCACTATTATTTTACAGCTGAACGGGAGGGTGTTTGCATTGAATTAAACACACATTAGGTATTTTATGGCATGCTTATTAGGAGGCTTAGTCGGTGTTTACGGTTAACATTAGGGATAACATTAAGGACAACAAAGCAGGAGTAATGAAAATGAATGTACTCGATGTGGTGTCTTGATAATTTTAAAGTTACTTATTTGTTTTCAAATAGGTACATAGTTTCAACCATAACTAATATTTTAACAGTTATTGCATTCGCCTATATACTTCAGTAAATGTACCTACCTATCTAAAAATTGAATGACCATTGATTAAAATTCAATTATTACCGTTTAGGTACTAAGTAAACATTGGATTGAATTCAGTCGATGCACTCATAAAGCAAATATTTGATTTAAGGCAAGGCAAGGTGTTAAAAAATGTGTTTGGCACCGCGGAGGCAGCGGCAATGAGAAATCGGCCCCTCGCTGTGTCTCCCTGCTGGGACTCACACAATTTCTGAATAATATTTACGATAAACCTTCCACGGAAACCAGTGACCATTAAGCCACTCCGTCCATCTAATATCCACCTGAATTAAATCAATAACGGCAATAATCCCACAAACCAATTTTAGCACCTCTTTATCAACTGTACCTAAAGATCCACAAACATTGTTCAGCTTGGAGAGTGAACGTTGAGAAGTGACGCGTTGTTCTTTCGTCTTTGAACGCCAGAGAAATTTTACAAAAAAACACTTACACGTACCTATACATGTGTACATAATACCTAGATCTCTCATCCATCAGTACTATATGAAAACATAAGTTTGTATGACTTTTGTGTAGTTGAAAGAATACATGTGGCGAATTGAGTGTCTTAATTAAAATTCTGACAGTAGAAGTCATAGAGTTAATTCTTTATTACAAAGAACATTAATTGAATAACATAATCTGTATTAAGATCTACAAAAATAACTAGCTCGTAGTATTAATTTTAATAAAATTGTTGAGAATGTCGGTATAGTGTCAATTATTTTACAGATTTCAACGATTTCTCGTCTTTTGATGAAGATTTATTGAATACATTTGTTTGATGTGCTCCGTCGGAAGGAGACGCGTTAATCTACACAGAGACTTAAAATACACTCGAAATCATTGTCACGGATCAAAGAGAACAATAAACAGTACAAAATATTGACTATCCCGTGACAAATCTTCGGCTGCCGCAACTAACATAAAAATCACAAACAAGTCAAACAACATGTCGTGGACTAATGAATACAAAAATAAATACAGAGAAGCTTTAATACAAAAAATATGTATTTTAATCGAAGGTAGTTACAACTTTCCAATTAATCAGTTTACTCTTGAAATTAAATCAAAATTTAGTGGCTGCGGCTGCGGAGCGACTTGGGTAGACTCGCCTGTCGCACAGAACTATTACAAAAACGTACTTTAAGGTAAATATAGTAGTTAGCTGATGCATCTAATATAAAATAGAATAGTATCTATTTTTCATTATCGGCGACCTTAGAGCAACGCAAGCTTCCTTCTATCTAAGTCGGCGATTCATGTTGCGATCCTGTCTAAATTTAAATCATTGTTAGTTAGGATACTTTAACTTGCTGAGGCATCTAATTGAGATCGGGTTTGGTGTCCTTTTTTCTTCCTGTTAATTTATTTACTTATTTGAAACGGTTGTCTTTTTCAAAGATTTTTCTTTTTACCCGCGACGGAACGGAGAAGGTCGTGAGGTTGTTTGTTTGTGCGCAAAACGAATGTTCCTATTTGTCTCCAGAACGGATGGACCGATTTAGTTGCTTTTTTATTTTAACTTCTTAAAAAGACTATTGTTAATTATTTAATTTTATTTTATTATATATGTTGTTTTATATCTTTTATATTTTACTAGCTTTTGATCGCGGCTTCGCCCGCGCGAAATCCGCGCGGTCATCGCGCGCTGTTCCCTTACCTACTGTGCTTTTTTTCGGGATAAAAAGTACCTAGTGTAATTTTCTGACCCATAAACTATCTCTATGCCAAAAATTACGTCAATCAGTCGCTCCGTTTCGACGAGAAAGACGGAAAAATATACAAACACACAGTTTAGAAATTTATAATATTAGAATATGGACTAAGTTAAAATTTTGTCAATATTCCGCACTGTAATTGACTGTAATACGAGTACGAGTAAGAATATGTCTGCTGTATTTGTCTGTTAGTGGGTTATCATATCACTCGTCAATATCATTAACACATTTGTACATCTTATTATCCTGTGTTCGTTATTATCATGTGTTTTTATGTACAATAAAGAGTTTTACAATACAATACAATACCTACAATACATTGATTTTTTCTATTCTTTTATAGTGTTGTACTTATTGGCGAACCTAAATAAATAAAAACCGATCTCGATTGCGGGCTAGGTAGGATTTAAGAATTTAAAAAAGCCTAAAAAGTTAAGCTTTCGCTAACATGACAATAGTGGTGTCGTCTGCTCGCGAGCTCGGTCCGAGAGTTCCGAGACGGGATGGGTCCACGCAAGGCGAGGGTCACGGTGTCGCGGCAGCTACTTACACTTGCACACCCACCTGGCGAGCTCCATTGACTACAATGGCCGCGCTCTCTCGTCGCGCCTGCGCCTGACGTAATGAGTGCGCCTACAATGCGAGTAGTAGCTGACAATATTGACGCATTATACATTATGTATGCCTGTCGGACCGCCCGTAATTGTTTTCGATGGGTTGACACCGTTGGTTTCGTGATTTGCGTTACCATAAACGATACGGGGACTTTTTCGAAATTCAGAAGTGCTTAACATCATCGTGTTTTATACGAAGCTTCATAATATATCAATGGGGGAGCGTTGGAGAATAATGAATGTGACGTTTTCTCGCTACCGACGTTTATTGGATTTAGTACAAACATAAGAACGAGGCGTGTCAAAATAACCTAATTTAAGTATCAACAAACGTTCGCCTTGGGCGGCGGCGGCTCCGCTCACTGACAACATTAAAGGCGCCATAATGACATTATTCCCGAGCGGGTAACAAAAAAATCTCACAAAAAGGCGTCAAGGAGAGAAATGAGCGTCGCCCGCGCACCGCAGCGCTGCAAACGATGCTCTAATTATTGGGGTGGTGATGTATTGTATGGAAGAAGGTATAAAATACAAGCGCACTCGGCAACCAAATATCTATTTTTGTTTCTTCCGTTAAATATACTACAACATTAATGTAGTATAAATTTCTCGTATACATATAAAACTACAAATGTGATTCATTATAATACAAACAAGCAATTTAGTCATACGTCAGAAACATGCTCAGCTCAATTTCAATATTATTTACAAAATAAAATCACCATGCTCTAGGACATCCACTGTTAGACACAAGCCTCCTCCTATAATATAATACCAAACGTCTAATGTAACTCAGTTATTAGATAAAAATTTACAAAGTAGAAGAGATCAGCGCTAATCCTTTCGATAACGTTTCAATTAATGATGAAGAACACATCCCAACTATTTCGTGAAGTTCATAATACTTACCATATATTGAAACATGATAAATCATGGCGCTGGGTTGTCATGTAAACACGCAAGAAGTGTGACAACGAAGACATTCCAGGGTATAAATTAATGCCGCGTAGTGGGTACCACGCTGATTGACATAAGGGGCATTGCGCGGACGGAGACGTAGCGGTTTACGTACGACGCGCTTTTGAAGAAACATGCTTTCAAATTGCATTATTGCATGTTTAATTGGTAGTCAGAATAAAATTACTGAACGGAAAATAAAAAAGTACAGGAATTTGAAGGTAATTTTCTTAAAATTATTTCATTAGTCTGTGATGCACCAGATGGTAAATTAACGATCGCGATCGCGAACTTCGTTATTGTTTCGTAATAAATGATCAGTCACGAATGTTTATTGTGTTATATCTCGAAGTATTTTAACGACGAATTATGTGGTAATTGTTAACCAATATTAGCACCCAGTTCAACTGTTTATTGTACATTGCACAAGAGGGGTTTGAGCGAAGACGCTCTGGGCTCCGGAACGACCTACAGCTGCCAGTTTTAACGACGCTTTCCAGAAAACCGATGCTTTATTGACAATAATTCCCGAGCGTTCCCAAATTGCGCTGCATGTGGCGACTGCAAACCGGTTCCACGTGTGATAATGCACCCAGCATCTTGTGGCTTTAGTGTTTATACAAATTAACTTCCTTAAGAGCTGATGGTTGGAAAAACGTTTATTGGTGGCAAGACTTGGTACATTTCTGTCTCTAGCTTTAGCTACAGCGAGGTGCAGTTAAATTATATTACAAAATGAAAGATCTTTGTAGTAAGATGCCACTATATTTTGCTAAAAATTTAAATCTACGAGTGACCCTAGTGTCAGTAATGTTCTTCATCATCCAACCATTCGATAAGCTGCAAGCTGTCACCGACACTCCCAATGGACAATATGAAAGATATATTATGAAGATCGTACAGGTCTTCTGCTACCTCTGCTACTATCCTTATCAGCATTCTGCATACCCACATGGCTTCAATCAGGATCACCGCAAATATAAAGTAGTTTGAACCAGGTTTGTCGGTTAGATACATCTCGGACAAGTTCTAATTTATCGGCAGTCGCTCATTGTTCTCCCTGTTTATTCTGATGAGAAGATCTTTGAGAGGACCCACTGTAAGTATGAGGTCTACCTTGCACTCGTGCCCGAAGTGTCGACTCCAAACGCGGAAAATCAACGAATATGCAATTTGCCACATTTCAAATGTAGCAAGTAATTTTTCTATCTATTCCCCTTAATAGAAAGTAATTTTAGTCGCAGCATTTATTATTATTGAAATGTATGTGACGTGTTGACGTGTGTCATTGCTATTTTTTTATATGGCTAAGACAGTTGGGCTGAGCTTTTTGATTTGATCCTGATATGTTCACAAGTTTGCAAAATATAGTCAAAAAGGTTCAATATGGCAATTTCCCAATTTTTTTAAACTCTTTTCAGCAGCAGCAATTTGCGTTTATTAGACAAGTTTAATCCCATTTAATAAGTTTTAAATTAATTAGCAGCTCGCGTACAACAATAAATGTTTAGTTTTTCCCCTGGTGCTGCGCAGACGCCATAAATCCAGCCGGGCCGCACACGACGGCTCCGCGTGACGTCACACCTCGGGTGATCGATGGCGTGATCGAGCGGGACCGCACTAGTCCATTCACCAAAAACAAACCGCGAAAGACCGAGACGTAAGATCAATAAATAAATTCATTCAAAAAATATTTTAAATCCACTTTTAACGAAAGTACGTTGACTTCTTGAATTTTTGAGTAATGTTTGTCTTACATCGAGTCTTATTAATTTTGAAAATTATTTACGTTCAAATTATGTGTACTTATTAGTAAGAGACTTTTATTAAAAATCTTTTAATCCGCTCATTCTGTACGATCTTCCTAATTAATTTATTTGGTGAATTTAAATAGTTTACCAAGTACTTAATGGCTGCTGTTGCAGACATTGTCTGTTTTCACCAAAATGAAACACGATCGAATTGTGATTTTTTTTTATTGCAAAAGTTATCGAACACTAAAATAATTCAATAAATAAGAGTAATTTCAAATTTAAATCATTTGTTTTGGCAATTTTAAACAATTTCACAGTTAATGACGTGTTTCGTGGTCTATCTCCGGGTGTCTATAAATGTTTCCTTATGTTCTCATTGCATTTACAAAAATAATGTTACTGGGTATTAAAAATGACAACTTAAAGGTCAAGATAGATAATAATCTTTAGCTATGTAATTTTAAGTTCTTAAGAGTCGTCAAGTATAAAAGGACTACATTAAAGAATGAATCGATTACTGGGAAGAAAGAATCGCAGGCGGGAGCAGCGCGGGCGCGGGCGGGACGCTGTGACACCTGACCGCAGCCATTTTGGCCCATGAAATATGTTTATTTGTCATGGCTGCCCTTTGTTATTGAAATTGTGTTTGCCTTTACTCCTTCATTATATTGTATGATTATGCTCGAGTAGAACTCGTTTGTAGCTAGTCAATGTGAGAATAGCTTTGGAGATTTTAGAATATTGATTGTTGATATCTACTGAGAAATGAGAAATAAATTTCAATTAAGTGTCTATTGAACATTGTCATGCATGAGTGCGCAGCGCGGGCGCAGTTATTTCCGTGATTATCTCCTCAAGCCGCGTAATGCCCGCTCTACGGCGTGACTAACAAAATACTGACACGATTTCTCTAATCGTTTTATTACACATTTGTCTCTACTAAGCATCTAACTTATTCGTATTACTGTTGATCTTGTTGACATCGATTGTAAAGTCAATTTACGAAGCTTATTTTTTTAACATACGAACCTAATGGGTAAACAGCATTTATAAACATTTTAAGCAGCTCTGCAGGTTACCATCCGCGAGTTTTTACTCAAGAATCCTCAGTAGAGCTATCAATCATAACAAATTCACAAGTCATCGGCTATTAAAAAAACACATTGTGTGCATTGGGGATGCGCAAACGCTAACAAACATTGTCACCTCGCTGCGAGTCAAATTCTGGACAAAGGCTTGTACACAACCCAAGAGAGGCGACAATGGTGTGGTGGGTGTAGAAGAATATAAATATTGAAGCAGGTCGCTGCGTCCGCGCCGCGGTTCCCGGGAACTACCCCGCGGAGCGGTTGGCGACGCTGCGTCTCACACTGCGACACATCACAAAAAACGCTATTCACTTTTTTGTAGCTTTACAGTCTTATCTTGTCTTATATCAGCGTTCCAGTATGATAAAGCACCAATAATGATGTTTCGTTTCGAACCGATTAAACAACGTCGCGAGCCGGTGTAAAATTGTGGTGACACTTTTTTTAAGAAAACCTGGTGGTTAGCCTAATCTGACGACCGCGAGTTATAAATTACAAGGTGAATATTAAAAATTAGAATGTTATTTCATCGTCTGAATAAATGTGAATTTTTATGGTTCCGTGGCTCGAAAACAACAGAACCCTTAGGTACAGGATCAATCGTTTTTATCTATCACACCCAACCAATTTGCTTCGATTCTACAAGACCGAGCAAGTGGATCCAACCATGGACTAGTAACGAAAATAAATGAATTTCGAATATGAGTTCATTGTTGTGACCCCTATATTTTAAATTCAAAAGTGTCATCTTTTCAGGATTTAAAAATACAGGTACAATTTAAAAAAAAACGTCGAAGAAAATCACTTGTTACGTGTGAGCTCAGATGTATAATAATTACCTATGTTTTGCTAGCTGTTGCCCGCTAATCCGTTTTTGTTTATCATTTTAGGCCTCGCGCGCGAATTACGCATTATGCAATTTTCCGGGACGAAAACTATTACTACACTAGGGCCTCATATCAAATTTCATTTAAATCGGCTCTGCCTATTTGACTTAAAAAAAGTAAATACAAAAATAGTCATTAATTACATACACTAACACCAAACCCATGACCTCCAAAAATACATATATAGTCTAATTAAGATTACAGAAAATGATAAGATTACCGATGTCTATGTGGATTTAAAATAACATGATCTATATTGACATTATGCCAGTAAGGTATCCCGACTCGCACTTGGCCGGGTTTTATAGTCATGAACGACTTGTTCAACGGGGTCTTTTAAAAGCTTAAAGTTATGCGGGCTTAAGTCATATCGATCTCGGTTGGCGCGCAGGTGCAAACATGCTAAGTGTATTCTTATTGTTGTAAGGGATTGGTTTATCAGTGACACTATCTCCGCTGTTCGACAAATGTTTAAGCTGTCAGAGGTGTGACGTCAGCCAATTCGGGCAGAGCGATGCGCGCGCGCCGCCCGCGATCAAACCGCCGATATCCCGCTTTTAACTTGTGAAGTGAGTAGACAGGAATTTTAGATTTGCTATGAAAGACTGATTATACAATGAACGACCGTTTATTTTATTTTCAAAAATTACCGTGGTCGTTTTGACGCTACTGAGCGTTATATTTCGTTTAATTCAATTTTACCTTTAAGGGCTGTCACAAGGAAGGTCAGATGCTAGCACTAAATCTAAAGGCGCGTTTGAATCAATGGGAATCAATAGCTGCCTACCCTGGGGAGTCATTTGTAGCTCACGTAGGTGGAGCTTTCGCTATCGCTATTACTCATGGATAGTTAAGCAATTATAAGGTAAATATCATGCCGCATTGTTTTCACAAGGTAGCTACTTACATGTACCTAGTACTTAACACAAGAAAAGTTTATTTGAGCAAGAATATTTTGTACATATTGTGTCCTGAATTTATTAAATGTTGTTCTGTAGGGGCGTAGTTGGTTCCACTCACAATTTTACGAACAAAGCTATTACAAATGGTTCGAAGCAGTTAATTGACGAGTGAATGAAGATTTATCTGCCGCGTTGTCGATATAAAGTAGCTTCCTTTATGAACCTCAAAACGTCCTAATTATTTTACTACACGGAACGAAACAAAACGAGAAAGTCGGAGACGCCCAAACGCTCTTGTGACAGAGAATTAATTGTGCATGGCGACATATGCGGCGCGTGCGGCCGCTCAGCCAGCGGAGCTCGGCGCTATAGCGGGAGCGGGAAAAAGACAATTTACTAGCCAACCAAGTGCGTCAGACGAATGTTACTTACTCAACAGTTCAAAAGGACGGAAGAAAAGTATGGGAATCCAAAGTGCACCGTGCATAGCTGGACATCGTTTAAAGCGTGGGTAGGTATATTTAGCGCGCGTGAAAACTTTAATCGTCACCGTCAGGCACGCGTCAGCCGCGCTATCCGTCCGTCGTCGCCCCGCACGCGTGTGGCCGCCCGATAGACAAAAAATGATGTGCCACCTCCCTTTGTTCCACTGGACATACCTTTCAGCGAGATGCAATTAGTGCCGCAAAAATAGAGCTCATCGATAGTCAGCCGACAACACGCCGCGTTCTTAAACGTTTAGCTGTCTGATCTATTTTGGGAATCGAATGTAGATACTCGTAATGCGATTTTGTTAATGATTGAGTTGCGACGTAGCTTGTCATTAGTTAAACGATAAAAGAGCTAATATCGTCACATACGTAACATCGTTGTTGAGTAGCGCCGTACCCCTTATGTATGTGTCGTACGGTCATGGTGGTTGGCGGTAACAGGTTGATACAAATTTTCCTTCTCTCTTTTTCATTCAGTCAATTTTATTCATTCTCTTCCCCTGTAAAGGCAGCGGAGACACCGTAGGTACGGCGTGGCGAGTCTTTTCGGCGGTTGCAGTTGCTGACCACAAATATTGGCTCTATGCATGACATCAGCGCCACCTAGCGTCCGCAACTTTGTTGGCTCTGAGGCTCTGACGTTTTGAAATTTCATGGCGACAATGTGACAAAAATCAAACCTATCAAGTATTAATTTACAATTCAAAACTACTGTGACACCGTGATTTGGGTGGACAAAAGGTTGTGAATTCATTTTTGGTAATTAAAATTAAATGAGGTAAGTAAAATTTATTCAAAAACTGTTTATTTATACTTTTACAAAAAAAAAGGTAAAACAAAAAGGTAAAGCTATCTTAATGATTTCTTTAAATAATAGTAAAATTATATAATTGTTCTTATATCGCTAGTAATAAATTAGTAAATATCGTTTTCAGATCAAAATGACTACTTATCATTTTGAAGAACGGTTTTGTAAGCATCACTCAATATAAAATTTCAACCACAAACCGTTTAATAAGGAAAATTGTTGTTATCTGCTGGACATGTCCGGGATGTAGAGGAACAAAACAGGAACAGTGTTCAATAATTCAAGCTCGCATCGTAGTTAAGTCTAAACAAATTGCTTAGTTAATGACAGATTGAAATGAGTATGACAAATGACCGAGCCTAGATTATTTCTACTTTTGGCCACTATGAGCGCTGCGATAGATTTTATTACCCCCACCTAATACTTCGCACCCAGCGAATATGGCCGGGTCAATGGAAGTCAGATCAGAGGCCTTATTGCCTAACGTTTCTGACACTCGCGATCGCAATCAAATAACATATTTTGCATACAAAAACTGTCATTTAATTGCGATCGCGAGTGTCAGAAACGTTATTGCCTAAGGCCTCAGGTATCATCGTTGATGTCAAATTCGAATCATCTAAGCTGCCAGCGATATCTAGCCCACCAGTTAGGATCCCATGGAACGAAACGCGTTATTTCATATTCAAACCCAGATAACTATGGTGGGTATACTCACGAGTTGATTTTGGTAGGCGGTAACAGCGGTAAAGACGCACTCAGGGAATATGAACGTCTTAAACTCCTCCTGTTCTAGGTCGGTGATGGGCGCGTTGATCGCCCCCTCTCGCCGCAGCACCAAGTGGATGCGAGGCTGGTACTTGTGCATTGAGTTCAGCACCAACTGTTTGCATAAATAATAAGTCTTGATATTATAAAGGGTCGAAATACCGAATTACGAGTACTTACCTAAAAATCATAAATGACATAGGTACTAAAGCCGAGTTTAGACTTGCAGGAAAAATCGTGCAAGTTGCATTTTTATTTTCTTTTTGTATTTTCTATGAGTTTTGTTACTTGAAATAGATGAATATTATTATATTAATATAGCGAGGCCGTAAAGCTAACGAGTTTGTAGTGGTATTTGACCGTTACATACAATGCCGCTGCAAATTGCAATGTACCTAATGCAACTTGCACGATTTTTCTTGCAAGACTAAACTCTGCTTAAAATAGTTAAGTAGACACAGTCAAATGTAAAAGTATGAATTCAAAGTATCATAAATAAAGTATCGCAGACTCAGATTCTGACGCAATAATGCCGTAGTAACATATTTTTGAGTGGTTTCAATAGATAATTATTTTTGCACTTGACTGTACCTCGCGTGAGGAGCAAGTGTTAGCCGTCTGACATTGCAATTTGTTAAAACCTTTGTTTTAACTAGGTATTGCCTATTTTATGTCATAAACTCAATTCATATTTATAAATAAATTTTAGTAGATAATAGAATATTTATGTAGTAGTGGGTAGGGGAGAGAGGGGCAAGTTGAGCAATTTTGTATTGATCACCTTCTTATTTCATGATGTTTTTCATTAGAAATATGATACTGCTTTGATTGAAAGGAAATATATGTGTGAATAAATAACTTCTGACTGTTTTTTCTGCTCTGTAATAGTTTAGCAGAAAATTTATCTTAAGTGATTAAAGTCAGACATGCTCAACTTGCCTCGACAGTGAGAAGTTGGGTACGGTAAGAATTAAATACCTACCCTAGGTACTGCTAGCAACAATATCAATAAAATTTCAAATAAAATTTAAAAAGAAGTATTGTAAAACTGAGAAATGAGATCAAGATCAAGTATGTATCCTATATAGGCTGTCTTGAAATTAATTCGAAATATTTTAGCATGCGATTGAAGTACTTCGACTGAATACTTTTGTTAATGGTTTTTCAACGGAATTTTTGTTTCTAAATTTGTCACACCTTTGAACATTGATCAATGATATGTAAGTACAATACAATACAAATATTCTATGTTGCACACCACAAATCAATACAAAAACATTTGTGAATCACAATTAAAAACCCATAAAAACCGTTGCCTAGTGTCCATAGTACAAGCTTTGCTTAGTTTGGGACTAGGTCAATTGATGTCAAGTGTCTCATGATATTTATTACTATTATTATAATTCGGTACAAACGTTAGTCAAAGTAACTCAACCATCCGTTGAAATATTTGGATTAATTCTAAAATATCTTGTATTTGGTCATTGTTACCTGTCCATTTTTGTCCATTTCATTGTTGGTGAGTTTGACTTTCTCGAAAGAGACGACCTGCTTGCGCAGCTGGTCGCCGGAGAAGGGCGAGTCGGGGTGCGGGTAGAGGCGCGCGGGCGCGGGCGGGTCGGCCTTGCCGGCCACCAGCCACGAGGAGCGGTGGTACGCGTACCGGTAGCGCTTGCCGTCCACCGGCACCACGTCCAGCAGCACGGCGTAGCGCGCCTCGCCGCGGCACCCCGCGAACGACACGCGCACCGTCGGGAACATCCGCCTGCCGCACACACAAACAATACTTATTAGAAGACCTGCCGCTTAGCAGACCTATAAACGGAGCGCGCCTCGCCGCGGCACCCCGCGAACGACACGCGCACCGTCGGGAACATCCGCCTGCCGCACACACAAACAATACTTATTAGAAGACCTGCCGCTTAGCAGACCTATAAACGGAGCGCGCCTCGCCGCGGCACCCCGCGAACGACACGCGCACCGTCGGGAACATCCGCCTGCCGCACACACAAACAATACTTATTAGAAGACCTGCCGCTTAGCAGACCTATAAACGGAGCGCGCCTCGCCGCGGCACCCCGCGAACGACACGCGCACCGTCGGGAACATCCGCCTGCCGCGCACACAAACAAATACTTATTAGAAGACCTGCCGCTTAGCAGACCTATAAACGGAGCGCGCCTCGCCGCGGCACACCGCGAAAGACACGCGCACCGTCGGGAACATCCGCCTGCCGCACACACAAACAAATACTTATTAGAAGACCTGCCGCTTAGCAGGCCTATAAACGGAGCACGCTTCGACGCGGCACCCCACGAAAGATACGCGCACCGTCGGGAACATCCGCCTGCCGCACACACAAACAAATACTTATTAGAAGACCTGCCGCTTAGCAGACCTATAAACGGAGCGCGCCTCGCCGCGGCACCACGCGAAAGACACGCGCACCGTCGGGAAAATCCGCCTGCCGCACACACGAACAAATACTTATTAGAAGACCTGCCGCTTAGCAGACCTATAAACGGATCGCACCCCGCGAACGACACGTGCACCATCAGGAACATTCGCCTGCCGCACACAAACAATACTTATTAGAAGACCTACCGCTTAGCAGACCTATATAAACAGAGCGCGCCTCGCCGCGGCACCTTAGGTATATGTAAATGTAAAAGGCCTTAGACCGTCCAAGACGTGTACACACCAGTAGCAGTGCGACAGCAGCGCCCAGTACCACTACCATGAGTTTACAGTGACCGTATCCGATAGCGACGGCGTAAATTATTTGTATGGAGAATTGTACAGCGCTCCTACAAATAATTTACGCCGTCACTATCGAGTACGTTCACTGTAAATTCATGGTAGTGGTACTGGGCGCTGCTGTCGCACTGCTACTGGGAAAGCGGTCTCAGACGAACTAAGAAATTATAGAAGATCCAATGCAAATTAACTAAAATTAAAACGTTAGCCACAGAAGGTTTTACTTATCGTTGCTAAGAAGAATGTACTTACTTACGAGTATATCACAAGAAACTTGATAGAGAGATTTTTTTTATCATAATTATTGCAATTTACTTTACCAATATACTCATCAAGCCAACTTTTTACTTTCCAGATTTTAATTTTAAAGCTCATATAGCAATCAAATTGCAATTGACTAAAGAAATGTAATGAAAATAATAAAGATATTTACTAGAAAAAACGGTCATAAAAATCAGTACCTTACAAACCTATCAAACATTTTTGTCATCAAAACTCCTCGTAACTTTCGCTTAAATATGTATAGGCTACCGTCGGCCCCATAAATATCAGTACATTCCCAAGTTTACGAAAAAAATATCATGCCATCAAAAGCTCCATTACAATCAACATTTCTCTGCAAAAAGTATAAGAGTACTCGCGTACATGTATATTTTAGTGCCATGCTAACAATAATGGCAGTTGAGCTTCTAAATGCCACCTTTTCTACGTTAGGAATTATATAGTCAAAAGGAGAAACATATATTTAACTCATTTAACCCGAATATTGAGTATTTTTTCTCAATATTACCCCTACAGAAACGTGTCGCAGCAGTAGACGACGCATTTGCAATTACAATTTCCCTTTATTTAGTTTTGAAGCGTGGACTTCCTCGATCCATTGTTTTGTTAAAGCGTACATTTTCACGTTAACGCAATTATTGGACAATTACTTGGTTGCGTAGCAATTATCGCTTGCTGAGAGCGCAGCAAATCGTCGCCGCTCATTAGAGCCCGGGTTATCGCACATTATCGCGAGTAATTAGTATATTATAGTGCACCGGGTAAGTGTTACATTACACGCGTTTCAGTGCGTGTAATAAACCATTATAAAAATTCCACAGACGATGTGCGGACAACGCAGCAAAACTTTTTCTTTATGTACCTACTAAGTAGATATTCTGAGAGGAGGCCTGTGCCCAGCAGTGGGAGGTATATAAGCTGGGATGATGATAATGATGATGATGAAGTAGGTACTGGCGTAAGTAAGTGCGTCAAGCCCGGTGCTCCTATACTGACTATCAAGTGTCTATATTTCTTATAATATGAAGAAGGGTGGTTGCTTATATATTTACTCGCCCCTCGACAGTTACTCCGATGGAAATAATAAATATTTAGAATAAAAAAGTAAAAAATGCTCTACGGTAAAGACAAAAATCGTTTGGCGACAACTTATACCTTTAAATAAATTGTAAGCCTGCGGTGAGAACCGCTCCAGGCGACTTTGACTCTACGAAGCGTCTCCCCTTCCCCTTCTTAACAGAGACATTTTTAATGTCACTCGATGGAGAAAGATGAATGGGTACACATTTTTGTAGAAGTGTATGTTTTTGTTGTTACTGTAAGTAAAATCGTTTGTGGTTGGTCGACATAATAGCTCTTATTAGACTTCCATGCCACTGCGGTTTCCTGTCGTCATTTTTTAATGGGAGACGCAAAGGAAGGAAGGCCCAATCATACATCAAACAATATTAAACTAACATCAAGTCACAATTTTGAAGACAGTTAATAACGAGAAGCAGACTTGAAGAGCGCTAAAATGGGAAATAAATACAAAGAACAAACACCGATCAACGATAATAAACTCGTTATAGGAAAGGAGTGTCACAAAAAACTGGTGTCGGTAGCGAGCGCGTGAAACACTATCTCCTAATCGACATAAAATAGTAGTCATTGAGGCGGCGAGAACGGAAACAACAAATCTTTAACTGTAAGTTGATACGCCACTTCGACTAGCTGCCTCTCACTTTTTGTCGACTGCCCCCGAGGCGAGCGGAGCGCGAGCTTGACAATTCGCTATCAAAGCTTGCGCAACGTGACTGAGGAATGCGGCTTCTGACCCGCGAACTAGCATAAGAACATTCATAACACGGGATCAGCGGCCACCCAAGTTGTTTACTGACATTGTGCAGACATGCTTAATTTACAATATGATTTTGATTGGATTGATTTCTACAGAAAATCTTCTGCCCGTACGACTGATTGAACAGCCTGTGCGCTGAACAAAGGCGAGGCGCTCTCAGCAATATAATGTTCGTTCTAACGATTTTACAAGATCGAGGGAGGACGAAAATAAGAATAGCATTAATAAGATTTATGCACGTTTGGCTGTGGTCTCGCGCGTCGATTTGCGAAACGCTTCTTATAGCGCTCGCGGTGGTGCATGCGCGTTAGCACGAGCAATTGCACGCGTGCGTTAATGGCGACACTCGGCGCACCGTGCGATATATTACCGCAATGATATATGGCCACCGACATCATCCATCATTCTACCACCCAAAAGTTAGCGGAAAACCGCACAAAAGTAAAAAGACATTGAGACACGCATACGAACCGATTTAATGAGCAGAT
The DNA here is from genome assembly GCA_037349165.1 of Choristoneura rosaceana. Classification (NCBI taxonomy): domain Eukaryota; kingdom Metazoa; phylum Arthropoda; class Insecta; order Lepidoptera; family Tortricidae; genus Choristoneura; species Choristoneura rosaceana. Next base: position 1,080,583 of record JAZBNJ010000055.1, on the reverse strand, counting down.
ACCGTGGACAGAAATAAGGGGTGCTATTTACAACGGCTCATTATTGTTATGACATTGTTAAAACGTATGCCTGTGCTAGCAATCTGGAGACATCGTCATAAATTAATCCTGGCATAGTTCGGTGCTCAAATGGAAGTATATGGTACTGTCATAAGCATTATTTATCATTATAAACATTCTTGGGAAAGAGGCGTGATTTTATGTATGTACCTACCTATACATTCTAAACTATAAATTTCTTGTGCGGATGTTTTCAAAGTTTTAAAAGCAGTGTTGGCTTTAGGTACGATTTAAATTTTAACTCCTCCGAAATACTGCTTAATTTTAATATATTACAGGATCAGCTATAATCTTTTTTAACACAGTTAAGTGAGCTGGTGAGATACAAGGGTAAAATTAGTAGGTTTGTGAGTTAAGCGAGCGCGAAGAGTTGCGAGAGTAGGCATGTCGTCTTAATTAGAAAGGCGCGGGCGAGGTGCGAACTCGTCAATCATTGTTTCTCGGCCGAGAGCGTGTGATGAATCTGCTCGACGGACTATTGGAATTTTGTCGACCATGAATCCTTGTAATCTTTTTTGAAACAAAATTATTGCACGTCTATTATGTGGGCTATTAAAGCTGCACCATGTTCAGTTTGTCAATTTTCTTCGTTTTCACTTATGTACCTAGGTGCAACTGCCGTTGTTATACTGAAAGTTATCTTAAGTAGTTCTTGTTACAATTTTACACAAATACGAGTATAACAAAAGGGTGGACAGTAAATTAAAAAAAGTATAAAATAAAAAATTATAGTTTAAAAAACTAAAAAAACACGCTTTTAAAAGTAATTGAACTAAAAAGTCAAAAATAAAACTGTAATAATCAATTGAAAAATTCATATTATTGTACAAAAAGCGTGGGGTGCTTGTCATAATAACTACGGATATAATAAACTATCGATAAAATATTTGCAACAATCAAAATTAAGCCCCCCACGCTTTTTGTACAATAATATGAATTTTTCAATTGATTATTACAGTTTTATTTTTGACTTTTTAGTTCAATTACTTTTAAAAGCGTGTTTTTTTAGTTTTTAAACTATAATTTTTCTTTTTATACTTTTTAGTTTGAATGGGAAACTGTTATAAAATTATTGCATTGTCATCGGTCCTTGATACGTATGCAAAGTTTCAAATTAATCAGACTTCTGGAAACTGGTGAAAATTAAGTTCAAAAGATTCCGTTACATACATAGTTAGTTACAACCCAAGCTAATAAAAGCGTGTTAAAAACATCGTCTCCTTGATGCAAGAAATAAATACTTAAATAGGTATCATCGGAAAAATAGAACCCCGTCTCGATACAATGCACCTAAATATTTTAGCTCATATTCAAATTACAATCGAAATCTAAGATATATAAATTTTTATGCTTTACGACCCTTTAGCTGTAACTTCATGTCTGAATTTTTGTGTATCTAAAATTGACAGAAAACAAATAGTGACAAGGCACTAAAGTGTAGGTAGGGGGTAATATACATACTATATCTTTGACATCAATAGAAGATTTAATAATTAATTCGTCTTATTAGAAATTGCCCTTCAGTGATCAAATAACTGTTACGTTCTTACGCCAGTGACTATGTAAAATTTATATTTTACGTTGACTGAGCTTCGGTCGTGGGTAAATTGTTTTTGTTTATATTTTAAAGACGGTATTCCAAAAACGCAGTATATGAGCAAATTTACAATTAGCGACAGTTGATATTCAAATAAACATGGATACGGTGGAACGCAGGCTATGTCAATATGTACAAATGAATTATGCAATAGGAAGCCAGTGTACGTCATTAGCGCAGTGTTATCACATCGTGTCGTGATTAGGGCCGTCGCGCAGCCAATCCGCGCACGCCGCTTCTAATTATACAGGAAAGCGCTTTATTAATAGCAATTACCCGCCGCCATATTGCGAGCGCGATTTAATTAACTCAATCCGTTGATTAGAGACAGATGGCGCGAGATTGCAAATCCGCTGGAGCTGCTCATTAGCGCACTTTTGGCGCTAGCTCTGGTGTTTATCTACGCGTGATACTTACCACTTTACTTAGTCACAGGGTCAAATGTAGGTGTTCGGAACTAAATCCATTTTCTGACTAAAGAGTTCTTTACAAGCTTATTTTTGTGTTAATATAAATTTTTGATGGATTTTGCCATCTAAGGAATGGATGAGGTGCACGCGTTTAGTGTCAGCGGTTGTTTGTTTGTTTACACAACGAATGTTCCTATTTTTTCTCGAAAATAGTTCGGGATCAGTGGCAGGCTTTTGATACCTACCTACATGTAATATTGCTAGATTCGTGTGGTCCGTTTGACGTTTGTGTCAGATTTGGGTTTGGTTTATAGGTTTGGCTAAATCAGCTCAAGGCAATAATTTTAATGACTGTCAGTGTCACTCTAGCGGTTTCTTTAAACAATTACAAAAAATGCCCAAAACGATTAATAGTCAAAACGGATCATTGTAAATCCATACTAATAAGTTTTGCGCAGGGGGCGACACTAACGCAAACCCATGACAACATCAGTTCTCTTTATATTTTGTCGCCATGACAAAGACCAAACATGACCAAAGAGTAATTAGTACGTATAGAAACCATTAGGTACCTACATTATATATTTATTAGTAACAAAATAACATGATATTTTACATCGATAGTAACGATAGAGCTATACATATATCCAAAAAATTTATAGATACCGTTTTTTGCCCAAATAAACCTTGATATAGGTAGAGTCTTCACGATGACGCGTGCCGTGGCTCTTATTGATAATAATAATAATTATATTTTTTTATTTTCAGACCAGGTCCATACAGATTACAAAATTAGAATACAATAAAATAAAATAAAGAAAACAATATGACAGTAAAAATTTAAGAACTAAACTAAAATAGAACTATAGGTGCGCATGCAAGCGCCCCCAACGACTCAACAAAGGGCTGTCCCATCGCACGGCCAATGCCTCCAGTATGGTGTATTACAATGTCATTAATGTCTTATTTTGATAAAATCACGCGTCTTCGTCGATGGCACTAGGTATACTCTAAAAACTGTTTACGGTTTTGTGCTAGAGTGCACACTGACTTTCATTTCACTCGATACCTCCTGAGAAAAAGGTAGGTAGGTTTGACAGACGGACAGTAAGAGAGACAGATGGACAACAAAGTGACTCTATAAGGTTACTTTTCAAACCAATAGAGGCACGGAACCCTAAAAATGGCGATTACAAACTTAGTACCTCGGGATAAAACTCGATAATAAGCGTTTTCCGAGAGATAAGACCAAGCCGAATATATCACCGAAAAGGGTGTACTGCCGTTTCGCCAATATATTTTTCGCCGAATTTCACTTCCCAAAAAACTTATCGCAATAGTTTCATTTCCCAAACGAATCTTTGGCATATTTACATTTCGCATTTTATTCATTTGGTCAAAATATCATTTGGCATAATTTTAGTTTGTCAAATTTTATTACAACAAACGTTTATTAAGCAAACGTTTTATATTAGCAAATATTGTATTCCAAAAAAATGTTTGTTCAAAATGACATTTCGCACAAACCAACTACAAAAACCAACTGCTAACAGAAAAGTAGCTTATGTTAGAACTGTGTCTTCCACAGAAACGAACTGCTATCAGAAAAGTAGATGAGGTTAGACTGCGTCCCCCACAGAAAACGGACTGCTACCAGAAAAGTAGGTTAGATTATAGGTTAAAACTGCGTCCCCCGCAAAAGCAAACTGCTATCAAAAAAGTAGGTTAGGTTAGGTTAGAACTGCGCCCTTCCACAGAAACAGCCTGTTCCCAGAAAAGTAGGTTATTATGTCATGCGATATTTTGGGAAGAGTACATTATGCCAAACGATACATTTTACCAAATAATACTTGGCAATATGAAACATGACTAAGTAATTATTTGCGAAACAATAATTTGCCAAATAAAAATTTATTAACTGTAAATTTGCGAAAAGTTTTTTTGCCATATGATTTTTTGCCAAATGATAATTTGGGTTAAATTTTTTGGGATGTGATACTTTGGGAAAAGTTTTTTGGCCATACATTAGTAATCCCACCGAAAACCCCACATACCAAATTTCATCGAAATCGTTGGAGCCGTTACCGAGATTCTGATTACATATTCATCATGTCAGCCGAAAGACGTCCACTGCTGGACATAGGCCTCCCCCAAGGCTCTCCACTCAGACCGGTCTTGTGCTTTTCGCATCCACCGCGATCCCGCGATCTTAGCCAGGTCGTCGCTCCATCTTGTTGGAGGCCTACCGACAGCTCGACGATTACATATTATATATATATAGGTTTAAAATTATTAGATATATTAGACAGATAGATAGATATACTTATATAGTAATTGAGACCTAGGAGATTCGGTTGAACGATGTAGATACCTACATATTGGGAAATGGATTGTTTTTACTGCTAAGTTAAATAAGTTCAAATCAACAACGACATTCACAACTTTATCTCTACGTCGTCGGGACGAACGAATGAATAGTAATTGTTTAAATTGATTGATTGATTGATTGATTGACGGACAGTTGATTATGATGAGACAAGTCCTTGTGGTATTATTCAAATATAATCCGACTCTTCAGGTACTTGTCGCTGTATCAGACTTAAGACAAGAAAATTAATACAGTAGCTTGCAACTAATTGCTTTGATGGTGATTGGTTAGAGTATTCTAATTAACGAAGGAACGCAGGGAACAACAGAGACTTGTATCGTTGGCCATCTCATTCATCAGGCTTACTGATTGATTTGATACACTTCTACTACACCTCGATGTAATGCAATCGACAATCCATACTAATATTATAAATGCAAAAATGTGTGTATATGTATGTTTGTCCGTATTTCACGTCGAAACAGAGCACCGGATCGATGTGATTTTTGCCATAGAGATAGTTTATGAGATAAACACTGACATAGGCTACTTTTTAAAAATGCACCCTGAAGGAACAGCGAGCAATATTCTAATTCCACGCGTGCGAAGTCGCGGGCAAAAGCTAGTAATGCAATAATGCAACCGGCACTCGATTTATTATTTTAAATGGCTTGTTTATTACTTTTGTAACTGATATTTAGACTAAAATTCAAAAGAACTTCTCGACCAATGGTTCTCTATCGTTTGTACGAATTTCATATGCCATAATGTATCGCTTGCCATAATTTTCATTTTCCATAAAGTAATTTATTTCTGAAATAGTGTTTTCTTCTGAGTTGATATTAAAGTAACCTAACCTATTGCATTCTATAAGATGACATTTAAAAAAATCCTGAAAACAGCACGGTTTTATATATTTGTGGAAAACTTTAGTATGGCAAGTGAAATTCGGGCAAGTAAAGGTATACGTGGACCAATTTGCAGGTAAGTACGTATAAAATTATCCTGGTATATATAAAAATAAAATTCCTCATTGATTGATTTATGTATCAACTCCAAGTTAGACCTAGAAAGCAGATATTTTTCTCAAATTCAATTTATGATTTAGATAAGGATGGTTTAGATAAAGAGGATTTATCTAGATAAGGGCTTGAACAGAGGGTTCTACTACATAATCTTTCTATCCTATAAATTTAGAATTATGAAATTAAAGTTGAATATAAAATAGAACCAGTAGCCGAACAGCGCTGAGATCAATCTCTACCCTGAGATTATAACGAAGTATATCGAGCTTTACAGATTTGTGCCAAAGGCATATGGAACGCGATGGTATCGTGAATTGGGCCTCAGGAAATAGGTACAGTTAATGTTTTATCCAGACATTTTATACCATAAAATCGTATTTAAATTAGTAGACTAAACAGTATAAGGTACTTATCAAATAATATGTAATCAACCGGATAGCAGAAAAAATATTTCGCGGTACTTACCTATATTGAGTCTATTAAAAGTGTGGTCAAGAAGTAACGTGCACCTGTATGCCAAAGATACGACATAGGTCGCTGTTCCACCAGATATGTACGTATACGTATGTACAGTACAACGCTACTTACATACCTAAGGATATCTATTGTATGATGATCACTTTTTTACATTGCTATGTTAAACTATCACATTAATTAAAAAGTACAGAATGGATGACAAAGGAACTAAATATTTTCATACAAACTAGTTTCCATAAGCTAGTCAGTTAGATACGTAGAGAAGAGGAATAAACAGAACGTTCTAGACTTAGCCGAGAAAATCAAAACATGGAGCTTTTTTGGCACATAGGCACCTGACATCTTTAGTCATATTTCTATTCTTTTTATTATTAGTTGAGTTGGTAAAACGGTTGAAGTTCTTGATGACACTTGAAGTCCTTGCCAATGTGGCACTTTATTTACTCAGCTTACATAACTCCGAACTCTTATCTAGTGAAATGTTGGCCTAAAAAAACTGCTCAAATCGACAAATAGGTGAAAGAAATAAAGCCCCTCCGTGGTCAAGCACCATGGAATAGTTTGCTGTTGATTTGCATCGCCAGAAGATCGGCCAGTTTGCCTATAGTAATTGAGACGCTAAGCGTTGGAAAGTTTTCTTTGTTACAAACTTATCTAAACTGAAGTCTCGCCTTGCACTTACGCTGAGACTGGTGGGAAAATAGCCTAAGCTTAGGTAACTACATGCTCGCTGCAACTATAATGCGTGTATATCTACCCGCAGCCAGCTCCATGTACGGTGATCATTATTGTGAATTAGAATGATTAGCGATAATGGCGCCCTAAGTGATTCCGGCAGCAATACAGTGACAACAATCCACGTTGGTGGCCTATGAATATTTCATATCGCATAATCTGCCCACTTGCAACTAATTTTATAGCTGAGCCGATGACGTCTGATACCGTACTTAAGATAAGTGGTATCTAACGTTGCTACATGTTTTTCAGAGTGACGATTGTAGATACCCTAAAAATACAAAGGGTAGTAGCTATTATTAGACCGTTTTGAGACTAGGAATGGAACTGACAGTTTCATTGAATTAACGTGAACCCGCAGCTTCGCACGTGCAAATCATTAGGTGTAAATAACACCAAGAAAAAGCGTAGTCAAAAAATTTAAGTTATATACAAAAACATGTCAAATAAATAAATTATTTTAATTCATTTAAAAACATGTCAATCTTCAAACGAGGGACTAAATTAAGTTTTAACGAAATTTTGTTTGTTCAAACCATTACAATATTTCCCAAAAACCTTCATCTAAATCAGTACATATCTACACTAAAACGATTGTTTTAATTTAATTTTTTTTTTGGGTAAGTACCTAAGTATATTTTACTCCACAGAACAGTGGAAATACAGCCATTTCACTTTGTGAATATTACACTCTATGCATTGCAATTAGAAATGAAGAAACTCTATGACACAAAAAAAAATATTTCTAAAATTGTATATAGGTAACTAAGTACCTCTGACAATACTTGTGTTGGAGGCTGTGACATGCAGGCAGGCATGCAGAAAACAGTCAGCCTATTATGACCACACACTACACATTACTACACCTCTGCTAGTTAACAAAACTTGTCAGCGTTTTAGGGTTCGAATTGCATTAAAAAAAAAAACAAATCTGTAGCGATGCCAAGTATTCAAGAATATTGCAAATCATCAGCTATGCTGCCAAGAGCTCGCATTTCAGTATCCCGCTGTGACACCGCGTCAGCTCGTGATGGATGTATAGATTCTAACATAGCAGACTCCACTCATATTCTGAAGCCACGCAAACACGCATGGTCGCTCGGATGGTTTCAGGTTGCACAGTGGAAAGGAGCGTGACACGTAAACGATGTTTGTATGTGTGCAGTTTGTGAACCAATTTTAATAACGCATCACTCGAGAGTACCTATCACTTGAAAGTGGTTACAAATTATGCTCGATTTGGATTAAAGCAAAATCCATACTAATATTATAAATGCGAAAGTAACTCTGTCTGTCTGTCTGTCTGTCTGTCTGTCTGTCTGTTTGTTACGCTTTCACGCCAAAACCGCTGAACCGATTTGGATAAAATTTGGTACAGAGATAGAATAGACCTTGGGAAAGGACATAGGCTACTTTTTATCCCGATATTCCCACGGGATAGGGATAAAATCTTGAAATAAGAACCTCTGGGCTTAGAGTCATGAAATTTGGTATGTAGGTAGTTGGACGTATGGAATAACACATAGGTGACTTTTTGACCCGATATTCCCACGGGATAACTAGGGATAAGATCTCGAAATAACAACCGCTGGGCTTAGAGCCATAAAATTGAGTATGTAGGTATCTGGACCTCTGGAATAACACGAAAGCTACTTTTTATCCTGATATTCCCACGGGATAGGGATAAAATTTTGAAATAAGAACCTCTGGGCTTAGAGTCATGAAATTTGGTATGTAGGTAGTTGGACGTATGGAATAACACATAGGTGACTTTTTGACCCAATATTCCCACGGGATAACTAGGGATAAGATCTCGAAATAACAACCGCTGGGCTTAGAGCTATAAAATTTAGTATGTAGGTAGCTGGACCTCTGGAATAACACGAAGGCTACTTTTTATCCTGATATTCCCACGGGATAGGGATAAAATTTCGAAATAAGAACCTCTGGGCTTAGAGTCATGAAATTTGGTATGTAGGTAGTTGGACGTATGGAATAACACATAGGTGACTTTTTGACCCGATATTCCCACGGGATAACTAGGGATAAGATCTCGAAATAACAACCGCTGGGCTTAGAGCCATAAAATTTAGTATGTAGGTATCTGGACCTCTGGAATAACACGAAAGCTACTTTTTATCCTGATATTCCCACGGGATAGGGATAAAATTTCGAAATAAGAACCTCTGGGCTTAGAGTCATGAAATTTGGTATGTAGGTAGTTGGACGTATGGAATAACACATAGGTGACTTTTTGACCCAATATTCCCACGGGAGGGCAGACGACTGTGTCGGACGTATGCGAATATTAAAAATTTTCCTCTGCGATTTCGATTTGTTCACAGGATTGTCTTACTGAAATTTTCTTCCTGTGTTTTGCATGTTATTATTAAATACATTTTTGTTTGCGTTGAGTCGAAAGAATGTTGTTTATAAAAATGTATTAAAATAGGTTCTTAAAGTTTATATATGTCTATAATTTCCAGAACAAGTAGGTATCCTAAAAAAAATACTTCGCAAAATAACTATTCAACGCGGACGGAGTCGCGGGCAAAAGCTAGTAGGTAATAAAAACTTAATAATAAAAATTACCTAATAATAAATAATTATACATTTTATTTATTTCTCCACCCCATAAGTATTGTCAACTTCAAAGGTATAATAGGTATACGTCTAAAGTTACAAAAATACAAAAATATGTATCTACTAGCTTTTGCCCGCGGCTCCGCCCGCGCGGTATTCGGTTATCGCGCGCTGTTCCCTCGGGAACTGTGCATTTTTCCGGGATAAAAAGTAGCCTATGTCACTCTCGGGCCCATAAACTATCTCTATGCCAAAAATCACGTCGATCCGTGGTTCCGTTACGGCGTGAAAGAGAGACAAACATATAAACACACAAACATACAAACACACTTTCGCATTTATAATATTAGTATGGATGTTTTTTTATGCAAGAGGGTGCAAACGAGCATGCATAAATAAAGTTGTGTACTCATATTTTTGTAACTTTGGCCGCAATTATATTTTTTGAATTTGATATACATGAGTAGACAATAGTAATAAAAGACTTTTTTCTTCCAGGCTAGTGTCGCCAAGACCGGTGCTAGAACTAAGAGGTAGCTGTGACAGTGGTGTGACCTATGACAGGTCACCAGGTCTCTGATCCCCAGATATCAACTATCAGCGTCATAAACATGCACTTAATTTTGATTTAAACAGTGAGTGTTTGGTATTAGAAATTTGATACAAGAAAAGTGTTTCTACAGGTTCTAGTCTAGTGATAGTTGTAATCTTTGGCTTATCAGTTAACACTCTTATTACGTAATTCCCGGAATACACATGCGTTTTTAGGATTTCGTGATCCTCAAACGAACCCTTATGCTGTCGCCAAGATCTTTCGTCCGTCCATCATCGGCTTAGCGTAGGGAATATTAGTGCCTACTTGTTTGTGTCAATTCATAGATTTTTACCACTTTCGAATGACATTTCCGAGTGGTGTGATTTCGAAAATCGGCCTCTTGTCTGTAATATTTTTTACCTAGTGATGGATGCGGGAGGTGTCGCATGGATCCGACGCGTCACGACTCGGCGCCTAGCGCGACTAACGCGCGTTTGAAACCCAACCCTTATGACAGACGCTTTGTTACATTAGTCAACTGTGCGTCATTTAAGTTAATTAAACACAATATTTTGAATTTAATTAGTGAGTATGTTTGACTCCTAAGACTGAATCAGCTGGACGATGAGTGTACAGACGGTGTCAAAAGTATAAATTGCTTACTTTTGTATCTTGTCGCTTTATAGCCCCGTGAGTGCCGTGAGTAGTAACGTACAAGATGAGCACGTGTCAATAATATTGGCGATAAAATACAAAAGAGATCAGCTTTTTTGCTCGATACTTACCTACTTAGTATCACTTTTTTTCGGCTTCGTATTAATTTAGGTATGTTATACTAGCCTTTACCTTTACCTTCGCTTTTGTGAAAACCATTAGATCTAGAAATTATGGGAATTCAACAAAACGAAAAAACTAAACTTTCATGGATATTCCAAAAAAATACATAGTCGTCCCTCCCCGTGTCATTACAACCTTTCTTGATTATAATAATCTTAATAGGAGGGTAAAGTATAGTACGAATTAAGATGACCTAAAATGACCTTACAAAATGTACAAACGCAAGCCTCAAGAATATGAATAGATAAATCGTGCGACAACATATTAAGCCCAGCGAGCGGGATGCGATTATGACGGAACAAGCGGATCACAGCGCTGACACCGGAGTGACGCGATGACAAATGACCGCTCCGCAACCTCTGTAGCTCTATAAAACTACTAATGTTTGTTGGATAATTGATTAAATTACACATTATTAGTGTTGATTAAATCATTAATTCTATGTTACGAAAGTTTTTTTTTTGGTTGGTAGTAGGTTTTTATTAAAATGAATTTCATTGCTGAGATTGACTTATTAAACCGCGCAAAACGTGAGCATTAGCAGCTGTGAATTCAAAAAGGTAATCCAGACTGTGAGTCAAAGTTTATCCAGAATCGTGAGGTAATATTTTCGTAATGGAGTCGGATTTTCGAATCCCATCCTACTAAAATCATAAATGTGAAAGTTTGTGAGTGAGTGAGTACGTTTGTTACTTCTTACTTCGTACGTTCGACGGATTTGGATGAAATTTGGCAAAAAGTTGATTTATAACCTGGATTAAAACCTAGGATACTTTTATTCTGATATCCCCACGGACTAGGGATAAAATCTCGAAATAACAACCGCTGGGTTTAGAGTCATGAAATTTGGCATGGGTGTTTTAATTTAACATCAATGAAAACTACGATGTAATTTTAGGGAATTCCCACGAGAATTTAATACAATCCTGGAATTTAATTCAACTGCTGTATCTAAAGATTTACCTACACGTGCGAAGCCGTGGGTAAACGCTAGTTTACATATAGTAAAATAAGTAGTTTCTGTGGTAGTTACCTACTCATGGCTAAAAAAAGTTAGCGTTTCGTCTGTTGTTAAAAGTAAATCAACGATCAAGCTGCCTATGCTTATTTAATCTTGGTTAGACGTTAACAGAAATCATTTTTTTCTTCTTAATTTGATTAAGCGTGTATTAGTTTTTGGTTATAAAAAAAATCGGCGTGTTTGTGATTTTTTGCAGCATCAACGGCGCGGGCATGACGAGGTACTCGCTAGTTATCTGCGATCTCTGACTGACAGAGATATTAATCAATAGGAATTAGGATTGACAAAATCGTGCGAGTGTCGAAAATGCGACTGCTCCGGCGCAGACCTCCCAAGATGGCGATATTTCACCCGCGCGCGCCCCGCCCTCTGGCTCATTAGCTCTAATATAGACACAATTGCTTTTTCATTTAATTTGGAGTGAGCTACTTTTAGTTTGAATACACTAGAATCTTCAATAACAGCAAAAGAACCGAGAGCATAAGTAATTTATTACCTAGTAGATCAATGAAATAAGCGATGTAATTTTTTAAAATTTTCACTGTTTTTCTTTTGTGCAAACCAAGAATTTCAATACAATTGCTTGATCTGAAACGCTTTTAAAATTTTGAATTTAGTACGAACACGCTTTTTACTGACTCTTCTTTTTATTCACTGTGCTTCCATTACCATCCAGTCTACCAAATTTAAATTCAATCCGATCACTAAAGTAAGTAAAATTCAAGTGGCAAAATTTGAAGACAAATCAAATACCTCTAAAATACCTACCTACATACTAACATTGCAAGTCAAATAAAAGCTTGTAGAAGAACAACCAATAACACGTTCCACTCTTTTAATCTATTGAAAACCTCTAATTTACGAAGAATAGAGTATACAGCATGGCAACCCGTCAACAATGTAATGTGGTTGTTTCGAGGTAAAAACTGTGTTCGCACAAAAAGAAAATTATTAGTAGCGTGTAGGTACGTGCGTTGCAAATTAAACATTCTGTATTGAACTGTGGCGTTCGACGCTGGCGCAGATGTTGCGTCTAACTATATATTAGTGGCAAGGTAATTAGTGAATTTAAACAAATACTACCTAAGTGAACAATTTTTAATTAATATGTTCGCACCGTAGCAAACCGCATGCCGGAAATAAGTTATTTTTAGTTAAAATATGTTCGAAAACGCGACGACTATTTTAATAAGCATATTGAATGACTAAAACATAAATAAATATGGTGGTAGAATAGCGTTACTCGTTAGTATTGCTAGTTAGGGGCTGTTTCTTCAACCATTGATTAGTGTTAACTGACGGTTAAATGTGATGCCATCTCCGTCTATGCGAACAAAACAAATAGAGACGGCATCACATTTTTAACCATCAATTAACACTAATCAATGGATGGTGAAACAGCCCCAGTATCACTCAGTAGTTATCTATTAGAAATATAGAATTGTTACATCAATTTTTACGCTTTTAGGCGTCGTGACTTCCTTCTGATAGTTGCGATAAATGCCACCACACGCCATTTTTGGATGGTTGGTCAGGTTGCCGGTAGTCTAGTTGTTAGGATACATTGGGCACGTATAGTTACACTGGAGGCGCGGGTTCAAATCCTGGCCGAAGCGCTCAAATCTTACGAATTCGTTGAGCGTTAAATATATTTTATGTACCTACACCTAGCTAATCTTTATCCGTAAATTATAAACGCTATTATATATTTACGGATGTAAATTTTTTGAAAAAGTTTTGTTGGTTGCAGTCTGTCTGTCTGCCACCGCAATTTCCTCGGGTGATTAAGTAAAGTAGGAAGAAAGAAAGAATAGGGAAAGTATATATACGAAGAGTTGAAATTAATTTTAAACGTAAATGCACGAGTCCGGCTCGCATTTATCCGACTTTTTACCGTAATTAATTCTAATTGTAAGCCTGCATTTATAGGTAAATACCTATGTCAATGATCACACAGTATATAATGCACATACCTACCTAAATTCTAGTAGCAACGAAATTGCTAGCTGCTAAAAAACGTAATTTAATTACGGCAGAACAAGACACGACTAAAAAAACCGGGAACTCTTAGTGCGTGCGTAGCCTTACCATTTCCAGTGGCCGATGGGCCTCTTTAACATTCCCGTACTATGAATAAATGGTAGGAATGGTGGAGGCGGACCGCGGCCGGGGCGGCATCCAGCGAGGAATGTCTCACTAGCGGTAGGAATGACGAATTACCGGCTAGTTGTAACATAATAGAAAAGCTTGTAATTTTAAAGTAAGCAAAAAATGATGCTAATTTTTATCTATTTAATCTGGTAGGTACCTTTCATTTTGCCAAAAATATTTTTACAAATGATTCGTTTTAATGTTTCATTTGGCCAAACGCCTTTTGTTCTGAAACTCTGAACTGTTCAGGATTAATTTCAAGACCATGTGTAGAGCTCTATTGGTTAGGTTGGATTAGTTTTATGAAAATCCCAAAAGATTTACAGTCGCAAAATAAAAAGCATCTGGCTAAATGAATTATTTGTGAAACGAGTTATTCATTCAGTAAAGAAAAGTAGTTTAGAGTTTCAGCTTTCCAAAAAAATCCTAAATAAATTAAGTATTATGTGGACACCATTTTGTGTACAGTCATGATAACAATTCAATAAACAAGACTGATAATCACAGCGAAAGCGTTCTTGTTTTCGTAGAACGCCGCGTGCCAGGGGCGGTGCGGCATCACGCCGACGGCCGCGAAATTCCACCTCTCTTTGCTCCTATTGTCCCGGTTTGCTACGTTAATGGTGTCACATTGCATAGCAACGTCCAACTCTCACACTTCTTGTTGCCGATGTATTTCGGTCGCTTGTAAATTTTATGAGGAGGTGTTGCGGTGTTGTCGGATGACTTGTTTTCACTAATGAAATTTAACCCGACAGTGGATGTTGAGAAGTGACAGATCATTAAGATAAACAACAATAAGTCGGTCTTCCAAGTATAGGCAGTTTATTTTAGTGTTTTCTATTAGTTTATGATTAAAATAGCAGGAGAGTTTTTCATACTTAGAATATTATTTAATTTTAAATTGTTTTTTTATATTTTACCTTATGTATTGCACTCCAAAACAGTTGTTGTGGATGTGGTGCTATCAGCGCTAACCTTACATAGAACTAGACTGGTCACGTCGATTGTTACGAGTATGCTACCCATTTGGTTTTGAGTGATAGCCATCGAACGAAATATTTGCACAAACTTTTCGTTTCAATCTTGTATTTCAAATAAGTACGAGCTCTACATAAATAATAGAGCTGAAATGATAGTTTGTAAAATAATCACTTATGAATTTACCGACAATACAATACGTAAAACGAGGAATAGATGCATCTAAATAATGAATCATGAACAGATATAAGTAAAATGAAAACGCAAGACATATTTTACCTACTCTACCTACAAATAATTTGTTTTCGCTGTGTCTTCTCCATATTATACTCTATAGTCACACCTGCGAGTTTCTGTTCACAAGCCTCAGCGAGGAGTTTCGCAAGTCGACACTGAAATTGGGAACTTTGGCGACAATATTGCGAAAACTGTCGCCTGCACCCCCCTACGCTTACCTAATTTAGCACTCGTACCACCTTTCCCTTTGATTATTCCCACCGCTCCGCGTTTATACTTGAACACAGTCTTTATTTTGTATGTTTTACTCGTAGAGTGAACGATCTATCTGAAAAAATGCATTTTATTATATAGATAATATAGGGCCATTGGTCGAACTGTATTCCAACTGCAACGTAACTGCCAACTGCCCATACATTTCAATTGCAGTCAGAGTGCAGTTGTGCTGACTGCAATCGAACTGTGACGAAAAATGTATAGGCAGTCGGCAGTTGCGGTTACGTTGCATGCAGTTGGAATGCAGACCGTCTGTACTGGCCCTTATGTATAATATCGATCTAAAGTTTTCCAATTTTAAAAGTTGTACATATCATTACGTCTTAAATTATTGGAAACGAATAGAATTCATACAAGTTCAATGTTAATTTCAAATGTCATTAAGACTTAACTACTTTTTAGGCATATTTTATACGTAACCCGTAACCCTTTCGTGATGATGTCTCGAATTTTTCTGATATTTCGATGCAGTTCCGCGCATCATAATCATGTTCATGATCACATATTTTTCTGCTCAACGAGGACCGAAAAAGTCATGTTCTATTGTAGATAACTATAGAACATAGTGAAATTATATAGGATTGAGATAATCCTATTATTCACAGTCCATTATTTAGCGTAACGCAATGTTAAATTGGTAGTCAGTAATTTTCATTATTTCGTATTATTTGTGTCTATTTCTTGCATTTTGCCTACGTTTAACAACTGAATATGTCTTCATGCTAGCTAACCATTTTATAATTAACAATTTGTTACAACGCTGAATGTGTTTGGTAGGTACCTACATTTGTGTTATGCTATTACTTTATGAATACACGTACCTACAACGGTAAGGTTGTTTCATTTCCATAAAGATGGTGGCATTTGCAGCGAGCACGTGAGGCTGTGCTACAGCGATCACCTCTCGCGTGGAACGGACCCGGCGAACAATGCCTCTGCAGCTAAAAAACTGTTTATGCTACCTGATTTGAATTATTTAAGGCGTATTTGGATTGTCCCCGTACAGCCGGTAAGATGACCCTGCTGAACGTACAGTAACTGCTCATTGAGAAAAGTAGGCGTTAACAGCACCTATTGAGACAGTGTAAACCCGTGGATAATAGCCATTATGCAAATGTTTATTTGTACGTTTTGAAAATTTCTGACATTTCGTTGTCAAGAAAAATCTATGAATTATTCATACGTAATAAAGAAAACATACGCTAAGACATGTGAGATTGATGACTGCGAGCTTACGTTCGCCTGACAAGTTAAAACCGAGATACGACGCAAATCTTCTGTAGACGACGTAGTATAAAGCTTCTGCCATCTCTCAAGAATCTTAGCTATAGCTACCTATGTCAACGTCTGGCTGGAGACGTGCCCTATGTCTGCGGCTGCTAATGTCGTCAGTTCCGGGCGGGGGTGGCGGGCGGACCGGGGAGGCACGTACTGACTGTTAAAACGCTACATGTCAACGGGGAGCGGGCGGAGCTGCGTCTCCCGGCTGTAATCGCAGCGATGGAGGTCCGTTGATAATGTCGTGACCTCTACGCTAGATTATTGGGGTCGGGCCAAACTACTGCGCGATTATTTGCATACTTAGACATTGCTCGATCAAAGGTAGTTGGATCCTTTCAAAAACAATCGAATCAACGTTTCATTACTAAATATTCATAGCACCAACATAATTTGAAAGCTCAGAGGGATAATGAGTAATGTCTTTAGCGCTCGGTGGTCTAACAAATTGACATCAGACAGGAGTTTGGCGACGACAGCGGCCCACACCGGCGCGTCAGTTAGTGCAGCGCGTCCATCCACACTCTACTGTTGCGACTCGACATCAAACGGACTGCTGCAGTTATATTGAATGATGACTCAGGCGCTATCTAGAACGTTGCTTTATGACCGCAGAACAATATACAGTTGTATGTGCATAAATGTTTCGTGAACATGCCGTTCTATGTGTCTAAAATTATTTAATGTCTTAAAATTGAAACTATGTAACTCTACATAAGTCTTGAAATCTATAGGCTCGGAAATGTATATTTTTAACGGAATTTATTTTATTTTAAACATCAAAATTGCCAGTTATCAACCTAAAATAATTTATACGAAGCCTCAACATGATTTCCCTCATTATTTACATTAAAAAGAAACCGAAAATGAAAACATGGCCACCATTAACGAATTGTAACATAGTCACTTAGGTAATTCTGTCCAATTAGCTCATTAAACATGAGCCAGGTACATAGGGAGGCTACCGGATGTCAACAACCAACCACGAAAGGGCTCAAGTCCCTACACATAAACATTTTCCGCGTACTTACTTCCATAAATTAGTTCCCGTGAAGGCACGGTATAAATACCCGCGAAACGCCACAGTTCACTCGCTCATTACTTAGGTACACTAATAGTTTTATTTATCGGCTTCCTGCGCGCTCCAAAACAACGCGCGCGGCTCCTGGCCCAAATTATTACCTACTTCCAAACGAACACAATAGTTTAGCACCACGCAACCCTTTTTACCCCCATTGACAATCGATATCGGTCGCAAAGCCTAATAGACACCTTCGTAAACGTATTCCACGGAGGACAAAACAGTAATCAATATAATAAGCACCTTCCGTTTGTCCGACAACAACCGACCCGGTATCTCAGCGAAAATTCCAAATTACACCTTACAAACTTTCCCGAACGTTTATCCGAAAAAAGTTATTCGATAATCACCTATCATTACTTGTGCGAGGCGCCAACCAGCGCGTACACAAAGGGCGGTGGTACCGGAAGAAAACGACGAAAATTAAAAGTTTCCACCAAACAAACCAACAGCTGTCATATTAAACCGTCAAAGTAAAGATTACAAATGAAATATTCACGGTGAAAGCGGGGTTCAGCCCGTGGTTATGTAAATAAGTGGCTACGAAAATGTACATAATTAGTTTACACGTTTTCTTCGAGACACCCCCCACCCCGCGCCCGAGCCTCGCTCGCGGCATATGCGGAGGGCGAGATTAGCCGATATACATGCTAAGGGTGCATTTACATGAATCATACATCTATTACACCGTGTATTCGAATACCCCGCATGTGTTCTCTTCACATAACCTAGATACCGTCGGTAGGGTTGAATGCTTTAATTATTAATGTAACGGATTATTAAAAAAAAACATAGGCCCATCCCAATATTTACCTCAATTATTTCTACTTTGCACTATCATTATACCTATGTAATCACATACATAAGAAGCGTGTATTTAGTTTAAGTAGGTAGTCCAAAACATTAATTATCGAAACCTTGATAATAACTTTTCCGTCACAATTTCATTATAAATAAAGAATGCGTCATTATGGAGAAAGCTTTTTATTAAATGAAAGGGCTCGAAGGATCACCGTCGCTCGAGTGACAGCTAATCTCTTAATAAGACGCAAAGCAAAGTGAATTCGCGATGTGGCGGGTAGGGCGCGCGTGACGCCGCGTCGGCGCCGCGTCAGCGTAGCGGCGCATCCTCCTTAATTCTTTTGTCGTTCTCGGTTCCGTCAAATATCGCGTTCCCGTTTGCATACATTTTCACCGACGTGCCACCCCCGACCGACGCGGGTGCTCTCTCCCCGACGCCGTCTTTCACGAATAAAATTAGTGTCGGCAGCGTGACACCAACTGAATTTAAGCTAATTAGATATTTATAAAGAAATTTCCGATTCAGCAGCAAAGTTCAAAATTTGACTTCGGCCCCGCAAAGAGTTCGGTGGCGTTTTCAATTTAAACTTGGAGCAAGTTAAATAATGCGCGAGTTGCGGCCAACTCGATTCATCTAAAGGTTTTAGTAGGTTTTAGTGAAATTAGCTTTTGAATTCAAATGACTTCGGAATATCCATGGCGTTTTACTTGAACTTTAAGGAGACAATATTAATCCGGCTATTTATACAAAGTGACGCTGGAAACGGGTTGTTTTGTTGTGGTGGCTATTTAAGTAAAAAGATGAGAAAAGCCTTCTCTTGGAAGTGGAGGTGTGATTGCGGCGTGAGTGTGTACGAGTGGTGAGACATGGAATAAGTGGCAATGGTCGTGGCGGCCTGTGTGCAGTTTGCGCGTTCGCCCACCTCGCGCCTAATGTCCGGGCATAAATCAGAGGTAACGTGCCCCCTCCCGCCCCGCGCAGGCAAGGCACCGCCGATAAAATTCCAAATTGTTTTCTCGCCCCCGGTGGGCGCCGCCCTCGGTTCGCTCTTAAACGCCGTTTCAAGTTGCACTTGTGAATCGCACTTTTTACTGTTCTTGAAATTGGCGTTGCGAATTGCTTTTCGACTTCGCCCGTTCGAGGCCAGCTTTTATAAAGCGAGATCGCATCGTGAAAGTGTTTTACGAATGTAACTGAAACCGGAGATGAATTTTTCGCATGAGAACTAGTGGCACATCGATATGGAGGTGACATGCTGGCATGTTAAATGCGATCCAATTAGAAGATTAAGCGTTGACAATTACGGTGTCGGGTCGCGATCGTATATCAACAATTATCGTGCGAGCGCGACAAATGGCGAGCGCGCGGCACCTGTGCGCGGCCTCGGCCCACGCACACCTCAACAGGATCACACTACAAAGGCGTGGAACACCTCCTTTTGAAAACATCTTCGAATATCAGCTTCCAGTTATCAATTCTTCTACAGTCACTGTCACTCTTTAATCCATGATTTAACTGCCACAACCTTTGGTCATTTCAATTTTTAACTGTATCCACTAGTGGCGAAATAAGGCACTAACAATTTTAATTTAGCGGTTATTCTATAGGTAGGTACCTCGGTCCTTATCTACTTTCAAATAGTTTTGAGTTATGAATGTACCATGTACCTACCTACTGATTGACAAAACAAGCTGCGGGTGTGCTGTCATACGAGTACGGATGCCATTACAAATCTCTTTAATGTTTTTACCTACTTAAGATCTAAAACACACAGTATTTAAAAAGCAAGACATCCCTGACCAAAGACAATTCAACTATAGCTAATTAAGTACATAGCCAAATGCAATAAGAGTTTCCATAATTGAGCATTAAGTGTGTCTAGGCCTTATAGTATGTATGCTTTATACATTATCTTGTACAATAAACGGTGGCTTTCCGAGTCGCGTTCCGCTGCACTACGACTTGTGACACGTGGGAGTCGCACGGTATCACTCGCTTTATAAATTGTCCAGCCAGTTCCACGGATCGGACACGCTACTACGTACTACGACGTAGGTATTCGTAAATAGGAAGCCGACAAACATTCTATATTTAGTGTGGGTATGATATTATTACAATTCCTTGTGATATTAACGCCTAAAGTTTTTAAATAAGACGTTTGCAAATTGAGCTGTTATAGTTCAAGTTTTTATATAAGATGGATCAAAGAAAAAAACTGAATGTATGGAGCCTTTGTATTGTTTTATACCGCTGCTAAATATTGTTGGAGCGAGTATTTCATTGTGACAGCAAAAGAATTATTAGTGATTAGTGTTTTAATTAAGAATATCTTCAAACGCGACGTGATAAAATACGTAACAAATGTCTCCAGTATAAAACCTCAGTTTACAGGAAAGAAGATTTAAGAACAACAATATTTCAGCCGTCTATTACTCACTGCTAAAATGTTTTATTCTAGAGAAACGTTTTGAATTAAATAGTTTTACACGGAAATATCGCGGTCACATCAGACGCGGCGAAAAGCTATTCATTTTATTATGCGAATAAATATGTATATCTGTATTAACAGAATGGTGTTGAGAAGTAAATCAAAGAGTGTGTTGTGTGCCAAGTGCGCGCCGCGGCGATTAAAGCGTTGGCAGTCGCGAGCGCGGAACATCTTCACCGGACCAATCTCACTATTGTTTTCCTATTCGCACTGTTCACTCTTAGATAAAGACAGCGTATTGGTAATGAGCTAGGATTTGATAAATTGGTTGTAATGATGGGAACAAGGCTATTTCAGTGATATCCAATCAGCGCACTAATTATTTATCTAACTACATACAAGACTGACTTTAAACTAAACCACAACACCTAGGTATATTTCAACTCTTTCCTGAGTAAATGTTTTAAAATAACTAAAAATAAATTTATTAGTTTTGATAAAACCCCATGACATCAGTTGAACGATGCGTAATCGGGAAGCTGACAAACATCAAAATATTTGCACAGAGGAATGAAAAATGGCTCCCTGTTGAATAAACTTCGAAAGAGCTACACAATGAGACAGGTTTTAAAACGCAGCTTACCGCGTTAGCTCGGAACGCGATTAGCATACCAACAACTGTACGATATTTACATTATACTATTACGGCTGTTATGATAATCTGTGCGGGGTGAATCGAGCTAATGTGCGCGGATTAAGCCCTTCCATTCAATTGGTGACGCACTTGTTATAAATAACAGCTTGTGGTATTGTTTAATTTAGTTTACTTAATACTCTTATGATTCCTATTCCCTATGTACGGTCGGTTCCCTAACTTATGTATCCACTTTTTCATAGTAGTTGTATAGAAACGTGGATACTTATGTTAGGGCACCGACTGTACCTCCTTTGAGTTTGGAGAGAGCCGTTAAAAAAAATGTACTAGAAGTTTCCGAATTTGGAGAGATATTTTACAACTTGTAATTTCCACACATCTGGTTAACTAGAGCAGCACCTGATTCAGCATTTCCTCGACAAGACCCGACAACTCGGCAGATCTCTGTGGGGCAATTCAATTACAGTGAAAGATCCCTCATAAGCGAATCGTTTTTCCGAGTCATTAATTTTTTCGAACGACACGGGGGCCGCGTGATATGGCGGGGTGGGTCCGCGCGGCTATCTCGCGAGATAATGCTGATTTATGCGGCCGGGCGACGGTCGTGATTCGTCGCGCTTCATCGCCGCGACATGCGAGCGTCGCGTCGCGTCGCCTCGCGTCCTGTCCGCCCGCTCCCGCGCCCGCGTCCGCCCGCGTCCGCCCGCGTCCGACACACATTCGTGACGGTTAGTTGGTGAGATTTATGCTAATCGACGGGGCCGACTCAGATAAGCTCCCGTGACGGTGTGTGGCAAATTGTCTCCCATTGCGACTTCCCAAAGCCCTTTGTAGCATTCGCTATCGCATTCAATCTTTTATTAACTCTCATGACCGTAACAAAAATATCGCTAATGCAGAAAAAGAGATAACGTGGGCGAGTTATGATGATACATCGTACCTACTCCTATATTACCATAAGAAAGGAGACAGGAGTGGAGGTATGCAGGTATGTGTAATTTGACAGTTATATTTTGCGAAAGAGTCATAACGAATGAACACAGTATCAAACATGCACGAGAATTGTTCTGGGCTGCTAAGTTCGGAAATAAATACGTGTGGCTGGATACGTTTCCAGATGTCGTATTTTATGGTGCGTGGTAGAAAAAACTGAATGCCCGAGGCGTCGTTAACTCGAGAACATTATAAGGAATAAATAAGTGAGGTATTAATACTGCTTTATAGTCCGTGAAAGAGCCTTCATTGTTTAGTGCTTCTACACTCGGCCTTTGTTCCCGTTTATATTTGGTTGAAACTGACGTATTTAGCATTAAACATTTTTGGAATACTGTATTCCTAGGTACTATTCATAATAAAACTGGCTAAGTAATTAGCGCTTCTGTATCCTATACCTATTACTATATTCACCACAAAAGTAAAGAAATTAAATAAGTATGAAGTCTGAGGGTAGTAGTTAAATTTTTGTACCTACCCACAATTCAGCGTTAACTACATTTAGGCTCGCTAACCTGCTCAATTAGTGGTGTCTGTCATTCGCAGTATCAGAATATCGATTAACCATTATGGTTAGGTAAAAAATTACAGTACCTAAGGAAAGTGAGTGCGGTGGAAGTCGTCGTTATCGATAGATTAGGTCGGCGAATTTGTCACGATCGGCGGCCTGTCGCACTGATTTACACCCGCCCGATAACGCCGCCACAACACACCGTTTCAATTTGATAACACGAACAGCTATTTAAATGGTGTGAATATTTACAAAAAAAAGTGTTCTGTACGGTTGCCATGGCTTTCGAGAAAACAATTAGGTAGGTTGGTACTTATGTAAGAGTGATAAATGAGTGCTTATTTTTTGGCAACTGTAAATACTACCGCCCTTTAGTTTTTGTTTTTATTATTTGTAATTATTATTGTACGGTAAATTAAGCGAATTTCTATCAATTTTTTGTCCAACAAAAACTAGAAATATTACAAAGAAAGTTATAAAAACACCTTAGGTACCTATCAACTTCTAACGTTACCGACGTCTTTGATGTCAGCGTCAAATCGTTGACTATCGCGGACATAACCGCAACTAATACAGTCTGTCTCAAATCAATTGACGACCAAATTCGAGATTACGGGCTTCTGTCGGCCACCGTGGTCGCGGGTGTGGTCGATTGCCCATTGTGCGGGCTCGCGGCGCGACGGCCACGCTTCGCTCGACCGCCACTGCGCCACCTACCTTATCGCCTTTGACTTCGAGATTTCGCCTTGATCTCGTTAGCCAACAATCGTTTCGATTACCCACCACCGAGTTTTTAATTTCTCCTCTGACTATTTGTGCACGGTATGCGGTAGGCTCTATGTAAGTCACACGAACCATTAGCTTTTAGTATTGTAAAACTTCCTCGGTGTAATGACGCTTTTCCTATAATTAATTAACAGTCAAACAGAAATCTCTCCGGTGACTGTGATTGTTTTTGAATCTATTTGGTAAAGACAAAGGAAACTAGGTACGCACAATACTTAGTGTGTTGTTTGTTACGAAATAACCACTTATATTCAGCTACCTTCGATGTTTATTAGATACTCGTAGTTATTTTGTGACGTTGGATTTATGTCTGGATTTAATGTAATTTATCTTAAAAACCTAACTTATTTGTATTGTTATTAACTCGTAGTTATTTACAAGTATTCTCACCTGCCAGTCTTTGTGATGATCATCTCGGTGCCCAAGTCGTTGAATTTGTCCCAAAGCTCCTTGGTCTCCAGGTTGCACTGTATGTGCCGCATCTCCTCACTGGACCAGCGCTCTGCCAGCTGCGGGTTGCGCGGCGGCGGCGAGAGCGCGCGCGAGCCGCTCGCCGCGCCGCTCGCCGAGCCAGCCTCCGATGTCGATGATACGTCCACCGGTGAGTCCCGTTCGTACTCGGCGAGCGGGGGCGAAGGCGAACCGGACCCTGACGCTGTCGCGTCTACGAATTTTTCTGGAAATAAAAGCGAATTATTACACTAAAATTACTTATATTTAAAAGCAAAAATCGTGGGCAAGAGCTAATTAAAAATGTATAAACTGTACATGTTTTTAACCTCCGACGCAAAAATAGGGCTGTTATAAGTTTGACCGTTGTGTGTATCTGTTTGTCTGTCTGTTTGTGTGTCTGTCTGTGGCACCGATTTGAATGCGGTTTTTTACTTGAAAGCAGGGTTTCTAGCAATGGTTCTTAGGCATGTTTCATCTAAATTAGTTTAGCCGTTTTTTATATACCTATTGAACTTTGAAGTGACAATCGGGGGTTTTCAGACTTTTTGTTGGTTAGGTTATCTTAATTAGATTACCTACAGTTAATATTATTATTGGGGACTTTCCAGCGAAAATAATTCAAGCATTTAGGCGTGAATTTCCCAGAGTCCCGGAAGACGACGGCTAAAATATTTAGGTACTGCCAATAAAGAAGGTATTCTCATGAAAAGTAATTTTCAACTAATAACAAAATAATCGTCCGTAGCGTGTTTCAATAAAATATTTGCAGGTTTCAACAAACATAGCGTGTTTCAACAAAAATTTGCTCGATAATCCTGCCGTGAAGCAGCAGTGCTTGCACTGTTGTGTTTCGGCGTGGAGAGTAAGACAGCTGGTGAAATTACTGGCACTTGAGGTATCACATCTTAGGCTTCTAGGTTGGCAACGCATCTGCAATCCCCCTGGTGTTGCAGGTTCCTATGGGTGGTGGTGATCTCTCACCATCAGGAGACCCACTTGCTCGTTTGCCATCCAGTCCAAAAATATATTTATTTAATAAATAAATAATAATACCTAAATATCCATGACACTAATTGACCTAGTCCCAAATTAAGCAAAGCCTGTACTATAGATACTAGGCAACGGATAAACATACTTATACCTATAGATAAACTAGCTTTTGCCCGCGGCTCCGTCCACGTGGTATTCGGTTATCGCGCTGTTCCCTCGGGAACTGCCCATTTTTCCGGGATAAAAAGTAGCCTATAATAGTAAACTATCTCTATGCCAAAAATCACGTCCATCCGTCGCTCCGTTACAGCGTGAAAGACGGACAAACACACAAACATACAAACACACTTTCGCATTTATAATATTAGTTTGGATACATACTTAAATATATATTAAACGTCCAAGACTCGAGAACAAACATGAATATTACGTAAACAAATATCTACCCCGGCGGGGAATCGAGCCGGAGACCTCAAGCTTCGTAGTCAGGTTCTCTAACCACTTGGCCATCCAGTCGTCTATTTAATTTTATCTTTGTCATACATATTTATCCTTTTTGCTAACTGTAAGTATTTTTTGCTGAGTATGCATTGTTATTCAATCTGCATAAGTATACCATATTTGAAACGTCAATCCGAACAAGGAAATTGAAGAGTAAAACACGACTTCCTGGATTAGATAACTACGAGTATAAGGGTTCCGTTTTTGCCATTTTGGCTATGGAACCCTAAAAAGTATGTAACTTAACAGTAGATTATATCGTGGCCTAAAAATAGCCAATTATTATTGCTGGCTGAGTATGAGTATTAATATACCATATACGAAGCCAGCAATTGCCATTCCAGCCGAGACGCTAAAGCTTTTCTCAAAAATTGGGAATAATTCTGAAATAGAATTAACTTCTTGTCAAAATATATAATTTAATTTAATTAATTTAATTTAATTTTTACAACTACAAAATATGTTAAGTTTACTTACCATTTAATTTTATTCCAATATTTTTGTTATGCTTTCCCGCCTTTTTTTTCAGGTGTATTTTTCTACCGAAAACACCATAAGCTGTTTCAGACCCAACAAAAAAAGTCCGGAGTTCCAACAAAATATCTGATACTGGCCATTAGACTTGGGTGTATACGACTCATGCCAACATTTACATAGCCTTTTTAACTTTAAAAAAAATTTTTGACTGATTGCAGGCGCTATCTTTTAACTTTTTAATTTTTAAACAATGCAGTTCACCTTCTGATATGTAAAGAATACTAAATGTCAACTTTTACGGACATTTTTGAGAAAAATAATCAAACCAACTTGAAAACAAAAATTCGATGTCTACTAACTTAAAGGCATTACGGAAAACCAATACAACTAATTTATTGCAGTGGTAACACTAAATTGAAATGTCATCTGTAGGTATATTGCTGTCAAAGTTTAACGTTGTTCGCGCGTTGTATTTTAAAGTATTATTTTGTGTTTTTGTGCGTTAAAATACCGAAGATTATCTAGCCTTGGAAGGAAAATAATTTAAAAGTATTTGTCATAGAAAAAGTATGAGGGATTAGAAAATATTCCTTTTCTCCAACTTGCTCGGAAATGTTCTCATTAATGTTGGAAATATCGACCGGGAAGTCCATGCGTTGATCCAATAATAAATTTAAAAAAAAAACTGACATTACTTCCTGGACATGTCCGGGAAGTGTTTATTATCGGGCAGGTTTTTTTACTTTTAATTTCATCCAAGACCGAAAATTCACCAAACAGCCAGCCATTGTTCAATAATCACGTATAAAACCGAGATTAAAAAAAAAAATCTGCGTTTAACTAATGCCTAAATTATTGTGTCCAAATCATAATAAGGTGTATTGAGACTTAATTATGTTCTCGGGCTACTAAATATTTTGCAACAAAAAGATATGTTTTTTTATGTCGTGCGTTTAGGAATTGCCGCTTAAACTAAAAGTAAAAATGTATAATATTTATATTTACTAATCCTATAAGTTTTTCTTTTAATTTATTTTGATTACTATATTTTATGTGGAACCAAACATACGATTCGGACCCAAATCTTTAATATTGAAATTGAGGCGGGAACGTGAATTTCATTTTGTTGAAGATTTTCTGCCTTGTTATTTTTACGAAAATAAAATGAGTTCTATAATTAGTGATGAAAATATCCTAATGGGCACGCAGCATCTTTTATCAGTAAGGTTTATTTTTATTACTATAAAAGTGTTAATTTTGTTTAGATTGTAGGTAGATTGTTATACGAATAAATATAATGTTTTCGGTTTCTTTCCTCGCATATTTGGAGAAAAGCAGTATACAGGCCTCGGCAGGAATATCATTTCGTGGATTCGTTTCTATTGAAGGACTCGGCTACGCCTCGTCCTTCAAAACCATACTCATCCACGAAATGACTTTTCCCGCCCTCTGCAGTAATATACTATTACATCACCGACACCGTTGTGAATATGTCTGGTAGGTATCGTATAGAAAGTGTAAAGAATGTTGCAATGTAAAACGTAGAAGTGCTGCTCTCATGTCAGGTTTTTTATATTCCTGGTCAGCCTTTAAATGATTACATTATAAATTTGAAAATTTTGACAATGTTAGTAGTTGGTAATGAAAATGGAATCAAAAACAACGAATTCGATGATAATATATAGGTACCTAAATGTGCGTTATTATCTTCAAAAACTACCTTGCACATTAATATTCGGTAGGTACGGTTTTCTATTGTCTTGAACAAGAACAATTGGCATTAAAAGGATTCTGATTTAGAAAGTGCTAATCCGCACAGTCACCATCACAGTTGCCGTATTTTTTAAAACAACGGAAAACGGAAAAAACTATTTAAATATTCATTTGAAACCCGCGCGACATATAAATATGTTTATCTTGGTTAATAACTTTATTAATAAAGTTAATTTCGCATTTTGATTTAGATGCTTTATATTATAAAGTAACGTGATAAAACTTGCTACATTTAATTTCAAAGAACTTAAGTAAAAAATGTGTCTTGTAAAATTCTGGTGACGATTTATTGCGGTTAAAATTGATGGAGAGTTCGGTTGGTATATTTTGGGTACAGTAACCTAAAACGGTTAAATTTTAATTATTGTAATCCTAAACGAGGTTCATTCATAATACTTACTTCTTGACTGATCCAAATTATTTGTTGTTTTAAAAGCACTACTTAAAACCTTGGCTATACCTTATTGTAGTTTTTCGCAACTCAGAACTCCAATATACGCCTTTTTGAAAAAAAAAATAACGCATTCTCGTTGACGTGTAATTTGGCCTATTCACAGCGCCTTCAGCGCAACTAAGTAATTGTTTCGTTTTGTTTTTCGTGCTTTAATTTGTCACGTTGATTACTACAGGGATGACACAAATGGTATAGCCTTGTTGGTTCAGTCTTCAGTTTGACCATAGCCTAGTCGTGAACGTAGGTTTACATCCCTAAGTTTTTCGAAATCGATATGCGAAATTAAATTTGAAACTTGATATGATCTTCTTCTTCTTCTTTTTTAAAATATGGCTTCTGTCCTAATTAATAAGACGTGGAAACAACTTGCGCATTAAAAAATGTCAAGCACGAGAGCGGTATAGAATTTTGTGATCACTGTTCACTGTTAAGGTTAATCGCCGCATAAAACACTATCAAAATTATACTTCAACTAGCCAAAGAAACAGAAATAGCAAAATTATATATTGTCCACAGCCTCCATGTTCGAATGCCACAAATCGAATGATGATCTTTTCAGTGATTAAAAATGTCACGAGGAAACCTGTTTATATTTACGAAACAATTCAATAGAACACAAATAGAAGCAATGCAAATTATAAAACCCCATCAGCAAAAAAGGTTACAATTAATGTATGGAAAAATACTTTCAATTAATATGCCTAATATAAATAATTCGGCTTATAAAATATCTATTGGATACGGGAAGGATTCGGGATTTCTTTTTCATTTCATTTCATATACAATCCTTTAAACCCTTTTTTATTTCTGGATGTTCTGGTATTTGTCGACCCATAAATAGATTTGCTAATTTGTCTGACTTTCAGAAACAGTTGAGGAAACTAAATATATCGATTACACCAGGGTGAAATATTTTCGTTGTAAATGTCAAAAATCAACGTGAAATTTATTGTGTGATAAGACACGGTTATGCTTTGTTAGTTGATGAACAACACTTGTTCGCCGTGAAAATAACCGTCGTGAGGAAGACAAATTACATTGCTACGAGTTTTTATGTTGGAACTCAACTTTAACCCGCTTATACATATCTGGGATGACAAAGCAAGTACGATAAAAAAAAATTGCTTTACAAAAAAAATTTTTTTTTTGTTAGGTAGAACCGTCAACTTGGCTTCAAAACGCCGTTATATGGAAACATCTTAGCCGTCACAATAGTATATTTTTTATCGAGAGACTAAAATAAGCCAATATATACCCGAGGTGGTTAGCCACCCGAGCTTTAGCGAGGGTGTCTATTTATCCGAGGGTTTATATTGACTTTTAGTCTCGCGGTGAAAACTCTGTTTTTCACTTCGATTGCGAGAAAAAAGTTTAGTAACTACATAAAGATTTAACAAAAAATAAAAATAAATCTTTCTAGATTTCGGAGGCAAAAGATTATCAATTATGTCTATTACTCTTTGGTCAACATCATAATTTTCACTATCACCTTGATGACATTGTGAGAATAATCAATTTATTTTAATCTTTTACGATTTACGCTCTACAACAATTTCAAAGTTTTCACGGTAAGTATTTTTTTCCATCCAGACACAGATACTACCAATACAGATACTAACAAAATAGCACCGGCGAAATGGTCCATACACAAACGGAAAAATAGAGTGGCGCCACCGTCTATGCGGAAAAAGCATAGAACTAAGACCACGTAGACTAAGAACGTAACATTTGCGTCATGAAAATGGTCCACACACAATCTTATTTTTTGCAAGTAACTGGCTGTTTGAGTTTATCTAAGTCACTCGAAGTGAATTAAAAAATTAATTACTTTTACTCCCTAGGGACTAAAGTACTCACTTTACTCCCGCTTTGTAAGGCTATATTGACTTACTTTTAGAGCATGAGAAGTGAAAACAATATTTTGTAAAACTGGTACAATGTGAGCAGAACGTTTATTTGTAATTTGTTGCTTAGGTACTGAGTTTGTTAGTAACATAAAAACTTTTTATTTTGCTGAACGTAATTTGTTAATATTGCCATCAAAGATGCCATGTAATACTTTTTAAGTTTAAAAATAAAAACGTTGCTTTTCTCTCATAAGAGAGTAAACACGCATTTTTATTTACAAATAAATTTTAATGTTGTTATAAACAGAGTTTCTAATACAAAACATTAAAAAAACGTATTTATTTATTTTGAAGATCCAACAGGTTAAGACATACAGATTTAAAGACAACAATACACACAAAAAGCGAATTATAGGTTCTCACCGAAAATCGATTTTATTTTGTTCAACAAATTACAATGTCAATTTTCTTTGACGTGTCAAAATGAACATGTCTACTGTTTAGGTATAATAAGAAAAGCTTAAAAATCGTATTTTCGTAAACAATATTTAATTTTCTTTAGTAAAAATGGTTATTACAAAAATAATCAAAATTTATTAGGGAACCTGTGTAAATAACAAAGTTCAAAAAAATAATGGACAAAACCTTACAAAAACAATAATCTTAATCTATATATATAAAAGAAAGTCGTGTTAGTTACACCACTTATAACTCAAGAACGGCAGAACAGATTTGGCTGAAAATTGGTAGGGAGGTAGCTTAGAGCCAGGAGACGGACATAGGATACTTTTTATCCCGATATTCCCACAGGATAGGGATAAAATCTCGAAATAGCAACCGCTGGGCTTGGAGTCATGAAATTTAGTATGTAGGTAGTTGGACGTTTGGAATTACTCATAGGTGACTTTTTGACCCGATATTCCCACGGGATACCTAGGGATGAAATCTCTAAATAACAACCACTGGGACTAGAGCCATGAAATTCGGTATATAGGTAGCTGGACCTCTGAAATACTACATATGCTATTTTTTTACCCGATATTCCCACGGGATAGGGATAAAATCTTGAAATAATGACCGCTGGGCTTAGAGTCATGAAATTTGGTATGTAGGTAGTTAGCCGTCTGTAATAACACATAGGCCACTTTTCGACCCAATATTCCCACGGGATACCTAGGGATAAAATCTAGAAATAACAACCGCTGTGCTTAGAGCCATGAAATTTAGTATGTAGATAGCTGGACCTCTGGAATAATAGATAGGCTACTTTTTATCTCGATATTCCCACGGGATAGGGATAAAATCTTGGAATAATAACCGTTGGGCTTAGAGTCATAAAATTTGGAATGTAGGTAGCCGGAAGTCTGGAATAACACATAAGCGACTTTTTGATCCAATATTCCCACGGGATACCTGGGGATGAAATCTCGAAATAACAACCACTGTGCTTAGAGCCATGAAATTCGGTGTGTAGGTAGCTGGACCTTTGAAATAATACATAGGCTATTTTTTATCCCGATATTCCCACGGGATAGTTTTATAACTAAGGGACCGAATACATCCCCGTTTTATTAGTTTACGCGTGCGAAGCCGCGGGTAAAAGCTAGTATGTAATTAAACAAAAGTAATATTTTTATTGCAATTATTAACGGACCAACTGTTTCAATCGTATAGTTAGGGGCTGTTTCACGATCCATTGATTAGTGTTAACTGACGGTTAAAGGTGATGCCGTCTCTATTTGTTTTGTTCGAATAGACGGAGACGGCATCACATTTAACCGTCAGTTAACCCTAATCAATGGATGGTGAAACAGCACTTAATCTTTAACTAGATCAGGTTAGGTTTACTTAATAGCAAGCAATCTTGTAAAGTTGTCAGTTTCTGAGAAATTTGCATTAGGCATAATGCCTCTAGGTTGGTAACGCATGTGTATTATATCTCATAATGCAAGTGTCCATGGGCAGCAATGTCTATGGTCAGAATATGACGTACGACGTGACTTTTTTTTATTTTTTTTATTTTTTCCACTTGTTTAAACCTGCAATCAGTCTTTTAGACTATAATCAGGTGGGTTGCTAGAGGTTGAAGTTTGGCAAGGCAGAGCCACTGCTCTGTCTCGCCTTAGAAAAGCAGAACATCAGCTCTCTTGAGTCTTTTAATCGGGTTTGGCTGCAAGAGTACACTGGATAACGGGTTTGGGTGAATCATCAGTCGGTCTCTGTAGTTGGCTGAATAACGTTTCACTTCGTCTGAGATGGTTGGGATTTCCAGGTACTCATGGATTTCCGAATTGCGAGCATACCAGGGCGCCGATGAGAGTACCCTTAAGATATTGTTTTGAGGTCAACTTGAGTACTTGGATGTGACTTTATTTAAAAAAAATTGTTTCAAATGACTATCTTTTTTAAATTTTATCTGCGTTTAAAGGTACGGCCAAAATATTTAATTCGTGGTCCATTTTGTAAAAACAAAAAACCTTTGAATTTTCATACCAAATTACTGATATTCAATCTTGAGTGGGTCCCAAATTAAAGTACCCTAAACATTCTAACTATAAATTAAATATTCATAATAATTAGGTAGTAACATGCTATGTGCTATGATATAATAGCAAAATTGTCGAGTTCTTAGCACATGTAGATAGAGCAAAATATTTACTTACTTATAGTATGCTCCAAACAATCACGTTACCTAATTGTTACCCCCGTAATAAAATGCTCTACATTTTTCTCTATTGTTGATAAATGTAAAATTTATGTAACTAGTGTAGAGATTAGAAACAATCTTTGTGTAAGTAAAAGGGACCTTTAAAAGACATTTAATAAGAGACACTATAGTGGCAAGAGGGTAGGGACATTTTAAAGTACGCTTTATAATGATGAGCAAAACAAAATTTCTTAATAATGCTTTTAAGAGATCACAAATATTTAATCACCGTCCACGTTGTCTCATACTCGTAGTACCTATTTATACTAGGATATAACTACTTATTTACTTAACACTGGATACTTTAGCAACTTTTTCCCCTTTATGAGATTGTTCTCTTTTAACCTCTACATTCCATATTAAGTAAGTGGTTATGATACTGGTGGTACTTATAATTAGTATGCAAATTAAATATAATTAGTCTGATGTCACTTTCTTGGTGGTGATAGCCTTTCTCAGCAAGTTATCAAATTTTATCATAATTATCATGTATACTTATACAAATACTACTATACTTATATACCTATATACTTATATACTTATATAGGAAAAATAAATTTATTTTTAAAAAAATTAATGTAGTCAAAGCCAATATTGACTTTATTATTGTTGACAGTTAATAAACCTATTTTTTTAAGTAAAAATGTAAGCAAATATCATCATCATCCCAGCCTTCCTACGTACGTTACACTGCTGGGAACAGGGCTCCTCTCAGGATAAGAGGGCTTGGACCGAAGTTCCCACGCGAGTCCAGTGTCTATTGGGAACTTCATACACGCCATTAAATTACTTCACAAGTTGGTGCAGGGTTCCTCATGAGATTTTTTTTCTTTGGGTATTACATTATCTTAAGCTTACAAACATAGGTATTTAACTTTTTAAATATTATTTTATATGCACTGCAGCGCACACAAGCAATATGAAATGTTTATTTTTAAGTCTGGACTGATGTTTTGTATCCTTGTATCTAATCTTGATTGTGTGTGTTTGCAGTACCAAATAAACGTTTTTATCTATCTATCTATCTATCTATCTATCATATGTTTTTCACTCTCTCTCTAGCCATATTAATATTAGAGAGACCTTTGTTTTGACGTACGATTGGTTACAGAACAGTAAAAAAATTAAATTAATGGACTTTTTACATCGACTAATTTTGACCTTACATGGGTCCATTCCAACTGTCATGGTCACGGGTTGTCACTATGATTATGAGAGCTATAACTAGGTCTTTTGTATCTGTTCGAAGCAAAAAATAATGATATTATTTATTTATTCACTCATTTGTGAAATGTTTGTGAAGAACCACTGTTCTTAAGCAATTTCTTTTCGCGTAAACATTTTTTGTTGATATCATCGCTGTTTAAATCACATCATAACTATAATATTCCCTTATACTAGGAATTTTTGCAAGTGCATCTTGTTGTTTATTTCGAAGCGCCTCTGACGATTCCGAAGAAATTTGCTACTTTGGGACTTTTGAGGCGAACTTCTCTTTCTCAAACCCTTTTCTCTATGCAGGAATTATGGCGCTACTTGTCTCTTTCTCTGTCTAATCTTGAATTTCAAACCTTTATAACTTTGTTATTTGTAAAGATAGCTTAAAAAATGTTCCTCTATTCGATAACAGGCACTGTGAAGTTTTAATTTATAAAAAATATAAAAAATAGTAAAATACCGTCACCTATATTAACATCTGCCACAGCGGAGCGTACAAAAATATCTGATCTGACACGTTCTACCGGCACCAAAAGCATAATATGTTAACTGACGGTTAAATGTGATGCCGTCTCTATTTGTTTTGTTCGAATAGACGGAGACGGCATCACATTTAACCGTCGGTTAACACTAATCAATGGATGGTGAAACAGCCGATTAGGGGCTTAATTGTTAGCCATAGGTAGGTATGTGCTTCTACGCTTTTAGTTCGCAGGACAATGTTATACTACATATTCCTCTTGTTAATTTAGTTCTGTGATTTAAACACTAAACATAATAATAATAATTCATATAGGTAAAAAGTAACCGTGACTATGTATTTCAATAAGATACCTAATGGACGACGTATTTTTTAACAAATGCTTAACAGACAAATAAAATATTCCCATTGCATTGTTTAACTTAACCCTTAGCACTCACATCAGACAAGAAAATTAATTATCGCGTCATGAGTTCCCAAGTACCTATACAAATAAAACAATTATCATCACGCAAGATAACATTGTATGTTTGTACTTGAAAACTTACAGATTGCAACGTTCGCTGGCGGTCGTTTACTTCGAAATTATTAACCCTTGTTAATCTCATGTTATTTTAATATTATTGTATATTTGTCTATTGTATCTACGTAAACCTTTGCCAGAAACATACAAACACAATTAGACTTTAAAGTCAGCTTTTTATGAATAAGGGCGTTACAGGAAGTAAGTTTTAAATTATCGTTTTAATTTCAGCTCTACGTTGGGCTCTCGCTAATAAACTATTAAAAATAAACGCAAAGAAAAGATGTCACTAATTAAAAAAATTAAACTGAAACTACACATCATCCAGTCTGGATGTATTTTGCCTATAAGTATAACCATTTATAATCAATAAGATACCTATATAGTTTTTTAAATATCAGCTTTCGGCTCTGGCTTTTTGCCTGTGAACATATTAAAACTAAGCTAAGGTACTAGTTGCGTACCCCGTTAGAATTTTAACAGCTTTTAAATTTTAAAATGTAAATTCCAAAATAAGTTTTGACGGGTTTAGGAAGTTCAGGCTGCGCATTGTCCATCAGACAAATGTTACTCTTTTATAGGTAAACTAGCTGTTGCCCGCGTCTCTACCCGCGTAGAATTCGTTTATCACTATCCCGCGGAAACTGCAATTATCCGGGATAAATACTGTCCTATATGTCCTTCCTCGGAACTTAAATTATCTGTATGCGGAATTTCACCTAAAACGGTTCAGTGGTTTAGACGTGAAGAGGTAATAAACAAACAGGTATAATATTAGTGTGCGATAAAAAGGTATAATTAGCAGATTGCTACAATTTACAACTGTTCGGGTATCTTTCAGATAATCATAGCTACTTACTTTACGTTAAAAATTGTCTTGAAAGCTATTTGGTTAGGTTTAAAGACATTTATTCTCATATAAGACATAGGGTACCATCAGCCAAATAAGTGCTCTATAAATTTTTAAACAAGTTCCTACCAAATTAATATGTATGTCGCTGTCGAACTTTCAAGTTAACAAACACGTTTATTGGCATTATTGTTTTATGACATGCAAACGATTATTAATTTTAGGGTGGTAGACCACTTTTTTTTTATTCGGTTGAATAGCAAACGAGCAAGCGGATCTCCTGATGGTAAGAGATCACCACCGCCCATAAACATCTGCTGTTGCAGAGGGGAATTCAGATACTTTGCCAACCTAGAGGCCTAAGATGGGATACCTCAAGTGCCAGTAATTTCACCGGCTGTCTTACTCTCCACGCGAAAACACAACAGTGCAAGCACTGCTGCTTCACGGCAGGATTAGCGAACAAGATGGTGGTAGCAATGCGGGCGGATCTTGCACAAGATCCTACCACATGCACATATTTGGCTGATGGTACATCATTTCCATGAGAACAATAGTTGTCACCAAATTATATATTTATCTTATCACATTACCGTAGAAGGGACTTGCTTGCTGCAAACAGTAGCTTATTTGCTAAGAAATCTAGTAATAATTTTAACCGAGTAAGATTAGTGTAGGTAAGTACTGATTTTATTTGCTCAGTTAGTTTCATACTTTATATTTCATAAAGAAATGTATCATAGTTCTTAGTTATCTTTGTTTCATAGTTTTTTATGCATGCATGCAGTTAATTTTTATGCTCTTTTAATATGCAGGTATACTCAAACAGTTAGGAATGTACCTATATATTTTATGTATACTTATCAAATTGAGCAACAGATTGATGTTATTATCTTTGCAGAAATGATCGATCGTGACCACACTATAGGGGGTTTCTTTTTGGGGTTTTGTTCTCGTGCCTATGCGCAGGCAGCTCTAGTCATTGCTCTCATCTCACTCATCCCTAAGGGTGAAGCCAGACGAGCGTAATTTTTTGAGTCGTGAATCGCTGCTGCGTTCGGTTATACAAATGTCCAGAAAATACGCGACTAACAACTCAAAAAAACTCGTCTGGCTTCACCCTAAGCCAATAATCATGAGAACGTAGCGGTAAAACTAATGGTACATTTTACAGAATGTGCGTCTATTTAAATTATAATGCCACATTAACAACAAGTACTTAAAAATTAAATTTTAATGCAATGAACCCTATACAAAAAACGGGCTTCTTTTTGAAGTTTTTTTGTTGCTCGATCCTAATAATGACAATCCTACGATAGTACGAAATAGGTGGGTACTTCGTGTGCAACCCCAACTTGCAATTGGCAATATTATTATTTTTTAGTTAGTATTTGAATTTGTATGTATTAATTGTAAGTATACAAACTTAGAAACTATTCTAAGTTCTGAAACGATATTGTTTCACGAATGCAACCGCAGGCTAAACTAACCCAAGATATATACGAACCTAGTGGTGTCAAAGTGTCTTCCCTTGGGTCCCGGTGCCTCCGGCGCTCGCGCCGCTCCTGCCGGTCGCGGGCCATGATGGCGGCGATGGAGAAGTCCGTGGCGCAGGGCCGCGCGGAGCAATCCTCCTCCATGGCGCTCCCCCGACCCTCGCTCTGCAGCAGCATCAAGTTGGCTGGGCCCAGCGTGCGTCTGCCTGCCCCTCCCGCGCAGCTCAAAACGATGTCACCGTCCGCGCATCCCATCGATAGCGCAGAACATAGTCCTTATACGATAACTAAGTTTCGGCTGACGGAGCTCAGCCCGAATTTAATTAGTGTTTCGGCTGTCACCTAGTAAATGAGGATAAATAAACAATGTTATTTTTGTTACGCTTGACGTTTCTTTCCAAAACTTTTAAAACACAGACGGGTATTAATAAAAGAACACAAACTGTCTATGATTCGAGTCCTCTCAGTGGAGCGACGTAAACAACGCTCGTCATATGTTCAGGCGTGTCGTTGCCTCGATCTGAAGTTTCAGTGTGCGAGGAAACTTTTTACGCGCGCGGTGTACCGACGGGTAGTGCGGACCGCTGCGGCGCGGCGCGATGGGGACTCGACTGAGGCGGCGGCGGCGCCCGGCGGCGGGCCGTAGGGAGGGGCCTGCATCGCCGCCCTATGCCACCACGCTCCGACCACGCACACACTACTGATTTTTTTATTACTTCTTTCTTATAACGTCCGTCCCGCTCGGACGAGCGCGCTCCTCGCACTCGTCTTCGCCGATCGGCGAGTTTTTCTCGGCGCGATAACTATTGAAATTCGCTAAATGGCTCACCGCGGCGCGGAAAAGGCTCTCGTTAAACGGTGAGGCGATCCTATCGCGGTATTTATTCGCTGCGCCGACGCCTCGCATCGCTATTTATGCGCCGCGCCTACCCGGCCGGCGATTACTTCGATGAGAATATTCGCGCTTATATTATTATGAATAAATAAATAACCTCTTGGTTTATTACATGAAGCAAATGGCCCCGAGTGGATAGGCTATTACGGTTCCAACATAACATTAATAAATTGTGATTAACTACGATCGAAAGCAATATACTAGAGTTCGACGTGATGTAGGTATGGACCTTGATGTAAACTTGTACTTGTACAGTTTGCTTAAAATTATTTATTGATATATACCTACCGTGGTAGGTATTAATATTAAGATAATAGCTAAGTATTAACTTCATTTTATTTGTCGCCTTACAGTTTGGGTCTATTTTAATTGGTGTCAATTGTCCTATGATATTTTTTTTAATATTTTTTTTATCTGATGTTTGTTCAAAAGTCCCTACCCACCTACCTAACTAATATTAGGTACTAAATATAAAAATGCTGTTGTAAATTAACTCACAATTAAACAACCTTATTCACTCCAGTACGCAGCCCAACATTACTCGCCTACATCAACTCGTTTAAAAGCATTTAATTAGAAGGAGTTTATAAAGTTGATTAGTTCGGCTGCAACAGAATAAACAAGTGGGTGCAATCAACGCGTCGCGACCTCGCGATTGGCGGACGTTCGTTTTATGGCGTGGGATCAAATTTGCGGAAAATTGCACTTACAGACTTTCTCCTACTTTTGTATAAAATAATTTATTACGTGCGAGGAGCTCAAACTAACCATGCCGGATCGCAGTAAACCTTATCGGCCGTGAGTCGGTAATGGCGGTTCAAATGGCCGCCGATGGCGAATTGTGACGAATTGGAATAATTATTTTACTGATATCAAACTAACTGCATGTGAGCTAATCGACATTTGGAGGCACGTGGTGTAATTGTTGATTTTTCTCCCGTTAACTCAACCACAGCCCAAGCTAGATATTATTCCGATATTTCACATAACGTTTGAAACTTTAGGCTAAGCTTAAGAGGTTAGGTGTTTCTAAGGAAAAAAAATTCATTGCAAGTATGTACCTAATTATTTATTAAATAGCTAAATTTTAGTAAGGACGTAGGTATAATTATGGTCACTTGCATTGTACAATGAGTTTACCTGATTTTTGGCAGAAATCGTATTCGTATTTTGTTCTATTATAATAAGTAGATACCAATTTTAAGACCTATAGATACCTATCCATATCTTAATAATAATTCGGCACTTAGGTAACTGTTTTAGACTGGCAACAAACTCTATTTGAATAGGTATAGAGTTTCAATCTAAATTGTCGCCGACAAAGAACTCTACCTATCTACTCGTATACGTCAACGTCTGTAACAAAATCGGTCTCAAAAATATAGAGTAGAAACGAACTGATTTAATCCGAAAAGCCGCATGGTTTTCTTCTCTAACAGTAATTCCACCTACCTAAAATCTACCCAAGTATTTAAAAATCGTAATAATCACCAAATATCTATCTACTTCATACAATTTTCCCAAGATTTAAAATTCTGCATAATCCATAGCAAGTTATGCAATATCAAATTGGTGTTAACAACCTGTTGCACGATTTAAATCTGCATGCAAGTTTGTTGCTTGTTTACTTCGAATTTAAGGTGAAAATAGCTCTTAGTGACCATGTGTGTACTAGCAGACAAGGTCACCTCTCACAACTTGCAGCGTATCTACTCTATTCCTTGACACTTTGTAGTGTAAATGTCATTAGGTTTAAAATGCGATCTTAGTAAGTATAATACATCGAAAAGTGCTAAAACAAGCATTTGATTTAACCATTAATAAGTTGTAGGTAGACAAATAAAATAAGAAAACGGCACCTACCTTTAAGTGCCGTACACGTACTACTGGTGATACAAATAGAAATAATATTATTTTTCAATCTTTTTCAATCATACAAAAAATATTATGAAACACTCGAAGATTAACATACTTTTTTACATTGTTTTGTCATTTCACCCTATTAGTGTAGGTATAATATGAAACAGAACCTTGTCTTCAAACGGCAATGACAATCTGGTCAAAACTGTCCAAAACTGACAGAAGAGATTGTATGTAAATGGGTACTTACAAAGGTCATAAAATTTACCAAGGGACTCCTAAAGTGCATCATCAACTTTCACACATTAATACCTGACTTTTGATGTAGCTTGAAGAGTCCCGAGTATAATTTAATATCTAAAAAATTTAAATAATATCTACGTTCACCAACGTTTGATCAGTTTACCTACAGCAAGTGTTGTCAGCCTCTTTTTTTTTCCGTGGTTTCTCGTGGACAGCTTTTGCTGGCCAGTCTAGTGAGCACCTCAACAGCTGTCATTTCCAAACAATGTCTAGCTGAACCTCGAAAGTTCTGACTTTTTAAAACAACGCCGTGCTTCAAACATAAGCTGGAAAATACTACCAGACTCCATCCAGCATATATCATAGCCCGTGGTTCTATGACGCTGATTTTCAGTGGACTCACAAATAAAATTTTAAACTAACTTGAAAACTGCGTTATTGCTGAATAAAATTAATTAATTAGCTTTTTTGAGCAAAGTAACACTTAATTCAATAAATTGAATAACTTAGGTACAGTCGAATGCAAAAATATGTGTAAATACAGCCATAGCGTCTAAATATATGTATACATCGCCTTATGTTTAGTGGCATAAAAGGTGTATAGATTTTAAACGTCTCGGTAAAGTTCAAATATTTATGCCTTTAACCGATACATTAAAATTTTGAAAATTAGAAACAAGCCTTTAAACTTAATAAACGAAAATTTTTAAAAATACACATTTATAAAATACTACTTGTTTACACTTTACACGCGGCTTCCCAAGCGTAAGCGATAGATCAGATCAGGCTACTGAGTTGAAACTCCGATATTTTTCTAAATTCCCCTGGCGGTTGCATTAAAATAATCCTTTACAATTTATAGTTCTAAGCATAGCACTTGTAATTTTGAGATTTTATTCCTAACCCGTGGAAATATCGGGATAAAAGTATCCTATGTGTTATTCCAGATACCCAGCTATCTATACATACCAAATTAAATCCAAATCCGTCCAGCCGTTTTAACGTGAAGGAGTAACAAAGATATCCGCACACACTCTCAAACTCTCGCATTTATAATATTAACAGGATTTCACAAGCTAATAAAACTGTAAGACTTACGAGTGTTTGCTTTAACTATCTACCATAATATAAACCCACTTGGAAGCATTTACTCTTAAGGATAGGGAGTCTGTTAATAGGTACAAGTTTATCTGGTCTAGGCTTGCTTGTGCACTTGAGAGATTTATTAGAACTCTACCTACTGCCTAATTATAAATAACTAAGATACGAGTACATACTTTTATAAATTATGTGTGTAAAGTTAGTTTAAGTACTTATTATTCGCATCGAAAGAATACTTAGATAGTTTATCCCTACCTACCTATAAACCTAACGGAGGTGTGCTTAAATGAAATTGGTAATAAAGAAGGATTGAAATAAAAAGTCTTAACTTGGGTAAATAATTAGTGTCTATAGATGTATATTTTACATAGCTACCTACTTAAAATAAGTAGTAAATAAATTACTTAAAAATACCCATGTATTAGGTTCGATAGTTGTTGCCTCCTTATCCATTTTAGCTTGAAAAACTTCATTATAGCAGTAGTACCTATGTAGGTCCTAAGCATCAAAATTATTTACAAAAAAACTGGCGGTTTCTAATTCAATTTGTATCTAGGTACCTGAGAATATTTATCCAGTGTGAGCAGAGCCCTTCTCTTAAGCGAATTTAATTAGATGGTTAAGTAAGCGTATACTATTAGGTAGTACTACTATGTCAGTAGTCAGTACATAGAAAGACAAACATAAAAAAATAAGATTTTCTGACCTTCATTATTATTGGTTCCGCTATAAGACGGACAACAAAGTGATCTCACAAGGGCTTAGTATTTTTACTATTGACGTACAGAACCCTAAATTCATAAGTACTAATAGTAAACTGACAAAAGCTCTTTGCTTGAAATTCCAGAAAAAGTTAACATGACCGCTTCACGCAATCATTTAATTACCTTCCTAATAACGAATATTTACTGAATAGTAAAGTTTCAACGATCTACCCAACCATACTAATCAATTAAAACGTTACTAATCATACTAAACGTCTCAGTGCCTACGAATCAACGACACTGGCCATTTCACTTTTGTCAAAATCAGTTGCAATTGTTTCTCATTAAAAATTTAAAGCGAGTCGTGTGAACGCTCTGCCAGAAGGGGGGGGGACCGCCTCTTGTAGGCGGGACATCTGTCACTTTAACCACTATATACTGTATTCTGTAGCAGTAAGGTTGATGTTTGATTAGGTGGTTTGGATGCATTTAATGCAGGTTCGCTGGTATGGGTGCGAGGGCAATTCGCCGCTAAGTAGCTTTCGAAGCTCGCTCGTGATCGGGATTCTTTCGCTTTTGATTATAGAATCGCCGTTTCGCGACACATTCGCGAGTTTTTTGTTTCAAATCAATTAGGTATGCAGGTTTATATTGTTTTTACTATTCGTTTAGATATTTGAATATTTTTAATTCTCTTTTACAATATGGTTAAGCTTTTACTTCTGGTTTTGATGAATTAATAAAATAAAATATACTGCTCGTCACTGTCCCAGTACGCCATTTTTAATTTTATGTCTTTAGCATTAAGGGTAAATATGATCATTCTATTGGGTATTAACGTGTTGAAAATTTTACATACCTAGTTGAATTATTTAACTACTTAAAAGACAAGAGCCTTTTTTTAATATTTATCTAGATAGATAGCTAGGTAATAGGTAAATGGGTAGGTAGTATATGACTTTTTATTTTATTATGTAATATCAGGGGCCATACGAAATCAGATAAGGCACTGTTTCGGTGTGTGTGGGTGATAAAATTTTACTAGGTAAGCATTATTGGAATAACTAAATCAAAGAAACACATTCATGTTGTGGGGTATGCAATCTGCTTGAGTCGCCTCCATACAAAGCCGAACATAAGAAACCTACCTAGGTAGATAGTTACTTGTATAATTTGTAGGGGATATTTTATTAAAATTGTAGAGTGACGTAGTTGTATACCACTAATTTAAGTAAGTACCTATTAATAGGTATCCACAGTTGATCGACTTGAACAATATACCTTCCGAT
The DNA here is from genome assembly GCA_037349165.1 of Choristoneura rosaceana. Lineage (NCBI taxonomy): Eukaryota > Metazoa > Arthropoda > Insecta > Lepidoptera > Tortricidae > Choristoneura > Choristoneura rosaceana. Next base: position 1,036,894 of record JAZBNJ010000055.1, on the reverse strand, counting down.
AGGTCAAATCAAATGCAAAAACCTGTATGTATTCGAACAACTGAAAAAAAAATGACAATTAAGATTTGTTTGGAGTCTTTTTGTATTTTTTTTTAACTCCACATTTAGTTACTTTTTTTACCTTCGGTCATCCTGTAAAATCCGTATCGAAAATACAAACTGAAGCATAGATGCACAGAAAAACCAGAAAAAGAGACTAGTGCTGGGAATTGAACCCAGGTCCTCAGCATTCCGTACCCCTACACTACCACTGGACAGGAGTACAGACACAAATTTCTCCTATGCACCACATATCCCAACTTGTTTATTTCTTATTTAGTCACTTAAGCAGCGACATATATGTTTTAGCCCTCATCGAGAAACTTTCAACACTCCATCGGAACTAACCGCTCACCCAGAGAAGAGATGTCGCTATTAAGCAATCAAATTAAGATAATAATAAGTCATCACGACCTTTATTATCTACGTAGGTAGGTAATTATCTAGGAACAATAATCTGTGGTCTGAATATTTTTAAAGCGTTGGAAAGGTAAGGTCATATTTAGGTATGTATTGAAAGGGCCAAGTTGTCTGAAATAAATAAATTTATTATTTACACTCTACCTACTATATGTTACTTGCTTTTTCATTTTAGATTTTAGATGATAGATTTGACCATTAACGATATATTTTGAATGACTATGACACTTGAATACGACATTGTTTCTTTTGTTCTCAACGAAACTCGAATAGATAATCATGTTTTAGTGCGAAATAATTTCTATAGGTACTAATGTAGCTATAGGTAAAAAACTTAAGTAAAGGACCTGTTGTATGTAGTGGTGCACAGAATTGATATGGAGCTTAAGTCATTTTGCGAATTTGGAACGTCAATTTGTTTATATGGACAAGTTACTACTACATACAACAGGTCCTTTACTTAAGTTTTTCACCTATACCTACGTATAGTAATGTAAACGTTTCTGTTATGTATTCTAAATTCAGGAAGTATGATTTCCTGTATTTTGAAAAGTAAGCTCATAGTAAATGACAAATATTATTTCGCACGTACAGTAGAGTTCATAAACCAGTCAGCAAAAATTTGATCAAAAATATCTGAACACCCTTTTATGCCGTTAACAATAGAGTCGTGTTCAGATATTTTTGATCAAATTTTTGCTCACAAGCTTATGAACTCGACTGTACTTAAATTAAAAAAACTTGAAAGTGCGAGCCTCGGTTCGAATGCGGATCCTCTGCATGAGAGACCATACGTCAAGCCCCATGCTACCGTGCACTTTTTTATTTACTGGGCTACCGTGGCTTTTAACCTTCAGCTCATGGTCAAAGTGGTTACGTACCTACCTACCTATATTGGCTGAGAGGAAATAAATGCATGCTGCCCGTTGCTTCATAAGCGTATTTTAACCCTCAACGCAAACAGCGCAAAAAGAGGGGTGTTACAAGTTTGACCGCTATGTCTATCTGTCTGTGGTATCGTAGCTCTTAAAAGGGAGGACCGATTTGAATGCAATTTTTTATATGAAATCAGGTTTCCTAGCGACTGTTTTTAGATATTTTTCAACAAAATCGGTTCAGCCGTTTTTGAGATATTGATCTTTGAAGTGACAAAGTCGGGGATTTTCCAACTTTCTAACTAGGATAGGATCCCCCAGCGCAAAGAACTGGGGCCATCGGGGACCGTCATGGGCTCATGGTTGGATGTCCGCGATCCCATGGCGCTTCCATAACGGCAGAGTGGATAAACTCCGATGTGTTTTTAGTGGGTATGCTAAATAAAGAGAGCCCACATAACTTTCCACGCGTAAAGTAGCTAAGCATAAAGCATTTTTACATCGCAAAGAAAATGGTGGTTATATCTAAACTCTTCTAATATATCTTGGTAAGGTATTATAAATGTGAAACTTTGTAAGTGCGTCGTTGGTTTGTTAGATAGGTTCCTAACCTACTCCAGACTAAAAACATTTAGCTGAAAATATGTATTTGGATTAAATTAGGGATTTATATAAAACTGGAATTCACGATGTAGGTTGAAATTTCAACGGAATTTTTCGTGAAATCCCCGAATTACAATTCAACTGTTACCTAAAACTAAGGTTTCCGCTTGTGCAGCCGCAGGTGAATACTGGTGTGTAAATATGTATGTAAACTAATTATTGTAAAAAAGAAAATAAACAATAATACAGGTACCTACTCGACCTTAACCTATACTGACTAGCAGCAGCACAGTAGCTGAAACGCTCGGAAAGGTATATGGGAGCAGAAGGATTTAGAGTGTTGAAAAGTAATTACAGAACGTGGATTTACCTACGATCCCTAATAGACAACCATTTCATCAGTAAACTCGCATTAGACTCGTGGTCGTACTTGCGGAATCCAAAAATGTATCAAATAAGTACATGACAACGCGGCGGGGAAAGGTGGTCAAACTTGTTAAGCAGCCCCTCACTCAGATACAGATAACCGCAGGTAACTAATAGGTAAGTACTCATACGAGTACAATAAACTGTTCCTCAATTTCTCAAGTCCTCGTCACAAATCATCAAAATTTACATCTACTTATAGGTATACTCTCGGCTACTGGGCCTCCTCTCAGATTTTCTTAATCTGTCATCTGACTTGGGCATATTTCTCACATGCGCTCAGTACAGAGGGGTTACTAAGAAATTCGAAAATCTAATTTCGCATCGTACCGTTCCGCTAACGCTATATAATATTATTTAGTACGAGAGTGAGAGGGATGGTCCGATACGAACTTCGATTTTCGAATTTCCTATTCCCTTCGGATAGAGAACTTCACACACTTCACCGAAAACCCCGTAGCAATTTGTCACATAAATTCTATAAAACTTAGAGTTACAAACACGGGCTTGAACCCACGATGGCCACGATCCTCTGCAGAGGAGCTCATAGGTCAAAACAGTAGCCACAGCGTTTTATAAATCCATCAGCCATTACAAATAGGTACTCAGAACGCAACCCTCACGTGCGAAGCAAAAGATACACGCGACGTGTGACCACAACCTCGGCGCGAGCACCGATCCATCTTCCTATTTCCTTTTTATTTCCTACACAGTGTTTATCACTATAGATCCATCCCTTTTACACACGCTAACTGGCTAGAAAGGGACATTTGCTTTATGTCCACGGCAAATCTAGTGTCCTTGGCTACAGCCGCGTTCGGCAAATGTGGAAAATGGTGGCGTACTTATATAGGTATAGCCAAGGCACATGTGCACTTTCAAGTTGACAATCTATTGGCATTATTGTTTTATGACATGAAAACGATTATCAATTTAGGGGTTCCTACCTAAGTACCGTACCTATGTAGGTACAGTCACCAGCACCAATATCTGACAAAACAAGCGTGTATAAATATCTGATACGACTTATTTCTAGGGCCGGAAGGACGCGTCAGATATTTTTCCACGCTCCGCTGTGGCAGATATTAATGCTGGTGACTGTACTTTCCTACCTATTCGACAATTACTTATTTTAAGTACCTATCTATTGTAGCATCGACACTAATGTTATAAATGCGAATGTATGTTCATTTGTTTGTTTCTTTTGCGCTTGAAATAATATTAAAGTACTGAGCCGATTATGATGAAATTAGGCATGAAGATGGTCTGAGATCCTAAATATTACCTAAGAAGAACATAGGATAGTTTTTTCTATTCGATTTAATGAATTCTTCGCCAACAAAGTCACGAGGATCAGCTAATATAATGTATAAAAATCTGCCAATTAGGAAGTAATTGTGATGTGACCAGGATAAGTCAAACATCTTTGCAAGTTTTTTTATGTGTATAAAATAATATCGTATGCGATAGACGTTCTGGCTCCATAGTCCGGCTAGCACAAGTTACAGCGATTTATTTGTCGCACTCCGTTTGTTTCAACGACGCCAATAGTCAGGTGCAGTCAGTGACATCTAGAAAACGGCAACGTGTCTCCTGCGCCGCAGACGTCGGCCCACGTCACCTGAATAAATTAGGACGGTCCCGTCTTAATTAATAATAATAATAATAATAATAAATCCATTTATTTCAGGCAACTTGGCCCATACAATAAATACCTTACAGACTAACATACATAATGTTTATAATTAATAATACTTAAAACTAATTTGGTGACAAAACGGCGTGACCCCGTTGAGTCACCGTCCCCGACGTCGCATTCATCTGCGGCATGGTGCCCCGGAACCGCCTGAACACGACGTCTTTCGGCCAGAAGGCAGCACTCGCGATGGTCCCCATCAGCAGCCGCGGCACGCGCACCACAAACGAGCTGAAGTGCACGTAGTGGCGCGACTGCAGCTGGAACACCCTCAGCGTGTATCCGCTCTTCCGGCGGACGTATTCCACCACATCTGCGACTGCGACGGTGTGATGGAGACGCGACACATACAGTGCCGTATTCGGCGTGGCCGCCCTCAGCCCGGAGCCTGGATCCGGCTCAGCAGAGCCACACTGACTCTTGCAAGGTTTCTTGCGAGCCTTGCTTTTCTTCTGCACCAATGTGAACCCCTCCTCGTCCACTTTAGTGCCCAAGGGCCTGTTCGGCGTCGAAGTAGCCCTCGGTTCAGTAGCCTTAGGCGGCGCAGGGGGATGGCGGGGCGCGGCGGCTCTGCCGGCCGCATCAGCATACCCGCGCCCAGCTGGCTGTTTGTTGGTGAAGTGCTGCGGCCCGCGCGGGGGGCGCGCGGGTGGCGGGGCGGCGGGCGTAACACGAGGCTCAGGTCTCTCACGTTGCGCCGGCGGACGTTTCGACTCGAAACTTGATGCCGCTGAATCGGCATCTGCTTCCAGTCGATTGTTTACGTTAGAATTCGACGTATCAACAGCTGACCGAGTTACCGGGGCACTATTGCGTAAACTGGTGATTTCTTTACGCAACTCGGTGATAATATTTTGCGATACATCGAATTTTATTGAAAGTTCGGCCAGATTTGCCTTAAGGGTCACGATGTCCTTTAGCAAAGTGGTGACGTCGACGTGGTCGAATGTGACAGGGGGCAGCTTCCGCAGCTCCTTTGCCACAAAAGAGGGCACATCGTCCGGATCGGTCGCCTTGAACAACGTGATGATGTCCTGGAGACTCTTCACTCCTCCATCCCTTCTGCGGGACGGCATCTCGTCGGTCTTGCCGAGCGTCTGGAAAAGCAGCGCCTTGCCACTACAAATCTCATCCTCCTTGAAGTTGGACTTGCAGATCTGCACGATGCTTACTTCATCCATCGTGTCGATGGCGTTCTGAATAAACGCCAACAGTTCATTCGCAATGAGTTGTTGCGAACTCATAGCGACGTCAACGGGCAGCGGCTAGGCCGCGCTACGCGATTTCGCAATCTTTCGGTGCAGTGTGACACGTCCGTTTCCGAGCGTTGCACGCACTGCACTGCAATTAATGGCCGACACATACGGCTACTACTTTTATCGTGATTAAGAACCTTTCTGCCGTCTGTTTGGCACTGGCCGTTTGCTAATGAACTGTTAATCGAAAAAGGTTTTAGGATTTATTTCAAAAAACTACAATAGAGTATGTATACATCGTGTTTTTCTTGATTTCCGTTAACTTTAGCAGACGGCTCAGTTCATTGGTAGAAACTACCAGGTAATTAAATTTTAGGATATGTAAAAAAAAATCTTTTCTATTTTTTTTTTCGTACATGAACTCCACTGTCATTGTTAAAGATTAAATTTTACAAGCTTGAGGAGTGACATTAGCGAGTTACATAAGAGACACAACATAAAAAGTCACATATTTAATAATTTTTTGCTAAATAATTGTAAAAAATAAAAAAACGACCAAGAGCATGTTGGACACGCCCGAGATAGGGTTCCGTAGCCATTACGAAAAAATTAAGTAATCTTTTTCTAAGGATTTCATATTTTATTTATTTATTTATTTTCGGAGAACCAACAGCTATAATTTACAGAGTAAACTTATTTTATAGTATCAATAAAGCCAATTATAGGATCTCACAAGTAGACACAAATTTTAAACAAGTAAAAATTACATACGCGCATAATCGCAAACATGCAACACGCAAACATGGAGAAATACGGATATCAAAAACTCATTCAGCAAACAACAAAGACTAAATGAATTAAGCAGTAATAGCTACATATTACGGTACCTATGCTCCATCAAACCACCTCTCCGCCAATCGCCGCCTCACCGTATTGAGATTGCAATTGAATATATCAATATCTAGCTCCTCCGCCACATCGTTCAGACTACGACAAGCTCGCCTCAAAAAACTATTTTTTCTGTATTTGCTCGCACCAAACTTGAGTGAAATGGGTGGGTGGTATCTTTTAGATCTATTTGGGGTGTTGAAGGATATACAAGACAACAAATCGGGGCAATCAACCTTACCACTGGTAATACTGAGAGCATAGATGATGTCCGCTATCTCACGTCGTTCGTGCAACGGAATAAGATGATGCTTCTTACACAAGGTATAGTAATCTGAAGATTTGTACGGCACTTTTAACTTAAAACAAAGAAACCTTATAAACTTTTTCTGTACTCGCTCGATCCTGTCAATATATGTTCGATAACAAGGATTCCAAATTTGTGATGCGTATTCAAGCTTGCTTCTGACATACGAACAGTATAAAATTTTTAGTATTTTCACTTTAGTGAAATTGAAGGAGCTACGCATAATAAACCCAAGCATCTTTAGAGCGCTACCAATAATACCATCAATATGTACATCAAATAATAGTTTAGAGTCATGCACAACACCTAGATCCCTCATGAAAGGCAACTTCTGTAATGTACTGCCTTTCAAAGTGTAGGTCGATGGAATTATTTTCCGTTGACGAGAATAGGTCACAGCGAAACACTTAGAAGGATTCAGATCTAACTTATTTAAACGACAATACTCATCAAGCTTGACAAGGTCAGACTGAACCATCACAACGTCTGCTTCCGATTTAATTTTGGCTTATATTTTCATGTCATCAGCGAAACACAGTAGATTTGAAAATGTGCAACACTTACTGATGTCATCAACAAAGATATTAAAGAGTAAAGGGCCGAGTAAGGAGCCCTGGGGAACGCCACTCGGAATGGGTATCCACCCAGACATATAATTTTTGATGACAACAGCTTGTGTCCTGTTATTAATATAAGATGAAAACCATCTCAACAAGTCCCCATGAACACCAATTCTACACAGTTTTGAAATAAGTATACCATGATCAATCCTGTCAAATGCCTTACTGTAGTCTGTATAGATAACATCAACCTGGAAACCCTTATCCATACCTTCCGTAATGTAATCATTTAATAGTACTAGATTAGATACAGTAGACCGATGTTTTATAAAGCCATGTTGACTAGAACTAAAACAATTTTTTAAGGCATTGAAGACTTGATTATACACTATTTTTTCCATAACTTTCGCTAATATACACAGCTTTGATATAGGTCTATAGGTATCCACATTGGTTCTAGGGCCTTTTTTGTGGACCGGCGTTATGAAGGCAGATTTCCAAATTGCAGGAACATAACATTCCGAGAATGACCGTTCGAAGAGCAAAACTATAGGCCGGACTACGCTCTTTGCACAATTAATGAGAAATTGGGGCGGTAAATCATCGGGGCCTGCAGATTTAGACGGGTCAAGTCTAATCAAGATATTTTTAAGTTCATCTGGGTCAACAACAACCTTGCAAAGGCCAGTCACAGAGTCATCGAAAAAAATTTTGTACGGAATATTAGTTAGCTTAGGATTAGTTAGTTTAGGTATATTTTATTTACTTTTAAACTACTAATAATTCTCAAGAAAACTTAACCGTTATAGTTTGATATATTTACTACTATGCTAAATTTTTCAAAACTTTTCCACCCACCAGTTTAGATTTTGGAGGGGGAGACGCTCGATTTTAATGAAAATTTGCACTTTAAAGTTGAATATTTTGCAAACAAGTCGCTGAACCGAAAAATCGTTTAGCAATCCCCTAATGACTTTAAAATACCTATCCAACGATACCCCACACTACATGGTTGGATGCGAAAAAAATAACCCCTACTGTAACGTCTGTGAGAGGTACTCTAAAAAATTTTTTTTATTTATTTATTGGACTATTTTGTCGGTATAGTTTACATATATATATTTGTGCAAAATTACAGCTTTCTAGCATTGATAGTCTCTGAGCCAAGCCGCCGATGGACGGACAGACAGACAGACATGGCGATTTTTATCTTTTCGGCTACGGGACCCTTAAAAACTAAAATATCACACACGTCACAATTTTAAAGAGTCAACGATTTCAGTGTACGTACAATAAAAGTGATATTTTAGATTGAAAAAAAAAAAACTTACTTAGTACAAATACAGTAAGATTACTCTCGATCTTTCTACATACGACTAACATATGTTTACCCACATCTCGTCGTGTAGGGTGACAATGCGCTTCTCGCAACGTCGGACAAGCGGAACGCGGGACTGTCTCGAGGGACCTTCTAAATCGTATTGGATTCACATATTACGTTTATTTAGGTGTTTTCCACTGCCAAAAGGCATCCGAGCTCTTTTTAAACTTAGCTATTTCGCAGAGATAACGAGGTTATCACTAAATCGTACGCGTAATTTGGTTTAAAAAGCGTATAGAAGAATTAAAAATCTCCATCGTTGTTCCAGCGATGAAAAGCTAAATTAATGTGAAATATTCTATAGCTCATTACAGAGCAAGATGTTCGACCTAGATTTTGTTGTTGCCTAAAAATCAGAAGGAATGAAGAAGGATTGTGTGTGTCTACATAGCCAGTGGTCGTGGATTGGATTCTCGCCAGGGTTGCGGGCATAAATCATGACTCTCAAACTAGTAGGTATAATATTGTGTCTCGCGGGGTCTGGTGATTTGATGCATGGCTTGCAACCCTAAAAGGACTCTCGCTTTTAATCATTATTTAAAAACTAACGTATAATTCAGTAATTCTAATTTACAAAGTCATCAACACAGTGTATAATTTAAAAAACAAGCAAATTACTTATCTTCTTTTGCCGTTTTTCATTTCCTAGTTTACGCCAATGATCTTCAAGAAACCATTGCAGTCAACCTCTCATCTAGTGCAATGAGGACCTAGGTATCACGTTAAAGTTTTTGTGATGAATGCAATATTAGTGTGACATTTTACGCTTATCGTTAAAAATTATTGAGTTTTCGTATGAGAAACATTCAAAACGATAAATAGGTAATAACACACCGTCCACAGTCATAATGTGCAAACGCCAAGCTCTCCGCGTTTGGCTGACACCGTTCCAGGCAATGTGTGGCCACTGCTGGTGCGATATTCGCAGGAAAAGGAATATTCTTACAAACTTTTCTTATATAAAATTTTATAACAAAATATAGAACCGACTACAAAAAACCATGAAAATAAATTTCTACCAGTCTGAAGTCGGTGCCTCAGCACGAGCCAGCAGATAAAGCAGCAGATAAAGAGTAGATAAAAGTCATTGTATTGTGTTGTAACCGATGCCAATTGTCAAACACACAGGCCCTATTGCCTAACGTTTCTGACTCTCGCGATCGCAAACAAATTACAGTTTTTGTATGCGAAATCTGTCATTTGATTACGACCGCCAATAACGCCCTAGTTAGACATGGCGAATGCGATTGCGATTGCCCGCATTTAGACAATACGGCCATGGTTGGGTGAAACCGAAATCCTATAGATGCAAGCTAACCACGTGTTGCATCTACTCCTGTCTTAACAAAAATCGCTGGCAAGTTTCCGATACATTGGCCAATTGTACCGCACCAATTACATAGGCCGACAAATCTACTTATTACATTAATGAAGTGTATACATACAATTAATTCCCTAACTATCATCATCATCTATGAGTAATACTATATAAGACTTAGGCAAATGCACGACGTTAAGCTCTAAATAATCTTTACAGAATCTACTGGTCATCTTTTTCCGCAGTCTATAATCGCCGCAGTCTATAGTCTATAGTCTATAATCTGTTTTGTAGACTGTTACTAAGTTGCTAATCATTTCCTTATTTAAAAACAGATCTTCAGTCAAAGCCCGCTGGCAGTGAGTCCACCCAGAAGCACCGAGGTGGAACGAGGCGCGAGCTTGCTTTATCTGCGCTGGCTCTGCGCGAAACAATATATTTATTGGACAGTGGAGCGCGGCGCCGCCCGATTCGGCGGATGATCTACTCCATCCAACAATCTTGATGCACTATTATTTCCGGTAGCACTAAAGAAAAACAATACAGGGGATTACACTTACCTTTGACTTATTTTTAAAACTTGTTTTGTTAATGTACCTTCTCGTAATTGATGGAACTTATAACACTCATTTCAAATAGAAGAGTCGTTGAAACATTTCTAAATGTTCTATTCTAAAAAATAATGCATATTTAACGTGGTAAAAAACATGAAAATGTAACAAAACTCTAGTAGCTAGCTAGGGGCAAACGCCGTGTTGCAGCCAAGCGCAGCCCGTTCATCATACGCGAAAGGTCACAGTTTACCCTGTCCGCCGCTCCAGTTGTTCTGTTCTTGTTTTGCAAATTACGACACAAAGACAAAAACCAACTTTGTTGCCTAGATTAACTGAAACTATTCTGCTAGCACCTATCGAACTCAATGCCAGCTTCATTGTATTAAAAGCATTAACTGTGTTCATGAAAGCAATGTGCATTTCAAAGTCACGAATCTCATAATAAGCTACGGATTGATTCATGAAGCGAGTTACCCTCCGGCTGGCCAAGTGGTGCGCAAAAACACGAGAAACCCTGTACAAATAAACCTCGTAGACGTTTCAATCACGGCACTATTTGCTCAGGAACTGGTCTCCGGAGAGGCGAACAAGATGGATCGCGGTGTCAACACGAATTTGCATCCCTTGTTTGTCTCCGCGGAGCGTCGGCGGAAAAAACACCGCAATCTCATTGGGTTCGGTGCAGCGGGCGGCCGCATCAGTTATTCGCCGGTGCGGCCGGCTAACACGATTATCTGTCGTTCGACCGAGAAGCTCTTTTTTCCATTCCCTTGTTTTCCAACTTCACGTCTGCTCCGTGTTTTTCTGAATAGGAAATGGGATATGTCAGAGGAAAAATTGACAAAAATATGGCTGACGCTGATGGAGAATAGTGGGTTTTGCGATATGATCAGTCGTGTTTACTGTAAGTAGTTATACGCTTTCCATTTATTTGTGAGATCTTTTTCCTGTTTGTCATTGTTCTCGTAAAGTTTCTATTGGAGCCACAATTGTGCTTATCGCGATGGCTTTACGAGAAGAAAATTTGGAAAGGAGAGAATGCGCCTCTACATTATACCTATATAGCAAGTCAGGTTTTTTAAAGCTTATTAATATAATATCATCGATGTCACTAACAAACACTCGACTTCTTATGCAGAAAATTCAACCATCCGTCCTTTCACTACCAACTCACCAACAGTAGACTTGACGATTATTTATCTGATTTATGTACATTTTAGACCTTTAGTAGGTAAGCAAATAGGTGTAGACTGTGTACAGTAAAGGTCTAAATTTTATTGTACATCTTCAGGACGGTGAACATATCTGGTAATCCATTTTTATTCCTTGTCTAAAGAAAAAAACTAAGAAGTCACTAATACAAATATATACAGAAAACACACAAATACATTTTCTCATTTATAATATTGGTATGGATAGATGATGACTTTCCATTCAGTATTGATATTGGTTCGTATCTTTTACCATTGTAAAAAAAACGTTCGCATGAATGAAAATCATGTATTAAGACCTACACACAAGCATTATTATTAAGTAGGCTTACTTTTTAGGCGTAGACGAGATGTTACACGTTTCAAACTTTGAGAAATTTTTCGGCAACATCAACGTGCATTCACAAAACACACAGTCTGCGACTAAAAAAAAACACGTCGTAGGCAAAGACTTACCAAGTTTGAGTCTAACTCGCTACGCTGTCATTATTTACCTCAAGGCACAAATCAGAACATGAACTTTAGTCTAAACAATGTTCAGAAATATGGGTATTTCGTGTTGAAAATGTTTCCTATAAACGGGCTTGCAATGCGGTGCGGTGTTATTAATGTTGGTGTCAGATGAAGAGCGACGGCGAGTGACGCGGCGGCGTGGTCGAGGTGCCGGCAGCCGCGTGGGTGGCCCCGGGGTCACGAACTCGCATACACACCACGAACATCGCGATATTATTTACGTTGTATTCACGCCTCGTTACTAACCACTCATTAATTTCCTATATTCGCATCAACTCAGTTTTTCTATCCGAACCCAGTTTTCTCTCCCGAACTCGTCTCATTAGCACTCACACCACCTTCCGTTACACAAAAACCGCCCCACAAAAACCGCCGGAGAGATGACAGATGTGATTCCAAATATTTCAGCAATGCACTTTTTCTGAGATCCTCCGAAGAAACCCATGTTTGATTTATTAACCGTCGTAAAATACTACAAATTGTTTTTTGAAACTTAGATGCGTTCGAATACATAAATTACTACTCTGGTGGTTAACGATGTGTATGAGGGCTATTCCACGTGAATAAAATCACATATAAATGTGCATTTCTAGCCGGTTGTCCCATAATGGTGCGTAACAAAAAGCTAATTTATCCACGATTTCATAGCGTTACTACCCGATGTTCAAAGTCATAAATTGCCGGGACACGAGATATGTGATTGCGCCATGAATTACAGAGGAACCACACGCAACGGATCATAAAGATCCCTCTAATGTCTTCATACGATACACTCACAAACGCTTCAACACGAAACTAGTGTCGGAGTAAATTCACCAAACTAATAATTTCCTCGTGGTGAAGTGAGTCCGCAGAGAGTAGCTCACACGCTCTAGCGGCCGACCCACTGATTACGACTTGATTATACCCTACAAAAACTTTCATAACCCGGAACTTCCATTGCCATTAGTGGCTAAAAAAACAATTATTGACGCCTCATGATAGCAATTAACACCCATCTGTTATTACGTCCAAATCTTTACTTTCGGTAGACCTACTATCATGTGTAATGAGTTGCTTATATCGACTTGATATTTTGGGAAGATTGTATTTTGATAGCTTTGGAGTAATGGAATCCGTACCTTCTCTATGTAGTTATACGATCTACAGGAGTGTGGTATGAGTAGTAGTAGAAATGTGTTGTGTAGACGTGTGAAGCTGACGCCTCCTGCGGGCGGCGCGCGCGCAGACCACCCGCGCTCGCCACCGGCCCGAGGGCGTGCACGCATCACACGTGGACAGCGTCATACTTTGACCATTGTTTTTGTGATATTTGCAATAAATGTATGAGTGATTTTATCATTATCATCTGTATCACTGTAACTTGGCGTATGGGCCACAAGTACTAACCATCAATCGTGGCTGAAGCTCGCGATGATCTTTAAGATAACGTTGGCATACGGACGTCAACAGGTTTCATCTGGAGAAGGCTGGCGAGGTGTTTCAGTGTGGTCCGGCTCTGTCGGCGCAGCGGCACGCGCGCTATGCGGCGCTGGCCCTCTCTAACCGCTTAATAAATGACCAACAGTCAGCATTAGGCGGATCGCATACATCATTTATGTAAATTTTGACGAAGACATATCTATCTCGGCCAGCGCTGCCTTCACTCCACACGACGCGCATTCCAACTTACTCGTAGCTTAATACCTTTGTCATTAAAAAAAATCGAATATCTACCTATTTAGTTAAGCTGTTGTTTACCTACTAAACTAAAGTAGTGTACCTACATCCTGTTTACAAAAGTATATTTGATTGTGCAACATAACGGTTCATTCTTAAATCTCCGAATCTTATTTAGGCATAAGTTGTAATGGATACTATAATGGTAAAGCTTAATTAAGTAACATATTTTTATTACTTAATTAAAACGGTTAATTCAAGTGTAGTTGTATAATAGTGACATTTCTATTATGTTATAAATAATATAATGATTGGTTCTATCTATCTGAGCTTTCCAATAGTTAGAGTGGTTATAAATTGACCTAACCCTCTTAGTGCACGGGCGACGCTTTTCAATAAGCAGCTAAAGCAGCGACGTGCTTTTAACTTAAATAAATGCTGAAGCCGTGTAATTGTGTTACAAATTATTATGGTAAAAATAAATGAGTATCTAGTAGAAATATGAAATAAATCGAGGAGCTTAGAATTCATCATCATCTCCCTATATACATCCCACTGCAGGGCACAGCCCTCCTCTCACAATGAGAGAACTTGGGCCGTAGGTCCCACATGGACCCAGTGCAGATTGGGAACATGACATAACTGATGGAATTCCTATTTTTTTTTATTGCTGATTATTACATGAACTTGCTTCAGTACTTTTAGTTTATGTAAAGCATTGTAGTCTATATGTATTATATATTATGTACTTACGTGCAAACAAACATTTTTGAACAGATGATTTAAAAAAATATGTGATAATTGTAGAACACAATTTTTTTTTTTTCATTTATTGTTAAAGACATAATAAGTATAGAGTTAATGTACTTTCCTGTACAGTTCTACTTACGACTTTGTTACTTTTTTTTGACTTGTGTTTTTACCTCCTAATAGCAAAGTCAAATTTTTAATTATGAACATCAAACTTTATGCAATTTATGATAGAGTTTGATGTTCAAATTACAATAAGTCCTTTCAAGGACTCTGGGCGTTAGGATGTTAAACCACTCTGCCATTTTTCTGAACCAGAGTACTTACCCCAAGGCATATTCTGAGGTCCATTGTTTACCTTTGTCAGTTTACTAGCTCTCCATATTTATCGCCCCATTGAAGACGTCGCTACATTGTTCGATTAAGGGCGTACCCTTAATATTGTGACAATCTCACCATAACGTGAAAGTGATTGATTTTGAGATCCTTCTTACCACACACATTTGTAATGTTGCATTTGGGTACTTTGACATATTTTATTGTTGTTGCGAAATTAATTACAATTTCTTTATTAGAATCGTAAATTAAATAAGGTATTTAAATATAACAATGAACTTCTCTATTAGATTTTAGGTATAGTTAACGAACGGATGAGAACCCTGTCGAAGTCACTATTTGCTTCACGGTACCAGTCATTTTACTTTGGACCAAAGGCTGTCATTCATTGAACATTCAACCTATAACTGTGTCTTACAGTACAGTAAATTTATAATTAATCAAATGTCTCTCATTCGAGTGACGGATTAATGGGCATCTAACAACAATTAAGTTACTTGCACATTCATCAATACTAAAGCGCCTGACGTCGTCTGGCTCCCACTGCGTAAGCGCATGAATCAAGTAGGTAGTTTACATTAACATTATTAAGACGTTTTCAGTGGGGCCTTTTGTGCCATTGAGAGCATATGTTTAAGATGGTTCGCAATAAGGTGTCCTGTGGTGTGGTCTGGTGTATTATAATTTTAATGTCAAAAAAACACCTGGTGTTTTTCTTATCATTGTTTTATAATAATAACTGGTAGGTTTTTGCTAATCCAAAAGCTTGTTCCCACTCTGCTATGCTATGTTTAATTCTCATTAACAATAAAACATATTTTGCATAAACAATCGTTTGCTAATTAATGTGATTACTAACAAATTTTCATTATCATTAAGAAAACATTTAAGAAAATCGAAATAACATCAAATTTGTATTACTTCTCCGACTGGTTCCTAATCACAAAAAATCAACGCACGTGTTTTGCAAAAACATCGATTATATTTGGAGCGCCACGTGGTCGCCGAAGGTCCATGTTTGGACACTTCACCCTATATTAGGGTCCGCACCCCCGCGGTTTTGTGCTTTTTGCCAATCGCCTTGGTTTGTCAACTGGCACATTAGCCAAGGTGTTTGCCACTATGGTGGTCCAGTTTTTTTGCACGCCCCCACATTGATAATTGGTGACAATCGTGATCACGAACCGCCTGGGTGAAGAGAGATGTTTCCACGTAGCAGATGTGTTAATAATGTGGCTACTTCTTTATGACCCAGTTTTTTTATAAGTGGGCTGGGCGGTTTATGCGAGACAATTTAAAATTAATGAATTTTCTGCGCTATCCACCGAATTCCAGTCAATGCAATGCAGCTCTATTCTTGCCCACACGTTTATGAAGCTAAGCACATGATGCATTTTTTCAAACAGTGCGTACCTACTGTAGGGTATCTATTTTCGTTTCATCAAGGGTTATGGATTCGGCGGCTTCTGTAAGAGATAAAGATAATGTCCAGGAACACTTTCTTGCTCCCGACTAAGAGACCTGGCGCCAGTTATCCGATACTCGGACTTGTCGGCTTTTTAAACTGTAAGTGTTAGTTACTGGCGTGAGGTTTGTGTTAATACTTTGAAGTTCTGAAGACAGAGCAATATTTGTTTCGTTTAGCGTCACAACAAGCTTATGGTATTAATTTGCCATCAGTACCTACAAATTTAAGTAAACAGGGGTAAGTATATTGCTTAGATACTCACTCCTTCATTTTAAACATAAAAATGTAGACGTAAAGTTCGGCTGTTTGAAAAAGGTATTTCTTTTTCAGCAATACGGCTAGCTTCAATGGTTAAGTACGAATTACGTAAACAAATAAAAACAAATTTAACGTTTTAAACTTTTTTTTTATTCGTCTGGATGGCAAACGAGCAAAGAAATGAATCTCCTGATGGTAAGAGATCACCACCGCCCATAAAAATCTGCAACACCAGGGGTATTGCAGATGCGTTGCCAACCTAGAGGCCTAAAATGGGATACCTCATGTGCCAGTAATTTCACCGTCAGTCTTACTGTCCACGCCGAAACACAACAGTGCAAGCACTGCGGCTTCACGGCAGGATTAGCGAGCAAGATGGTGGTAGCAATCCGGGCGGACCTTGCACAAGGTCCTACGACCTGCAAAACTTACGTGATTCTCAATCATAGTCAAAATAACACCAACCCCGGAACGTCGAGGTAAATATTACTTGTGTTTGTTAGCGTGATAAGACCCGTTGGTAGTATTTTGAAAATAAAATTTGTTCAATGCTTTATTTTCCTTGAAGTTTTTTTTCTGTAATGTTTCAGTTTGTATTTTCGATGTAAAAAATTATGATTACATCGAAGTCTTAATGATGGTATAAAATGAGTCAAAAATACTCTTTCAGACACAATTTTACATTTTTATTTTTATTGATATCTATAAAGTCCCTATAAAAAAAAGAAATGATGTGAGTTAACCTTTTAAAGTGGTGGTTGATTATGCGAGGTGCAAAACAGAGCAACGGTCAACTCGTCTCGATTACTTAAGTATGATAGCGATTTAAGCACACTGTACCGCCAACCTGTATCGCTTCTTTGTACCAACCGCTCTCACGTTACCGTTGGCAAAAAAGAATCACACTGTAACTAGAACACAAAAAAAAAGAAAGGCTGGGAGTAGGATTTGAACCCGACTCCTCGTGAATTCATGACGTGTGATTCGCCATTTTACGTTAACTAGAAGAGCTAGTCATTTCCCAATCTTTTCTCCAGATAGTTAGGTACTATTTTAATTTAATTTGCAAAATTGTTGTGGATTGACGTGGACTCGGCCACGGGTGCGATTCTCGACCCCATTTTTTTGCGTGCTCTTGTTACAGAACAATTCAGTAAAATATTTATTGAAATAAAAATCGGAAAGTAAAATTTAGTAATTAGGTATCTAGATGCTATCTCATTGGAATAATAATTTGAAAACGAATTACAGTAGCTAGAATGTAAAATAATTTCAAAGAATTTATATTTTTTACATTTTTTAAAATAGTTTTCTAAATTAATGACTTTTTCACGTTTCATCATAAACGATGGTCACTTATTTTAATGTTCCGGCCAGTTGAGTCCGCTGTTGTTTCTGACCCTATTACTGTCAGTTGCTGGTGTGTTGAGACGCGTTTTTGCAAATTTGGCCGTCGATCCGTCTCGCCTATTACTGCGGAGTTGCGCGCCTTAAGCTGTGTAACGATATCATTTTATTGCCCGAAGACGATAATTGTAAAAAGGAACCAACAAGACTAAGTGCTTCAAGAAGCTTTTTAGGGTTCCGTACTACAAAAGGAAAAAACTGAATCCTTATAGGATCACTCAAGTCGCTGTCTGTCTTGGTCCATTTGTCACAACCACTTCTCGCCGAAACTACTGAACCAATTGAGCTGAAATTTGGTATACATTATGTAAGTTGGTGACCCAGAGACGAGTGTATACATATAGGATAATTTAGTAAAAAAAGTATTTTAACACATGTCAAATGTAAGTATCTACTTACATGAAATGATAAAAATCAGGGTTTGGGCTATAAATTCCGAAGCAAGCCTTTTGCGGATTGGAAACTTCATACGCACCATCAAACTGCTACGCCGGTGTATACAGGTTTCCTCGAGATGTTTTTTTTTTTTTATTCGACTGGAAGGCAAACGAGCAAGTGGGTCTCCTGGTGGTAAGAGATCACCACCGCCCATAAATATCTGCAACACCAGGGGTATTGCAGATGCGTTGCCAATCTAGAGGCCTAAGTTGGAATACCTCAAGTGCCAGTAATTTCACCGGCTGTCTTACCCTCCGCGCCGAAACACAACAGTGCAATCACTGCCGCTTCACAGCAGGATTAGCGAGCAAGATGGTGGAGCAAGAAGTTTTTTTTCAAACGTCATATCGTAAGTTTCGTGTCGTACAAACCGGGGTCCGAACCCCATAGGTCAAACCACTAAGCTCCTTTGGCTTTTTGCGACTAATACGGTGGGTAAAATAAATTCATACAGCAGCAGCAGCAGCAGCCAAAAATGAAGAATGAAATCGTAGCTATATTATACCTAACTAATTACCTCGCCCACTAGGCTAATGTTGATGAAATAACGTTTTTACGGCTATCGCATTAGGTTAAATAATAGGTAAAATATTCACACAGCCGTGAAAAATGCGTGCTCCTATCTCGCATAAAGCCATTCCTTCTCAATCGAAGCTACCTAATTACCTCGTCCGCCTGGCTGGTGTTGATGAAACAACGTTTTTGCAGAGATTCGCGGTAGTCGCCTTATAGCGCATAAACGTACGCCCTTAATGACGCTAAATATATTGCCCGCGAGAACTGGCTCGAAACACCGACACCGCTACCAACCTTAAGAGCTGGGCTTAATTGTTTTAAACGTTCAAGAAGTCAATTACTAGGACGCGAACACGGCGACACCTTCTGTCGAGTATGCCGTACCGCAATTAGCTAAGTACTGTGCATTATATGAGTTTACTTACATGTTTTACGGTGGTTCTTTCCAAATTCATATATTTGGATGCTATTCATTTATCTAGGTGTGTGGTAATTATAAATCAATGTAATAAAAATAAGTCAGCACCTATAGAAGAATGAACCAAATGATTACCTGAGCATATAGTGTTTTTAGGGTTCCGTAGTTAACTAGGAACCCTTATACTTAGTTTCGTCATTTCTGTCCGTCTATCTGTCTCTGTCTGGCCGCGGCTAGAGCTCAGAGACCGTTAGTACTACTAGAAAGCTGTAATTTAGCATGAATATACATATCAGTCACGCTGATAAAGTGGTAAAATATAAAAATAAAATATTTTTTATGGTACCTCCCATAGACGTAAAGCGGGGGTGATATTTTTTTTTCTCGACTCAAGTCAAGTCAAAATCTCTTTATTCAATTTAGGCTATAACAAGCACTTATGAACGTCAAAAAAAATCTCTACCACCGGTTCGGAAAAAAACCTCTGTTGAGAAGAATCCGGCAAGAAACTCAACGAGGTATTTTTTTTTTAAACACTAACCCTATAGTGTGGGACATCGTTGGATAGGTTTTTTGAAACCAACGCGGAGTTGCTAATATGATTTTTCTATTCAGTGATCTGTTTGCGAAATACTCAACTGTGCATTTTAAACATTTTCATTAAAATCGAGCGTGTCCCCCCCCCTCTAAAATCTAGATTGTTGGGTGAGAAAATTTAAAAAACTCAGGATGGTAGTAAATATATCAAATTTACAAGGAAAATTACAGCTTTCTAGCATTGATAGTCCCTAAGCAACTAGCCGCGGACGAAGAGACAGACAGACGGACATGGTGAAACTATAAGGGTTCCGTTTTTGCCATTTAGGCTACGGAACCCTAAAAAACTATGGGCTGTGTTGGAAAATATTTTTCCAAGTAACCAGTCAGAGGCAGTTGAACCAGCCGTGCGAAATTCGGCCAATACAGCACCGTCGCGTTGGTTGGCTAATGGCCATCTCCTCTTATTGATTGAAGCTGGCAGACGGGTAATAAAACGCGTCGGTGGTCGTAAACTGGCACTCGAAGCCATCGCTACCGGCGCCCGCGCAGCGATCAAAGCCGACGACGCCGACAAAGACGCCGCTCCCAGCCCTGTCAACACAGTCACGGCCCCTCCTAAATGTTCGCCTCGGGACAAAATTACGAGCGATGACTTACTAAATTAAATGCATCATTTGCATATAACTTAAAAAAAATAATGGAAGCGCATAAATGCAGCAGTCTTAGTTTAATCGCGCATCACGCGCCGAAGCGTCCCTAATCCGGCTGGAGCGTGCCCAAAAACTGCGAGCGTCTCAAGACGGAAGTCGCTGTTTTAATTGGTCGCATTAGAGCTGAGCCTCTTATTAATAGGTTGATTACTTGCGGGCGGCTAGCGGCTGCAGCGTCGGGGCGCCGCGCCGGCCGGCCCGTACCGCCTCCCAGACTCGCCGGATCCTTCCTGCATGAGATTACCCCAAGATGCTGAATCGTAGAAATACACATACTTGGCCAAACTAGACAAGAATTTTTATACACATTTTTTCTGTTACCTACTTACCTACACACTGTATAAGCAATAATTGATTTTCGATTCAGCATAAAGTACCTACTTGAGAGTGTTGTGAGTCCATAGCCACATGATGGAGCGAGCTGAAAATATCAATTTGTCTGAAAATATCCGCGATATCTGCGTTACGGCCATAAATCTGCGAGGTGTCGGCTGCTATCGGCCGCTCACTCTCTGCCTGATGGTTTCTATCATTTGCAAAGCAGCTTATGAAACATTTTAAGTAGCCACTGCTGGTTATACATATAGTGAGGCAGGGAATTGAGTTTCATATGAACGCAGCATAATAAGACTTAGTTGTGAATATTGCAGAGCTATGCAAAGCAATCAATATAGCATATCGTGACTAACAGAATTGAGGCATCATAATCCGATGCGAACACTACACGATTCATCAGAAACCTCATACAGTGTTTGCCCTTTCAGATTCAAGCTTGCGGCGCTTATTCAATAATAACCACATCAGATGTGAATATTTTTCGAGTGCGCCGAGACTGGCGGGCAGAGTGGCCGGCCGGCGCGTGCTGGTTGACTCAGCGAGGTAAGTGCTGCCCGCAATTAAGATTGCGCCGATGAAGACACATGCTGAAGTATTTTCTAATTACGTACACCATCAATCACGGCTCAGCCAGAGCCAGCCAGAACACCGCCAATCAAGTAATTGCATCGCGTGCATTGGCTTTTCGGTCCTCGATAATAATAGGCATTTTATTGCCCCTAATGGAGTCTCTAGGGCCGTCCGGCTAAATGCTCGGCATTTGGTACCCGTCGCTACTTTTAATTTAGACTAATATATGCAACAGTATCGAGTAGTAAACACTCGCATGCTCGAGAATGGTAGTGGGGCTCCCTAACCATGTTTTTTTAATCAATTAAGCCGCCGATTGTTTCGATATTGCACGTTAATGGAAATTTGATATTGTTGAGTGACTATCATGTTGATTGGTTTTAAAAAGTAACACGCAACAATTCGTGGCCTCGTAAGGCTGGGTATATCGGTTGGATTGTATTTTAATCGGCTTCTAACGCGGCGGCATTTTTATATGTCAGCTAGATACTTTGACAGGGTAGGGGCATAACGAAACAGATTTCAATTTGTGGTATGCCGGCAGTGACCCACGCCTCACAATGAAGGTGATGGAGTCCGGACAGGTGGCTGACGCGCGATGCCCGCCGCCGGTCGCTGCCAGACCCCGACTTCGAGCCGAGACCGTGTTGTGGATGATCGATCGATAAATACCTCTTACATCTTCCTACTTCATTTCTGCTAGACAACTAGTCAGTCAGTCAGCTAACTCATAATAACTCTAAACTGACACACATACGCTTTTATTTGATCATCGTAATGTAATCACGCTAACCTTGTTTACCCAAATTTAAACCGCGAACAATACGTTTTGCAATAAACTGAACTCATCAATCATCATTCATCAAAGAGTTCTTTATTATAATCTGAATGGCCGACCTATTGCACAAGTCACTTTCAGTAATAAACTGCATATGAATTTAAAGCATTGGTCAATGGATTGTAATAGCGCTATCTATAGGTACAACTATGATAACAGTAGATACTGTTATTTCTAAATGTTCAGTCAGTGAGTCAAGAGGTAGGTCGGCATTTGTTTCTTAGAATACTTACCTAAACTGGCAGGCAGTTGGATTCAGACCACCAAAATATGGCGGACTAAGATGGATGGAGTGCTGGAGCAAGTTCAACAATCGAGAACCAATTGTTAAAAGTCAGATCACCTATCACCGACCTGCCCACAGCTTAGAATCATTAGTACACTTTTCCGATTAATTTTAATTTTGTATTGTTAGTTATCAAAGTTAACAATTAATTTCAAATCTCGTTTTTAAATTTGTATTAGGTATTTACTTTTCATTATTAATCATTTAATTTCGTGAAATTACCTAAAATGTTGTTTCTTTTTCAATTAATTTTGTACTTTCTTTGCTCTGAAACTGATAATTTACAGTCACCAACACTTATCATTAGCAAATAATAACTAATTCGAAGGCATCGGAAAAATCTAAATTCTTTTTTAATGTCTGTTAATTTTGGAATGTTGTATCACGAGCTCAAAGCATTGGCAGAGAGGCGTACAGAATGACGATTACCACACCAACAACAGCTAGGCTCTTAAATAATGATGATGATGACATTTGGAATCAGCATGCAGCGCCATAATAAGTATTTAGACGACCGGATGGTCTAGTGGTTCGACAACTGGTTGTTTACGAGTCTTGGGTGTTTTTCATTATATATTTAAGTATGTTTATCCGTTGCCTAATAGGTACCCATAATACTAGCTTTACTAACTTTGTGACTAGACTAGGTCTATTGATGTTAATTGTCTCGCAATATTTATACCTATTTATACCTATTTTTGACCCGATACATAGGTTTTTTTTTATTTGACAGGTACTTGAAGGTATTAATATCAATGAGCGGCGTGATTGCTTTCCATCACGTGACCCTATTCTCACTTGCACTTCGCTTGTTTGCCTCCTCTTTGGAATTACAAAAAACGTCGGTGCTTCGATGATTTGAATTATAAGTGTCACATCGGTAACTTTGTTATCTGTAGCATTACAACGTCGGTAAATCATGATCAGCGATGATCGGATTCGATGCAATGTCAGATTAGGTCGCTTCTAGCTTTGTGCTGTAATTTGGAGCCGCCTGCGCGCGCGCATGACTGGCGGCGCTGGTGAAAGATGCGCAACATGCTGCTAGTTAGTGCGGGGTAAATTATCAGGAAGCATTGTTTTCTATCGTTGTTGTTCCCCTGACCATGACCAAGCGTATTTTCTTTCCGCTGCGTAATAGATACCTTTGTGGGATGTTGATGATGATTATTAGTCTTTGGGATTTGAGAAAAAAAAACAATGATTTCGTTTAGTTTAAATTGTTACTTTTCATTACGAGTAGGCTGCGTTCACATTTAAAACGGTACCGCGTACATACCTATAATCTTCTAATTTGTTTTAGAATATTTTAAATAGGTACCTAAGAATTCATTGTGTATATTGTTGTACATTGTAGGTACAGACTTAACCACTTATTCCGTCAATCTTTAAATGTTCATTGCTCAACAGACGCTTCCAAATTCTTCAACAACGCATTGTTGTTTCAACTAGTCACTTTTTCACATACCTACGTACGAGTTATTCTATTACTTATTCTGTATTACGAGTACCTATCTTGTTGTACTTACTACTATTCTTACGATATAATGTACTAGATTTAGGTCTAGCTGGTTGGCTTGGAATTTCGGAAATTCATAAAATTCCCATTGAAATCAAGGTCATGCTAGTTAAACATCCGTACCTACCTACCTACCTACAATAATTGATGTCTCTCTAGTTTTTGTGGTTATAATTTTGGGACTTTACACTTTAGTAGGTATTCCAGAGATTAAGCTATCTAACTAACTACTTTACATAGCAAATATCGAATAAATTTGTTCAGTGGTTTAACGTAACACATACATACATACGTACTATACGTTATTAGCTTTTGCCCGTGACTTCGTCCGCGTGCAATTCGGTTATCGCGCGCTGTTATAAAAAATATCACTATATGTCACTCTCTAGCCTATAAACTACTGCGTTTCAGCGTAAAAGACGGACAAACATACAAACACACTTTTTCATTTACAGGTATACTTATTTAGTTATGGATTAGTAGTATTAATATCTTTTGCCACGTATTTTGATTTGTAAAACACTAAAAGAATAAAGCAATTTAGTAACTTACTACTCGTCTCTTTTTCCTCAAGTGAGGGGCATCACTAACAAACATCCTGGGGCTAAATGAGGGATTACCAGGGCTGGCGTCGAAGCCGCAATTACGCCGGCTTTACGTTCCGATGCTGCTGAGACCCGCGATCCCTACTACCTACTAATCGCAAGGGTCATTCGAGTGCTACATACACCCTTAATCTACGCTTTGATGATACGTGAGCTCATTCCAAATAAATATACCAACCTAAATCGTTAGTTAAATCATTTTTAGGTTTCCGTATCTAAAAAGTTTATAAATCTGAAATTTGCCACGAGCTGCGGTGAAGAAAATATTTGTGAGAAAACCTACGAAGATTTTCAACGAATGAAAAGGCTGAAATGAGATGATATCTAACCAAAAAGTAACTCTTTTTATCGTCAATTTGTTCTCAAAAACACGTGGAGGTATCAGTTATACTCGTAATTAATACCAAATACTCTTGGTATTGTGAAAAAATATTTCTTGAAAGTTTATTTTCATACAAAACCCGTGGGAACCAATCTATAGCGTACTTTATCCAGTTGACATTATAGGATTATTAAATTTGGCCATCAGAAATGAAGCCTCCCATCACAACTCACAAAGCAAATAAAGCAAAAAACATATTTTTGATGGCTTTTAAATGTACGGAAGCCTCGACGTGCAAGTCCGACACGCACATGACAGGTTTTTATTTAAACTTAAGCCCATGGTTTTTCAATTAGTGAAAATTACAGTGCAAAGTCAATCAATGCGCCAGTGCATCACTGTTGTCAAACATTTTTTTTTTATATTCGTACCGTGTTATGAGTATCTGGGTCGGCATTGCCCAAAGCTATTCCCACAATAGAGGTACGTACCAATAAGCGGCTAAAAACTCGGTAATCCGTCAGTAAGCGGTGTGACATGCGCGCTCGACACCGGCACAATGGGACATTATACCCTGGTCCCCGCCCGGGGCCACCAAGGCATCCCATCAGAACACCACCATTCCCATTCAGAGATCATTACAAATATTACAACCAATCCTTTTTAACATGACTGTAACATGTGTACCAACTAATTTACGAGTGAGCAGAACGCTAAATTGATATTCGAGACGCACTTTCAAACTATTTTTAGCTACATGTTTAGTTATCCGCACTTCTTTGTAACCTCAGCTTTGCGAAATCATTAAAATACAGAGACTGAAAAGCATTTATACGGGAAACTTAAGGGTTTTAACATCATTTTGTTCCGAGTATCAGCCAAATTTATTCAGGATATCAGTAGTTATGTCGATAACCAAAAAACGGGTTGCCGCTTCTCGTTCGAGTGCATGTTGTGCGAATTATTTTACAACTTTTCTCAACACGCCGATCCAATTTCGGTATCTTGTGTCGATCAACGTCATCTGTACCTGCAGTTTCTTATAAAAGTTCAAATTCTATATTAAAAAACGCGTCGCATAAAACGATTTCCCATTACAAAAAGATTAACATCGATTTTCTGACATCATAACACGATTTCTTCTTATATGAATGGACACTGTCGGTGAGCGGTGGCAGACAAAAGCAATCCTTCATGTGCTTTGACAGCACGAGCTGTTTGCTCCGATGAATAGCAGCCGCACCGGGATACACTGGCAAGTCTGTTCTTGAATAATTTTTATTTTTTTATTTTTACAGGAGTCAGATCCGTCATCTTTGCAATATAATCAGGCATTTTGTCGTCATTAAAACCACATCGTATTTATAGGCATCAGAACTTCATTTAGGTGCAAACCAGATAAATTAAATTGGTAGGTAAACGTAGGTACAGTTAAGGGTATTGTATTAATGTATGACACGACCAAATCAATTAAACATTAATGATTAATTTGGCACTGGAAAGTGTTCTTAAAATACAGATCATTAGTGAGTTATTGCTGCCATTGTCTTCAAACTAGTTTATTTTACGGCGTTGAACATAATGCTATGATGTAGGTAGGTATACCTTTTCTTCTATCTATAGATACCAAGCACCTAAACTTCCTGACGGTTTATGAACTCTGTTGTTATTGTAACATGAATAAAGGGAACAGTAACAATTTTACATCAACTTTCTGTCAGTATTTGGTTCCGCATAATACGTCATTGAAAGTAACTGTCACTCAAATGTCAAAATATCACCCGCGTGTATGAATTTCGCGGTTAATTTTCCGTAACATCGGAATTTTTTGATGCGATCACAACCGCGTAACAATAGATGAATAGGTAAAATATTTACAAAGTACAATTTTGTAAAAAAAACGTTTTTACAATACAAAATTGTATGTACAGCCAGATTCGAAAGCTCTTTTTTTGCTTTGTATTTTTTCTTATTAAACACATCTCAAAGAATCATCCAGATAGAATTGGTGATCTAAATACTATGTCAAAGTACCTACTTACTTAAGAGTCACGCTACGGACACCTTACGGCCACAGAGGTTTTGACAGTTTTAAGGCTGACATAATACTAAACATGATTACACTAACTACCACACAGAAAGACATAAATCAATATAGCATATATTTTTGTTGTAATTCGACGGTCCCCGCGAATAAACGTTTAATTTACAGGAAAAATAAAAAACGTAAAAACTGTAAAAAGCTCTTCATCTGATGGATTAAGTTTGAAACAATGTATGAAGAAAATAAAGAGCATAAATACACCAACAATTATTAATATGCCCCGCACCAAATTTTAACTTTGTGAATTTACCAGTAATTGCAAAAAGAAATACCAATTATTTTTAATTCTGTGAATAAGTATTTCTACCTTAATTCAAAGATTTTTTTTACATCATTATTCATGTTAAAGCAAAAGGGAACACCCAAATACTCCGAAATATTTAATTCTGAATTTGCTAATTCCGAATATCACAATTTCTAAGACTTATAATTCCGATTAATCAAAAATACGAAATTTATTTAGTCGAATTTCAAAATTCCGATTGTTTTATATCTGATTTTTATAACTCCGAAGAATAAAATGTACGAAGTTAGGAGGGGGGTAGAACATTTTTTGAGCTTGCGCAGTGAATACTTATCTGCGAAAATATTTACTTTATCAAAAAATAGTTTTATAAGCCCCTATTCATTTTGAAATACCTATCCAACGATACCCCACAACAAAAGGTGGAAGTAAAAAAAAAAACATCCCCACTTTACGTGTTTGGGCTGGGAGGTAGGTAGGTACCATAATTTTTTATTTTTTTATTTTACCTCTGTCGGCGTGACTGATTTATATAATCATGCCAAACTACAGCTTTCTGTACAAAATGTCTCTGAGCTTAGCCGCGGACACACAGACAGACAGACGGACAGACATGGCGAAACTATAAGAATTCCTAGTTGATTACGGAACCCTAAAAATGTTTAATAATCAGTATCGACTTACAGAAAATTACAGAGTGTGTATTAGAAAGCTACTGTCTAAATAAAAATAGTAAGGTAATAGAAATGATTCAGCTGTTACATATCGGTTACGATTCGGCCGGCGGCAAAGCAAATTATAGGCGAACCGAGGAGGCATTATTTTTTCAACGCGCCCGGGTGAGAAATGCATGATTGGTGGCCGGGCCGAGATTACAGGCTCGGGGACACGCCAGGCCCACCGGCTCTCGCTTATAGCCAATCATTATTTTGACTACAATAAAGTGTTAGAGAACAGACCTACTGCCACGCAAGGCACCCAATATTTTTTTTGGTACTTATATTTAATTCCTTTACTTTTTGACTCTTGGTTTCGACTCCAAGTTGCTAATTGACCTGGTGATGATAGTATTTATATATTTTAAGCAAGTGCTTAAATGCTTTTAAATGCTGACTTTGATACAGTTGTTAAATCTGCGCTTGGTCAGCGTAGATTTATAATTATGTACGTAATTTAATAATTAAAATAATGGGTAATAACTGTGGATTATCAAGGATACAAACAAAATACCATACTTTCCACCCTGAGTCATGATGTATAGTAGGTACTACATATGTAGTTACCAAATTAGTAAGATTTATATGTACCTTCATATCTACAAATCCAAATATATAAATATTTTGACCTGTGATAGATGAAAAGGGAGGGGTAGATGTATAAACTGACACAGATACTTATCTACTCATCGGACACGGGTAATACCTATCTCAATAGGTGAAAAGTGACCCCATAATGAGAGATGTGCTCTGACTGCATAGATAGTTGACTAAAATATATTCAGAAGAAACCCGAAAGTGAAAACCGAAGGTGGTGGAACCCTTGCTGAAAGGAGAAGAAACTGTATTGCCATGACGTCTTTCTGCTCTATGATATCAAAAGAGGAGTCCGAAAGCTGTGAAAAAGTGAACCCGACTTGCAGACTCGAGCACCAGATCTGTGCAAAATAATCCACTGCAGTAGGGGATTCAGATCGCAGGTGCTTCGAGGGAAGGCTCTAATTCGGAGAGGTGACAGAAAAAAAGCCCTAAGTAGGTATCCTATTATATCCTACTAGCTAAATGCTCAACGGATTAGTATGAAATTTGATACACAAATAGTTATAACCTGGAATCACTGAAAAGAACTTTTTATCCCAAAAAACCCTTAGTTTTCACGATATAGTGATAAATGAATACTTCGCAGACGAAGTTGCGGGCAACAGCTACTAATAATAAATTTGGAAAAAAAATCTACATTAGGGAAAAAAATATTTAAAAATTCTAACAAAAAAATTAAACTGCCCAAAAAACTGAAAAGCTAAAATAAAAACCTTTATTATTTAACCTTACTCTAGGTACCACTTTGAAGTCGGTGCTCTCAGCACGAGCCAAGAGTGATAGAAGTCGATCAGGTAGAACACTAGGTATAGGTGCTAGCAGTGCTAGCAGTGCTGAGGCACCGACTACAAAAAAAAGGGTTTATTAGTTTTTGCTTTTCAGTTTTTCGGCGGTTTAATTTTTTAGTTTTTTTTATTTATAATTTTTTCCCACCCTAAGAATTTTTATTCCAAATTTATACGGAACTAACTTCGAGGTATACTCTATCCAATAAAAAAAGAATAATCAAAGGCGGACTACTCAATAAAAAGTTATACGTGGTCATACGAGTACATTACAATCAATCAACCCCGGTTTTCCTACTCTACGGGTTGCAATATCTTTTACAAATTTATTTAGAACCAACTTCGGGGTATACACTTTCCAATAAAAAAAAAATTATCATAATTGGACTAATCTGTAAAAAGTTAAAAAAATAAAACTCAACTTTACCATTTACTTTTAGGTACAAAATGGGTTAGTTACACACATCGTACAATATTAAAAGCACTGCTCTTTTGACCCGTCGATTGAATATTGCGTTAACACTCATCATCATATTTATGCAAATTCAAATTTGAAACTCCGTTTTAAAATGAGCAAATTAGGGAGAAAATTACAGGCCTGGCGCGCCGATGGCACGTTTAGGAGCTAACGGGCCGCGCAGGCGCTGCCGGTGCGTATACACTTCGCACTTAAAAAGAAAGAAAGAAAATATTTATCCGTAACTTTAGGACAAAGAAAACAGCTAAAAAAAAACGGAACTGTACGAGTACAAATATAATAGTCAAATATATTTAGAAACGAACGTTTTAGTTTTAATATTTAGTTTTACTGAAAATCAGCGTCGTGGCCCGTTGCCTCGACTCATGCTGAATGGACTACTTTTTTGAGACAACTGCCACAATACACTTTTAGATTTAAGAAATTTGTAAACGGTTTTCTGTTGTTGTTTTGAAATAAATTTAATTAATTCATTCATAACTAGCCGCGAAATAGTTGCAAATCAGCATAATGGTCTTCTTTCCTTTGGGACTTAATAGTCTAATGCAGGTCATCATACATTTAATATAAAAAAAAGTGAAATTGAGACACAATGTTTTGAAATGTACTAATACTCGTATGAGGAGCAACCAGAGTCCGCAGCGGAGCAATGGTAAGTTTGCACTAGGTACTGGCGCATCTAGTACCTACCAGTGACCACGCCATAATTTGTCAGTACAATATATGCATCTTGCTTATTTAAGTTAGTGTGAGGAGAAACCAGTGTGTGTACTGGGGTAGGTACACTGGTAAGTTCGCACTACTAGCACCAGTGGCCAAGACATGATACTTTTTCAGTACAGTATCCATTTTGTTTTATTAACCCCCGACGCAAAGAGAGGATTGTTATAAATTTGACCGTTATGTGTGTGTCTGTGTGTGTGTGTCTGTCTGTCTGCCTGTGGCACCATAGCTCTTAAACGGGTGGACCGATTTGAATGTGGTTTTCTTTTTATTTAAAGCAGTTTTTCTAGCGATAGTTCTTAGATAGGTATGTTTTATCAAAATCGGTTCAGCCGTTTTTTGAGATATTGAACTTTGAAGTGACAAAGTCAGGGGCTTTCCAACTTTTTGTTGGTTATAATTTTTAAAATAGTACAAGAAGTAACCAGTGTTCATAGCGAGGCAGTGGTAAGTTTGCACACTGCATGCCGCACTGATACTGACCAATAGCCTAGACATGCTTGATTAGCAAAAGTAGTTCTAGTATGCATCCTTAAGTATTATTTAAAATGATAATAAGTATAAAATGATAGTAAATGCATAAATACCTTCATTATTACTTCTGTTTTTCAATAAGTCAAGTGTCAGATCCACAAACACCATTTTTTTAAACAGTAGCGATCAAACCCGATGCCAAAGGGAGGAGAGTATAACCACTAGGTACTCATCAAATTTACTTTATTACCTATTTGTCACCTCAGCGGTTTTAATGCGGCTAGCAAATCAATGTAGGTATGTTCTGAATGTCGGCGGCCGGCAGATTATAAGGCAGGCGCGTAATAAGGCCCGTCGCCTCCACCCTATACTCAACTTAATGCTCTCGCAATTTCACTCAAAATAATGAACACAATAAAAAAAGACGTCTTCGGCAGATTCTTCGGGATCTGGATACATTATCGAGTTGTGTCAGCGAAATGAAAACGCTGCTGTAAATGTATACGTCTAAATAAATATGGGTTTCTTTAAAAAATATATATAAAAGCATTTTTGTTGGCTGTACTTGCATTGTCAGCCTGTCTACCTATACCTACATTATCTCTCTCTAGGATTTAGCAAGATAAATTAAAGCTAATAAAGACTATTGGAAATTAAGTGTTAAATATACTAACAGTTTAGCGTTATGAGTCATTTTCTAGAAGCTCGACTTACATAACTATGATACTAAATTTTAACACAATCATCCCAGTAGTTTCGTACTCTGCTAACACTGGATACCTACTCTTACGTATGCACAAATTTGTATAGAACACTCATGCTGTCCTACCTTTCTTTACCCGATTCGAAATACATAAGTACCTATTATATGAGAACCGCAGAGATAAATGAGCCAAAGGATGAAAAACTAATTTCATTTAATACTTTGTGTTTAACAGTATGTCCATACCTACTAACAAAAGAAAACCCGTAAACGAAAGGGTAGTGTGTCCAGTCCCCGAGAAGGGCACGGTTGTCCCGGCCCCGTATTGATCTTCCGGAGATGAGCCCGTGTTCTCATTGATCTCGCCAAATTGTTCTACGAACCTCAAATTGCTTTCTCATTTATTGCTAAAGTAATATGAAACGTATCAAACCGTATTTCTTTTGTCATCAGCGATTTTCGATTCGGAGAATTTGATAAATGGCGAACCTGTTGTGGTTGTTATTTTAATGGAATTAAGAATTATATGTGTAAAGGTATGGGTATATCCATAGGTATAGGTACCTGTGTTTCTGTACTGCTAACTATATATTGGAGTATATATTTTATACAGAGGGAGATTTGATGTATGTATAGGTAGAGTCATTCACGATGACGTGGGTCTTATTACAATGTCAGCGGTATGCTTACCGCTAGCATAGCATTAGTACAGTTGTGTAAACCCTGCCTACCGGTCATTTAGTATCAAAGACCTTTATGAAACGACCTTAGTTTAACAAAGCAAACTAGCTAGATGCAGCGCGTGTGAGTCCAGAGATAGCGCGGCCCATCCGATAGTGCTGGAATATGACGACAGTTCGCAGGCCCCGCTCAACGAGGCTGCGATAAGCGGCGGCTCCCGCCGGAATATTTGCATTTTCATACGTTCGAATCTTAGAGACAATGGTAGCGTATCGGAATTTGCTTAAATATGAGACAAAAAGTTATGATATCGTATTAAACTTAGAAGATTTTTGCAATCGTTATTTGTTTCGGACGAGACTATTTTACAACCAGCACTTTCTGGTCCTGGGGGAGGCTTATGACCCACAGAGGACGTCCTACAGCTGATAATGATGATGATGATGATGATTTTCCGGCCCACCTAGTAAGATTTGTGGATTTCGCGTCTCGCAGTTGTTTAGTATTACTAAAATCTTTTTAACTTTGATCTATACTAGTTTCTGAACGATTCTTACCTTTTATTCGTTCATGTTCTGTTGTCTGTAGTAAGGGCGGTACAGCTTTACTTTATAATAAATTACAGTGATGCAAATTCTCATGTACTTTCAATATACATAATGAATATACAAACAAAAACATAATGTTCAACAGCAGTTTCATTCTGGCTCTCAATTTCCAAATTTAACTTATGTCAAAATCAATTACGTTATAGGGACCCCCCCTAGGTGAAAACCCAGGCAAAAGCTTCCACCTCTAACTAGAAATATTATGCCTAATAGAGAATTGAGACAGATAGCCACGCTGTCTCGAATGCTTGAGTAAAGCAGACTTAGCCTCCTTGGCCGGCGGCGCGGGCGCCCATCTGATACCAGCTAATACGACGACAATTCGCAGGGTCCCGACTATACGACTAGATAGCTCCACTGCTCGCCATTCGCTACCATATATACATTTCTCTTGACTGTTTTATTTAATTTTGAAGGACAGCATTTTCAAAGCAGCCATGCTGCAAAAATGCTAGTACACGAAGTTATGTTGCGTCTGTGTTTTTTTCCTCATAGAAAAGATGAATAAAAATAGGCTAAAATCACTCATGATCCCGAATATAAAGGTGATAAAAATAAATTTAAACATAAATTATGTCCCTTCAAAGGTAAACTTACCTACACCTTCATTATCTATCAGCCGTTAGATATTAGATAAACTTCATTAAGAAACGAGTTAATGCCCAAATAATAATCACTATCACAGCCCTGATGTAGAGATATTTGTAGGGATATCATCGTAATCTATTAACTGTTAAAGTCACAAAGTCAGACGGCAATTTACGGAACTTCCAGAAATCACATTAAACGACAACATCAAACAATAATTTTTGAAAAAGCAATTATCATTATCCAGATAGGAGGGTCGGGGGCGATCACATTAACATCATAGAAGGGGCGAAGTTTGTCTGCGCCCCCGGGACGCCCGTCGGCGAGGAGACAGTTACATATTACGCAATAAAGAGCTGTTCTCGCGAAAGGAAGTGTGAAAATGAACAACATCAAGGGGTTATCTTGAATTACTCACTAAAAACTTATTGCCGGAGCATCGGCGGGCGGCGCGGGGGTGCGCCGGGCCGGCGGGCGGGGGTGGATTTGCCGCGAACAGATAAGGGCGCGCTATTGGGATCGCGTCGTTCTCATCCAATTACACGGTCGAGCGCGCGCGCGCGGCGAAGAGCGCAGATAAAAACGACGCGCGCGGCCTCCGCGGGATTGTCGCGCGGCTAACGGCTTCGGCTGCTACACGCTGTCTTCACAGCGACACACTTGTACCCGAATCAGCGTCAACATCCTCAAAAAATATATAAATAAAACTTTTAACAAACTCCAAGAAAATCGGCCAAGTGCAAACGGACTCACGCACCACGTGAACCCTCGGTGCAAATTTTTAGACATCCGGTATGCATACCTAGTATGAAGTTCCATTTAATCCTTTGAACCTGAATTTACTGAGGTCGAGTAATGAATTAAAAATACTAAACCCATTGTTATTCAATGGTAAGAAATTACCTATATGTATGAAAGTTTCCAGATCTTGATTTCTTAAGTACCTACAGATTCAAGGATAGGAAGAATCTTTTCACGTACAGTCACGATCTTTAATTTTGGACCCACTTATGATCGAATATCATCATGATCATCTTGTATTTATTATCTTGTATATTGTATTACTCTAAGGATATTTTCACAAAATGGATGACAAATTAACAGCTATACACACACAACCACTAGCCTCGTTTATTTTAAATGTTCAATCCCTTACACAGATTATGAGATCCATATGCGTAGGTACAAACAGTTAGCAGGAGACAATCTCGAGGAAGCAATCTAAGTCGGCGCGCGGAGGGAATTGCCGGCCCAGCGCGAGGCCGCTGCGTCTGGATTCAATTTCCACCGTACATCGCCGCGGGAGCGCATCTCAGTCATGCCCGCAGACACGCTTGTCTTACGATACAGCTTCCCATCATCTAACTAAATGCAAAAGCTACAGTTTAGTAAAACAAATGTATCTAAGAGAAATGGATCGGGAGACTTCTTTCTCTGCCAAAAAAAGGCTTATCAGATACCAATTCGAGCCGCGCGGCATCCCAAGGACCATAATTCCCGTCTTAGGCTTAATAGCACCGTAACCTAATAAATAACAGTGACATTTGTTTTCGGTACTAAGCCCCACCCTCTGTCACAACAGAACCCAATCCGACAGCGTGGCCGCCGCCACCGTATGTAAATAGTTTACCGAAAGTCGCCGCTCGTCCATCACGCGTTGTCACATAAATTATGCCGCGGCGAATCCGCGGTCGAATCATTGTTTGACTTTTATCTTATTACGTACATCTTCCGATTTTGTTCGCGTCATATTTCTTGTGACTTATCGGCCTTTATCTATCGTTTTGTGGCGAGTCGCGCTATCGATCACTCGATCCCTGGAGCGGGCCGACAAATTCGTCTCCGAATATTTTGAGTGGATTAGACGAAGGATCCGTGTCGGTCCGTGGCGGTCGGTCACCGTCACCGCGGTGACTAATGCGCTGCCGAGATTATGTGGAGCGCGACTTGTCGCTTATCTGATGACTGCCTCATAGCTTCGAGCCCGCTGTCGGCGCGGGCGCCCGCCGCGCCAACCCTATACATCGCCACCGTCTGCATCGTCATGACTAATGATTCGTCTTCTGAAATATCTAACAATTATTCTTCATCGGTCGTGGCAATCAATTAAGTCACGCACTTGACTCTTAAGGAATGACGTTACATTTAATATTTTAATACATGCTTTGATCACGACTTGCAGTTATTCACGTCAGATATATCAAGGCGATTCGATGGGTGCTTTAAGCCGAGACGTTTCGCATTTTCCGCGCAAGGTGACATTTGTCGCAATGACGTCACTTAATCCTAAGTGACAAATGGCCGGCAGCGGTGAACAGTAGTCGCAGCACGAGCTATCTGGGATCTGCTGTCCGCCGTCCGCGACACCCGACACCGTGGTGGCATCGCCCGGTTCCGTGTTAAATTAATGAAAACATCCATCCATAAAGACCGACGCCTCTGCCTTCTTATGAATGAAATTCCAACCCGAGCTCGAATCCTTTTTTATGATAACCATAAATTAGACGACCAATTTCCAGCGAGTGTCACAGCACGGATAAAGGAATCATTTTTATAATATCCTCAGCGTTTAACAAGGGTACAAATAATGCCCACGCGTATTCACGCAGCTATAAGTTGGGATCAGGCGCGCTGGCCACTGACTGCTAAACTGTTAATATAAATAATGAACTGTGTTATGGGCCGACGTGGTAGCTGCAAGACAGCGTTAACTAACAACCTTTTTGTTACCGGACTCGTAAGTTAGTATTTACCGAGCGCCGGTGGTCGGCGTGTGCGCAGAGTTCAACGCGCAGATTATGCGAGCTTTTGCACTTGACGTGACGTCTACTGTTAATACAATAAACAGTAAAATAAACAAAAATTGTAACTCAACCTTATCAATGAAACGTAAAATATACATTTTACACTTGAGTGTCGATTACTACATGTCTAACTAATTTATTAACCTAAATTAAAATAACCTGTGAATCTCGTTTGTAAAACGTGTAGTAAATATTTCAATCTGACGTTATTTTTATATGCAATTTAAAAATCTTGAAGAAGGCTTTATAGTACTACTTTTGCAATCCTTCGCAGCTAGTGGTCCTCGTATTATTTGTCAAAAACCTATAAACGTATAAAACAAGGATTATTGCTTGTGTAATTTAGAACGTGTTTTTCACACATTTTGAACGTTTTGGGTTACGATCAGTAGCGCATAAAATAAAGTCTTAAAAGTTTTTGCCAAAGTATTTTATCAATGGCTTTGTGAAAAAAAGGCTGTTAGGATTGTGTTTTACGCACCGACGTCTAGATTTCTCGCCGCCCACGCGAGCGGGGTGACACGCAATACGAGAAGCAGTGTAGTTAGATTTACTACCCGCGGGGCTGACTTATGGCTCGCTCGGTGCCCTTTGTGGGTATTGTTTACTTAGAGCCAGACCGACGGTAGTACCATTAACGCCAAGTTACACTCAAAGAAGAAAAGCGAATTATCGATTGCTTACAGCTAAACAAAATAGTTACAGTAAAACATCAGAGGCGTATAGGTAGAGTCATTCACGATGTAGTTATGTACGGCGGTATTTGCCTTATTGTTAGTTACAAAAAAAAGGAAAGTGAAAAAAAATATCTATCTACAGGAGTGAGCTACATTATAAGTCTACTAACGATAAAAAATATACGATGGACCTAGAAAAGCTAAGGTACCTACCCAATATTATGAAGACTTATACCTAACTCAGGCTTCTCTCACTTATTCCTTCCTCATTCGCTGCTTTAACGTAGATGTATTTTTGTGGTGTTCTGCCTTTTCGTAGAAATTCGTTTGGCCGAATATCACTTGCCAACCAACGTTTCGCCGAAGATTCATTTTGACAACTAACTATTACCAAATTTTTGTATAACAACATGTCATTTGGTCGAATTATTATACATCAGAATATCATAATGACTCAAAACGTTTGGAAAACTTATCATTTCTCAAATCTTTCACTAGGTCAAACAACTAATAAACAAATAACGTTTCGTCAGTGTAACAGTTCCCTTTTCATAAATAAGCCAACTTTTTACTTAAAGTAGGTAAGAGTTACACACCATTTTTTCAATTGGCAATATTAATTACAGATAAGAATTTTGTAATAAGTATAGCAACAGGAATCTAATGTGTGGAAAAGTCCTGTCAGGTGCGACGACGAGCGAAGCGAGTCTAATGAAAAATAATATTTAACTGAAAATGCTATCCTAGTAAATAAATGTTTTCAAAATTTGACCGAAGATTCACTTATTGCCGGTTTTTCAAAATCTGAAATCTAGCACACACACACACATTTATTTTGGTATAAGATTGACCGTGATCATTGCCGTATTATATCAAAAAGTAAAACATTGTCATATGGGCGTTATTGTCACAAACGCTTTATTAGTGCACAAACAAAAATACAACGGAAATGTTGCGCTTACCCACATTACTTATTATATTAAAATAGTAACTAAACGAAACCGTTATTCAATAAAACATTCGGGAAACATTGTACAACGAAATGAATATTACGCCAACCAAAACATTCTAATAACCAAAGTTAGCATTTTAAAAAGTGACTTTATAACAAATCGACCAAACGTACAGTTGGTAACTGTGAGGTTGGGAAATAAAACTAAACATTTTAATAAGTTGGCGAGTGATCATTCGGCGAAATGAAATTTTGCGAAAAGTTGGTTGAAAATTAAAATTCAGTGAAACAATTTTCTGCGAAAACTTAGAGAACCATTTTTTGCATCTGGCTGTCTGCATAGATTGCTGCTCGTTATTCACAGTATCAATAAAATGCAAATTTATAGGTTATTAAGTGAATGAGTATGAGAATGTGTGTGGAACTTATTCACAGCAAATTTCATACTTACTTACTTACTGAGTAGACATATAAACGTCACCGTGCTCTTTTTTGTTCATTTGATTGGACATAGGTATGGTATATCTGCTGTAGCACAATAACGCCGGGACTGGTCTATAATTCGGTTCGAGACTCTTTTTCGTTCGACGTTGAATATTTTATTTTCATACCTCCGGTCTCCCAGTGTTAAATGGGCTTAAAAAAACATCAGTTAAGGAAAACCCATCTAATAATTTATTCAATTAAATATTGCTTTCGTACTTAACGCCACGTTCGGATCCGGAGTCCTAACAGCTTACGCTGGTCATCGTTTTGGTCCTACGAGTCGTACGACACTGTAAAGTGTCCATGTAAATGATTAAGTGTTAAGTTACGATGTCCGCAGGCGCGCAGCGGGCTCCGGCCTCCATTCGATATTATATTACCCACCACCGAACACCTCGCATCGACAGCGAAGATGTTA
The DNA here is from genome assembly GCA_037349165.1 of Choristoneura rosaceana. Classification (NCBI taxonomy): domain Eukaryota; kingdom Metazoa; phylum Arthropoda; class Insecta; order Lepidoptera; family Tortricidae; genus Choristoneura; species Choristoneura rosaceana. The sequence continues at coordinate 997,890 of JAZBNJ010000055.1, read as the reverse complement.
TCGCTCCGGAATGTTATAAAATTGAATATTTCCCATATATTACCTAATACGTTTACCCCTGCAGCGTCTATGCGTCTTCCGCACACTTGACGTCCGTCGGCTGTCTATCCTACACCTACAAACATACAATTTTATGGCGCTCTTTATAAGGAATAGAGATGTTATTTAATTTCGTCGTCAACATAACCACAAATATTTTAATACATTTGGTTTCATTGCCTGAAGCCTAACATATTTTCGTAAATGGTATTTTGATGCTTTTCGGTAAATGTGTAACATTCTGACCATTGTTCTATAGACAAAGATGTCAAGGAGTCTAATTTCTCAATATAAATAAGATATTCTGATCCTAATTCCGTGCCTGTCTCACTAATATTATAAACGCGAAAGTTCGTAAGTCTGTTTGTTTATTTTTTTGTTACTTCATCACGTTTAAACCGCTGAACCGATTTAGATGAAATTCGGTTACAGTTTGAGTCCCAAAGAAGGACCGAATCAGTTTTAACTTAATTATATTTACACTTTTTTACTTAGGTACTGACACCTCAGTAAAACAGTATAAATATAATTAAGTTGATATCACTAACTTCAAAGTTCCTATTAAACTTGTAAAGTAGCTTTTAAAATAAATATCGGTATTCCATAATATCAATTACCGATACCCGTTAGCGTAACGTACGCAAAATAATTATTCCATTTAACGTTCCATTTAGGTACGCAAATGAGCCACTTGTTTATTCATTGCCAAACCAATCAGCCCACATAAACACGGACCTGAGACATAAAGAAGAAAACATATCGCACTTGACGCCCAGCGTGACATGCCAGTCTCTCGGCGACTCTATTTGGATTTCAAATTGAAACAAATCTATAAAAAGTACTATTTTAAATAATTACACCATTAAAAAGCAATAAAGAACTTTCTGAAGTGTTTAAAGCGAAGATTTTTATGTGCTCTAAGATTCGCGTTACTTTGATTGACTATTTATCGGTTGGAGACGAAGTTAGAGACGCGACTGGGTGTCTATTCGTACCGATTTGTCCTAAGTTATTTAGCTTCGTGAGTTTCGTCGCTCTTGCTCTCATAACCCACTGATACGCGAATTTTGCTATGTGTAAGAGTGAGATACCAATCTCGCTCGCTATAATATATCTAACTAGAATTGTATCGTTTAGGAGCCCTGGTTGTGTTCGTTTATGACTTCCCCGGATGTGGTTTGTAGAAGTTTAAAACACTGCTCGCCAGGGGGTACATAGTTGGCACGTCAAATTATGTTCGCCGCCTACGTTAAAAACGCGTTTAGAGGCTCTATCGCCTTAGGATTTTCTCAGCCTGCGACGAAATGTTCTAACTAAATATTCAAATACCTTATGCGAAAGTAATCTGCTGTTTATTTTACGTGCTATGGTTGCGTTGATAGCAATTTTACTGTGAGGTAGTGGTGTATTTAATTTGTAATTTTTAGTGGCATCTTACATAGGTTATGTAAGAGTGGAGAGCCTTGGGGGAGACCTATGTCCAGCAGTGGACGTCTTTCGGCTGACATGATGATGATGAATAGGTTATGATTTTTCTCTATGGTCTTTATTTTGGACTGGTACTGTTTGAGACAATTAGACAACATTTTTGATCACGCACTATTAAAGCTTCTGCGGCGTAGCACTCGTAGCATTAGCGTAGCACCCTTTCATATAGAGAAAGAACATCCCGATGAAAAGTTTTTAATACATCGCCATAGTATCAAATTTAGTTATAGGATATGCTGTTACTTAATTATACGTGCTTCTATATAGTTTGCGAGTATTTAGTTGGTCGCAGCTGCAACAATCTAGAAAATGTCGGCAGCAAACTTCTTATCTTATCTTAAAGATGCTAACAAATTAATCACGACTACCTGCATATATTATAGGTAGGTAGTCGTTTTTTATATAATATAATATAATATGTTGAGGAGTATATATACTTGGGCCAAGTAGTCTCTTTCAGCAACCGACAAGATAAAGAAGTCGAAAGACGCGTCGAAAACACCTGGAAGAGCTACTGGTCCATGAAACAGCTTATGAAGGGAAGCCTTCCAATAACACTTAAGCGAAAACTCGTCGACATGTGTATTCTGCACGTCCTAACCTACGGTGCACAAACATGGTCCCTGACCGAAAATCAAAAGTCCAAACTTAAGGTTTGCCAGAGAGCGATAGAGCGTAGCATATTAGGTGTGAAACGGATGGACAGAATCCGGAACACTACGCTGCGCTCAAAAACGCGCATAACCGACATTGGGCAAAAGACTGCTAAGCTAAAATGGGACTGGGCTGGACACGTCTGCCGCATGCACCCACAAAGGTGGGCTCGCTCAGTTACTTGGTGGGTGTCGGAGAACGGCCAACGACATCGAGGCAGACCGAGAAGGAGATGGCGGGACGATCTGGACACGTACGCAAAGGACTGGCCTGACATTGCGTCAGAACGAGAGTTGTGGAGGTCAAGAGGGGAGGCCTTTGCTCAGCAGTGGGACACTATACAGGCTATGTAAAAAAAAAAGTCGTTTTTTACATCAATTTTTTTTTTTATTTTAAAGATACGTATATGCGTGCGAATTTTTATTATTATCACAATGAAACACCAAAAATTTCTACATAAAACGTCGATTAAAGTTTACGCTAGCGCCTAAATGGCCGAGCTGACAATCCCGGCAAATAAAGAGTCCCGTTTTTTAGCGTTTTAAAAGCGTGAAATGGTGTGATTTTATTGGTACGGGTAAAATATCAGAGCGTGAGTGTGTCGTAGCGAATATCAATTAATAGGCGTTGGTGCGCGCGGAGCTGCAAAAGTGTAAAGTGCAGCGAGGCGGGGGGCGTTTCGTAAATCACGGGCCGCTCCGCGTAAATCGACAGCGCTGAAATACTCACTTACTGCTTACCTATACGCTATCGAACTTTGCTTTTCAATTCACTGTTAAATATAAAATAAATAAATCATGAAAATTGTTAAAACTAAATAGACGTTTGGGCCGCAGAAAATTTTTGAACAGTTTTATTTACGAGACTTTCAATATTTTTCAACATAACGTTGAATAATTTTCAGCAACATATTTTGAAAACTAAATATAACCCCTAAACGCTGATAAAGCTTATTAACATGTAAACTTAACATTTAATTAAAGTCAACCGGGACTTATGCGCCACAATACTTTAAACAGCATATTTATCAGATTATAAGAAACACATTATGCATCCTATAAAGCTAAAATTATGATACAGGCGCTATTTGATCTAATTTCATATTTTAAACACATGATAAAGTTAATTATTATGTTGTCCGCTAAATTCTAGCCTTAGTTTAGGGTGATAGGGATGTTGGCACCACCAATCAACTGACGTAGGTACTTCTTATGAGCTGTCAAAACACAATTCTCCCATAGAGTTTCAATGGCACTATTTGTTCGCCAACTCAATCAAATATTTTTTTTAAGCAAAAAAAATCTAATTTTACCTGGTTTTCTGGTTAATAAGGCGTTTTTTTACTGAAATCTTTAATGGTGTCAATATCCCTATTAGTTGAACAAAAATATTTGGGGCTATAGGTCTAATTGACCTCGTTGGCGGATTACTTTAAAAAAAGAGCTCGGCCACGACATTCTAATGCCAAAGCCTTTAAAAAAAATGGCATGAGTAGTTCTAAAGGATGTTTCTCTTATGATAATTGGAATGAACGCATTAGCACCGTAGACGACATAGCCCCGTTTGACCTTATTTTTTTTATCTATCGCTTTAGCATTTGTGTTTGCCAACATAGAAAACAATATTTTTACATTTCACTGTTGTTGGTGTCGATGATTTGTAACTTTTTGGAATGCGCAGTTGGTTTGTAGATTTCTTAAATAGGTGTTTCAACTTATTTATTTATTTAAAGGAGAACCAACAGCTTATAAAACAATATGATTATGAAAATAGAGTATTATTTGGAGTAAGTACAAAATAATACGATTTTATTTATTTTGGGAGCGGTCGGTACCAAGAAACATAGGTACCGTGGAAGTGCAGTCGTCCAAATTTTTAATCATCAAAAATAAGGTAGGTACCTGTAAGGTATTTAGGTATCTATCTAGTATCTATATTATACACAGCGTTCGACATGTCGCTTCGCAAAAATGTTGAAGAGCCGTGCGCGGGTCATACGCTGGCGCACCGTAGATACAGATGGCACGTGAAAATTATTGCCACTCGGATTTTTCGAGAGCATTAATGCAAATTTATCGAGCCGCGCAGCGCTAATTGCGAGCCACGCGCGCCGCTGATTGTTTTCTCGTCCAATTTATGGCAACACCTATTGCCGATTTAAAGCTTTAATTGTAAACGATTCACGTGTTTTATTGGATAGTCGGACTGCAGTATTTATTCGAGCGGCCTGCGGTTTCTGATATTGATTTTCCGTGTTTGTACAGAGTCGAAGTTTCACTTGTCGTTATCAAAGTGGACTCAACGCGTGACATGATATATGTATCGCGACTGGCGACGTCAAACTAAAGCATACATACATATAGTACCTAGTCAGGGCTTCAAGCCAGTAGGTATATGATACCGGTTTGATACTGGTATATACCCCGTTAATACCGGTGTTTTTCAAAATGATTTGGAAGATTTCATTAACCTGATCTTTAATACAGAAAATGTAATCATTTTCAATAAACAATCCACTTGTTTAAATTGATGTTTGATTTGTCAATTATTGAATTATTATAGTTACCAAAGTCAGTGTTAATCTACGAAAGAAAATAAAATTTTAATGAAGTGCATTATAATATTAAGCAATAGGTATATACGTATTATAATAATCATCTTAATAATCACTTCATGCACTTCGTTAAAATTTATTTTTCTTTCGTAGATAAACACTGAATTTGATAACTACGTATACGTATGTATAATTACGTAGGTATTAATTATTTTGTCCCACTTGGTATGAGTGTATTTAACGGTAGCAAGTCGTACGTACACAAAGAAACCAAGTGTCATTAACTTTCAGGGAAAAACCAAGCGAAGTTAGATGTTTATAAATTAAGTGACGTCACATTTGAGCGGTCAACAAAGTTAACTGCGGGCCGGGGGCGGTTCCTGAGTTTTTCGCTTAAGTTTTCCGCGCCGCCGGCACCGGAAGTTCGGCCATTATTATTTTACGCGGGCAACAAGCGGCGCGATAATATCCAGCGCTTCAGCCCGCCTTGCTTAAGACTTCCTTTAATGGCCGAACGTGTCTTCTTACTTTTCGTTTAATAGGTGTAATAACTTAAAAAGCGAAATTTCAAATTAAAGCCCGATTGTACCTGAGCGTGCCGCGGCAGAAACGTGAAAAAGATTTTACCGAATACTTTATGCAAAATGAAAACGGTTTCTGGATAAGAATTACGGCTAATTGCCTGGAACCGAACTTTCAAGTGTTAATAATACCTACTGTTTTATTGAAATACGCGGTAACATAATTATAAGACAGTAAATTTTGTAAAGGACGGAGTTTATCTTACACTTGAACTCGATCAAAGTAATTTTGAACACCCATCACATACAGGTCTCATTCTTGTTCCTACTCTCCTTGTGCGCTCTAGAGGCCTGAACGCGCAAAGCAGTCTCGCCCTGAACGAGTCGCAAACATCCTGCTGAATAACTGGCGTACGCACCGTATAATAGGTAAGTACTGATAGATAACCCAATCCTTCCACTAATAGCAAAGCCAAACTGTTGGCAATTCTCGATGCCACCCACGTCACGGCGACGTGCGGCGTGTGACCGTGTGTTTTGCGTAAGCCCGGGCAAGGCTTAGTTAGGTGTAAGCCGGGTCGGGCCCGGTATCTCGCACTTCGTCCCGTAAATCAATCCGGTCCGTCTCAGGCGACGCGGCAAAAATAAAAGGTCGCTGGGGTTACGAGGGGGAGAAAAGGCTAGTAGGTAAACACTCAAATTTTCATTATAACTAAAAATAGTCACTTTTTTGTTATTTGTCACTTGATCACAAAGTGCTGAGAGTTCGAAAGACTCGCGCTGCTAGCCAGACTTGACACCCTTCAGTCTACCGACTCGTGAAGTCGTGACCATGGCCACTGTAATGTGGTCGAAACGTCGAGGTAAATATTACTCGTATGTTTTAGCGTGTAAGTCCCGTTTGTGGTAGGACTTTGACTATAAGTGAAAATCACGAAAGTTTAAAATGTTATAAAACCAAAAATGTCTGCTGCAATTTCAGGGCAACTGAAATCTACCTACATCAAATTATTTAAAGTGCAATTATTTTCATGGATAGCATATTCTTGACCAAGATGTGGGGTTCGTAGGTTTAGGACTTGTGATCATTTTTACTAACTTGGCTCCTCTGAGATTTTAATAACTATTAACAGCGAAAAGTTCAAGAGTGAACTCGTGTTAACAAACTTTTCATATAAAATGTTTTTGAATGAGATTTCTTTGTAAAATCCCAACATCCTTCCGTATATACTGCTTTGAATATACACATCATAATCGCTTTCACCATATTTGCCATCAAATGGTACAGGATAAGAGTAGAAAGAGATAGTGAACTTGATCGCGCAAGCGCCCACACTTTAGACTCTTTAGATTATAAGACACTCGATTGATAGTTGTAGTTTGTAAGCATCTTACCTATGGGAACTGTCCTGCTGTAATTTTCCCGGCTACGGCGACATGCTCCCGGTACCACGGAGTCGCCACTGAAATCCGCTTACACACACGGTTTAGTAACAATATATCTAAGCGCGGCGCGATCGAGAGCCACCGTGTGAAATACTACGGCGTCTCTGCTCCTCAGCTGTCTGTTCCAAGTACCTACAGAGGAAATAGTTGTAGGTAAAGTCTTTGTTTAGTAATGACTTCATTAAAAGTAATAGCTTTTCGAGTAGAGTCAATTTACTGTTCTGAAAGTATTTTTTAATAGTTACTTATTTATCATCTTCACAAAAATTTTTAACGGGATAATAAGCGTCGACAGGCGAGTGAGCGCAGGCCTCCCACTAGATGGACTGACGACATCGTAAGAGTTGCTGTTAACCGGTGGATGCTGTTGCGAGTTGTAATTCATTGTGGTGTTCTAAGGGGGAGACCTATGTTCGTTCAGCAGTCCCGACTGATGATGATGATGATGAGAAAATGATTTGATGTTTCTGTCAGGTTTAGTATTTATTTTGTTTTTAATGAGAGTTAAAGTATTTTTTTCTATCATAAAAACCAAAATGTCTTACCGATCACGGTTCCAGCTGTCAATAGCATTGCCGGTTATAGATAGCGAAAACAATTTTCTCCATAGTTGCGCAAACAAATAATGGAAGTTATTTACCGACATGCTTTCTCGTGACATGCGACGCTACAACACGAAATAATGGAATATAAGAGTTGACAGTCCATTGTCTGTTAAATTATTCACGAAACTATTCGTCGCTCCAGATCTTTGACGAGATCGTGCGATATGGAGAATTACACGCGTTTCTATACTTTACAGAAAACTTCGTTTAATGACAGTCGTGACAGTGCAATATTGACTTTTTGCTAGAGAATAATGACGCCGCTTTCACGAAAACATCTAATTTACGGGGATCTTCACGGCCAGTGCGTTGACTCTAAACGGATTGTCCGTTGGTGTAGTATCTGAAGCTTGAAGTGTAAGTAGAAATTATGTTATACTGCCCCTGGTAAAAACAGTGTTAAATTAATTTGTATGCATTCATTGATATGTGTAGTACGGTATAATGGAGGCTCGCATCCGCCGGCGCTCGCGGCCGCGAGCCGTCATTACGCGCCCGACGATTCAATTCGACACATCTTCAGGGTTTCACCTCGCCCAATAATTACCCAGCACTATCATTAAGCCGCGTGCACAACAAAACGTAATAACCTTGCAATTAGACGGTGGCTGTCATTAGACTGTAATAGAGTTTCGTACAACAATTTTGTGAGTAAAATCGTCAAGCGTGTCACATTACCGGCGTCCATTAGGGCGTTTACACAACACGGAATTGAAATGAGCAGTCCACAGATTATCGTGATAGACAAACAGACCGCTTTGTCTCGATAATAACGCCTTATAGGGGGTGTCCCGCTGCGGAGTATCGCGTTTCAGTTGTTTACCGCACTCCGTCACAATGACAAATTGCTGTGCGCTATGTATTTGGTTTTCTTTGTTATTTATCACACAATTGAGTTACAAAGACATTTACCTAGCTTAAATTGCTGAGTTAAAGAATACCTACTTCATACAATGATGCTCTTTTCTTTAAAAAAAGAACTTAGTTTAGGAGCGGATCCATACCACTTGCTATGAAAACATTCTTACAGCGGAAATTAATAGAAAATGATAGGGACATGCTGTAGTAGGTTCCTTTATGCAATCGTGAAAGCTGACATGTTGGCATAGGCAGGCCGCACTGCTCTATTCGTTGTGTCCGAGCAATTTCGGCAGGTAGCACGATAATATCCACACGTCGGGAATTAGGATCGCGGCGATAAGATCGTATCGCTGCCACGTTAAATAACACGTTTCCTGCAATCATCGAGGTAATTTTAATAAATTATAATTACGATATTGGGCTGTCGGCTTTTCAGGCCTGTAATGACGGACAACAAAACACCCTGACGATTAAATAACGTATCGCAACTGATATTCACTGACTAGTGATTTCGTGATATATTTTAGTAAACTGTCACCTTGAAAGCTGCCAGGATGATTACCGTTTAAACATATGAACACATCGGTAGTTTAGAAATATGTAGATCATAATCATTTACCCAGCAAAAAAGTCTATATCGCTTCAATCCGTATATGTGTAACGTGTTTGTATGTTTGTCCGTCTTTCACGTCGAAACGGAGCAACTGGATCGACGTGATTTTTGGCATAGAGATAGTTTATGGACTAGAGAGTGGCAAAGGTTACTTTTTGTCCCATAAAAATGCACATTTTCCGAAGGAAAAGCACGCGATGGCCGAATTCTATGCGGGCGAAGCTGCGGGCAAAAGCTAGTTCATTTTTATTCTTTTTCATTCTCACAACAGTTGCAACAGCATGTTAATGACGTTCATTAATTATGATCCTTATTTCCTTTACGCATCTATCTAACACGTTAGCTACGGAACTAAGCGCATTATTCTAAGTTAAAATCGAATTAACCGCCGACCGCAACACGTTAGGACACAATTCACGCAGATGGTCAAAATGGCAGTCGTAATAATCACAATAAATCTCACCCTAAAGGTGTTTTATTTGCTGTGAAATGGATTCTGGCATAATGTCGTCGTTTTGGTTTCAGTTTAAAAGCACCATATAAATGTTTATTATTCTTTTTACGGAAACTGTGATTTTCATTCGAAACCCTTCAAGTTGCAAGTACCTAATTTGCTTGGAATTAAATAAACGGCAGGTTCGTACCTAAAATAATTTATGACTTTGTCGTATGCTATCGATAAAATGTTTTGAGTGTCTCCATAAAAAGTTCGAGAAACGACCTACACTCAACTCATGATAATGACAGGGTATAGTCATCTAATTTGTGAACACGTAATGAATAATAGATGGCTACTAATGCGACTAAATGTGGACAAATTACGTGTAGAGGCAACAGCGATCTGCAATGGCCACCTAATGACGGTGCAGGCTTATTGTTTTAGATCACCACCGCCCTCTAATTCAGTGCATCGCCTGTAATTAAGGACCAATGTGCCGAAAAAAAAACACATCAAGTGCACCCCTTCGATAACTGCATCTGTGACCGCGACGCGGGCCAAGTAACGGTCGCCCATAGAAAGCAATTTTAAAGATTTCACCCAAAGCCGCACTTATCCTTAGTGCCCCGGCTATAACATTATTATCTCTATAATACAATTTAGAGTTGAACCGCATAATTCTGTTAAATCTCTCCTCCCCTACTTTTAAGTACGCAAACCTTTGAAACGAAAAAAAGTTGTAACGGCCGTTCAATTACAGTTTAAGATTCCGCACAGAAGCGCGTCGCCGACCCTAAATTTTTCCCAATTAAATGCAAAACTCGCCCTGGACCGGCAATATAAAATTTAACGTCCATACAATTCGCGCAACACAAATTTTTATTACCTTCGCCCTGTAAGTAAGTAAACAAAAAGAACAAATTAGCTCGGGCCTTAGTAGAAGACGTCGTCCGAGCTATATCCCGCCCGGGACACAAGGGTGTAAAAAGTAAAACAATAAGGATTCCGCGCGACTGCGAGGGGATATTTATTGTTAATGAAAATGGCCGGATTTGAACTAACGTCTTGTAACTAAATACCCTCTCACGGTTAAAGCGGGCACTAATTTGGTTTTTACAGCGCGGCCTTAATTTGATTTGGCGGTATCGCGCGCCACTATTGCCAGTAGCAGCAATTAATTTGGTCGGATTATATTTTTCCGGCGCCTTGTGCGAGCGAGCCCCTTGCCGCGCTTGCTTACGCGCCCGCAACACGATCCGACTGAGCGGAGGAAAAAATAAAATAAAACTTAAGCCCCGTTTAATTTGAAGGGTGGTTCTGGGCTATTAAAGTAACACGCTTATGTATTGCAAATTATATTGAAATTTGTCTTCCATTACTAGGCGTCTTCCTCACACAAATGTTGCCCGCATTACGAGCGGGAGATTTTTATTCCTCGCTACGCCCACCCTTGTCTCCCGCATTTTACGTCGGAAGTTTTGTGGTGCTTTTTTTTCACTAATTAAAACTCTTCCGCGCCGTTTCCTCTGAGAACCGAGATCCGATCAATTAATTTTTGGGCGGCGTAAGCCATCTCTAAATTTACTGGCCTGTATAAAACAATTTCGATTCCAAAAAAAGGGTAGATATTAAAAAGTAATTGATCAAGTAGCTAAGCTTTACGCTCTAAACGACGGCATTCAATTAGCGAACTTTTAACCGAAACAAAAAATATTGGAGAATACTGGTAAGAGCGTTTTGCAGGGCCCTGTGGCCAAAGCAATTTGTTTGGAATTTTATTATTCAAAGTGAAATTATAGTAGCAATAAGGTATAGAGGATGCTATAGTCGGTACTGTTCAGTGAGTGGTGATTGCTGCAGTAATCCATTGTGAGGAGCCGCGGGAGCAGCGCAGATGGAGTCACGCGCTCTATTGTTTCGACGACGAACGACAATCACTTTCTGTAAATCACTACTGGATATAATATCGTTTGATTACTTTGTGATTGAATTGTCGCTACTTGTCTAGTAAGACCGGTAAAAATACGAGTAGGTATGTTTAGGTCAAAAATTCGCTTTGATAATAAGTAAGCAGCACGTCGAAACTTTTTTGAAAGGAAATGATAATTTATTTGCTAAACATGCGAGTAAACAGATGGACAGTCACAATGTTTTAAACTTATATTCGGTAGGTGGTATATTTTATATTTAACCGGAATTCCGGTGTGCAAATTTTTTACATTCTTATTCTTTATTATGAGTTTAAAAGGTAGGTATATTTACCATGTCAATTTATTAATTTGTTAGAAACCAGAAATTAAAAATGGCAGTAGTTACAATGTCAAAATACTTGTATCTAACTAACGGGATTCATTTATGTATGTTAAATCTACAGGCGCTTGTTCTTTTTTTTTAGCCATTGACTCCGCTACATAAAACATTAAACAATCTCCGGTAACAGTCCAGTTCGAAATTTATCAGTCCGCTTGACGCCTTGCCTTCACCACTGCAAGTGCTTCGATTCGACTGAAAATGGAGTTAAAGTATAACGTAATAAAAACACACCAACAACAAATCAAACTGGATTCTGTTGTGTTTTAACACACTAATTTTGGGAGTTGCTAGGTACCTACATGAAATAGGTGTATTATTACTTATATATTTTTTTTCTGCTATTTTTAGGGCTCCGTGCCTTAGTCAGCAAGAACGAAACCCTTGTAGGTAGAGTCACTTTGCCGTCCATCTGTCCGTCGGTGTGTCTAGAGCCTTTTTTTCAGGAACGCGTGGAGATATCAGGGTGAAATAGGTACATACTAAATACTCAGGTGTGCAGTAATAACTCTATTGCCACCAGGGACCCTGCAAAAGAATATCCAAGTTAAATGTGGAATTGTGGGCGGGATACATCACTCGAAAAATAGGTAACCGTTTGAGGAGAAAAGTCCTCGAGTGGCAACCACAAACCGGAAGAGGAAGCGTTAGCTGGTAGGTCTTAGGTGGACTGACGACATCGCGAGAGTTGCGAGCAGTCCGTAGATGCAAGTGGCGAGTTGTCGTTCATTGTTGCGTTCTAAAGGGGAGGTCTTTGTTCGACAGTGGACGTCTTCCGGCTGACGATGATAACCTTTTAAATTTACATCATTGGTCTGTGGACTGTGAGAAAGATGTGTCTTTCATTTGCATTTTCTTCACTTGCCAGTTTAAGGTAGACTTTTCCGGGTTGTCTACCAAAATTTTTCGCGCACGCGGTAGGTGCAGCGCCTCGATGTTCAAAAATACCTATCAGAATTTGGTTGTTGTGTCAAACGTTAGTTTTTCGACAACTATATAGACAGTTTGTACACTCGCCACGTCACAGTGACGCTTACCATTTGCCATAATTTTTCAAGACCTTTACTTAAATAAATCTCTTTCACTAACACCCAAATTTTCTATTAAGCCCGTGCAACAAAACAAAAACGAGCAAATAGACCAAATCAATCGCGCCTCAATCAGCGGAAATGAAGGCGCTGAAGGTGGACCTGCAATTTGTCGGCGATGGGAGCCGAGTTGCCGTCCACTCGCCGGTCGCCGGCACGCGTCGAATTAAATGGAAATCAATAGCCATCGCTGCACGTGACCGACGACCCTTACATCTCGCCGCTCGAGGAACTACATAGTTGGTGCAGATGTTACTATTTACCTGCATGAGGAATGTGGAGTCCGACTCTACACTTATGTATCTAAATAGGTTTGGACAAAACGTTTTTGCTTGTTTCTTTGTTGATTGTACTTTTGGTTGACTGTACAGTCGAGTTTATAAACTTTTGATCACTTTGTGATCAAAAATACCTGAACACGATTCTATTTTTGATCAAATTATTGCTCACAAGTCTATGAACTCGACTGTATACCTAGTGCCATCCACGCAGACGCGTGATTTTGTCAAAATTTGCTATTAATGACATTGAAATAAGAACCACGGCACGCATCGTCGTGAATGACTTTACCTATACTTTCATTGTTAATCGAACTACATATATTATTATGGATATCAAATTTAAAATCAATCGGAAGTGGTCCGATTTATTTGTTCAAGTAGGTCAAATTTGACTCGCATGATTTCATTACTACCGACAGACAGACAGGTGAATATAATGAAAAGTAGAACTAGCTTAATAAAATAAACAACTAAAGAAGCCCTCAACCTCATAGGCACCTACACCCACATTTTTCTCTATTTTTCAGTTAATTATTTGTAATTTTTATTTCTGGCAAAAACTACATGTATATTTTAAGCCGACTAGGGTCAAGACCTCAAGTTATTAAAATCTAGCTCCACCGATACAACAGTATCGAATCCGTAAGAAACTCGCTATTACAAATGCTCGTACCTAATTCTGAAAACGGGAGTCCGATAATTCTTACTGAAATCATAAGTCTATGGCGCAATCAATCGGAACAGTCGGTTTTGCCATCATAGAGTAGGCAGTGTAGAGCGGATATATCCGATCCCATACTGCAAATACTGCATCTAATTTATTGAAGAAAGCTACTAAAATCGAAAGTTTTGGCGCTACATTGAATCGGATTATCAAGATCCAATTCAGAGGCCTTATGGTCTTATTACACTTGGAACCACAATCGTTTTTACCACTACTTTCTGTCACATGGTACAAAAATGCTGAATGAGGTCGCAAACGTCAGCGCGTTAGACAAAACGGGCTCAGGTCAGTGAGTACGTAATCAAAAAATAAAGATCTTTAACACAGAACTTACTTACAATAAAAAAAGTTTAGTTAAATAGATGTCACATGAACTGAGAAACTTTGAGACCCCTAATGGTATTGAAAAATAAGATACCTAAGTATTTATTTCCTACTCGTACCTAGTCCCAAAGAATATACAATCTTGTGCAGTTTTATTAACGTTTTCCAAGCTTTAGTTACAAACATAAAAATAAAAAATTAAATTATTTTTCCTGACATGGTAATTTCTCCTCTCCGTGTCGCTTTCTTTGGTCTTTGGACTATCGGAGACTGTCCGGGGCGCAAGCACGTCCGCGGACAATGCGGCCCCGAGACAAAGCCGCACTTACACCGCCTTCGATTGTGGATGGAGCCCGATGATTGATCAATCAGTACATTAGAAAGGATGGCTTAATTGAGGCAATTTCGTGCGTTTATTTGTACTGACGAACGCGACGGTGGGTCCGGACAAATTACTCCCCTTCCATTGTAAGTGCAGCTATCGTTGCTCAGGAAGCTACGTGGCTACCAACAAATACACCTTCCGACATAATTACGTCAATAGCCTTTGTGCCTTGTAGTATAGTATAGTATAGATATAGTACAGCATAGCATCTTTGTACGTATTTCTATTTTTCTTTAGTAATTTTCAGCACAACGATTTTTTTACGAAATGGTGACAAATATTAAACAAATATTAATCATTTTTATTGAAGGTAGATAACATTTTTTTTTTAATTAAAAGTGTTAAAAATATTCTTACTTGTTATTATGTAACCTAGTTGTTATTATTGTTTTGTCAATAATGTTTTTGTAAAAAAAATTACCCCCTGTTAAATTTAAGTAGGTGTATGAATCAGTTTCGAATTAAGTAATTGCTTGAGTCAATTAGAGAGCATTTCCTACCAGGGTATCTTGGTAAACAATCGATTCGTGTACTCAATCATAAATTTTTGATAGGTGCTTATTATCCACATGCTGCTCGACCCATGCCCCGATGCTTACGTAGTAAAGCAATATCCGCAAAAGGACAAAATATCGCTACAAATAAACGTTTAAGTTTATGGACTTGAAAGATATTACCGATTCGTGGTCTCCTTTTTGTTTAGTTTCGCCCGGGCGGCCATCTTGGCGACATGTGGCGGTAGATTTAGGCGGGAAACGTGCCCCGCTATATTAGATTATGTCGAAATGAATTGAGCGCTACTATTGGATATGTTATTGACGTAGATTTGCGATCGGAGGAACGAACTGATATTTCGTATTGTTATTAAAGGCGCGCTCCCCGCGGACGTGCACGGCGTCCCAAGCGCCTCCGATACGCCGCCCTTATGGACCTATCGTTTAGGCCTCTTTATATTTTTCTTATGTAAATACGGTTTCATATCCGATGAGCTTTATTTATGTGGGAATCGTTTTAGCGAGATAAGTCTCTCTTGTGCTCCAGTGTTCACCTCTCGTGATGCATGTAAATTTTGTTTGTTTGGGAATAGCTACGTATTGATTTATGTTATCCGGTTTTACCTTTGTTTATTTGTGTACTAATTTACATAAGAGTGGAATATATCTTGGGCTTTGAAGTGTTATTTTTATACGAAAAACTTAACAGATTACCTCCCTTCAGCCTTAGTAGGTAGTTTAAAGAGAATTTTGTAAAGCTTGACTATCTACTTGTATCATTTTTAGATATGCAGATAAATACAATATTTCCTAAACGTCTTTAAAATATATTTACCTACTACCAAATTTGTATGTCAAAGTAACAAAATACATAGCAGACGAAGCAGTAAAGTGTCGCGCAGAGATCAAAGAGTGGAGCCAGGCCGAGTGCTGTTAAAGCATCTTCAAGGGTTTTGGCGGTAAACAGTAGCGACGCTTGTGCTGAGCCGGGATTAATAAGCGGCAGCGATATTTAATTAACATACAAATTTTATATTGCTTCTGTTTAAATATGATCAACATCCAGCTTATTTACAATCCACAGATGGACTTAGAACTTTTCTTATCGAGGCAAGGCTTGGGCTTAGCTGAATTGCTTTTCTTGCAGTTAGTAGGTATACTTTATTTATTCAAGTACCTATTCTTATAGTATTTGTGTTACAACATCATTCAGTGTATACCTACTTATCCATAGGTACTAATATTACAAATGCGAAAATGTGTGTGTTTGTATGTTTGTCCGTCTTTCACGTCGAAACAGAGCGACGGACCGACGTGATTTTTGGCATAGAGATAGTTTTTGAGCCAGAGAGTGACATAGGCTACTTTTATCCCGGAAAATGCACAGTTCCCGAGGGAACAGCGCGCGATAACCGAATACCACGCGGACGAAGCCGCGGGCAAAAGCTAGTTTTTAATAAAAAATAGGTATTGGTACTTAACACATTGTATAAATAATGGACTACATTAATTAATTTCTACTTTTTATACTAGTTAAATAAAATAACTATGTTGTGAACGCTTACGGCTTAAACGTTGCATTTTTTGTGACAAAATGTCAATGTCGAATATCCTGTAGGAACAAACAAAATGTCGTCCTGCTATGTAGGTACAAACAATTTTTGTATGAAAGTGAGATCAGATTACAGTAAAGTGGATGGGTGACCTAATTAAAGTAAAATGTTCCTACTTATGAGAATCCAACGGTAGGTAAGTTTTTTATTCATCATCGGCTCATTTCAGTGGAAAATGTCTAGGTATATTTTGTTAGCTGGCTGTATTAGAATTAAAACGTAACCATCTCGTAGCAAACTGTCGGGCTGGCTGAATTTAGCTATGCCTACTAAACTTGGAAAAAAAAAATCGATACGTAAGATAAGCTGACCGAGATCATCCACAGATCCATACTTATTTATATAGGTACAGATCCGTGATTTAATTAAACAACATGTCTTGATTCTTTTGAGTTCACACTTGTAAAAAACGCTACCTCGTATGACTTGCATTAGAACAGGTCACGAGGCGGCGGTTTCCTTTGAAGCGAGGGTAGTTATGAAAATTAATAAAGTGAGCAACATGTAATTGCTTCCGATAGCCTGCGCGGGCGCACTGGGGTTTTTCGCCGGCCGTTTAACGAGCGTAATACAAACAACTTCTTTAACTCATTTATTTTTAGACATGCAATATAAATTATAATTATTAACGAATAGAATGACCAATAAAAATATCAACATTGTTAAAGTAAACTACCTAATTAAAAAACTGTTATGACTATAAAAGGTGGAATAGTTCGTTCTTTCTGATGTCTTTGTAATCATTTTAAGTTAAAATAAAGCAAACTTCAAGTATTAAGATCAGAGTTTAGGATTTTTGAAAATATCTACGGATCTTTCAAAGTTTTTTGCACTAGACATTAAATTAGGAACGTTTGCTTCAGCTTGAAAAAAAAACACAATTTTTTATCTGAACTCATACTTGCCTAAAGTAAGCATTGTCACTTGGACTAATTACAAATAGCCTCAAGTGCCTCTGCCACTACAATATTTCAAACGACCTTTTTTAATTCATCTTGACTCTACTTGCCAGTTCTTTAAGTCTAACTTAATATACTCACTGGAGCTTAAATGGGTTGTTCAAAAAACTCAATCATCCAGAACTTATAAGCACCTGTCAGTCTGGCGAGCTTCAGTGATAGCGTTATCAAGCGGCTGCACACGCCGCCGGCTTTGAGCGCCAGCGCATAGCGCGATCAACTTACCGACAGTAGGTAGCACATTTTGAGGCACTTGACTTTAAAACAGAGCAGTCTATTTTAAGAGGGTTTTAAGGGGATAATTGCGTAATTTGAACAAAAGACTGGGAGGTTTTTTAGAATCTTGTCGTCAGAAGCTGTGGCTTAGTGATATGGTCACAATGATGAGGTGATCTTAACAAAATTAAGTCATTTTTTTTTATTGACGAGTATTTCGGTAGTGACGGATTATTATATGACGGAACATACGCAGTGCAACCAGGATAGGATCTTAATGAACGTATGGATGACGTTTGCACGAGGGCGCTTTATTTTATTTTATTTTTTTTCGACTGGATGGCAAACGAGCAAGTGGGTCTCCTGATGATTAGAGATTATCACTGCCCATAGACACCTCCAAGACCAGGGGGATTTCAGATGCGTTGCCAACCTAGAGGCCTAAGATGGGATACCTCATGTGTGGGAAACACAACAGTGCAAGAACTGCTATTTCACGGCAGGATTAGCGAGCAAGATGGTGATAGCAATCCGGGCGGACCTTGCACAAGGTCCTACCACCTGCCTTTATTTATATTATTGAATTGTTATTAGTAGCTTCATGTACTTAGTTACTGAAGGGCTACTCCGAAACACAACGTTCGAAGTTCGTGTCGTGCGATCCCTCTCGCTCTCGTATTAAATAGTATAAGTTTGAGAGGGACCGCACGACACGAACTTCGAACGTTGTGTTTCGGAGTAGCCCTTCTGCTCTATTCTCAAAATACAAACCAATAGACGCACTGACTGACGCGAATAGTGACATTCAAGCACATTCAAGATGAACTGTAAAAAATGAGCTTTTGTCAGATAACCGCGTTGGTTCAGCTTTTTATATACGTTCAATAAGATCTTTGTCGCACTATGTGTAATTGTTTAACTATCCGAGAGTAATTCTTAAGATTGTAACGATCAGATTTTATGGTGATTGCAGATACTTATTCACCTAAGTGGCAGCGAGTATGTGTGCGTATGAATCAATATGCTTTTATTTGAAACACGTCGACCCAACGCACCGAATAAAACGATAATGTTAAAAGAAACCTATCAATAAAAATCAACTTAACGTGTCTCGAAATAAAACACTTTGTTATTAAGTTGACAAGCAACCGTAAAAATGTTCTTTTAAAATGTAAAATAAACAGATCAATCATGTTAAAGCGATCCCACCGGGCTCGCATCGAATCCCCGAAAAGAAGCCTACGTAAGCGTCTATTATAAAGCACAGATGTTACCACAAGACCGATTTATTACCCCGTTCCCCTCGCACAAACGCAATGCAAACTGGACAGAGCAAGATGGAAAATAAATGTGATACGTATTTTTTATTCTTTTTCAAAATAAGAATTGTTCTACATTCGGGAGAGTGATTGACACGCGGTCGCCGGCGGCGCCCCCCGACGCGCGGCATTAAGCGTTTCACAAGATGGCCCTCGCATTATTATCATTTTGTAATTTATTACGCTAATTATGAAAGGCTCGTATTTAAAAATGAAACAAAGGTATTACGGAGGTCTCTGTAAAAGCTCCGCGGACGTAGCGTGCCACTTTTTTGAGCAAATAAATCTAGGAGCTCCCATCAATCAACTTGTCAGATGGACGGGAAGTCCCGTTTCACATTATTATGTATGTAGATCCGTGATTAAAGCATTTAAAAAAGTAACGAATTCACAATATGTAGGTGTAATATTACCCCTTTTTAATTTTTGACGCTGTTGTTTAATAAAAAGGGTTAGGGTTCGTGCACGGTGTGTCGCGTCGTTATGCAGACGGACTTGGCAGTCTTGTGTTGTTTTGATGAGGTCTTAGATTAATCTGTTATACTGTAGCTATGTACCTACATGTTACATATTCATAGTGGGGTATAATAAAGCAATATCGTCATTGGGGCGGGCGGCTGTAATTGGCCCCCGACGTGAGAAGACTACCATCGACCGACGGCTCCCTTCCCTACTGCCCACTGCTCACTGTCCATACACGTATGTTATTGGAGATTTTACAAGATAACGCCGCTCTTAATTATACTATAGGTATCTGTCTGTTTAGAATTCACAGAGTAAAATAACTAATCTAGTCAAAGTAGGTATATAAAAATTATGTTATCAATCAGCGAAATGTTCACACTTCTGAGAAATGTTGTCACTTACGAACATCGTTAAGAAACCTGAAAGAAAATGAAACCATATATTGGCAAGTTTACTTGCATGAATTTATAAACCGCTCTAAAGCAATGAGCTGTTTTCTGTTATACAGGCATTTGAAAGACGCTAGTAAATATATTTGATAAGCTAAGACAAAAATACTATGAGGTTTTTAAGTATTTTCTCTCCACAATTAGCTTCACAGGTTAAATGTCACTTCGATACAATTTTTATGTAAACAGCAAGGTTTTATTATGTATCTTGTGTAAATAACGTAACGTATTCGAGTAACTCTAGTGACTGAAAAGATAATTACTAAGTCGCAGATACACTTTCACTCAAGCCTCAAAAACTAACTCTGATTAATCCTAAGAGGGATTATCAATGCTGACTGAAGCTCTCCCTAAAGTGAGACAAATGAGATCCAACGAGCGTGCAGAGTTCATACGCAATTAAACAAAATGTACCTGCATAGATAGAGGTGCACTCGAGACTTACCTACAAGCCTATCTTCCTTTTTACTTCTTTATATCGATACTAAATATGTTAGTCTCTAAACTATAATAACTAATTAGTCAAAGAGCAAAGCCAGTCACTGCAATCAAAAGTCAAATTGGATTAGTATACCTATACACTTTACCGCTGTTGTGGGCAATGGTTACAGGGCAGTAAGTTAAGACTAGTAGATAAATGAAATGGGAGTTTGACGCACGATAGGAGCCTCCCTTCGCGCGGGGTGAGCCTCTAAGCCGCGGGCGCACTTGCAATTGAAACATCGCCGTCGAGTTTCAAACGGCCGTGGCTTAACGCATCCCGCACTCGAGTCAATACCCATCTTCTAACTTGTAATTCAGAGCTTAGGCGCCGAAATAACGCAAATTCACGACTTTGAGTGAATTGGAATCGTTTAATATGTACAGAGCCTCTTACAGCTTCTCATATGCGCATAAGTCGGGTAGGCTTAAGTTGATGTGTTATAAACGATGCGGACAGAAGAGATATTTGACACGAGCATATAAAACGTCCCGAGCTGGCTAGGGAGACGTCACAAGAGCTGTGCTGCGTCCACTCCGCAAGACTGCGTGGTCACAAGAGTAATCCTTATTTATGGCAAGACGCTCTGCGACGCCTCCTCCGGACCAACTATTTGTCAGGCACTTCGACCGACGCAGCATCAATCTCGAGCGTTAGCTTAGCGCGACCTCAGTGACGCTCGCCACGGCACGCATGGCTCATCCATGTCGTCGACCATTGTGATAGTGATCCGAACAAAACTATCATAACAACTGACCAGCAACGCCTATTAAAGGCGAAACAATGTCAATGTCACAGCACAAGTTAATTTATAGCCTGTGTTAACAATAAATATAAAGTGACCAACAAAAGTGAAACTGAATCACCCCTGAGCAGTAACTCAACAAGAGAGGCGATCGCTGGACAAACAGCCCCGGGCCACGGCCTACAGGCGGCGCTCGTTAGGTGATCACTCTAAATTACGCGCAATATACGCGGGCCATCTCTCATTATTACGACTCTATTTTGGCAAGTCACAACAGCGGGCGTGGTGGCCATGGCGGGCGGTCACCGCTAACCATTATCCCTTTGTTACCCGCTGCAACTTTTTTCACGACACTGACCAGTGCCCCTATGCGGGGTGCCGTATGAGATAAAATCGTAAATTATAGCCCAATTCCATGGCTGTTAAGACTTGACAGATGAAAAGGCTTATGATGCGGAGACTGTCGGGGCTGAATCGTTAACGTTTAATATGAAATGGGGGTACTTGACTATAGAGACATTTAGTGATGATTAACGTCCACTTACTTAGTTTATGGCGCGGTGGCGAGAACAAGTTATTTCAAAGATTCTAAAATATGCGTATATTTAGAGATAACAATAGATGAGTTTTATATGTCATAAAATCAAATTTCCATATTGTAAGGTATTCAGAGTCGTTGGTAAAACGCAACAAACATTTTTATGTTCATCGCCACCTTAAAGATCGCTTAATAACTTTTTCTTTAATATGCATGGCAATGTCCGCCTAACTGTCGGCAAACACACGAAGTTCTTCCTTATAGACCGTTACAAATAAAAAAAAACCACAATCAAATTGTATGAAATTCCATTATATTGTATTCCAATCCAATTTATGGCAAGCTTAAACAAAGACGCCATTAACCCGACTATATAGATATACTAGCTTTTGCCCGCGGCTCCGCCCGCGCGGTATTCGGTTATCGCGCGCTGTTCCCTCGGGAACTGTGCATTTTTCGGGGATAAAAAGTAGCCTATGTCACTCTCGGGCCAATAAACTATTTCTATGCCAAAAATCACGTCGATCCGTCGCTCCGTTACGGTGTGAAAGAGGGACAAACATACAAACATACAAACTCACAAACACACAAACATACAAACACACTTTCGCATTTATAATATTAGTATGGATTTAGTGATGTGAAAACCTAGAACTATTGCAAAATAATTAATGTGTTCAGTAAATCGATTATTTATTAATTAAATAGATCAACTTATTTTGTCTATTTTATTATTTACTTACACACTTGATTTAATTCCAAAGACTGTTTATACAATTATAAAAGCAGTAACTATTTTATTTTAAGGAAAGTAAATAAAAATCGCTTCTTCATCCGCGCATTAATCGATTTTTAAAATGTCAATTTTTCCATCATTTCTACGCTAGTCTATGCTACTACAGGCTAAACACATGTTTTAATCAAGAAATAACGTCAGATTTTGACGAAGATTTTTCAAATCAAAAATAAATATTTAAATCATGTGAATTTTGGTGAAAAAATTGATTAGACATCTAGTTAAATGACACGAATTATAATTTATTGAATCAGGCGTTACCTACTTTGCGGAGGTCCATATCAATGAACTAAAAGAATTTCTTTGCTCACCCGCGACCTTAAGATAGCTAAGTCTATGCAAATTATGCGTGTTCATGCAGTTCCTCCACCTCCACACTGTAAGAACACACACAAACTACACAAACCCATCTATCACCACCACCACAACACACTGACTCGTTTCGAACTCAACCAGAGCTCATCCTTAGAGTGACACAACCGTACACCATGCTACCAGTTGTTAGACTAACAAACCACCACCACTGTTTTAATTTGCCAAACAAAACAAAAAACTACCCGCAAGATCGATCTGTCTGTTTTCAGCTTTATAATCGTCTCCTATTACCAAATTCCTCTACCTACGTATAAACAAACATACTAAGATAAAATTTTTAATGTGATTCAGAATTAGTATTTCTACTTCAGTGAATGTTGAACAAATATAGAGTATAGAGTAAGTATTTGCATTAACTCAACTGTTTTAATTGGTCTTATTTAATTTGAGTTGTCCTTACATTGAGCTCGTAATTTAATTTCAACAACGTAGAACAACCTATATTTTATCTAAGCTAGAAATATCATCGTGTATAAACTGGAAACAACTATACTACTTATACGTATAAAATTTTTGACATTGAATAACATTTTTTTAATTATTTTTTTAGTTTGTGATTTTAAAGTACCTACCTACTTTTGCAGGATTGATGGACATATCAAACCAAAAATTACACTAGAAACTATGTTGTGTCGATGCTTTAAAATCGATGCAGATTCCAAGTTTCACAAAAGAAGAGCGTGTAATTGAATGCAGCAGCAGCGTGGGTGGGTGAGTCGTAAGCTCGTAACGCGGTGTCTAGCGTCTAGCGCTGATGATGCGTTGTTGCTGAGATATTACACCACACCACTTAGCTGGACAGCATCACATCTACGTGGCGCCATCCACCGAACAATACGCCATTACCCGCAGAGTATAACTACATACAGAGCAACGAACTATTTATGCTTAAGTACCCACGCTTAGTTTAACCTGTAAGAGATAAAAAAAAACAAATGAAGTACGTGCCTCGCAAAGTAGAGAGTAATTTTAATAAAATAAATAGTACTACTTTAAGATTTGCGTAGAGAAAATTTACGTCTTTAGAAAGAAGAAATACTGCGTGCATTATAAATAATTTTAAATGGAAACTTTTAATTATAGGTACAGCATAACAATGGGTCATTTAAAATATGAATAGTTTGTTAGTCTCTGTATCCTTCAAATTATCTGTGTAACAAGATAAACAATCAAGCAAGGCAGTAATAGACTGTCGCATCGATGTCCTATGGCATACGCGACAGCCAATCGTGGCGAGCAAAGCATTGAATCGGAGCTTTATTCCGATTTCCATAAAGCTCGTTTAAATAGTCACGGTAACTCGTCGCGTTGTTCAGCTATGTGGGTTTAGCGTCATGTTCAAAATGCGATTATTAAATTAAGGCACAAGGACCGTTGTTAAGCGCCGGACCCCCGCCGCTTGAGGCCATTCTCTGCACCCACAAATATGCTTCAATGGACCACTACAGATTTTGTGCCAGGATAATATCAATGTGATATTTCGTGGTCGTGTTTAGACAAGAATGATGGAGCGGATAACGACAAATGTCAATGAGGGTGAAGTGTTTAGGGATGGTACTGCGAACAGATGATGCTTTGATTTTGGCATTAACGTTTAAGTTGTTGTTTTGGATGAGTGTGTGGCTGTGGTTGACGAATGAACTACATTTGATGGATGGATTATATTTACAAATGGCACAGATCTTAAATGAGCGCACTGGCAAAAAAACGAAACTATGCCCGTCTATCTTGTAAAAATTAACTTTTTACAGTTCAACCTGAATATCGCTGTTTGTATCTTTTGTTCGTGGTTTAGGGTTCAATAGCCAAAATGGCAAAAACGGAACCCTCATAGTTTTGCCATTTCCGTCTGTCTGTCTGTCTGTCAGTCTTTCCGTCCGCGGCTTTTCTCAAGGACTATCAATTCTAGAAAGCTGTAATTTTCCACGAATATATGTATATGTAAGCTATGCCGACAAAATGGTACAATAAAAAATTCAAAAAAAAATTTTTCTAGAGACGTAAAGTGGGGTGATTTTTTTTTCTCATCTTACCTTGTAGTGTGGGGTATCGTTGGATAGGTATTTTAAAACCATTAAGAGGTTGCTCAAACGATTTTTCGGTTCAGTGATGTGTTTGCAAAATATTCAACTTTAAAGTGCAAATTTTCATTAAAAAAAGGGTGTAAAAATTTGAAAAAAATTTGAGATGGTAGTAAGGATACAAGGAAAATTATAATTAGTAGTTTAAGAGTAAATAGCAGCCTAAGGTATAAAAATATACCTAAACATGAAATATTCCGTATAAAATACGAAATTCTTAGAAATATATTACTTAATTTTTTCGTAATGGCTACAAAACCCTATTTCGGGCGTCTCCGACACGCTCTTGGCCGGTTTTTTTAGTTTATATATTGCGATTAGAACACCAATAATGTAAAGCTAATTGTACAATTTTATAATAAAAATAAAATAAAGCGACCTCGTACAGATGTCACCTAAGTTCATTTATATCTTCGCACAGAACTCATTATATGACATGAAATGTCAAACATCAGTGGCGTGGTGCCTTAAAAATTCGATTCCCGTCAGATTGCATGAATGACGAAGATTGAGCACATTAACTGGGAGGTGTTGCATCCGAAAACATACTTACACTTCTCTCACTATGTGGGTTGTCTAACGAAAATGTTTACTCCACGCCACTGGTGAAGGGTATGATAATAATGTAATGATTAGGTAATTATATTTTTCATAGCCCCAGGAACATACTTAGTCTGTAAAAGTGTGAGATTATATGCCTACGTCTTACAACTTTAACAGAAAATAATTATGAGTAAGCACAATACTTATTTGTATATAGGTATAAATAAACACAATATAAATATTGTAACACCGAACCGTACCTACTGAGAATTTTAACAAGACGATATCATAATATAAAAAGTTGTAAATTTAATGTATTACACGCTTATCATACAAGGAATATTCAATTCATGGTTATAAATACTAATAAACAATCGTGCCTTACGAGCTATGACAAATCCGAATTACAATCATAGCGCATTCTCGACGCATTCGGGGCAATAAAATAACTCATGTCCAATTTATGTTAATATAATAAATACTGGCATAAATAATACTGACTGAAGGTCTAGAAGACAATTTGAATTTATGTTTGTAAGAACTTACTGTCTTAAGTAACGGTAACAATCCCAAATTGAATAATTTGTGCTTGGAAGACCTCGAACAAAGTAGAGAAAGTCATCGGTAAAAACCTTTTGGCTGGTGGCATTTCGCGATTGTTATTACACACTGCCAATTTACATACCTCAAGGCGAGTTCGGTTACGACAGGAGTGTTTACGCGAACGAACTTCAACCGCAATAATACTTCATAGCAAATAATTGTATCAAAAGTACTGTTATTAAAAGGAAAGAGCGACAAACCGACAGATGCTCGCGGCCATCTTGCGGCGGTGACGAAGTATCGGCTGTCGCCTTCGTGACTTTGTGGTTGCAATGTCTCCATTTAAAATCAAATTTAGTAGAGTTGCCAAAATTACTACAAACAGACAAAATATACCAGGCATTATAGTACTCACACATGACGTCAGGGTTAATGAAATGAAAATAAAAATAAAGTTATTATTGCCTAACATTATTGTTACACTGTGATACATTATAAAGTTAATAATTATTATAGTTCCGTAAAAAACACGCTCGATTATAAAATAAAAATTTGCACTTTAAAGTTTTTTTTTTGCAAACAAATCACTGACTCGAAAAATCGTTGTAGCATCCCCGTAATGGTTTTAAAAGACCTATCCAACGATACCTCACATTATAAGGTTCGATGAGAGAAAAAAATCACCCCCACTTTACGTCTATGGGAGGTATTCTAAAAAATTTTTTTTATTATTGTACCATTTTGTCGGCATAGTTTATTATATTCGTATAAAATAGGGATGAGGAGACCACCAATCAACTGACGCACTTTTTATGAGCTTTAATTTTTCATTTATTTTAATTATTCATACAAATAAAAACAACAAAAAAACACAAATAAAAGAGAATTTTAGAGACTCCTTAACTCAAAAAATCTTTTTAATTTAAGATTAGAAGCTAAGGTTTATCAAGTAAATTATGGATTTTTTTTATTGAAATAAACAGTTTAAATTTTTTTTTTTTTTTTTTTTTAAATATTTGCCCGGCGGGATTTTGGCTACGGAACCCAAAAAATGGAAAGCGGGGTAAAGTATTTTTATGAATTCTATACAAAACTTTTGTTCGCACGTTTTCAAAACGTTTCCTCGTTTCGACTTAAGTAGAAAAACATTAGCTATTTCAAAAAATCCTTTTGCAAAGTACCTCCGTTTCGTTAAATCAATTCACAGTTTGAACCAATCCATACTAATATTATAAATGCGAAAGTAACTCTGTCTGTCTGTCTGTCTGTATGTTACGCTTTCACGCCAAAACCGCAGAACCGATTTGGATGAAATTTGGTACAGAGATAGAATAGACCTTGGGAAAGGACATAGGCTACTTTTTATCCCGATATTCCCACGGGATAGGGATAAAATTTCGAAATAATAACCTCTGGGCTTAGAGTCATGACATTTGGTATGTAGGTAGTTGGACGTATGGAATAACACATAGGTGACTTTTTGACCCGATATTCCCACGGGATAACCAGGGATAAGATCTCAAAATAACAACCGCTGGGCTTAGAGCCATAAAATTTAGTATGTAGGTATCTGGACCTCTGGAATAACACGAAGGCTACTTTTTATCCTGATATTCCCACGTGATAGGGATAAAATTTTGAAATAAGAACCTCTGAGCTTAGAGTCATGAAATTTGGTATATAGGTAGTTGGACGTATGGAATAACGCATAGGTAACTTTTTGACTCAATATTCCCACGGGATAACTAGGGATAAGATCTCGAAATAACAACCGCTGGGCTTAGAGCCATAAAATTTAGTATATAGGTAGCTGGACCTCTGAAATAACACAAAGGCTACTTTTTAACCGACTTCAAAAAAAGGAGGAGGTTCTATGTTCCAATGTTTGTATTTTTTTTTTTTTTTTTTTTTTATGTATGTTCACCGATTACTCCGGCAATTGTGGACCGATTTTCAAAATTCTTTTTTTATTCGATTCTTCTGAGGTGGTCCCATTGTCACCAAGTCAAGATCTGATGATGGTATCCTAGGGAAATCGAGGGCAAACTTCAAATTTTATAGGCACACCTATGGCGATTTTGGCATTTTTAGTGTTAAAGTAAGCATTTACATTCAGAAAGTATCATTTGGTAACCTGGACCTGATGATGAGGACCATAGGTGACCAATGGAACTCGTCGAAGCTAAGTAATACTCGCTCGTCTATAAACGATCATGATTAACATACCTAGAAAAGCGAGTAAGAAGAAGCTTTAAGTTAATGGTTCTTTCGAACTGATCTGATGCTGAAGCCAGAAGGTAGGCAACGGAACTCAGTTATAAAACAACGTAAGTTAGTCGTGTTTGGGCTTAATGGAATCGTTGTGAGACGTACTTTGGCTACGAATCACTAAAAAGTGAGAAATAAAAATTTTTTAACAAAAAAGTAAAACCGACTCCAAAAAAATTAAAAAAATAACAAAAAATGGAACCGACTACAAAACCCTTGTAAATATTTTTCTAGGTACCTACTAGCTCGAAGTCGGTGACTCAGCACGACCCAGCAGGAGCCCAGGAGGATGTAGGTGAAATAGACGCCTATTGCTCCATTCCTGCTGGGTCGTGCTGAGGCACCGACTTCGAGCTAGTAGGTACCTAGAAAAATATTTTCAAGGGTTTTGTAGTCGGTTCCATTTTTTGTTATTTTTTAAATTTTTTTATCATGATATTCCCACGGGATAAGGATAAAATTTCGAAATAATAACCGCTGGGCTTAGAGTTATGAAATTTGATATGTAGGGAGCTGCACGTCTGAAATAATACATAAGCGACTTTTTGACCCGAAATTCCCACGGGATATCAAAGGATAAAATCTCGAAGTAACAACCTTAAAGCCATGAAATTTGGTGTGTAGGTAGCTGAACCTCTGGAATAACACATAGGCTATTTTTTACCCCGATATTCCCACGGGATAGGAATAAAATTTTGAAATAATAACCGCTGGGCTAAAAGTCATGAAATTTGGTATGTAGGTAGCTGCACGTCTGGAATAACACATACGCTATTTTTTAACCCTATACTCCCACGGGATATTTCAATTGCCACTACCAGACCGATTAGTTTACGCGTGCGAAGCCGCGGGTAAAAGCTAGTGATATTATATGTTACTATCGTAAGTTAGAAGCTCACTGGTTTGAACTGACTGAAATTATTTAAAAAGCCCACGGAATTTAGTCCTATCTAATCCATGCACTTCCTTAACACTGATTTTGCAAAACACTTAACTGTAATAACAAAAACAATATATAAGCATATGAGACAAGAGGTTCTGGAGCGTGAAATTGCGATCTGCGTCGCGAACACTGGCAAATGCACACGTAAGAAGGTAAGTACGTATGTACATAACCTAAGCGCCACTCAACGATCTAAACTTTCATTAGAGTTCATGACAGTCATAACTCTATCTTATTGAAAAAAAAATCTGGTTGGTATGTAACTTAATATGTTAGATACATAATTTTTGACGTCCATATAACCGAGTAGTTAGAGAACCTGACTATCCCCGGTCGGGGCAGATATTTGTATGAATAGTAGGTACGAATGTTTGTGCTCAAGTCATGGATTAAATACATACCTTAGTATAGATATGTATTTAAGTATCTATCTATTTATGTATCCTTTGCCTAGTAGGATCCTATACTCGTAACACAAGCTTTGCTTACTTTGGGACTACGTCAATTGATGTCAAGTGTCCCGTAAGATTTATTATTTATTTATAATTAATTACATTTTCATGGGTTGTCTTTCTAGCAACGGACTAATTCGCTCTTATTGTTCAATTTTTGCAGGGATAGGCGTCGTAAAAGCTGAAGTAGCTTCCAGGAGTTTATTAATCAAGTCGAACGTCTCTGGGCTTAGTGGCATTTTTCTCCAAGGATGTCGTGTTCATTATTTCCCGGGAAGGCGGGCGGGATGATGAGAAATTAATCCACGGGTGGGCAGGTGCCGTCCGTCGACGCAGGTGCTGTGAGCCAATTTGCGACAAGCGCGACGCAGCGCCCGCGCCTATGCTGTGCCACTAATCCGTACAACTACGTCTTCGACTAATACCTACGTTCTTTATAATAAAAAATCGTCTAAGAAAACGGAAAGCTTAGAGTAAAGCGAAGTTGTTACATGTTCTACTTTGTTATTATTTGCTCTGCTTGGTTAAAATATTGTGGCCGTAATCCTTTTAACTTTACTGTCACGTAATTGTCAATTTGACTTGTTTGTTGCGCAATAACTTTTTGCCGTAGACAGAGAATCCCTAGACGAATTGATAGCTTCCGTCGCATTCGCACAAGAAAAAGAGTAACTTACGCCAAATGTGTGTAAAGAAATGAGATGCAATGATTCGATTTTTTGTTTCGCCACGCGTGCCGGTTTTTTCAAGGTCAGGTTTGTTTAGCAAAGTAGTTTGCTAAACAAACTTGACAGATGCTCAGCTGATTTTGTTCGCGCTTTTAGAAAAAAGCTAGGAAAATACTCATAAACGTGATAAAATATTCACAATATTGCTTTAAAAAGTTTGTGGTTCAATATTCTAAACAATATTGAAGAAAAATATGGTGCGGTGTAGTATTTTAGGGTGTAAAAGTGATAGTGAAATGAAACTGCCCGACATATCTTTTCATTCGTAAGTATAAACGTTTTTAACAGTTATTAGGCCTTTTTATTATGTGCTAGATAGTATTCTAAAGAATGTCAAGTAAAATAAAGTAAATTAAGTACATAATACGATCAATAAAATAATCAAAAACAAAATAATCGTAATCATAACCTACAAATAAATTTTGTCCGGTGTTGCCAGATTTTCAATATTTGTTTTCCCACAATTTATGGGTATTATTTTCTGTTGTGCATCTAATAAATATCATTAAATATTTTTAAGTATTAAGTAACATTTTAATTCCATTACAGTTTCCCGGAAAATCATAATTTACACCAGAAGTGGATTGCAGCCAGGGGAAAGGGGGTGTTTGAACATAAGAGCCACTACGTCACTCCGACTTTAACGATAACAGTATCCGTTGGATGCGGGGGACGCAGGACCGACCACTGTGGCGCTTTTTTTATATAATAAAAATATGTTATGGTTTATATGCATGTTTTATTTTTATCGTTTACACTAGCCTTTGCCCGTGTGTGCCAAGAATTCATTTATCGGTATCCGTTATAAAATTCAGTCTGTGAAATTTCGATTTACGAATGAATCCGTGTCTTTGATAGGCAAAAGTACCGGCTTTGGCCACCTTAAGCCCGTTTTTGGCCAGTTGACATTTGGAGTCATATAAAAATAATATTTTTAGTGAGTTTTCAAAAGTTAATTCTGAAACGAATAAAGTTTGTAGTGATTTTTAACTATACATTTATTTCAAACGTATATTTAAACAATAAATGGCCATAAACGGTGCAGTAAAAGGCGGAAGATTTATTCGTTTTGAAAGGAAACCAGAGTTAATAGTTGACACCGAACAAATCAAAAGCCGTGGTGGCCTAGTGGTTTGACCTATCGCCTCTCAAGCTGAGGGTCGTAGGTTCAAATCCCGGCTCGCACCTTTGAGTTTTTCGAAATTCATGTGCGCAATTTACCACGAGCTTTTCGGTGAAGGAAAACATCGTGAGGAAACCTGCGAAGCAATTCAATGGTGAGTGTGAAGTTCCCAATCCGCACTGGGCCCGCGTGGGAATTATGGCCCAAGCCCTCTCATTCCGAGAGGAGGCGTGTGCCCAGCAGTGGGACGTATATAGGCTGAGATGAAACGGTACAGTGGCCAAAAACGGTACTTCTTCTTAAATGTACATATTAAATCATGAAATGCCTATTATTTCATCATTTTCTTTTTATCTACTTAGTTAACTTTAGCTTGAATTATAAATATGTACCTTCCTGTATTAGTTGTCTATAAAAATTTAAAACTTAGAAAAAGATCGCATGTGACGTGGGGTAAATTACTTTGAGAGGGTAACCCTAATTATGCATGTACTCTTGTCTCCTGTCCCTTTCAGCGGCACGCTGAGCCGCCGTCTATAGTGTATTATAAGTCTATGCTTTTTGCCGATAATCATTGTCGCTTTTGTAACTTATACGATGTTTTCTTTGATGCTAGTACTCACTTAGTTTGGTAGTAACAACTAGTAGTATTTATTTAGGTATATACCTAATATGTAGATGCAACTAATTAGGTAGTTATTAATTAGAAGACCCAGACAAAACGACTTTCTAATGCCGATATGCAAGTCTTTACTAATTGACAAAAATCTCTGAAATTGAAGTTAGCATTAAAAAAAAGCCGCCAAAAAAGGACAACTAAAAAGTAAAAAATAATTATGCACTACCTAGCTGTTGCCCGCGACTTCATCTTCGAACAATTCGTTTATCCCTATCCCGCTGGGACTATGCTGATTTCCCGCAAAATTAGCCTAAGTTAATTTAGTATAAATACCTAGTAATATTTTTTTTATCTAAGCGTCGTCGGTGTCGGGGGACCGCTAAGGTTAACAGGAAACTAAAGTACATTATGTTGTATTTTTTATTTAAAGTATTAACCTTAGCGGTCCCCCGACACCGACGACGCTTAGATAAAAAAAATATTACTAGGTATTTATACTAAACTTAACTTAGGCTAATTTTGCGGGAAATCAGCATAGTCCCAGCGGGATAGGGATAAACGAATTGTTCGAAGATGAAGTCGCGGGCAACAGCTAGGTAGTGCATAATTATTTTTTACTTTTTAGTTGTCCTTTTTTGGCGGCTTTTTTTGTCGGGGGTTTTTAAAATTTTTAATTTAAGTTTTTTTATTTCATGTTTTTTAAACAGCTCGTCGTGTTGTCACCACTGCATTGTATGTAGAATCAATTACTGATCAAAACGAATCCAAACACGACATATGTGCTATATTTTTTTATAGTGTACTAATCTGCTGGATATCCTGGCTGCAGCATCAGCTCATCCTGTTGCCAACATTGCATTGTATGTAAAATCAAATACTGATTTAAACGAATCCAAACACGATATATCTGCTATGGTTTTATCAAGAGTGTATCTACTAGTGTTCTGGATATCCTGGCTGCAGCATCAGGCCGAGAACTGCACAATCTAGCATAGTTATATAGCATACATCGGTGTTTCAAATTTTAGGCCCCAAATATGCTTGAAAGTAAAGTAAATACCCATAATGCGTCTAAGATTCCTACCGCAGCGAACAAAAGAGCTGATGATCTTGAAACTGCTGAACCGATTTTGATAAAACATATCTAAGAACCATCGCTAGAAAACCAGCTTTCAAATAAAAAAAACCGCATTCAAATCGGTCCACCCTCTTAAGAGCTACGGTGCCACAGACAGACACACAGACAGACACACAGACACACAGACACACAGACACACAGACACACAGACATACAGACACACAGACACACATAGCGGTCAAACTTATAACACCCCTCTTTTTGCGTCGGGGGTTAAAAAAACAACTAAGTGTGAGTCGGCTTCGCTATGTTTCTATACAACTTTTTAGAAGTGTATCTATGAATATTCAGTGTCAGCAGCCCTTCTCCTCAGCAAAATGTTGTACATAGTGTACCTAGGGTCATTTTAAATGGGTACTGAAACTGAGATAGACAAACATAAAGAATTAAAATTTTCTTGTAATGCCAGTACCAAATTTCAAATCTGTCCACCTGAGAAAACTAAAAGTATCCTAAAGATTTTGATTCCCCAGTAATTGGTTATTATGGAAACATTTTTTTTATTGTGTTGACTTGACATAGAATTAGCTTTATCACTGCTATGGAGTAGTAGACCTAAATATTTGATTTTATGTTACTCGTAATTTCAGTTTGTTTCCTCCACGCGTTCCTGAGAAAGAGTGTCTTGACAGATGAACGGACGGACAATCAAATGGACAACAAAAATAACCCTATGAGTGTTTCTTTTGGCTAAATGAGGTACGCGACTCTAAAAATGTGTATATCAGCTTATAATAACACAATTTCAGTCATAAAACTGCGGAAAACCGTAGGATGCGCGTGGAAGGCGCGGCCCAGTAATCCGGACATATCTCGGTACATTTCTCAGCGCGACACAGCGGGACTTAGCAGAAAGCCGCGCCGCGCAGATGCTTATCTCAATAACAGTTTTACTTATTTTTGCGACTGATCCGCCCCCGGTGGATGCGTCTAATGAAAATAGAGGAAGGCGTCTCCGACAGCCACGGGATGGGACCCCGAGTTTCGCCTGCCAAGCCCCGCACGTGAATTGCAAATGACAAACTGCTTGCTCCGATGGGAACGATTCTGTATTTGCAAATGCATGAAATATTATGGAGTTTACGTGAAACAGTTGCTTGAAACTCTGTGGAGATAGGTGTGGGAAAGCTTTCGGCTAAGTGCAATGTAATAATGTAAGAGTAATTTTAGGTTAGGTACTTACTTACATATTTTCGAAATAGAAATATTTGTTATTGGAATCAAAGTTAGATTAGAACAAATAATAAATCCTTATCAGTACGTACCTATATAATAAATGCGAAACTGATCGCCATAAAATTTTGCATACTTACATCATATTAAAAGACCAGAATAAGTAATTCTAAATAAAAAAAATTGACGGGTTGTAAGTATAATAATTTTAACTAAAATTACGATTGGTTTTTGGAGTATTTTTATATTTCTTATTCCAACTCCAAATTTGTTATTTTTAAGGTCATCCCGTGAAAACCATATCGAAAATAGGTACAAAATGAGACATGGATGCACAGAAAAACCAGAAAAAGAGACTCAGAGGGAATCGATCCCAGGTCCTCAGCATTCCGTGCTGCGTGCTATAACCCCTACACTACAGGTGGACGAGAGTCTAGACACAAGATAATGTCTCCTATGCAGACATATCTCAGGTTGCTTCCTACTAAACTACGCTACTTAAGCAGCAGCACTAGCGACATCTTTGTTTAGCTCTCATCGAGAGACGTCAACACTCTTTCGGAACTAACCGCTCACCCAGACAAGAGATGTCGCTACTAAGCAATCAAATTATGATTGGTTTTTGGAGTAAACTAAAATGCCTAAGTAAGAAATTAAGGAAAAATATGAAAAATAAAACATTACTAGTGTGGTGGTACTGGCAAATAACTACGAGATTTGGAATTGTACCTTATACGACGACAGTTCTAAAACTACATGCATTCATGTCACTATTTTATTTTTCTATTTCTTTGCATATTTATTGCGTTAATAGTAGGTATCTATGTTACTATTATTTCATTATGTTCAATACTTTACAAAGTAACTGATATACAAAGTAAAGGACAATGTGCTCGAATAATAGGGACATTTGGTTTTGGACAGATGATATTTAAGACCAGTTTTTTGTGGAAAGAGCTAAAATAAAGTGCACCTCAGCTCACACATCAGGCTGTAATTAAACGTTGGAACATGATGCCGTATTCAATTAAAATCATTATTATTACTACCTTGTTAATAATGGTGATCCGTGAAGCCTAAAAATCGATTGAGATAGATTACCTAAGTTATAAGTAGCTAAAGTTTTCACTTAAATATGAAAGAATCTTGATCCTCGCGTTTAGTACAATTCGGTCAGCATTTGTGTGTTACGTCGCTGTTGTTCTTTCAAGTTAATAATAAAGGTCACTGCATATTTTTATAGCTATAAATTTCTTAGGTATAGTAAATTAAAATAAAATAAGCACAGAAAAAGCACTTGTCTCGGAATGGTTTTCGAGGTACCTACCTCAAAAGAGTAAATATTATACTGAGGCGTCAGTAGCATAGATACACATTACTAAGTAGGTAAAATAAATAGTATGCAAATACCACCAACTTTGAAACCGCTTTTTTCCCGCATCCTCGCGAGACTTAATTTAAAGCAAACTGACCGAGCAACTATCATTCACCGCTTATTAAAAGGCCATTCTCGTGAAACACCGCAAAGTACGGCGCGGTGAAAAATCTTGCGGTGGCGGAGCGCACCGGCGCCTAATTAGGTCATTTGCCATAATTGCCGGCTCCAGATTGGTTTTTTCGCGTCGACAACGTCCCGCGGGACCCCAGTACACTCTAATGAACACTTCTAGCTCTGAGAGCGTTGAATAAAAATCGAATTCCTCCACAGTGGTCCTCTTAACGATGTAATCGTAAGCACTAGAGTCGGTGTGTACTTAAAAATGGTGCTCTCAACTGAGTAAGCTTGTAGGTGCTTCGGTTAAATTACTTTAGTTTAAAAAGCAGTTAATGTACCTTCAATATATTTTATCACACTATAGCAAAACAACAGAAAATTAATTTAATTTAAATATATTTTAGTAGCAGTTACCCGCAACTCCGTCCACGTAGAATTCGTTTACTCGTTCGTTTATTCGTTTATTCCTTTCCTGCGGGAACTATGCAATTTCCGGGATAAAAGCTATCCTATGTTCTTTCTCGGGACTTAAACTATCTGTATACCGAATATTATCTAAATTAGTTCAGCGGTGTAGACGTGATGCGGTAACAAACAAACAAACAGACTTACAAACTTTCGCGTTCATAATATTAGTTTACCTATAGTTTATATTTTATTATAAGGTTTAAAACGGCAGTAACAGGACTAGTTATAATTTTAATCGTCATTTTTTTTAATGTGATTCATTTTCAAGATGTTCCCAAAGTCTAAATTGCTTCTCTACGTTGTGAATTTCATTAAAAGTATGATAAGATGTTGAGAGTATTAGAAGTGCAACTCAGATGACTTTCACACAAAAAGACACGGTCATTATAATTTTAAATCAAGGTATATTAGGTTACTATAACAAACATGTGTATGACTCGCGACACGACGAACGATTGACAACGTCCAAACTATCATAAATTATAATAATGTGAATGTAGCTGAAGCTGATAGATGTAATGCAGGTGTTTCGCATCTAAAGGTTATACTTCCCACGCCATAAGTATAGGAAAAGTTCAAACCAAGTCCCCGCATAATTTGTGAAGTAGGTAGGTACAAATCAACTGCAAGAATAACTGCCGAATACGTGGAGTACAAATTTATCGATATAATGTTCACTTCAATTCAAATTTATTGACTTAATGTTCAAAATCACAAAACTGGGAATTCTCGACTCGGCCTGTACAACTCTGTATTGTACAGCATAAATATCTGCCACAGCGGAGCGTGCAAAAATATCTGACACGTCCTTCCGGCCCTAGAAATAGAGTCGTATCAGATTTATGCACGCTTGCTGTGTGAGATATTGGTGCTGGTGACTGTACCTACCTATGTTAAAAAATTCTAGAAGTACGTGTATAAATTATATCGATGAAATCGTTAAATCGTCCGAGAAGTAGATTAGTCTTTATATTCTTATGCCCTGCGCTTATATATTGGAGGAACTGATCTCGATGGTAGGAGGGTGTTGTTTGACCATGAAGTCGCGCACGCGCAGCTCGTCGCGCAGAAGCACGAGGTTCTCATAATGCGTCGCAGAGGAGTCGAGGAGTTCCACGCATGCGCGTAGTGCTGCGGTCTGACGCTCTTTCTCCATCTCCATAGCGGTGTCCGTTGCCTGGCTTACTGACATCACGCTATCAACTAATTCGTCTAGCCTGAAAAAAGAAATTGATTAGAGTCAGATAAGTATCGATTCTAATCTTAAGATAATTGATTAAGTGTGTACTTATTTAATATACTCGTAAATAGCGTAGATTATTGTAGGCATTTACTCAGAAACGTAAGGTGGTAAGAGTAGGTATTACCACTGTGTGAATTTTAATTAAATTAAATTAATGGAAAACCGAACACTTAACGTTTGTTAGATAGATAGTACTTTTGTAAATATACCTAGGAATTTGCAATAGTCAGCAGGTAATGTAAAAAAATCAAGTTTGTTGTATGAGTGCCCCCCTTAAATATTAATTTTATTTTAATTTCTTGTAGATAAAAAATCACATAGATTTATTGAGGAACAAATAATACATTTAGAAATGATTTAAACTATAAAAACTTAATAATAATAATTAAAATTTTAATTTAATTGTTTATCGTTAAAGTGATTTACAACTAAAGATTTTGTGAATATTTCTAGCGTCTACCTATTGCCCCTATTAATATCAAGCAAAAAACGGAAAAACAGTCAAGTTTGCTGCATGGGAGCCCCCCTTAAATATTTATTTTATTCTGTTTGTATTTGTTGTTATAGCGCCCACAGTAGTACATAATCAGAGATAATCTGTGAAAAATTCAAGAGTCTAATTATTACGACTCAAGAGTTAGAGCTCTGTGACAGACGGACGAACAGACAGACCTACAGCGGAGTCTCAGTAATAGGGTTCCGTTGGCACCCTAAAAAAAGCGAAAGTTTGCTACTCTCAATCTCAAAGTTATTCGACCAAAACTCACCTTCGCCGTCGCAACTCGAGATAAAAACAAAACAGGAGAACCAGCGCAGTAACGGCAGCTGCATTCATTTGGGTCCAGGTAAAGTGCTGGCTGAGGATGTGCAGCCGAGTGACGCGCACCTTCGGCACCACGTCCCACACCGAGAAGTCAGGCAGTAGCAGCGTTAACGGCAAAACAAAGGCCACCAGCACACCCAGGACCGCTGTTGTATCCCACTCGGTTTGGCTAGGGCTAGACATTACTGAACTAAAATTGGACAATTAAAGTGATCATAGTACTTTGTGAAATTTGGCTATCCACTATTACTACTCTTATGAGGCTACTCCTATGAGTGACATTTAAGTGATTGAAGTGTGGCGTCGTGGCGTCAAAGGTGGACGTATTCAGGCTGCTTTATAGTGATAGTTATTCTGATATAAATATCTAAAAAGGTTTCGTTTAAATTCAACTTTTTTGTGTGTTTGAGGAGGCGAATTCTAGACTAACCTTGATTCCTAATTTTATACAGTCAAAGAAACTGAATCGCGTACCAGGGTGGAACCTTTGTGTTACTGCTGCCATTTGGTCATTCTATACTCCTAAGACCAAGAATAGAGCATACATCTGCCAAAGAAATCATAGCGAGATTGATTATGAAAAGGTTTTACCCTGGTACTCGATTCAGTTTCCTTGACTGTGTTCACTGCGATCTAGCCTCTAGCCGCTGCCACTACTATACGGCCAAAAGATCAGTAGTTATTGTAAATAAGTCCTAATTTTGGGCTATAAATTTCATTCTTGCAGTCTACATACACTGAAAAAAAAAGATTTACTAAAAGTAACAAAAAAAATATCGCTTGTAACATTACTTGTAACTACAAAACTAAGGCCTACTGGTAGCTAAAAGTTAGGTGATGTCTTGCAAAATTGTTTTGTAATAATATAACTTTGGGTCCTAATTAATAAATTTTGGCTAAACGTAAACAAAAGTCAAGTAGCCAAACTAGTTCAGCTATCCTTTTCTTTTTTTCAGTGTAGGTACTTGTTGGTTTTATGTAAAAGTCGCGAGGCGGCAAATGGTCCGGCGCGGGTCCGTCAGGCGCGCCTGCCGACAGGCACTCACGCGGCATATCAATTTCGACTAGGTACACACAATAAAATTGGACGGTCTCCGGAGAGGGCTTAAACGATTCGCCGTTTTGTCTCGGGGCCCAGCTGTGTAATGACCGGGGCAGGAAAAAATTGTCAGCAAGAAAACGCGAGGGTAGTCGGGTTTATGTGCACGCGGCAGCTGGCGGCGGCGACGCGCTCCTAACGGCCTCTGCTTACCTCGCAAAACCCGCGCCAATTTTATTTATCGAAAATATAAACCGATTTGCGGAGGGCCCTCGTAAATTCTGGACGGCCGATTTATGGCGGTTACAGGGCGCGCTTAAAACCAACTTGCTTCTTAAGAACTCCTGTTCCTATTCTTTATTTCCTTACGTAAACAGATCATGATCTAATCTTGATACTATACGAGCCGCCCTGAATCTCTTTTCTAAAATAAATACCCAAAATAAAACCTACAAGACAACAAGCTAGGTAAACCAGAACTAGTTAGAGTAGGTACCTAAGTATTTATAGCGAACGTGGAGTATCAATGCCCTTTAAAAAGACGCCATGCTTATGTTTGCGGAAAAAGCTAGAGTTCCGGAAGATTCTTCGTATATGATTGTACCTGAATGTACCTAAGCATAGTTTAATTTCATAATTAATTTCTTATTCATACCGAAGCAGGCTACTTCTCATTTTGTTATGGAACTGTGAATCCATGAAGTAACAGCGACTTAAAAAAAAGGAGGAGGTTATCTATTCGGTTGTATATGTATTTTTTATGTTTATTAGGTATCTCAGAACACCGTCATTTATGAAGCGATTAGAATTTTTTTTTGCGTTCGTCTAGGAATTCTTTCAATTAGGTCCCATAAGAACCAAATCAGGATATGATGATTGGATCCTAAGGCAATCGAGGGAGCTCTTTAAATGTTGTAGGAACACCTATGGTAATTTTGATATATTTAGTAGGTAGTAACTCGTCCATTTGCTTTTGAAAATTATCATTAGGTGAAGTGGAGCTGATGATGAGGACCATTGACCATCGGAGTTACTAGTCAATAACAAGTAGTCATCAAGGTGGTCAAGTAGTCATGAATTGAATTTAAATTACTTTAACACAGTTGCTAAGCAAGTTATGCTTCTTGTAATTAATAGGGTAAATGGAATTGGGTGGTGAAGCACCAGGACTCCTAAAGTCTCTGCATGGGAAAAAGCAATCTTTTGTAAAAGCTGACGAGCAGTTGACATGAAACTATTGTATCTTAGATTATTTATACTAAAAATAAATATAACAAAATATTTAACCCACTACAAAAAACCATGAAAATAATTTTCTACCAGTCTGAAGTCGGTGCCTCAGCATGAGCCAGCATGAGTGATTGAAGCCCAATATGTAGTGCGTAGGTGAGGTAGGCGACTATAGGTCCACTCCTGCTGGGTCGTGCTGAGGTACCGACTTCAGACTGATAGAAAATTATTTTCAGTTTTTTGTAGTCGGTTAAATTTTTTGTTATATTTTTTTTTAGTAAGTATTACAATACAAACAATCACCATATTAATTGAGTAATGGCGGATCGCGTGCCTCGGCGCATTGGCTCACAGAATTAACAAGCTCGGCGGTGACTAGATCGCGAACAGCCCCCGTGGGCCACGGCCCGAATCAATTAGGTGATTTGAGGATAGCTTGCGTGCACGCGGAGTCAATAAAAGCCCTTGATACTTGCCCACTTTAAAGAGGTTCGCCGTGAACATATAGGTAAGTATCTACGTGAATAAGTAAGTAATTATTGTAATAAAGCAAGTATCTAATGAAAAAAGAAAGAAAGAAAATATTTATTCGTGACATGACATGACGTGATGTTACATGGATAAGAATAAAAATAAAATAAAATGAAAAATAGTTATGCATGTCACGAAATGCAAGACGCAAACAAGATGCGTTGGACAATCCTTACTAATATTATAAATGCGAAAGTAACTCTGTCTGTCTGTCTGTCTGTTACGCTTTCACGTCGAAACCACTGGACCGATTTTGATGAAATTTGGCATATAGGTACTTTGAACCCCGAGGATGAACATAGG
The DNA here is from genome assembly GCA_037349165.1 of Choristoneura rosaceana. Classification (NCBI taxonomy): domain Eukaryota; kingdom Metazoa; phylum Arthropoda; class Insecta; order Lepidoptera; family Tortricidae; genus Choristoneura; species Choristoneura rosaceana. The sequence continues at coordinate 956,365 of JAZBNJ010000055.1, read as the reverse complement.
ATACCTTTTATTCCGATAGAGGGCGCCACCGCGCGATAACCTAGATCCGCGCAGACGAAGTCACGGGCATAAGCTAGTAATATATATAAATACATAGGCCTTAAATTGAAAGTTTCAAGGTACGCCAAAACGCTAAGCTTGGTTGGTGGGGCTCAGGAGCGTTTCAACCGACAGAATAATGGTGTGTGGTCGCAGAACCCCATTGAACAACTAACAATTTCTTAGTTTTCCGCGCACCATTGAGTAATTTCTTATAAATTGATTACCCCACTCATACCTATTAGTTATAGGTACCTACAGTGTTCGGCTCATGGACCGTCAAATTTTTTTGGGACATTGTTGTGGTTAGTATCTATCTTTTCACCCTTGGACTTTAGGTCCTAAGGGTCACGGTTTTGGAGATATGACTTTTAAATGTTTTTCTCAAATTTACCGAAATCCCGCCTTTAAACGTTCGTAACTTTTTTATTAATGTATGTAAAATTATATGTAAGGTTCATGAATAACTCGTGAACCTCGTCACTACGCAGCACGGTTAACAAAATATTAGTCAACTATTTTGGCGACCGTAGAATTGGGAAATAAAACAATGGAATTATGAATGATTACAGTATGGTTTTATTATATGAATGTCTACAAATGTATAAAATATCAGTCACCTTAGCACAAACACGCCAATGAACGATTGATTACTTTCTAAATTAAGTAATTAAAGTATACTTATTAAAGAGAATATCCAGAAAAAAAATCTACAATCCGTGAAGCAGAGTATTTGTGATGCTTGAAAAAATAAGCAGTTGTAGGTAACTATGCACTAAAGAACTACAAATAGCTATTTGTCTTGTTACTCTACTACCAGGCAGCCGCATACTACAGTTACGTATGTTTGTGCAATACATATTAACTGAGATGGGGATTTCTTTCAATATTTAATGGATAGTACGATATTTGTTTTATTTGGTAACGGATACCTATGTGCAACTACAATAATAAACTCGTAGAGTTCGAGTTGAGCATTTTTTGTAGTGTTTAGGACCGTTGGACCTTTGTGACACTTTATGTATTTTTTACGAGAAAGAGACGGAGGGCGGGTTCTATAAGTTAACATATACGTGTCGTACCAACGTTGGCTCTAGCCCTTGATCAAGATAGAGCGAAATTTTCTGCATAGCTTCCACGTCTCTCAAAGGCGCCATCTAAATTTTATTTTCCACCAAAAACTGAAAAATGGCGTCTCTTGCCATCTGGCGTCTAGAGCGACCATTCCTCTAGCTCTACCCTAAGAGCTAGCGCTGTGTAGCACAGACATAGCTGTGGTGCAGTGCACGGTGGGTAGCGGAGTACCAAAGTAGAGATATTGTAGTTCATTGACATGGACCTCCGCAAAGTAACACCTGAATAAATCAATTACCTATACAATTACTAACTCATTGTAGTGAAACAATACAAAAGCATTAATAGTTTGTTCATTACGTTTTGTAACAATAGTAGGCACTTATACTACGTTTACAATACAATTAGGTTAATTGTATATACAACATCACCGCGAAATACAGTTTTTACTCCTTGGGTTGGTTGAAACAATGTAGGTAAGCCGTAAGACGTTTGAAAGGGTTCCTTGAAATTCCATCACATTTTTCCTGTTACAACCAACTTAATTTTGCGGCCAAATGCACAGCACAGAACTGTCATTCGAACAACTAATCAGCAAGGCTACTACGAAATTCGAAAATCGAAGTTCGTATCGTACCGTTCCGCCGAGACTTATACCGGGTGAAGCAAATAATTAAAACATAGATCAAATTCGTCAAACTGAACAACATTAGTTCAACGACTTTTAAAAATATTTAATTTTTCAAATTTATTACACTTTTAAGTTTATTCGAAGAAGCAATGTAAAGCAAAATGCTTGATGTTTGTAGCGTGACAGGCGACGTCAGCTGTGTTTTAGGATGACGTACATTGATAGCAGTATTTAATTTGTATGAAAAAAGGAAAATTCAAAGACTCCATTATTTTTAAAAATCGCTGAACTAATGTTTTTCAGATTGACAAGGACGATCTATGTTTTAATTTTTTGCTCGTATTACAGGCCACACCCGGTATTATTTCATACGAGAGTGAGAGGGACGGTACGATAATGACTTCGAATTTCGTAGTAGCTCTGCTGAGATCTACGTATTTCTAGTGCGCGAGTCTGACTCACAATTGGCCGGTTTTATCTATTTAACATGATTAAAGCCCTCTATGATTTGCTAAAACAACCGAAAGCATTTAAAAAAACTTTGCACCTTCCATCTTGTTAGCACGGTCGTTATTTTGACTCACACCTCGCTCATATATCTTACATACTTACTCAGTCATAAGAACAAAAAGTACTAAATTATTTGGTTGCTACTCCGTCGCTTCTTGAGAACTCGGGTATTTTTCACTTGTACTTAAGGTACATTCACACCGCAGTTAACTTTTGTAGAGCAACATTGCGCCTATCGACAAAATTAGGAAACTTGATAACTTGTTAGGAACTTAAAATTCTTCTAACTTTTAATTAGTTAAACGAATGCAAATAAAATAACACAAGTTACAGATACCTACGTTACTGTATTGCAAAGGTGTTGCACAATGTTGCTCTACAAAAGGGTAGGGTGTGTACCTTGAAGAACTCTGTCTAGCTAAGACAATACAACGTTTATTTTTCCGTGCTGTCAAGTAAGTAATGGTACTAAGTATCTCAATCGTTCTCTGATTTTTTTTTAAATTACACTCGCCTCAAAGTACGACGCAGTTCTACATAATAAATATAATGACCCTAATCCCGACACAAAAATGGCTACCTTTTTTACAAGCTTTTGAAGCTGTTGGATTAAGACGCAGGGATTAAGATAACAAGAGTGATAAATTAAGAACACCATAATACCTACTTATGCAGTAAAACAAGGTAAGTAGGTAATAATATCAATAGGCGATTATCTAGGCACATGGATTAGTATAACGTATGACACTAGAAAGTCCATTCTTAAAACTGAAAGCAGGAAATGTTGCATTAAAACATTTATTAACAAAATGGGACGTAGTGTTGGCACAAGAGATGGGCCAATTGCAGTCTATACATAGAGAAACAATTCATTCTACCCAATATCATATAATGACGTCTTCTGAAGAACCTACGAGTATTATCATATCATTAATTTCAGCTGTGGAACTCAATAAATTAGTAGGTAATTATATTTTACAATACGACGGTGCTTCTTGTAATGCCTTATTTATTTCCTAAAAGAATTCCAAAACTGGATAACTCCCACCTAGCAGCACTGATATATATATACTTAACAAAAGACATTTTGATGGAAAATAAAACCAAACTGCGATAAGAGCGAGAGGCTTCTCAAACAAGAGGCAAAAATAAAATTTAGAGAGCAAAATAGAATACGTTAGCAATTCAATATCTTCTGCAGAACGTAAGTACGCGGTACGCGAACATAAGTAGCGTTAGTAAAAAAAGGCCATTAGGATGTATAGTCGAACAAACTAATTCATGTAGTGAAATAATCAATTTCATTACGATTTCTTCAAAAAATGTATGGGATTCAACATTACATTAGTAGTACAATTTTACAAAGGTTTTCCCCATGTACATGATTCAGTTTGTTCGACTATATATACTACAGCTATGATTATGAATGTATTTTTATAATTATATATAAACACATGATGCATCTTTTAAACAAAATTATTTTTTTATTCATATCGATGGCGCTATATTATCTGCTTTGTGATGGCGCTTTTATTAAGCGCGAAATTTTCATTTCAAAAATATTACTTTGTGGTTTAGTTATAGACGAACTCTTTTGCATTGGGGCTCATTCGTAAGTAAGTTATGAAAGAATGTAGGTTACATAGAAACATAGATTCTATTCTTTGCGTAACTAATATAAAGAAATTTCTCCATAGCATTGCATTTTTTTGTGACACCATAAGAGGTTACAAAAATTGTATAATAACGTGTATAATTATTTAATAGCTACTTATTTTGTGAAATACCAATAACCTATGACCAAAGTTTCTCTTAAAACTACATTAGCACATGCACATAATAAAATAAATAAAAATACTTAATAAACCTAAGTAAGGTACATGAATTTTAAAGTTACTACAAAGTTGAACATAAATAGTATCAAAACCATTTGGAGAAAACAATAGGAGATTAAAGTCCTCAAGTGATGCAAAAGATTGATGTGGCACAGATATTTTAGTCTTGAATATTACAAAATTTCTAGGCATTAAACACGTTTGTTGTTGTTGTTTGTTCGCTTATTATTTCTGGTGTACAATAAAGAGTATTTGTATTGTATTGTATTGTATTGTTAACTCAACTCATATGCGATTAGGTATTTCTAGATACTTTTGATATGCGTACGTATAAGAACGAAGATTAAATAATAAAGCTTCTAATAATTAAAATACAGTACCTACTTGACTATATTGTATGTCTTTTCAGCTGTCATGAAAATATCACGTCGTAATAGATTTAATGAAGCCTTAAAAGGTACAAGTAATTGCACAGTTTCGGTTTAAATACTAATCAGTAGATCACAATTATTATTATTTCACATACAATTTAAAATTTAATTTTCACCTAATAAATTATTTCCCTGATTTCGTTTGAATTGACTTGAATTTCAAACAGTTAAATACCTATCCGATTTTCTTCACTTCTTTTCTTCAATAATTATATGTATATACACATGTTCGGAAAGTTTTCAATCCTGTACTAGTATAAACGTTAGTCACTAATTTACATCCAAATCGTCTTCATCGCATCGTATTTTTCATCATGATTCCCTTTTCCAACTTACAAAATATATACCTAAGCCTTATTTTATGTACAGAGGGTAGCTTCGCTATAAGATTTAAAGCACGATATTGTATGGACCTTTCTAGGTAACTATGTATAGCTAGCTAGCTACAGACTGTATAGGCACACGATATGTTCAGTATTTTATAAAAAATAAACTGCGGTTGCATAAGATCTAGTACACGCATCCAAGGTATCAAAGGATTAAAACACGAATGAATGCTCATACGCATTCGATACCGAAACATGGAGCAGAGAATAAATTGGCCATAATAAACATTAAAGTACCCAAATATCAGTAAAGGTTTTCTGGGAGCAATACCGAAATCTAATTTTTGCAATATACTTCTGTTACTTATTAATATTATCGATTTACTTTATTTAATCTTTAAAATTCTACACGTAAAATATTAATTCTATAATTTAATTTATATTCTTATATACACAGATAATGAGTCAGCAGCATGAAGGGTTTATAAATAGGTATAGCATTCTTACAATTGTATACGAGATCTAAATTAATATACAATAATTGATTTACAACACTTTGACTTAAAACAATACTACTGTTAAAGCTAGAGACAAAGACTGCTATAGCTCTGTCGCAACTCTCCATGCCTATTCTGCGGATGACCTCTGACCAGAGACCGTATTGCCTAACGTTTCTGGCACTCGCGATCGCAATCAAATGACAGTTTTTATATGCGAAATCTGTCATTTGACTGCGATCACGAGTATCAGAAACGTTAGGCAATACGGCCTCAGGAGTTGAATATTTATTAAAGGTACTGTCGAACCATTCGATTCCTAGCCCACATACTATCCTTACATACGGTAAGCATCATAATGATTTTCCTTGTCAAACAATTATAAGTGACTATAACATTTTCAGTAATTAAAAGAGTTCAGACAGGGGGGTCAAGATTCATTTCGGTAGTAAATCTTTGAGCATGATACGCCAATAAAAGTGACCTAACTCTGCTATCATTTACAAAATTTAGATCATGAAAAAGCATAGGTCAAACGACCCGATTTCCAAAACACCAAAATTATAGCAGTCAAATTACAATCTATATATATAAAAGAAAGTCGTGTTAGTTACACCACTTATAACTCAAGAACGGCAGAACAGATTTGGCTGAAAATTGGTAGAGAGGTAGCTTAGAGCCAGGAGACGGACATAGGATACTTTTTATCCCGATATTCCCACGGGATAGGGATAAAATCTCGAAATAGCAACCGCTGGGCTTGGAGTCATGAAATTTAGTATGTAGGTAGTTGGACGTTTGGAATTACTCATAGGTGACTTTTTGACCCGATATTCCCACGGGATACCTAGGGATGAAATCTCGAAATAACAACCACTGGGACTAGAGCCATGAAATTCGGTATATAGGTAGCTGGACCTCTGAAATACTACATATGCTATTTTTTAACCCGATATTCCCTCGGGATAGGGATAAAATCTTGAAATAATGACCGCTGGGCTTAGAGTCATGAAATTTGGTATGTAGGTAGTTAGCCGTCTGTAATTACTCATAGGTGACTTTTTGACCCAATATTCCCACGGGATACCTAAGGATAAAATCTAGAAATAACAACCGCTGTGCTTAGAGCCATGAAATTTAGTATGTAGATAGCTGGACCTCTGGAATAATAGATAGGCTACTTTTTATTTCGATATTCCCACGGGATAGGGATAAAATCTTGGAATAATAACCGTTGGGCTTAGAGTCATAAAATTTGGAATGTAGGTAGCCGGAAGTCTGGAATAACACATAAGCGACTTTTTGATCCAATATTCCCACGGGATACCTGGGGATGAAATCTCGAAATAACAACCACTGTGCTTAGAGCCATGAAATTCGGTGTGTAGGTAGCTGGACCTTTGAAATAATACATAGGCTATTTTTTATCCCGATATTCCCACGGGATATGGATAAAATCTCGAAATAACAACTGCTGGGCTTAGAGTCATGAAAATTTGGTATGTAGATAGTTGAACGTCTGAAATAACACATAGGCTACTTTTTATCCGGATATTCCCACGGGATAGTTTTATAACTAAGGGACCGAATACATCCCCGTTTTATTAGTTTACGCGTGCGAAGCCGCGGGTAAAAGCTAGTGTGATATAAACGACAACATAATAACTGATTAGGCGTATACTTTTTCATGTGTAAATATTAGTTATCTTTGTATTGGTTAGCGCAACTTACATCCTAATGAGATAATAATTTTCCTTTAAAATAATTAGTTAAAATAATATATGTTTACGCATACTTAGAAATGACGCGTATACATTTCTCGCGTGTTATCATAGAAAGTGTTTACAATACCACGTAACCACTAATAAAATACATCCTAATTATACCTATGTGTACAGTAAACAAAATATATATAAAAAAAATGACAGTTACTGCACAGTAGATGCTTCCATTTGACCCGTTTTCTATTTGTAAATGATGCCTTTTTCACTTGAAGCCTAATAAAAATTACTCCAAATTATAACAAAGAACATATTCGTATAAAATCATGTATGTCGACACTACTTTGAAAAAATCTCGTATTTTAAATCAATATGTCAACTCAACAAATATGATCCTTAAAACAATGTTTATTAAGTTCACTCGTAAAGATTATCGATTTTGAGATACAAGCTTTTTTCAAAGTAGTGACAATATAATATACTTTATCTTTTGTTATTCATCTACAATAATATAATTATTTAAAAATTAAAGCCATTAAATATTTCCTCTGACTTCATTATATATTCATGTTTGTTTTGTTTTAGACAATTATTTACTGTACATGATTCTACAATTATCATTAAAAAAAAACAGAAAAAGTATCAAAAAACCTAGCTGCAAGACTAAGTGAAAGTTGACGCTTACGCTTAGTATATTTGAGTTCTGCTGCTTATTTTAGGCGATGCTTCAAAACTAAACACCTTAAAGCTAAATCTTTAATTACATTAAATAACAGTTTGCAGACTATCAACAGCCTCCATAAGACTTGGTACTGAATCCACTTTCATACCTCGTTTGCGAAGATCATTCAATTCTTGCACCAACTTTGATTTATCTCTTCCTAGTGTTTCCCTGAAATTTAAAAACATAAGTTTGTCTATATCCAGGCTGGCAATAGAAATTCTAGATGGGCAACATTTTCCAAGCGTGAGGCAGTATGGTCAAGGAGTTTAATTCATTGGCGATCATGGAACCATTTCACTGTAAACGTCATATAGGGACATCGCATTAATTAACAAGGAAAGTCATAATGACTTCCTTTGAAAAGGTTTCATGGTGGCCTATGCATTAAATTCCTTGACTGTACCGGGCCATTATGACCTAGCTGGTTAGTTTTCAATATTTTGATTTATTAATTACTAGCTTATGCCCGCGACTTCGTCTGCGCGGACCTAGGTTATCGCGCGGTGGCGCCCTCTACCGGAATAAAAAGTATCCTATGTTGATCCTTGGGGCTTAAACTATCTCTGTACCAAATTTCATCAAAATCGGTTCAGTGGTTTCGACGTGAAAGCGTAACAGACAGACAGACAAACAGACAGACAGACAGACAGAGGTACTTTCGCATTTATAATATTATATTAATAGGGATAATTAATTATAATTGTATGTTAGTCTGTACCTATACCTATTTATTAATTATAGGCCATGTATCTCGAAATAAAAGATTGTATTATTATTATTAGCGCTACTTTTAGAGGCTGGTCACTTAACGTGTCGGCAGCAGATTCAAATACCTTGGTAGTCCACTGTGACCTGCGTGCCTGAGTTTATCCTGTCATATGTACGCGTGAGGCAGACAAAGAATAAGTGTGAATTTTATCTATGTACAGTTTTTAGGTTGCATAAACATAGAACAAGGTCATTCAGATGACGTCATCAAGTCTCGTGATCGTGACCGCTTACGCATCTATTTAACATTGTAAAACATTGTAAAGTAGGTTGACTGACATGGCCTTTTTAATACTAATTAATGTCGAGATTATCAGCTGCACAGGATTAATGTTACGTGCTGATTTGAAGTGCTTTTTTATCCTTTATTAACTAGTTAATGACTGCCTGATAATGGTTTTGTTTGTTTACTTATAGATAAGGCAAATAAAATCCGAAATAGAGATAAAAATTACGTGTCATTAGTGAAGTACTTCTTATCTAAGATAATTGTAAAAGTGGACTATTGACGGTCTGAATGGAATAATCTATGTCACGTGATAATAGTATAATGCACGATCTTTAAGCGATCTTTAGATAAAGATATAGGTACAAATGAGTCCAATGAGCCTCGGATGGAGCCCACGGATCGGAAGACGAAGTGTAGGGCATCCTGAGACACCTTAGGAGGGTCGCTGGCGGCGGATGGATGCGAGGGGCTGAAGACAGGTTGTTGTGGCGTGCCTTTCAAGAGGCCTATGTCCAGCAGTGGACTGCTGTAGGCTGATGATGATGATGATACAAATGAGTATTATTTAGAAAGTTACATTTCCGCCAGTATATATCCCATGGCAGGGCACAGGGTTCTCCTATGGTAGCACGAAAAAATTTTTAATTCTATTTTCACTACCACTAATTTCACTAGCCCTAAAATCAAAAAGCCGAATTTTTAATTTTCCTAACTATTCATTAGCCCTAATTTTATCATTTTGAATTTACGTTGTACCTAATTTCACTAGCCCTAACCTAACATCAAAAAGCTAAAACATTACTTTTCGTCAAAATAAATGTGTTGATTGGAATACATTATTTTAACAACTTATTGAATGGCATCCAACCTATTTTACAAGTAGAAGTTATCCTGGCTGCTATAAAAAAAACCTAACAACGAAGGCTAAGATGGGAGCTACGCCTAGCCTTAGCCTTAGCCTTCTGAACCTAAACTATCCAAGTTACTTCTGCTCTCGAAATATCTTTCTCGCTCGCACAAATTTTAAAGTAAAACTTTGCAAATGGCCAAATGTTATTTGACAATTTGTTACTTGCCTAAGCCAATCATTTACTACATAATTATTTGCCACATAAAACTTTTCGTTATTAGGTCTAACAATAACAAAAAACTTTTTCTATTTAAGTCTGATAAGGACCCAAATGACCGAAAACAATGTCGACGAAGCTCCACTGCGCGGAACTCCTATTCCGCGTAGGTCACGCGCTTCGCGCCTTATCAATATTCTAACCTAACCTAACCCATGTGGGTATAACTTACCTAATTTAGTATTTGTTTTTCATGTATGTACAATGATTAGGACTTACAGTTATTAGGTCTATTAATCATTAGGAATAATCATTATTAGTTTAAGTAATATTAGAACAAATATTTAGAACAAATAAACATTAGGCTTCGTAACTTTAGGTCTATTAATCATTAGGAATAATCATTATTAGTTTAAGTAATATTAGAACAAATATTTAGTACAAATAAACATTAGGCTCCGTAACTTTAGGTCTATAAATCATTAGGAATAATCATTATTTATTAGTTTTAGTGATATAAGAGCATTTAATGTTTAGTACAAGTAAACATTAGGATGTAACACTTTAGGTCTAGTAATCAATTTGGACATACAAGTTTAGCTGTCATGATATGTATGTATGTATGTATGTCTAGTGAGGGTGAAGCAGGGCACAGACCTCTCAAAATAAGAGGGCTTGGGCTGTAGATGTGGTAAAATTCGAATAAAATTTTGCATGTAAATGTCGAAAACCTACTCTACTACTTACTAATCTCACCATCCATTGCTTGAGAGGCCATAGGTTAAACTACTAAGCTACTACTCATATTCTAGAAAATACTTACCATATTGATATGCATGTGTGTAGCAATGGTATGTAGATTAGTAATAGATCGGAGTCGCTGACTGCTTCGTAGCGCTTCAGCGCTAGTTGCGCCCAGCGCTCAACTGGTCCAGCCAGGGTTCCTCCGCTGGCCCCCGCACAAGCCACCACGCGGCACAGGGCACTCAACACCACGCGAGATCTATCTGTGTACACCTGAAAATAGTATTACAGGAGATTGTTTACTAAACATTCATTATTTTGATTTCAACTGGTAAATACAACATAACTTCTTTTTTTTCAAATATGGCTATTGAGTTAGAATCATATTATACACTTAACAAATTATGAAAGACTTTCATGTCATTGGGATTTGCGCTGTCATTATTCTTCCACCATTAACATCTCCTATTTTATCTTCAATAATTTTATTACTGAACAATTAAAAACGCACTAGACACTGGCGAAATTGTCTTTTAATGGATGAAGCCATTTAAAAAACAATTTATAATTATTATTATATAAAACATTGTCTATTTTTACCCCATCCATATCATTTGACAAAATCTAAAATCATAATTATTATATAAATTTGACATCAGTGTTCATAGGATGAATGTTTGTGTGTCATCAGCTAGTTATATGACTACAAAACATAAATATGATAAGCTTATTTCCGACTATATGCGATATAATTATTTATACTGTGAGTCACATATTAGGTATTGCTTTTGTCTTTACCTACTAAGTCCCGACAATAGGCAATTTATTTATTGTTAGTTATATCAGATTGCAGAACAAAGAAAAACTTAGAATCAATTACAATCAATTTCAGAAAGATCTAGATCTCTATTGTTGATATGTTTTGGCTTAGTACTGATCTAACTTAAAAGTTGATGATTTACCAAGTTTTATAAAATAAAAGGTTAGGTAGTGATATTTACCTTATTTAACAATCGAAAACTTGTTTCTAGTATAAAAAGTGCTTGGTCAAACTGGCCCTCATTGATGAGTCTTCTTGCTTCAGCCAGCTCAGCATCCTGGAAGAATGCAATAGCGGCCTGGGAGTCTCTCAAGCGTGACTCGCCAGCTATCAGCTCCAACAGTGTCTCAAAGGCTGCACATCTCGTGGATATTAAGCTCGGCTCAAAGTTCCCTACCACCATCTATAATAATAATATTCCAATAATGAGCACACATTAATTAGTCTTATTATTTACAGGCAACAAAAGTCATTAGTCTTAAACAATATAATTTCCTAACACCATAGCTCTTTATAGATAGAAGTATCATGTACATATTCATTTAGTCATAAAATTAAAAAAATATACATGTCAAATATTTAAAATACAATAGATATTAATCATTCCATTGAAAAAAATAACAATTAATTAGATAAAATGCACTAAGAGACTTTGTCTTGAGCACAAAAGAAACGCCCACTTTGCACTTCCTTCTAGACTAATTAATTTAAGATGACTCATACCTTTCTTGGGAACGATATATTGACTAATAGCGCGGGGAAATCCTTCTTGAGCCCATTGTATAGGTCCAAGAAATGGGTATATCTTCGCTCTACATTCGCTGGATCAGGATCAGAAACATTTGATTCCGTGGAATCCTGTCTAACTTGTAACATATAGGCGACAAACTTTTTTTCATTCTCACTTCCCGTAGAAATTCTAGAGGAAACTATCTCAAACTTTAACATTGTTATGTTTCCGATAAAATTGGGCGAACACTTCCTTACTCAAGCTCAACGCGATAAAAAATACCATTCAGTAATAAATCGAAACAATAACAATGATATGGAAGTGACAGTAGCACAGCGAGCGAAATGACAATGACAAACAAATGCAAATGACGCCCCATTTAGTGTTGCCAAACCAAGTAAACAAAGAAATGAAAAATCTGTTGAAAATAAATTCTCTGAGGGCAATGTGAGCGGGGCTGCCCGGCTTCTTTTCTCCCGCGACGATTTGGCCACACGTTCCCCCGAGACCTTCGCCGCCTTGTGTGAAAAACACCCTGTCCCTTGTGTGTCGTCCTCAGCCCTAATAGATCCACCCCCCATTGACGGTTTCTCAGTTCAAGTGTCCGAGGATGCCGTAATAAACGCAATTCTGTCATTCCCTAATGGTTCCGCCGGTGGGTTGGATGGACTATCTCCTCAACATCTGAAGGATCTAACCTCTGTATCATTGGGCGAAACAAGATCTGCTCTGCTGAAAGAAATCGCAGGTTTATTAAATTTAATGTTGTCAGGAGGCGTGAACACCTATATAGTTCCACTTTTGTATGGTGCCAACCTTGTAGCCCTGGCCAAAAAGGATGGCGGCATCCGTCCGATCGCGGTTGGCTGCACTTTTAGGCGCTTGGCTTCGAAGCTTTGCTGTCGAAAATTTCATCAGAAGCTAACCAATATCTTCAAACCTCGACAGCTAGGGTTTGGAGTCAAGGGCGGCTGCGAGGCAGCTGTACACGCTGCGCGCACCTTTCTGTCTCGTCCGGACTATGATGTTTTTGTTAAAATAGACGTAAAAAACGCTTTTAATTCGGTCGACCGCAGTGCTCTGTTAGCTGAAGTAAAAAAAGAACTTCCCGAAGTTTATCCCTACTTGTTTCAATGCTACGGAGCGCCTTCAAAATTACTTTTTGGAGACCAAATTATTTTATCGAGCATGGGTTGTCAACAGGGAGATCCGCTTGGGCCTGCCATTTTCAGTTTAGTCATTCATCCCATCATTTCAAGTCTAAATTCCAAATTTAATTTATGGTACCTTGACGACGGGTCTCTTGGCGGGGATGCCTCAACTGTTTTACAGGACTTACAGTTCATTATAAACAAATTTTCTAACATTGGCCTTTCTTTAAACTTCACAAAATGCGAAATTTTTTTACCGGATCACCTTTCACAAGATAGGAAAATAGAAATTTTAACAAACTTTAACGCAGTTCTTCCAAATATTTCCGTTCATTCAAGTTCATCTCTGACACTTTTAGGCTCACCTATTTTCGACGAGTCAATCAACCCGGTCATTGACTGTAAATTAAATTTATTTAAGAACACATCTGACCTGCTTTTTAAAATAAACCCACATATAGCACTCTTTATTATCCGTTTCTGTCTTTTCACCCCAAAATTTATGTATTTACTCCGCAGCTGCCCCTTATGGAAATTCCCCGCCATTTTATCATCAATCGACAATTCTCTTCAGTCTACATTATCGAAAATTCTAAATATTCATTTTGACAGTATCTCATGGACCCAAGCGGTTCTCCCGATAAGATTTGGGGGGCTGGGTGTTCGCTCCTCGTCTAGTGTGGCACTACCAGCTTTCCTGTCCTCTGTTTATGGTTCGCTACCTCTCGTCAGTTCCATTTTAAACGTTTCACAGTTACTCGACGATGAGTTAGCGTGCCTGAAGGAGGCCAGAGAAGCTTGGTGTGTTTCATGTCCTGGAGCGAACATCCCAGTTCTTCGTCATATTCAGAAGGATTGGGACTCCCCTCGGCTAAAAGCAATCCATGCTTCTCTGTTAGAAAATAGCCCGGACGACCCTGAACGTGCCCGTCTCCTAGCAGTATCAGCCCCGGAGTCAGGCCATTGGCTCAATGCCCTCCCTTCCCGTCAGTTAGGTACGGTTCTGGATCCAAGCACCTTGAGGATAGCAATATCCTTAAGGCTTGGTTGCAGAATATGTATCTCCCACACTTGCACCTGTGGTAAAGACGTAGATCAGCTGGGACGTCATGGCCTTTCATGTTCCAAAAGCGCTGGTCGCTTATTCCGCCATAGCACCATCAACGACCTGGTCCGTCGCTCGCTTGCCACCGTCTCTGTGCCCGCAATCCTTGAACCCGTGGGCATGGCCAGAGACGATGGCAAGCGCCCCGACGGGGCTACTCTGGTGCCTTGGAAGCTGGGTAGGGCTCTGGTGTGGGACGCAACGTGTGTCGACACTTTCGCGCAGTCCCACATTCAGGCAACCCGCTTACAAGCTGGGGCTGCAGCTGACCAGGCTCAAATTCTCAAGCGCCGCAAATACTCTTCTCTTTTAAAGGATTATGAGTTTGCGGCGCTCGCTGTGGAGACACTGGGCCCCTGGTCGGCTGACATGAAGGCTTTCATTGGGGCCTTGTCGTCCCGGCTGATAGAGACCTCAGGAGACCCCAGAGCTGGCGCTTACCTCTCCCAGCGAATTTCTCTGACTGTACAGAGAGGTAATGCCGCCAGTGTGTTGGGGTCTATGCCGCAGGAGGGCCTCTTAGATGGTGTTTTCTTTTTATAGTTGGGTATATTTATATAGTTTTATTTATTTTGTTTCCTATCATATTGTTGTATCTTCTGTTATTATCCCAATAAAGTTATTTTACTTGAAAAAAAAAAAGAAATGCCACGGGTGACAGTCTTTACCGACATGTTTTTACCGACATGTAAATACCAGCCCTGTTTTTTGTGTACACGCCCATACAAACTGACAGGAGCTTCTATGGGCGAGTACACGAAAAACATGGTCGGTATTTCCAAGTCGGTATTATCCGGGCCGGTAATGCATTACACCCAATGCCACATCATCTAGTAAAATACAACCCAATACAACACTAACAATGACTTTATTGCAGACCATAGTCAGCAGTACAGAAAACTTAGCTATATAGAAATTTTCTAAGGTAAGCAATAGGCGGCCTTATCACTTAGTCTTCAGAATGGTTACTTCCAACCAAACTACCTTTACAATAAAAAAATGCTCGAATTAAATTTTCTGTTATGAACATTCACTGACTTTATCACGATAGACACCTCAAAATATAACGCCTTTATTGTCAAGTGAAGTGGAGGGCTTATTTTCAATTGTATACTTTGAATTAGTCATCTCATTTCAACACATTACAAACATTTTGAATTTTATCAGACAAATTTCAACAATTTTATTAAGTCACTGCATTATGTAACTGAGTTTAAAACACTAATTTTGTATCACGTATAAAATGTGGCCATTTACGAAACTTGAAAAGTAGAGTTCGCATATTTGGCTAATAATTATTAACTTGGCAGCACTATAATTGTGTCAGGAATGTCACTCACTGACAGATGTCAAATAATAAAGCTGTTTAAGCGATGTGTTTAAGAAAGCATTTAAAACGGGAACGTGCTGTTATGATAACATAATAATATTATTATGACATGACTAAAATGTGTTGTTCTATTTTATTACTATAATTATGTATAATGTCGAATGCTTGTTGAATGGCAGAAATTCTTTCAGGGATAAGTGCACCTTTGTAGTTAAACACTATTTTATGTACCTAACCTTTTTGTATTTCTTTTTTGTCCAATAAATAGTAAAATAATGCTATTTAAGCAAACAAATTTATCACATAACTCCAATACTTTTCGATACAAAAAATATATTTTTGCCTGACACGTTGCTATTACAGCCATGTTATGATACTTAGTATGATACGGTGTAATGGTAAAGACCTTAAAGTTTAAAGAGTTCTATATTTTTATATTAGTTATAAACCTACCTACCTGAAAAATTTAACGGAACCTACACGACTATTTGTCATAAAGGTGCATTTTGTTTAAATAAGACTAAGAATGTTGAAAATAGCCTGAATGGCTTCGAGAAAAGTATGGAACGGCCGTGCCTTTGTTTTTGTTTTGCTCGACTTGGCGGGGGCACTGCCATGCCCCTAGATAAGGCTTGGATATAGTGAAGGTACTACTCGACAGGGTGGCCGCCAAGGTAGGCAAGGTATCCCCCAGTTAGATTGCCAATCTGCCGCAGTTGATTAAATCCCAAGGGGATCCTCTTGGGCTCCTTATATATAAAAAACTGCTCTTTATATTGCAAAAAGCTTCTGTTAACAGGGGTGTTACTTGAGTGTTACTAAAGAGGAGCAAGCCTTTAAGACTAGGTAGGTATATACGTACTTTTTAGATACTTTTTTTTTTTAACTGACAGTCAATTAAAAGATGTCAAACTAATTTATAAGAAATCTAAATGCGTGTTTTACTTTTGTAAAAACATATCTCATCTAACATCAAGCAATATGCAACTTGTTAGGTTTTTACCTTTTATTCAAAGATTTCAAAATGTTCGCTACTTTACTGTAAAATCTCCACTTTATGGACACAGATGGTTTCCAGATACGGAATATCTTCAAGAGTTTAGTGGTCCAGCCCTGTGGTCTACTCCGGCCATGGAGAAATACTACAAAATGGCGTATCACGGTAAGCTACCACCTGTCGAGCGCAAAGTCACTAACATGATGATCAATTTTGGACCTCAACACCCTGCAGCTCATGGTGTACTGCGGCTGATCCTCGAATTAGATGGGGAATATGTAGTAAGAGCTGATCCTCACGTAGGATTTTTGCATAGAGCAACAGAAAAGCTGATGGAGAATAAACATTACAACCAAAGTTTACCGTACATGGATCGTCTCGACTACGTGTCATCCCTAGTAAACGAACAAGGGTTTGCTCTCGCTGTGGAAACTTTGTTAAATATCGAGGCACCGCCTCGAGCTAAAGCGATCAGGGTCATGTGTGCAGAGCTGACTCGAATAGCCAATCATCTTCTGAACGTTTCGGGGACAGTACTGGACGCAGGTGGCATCACACCCTTCTTCTGGATGTGTGAAGAAAGAGAAAAGTTATACGAAATGTTTGAAAGGCTTTGTGGCGCTCGAGTACATTGCGCCTACATACGACCTGGAGGAGTATCACAGGATATACCTATTGGATATATGGATGATGTTTACGAATTCTGCGCAAAAATTGGAGAAAGACTGGATGAAACTGAGGATTTAGTTACGGGTAATCGTTTATATTACGCGCGAACAGCGGGAATAGGTGTGGTGAGTGCTCATGAAGCGATCAGTTTGGGTTTTACTGGACCGATGTTGCGGTGTACGGGTGTAAAGTGGGATATAAGAATAAACGTACCCTACGATGGTTATGATTTATACGACTTCGATGTGCCTGTGGGGACTTTTGGCGATTCTTATGACCGACATCTTCTTCGAAACGAAGAGATGCGTCAGTCTTTGAGAATTCTGAACCAAGTGATTGATACGATGCCTGAGGGGGAATATAAAACGGACGATTCAAAGTACTGTTTACCTTCAAGGGCAGAGATGAAAACTTCAATGGAATCCCTAATTCACCATTTCAAATTATGCACTGAAGGGTATGCTGTGCCTCCTGGGGCGACTTACACGTGTGTGGAGGCACCTAAGGGGGAATTTGGTCTGTACATGGTGGCCGACGGAACGTCGCGGCCGTACCGTGCGTTCGTGAGACCCAGCTGCTACACTCACCTGGCAAGTTTGGCCGTGATGGCCAAGAGGAACATGCTCGCTGATGTGACCATAATGATTGCTTCTATTGACGTTGTTTTTGGTGATATTGATCGTTAGATTCTTAAACAAATATTTATGTGAAATAAAATACTGAAACATTAAGTGCAAACAATTTATTTAACAATTTTTTTAATACTTAGTTCTTTGTTACTTGTTTTTAAAGTCGCATCTATCAAAATAAATACGTAATCATGGTTACGTACGTACATGACCGTAATAAGCTCATGTACTGGCTACAGTATATATTCTTAATCCAGTTTTGGATTTTACGAAATTGCTTACAATCGTGGAAACATTTGATAGGTGTAGGTATAACTGCTTTGTCAAATTCGTTTTAATTTATACATTGCAATACTTAGGTACTTAGGTATTATATCTTGTATTTGTTACCTCAAGGCTACTATCTAGCTGCCCATAGATCCCGAGTTCATATTTGATTTGATTGAAATGTCATAACATTTCAAGGTTAATTTCCGTAAAACCGAGGCAGTCGGTACCGAACAGTGACCCTGTTTATAATAATTCCAAAACGTCAGAAAATAGTTCATACAACTCTCTAACCATGCTGTAAACATGCTCATGTGTGCATTTAAATTGAATGCGCGTAGTGTTCAGTGTAGCATAGCAGCATAGCAGTTAAAATTTTAATTGTAAAAGTAATAATGATAGCAAAATTAGAATATTATAACTAGGTATAATATATAGCTGGGAGATTTGTTATAGTATTTAATGCTTTTATACATCGTGTCGTCGGTCATCACATTAATATATACCTATTCCTAGATGAAGTAAATGATCAATACAAAGTTATCGTTACTGTTCGCAACGATTATGTAAATATACAGTCTATATAGACACCTAGGAATACACAACTGGAATGTATTGGTTCTTGTAATACAGACAATATATTAATTTTAATATAAAACTAGGTACTTAACTAGAATATGTTTTGATCTACAGTAAATATACATATACGGCACATTTAATACACAATAGAAACATGTATGTATTACTTAAATATTCAGAGAGCAACACGGCTAGTTACATTTTTCAAGCCTTAGAAATTTAATGTTCAAGAGCATTTAGAAGTATTATAACTTATGGTCCATCACAAATAAAACCTCAGAGCGACCCTTAGACTATATACAACACGTGTTGTATATAATCTAAGGAGCGACCAATATTTTTATTTACCAATTAATTAACCTTTTCGCCGCCATGTCAAAAACAAAAGACATCACCTAGGTATACGGCCAGGCTTCTATATTGCAATGCCTAAAACAAAATTGAGCGAAGGTTGCTTTTGGATTGAAGTAGTAATGGCCGTACCTCTAGTATAGGTCGTTGGCGTGGAACCTGCGATGCGTAGGTATATATATCCTGTTTGCTTCAAATCTTACCAGTAAAATTTGTCTGCCCTACTTTAAGTAGTCAGATTGTTTTGAATTTAGGTAGGTATAAGTTTGTTTACCTACCTGATGTTAATTTACAAATCTCTACCGAATTTGAAATCAATCCAACGACTGGAAAGGAACAAAATTCGACTAAGTAGCACGATAAAACGGACAACTTATTTACTAACATACAAACATTTCTATTTAAATAAAAAAGTAATAACAAAAATAATTATCAAAACCATCATTATTATTGCCTACTTAAAATACTGAGTCACAGTATAACAAGTTTTCCTGGGGAAAATTTGTTATACTGTGACTGAGTTGTGTACTGTGTCCTGTCAATCCACAATGGAACTCGCAGTTAAAATCCTACTTATGAAAAGGACGGTCACTAGTCAAGGTCAAGTTAATAACTTCGCTCATACTTGCATAAAAATAAAATTAACGATCGCATACCCAGTCCTCATCCTTATTCACGTAGCTCATAAGAAACAAATTATAAATAATAAACCGTATCGTTAAAATTACTTAGTTAAGCGTATAAATAACATATGTTGGTCCTTTTTTCGTTTGATCTATCAATATCACAGTTCTCATTCACTGTGACATTTTCTCAGTGGATTCCACGTAGATACAGGAGCAAAGTTTCTGGAAGAACCTGAGAATGCAGCCGGAGAATACGTGATAGCTATCGGGTTTTGTCTCCCACTTGACGCAGAGGTAGTAGACAGGGATGCCAGATAGGAGGATTGCGAGTCCTATGGCGCTGTCTGTTGGTTTGTCGATGGCTGGGATGATGACTAGGCAAGCGATGGCTACGAGGAATAAGTACGGGACGACGATGTTGACCCGGATGGGCCGGGGGATGTCGGGGCGCGTTCGCCGCAGCCACAGCATGCCGACCACGGACGCTCCCACCGAAAGCCACAGGGTTTGTGAGAAGTAATTGATCAGAGCGAACACGTTGCTTGTCGACAGCATCAGGAGAGAAAAGAAGCACTGAAAAACATAAAATTGTATTTAAGTTTTCATAGAAAATAAATAGTAGATGTACTTATTATTATACTAGTAGGTAACAGTCGGAAAGATAGCCATGATCAGTTTTCTCATAGTTTTATCAATTTACTGGTTAGATGTTACTTATCTAGAAGAACATAGATAAACTAAATCCCATCATAAATCCTGTCACATAACAATAGGGCGACTCATATTTTCTGATTCAGCCTGCAATTTAAAATTGAATTGAAATATTCTTTGGAACAACAGTCTTAATTAATAAAGTTAGGTAAGTTTGTGTTAAAAAAAAACACTTTTTTTTGCTAAATGTTACACTTTTTGTTGACTGTACTTGGACAGTTATCACATTAATTATTACTATATCAATTTACTCTTTATTTATTAATTTGATTCGATAGTTCCGTTCGAAGTTCCGTTCTGCGGAGACTACCTGCCTGGCCAGAAGTCCAAAATTTCCCTGTCAGATTATTGTATTGTCAACGGATTTACCTATATAAATATACTAAATTTCATATCAATCGGATATCGAAACGGATCAATGGTTTGCAAATTTCCAAGACGTACATACATACTTACATAGACGTGAAGATAAATAAAATCTTGTAAAAAGCAGTTAAAAAAGTTTTGACTGTCTTACCGTGAATATGAGCGAAGGTATAGGTGTCTGTTTTTCGATGTGAAACAGCGAGAAGAATGCGGGCATATGGCCCTCTTGCGCACCCGTGGCGAACAACCTCGCTGACGTGAACAAAACTCCATTTACACCACCAAATGTCGACAGTGCCACGAAGACAGGGATCACCCAACTCCAAGCACCGAAGAGTCGGTCGCCGAATACCTGCCAAATACATACATCTAGTTAGTAGACTGGAATAAAGTTCACAGCGCAGCTCAAGTAGGTAACTACCTATGCTATTAAATCTACTGTCAAAAAGACATTAATATCTAAGGCTTATTATAAAGTAAACGATTATATCATGGACAGGGATATTTGGAAATAATTCCGATCCGCACTAGCGATCCCTTCAAATAGTAAACCTACTGTGTTAAAAATAAAATTGTGTTAAATACTTGTAATGTATAGTACATCGATATCATTTATAAATATTGTGAATCTGTTTTTAAAAAAAAAATACCTCGTTGAGTTTCTTGCCGGATTCTTCTCAACAGAGGTTTTTTTCCGAACCGGTGGTAGATTAAAAAAATGACGTGTAAAAGTGCCCATTGCGGCCTATTTGCTGAATAAATGATTTGAATTTGAATTGAATTTGAATATGCCCAAGGAGTGTCAAAGCACAGAACATACAAATAGGCAGAATGGAGTCAATAGGTCATACCACAGCACGCCTGGTAACACGAGCGCTAATGCACAAAATATCTACGAATATCTAATATTTATAGTATCAACTACCTATCATTGCCCCGCAAGCGACGATCAAAGAGTATTAGTTACCTATAGGCGACGATTGAATATTTTGACGGCCAAGCATTTTGACGTATTTTTACAGCATTGCTAAATCTTTACCTACATACTAAGTTTGATGTATAAAGTTAAATTTCATTATCAGTCATCTTACTGCGAATAATACCTACCATGAATTTTTCTTAACATTTGGCTTTGATTTAACGGGTTCAATGCACGTGCACTAACTAACCGCTACCACGTGTACCTATACCTACTCTGTTTATCTCTTATTTACACAAACTAGTGATAGTACAAAATGTCCTCAAGTGTAGTATAAAACATGTAACAAAACACTTTGACCGGTCAGTAGTTATCGCATACCTAATTAATTATAAGTAACTATTTATTAATAGAATGGTGCCAGTCGCTACTGAACTCATTACCCACTGAGGAAATTCTACCTAATTACTATCATTCTGTTGTATAATTTTCATATCAGGTCTTTCCTGTGACATTGTTAACCTTACCTAGTTAAAGCAAATTAATATCACACTACCTATAAGTATAAGTACCGACATGTGCCTTGGGAGGTTCTATATAAAGTATTCGAATGACTAATTCCGCTTTTAGATTTAAATACGCGCAATAACAATACCACTCCTTGCAGTTGGGTAAAAAGATATTGCACATAGCCAAATGTTATGATTCAAATATCATAAAAATCAGTTCTTACCAATCTGAACAACCGTTTTATTGTTTTGCGAAGTGAAAAGCAGACGATATAACATTAACTCATTTCAAATATTGGTGGTGCCTAATTGCGCTTAAAAATAATCACAAAATGCACTTAGCTGCGCCGTTTCATACAAAGTCGTCTAGTGTTGGCACAGACTGTAGAAAATACATAAAGGTACAGAGAAATAAAACTTACTACGATTTACTGCCGAAAAATATTTTTAGCTAGCTTGATTTCTCTTACATGTTTTACGATTCCAAAACTCCCGCACGGGTTATAATATCCACGTTTATTACGCTAATAAACCAAACCAAATTGCATCAACATCAACATTTAACCTATGAAAAGTGGCGAGATACGAAAGTTCTGTACTTACAACTGCGACAGCAGGATTTGATGCCATCTCGATTTTGGACACGACAGCGAAGTAGGCCAAGTTTGCCATGGCATAAATGATGGTCACGAGGGGCATGGCGATCCATATTGCACGAGGCAAGTTCCTGAAACACACAGCGAAATGCGTAACGCATAAAAATGTTATGAGCAGGCGTTAGCGTGGCGGCAGGCGATAACAATAGATTGCGGACGCTTGAGAATTGCGGCCCATTATCCCCCAGTTTTGTAATCTGATCTTCCTTAAGGAACCTCAACCAAATCCGCATGAAAGCTCTACACGCAGATGAGTTATGAAAAAATCGACAATACAGAGTTAGTAGTACTTACTTATACCTTAATATAAGTGTCATGTCGAATATAAGATACAGCGAAATATTTTTTTCTCAAAAGGCATATATTTATTGGAGCAGTAACAAAATCAACTTCTAAGTTAACATAATCAACAGATACAGTCGATAGTAAAAGCGTTTCCATGTTAATTTACGGGGAATCAAAACCTGGTAGATACTTTCAAATATCTAGAAACTTGAAATTACTTACAGCACAATCAACCTCGACTCGCACCTCTGAGTTTTTCGAAATTCATGTGCGGAATTACATTTGAAATTTACCACGAGCTTTGCGGTGAAGGAAAACATCGTGAGGAAACCTGCACAAACCTGCGAAGCAATTCAATGATGCGTGTGAAGTTCCCAATCCGCACTGGGCCCACGTGGGAACTATGGCCTAAGCCCTCTTGTTCTGAGAGGAGGCCTGTGCCCAGCAGTGGGACGTATATAGGCTGGGATGATGATGATGATGATGACAATCAACAAGAAAATTCTAAAATGTCTGCCTGTTTGTGTCAGTAATATTCTAAAACAACCCCACACTGCGAACATTTTTTTTGAGGGGGGCTCTGCGAACACTGAATATTTAAAGATACGTAGAATGGAACCCTCGGTGCGTGAGTCCCACAAGTACTGGACCAATATTTTTCACATTCAATGAATTAAAATTTTAAGACAAATAATTTTTAATTCCGCTTAGATACGGATATTAATATTTTATAACTTCAGTCACTAAGTGTGAGAAAAGGTATGTTTTTTATTTGAATTGCAAAGATGTAATGGTTCGAGATATCAAGACCCAATGTGAAAATGAGATTCCCGTGGTTTCTCGCGAACTGTTAGTGGAGATAAACGACTATGAATAATACATGCAATAGGGCGAGTGCTAAGGAATGGGCACAAGACACTATCAGCCACTGTTGCTACAGTATACTATAGTATATGAAGACCCTTTTAACGTCTCTATCGATTAAACAATAAGGAACATTTTACTTTGGCTCAGGGATTTTTTTCGTTCTGCAATTGTCCATGTAAGGATAAATAGCGTGATTATTATGGCTGAAATTATCTTAGTAGTTGAATGAAACAAACGTCCATTAAACCTCTAGTCTCAAGGTGTTAACTTACTTTACTTATTGAATTACAAATTGTGCATTTGTGCCTGCTCAGAATGCCCTGCAGCAAACTCAACGAATTGATTAAAAACTCGACTGGAAAATATAACATCAGGCGGGCCGCATGCCTGTTTGCCACCGACGTGGTATAAAAAAATATATAACTTAATTGAACTCAAGTAATAGTACTTACTTTGATTTATATGTATTTTGTAGAACCATGTTTAAAACTAGTAAATTGGGGCTCGATAACGATGGCATTTCTTACGTCATTAATGCGTAATTATTTTCCGTACTTTTTTCTATTGCAAAGGTTGCCTGGAAGAAATCGCTCAGAAGCAATAAGGCTGCCTATCGATTACCTTGGAAATTTATAATAATACCTTAGTCCTAATTTTTTTACTAAAACATAATAAAGTGTGATTGATTATCAGGGCCTTCACTAAAACTACTACACTACACTTTGAGGTTGTATAAAAAATACATATGCACGCTGTATGTATAATTCATTATGTAAAGTGGTATAAATGGTCTCGATTTCTTCCAATGGACATTGAAACTCACTAATACTAATACCACTTTCATTTGAAAAGCAGAACCAAACAAAGGAACGCGTACGCTCGAAAAGTGTTTGCAAACCTCTCAAGGGAGTCACTTCAAGGAATTTAAAAGTCAATTCCCAACACAATTACTGAATTACCATTCCGTCTAGTTGTTTGTTATCCTCGTGGCTTCATTTCAATTCATTGCCCCACTAAATGTGTGGCAATCCTACTTTATGTTCAAAATTTAATTCTATTGTATGTTTATATATTTTAGACGGAAAAATCTGTACTTGACGACCTTGGATGAGACGCGGACGTTCTTTATGAATATGGTATATTTATTCGAATAATTTAAAGTGATTCAAAAACACTAAATCTATTGTGGTGAACAGTAAAGTCCCTTTTTGGTTCAGATTGTTCTTGTAAAAAAGTATCGACAACTTATTCTTATCACACAACGCTATATATAATGTATATCATTTCTAAGAGTAACTACCTCGACGATCGTGCTTTTGTACAACAAGGCCTATTGAGCTCGTTATTTTGTTCTTTGAATCTATACGCTTTGTACATTTATAATATCAGATATAGCTACCTACAAATAAAAGCAGTAGAATGTACAGGTCGTGCGCTATTGGAAATGTAAATACCTACTTGCATCGAGCTTTGCATGAAGTTTGTATAAAAGCAACCTGCTGTTACCTAGCGTACCTACACCAAAACATAAGCTGATTATTGATTGCTTTTTTACGTAGCGTAAGTATACAATATAATTATGTTGTATGTGTTCTTGATAAGTTATGTATTTCGTCCATTATGTTCCTAAAAACATAACACATAACATACATTATTCAACATATATCGCACGACTATACATTACATATAATTCCTAAAGTATCCTCCACCAGCTATTCCGTCCATCTAGTCACTAGGAAAGTTAAGTGGTCTAGGTCTACAATATTTTTTTGTAATATATATTCCTTGCACATAATGAAATCACGATTCGTTACATTTTAAATTACCTACTTTAAATTCTCTAAGATTATTTAATTAAAATGAACGCTTGGGTCTTAATCAATGGCGGATTTACCCCAAGGCCCAGTAGGCCCGGGCCTAGGGCGGCCAGTACAGATTATTCCCTACTAGGTGCGGCCAATTGAGACATAAAAAGTCATTATGATGATCAATCTTGAGAAAGGGACGGCTGACACTTAATACATGGCCTGGGGCCTAGGGCAGCCAACACTGCAAATCCGCCACTGGTCTTAATTATCATTGTAGACTTACTTGTAAGGATCCTGCAGTTCCTCAGTGACGAAGTTTAGGTAGTTCCAGCCCCCGAAGGCGAAAAGGCCGGAGTAGAAAGCCAGGGCCACCTTCCCGACTCCGTAATCACCATCCCAGGCGTCTTCGAAGTTCTCCGTGTGACCTAAGACATGGAGTTATGTCTAGTTAGAATTTTTATCTGATCTGATATTACTTGAGCTATTTCATTTAATTAAAAATTATCTTGGCGACCTAGTTCCACTCGGGCTAAAAGTCGGTGGTAACCAGTGTTTTCCCAGAGATATGACCAAGTATTTTTTTTATTCGATTGGATGGCAAACGAGCAAGTGGGTCTACTGATAGTAAGAGATCACCACCACCCATAGACACCTGCAACACAAGGGGATTGCAGACGCGTTGCCAACCAAGAGGCTTAAGATGGGATACCTCAAGTGCCAGTAATTTCATCGGCTGTCTTACATACTTAAACAAGAATTGCTCGTTTGGAGGTATTAGATAGAGATGGGAATCTGCCTGGATTAATATCTGCTACAGCGGCGGAGCGTGCAAAAATATCAGATACTTCCTACCGGCCCTAGAAATAGAGTCGTAGGTATAACAGATATTTATGGACGCTTTGTTGTGTCAGATTAAGGTGCTGGTGACTGGACTCTAACAAGGGTAGGGTTTAAAAGGACTTGTTATCTGTACGGGGTCTCAGCAAACTGTTCGGGAAGAATTCAGTGAGTGAAATATTAATTTTTAAACATCTCTGTAAAATTTCCCTTCGACTCGGTTCAGGTCATATCGGTTAAGACCAAAACTTAAAAACCAATCAAAATTCGGTTTCGGTTTTGGTCGCCAATACTGTTTATGATTTGACACTATTTTATTTATACACTTTACTCGCAGTCCGCAGTTAGTTATTATAGTCAGATCAACAAGAGCTCGTCCCAAGCACTGAAGACTTTGTCGCTTTGTAAGTACGAATACAGGTCTCAAACTAAGATGATAAAGTAGAAAAAATAAAGAGTAATTTTTTAAACAACTTGTATTAAACGCAAAATGGAATTGTGAAGTAACTATTTTTGCTAGTCAGTGTAGATAGGACGTTCTGTACAAATAAGATAAACGAGCCATCACTTAAACAGTACTTGTATTGAGTCTTTTGGAAATAGACTCGTCAGTAGGTTTTGGGGTCAATTTTTATTTTATTGTCTTTTTTTGGATTCTTCATTTTATTTTATACTAAATTTTTACGAAATTTCCATACATTTTGTGTAACTCAATGGAAAAATTTGTAAGGCATAGTATTTGGGCTTACCATAGTCTGAATAAGCAACTTTACCAAATCACCAAATTGTATTGAAATCTGAGAAAAGAAAGACATCGACAAAAAATAGAAATTGGCCCTTTTTGTGATTCCATATTGAAAATACCATGTCCATATTGCTAAACCTTATTATTCGTATGTCGGTCTATTTTGCATTTATTGGATAGATGGTTTAAAATCTTACTTATCTAATACATAAGCATATTATGTTACTTATAAGTATAACCGGTTTTTAAACTATACTCATCAAAATAAATCTACTGTTGATTTCTAGGTGGCTACTGGCTACTTAAATGTTATGTTTATGTTATTCAATAAAAACATGTTACAAGACTGCATTCTTAGAATAGTTTTAATAAACTGCTACATACTAATACTTGAAGATATAAACGTATACCTATAAACGTAGGTACTGTACTGGACGGATGGTCCACTACGCTGTTAAAGCCCTATTTAAATTAAAAGCACTTCCAGCTCTTACGTTATTTTATTCTCACTTCATTGGCAGTTCGAATACAAGTTCTTTTATAATTAACACTCTATGGTGACCGTTCGCTGTAATAATCCTATTCAAATATCGAACTTAGTTGCTAGTATTAATTGAACGGTTACCAAAGAGTTTCACACAATACAATATCCCTCCCTCCTATTGAGGTTAGAACTAACCTACCTAGGCAGGAATGTTTAACAAAGGTCTACCATAGCTCTGCTAGAGCTGACCTGCAGGTTAAATGAGACCAGCCTTAAATATCTGTGGGAACATGCCCTTAAGTGGCCAACTCATAAGCCCGCAGCTCGAATGAGCAAAACCTGCAAAAAAGATCATTCATGGTAGTGATTAACCCTAGTGCTTACTTATGTTTAACCATGGCATAAAAAAAATTAATCATGTCTTTGACATTTTCCAAAATAAAATTACTATGTCTATGACAGTTATAATGCCAAAGTCAATCGCATGTAAAGTTAGCCTTACATAGCAGCATAGACACAACATCACTTATGACATGTGTCACCCCACCATATAATGTGAACTCCACATCGGATATAAAGCTAGTTCCACACCGCAATATAGGCACAGCATCACTTATGATGTGTGTCGCACCACAGTGCTTCACTGACTTCAGATCCAACAGTTGGCCATCACTCCCCTCTGAAGGTGGTCATCACCAGATTCGCTGATGAATTGGTGAGGATCCCTCAAGCATGGAGGCATGCTCAACGATATAACCAACAATATGTTTTAAATTAATTTAGATATTAGAAGTATTTAATTAGACTGGATCATATCGGTGATTATATAAATTCAAAAAAAAATCATTTCTAACTACAACTCAATACAATTAAATAAAAAAAATCACAAATTGGAAGTGCTTGACATTGCGCAGCAACACGGAGCGCAGTCCGCATCAGCGCCAGTCCATTTGATGCACCACTCACCACGGAGTGCAGTCTGCATTTGCGCCAGCCAAGCTCTTTATGCCATGGCGCATAAGAGATCGCATCAGTATCTAGTCAGAAAATATTTTTAAATACACCATGCAATTATAAATTCATTAAACACTTGTTCATTCATTATTAAATTTTTACACTAGACATTCTTATAACATAAATATATTATGCTTTAACCAATGGCGAAAGTACTTCAATTACATTCTCCATGCCAAGAAAGTCCATTCTCCACTGATAAAAATTAATATATCTGTTATTTTTCAGAATGTATAATTCGTTGAACTAAAAAGAAATTCAGCATTCTCGTTCCAAGCTAAACTTAAGAAAAATAATATATTAGATTATGAATAATTAAATTGGAGCGCTGCCCTGGTACTTTTCTGCATCTAGAATAATTAAATTATACAACTTTGTCATTCTTCTGTTCTTTCTTCTAAACTTCGTAATTCCATGAAGCATGGAACCAGTCTGCATCTTATATCTTGCTCCAACATGAACTTTCGCCCTTGGTTTCCTAACCAATGCGTCTCCGATGATCATGTAACATAAAAATACACATTCATTATATACAGTTCCATAATATTTACAACAGAATATTTTAATTACCTAATTATTAGACAAAACCTACTGCTCATTAAATTAGCAACTATCCTAACTATTCTCAACACTTTAAACACTATGATTATTCTCCTAGCTATATACATACACATACATTCCTAAGTTTGTAATTGAAATTCTTCTGTACACCATACCTATATATTAAGATTCCTGCGAATAGAACTTCTTAAGTCTATTTGAATGAACAACATACCTAATTCCATTACTTCTCACTCCTAACTTTTTAATCAAATAATTTACATTATTGATGCGCCTTAAAATAATATATGGCCCTTTAAACTTCCTACAGAACTTATAACTCATACCAGTGCTTCTATGCGGACAATATAACAAAACTTTATCACCTGGCATATAAAACTCCATTCTCGCGTGCCTGTCATACTGCCGTTTCGATTTTTCTTGTGCCCTTTGAATTCTCCTTTTGATCACCTCGGTCAACGCAGCTTGCCTCGTGATCTTCGCTTGTAGAGATTCTGTAAATTGGATTTGGTTAAGTCCAAGATTCATATCTGTTATACACAATGCTTCTTTACCATACAACGCCATATATGGACTCACACCAGTTGTAGTATGCTTACTTGAATTGTATGCCATGGTAGCTATTGGAAGAACATTGCTCCAAATCTTCTGATCTCGTTCTAAATATTTAGAAAGGATTCCTATTAAACTTTTGTTTGTTACCTCACAAAGTCCATTACACGCTGGATGATAAGCTGAAGTATGTGATATTTTTGCTCCAAACGCTTCCACTGTCTCCTTCACTAGTCTCGATGTGAAAACTGATCCTCGATCGCTTAAAATGTATTTGACACCACCGTATCTGCAAAATATCTCTGTCACAAGAAAATCCGTAATAATCTCGGCTGTCACTTTCATGACCGGTCTGGAAACCACGTATTTAGTTAAATATTCCACCGCCACAATTGCGTATTTCATACCCGTATATGATTTTCTAAATGGCCCTATGACATCTACACCAACCCTTTCGAAAATATCACGAACAGGAATGCTTACGAGCGGTGCAATATTTTTCCGAACATTTCGTTCCTGACATACTTGACAACTCCTGACATACGCCTCTACTCGTCTTTGAGCTGCCACCATAAAGTAACGTTGCTTGAACCTTGCAAAGGTTTTAAACAATCCAAAGTGTCCACCAGACCACATGTCATCGTGTATCTCTTTCATACATTCTGTGAACAAAGAATTCGGCAAAACCAAAAGATTATTTACATTATTATTTACACGAACTTGCTTGTATAAGATATCCTCCTGTAACATAAAATTTCTATAAGACCTATTGGGATTTTGTGATAATTTTTGCCTCACCACATTACAAAAATCATCAGACTGCTGAGCTACTTTCACTCCTGGCATCTGCAACGCATATAAAACCAAACCATCCTTTTGTTGCGAAATACTTTCTTCGTTCTCATTCTCGAACAATGGATTCCTGCTAAGAAAATCTGCAACAACATTTTCTTTACCCTTACAATACATAATATCGAAATCCCATCCTTGAACCGACAATGCCCATCTTGCAAGTCTTCCATTCATATCTCTCTTCGATTTCAACCACACAAGAGCTCTATGATCCGTCACCACTTGAAATTGTGTGCCATACAGATAGCTTTTAAAATAATTCAATGCCCATATTAATGCCAAGCATTCCTTCTCAGTCACTGAATACTTTTGTTCAGCTGCGCTCAATTTCCTTGATGCATACGCTACAGGTTTCAATTCCTTCTTGCCCTGCATTAAACATGCACCTACTGCATATCCGCTACTATCTGTGAACAGTCTTGTTATTGTGTCATGTTCTGATGAAAAATAACTTAGAATCGGAGCCTCACATATTTTAGTCTTCAATTCTTCAAACGCTTGTTGAGCTTCATTTGACCAAACAAATTTTGTGTCTTTCTTCATAAGATTAGAGATGGGCAAAGCTCTTTTTGCAAAATTATCGATATATTTTCTATAAAAAGAAAATAATCCTAGTACCGAACGAACTTCCTTCAGACTTCTGGGTGCCTGTACATCTTTTACCGCAGCAATTTTTTTCCTATCTGGTCCAATTCCTTCTGCGGACACTTCATGGCCCAACACGGTGACTTTCTGAAACCCAAACCTACATTTAGTTGGTTTTAATGTTAAATTGGCACGTCTCAAACGTTGTAATACATCATTCAAAGCATTCATAAATTCTGGGAATGTTTTTCCATAAACTAAAATGTTATCGACATAAACAATCGCTTTCTTGTATTTTATTCCTGCCAATACCTTATCCATCACTCTTTGAAAAACGGCTTGCGATGTTTTTAATCCAAAGGGTAATACATTAAATTCATATAAGCCTGTATGTGTTACAAAAGCAGTTTTTTCTTTACCGGCTCCAAGCTTCAATTGCCAGTACCCAGAATTCATATCTAAGTCAGCAAAGTACCGGGCTCCCTGTAAACAACTCAATAAATCTTCAATTATCGGTATTGGATATGAATCGCATTTTATTTTTTTATTCAACGTACGATAATCCACACAAAACCTTGTGGAACCATCAGGCTTATCCACCAACACTACAGGTGACGCATATGGACTCATAGATTCTGAAATAACTCCATTTTCTAACATCTCCTTTACCTGCTTGTCAATAATTTCTCTCTGTTTCGGTGACACTCTATATGGGGCTTTATGCACGGGCTCCTCGTCCATAGTCGTTATTTCTACTAAAGTGTCTTCATAACACCCCAATTCGTTAGCCGCGAATGAAAAAGTATCCCGATAATCGACCAACAGACTTTTTAATTGCTCTTGTTCCTCCTTCTGTAAATCATTAGAAATATTATATACAATATCCTCCCTTTGTGCATAATTTAACAAATAATCTTCATTTTTCTTTACCGTATTTACAAAATAAACATATTCAGTTTTTTTCAGCATATTGACATCTGTCATTGGCACTAATGAACCTTGGTTATATTCAAATGACTCATTTGATTTTTTAATGAACTGTACTTTGAACTTCTTTTTCAGAATGAGACAATTCTCATTAAAATCTATTAGTGCATTATTTTCTCTCAGAAAATTTTGCCCTAAGATCAATAATTCACTAGAATCGTTTATTATTAATAAATTCAGTTCATAACACACCTTGTCGATCAATCCTGTAACCATGCATGAGCCTTTGACCGGTATTTGGTTTCCTCCGACGGCACGTAACGGCATACTAGACATACTCACCACATTCAACCTTAATTTGTTTACCAAATTTTCTGAAATCACCGACACAGAAGCACCAGTGTCGACGAGCGCATCATACTTATTGTCCTTTATATCAACTGAAATAAAAGGGGCCATATTTACAAAATCATTCGACATCTCGCTATCTAATCTAATCTTATTCTTTATTACACCTAACTGTACATTACTATTATGTACATGTATATTCTCTTCGAGGTTTTCTGCATTCCACGGCCGCTCCCCCGAAGTTTCTAACGACGTGGAAAAGCATTTGGGTGTGCTCTATATGATGACGAAGGTGTTGGTCCACGCTGTACCGATTGTTGATTAAATTGTTTTGGTCTCAGGTCATACCGTCGATTCGGTGTAGACATTGGCGCTGCACGCGTCGTAAATGGGGTTCTCGGAGTTGTGTGCTGCTGTGGCGTATTGGTAAGGTAGGGCGATTGATATGTGCTTCTCGGGGTTTGCATGATATTTTGTGGAATATCCCCCGCCTCAGGAACAGTTACGGCTTCATTCGGTCTATAAATCGGCAGATTCATATCTTTGTATTCATTTTCTCCAGATATTTCCGAAATTTGTCTTAATACTCTTTTTAAGTCATCTTTCGAATCAAAAATTCTCGTTGCCAACAGCATTTTATACTTATCTTGTACTGAGCATAAATATTGTTTTGTGAATTTCGCTTCGTCAGTTATATTGGCCTTCTCTGCCAATAAATCCAAATTATAGAAATATTGGATTAAATTTTCTGACTGGTTTTGTTTACGCAAATAAAATAATTGCGTATAATTCACCGCTACCTCGAATTCATTTTTTATTTTACTCAGTAAGTCGTCGTAAGAAGTAAATGTCGCAAACTTCGATTTATACCATGACGCTGCCGAGCCTGTTAGATAGGCTGCAATGGCAAATTTTTTTTGCTCTGCCGACCAACCTCGTATCGCTGCTACAGCTTCAAATTGTAATATAAAATCGTTTACATCGCCCGTACCATCAAATGTCGTTTTATCCGCCATGATGCCGCCGCTATATATAATATTTAATAAAAAAAATTA
Source organism: Choristoneura rosaceana (assembly GCA_037349165.1). Taxonomy (NCBI): domain Eukaryota; kingdom Metazoa; phylum Arthropoda; class Insecta; order Lepidoptera; family Tortricidae; genus Choristoneura; species Choristoneura rosaceana. Next base: position 922,434 of record JAZBNJ010000055.1, on the reverse strand, counting down.
CCTTTTTTTCGTGCGAATCGTCCAATATCTTCTACTTACACAATATTTCTTCGGTATTTTTTTTCTAGAACTTCCTCGCTTAGCTCGCTGCTCGTGAGCGTAGGTTACGTGAGGTACGGAACTAGGGATACTCCTCCTCTGCGGAGCCTCAAACCTCCACCAAATTGTACTGGACGGATGGTCCACTACGCTGTTAAAGCCCTATTTAAATTAAAAGCACTTCCAGCTCTTACGTTATTTTATTCTCACTTCATTGGCAGTTCGAATACAAGTTCTTTTATAATTAACACTCTATGGTGACCGTTCGCTGTAATAATCCTATTCAAATATCGAACTTAGTTGCTAGTATTAATTGAACGGTTACCAAAGAGTTTCACACAATACAGTACCTACTCGTAATTTATGGGATGATTTATGAATTTATGATTCATCCTCATAAAAACAAGTTAAACATAAAAAGTCCTCCAAGCACTGCATAAAGTTGATATAGCAGTTACTTGTCATCGGTCATCGGAAAATTACGATAATGATAGGTTTATAATAATATAACTAACGTTAGGTTCAAGGCACTGGAATGATATTCATTACCTACGTAAACATTTTCTTCAGGCCGTAAAATCTTAATTTAGGTATATCATTAACTCTCTCTATAATGCGTCCAAAAACTGGAAATTGTAGCCAACAAAAAGATAAAACGTTTCGTTATAATAAAATTACTATCTTTGAAAATGTTTTCACACATTGAAGTCCATTTTATTACTTATTTTATAAAATGTAAATTTCGGAACCAGTCGAGTTCATAAACTCGTGAGCAAAAATTTGATAAAAAATATCTGAACACGACTCTTTTGTTAACGGCGTAGAAGCGTGTTCAAATATTTTTGATCACAAATTTATGAACTCAACTGTACCTACCAACGAGTACTTAGTTCGTCAATCGCAAACAATTTTGACAAATCTCGCAAACTTTATACTGATCGATATGAGAGTTAAGACCGCGTATAGTTAGTCTCTGAATTTAAAAAAAAATGAGTTGCATGAGACGCGCGTATTTAGTTTATCTTGTTGCAAGGATTAGTTTGTTTTATTTATAATATATGTGAAGATAAAGCGTGTTTGTAACTGTACATAATAACACACGCACACGTTAAAAAACTCATATGTATACTATGATATTATTATGAAACTTGCATGTCTGCTCGTTTCATAATCCCACACCTACATCCCACACTGATATTTTAATTTAATGCTTCTCATTAAATACCTAACAGCCACAAGAACTACTATTTTTAAATCTCTACATTTACACAATACGTATTTAAACAATGCATTTCTTATCAATGAAAATAAGAAAAGAGAAGTCATGTAAAATGCAACACCTTGGTTATTATATGTCTGTCAGTTAGACATGTATTAAGTTTAATTTAAAATACAGAGCTACGTCTACGGTTCAATCCGGTGTTCAACGGATGTGCGGATAGCGGTGGTTAGTCTCCATGCGGAGGTGGAATTGGCCCAGGTATGAATGCACAGATAGCTGACGATTATGATTGCCAACTCTATTGAAAGAAAAAACAAAAGAGTGGAATTATGCTCATTTCTAGATTTTGTTTAAACATATCTTGACTAGAGAAGCAGCTACGAAAGTACGGGAAAAGTAAGAAATATTATAATACCTAATCCAATGACTGTACTGTTGGAAACCCCGCTTTCATACGCACAGGAAACTTTTCAATTCATTCGAAGAGTTCCAAGTAGAAATGTATAATAGAGTCCTATTCTGCAAGCTATACAAGACACGGGTCTCTCGTAAACGACTCTACGAATTTAATAAAATACACAGAGAGTTTTAGCACAGAGGATTTTAACACAGGTATATAAATCAATTACGATCCCATTAAGGAAGAATCTTCCTTAATGTACTCAAAAATCATCCTACTTTCCCAGGTACCTACTATTAAAACAGAAATTGCACTGGAAAACATAGTTTAAAGTATCTACTTACCTATGCAGATATAATAGATGCCGGAGATGATGATGATGACGAGAGCGAGTAGTTTGGAAGAAGTAAACACATCTTGAATACGCATTGTCCATCTGACACTGATGCAGTTGACTGCTGTCAGGATACCTGTAAAAATATGTGAATCTAGATTTTTTTCCTAATATTTTAATTTTTTATAGTAAAATTTTGCATTAACTTATACCTCCAAAATCTCTTTATTTTTGAATAAAAAGATGGCCACGGACTAGGCAACGTGGCGTAACTCTGAAAATCTACTCAGACGCACAATCGGGGCGTTTATACTAGTCCCGAAACTCGAAACTGCTGTGAAACAGATGATGATGATTTTTAGGGTTCCGTAGCCAAAATGGCAAAAACGGAACCCTTATGGTTTCGCCATATCGGTCTGTCTGTCTGTCTGTCCGTCCGTGGCTTTGCTCTGGGACTATCGATGCCAGAAACCTGTAATTTTGCACGAATATTAAGTATGTAAAATATGCCGATAAAATACGTAGACGCAAAATAGGGGTGATATTTTTTTCTCATCCAATTTTGTAGTGTAGTGGATAGGTTTTTTAAAAACAATAAGGGGTTGCTAAAATGATTTTTCGATTCAGTGATTTGTCTGCAAAATATTCAACTTTAAAGTGCAATTTTTCATTAAAATCTGTGTGAACCTGTTTTCTTTATCATTTACTATAATTATTGTGGTACACAATAAACTGTCATTGAATTGTACAGTATGTGTGACTTAAAAAGCAGTCTAGTTAAGGCCTAAACATAAATTAAGAACCTTTACACTGTTTTACTGCCATAATGATATAATGAATTATCTGCCACATGAATTGCATTGAATGCCTTTTGAATAAGCTACTAGTGTCTTATTCCTAATGTTAACAGAAATCAAAAATAACACGTTGTTTATTAAAATTTATTTCATGAGCGCAAGAAAGAATAATACAATCTGCTCTACAGTGTGGCAAAGCTTTTTATTCTAAGTCGAATAAAAGCCCAGTTAAAATCAAACTCTTAATCTTATTTCGTTCAGTTTACGCCGTATCATCGAGCTAGTCAAGTTAATTTTCGCCTGTATCTACAGTTGATTTGCTGAGCGACTTACTTCGTCGCAAGTAATTAGGTTAAGTGACGCTTCCTCCGCCTCTGTCAGTGCGACGTGAGAGGAAGAAGGCAATGTAATCGAACGGCAAATTATATTGATTCAGCCGTGAGTAGATCTCGGAAGAAAATGCTGCATAGCTGCATAGATCCGTTAGAGCCAACAAATAACGTCACTTGCGAAAGCAACGTGGTAATTCAGTAGGTAGAAAGTTCTTTAAGTTTAAATCTTCAAATTGATGACTTGAGGGCTTAAGATTACTTTCTTTATCTGATTTTAATGCTTTGGAAATGCCAATAACATAGATACTTATTTTACTTTTCATCGTATTGTTCACAATGCCAACCATTTAAGACTACGATTATTGCTAAGATAATAATTAAATACCTAATTTAATACTGTATTGATGATGATAAGGAAATTATCATCACAGAATTAATTACGCATGCATTGTCTGTCTGATGTCTCTATCATTTTCTAGAAGATACAATCAGACTAATGACACTTTTTATCATTTTTATCGAATCAAAATCTAATGGTTTTAAGCAAGTAGTTACCTACTTACTCTTTTTATTAAGATTTTATAATTATTATTACTAACTTTTGCCTGCGGCTCCGCCCGCGTGGTATTCGGTTAATCGCGCGCTGTTCCCTCAGGAACTGTGCATTTTTCCGGGATAAAAAGTAGCCAATGTCACTCTCGAGCCCATAAACTATCTCTCCCGTCACGACGTGAAAGACGGACAAGACAAACACACAAAAACACTTTCGCATTTATAATATTAGTATGGATTAACATAGTATAGGCATTCAAGTTTTTCGTTGGAAAAAGTAAAGACAACAGTGATTAAACAACAGTTTTCGAAACAAACAATGACAAGCACCGTGAGAAACTCTCAGAACGATACGTGAACGACTAAAGTGAACGCAAACCATTCAACAAGCCGTTTCTTCAGATCTCTGAATGAATTGCTTCCGCTCACATACATGAAATACCTACAATTGTACGATAAACGATACTACTTACTCCTATATAATTTATATAAATAATTTAAAATAAAATTAGCGTCTCGTGAGTATTGCGGCACATGGACACTTTACACAAATTGGCTGCATTTAATTTTTGATATGCAAGTTAGTTAGGATCATTTTGCAATCGCGTTCGTTGCATAAACATAAAGATATTTTATGCATTACGGTACGAGTTGCTAGAGTCAAAAGTCAATGTAAACGTCACGAGAGCGATGCACTTCTTTAGTTGTACTGAGTCATTTAAAATTTTCCATGATTGCTAATCGATATTACCCGTAGATTGTAAGCTGCTTAAAAACTCGCAGAGAAACTTCAAAATTGGAATGTGGGGACCTTTAAATGCATCTTTCAATACGAACAGTACCTGCATCTGTTCTGACCATTTCTGGCACGATTGTGAAAGGGATCTGACCTACCATCTCATTGTATCTACTAAAGTACCAGCCAGCACTTACCGAATAGAATATTGCTTTTATACTAGTTTCTCTGAGTAACCGGTTTTAGGTAATGTTTTCATTGCATTTTACTTTCTAAGTACATCGCTATTTATTAGCTTTCCAATTTTTCAAACGGCTTTATCTTTGTTTATTATTCAGTCTTCACTAACAACAATTAACTTTTTTTTGCACTTAGGTACGTAGTTTACACGCCAGGGTGTCGTACCAAATAAGTTACATACAAAAAAATATCTTAGATACCTACTTTGATGAATTATACCTGGATACCTATTGTCAAACAAACATACTGTTGATAAAAAACGAAACAATATATTTTTTTAATTGCTCTAGTAGGTACTAGGGACGATTTCTCAGGAGAACTTATATTGTATTGTATAATACTCCAGTACAAACACGAAACGTTACCGCTTTGGAGCCACTTTTACCAATCCCACCTCACCCAAATACCTTCGCAAATGAATAAAAAGAACAGAACAAGTTTTCCTGTTGACAATTGATAAATGATGTTATTTCTTAACGTTCTTTATATTAAACATTTTATTGCCTTTATCAATCAACACTTACATAAACAGACAGCTGCCAGGATCTTGACGGCATCCTGCGGCGGGTTGCATTCAGGGAAGAATGGCTTGACAACATAATGGCCGAAGGTCAGCGCCACGATAGCTTGCGTGGTCGGCCTGATGATGAGCAGGGCTATCCAGAGGCGGAGGAAGGCTGGGAGGGGGCCAAACGCAGCGTATATGTACGCATAGTCCCCTCCTGAGCGCGTGATGGAAGTACCGAGCTCTGCGTAACACAGGGCTCCCAAAGTAGACAGAAGACCGCACACGAGCCATATTAATAGAGAGGCAGCTACGGAACTGTAACAAAAAAATACAGTTATCATTTTTACATATTCTGGTACAAGAAGCCAAACATATGTAGACTGAATTTCGAGCGAGACTGCTAAAATTTGCTTGATTTGTGAGGTGAAAAATAAAATGTATTAAGTAATTGATTTAATATAAAGTGACATCGGTTGAACACGATGTTTAAATACGTAATATTTCCGACTCATGAAACTTTACAAAGCGGTAACTTTACTGCTTTAATATTACCACTTTGACTAGATTCTAGTCTCACAAGAGTTGCACGCAAGTGCCCTAGTACTCGTAATCTAACTAGAGTCACATATTGTAAGATGGAAGATGATAGTTTATCTCATCAGTCAAGATAATATTTCTCTAAGACAATACGCGGTATGTCTAGACAATAATCTAGTATACAAGTAAGTACATACGTAGATAGATACCATCACTCATCTCATTACTCATCTGCTTAGATATCGCTTAACCTCAATCTTTATGCATCTGTAGGTATTATGTTACACTTTATTGTCCTCAAAGCTCATGCGGGCCACTACTCGGTGTTTCTATGAGTTTAATAGTGATAACCTTTAATATAGGTAAATACCTTACTTTATCAGCGCTATTTTAGTTCACGGTGTTTATGCAACAGTAGAATCTGAAATGCTGCGTGCGACAAATGATATTACTCATAGATGTCAAAATTTCCGTGATTCTAATTTAGCTTTATACAAACACACAAACAGTTGTCGGTTATCAAATCTTAATTGCTGAGAGCAGTATATGATAGTCATTAGTGCTAGCCGTATTTTAATAATTTCCTATACACATGGATTTTTTTAACTATGAGTCACTGTTTTCCTACTAATTCCGGCTATTTGAGTACGTAAAATCTTTCACTTCCTACGCAAACTGAAATGACACTGGGATTCTTAATATCAGTAGAAGTTAGAAATAATATTGGAAGTATTTTTTCTTCAGTGTTTAAGTCTTACAGAAAATGTTTAAAAGATCCTGACTGATTCTTAGTTAGGTTAAGTCAAGTTAAGTCCTACTTACGATATAGCAAAAAAAACGACGAAACGTTTAGCCGTCGACTGAAAGACCTTTGTTAGAAAAACCGGCCAAGAGCGTGTCGCACACGCCCGAAATAGGGTTCCGTAGCCATTACGAAAAAATTAAGTAATATTTTTCTAAGGATTTCGTATTTCGAGTTTGTTTTGCTTGGAATTTTCCGATATTCCAAGTTTAGGTAGGTATATTTTATATCTTAGGCTGCTATTTACTCTTAAACTACTAATAATTCTCAAGAAGTTTTCCTTGTAAGTTTGATATACTTAATAACATCCTGAATTTTTTCAAATTTTTCCACTCACCGGGTTAGATTTTAGAGGGGGGCGGGGGGGCTCGATTTTGAATATTTTGCAAAAAAATCACTGAATCGAAAAATTTTTTTAGCAACCCTCTAATGGTTTTAAAAGACCTATCCAACGATACCCCACACTAAGGTTGGATTTTTTTTGCAGGTGGTAGGACCTTGTGCAAGGTCCGCACGGATTGCTACCACCATCTTGCTCGCTAATCCTGCCGTGAAGCAGCAGTGCTTGCACTGTTGTGTTTCGGCGTGGAGAGTAAGACAGCCGGTGAAATTACTGGCACTTGAGGTATCCCATCTCAGGCCTCTAGGTTAGCAACGCATCTGCAATCCCCTGGTGTTGCAGGTGTCTATGGGCGGTGGTGATCTCTTACCATCAGGAGACTCACTTGCTCATTTGCCAACCAGTCGAATAAAAAAAAACGGGATGTAAAGTAAAAAAAAAAAAAAAAAATTTTTTATTATACCATTTTGTTGGCATAGTTTACATATATATTCATGCAAAATTACAGATTTCTAGCATTTATAGTCCCTGAGCAAAGCCGCCGACGGACAGACAGACAGACAGACATGGCGAAACTAAAAGGGTTCCGTTTTTGCAATTTTGGCTACGGAACCCTAAAAAGCGTTCATTCTAGTAATGAATTTTTTAATGTGATAAGTTATTTTTAATTATTATTTTAAAACTATTTATTTTATGGTTTAAATTATTTTTATTCTTTGATATTTTAAATTGTATTCCCTTTTAATGAGTAAGTACTTTAATAAATAGTTTAGGTAGTTTATTTATTGATTCAATAGTAAGTATGTTTTTACAAGGTTTTATTTAGTTTCACCTGTCCCGTTGTCTGTCTGTAACAAAATCTTGCAAATTGAATTCGACCAACTTTCAGTAGTTGTACTGTCTTAAAATTTGGTATACTTATGTAAATTGCGTGACAATACAATAATCTGGTAGTGACATCCTGCTAGTCCGGCCAGGATCGTCTCCGCAAGACGGAACTCTTCAGCGGTTAAGGTATCGACCAAATTTGGTATGCAAATGTAGTTTGGGTAACAATACAAGTAAAGTCAACAAAAAGTACAGTCAGCAAAAAAAAATCTTGCATTGAAAATTACATTTTTACCAAAAACTTATTAATTGTATTGTTGTATTTTAACGAAGACGATCTCTAGCTTGTAACATAACTTTTATGAAAATATGATGTAATATTATGGTGAATGAATAAATACTTAAACTATATGTATGTAGTTCTTCCTTTATATACTCGTACATTAGAACATCGACCGATTAAAGGAGTAATATGATACTAATACCGTAGTTGATGAGTGCCCCCACCAAGTCTACGCTGTGGTTACATTACATAGGTTTCAGGGGCTCTTTGTATCTACCCAGATTATCTATTTAACAGCTCTGAACGGAGCATCTTTAACTAACAATCTTGAAAAAAAACGAACTATGGGTGGTAAAATAATGTTAGGTCATAAATACGTTTTACACAGTTCAGTGTCTAGCTAATATTGAGTAAGTATAGGAAAGGTTACATCTTAGTTTGAACTTGACTGTTCGAGGCATGAACATTGTATACCTACAGGAAACTGTAATATTAATTAGTCTTAATTAATACTACAATTTCCTGTTTTCTTTTCAAGTTTATTAAAACTGTAATATTAATTAGTCTTAATTAGTATTACAATTTCCTGTATATAATGCTTGCCCCCACGTCTGTAAGTAACACTATCAGGTAGATTCGAGATTTTCTTAACGGCAATACTATCCAGTACCATCATCATCATTATCATCAGCCGGAAGACGTCCACTGCTGAACAAAGGCCTCCCCGCTAGAATACCATGATGAACGACAACTCGCCACTTGCATCCACCGGTTTCCCGCAACTCTCATGATGTCGTCAGTCCACCTGGTGGGAAGCCTGCCAACGCTTCGTCTTCCGGTTCGTGGTCGCCACTTGAGGACTTTTCTCCCCCAACGGTTATCTGTTCTTCGAGCTAGGTGGCCCGCCCATTGCCACTTTAACTTGCATATTTTTCCAGCTATGTCGGTGACTTTAGTTCTTCGATGAATTTCCGTATTCCAGATTCTATCACGCAAAGAAAATCCCGTAGTATGCCGTTGAGACTGATAGAAAACGTAACTTGCTTCCAATTCATCATTGGAAAGTTTAATTATATCACTTATGGTGTAGAACAGAGGTTTTCAACCGGTGTGCCGCAACACACCAGTGTGCCGCGTATAATTTCAGGTGCGATCGCCACGAAGTGTATACGATTCGTACAAAAGGTAGTACGTGTAGATGAGACCCTGTTAATAAGACTCCGCTGTCCGTTATATTATACTTACATGTTATGGGGAACCCTTTAGGAACTCTACGCGCCAGTTCGACTCGTACTTGGCTATTTTTTTCTGGTGTGCCGTGAAACTTTTATGAACGAAAAGTGTGTCGTTAAAACCAAAAGGTTTTCAACGCCTGGTGTAGAAAGTAACAAGAGCAGGAAGTCATCTATAAACAAGAATCATCAAAATCGATCATGCGGGCCGAATTGAGGACAGCATCTACTTACGCTACCTACAGTACAGCGGTCTCGCTAAATCGAAAGACATTCTTACATTTCTTGCATAATAAAACCTTAGTAAACGTCCACAGAGTTACAGAGTTTCATTGATCGTTATTTTAGGGGGATGCCATGACTGTTAGACTCCTGAGGCCCGACGTAAAATTTCTGTTTTCATATTTGAACCGAACATCGATCTAGTAAAGTTCAATTTTTTTTTACACCCTCAAGTGAGGACTGGTGGATCTAGGAGGTTAATGCATATAAGACATATAGATACGGTCAAGGCAAATTGAATCAGATACCAGCGGGTGGAACCTTTGTGCTACTCAAATGCCATGTTATCCCTTATATCTCTCTGCCAAAGATCTAGTGAAATTGGTTATGATAAGGTTCCACCCTGGTATGCATGTGATTCAGTTTACTCGACTTTATAAGGCTTTAATATCGTCGTATCCTACGATAAGAGCCACAATTACAAAATGCTTACTTTTCAGGAGAAGCATTTTTGTGTTTCTTTCAAAAGATAAGTAGCGAATTGATAGTTTTGCAATTAAATAATGTGTATTAGGGTTCTAGGGTTCTGTTAAAATAAAATTTATGTTTTTAATGATATCTTATCGATCGATTTTGTCCTTTAAATCCTTTTTCGTCGGCCTAAATGAATTTTAAAGGGCCATAAGCTACGTTGTGCCTTTTATCGCCGAAAAATTCGAGGCCACAACTGCCATTAGGACCAAATTATAGTTGTTAAAATATTTGCGTTTTAACATTTTTTTTTAATTTCAGTATTTTTCTTCTAATACAGAAGTGGCAAATTAGATGTTTTATTTTCTAAGATATTTTAAATCAATTAAAAAAATAATTAGTAAATTATGTTATTAGTAATTCTCTTAAATAAAATAAGTCCCATCTAAGAAAATAAGTGGAACTAAAAACTTTTTAATTTTTTATAAATTAAAAAAATGTATTTTACTTCTGAAAATCTAAATATTCTCAACGCTTTTAATATTTAAAAAAATGCACATTATTATTTACTAAGTCTTCAATATTCATTGGAAATATTTCCCTGTTCTTTCTCATCGCCTGTATCGCCCTCAGTAGCAACACCTCCTTTCTCATGAAGTAACGTTATAAAAAAAAAATTATAACAAAAAATAGAACCGACTACAAAAAACCATGAAAATAATTTTCTACCAGTCTGAAGTCGATGCCTCAGCACGAGCCAGCAGGAGTGCACCTATAGTCGTCTACCTCACCTACAACTATACTAGTAAATGGCTTCAATCACTCCTGCTGGCTCGTGCTGAGGCACCGACTTTAGACTGGTAGAAAATTATTTTCATGGTTTTTTGTAGTCGGTTCTATTTTTGTTATAAAAATTTTTTTCACGCTTTTTAGTGTAAAACATCTAAGATACAATAGTTTAATGTCAACAGCTCGTCATCTTTTACCAAAAATTGCTTTTTCCGATGCAGAGATGTTCATTATTGAGGAGTCCTGGTGCTTCACCACCCATTCCATTTCACCATATGCGTTCCAAGGAGCATAAATTGCTTAGCAACTGTGTTAAAGCAATTGAAATTTAACCCATGAAATACTTGTTATTGAGTAGTAACTCCGATGGTCAACTGTGGTCTTCATCATCAATTCCACTTTACCAAATGATGATTTTCAAGAGCAAATGCACGAGTTACTACTAAATATATCAAAATTACCATAGGTGTCCCTACAACATCTGAAGAGTTCCCTCGATTTCCTTAGGATCCAATCATCAGATCCTGATTTGGTGCTTATGGGACCTAATTGAAAGCATTCCTAGAAGAATGCAAAAAAAAAAATTTCAAATCGGTTCATAAATGACGGAGTTCTGAGGTAACAAACATTAAAAAAAAAAAAAAACATACAACCGAATTGATAACCTCCTCCTTTTTTTGAAGTCGGTTAAAAAAAGTCATGAAATTCTTTATTTTTTTATTGACGCAAAGATGCAAGAGACTTTTTTTTATATATTCACTTTTATAGAGTCTGTGCTTACTCTTTCAATATTTGTTATTACACTCCTTGTCCCTCTTTTCATCTTTCTTAAACTCATTATTGTTTTGTAGTCTTCGCGGACATCGTAATATTATAATATTAATTGATAATATAGACCAAACATTAGACAGTGTAAGTTAAGAAAATAAAGATTAACTTACATTTTTAAAGACTTTTTTTCACTATATCTTAATATTTACAAACTGTTACCGACAACATTATGGGACTTGATGTTTAGACAAACCAATACCAACCAGGCAGATTTCTGTCAGAGCTTCAACACATAAACAGAAGACAAATTGATGAATACCGAATTTAAAATAAAACTTTGATGCATTAAAAAACATTAGCCATCATTGTACAAATTAATCGAAAAAAATAAAATATTGGTGATATAATTTCGAAAACTTTCCCGAAGCCACACCGAAGTTTTTGTCAACTTGAAAACGTTTAACTTCCTGCTACTGCTGAATTAATTTCACCTGATGACGTCACCGAAGAAAAAACTGACGAAAATGTAGGATGCACAATGATAGAGACTATTTTGAAGTCTACCTTAATTCCGTGTCGGAATGAAAATATTATCCTTCTGCATCTTCATGATTATCAATAGTTGATTTACTAGTAATTTCTTCTATCTGCTCTAGTTATCATCTAGAACTTCATTGGTTTCTTTTTGTTTGTCTACAAAGATAATATTTTCATTTTGACACGGAATTGAGCTAGACTCCAAAATTATCTCTTAATCATTGCACATTCACACTATCGCCATTTTTTTCTTCGGTGATGTCATCAGGCGAAAATATTTCAGCAGTTGCAGGAAGTTAAACGTTTTCAAGCTAATAAAAATTCGGTGTGGCTCCGGGAAAGTTCCCGAAATTATATCAGATTTCTTTTTTCGTTTTATCTTGTACAATGATGACTACTTTTTGATGCATCTGAGTTTTATTTAAAATTCTGTCTTCATCAATTTGTCTTTTATTTATGTCTTATTGCTCTGACAGAAATTTGCGATTAATTTGATTTGTTTCAATATCAAGCCCGCTGTTGCTGTCGGTAATAGTCTGTAAATAATAAAAAATATTGAAATGATGTCTTTAAAAAAATATGCTTAGATAGTCTTTATTTCCTTAACTTACATTGTCAAAAATATATTACTAAACTATTTACTAAACAAATAATCTAGATCTTGCTCGTTTTCAGATTGTACGCGAGACCTTTCGAGTTTTATTTATAGAAACAGAATTGAAAAAGCACAGGCAAAACATTGTTAATAATAAATCAGTCACAGGAAACATCCCGAATTTTATAACAAGCCATAACAGAATAATATTCTAGCCTATTAACCGATTGACAAGAATATAGATACAATAATGCCAAAATATACAGCGAAAAAGGCCTCAAGTGCCATAAGAACCCAAAACCGGCCAAGAGCGTGTCGAACACGCCCAAAATAGGGTTCCGGAGCCATTACGAAAAAATTAAGTAATATTTTTCTAATTTCGTACTTTATACGGAATCTTCGAAGTATAGGTATATTTTATACCTTACGCTGCTATTTACTCATAAACTACTAATAATTCTCAAGCAAACTTAGCCGCTATAGTTTTCCTTGGAAGTTTAATATACTGACTACCATCCTGAATTTTTTCAAATTTTTCCACCCACCGGTTTAGATTTTAGAGGGGGGGGGACGCTCGATTTTAATGAAAATTTGCACTTTAAAGTTGAATATTTCGCAAACAAATGACTGAATCGAAAAATCGTTTTAGCAAACCCCTAATGGTTTTAAAATACCTATCCAACGATACCCCACACTATAGGTTCGGATGAGAAAAAAAAAATCACCGCCACTTTACGTCTATTGGAGGTACCCTAAAAAAAATTGTTTTTGAATTTTTAATTGTACTGTTTTGTCGGCATAGTTTACTAATATATTCGTGCAAAATTACAGCTTTCTAACATTGATAGTCTCTGAGCAAAGCCGCGGACGGACAGACAGACAGACAGACAGACAGACAGACAGACAGACAGACAGACGGACAGACAGACAGACAGACAGACAGACATGGCGAAACTATAAGGGTTTTACAAATCTAAGTTCTCGACGATTCGTTTTATTGTTTTCATTGTTAATTAACGAAAAAAAAGACGATTTTACAAATTAAATAACCATTACAAATTCACGCCACTCTTACGGCGCTGTCCGCCGAGTACCGCAGAAATGGCGCTTGCGCCCCCTCCTCGCGCCCGCGTCGCTCCTTTTTGCACGGCGAATAAGGACAGCAGAGTACTTCTGGCTTTACTCCGCGATAGAAATGAGACATACGTAATTGTGGCTTTTTTTAAATATTTTTTTACAATTTAATAAAAAAATATTAAATTTATTATTTATAGTTGTAAACATGTATCTTGACGTGTAAAATTCAAATTTACAATAAAAACTAAAAGCCCCTATGGTGATAGTGGCTCTTATCGTAGGATACGACGATATAAGGAGATAGTAACATGAGCTTTCCTCTACATTTATTGGGGTTTGGCGGTTTATGAGACAAGAATAAACAAAATGATTGTGATTGTCTGTCATAGCAATAATAATATAATAAAAAATAATCGATGTGACGTAATTGATGGATGGCGCACAGTCGAAGTCATCATAATGCAGCTATCACTTCATACACATATCCAGGAAACTCGATCAGGTACCTTACCTGCGTGAAACCTTTGTGCTACTAATGCCATGTTGACATCCCTTACATCTGCCAAGGAAATTTTTGAAAATTTTATTATGAAAAGGTTCCACCCTGCTACGTCAAATGAAGGTCATTGCTTATTTGTTAATAGTAGGTACATGGAAATCATACCTAAAAAGAAGTGTTGCCTTGCATCAAATGAGGTAGTTCTAATTTTTATATGAGTTGGTAGTGGTGAATTTGGTTATGTCAAATCCAAGTTTTCCACCTCGAAAGCCTTCCGGATCATTGTCAAATACTTGAAAATTCATTAAAATTTAGTAGTTTTTTCCGTTTTTGTCAATTTTTACCACCAAGGACTTACGTTACGGCCAAAATTACTAAGAACAATTTTAAGTAGACTAAATTTCCAATCAAATGAGACTAATTTTGTTTCGGTAGTTCAAATAATTTCTATGATACAGCTATTCAAAAGTTTGCAAAAATTCCAAAAAATTTAATAATACAGTTTTTTTTAGTTTTCGACCATTTTTAGCCCTAAAGAGTGAGCTTATGCGAAAAGATACTGAGCAGGTATTAAAGTCCATTAAATTCCTAACAAAATGAGATCAATTATGTCAACGCACACCTGATAGTTCCTAAGACACAGTTGTTCAAAGTAGTTGAGATAAGTAAAAAATTATGTACTATAAGGGTTTACAAAATTAAGTACGCCCTGTTACTGAAATAATTATAATTACTTATATTGCTTATTTCATTAACAGAGTGTAATTCATTTTGCAACCCCATCTATACTCCATTTAATTTAAGATTTGAATTAACGGTCAAAGTGTAACACGCGTTTCTCGGTATTTCGAACACAAATCGACTAAAAACACCTACATGTACATTTATTAGCGGTATTTTTTATATTTTTACTATAGAAGTTAACACAATTTTAAATACTTTCATTGTTTCATTTAAAAACGTGTGCAAATTTCACCGTTAAGTTTCAAATATTAAAAATAAATGGAGTATAGTAAATACTTGTTTACTTACCTCAACCACTTTGAACAGCTGTGTCTCAGGAACTCTCAGGTCTAAGTTGACAAAATTGGTCACATTTTGTTAATAATTTAGTGGACTTTAATAACTACAAAGTAACTTTTCGCATAAGCCAATTTTTAGGGGTAAAAATTGTTAAAAACTGAAAAAACTGTAATATTTCCTTTATTTGGAAATTGCGCACACTATACAATAGCCGTATCATAGCGGTATTTATAATATGTTTAGTATAGAAGTTAACACAATTTTATGTAGTTTCATTGTTTCGTTTAAAAACGTGTGCAAATTTCACCGTTCAGTTTCAAATGTTAAAATAAATGGAGTATAGTACATAATTGCTTGTTTACCTCAACCACTTATATAGAACAGCTGTGTCTCAGGAACGCTCAGGTCTAAGTTGACAAAATTGGTCACATTTTGTTAATAATTTAGTGGACTTTAATAACTATAAAGTAACTTTTCGCATAAGGCACTCTTTAGGGGTAAAAATGGTCGAAAACTAAAAAAAACTGTAATATTTCCTTTTTTTGGAAATTGCGCAAACTTTTCAATAGCCGTATCATAGAAACTATTTGACCTACCAAAACCAAATTAGTCTCATTTGATTGAAAATTTAGTTGACTTAAAATTATCCTTAGTGACTTTGGCCGTAACGTAAGCCCTTGGTGGTAAAAATTGTCAAAAACGGAAAAAACTACTAAATTTTAATGAATTTTCAAGTATTTGACAATGATCCGGAAGGCTTTCGAGGTGGAAAACTTGGATTTGACATAACCAATTTCACCACTACCAACTCATATAAAAATTAGAACTACCTCATTTGATGCAAGGTAAAAAGTACCAATTCCATGTACTATAAATAATAAATTCATTACGTTATATTAAAATTAAATAACTACAGAAACCGAGTTAAAAAGCATTTATCTCGAAATGGTTTTCGATTTACTGTACATTGCAAAAAAATAGACATCCCCAATTCACGTTCCTCGCCGTGGAACAGAAATATCACGCGAGCTACAACTATGAGGCGTGCATGTGGCTAAAAGCGCGTAATGTGTGTGTGTACATTATATTTATTGCACAATTAAAAAATATATTGATTCAAAGAATCAGATAAAGGTCAATCGCTGGTTAGTTTTACATACAAACCAAAACTTAGTAAAAGTTGCGAAAACACAAAAAACTTACTTATACGCATTTAATAGCAGGAAAAACGAAAAAATGCCGTCATCGATGCAAGAACGGTTATATTCCTTTTATTATGATTTCGCGTTCTACACCTTAATGTTAATGATATAAAGAAGATAATGTTTTTGACGTCCAGGTAACACATATGCTTAATTATATCATATGACCTTGACAGTACATTTTTCGTGGGAAATATTTGGTTGTTTAAGCGCTACGCATTTGCATGACAGTTTTGTTTTGGTATTTGTTTCTAGGAACTGATTATGGTTGTACTGTTGTAACTAATATAAAATGTGGTGCTAAAAAGATAAGCTTGGCAACTCCCGTCGTGAAGTGCTCTCTGATTACTTGATGCTATAGGTACGCTCAGTGGATTAGCATTAGCACACCAGGGCTCACCAGGCCCTTTACTACAAAGTGCAAAATTCGAACTTCGTGTCTTGCCGTCCCGCTGGCGCTTATATCATTTAAAACGAGAGTGAGAAGGACGATACGACAAGAACTTCGAATTTCGAATTTCTTAGTCGGGCGACGAACGGAAGAACTCTGCGTTTATTGCGGACACCAGAGGCGTGGCGTCAACATTTTCGCTAGGCAACTCAGAGAGAGAGAGACAGGAACGTGAGTTAGACCGATATGTCTTGTATCCAAATAAAATTTAGTAAAAATAAAAATAAAAACATGACATAGATGTTGAAATCCGAAGACACCGAGCAGTTAGGTCAGTTGTACAAAACCGTTGCCGCAATAGTCATCGACGTTACCTACGTAAATAAATCTGGAGGGAAACGAGTTGTTATGGCGCCACGCCACCGACACTAACATTCAGCCTCCTCTTTAAAAAGGAATATACATACTTTTCTTTATACAAAAACTAGTATAATACTAGGCCTACAGGCTTCGTTTGGCAACAGGTGTCAGCGAGCAAGTCCCACAGCCTTGGCCCTGTTGCTAGTTCACTAACGCAGTGCGTTCACCGAACCAATCTCGACTCGATAAACGAGTTCTCTCATTAACATCAATTTACGATTTTTGTTTAAGAATAATGCTAAATTTAGCACTCTGAGACTCAACTTAGAATAAACAGTGCTTAATAAAATAAAGTTAGACGATAATATATGTAATAAGATTTAACTAGTGCCAGCCAACTAGAAGCGAGAATTTAAGTGATTTAATATTTTTTTCTTTAATTGTGCATTCGTAGGCAATTCCATACTTAAGTTTTTTTTTTTTAGTTGCATGGAGTTAACCCGAAGAGTAGGAGAATTAATGTCAGTTAAGTAAAGTATGTCTTCGATGGATGCAACTCTTCGGGTTATACACAAATTTTGCCAGACTTGTCATACTGATGTCATGCTAAAAATTTAGGCAAACCGGCGGGAATCGTGTTGTTACTACACCACACCACTGGTTGGTATTATACTACTTAGTAAAAGTTCAAGACTTTTGTGAAGCTTCCAATGTACCATCAGCCAAATAAATTGTCTATCAATTTTTAAACAAGTTTCTATCAAATTAATAGATATGTCGCTAATATCGAACTTTCAAGTTAACAGACACGTCTATTAGCATTATTGTTTTATGAGATGCAAGCGATTATCAACTTTAGGGTGGTAGACCTAGACTACATATTTGGCTGATGGTACATGCATTAATTGTTGGTAAGAAACCAGTATTATTTCGTACCGAATTTTGCTCGCTCGATGTATGCAATGCCAGAACCTAAAAGAAAGTTGCCTTCCTCTCCAATAGCCGAGTACTCAGTGAACATTGAAGTACGAGTGTGTTCCACCTTTGAATATCAAGACGTCCCATAAAAATGACAGATATAAAAATAGTGGATCCGATAAGCGGAAGCAGTAACATGACTTAGTGATCTTAGCATTGACCTGCATTGTACCTGATATCTCGTTATACACGATTAGATACGATGTGTGAATAACACGAAGAAAATTTACAAACGCGCTAACATTAACGGTAATCGGTACAAATACTATTAAAATATTACATCAGCAGCAGTTGCAGCAGATATAGATGAAAAGCCGAAAAACATTTTCATTTCTGCTTTGTTTCTGACAATCAGTAGGTACCAAGTTTTCAGATTCCGGAACATCAAAAAGTCGATTGAGTTACGTAACATAAAATGGCCTTTTACAATCAGCTGCAGGGGAAAGGTCATTGACATCTATGTACCTTATCTATTTACCTATAGATCTCGATGAGAAACCCTACCCTACCCTACCTGCCCTATAACGGCAGTAAAGACATCGTAGTCTCTGCACCTGACCGTAGCGTGGTAATTTTACGATTGGAAGAGCCAGAAGAACCAGGGTTACCACCCTTAATAACATCTAACCGAGCTCACTTCGATGAAGCTAAGCATATCAAACTAAGTTCAGCTGAACCTTGTTTGCTATGCTTAACTATATTGATGTGAGCTTAAGTAAAAGGTATGTTTTTGTTTTGTATTCATATAAACATTAATTATTTTACAGATTATAGTAGACTTAAAGTTTCAGCCAAATAAACAGCAATTCTTCCAAAACTGTTGTTGAAATTCTTTACATTGACGTATCTTTTTTTATTTTTGAATCGATTTAATGAAATAAGCACTAAATGTAAATTCAAGAAGTCCAAAACTCTATTCATGATTACCGCTTCCACGTCAGTTAAGCCTTTCCTTAGATAAGCGCGAATAAACGCACAGACAAAGAAATAAATAGAGAATAATTGTAATTTTAAACTTTAATTTTTCTCAAATATTTTCTATGTACTGACACCAACTTGTTACAGTTATATTATAATATGCTTGTATAGATATTATTATATATGATACCCCTAGGTTAATTAGCATTCATAACTTAAAGAAGACATTAACTGTGAATTAAAACTCTACCTTGCTTGACCCTAAGGTCAAGGTAGGTAGTTCTCCATTTTTTTACGAACAAGTGTCAAATAGTGCAATCTTATTTCATTTAAATAGGTGCCACCCAACATTTTGATCACAATCTAAAATACAATTCAAGCTCCAGTGTCAGTAATGAATGACACTTGACAGTATTGACTCACTCTCGAATTGGACACGTAACAGTTGGTATTTGATAGGTCGTGCTCATGATTCCGATCCAATGTATCGCCATTTATTGCGAAGGATCCTGACTGGTCTAATAAACTCTTGGGCAAATAAGGAAACAAGGTCTTTAGCTAGGTCGTTAAATCACACCGACTTATTTAATAAGGTATCAAAAATATTTTAGCTTTTAGGTGCATACCTAAGTAATATAATAAAATATTCATGTACTCGTATTGTATTATGGTAATAAATGCGCATTTTTTGAAACTAAAAATACAATCATGTAAGCAAAATGAGTACCTACCTATGTCGCAATATTACTAAGAATTTTTTTCAATCAAACTAATTTTTGTTTATAATTAGTCAATATCGAAGAAATAAATTGTAGAAAATATATTCAAATATCTATATTATTATCCCACCATTTTTATAAATAAAGTTAAATTTGTTGTATAGCACAAAATCTAAATGTAAATGTATAAACACCTAACAGAAACAATGAAAGGTAGAGTCGAAATTATTAACTAAGTATTACAACTTCTACGACTCGCGAAATCGCACCAAATTTCTGTAGGTACAGTCGCCATCAGATATTTTGGAGCGGCCAAGGTGGTCAAAAATATCGACACATGCACTCTATTATTAGGTTTTTAGAGTAGGGAGACATTGTAACAGTTAATAATGTCGACTCTACCTTTCATTGTTTCTGTTAGGTGTTTATACATTTATATTTCGATTTTGTTGTATACAATGAATTTAACTTTATTTGTATAAATAGTAAGATAATGTAGCTGTTTGACAACATAATATTTTCTACAATGTATTTCATCGATATTGACTAATTACTTATAAACAAAAATTAGTAGTTTATTCCGATGACTTCAAACAGAGTTTACTAAGTCTATCGCCTTCTTAAATAATGTTGATAAATCCAGGAATGTAAGATTTTCAGTATCATAATAATAATTTGCAATTATTACTCCCTGCTCTACTACAAATATCGGTTCACTTATGTGCTAAAGTTTACCTACTTATCACAGGAATATTTTGTTTGTTTCCATAATGTACGGATCATGTTATTAATGTTTACCTAACGTAAGCATTAATAATTTATCTTTTATCAGTCCAGGCTAAAAGTCAATGGCATAAAAATTATCTCCCTAGTTACCTACACCTTAAATATTTTCATAGAGTAGTGATTCGAGACACGCAGAATCGCGTCAGTTTAAAGTTTCACAATTATGGAGCGGTTGCCATGGAGCTAGCACGTGTAAAACCTATAAACACAATTGGATGATGCAAGATAGGCGGGAAATTTGAGCACTCAGCTTACCCGGTATACTTGTACACTCCCGTCGGTGAAATAAAAATGCCGGAGCCAATTATCGTCCCGATTATAATTCCAACTCCATTGAACAATGTTATTTTACGTTTCAGAACCACTTTATCGTCACCGGCGTGCGTCTGTTCCCCCATTCCGCAAAAATCAATCGCGCAACGAGCGCGTAACGCACGTGGGCTCGAATATTAGACGCGCGATTGTACCGCAGCGGCGGCTCGCACTGACCGGACGACGGCAAGTCACCTCGCCACGGAATCTCTTACAAGACTGAATCACTTTCAGTTACCATTTTTACGATCTGCTAAACTAGAATGGGCAAAGTTGTGTTGACGTCAGGCATGGCCATGGTAAAGTTAGTGAGCCGACCGCGCTGCCGCAGTAGTGCCAGTGGGACTGGCGATTGCCGAATTTGCCGACCGGGGAACTTGTGGAGCACCGAGCGCGTCCGAGCCAGCACGACGGCGCCCGACAGAGACGACGCTTTGAGAATGCCTAGCTCACGAGAAGGACAGTGAACCCTGAGATTCACGGAAGCTACCGAGTGGGTGCCGGCAAAATTCGAATATGACAATAAAAGTAATAAGATGGAGGCGCATAACTTACGAATTTCTTAGTAACATCAGATAAACTTTAACGCGGTAAATGAACAACACTTATCGATAAATCAAATGATTGACCTTAGGTACCTATGGTGAATATAGTTAACTCTATAAAATCAAAATTTTATTCGTTTTAGGGTTTCGTAATCTCAAATGGAAGCAAATGAACCGAATCAGTTCCCCATTTTTGGGTAGCTGTCACGTTACCACTATTGTCTCAGGAACGAGTTAAGGTATCATTTTGAAATTCATCAAATACGTTGGGCTATGGTTTCTTGCAAACGTAAAAAAAATCACTTTGTCAAAATAGTGCGCATTTGTCTTATTTTTACCTATCTACACTCACACGCAGGCATTTACAACCCAGTGACAGACGGACAGATAGACGGACAGACAAACATCGTAACCTGCAGCGTCCCTACAGGCATGGAACTCTAAAAAACATCATTACGAAACGAAATCCAATATTGCATCAGATACAAACTATGGAAAGAACCGGCAGAAGGTAGGTACCTAGCTATTATTCTTCGTAAAAGACACTTTTTCCTTTTAACTATTTATACAGGTAATTTGCAACTTTACAAAGTGAACAAAGCATTTCACATTATAAAAACTTTTTTTGCTCTAACTGTTGGATTGTGGCTACAAAACCCATGAGAGTTTGTAAAAGCGCTCTTAATGAAAACAAGATAAAAGCGTTAACATTCTATTTACCTAGCATAATTATCGTTTGCGGCATTGAAAATGCACCGATAATTTTGTACAGTCAGCAGCAGAAGTTGATGAGCTGTTAATGTGTTCGAAATGATCTGCGTATGACTCTACTGCTAAGGTAATAAGTGATACTTATATCATTTTGAACAAAACAACCGCTCATCCACTTCTGCTGCAGGACAGTATTTAACCTACAGAAAATACCAAATCTCACAAAAGGTCACATAAAAGAAGTATTCTCACCGTTGCTTGTTTTCAACAAATAGTAAAATATACATCTATTGACTCTACTTAATAATTTAGTATAATAGCACAAAATAATTTCTTATAGGTACTACCTTCACGTAGGCTTATTGTTCAATTGTTGCCTTCGCAATCACTTTTTCTATCTGTCAAGGTAAAAAGTTTAAAATGGTGTTAGAAAGAATAGTACATTACTGCTGAAGCCGAAAAACAGACAATTACAGCAGAGACCAGTAAGTAAGCCAACCTGGACACGTAGACGTAACTGAACTAATGTTGTTCAGTTTGACGAGGACGATCTACGTTTTAATTTTTTGCTCGTATTACAGGCCACACCCGGTAGAACCCTTGGTTTTTAAGTACTTGTATATCTAATAATAACAATTATATTTGATAGTGTCAGGACCACAGATATACCTGATTTTAAGGTAGAGCCAAAAAAGCGTAGGTAGAATTCAAGAAATGGTGAATGTTTTTCCAGTCAATTAACAATAAAAAAACTGTGCTCAATCGCATTACAGTCTAATAGTAGTACATTAAAATCGCTCACTAACTGTTAATGAGTTTTGATTTTTCTAATAATATTTGATAGGACCACTACTGGTAGTGTATAATCCAAATAGCAGCCTATAAAGACCTGGACAAACCTGGTCACTTCTCCTGAACACGTACTAGAACTGAAAAAGTACCTAGCTACGTGGTTGTATCTTCGGAACCATATTATTGGAGACTTCAAATCTGGTATGTAAACAGTTAGTTGTTAAAATAGCTTAACGTTATAACTAAGTTCATGTCACATATTAAGCTGAATATCACTGAATTAAATAATTTATTGAATCAGGCGTTACTTTGCGGAGGTCCATATCGATGAACTAAAAGAATTTTCTTGCTCACCTGCGTCTGTACGATAGCTAAATTTATGCAAAATATGCGTGTTCATGCAGTTCCTCCACCTCCACACTGTAAGAACACACACAAATTACACAAACCCATCTATCACCACCACCACAACACACTGACGCGTTTCGAACTCAACCAGAGCTCATCTTCAGAGTAACACAATCGTACACCATGCTACCTAATGTTAATTCTTTGCAATATCCTATGTTGTTAAATAAAGAATTTACATTGTATTGTATTAAAGGCAAAAAGTTGCCGAGACCCTTCTTAGATGAATAGCGTGGGAAGAGGATTTCCCGTATCACTATGACCATCTTATTTGCAAACCTTACCAAGCAGCACTCCTTGCGCTGCTGTGTTCCAGCAAGGAAAGTAAAACAGCAGAAGACAAAGGCACATGAGGCTATCTTAGCCCTCTAAACTGGGAAAGTATCTGCAAACCAGTGTGTTGCGGGTGTCCATGGTGGTATTGTTAATTTGCCATTACGCAACCCCAGTTGCTAGTTTGTAACCCAGATATAACACAAAAATATTCAGAAAGATACTTTTTTTTATCTACATAGATAATGTTTTCAATTCAAGCGATGACTTCATTAATTTGGCTCACAAATAAATTTAGGTAGGTACCGAAATACCTTCATTTTAGAGAGATGAATCGTAATTAGTGTAATCACCTTGACATAATCGGTTAATTTAATCTTTAACGAATAAAGAGACAGCGACGACAAATTAAACATGTTACGAAGTATCTTCTTAATTGAATGTCAAGCGGCTCAATAGTTCAATCACGCTACTTTTATACAAAATAATGAATTTACCTGAATTCATTATTTCGGCTTAGCATCTCAATTGTTACCTCATTATTAAAGATCGTTTTTAGGTTAACAGCTGCATGAATCGACACAGAAAAACGACGCAAAACGTAACAACACGCAGTTGTATGACTAACGCGAAAAAAAACATCACTGTCTAAAAAAACGGCATTTACTTTTAACTACTTGCAGTAAAAAATGAGACAATGTCAAGGTTATTAAACTTGGTAAGTAATAGTAATAGTAGCAGTTAGTTGGTAATAAATATAAATAAATGTCATTTTTGACTTATCTATCAAGAACATGTTTTGAAGACTTCGCGGGAGACATCCTGAAATAACACGATTTGCAGCGCGGCGTGCGCCCGCGCGCGGGGCGCTGCCGTCGCCCGCGCTTATCCGACGCCATTTTCACACACTCGACGAGCTTTCCCGCGGCCAGGTACGTACCTTTTTATTCCCACAAATATAATAAAACATCACCACTAAAAAAACTCCTCAACACGACCATGATCCGCCGACGTCAAGTCCGTATTAACTTCCACTTTAACGCACTGATTTTATCTCACATTTAAAAACAAGAACAATGACCCTAGCGCAGCACACGTAATAGTTATGTTTTTTGTTCTTATTTGCGATTACTGAACATAAAATCCCCCACCGTCATTTTTACCGAAAGTCAGATAAATCTGTTTGCGTTGCTCGGTATCAAATTACCTATTTACACAATAGTAAAATATTTGGAGCTAATAACATCTAAAAGTGAACTATGGAATGTGACCGTCATGTTTGTTACATCAACGCATTGACTGACCGTAGTGCACTATTCGACGATTCCGAGTTATTAGACTGTGTGTTTGCTGTATTTGAAAGACAATCTATTTGTGTCATCATGTCCTTATTTTTTTAATAGATCAGCAAGCATCCCCCGCGGCGGCAGCGCGACAAGACACGAGTCGTGCTCGAAGCTGCGGCGCCCTACGCACGTGGGCAGACCGACTGCATCGCTTGTGCCTGTGAACTTAACTTACATCCAACTTAAATCACAACTAAATATTCAGATGACTCTCATTCAAAAGGCGACTGAAGCCAACGCCGATACTATGGACGGATCCCCGGTCAAGGAGGACGGCTCCAAGTCCTTGAGGCCGGTGAGAAACAGACGATACACTCGGTTAGTACAATAACATGACTCAATACTTTCAGTTTGTGAGGATAATCTCTTTGTGCGTCACCCTACGCACGAGCGTCCTTTATGCAGAAAGCCTGTATCTAGATAAACGATCGGTGCTTTTTCACCCATAAACTTAGTTTTTGCTATAGGAAAATAAGCACCATAAAATAAGCTCATAATGATCGAACAGTCTATTTTACTATTACAGAAGGAGTCTAGGCGCAGGCCAGCGGCCTCAGAAAAGGTTATTCACGCCAGAAATAAAGCGGTATTTAAAGGATTGGCTAGTGCGGCGAAGAGAGAATCCCTATCCTAACCGAGAAGAAAAGAAATATCTCGCTGAAGAAACAGGACTCACCTACATTCAGGTAAGCTACATGTTTTTAAGTTTAAATCTATCTGATTAAAATACTAACTGTTTAAAAAACTATGTAATGTATCATGTTTTTGCCTGCCACCAACCTAATTGGCAGCGAGCCAAGAATTGCTATTGGTACATACCTAAATAGGCACTATTTTTGTCACTGCTTTGTTAACCACAAGATTTGTATTATTTCCATTCTTCAGTTAGTTCATTACTTTAAAATCTTACTTTTTATTGAAAAACATGCACTTTCTTTTTCATTGATGCTGAAAAAAAAATCGGTTCAAATTGACAAAGTAATGTCCACAGTTAAAATGTTATTTGTAGGTACTACCTAAAGAAACTTATTCGCCAGAATTAATGGAAAACATCGGACTACAAAATCATTCTTAATTTGGTAAAACGAATGCAGTGCGATTTGACCGTGTTTTGTTATTCTTTATGTACAGTCTAAGTCAAAGATATCTATTTTTACACGTTACTAGGTACAGTCGAGTTCATAAACTTGTAAGCAAAAATGTTAGCGATAATATCAGTACACGACTCTATTGTTAACAGCGTAGAAGCATATGCAAATATTTTTAATCAAATTTTTGCTGTCATTTCACGTTTGAACTTTTGTATAAAATTGTCGGAAGGCATACAGTGACAACTTATTTGTAGGTACCATTAGGTAGGTACTTATTCTGTGCTAAAGCGTAAAGATATTTTTGACCTCGACTGTACCCGTGTACCCACGTAACTTAGGTACGTTTAGGTATTTGCAGGTGGTAGGACATTGTGCAAGGTCCGCCCGAATTGCTACCACCATCTTACTCGCTAATCCTGCCGTGAAGCAGCAGTGCTTGCACTGTTGTGTTTCGGCGTGGAGAGTAAGACCGCCGGTGAAATTACAGGCACTTGAGGTATCCCATCTTAGGCCTCTAGGTTGGCAACGCATCTGCAATCCCCCTGGCGTTGCAGGTGTCTATGGGCGGTGGTGATCTTTTACCATCAGGAGATCCATCCAGTCGAATAATAAATAAATAAATTTGATATTGTAAAAATCCCGCAGATCTGCAATTGGTTCGCCAACTGGCGGCGTAAACTGAAAAATGTCAATGCGGACCGCAACCAGCAGACGTGGGGTCACCTAATCCGCACGTACAATGACCGCGCCCAGGGCAACGTGGAACAATTCAGCATCAGCTCCAATGACAGCATCTGGAGCGAACCAGAGCCCACCAGTTCCAACTACGAATCGCTAGATTTCGAAACTGAGCGCGACGGTAGCCCAGAACCAAATAACTATAACCAAGAAGACTCCAATTCTTCTTCGTCGAAAGAAAAATGCGAGTATTTCAATAACAATTCGTACAACGTGCAGCAAGACAGTTTGAGCGAGTCGAAAAAAATTACTAGTCCGTTACTTCTAAGTAAGTGGTTGGAGAGTGCTGCTAGGTTTCAGCCAAGTGAAACGAACTACTCGTGGTGGGCGGACGGCGAGCGACGGCGCCAGGAGCCGCGGGCGCCGCGGGTCGCGCTCAACTCCGTGTCCCGGCACGACCGCGACGAGGTCGAGGCTGCGGTAGCGCTCACGGCTCTCGCCAGTGCCTCTAATCGTCTCACCGCGCCTTAAAATAACTACCTACTAAATAGTTAAGTATACCCAAGAAACCCATATTGATTGATAAAAACTTAGAGTACCTACAGATAAATCATGGTTAGAAAAACCTGGACGCGGACCAGTCCAATCGTCACAACTACGTAGGCCGCGGCCGCGGTGGTTGGAATTGAACTTCCGAATATGACTATAACATGGTAACCCGTTTTTTTGAAAAAGGTTATCAAAAAATACGAATCAAAATGGTTTACGCCTAAAACCTTCCTAAACGTTGAAAACTGAATTTTAAGTTAGTCATCGCGACACAGTAAAATCGATTGACTTAACTTGTTTATAATTGGTTCATTGGTAATATTTTTACACAATAGGGGGGGGGGGGCAAGTTGATATTATGGAGAATTAGAAAAGTATAAATTGTCGGTAAGTCGAGAGCACTGAAGCTTTTCCCTTGTATTTAGTACGAGCCTTACATCTACGGCAGATTGTAATAACTTTGGTTTGGTTGCTTTACATTTGGCAACTTTTTAGGGTTCCGGAGCCAAAATGGCAAAAACGGAACCCTTATAGTTTCGCCATGTCTGTCTGTCTGTCTGTCTGTCCGTCTGTCTGTCTGTCTGTCTGTCTGTCTGTCTGTCTGTCTGTCTGTCTGTCTGTCCGTCCGCGGCTTTGCTCAGAGACTATCAATGCTAGAAAGCTGTAATTTTGCACGCATATATAAGTGAATTATGCCGACAAAATAGTACAATTAAAAATTCAAAAACAATTTTTTTTAGGGTACCTCCCATAGACGTAAAGTGGCAGTGATTTTTTTTTTCTCATCCAACCCTATGGTGTGGGGTATCGTTGGATAGGTATTATAAAACCATTAGGGGTTTGCTAAAACGATTTTTCGATTCAGTCATTTGTTTGCGAAATATTCAACTTTAAAATTCAAATTTTCATAAAAATCGAGCGTCCCCCCCCCCTCTAAAATCTAAACCGGTGGGTCGAAAAATTTGAAAAAATTCAGAATGGTAGTCAGTATATCAAACTTTCAAGGAAAACTATAACGGCTAAGTTTGCTTGAGAACTATTAGTAGTTTATGAGTAAATAGCAGCGTAGGGTATAAAATATACCTAAACTTGGAAGATTCCGTATAAAATACGAAATCCTTAGAAAAATATTACTTAATTTTTTCCTAATGGCTACGGAACCCTATTTTGGGCGTGTCCGACACGCTCTTGGCCGGTTTTTAGAATCTCAAGGGGGGAACAGCTGCCCCTCCCTTCCCCCCTTGGCGACGCCCTTGTCATTATACGTTAATTATACCTACAATCAACTAAAATTATATATACTGAGCGGCAAAAAATCTGGCCCTCAAATGTATCCAGACAGAATCGGTAATTTTGTATGAAGGGTGGGCCAAATTTTGTACCGGTGAGTATACATTGATACCTTCTTACACTAAGCTGGTCTACCTTCTATAAATTTACATAAGTTTCATACAATATGCCTTCCTAATATTACTTATATTATACGAGTATGTTATACAAAACATTACACTAAGAAATAACATAAAGTTTGCGCAATTAACCTCGACGTTAAATTATTTAGATGAGTGAGGGCCTTTCTGGTCAGTTTATCAGGTCCTATTGTAAGTATGAGAGGTAATAATTACCCTGCTGCCATTCTAAATAAGTTTTGCTCAAATATTTTTATAATACATAATAGGAATCCTGAAAGGTATCTATATAGGTAGTTTCCTACTCACGAGCAAAATATGAGTTAAAACTAAACTCCGATCAGTGTAGTTAGGTGTAGTTATAGGTAATCCTGTAGGTCAATAAAGTTTTGCCTTAAATGCATACATGTTTAAGTACTTACTTAGATAGGATTTTTTTGTTGTTTAATTGATCTCTCTTAGACTAGAAATTAAGCCGTACTCTTAATGTAACACCTGCCAAAGATTGCGTTTAA
Source organism: Choristoneura rosaceana (assembly GCA_037349165.1). Taxonomy (NCBI): domain Eukaryota; kingdom Metazoa; phylum Arthropoda; class Insecta; order Lepidoptera; family Tortricidae; genus Choristoneura; species Choristoneura rosaceana. Next base: position 893,285 of record JAZBNJ010000055.1, on the reverse strand, counting down.
AAGTTCCACGTATTTTGTTAAGTAAATTTAAGCTGTTTATCATTTGTTGTTTTTTATTAATTTTTATTCCATCTCCACCTTTTTACGCATTCCATTTCCTTTCTATAGACTCCTTCCTCTCGCAAAGCGATTGTGCATCTCACGCCAACTTACCACATTTTTAAAAGTGCGTGTTGCTGATTGTACGAGTAGATTAAGTTTTGATATTTTGAGTTAAGCATTTGATATTTTGATTTAATTTGGGCGCAAGCTGCTCTTAACCGAAAAGCTGCAAATTACGAAAACTTGTGAAAGAAAGTGCAAGCCTAGGGTACGAACTTACGACCTTAAATAAATCATAGGTGCCAGAGGGCTACCTGTTACAAGCCATAGTATTGTAACAATAATATCACAATTCTAATTTTCACCTTTTCGAGATACTTAAAACTAAAATGCGAAAAAAAATTTTTGATCTTTTCCCATTCGATCGAAAAACCCATATGGTATCGCATTTATAATATACGTAATGAATCCATATTAAAAAAATAAACATTATTGGCTAAAACGAAACCATAAAATGTTTACTGGTACGTAGTTCCGTTCCCAAATTTTCATAACTCTGCGTACCGGAGCTATCTAATATAAAGTCAGAGTATTCTCGTTGGCCTTTACCTACTGAACCAACATTACTAATTAAATTTCTGTATAGCCATAAATAGAAAACATTAACGATTGCGTTAATGTTAAATCGTTAGTTAATTTCCGAAATCGAATTTAACAGAACAAACTCGCTCGTTGTTGTTGCTGCTGGGGTTTTTCCATCTAGCTTTGATTTGGGTACCTTCAAAAGGCGAGTGTATCGCCTATTGCAACGCACCCGCAGTCCTAATAATGCTGTAGGAGCGGCGGTGATCACTTACCATCAGGTGACCCGCCTGCTCGTTTGCTAGCTGTTCGATAAAAAAAATACCACCACCGTTTTCGGCTGGCGTAGAGGGATAGGTACTTATGTATGTTTCACGGCAGGGTACTTATTAGTTTTCAGGGTTCCGTAGCCAAAATGGCAAATCGGAACCCTTATAGTTTTGCCATGTGTCTGTCTGTCCGTCTGCGGCTTTGTTCTGTATGGCAAACGAGCAAGTGGGTCTCCTGATGGTAAGAGATCACCACCGCCCATAAACATCTGCAACACCAGGGGTATTGCAGATGCGTTGCCAACCTAGAGGCCTAAGATGGGATACCTCAAGTGCCATTAATTTCACCGGCTGTCTTACTCTCCATGCCGAAACACAAAATCAGGATGGTAGTAGTTAAGTATATCAGTTTGCTTGCGAATTATTAGTAGTTTAAAAGTAAATAGTAGCCTAAAGTATAAAATATAGCTAAACTCGGAAGATTTTGTACAAAATACGAAATCCTTAGACAAGTTATTGTTTCGTAATGGCTACGGAACCCTATCTTGGGCGTGTCCGACACGTTCTTGGTAGGTTTTTTTTTTGTTGAGTCGCCTTAAGGTCCACAGACATTCATTACTCGTCTTATTAATTTTTTTATACAAAATATCATTGTACCCACAAAACAAAACGTGAGTAGCCAGCTAAAACCTACCATATGGCAATGTGAAATAATTTCAATGTGATAATACTGGAGCAAGTAAACCCAATGGCTGAAGTTACACTTCAGGTTCAGGGTAACCCCAACCTTGAGGTACGGGTGAATCCACGAGCGTATCAACCGCTGTCAGTCCCTAGCTGTTTATATTAAGAAGTAAATAATTCATATGCATTGATTTTTGTATTGAAATAGATCCTGGCCTGAGTACAAGCTATTTACGTCATAATTAAAAAATAAACTGCCTTCCAATTCTTAAAATCTCAGGCAAGGGACTGACAGCCGTTGAGATGCTTGTGGATTCACCCGTACAAAGTTTTTCTATGTCAGTTTGAAACAATTTCACTAAGTACAATGTTTTAGTGATAAGATAACCTGACAAATTGAATAGTTCAAACATGCAGAATACAGTCAACATCAAATACAAGGCAGCAGTCGAGGTGCTCACTATCCTAATATCTTTTTCTTTTAATATATCAAAGTGAATCCCTATTTCCCTTGGTCACGGCATCACGCGTTCACGCGTGAACGGCTGGACCGATTTTACTAATTCTTTTTTTGTTATGTTTGCTATTGTCAGGAGAAGGTTCTTATAAGATTCAAAATTTAAAAACAAAACTATTTCAGGGGCGAATCCGCAGGTACCAGCTATTATAGATAAGTACTTAAATTAAATTCTGAAAGGAGGCCTGTTGTTTACAAGGGACGATTTAACTCCCTTTCTGTATTACATATATTTTTGTAACATCCTTTACTTAACACTGCCTGTTTATACCTATTGCTCTAGTCTAATTAATTTCAATGTTACATCTAAACAAATTACACATGAGACTGAAGACTAAGTGCATGTTAACAAGATTAATGAAGAAATACAATACAATACAATTAATGGATAAATTTATTTTATTAATTCTACAGTGCTTTGACACTTCTATTATTAAAATTATTAACTACAGGATCATTCATTACTTTCTTTCACTTCTTTTGGTGAGTCTGGACTCTTCTGGAGATCAAGATGTGTTTCCAAGTGAGAGACCAGAATGTTCTGGCTTTGATTGAGCTGGCCCACAAGGCATGACCCAGCACTCTGGAGGACGGAACACAGCTGACTTCTTGCTACCTCCAAATTAGGCAGCTTGCTGAATTCCAACAGTTCATTTTTTGACATTAATCTATCTTGAATTATTCCAGCTGCAACAAAAATAAAAATTCTTACTAATATTATAAATATGAAAGTAACTCTAGTCGAAAATAAAATGGGTAATCTTATTTGCTCTTCCACAAAGTACTGCAATCGAGCTATGCAAATACCCATATTTTTGTTGAATATTTGTAGTTCTTCAATTAATTAAGGCATAATCACATTGGTGTACTTAAGCCTCGAAAAAAGAATACATAGAAGAATAAAATTAACTTTTGTCTGTTACTTTTTGATGATGAAATGTGAATGGATAATGATGAAATTTGGTACTTATTCTCAAAGGTTGAAACCCTGAGAGGGACTTAGGATAGTTTTCATCTTGGAAAATTGAACTTGGATGAAGTTGTAGAAAAAAGCCAGTTTGAAATAAATCTCACTATTGAAATGAAATGTCCTTGATATGTATAATTTTTTTTAACTTAAATTTAACTGATTTTACAAACCCATGATCACCAGTTGTGGAGTTTTTTTCAAGATTTTAAACATTTTAGCAGCATTTTCAGGCTGTCCAAATATAACTTGTTGATGGGAAGTAAACAAATGGTTTACTGCCTCATAGCGGGTTCCTTTAGTAGCCATAGAAACAATTTTCTTGCCATAAGTTCTCAAATGCATGTTATTCTTTTTTAAAGTGGCAAATATCGGCATTTTATCTTCCATTGATATAGAATTGGTGTGTAAGAATACAACCATCTTTGAGGTATTAAACCAATTCAAGCATTCTTGAGCTAAAATTCGTTCAAAAGGATTGTCGATTTCCACATTTTTCCTTTTCTCCCCCCGATCGCACAACATAACATCAGGCAGGGAGCTCTTTGGAGGGGTGTACCATGGTTTTGCTAGGTCAATCAATAGCTGCCTCTCAAAATGTGGCTTCTTCGGTTTCTGTATATTAATCTTTCCTCGAAATCGTCTCGCTAATATAAAGGGAGTTTTGACTTGCAGAAACCCTGTAAACAACACAATTAGCGCATTAAGAGATTATTTAAATATAATGAACGATTTTTTTATAGATCAGCACTTAAATAGTTTCACCTCTGTTCACTGATGCCATTCTTGAAATATTGTTTATTATTAAAAAATATTCCGAATACTAAATTAAACGTTTTTCATTGCACTATGTAAAGTAATTAATTTGTCATACATAACATAATCTATCAGAGAATCGGAGAAAAAAATAACCTGAGCTAAGCTAACCTAACCTAATCCTGTAACAGCTGTCATTGATGTCATTGCTCCGATATAACTTTCAAGCTTTTTTTACAATACCTTGAATAACATTTTCGATGCAAGTATTGCCAGTGTTTATTTTTTTCTTAAATTTATAGAAAACATACCGTTTCAACAGAAAATACAGAAATCGAGTTAATCCATAAAAATTATTATACAAGCACACAGAATGGTATAAAAAAAATAAAAAATATAAATAAATAAATAAAAATCATGGGACACTTGACACCAATTGACCTAGTCCCAAACTAAGCAAAGCTTGTACTATGGATACTATTTGTATGAAAAAGAACTGTTACAAATTTTACTCATATTATTATAAATTAAATATATCATAATAATAATTTGATCCTCTCAAATGTATTAAATGTATTGTAATATTGCATTTCTCTACAGTCACCAGCATTTAATATCTGCCACAGGGGAGCATGCATAAATATCTGACACGTCGTTCCGGCCCTAGGAATAAAGTAATATCAGATATTTCTGCACGCTTGTTGTTTCAGATATTTGTGCTGGCTGGTTACAGTACAACAGCAACAAACGAGTAAATATTTTTTTGGCGAAATACAATTTTTGTCATGGTAAGCTATATAAAAAAAATCTGACATTTGGCAGAATTGACAATGACAATGACAGCATATATATATTGTGTGAGGCTCACAAAAGTACACGCTCAAAGTACACGTGAATAAATTTGGTTTGAAACTTCGTGAAATTATAAATTAAGCGCCTTTTAGTTTCAAATCAAAGCCTTTCTAATTGTAATTATTTATTTTTATCAGTGTCTGGTAAATAAAACTGTATAAGTCAGATAAAGTGAGGTTAGTCTGGCAAGTTTAATAATTATTGATAACATTAATATTGCGCCATGTGTGGCAAGAAATTCTCATTCTAGATCTAGCCATTCGTAATAGCCACCTCTTAAAGTAATTTATCTGTAGTTTCAGAGACCACAATGAGAGGTACGCAAGATAATACTCCACCGTCGTCAATTGACGGTGACGAAATCGCGGGCATGGAGGACGAAGAGGGCGTGTTTTATTTAGACGAAATGGAAGAAGTGCAACTTGAAGACCTAGAAAGAGCACTGAATGAGCCAGAAGAAGAAGATGTAGACATGGAACCACCAGAAGATCTAGCAGCACTTGTTTTCTCTAAACATGTTGGGTCGGTATTTTGTAGTGACGTCCACCCTAGTGGAAAATTGGCTGCAACAGGTGGAGAAGATGACAAAGCATTTGTATGGTCAGTACAAACAGGCCAAGTGGTCATGGAATGTACAGGACATAAGGACTCTGTTATTTTTGCCGGATTCAGTTTTGATGGTGTTTATCTTGCTACAGTTGACATGTCTGGGCTGATCAAAGTGTGGAAATGTAATGTAGAGGACAATCAGCAAGAACCCTGGGCTGCTGTATTTGAGTATGAAGCAGAAGAATTGACATTTGGCTTGTGGCATTTTGGTGCCAGGGTACTCATATGTGGAGCTATCTCGGGAGATATTTATGTGCTTAAAATACCCTCAGGTGAAACAAAATTATTGCAAGGTCATAACACAAAAGTTGAGTGTGCTAAGGTAAGTTCAATCTATGTTATAGTTATATGAGTAACATTACTGATTGACTGATTTTGACAACTACAACCTTAAACAACTGGAGCTAAAAACATATTAATTTTATTCAATGAACAGTTTGTACTTTATAAAGTACATTCGACCATTATTCTTAGTGTAAATTGGTCCTTTATAAAGTACACGAGGACTCAGGAGGATAAAATATACCCTCACCAAATTTCACATCTGAAGACTTAGCGGAGAAGATTTTGGGACTTTATATGGATCTTGTGGGAATATCTGGATAAAAAGTTGCCTATGTGCTATTCCAAAGGTCCCGCTGTTTACATACCAAATCTCATCCAAATCTTTATAATCATTTTAGCATGAAGGAGTAATAAACACACATACAGGCAAACATGCACAAACTTTCCCATTTATAATAGTAGGAGCCTGCAATTGTCTGTGAAAATTAATTTGTCCTGACCCGTGGAAACTTCAATTTTGAAACAATTTCTAATTATGTCCATACAAAATTTTGCTACTACTTATAATATTAACCTTTATTTTTCAGATGTTCAAAGATGGTGTACGTTTGGTAGCAGGGTATGAAGATGGAGTTGTAAAGGTGTGGGATCTGAAGTCCAGTGCAGTTAGTTACCAAATTAATGCCGGTGTACACAATATGAGGGTGGCTGCTGTAGATACTCACCCTGAAAACAATCTATTGGTTTCTATTTCTAGTGATGGTAATTTAATTTTTAACCTACTGCTTTGCACACATAAACCATTAACTAATTTAGGTCTAGCAATTGAATTGAAATTTCAGGATTTTGCCAATATTTCTGTGAAAATTCCCAAACATTACATCATGAATTTCATTAATACTGCATAGAAATACTCACATTTTGATTTATAACATTAGTTAAAATAATATTTTGTTAAATAATTATTTAAATCTTATATTTTAAGGAGGCTTTAGAAAGAAAGTAAGAAAATACATTTATTTAGTTTTCTTTAGTACACCAAATGTGACTATGTCAGCTTCATAGCCTCATGGGGAGCCTCAGATATGTACACTACACAGTTATTACACTCTCCCTTGTACAGTCCCCATCAAATATTTCAGAGGTGGTCAAAGGTCCATACATGAACTCTAGTATCTCTTTTGGCTGTGTTTCTTGTTTTTTTTTTATCCCATCAAAGTGTCCCACTGCTGAGCAAAGGCCTCCACTTTTTTCCACCACTTGTGCCTGTCAAGAGCATGCTTCTGCCACTACTTGATATGCATCCTATTCAGCACATGGTTATAAAAATTTCAGTCAGTGATATTAATGTTGTTGTGATTGTTTCAGGAAAAGTGGTTTTGTCTACATCATTAGCAAGCGGAAAAATCGTAGGCCAACTACAAGCAAACGATGATTTAGAAACTGTTGCCTTTCCAGAGGACCCACAGTTAGGATACTTTGCCTTAGGTAAACCTCAAAAACTTGATTTATTTTAGGTCCATTACTAAAGATTAGCCGTGTCTCTTATCTCGAATTCCGATCATAAAATCCGCCAGATCATGAAATTCCTAGGCACATGAAACGCCGCTATTTTATGATATGTCTAAAAGTTGACCAGACGTAACATGATGTAACGTATTTGTCAATAATTATTATAGTATAGTAGTTAAGCAAGGAGAAGTATTAGGTACAATTGCGGCTACAACGCTCGAGTGAAGCGAGCTCGCCTCGGGAGCGGCCGGTTCACCGGGCAACGCCGGCGTTTCAACGCTGGGCCAAATTTCAGTTCTTAATCTACTACGCCATTGTTCGATCAAATATAGGATATCAATCTTCGAGATTATTTGGTGTCCTATTTAACTATTCAATATGGTTAATCGTCACTAGAATTACAAAATAAGGTATAGTACTTACGTGCTGCGGGCTGTACCACGCGACTTATCGTTCGATAGCTGGCCGCGTGTGTTGGAAATGGCTTTGGAGCTATTTGTTTTTTTTGTTTCTGTTTTTTTAGGCTTAAGTGCACATGTCTGACTGGGCCAGCTACATTGGAAGACTCGATGGTCAAATCTATCAAACACTCATATTCATTTATTCAAATTCATGCTCATTACATTACACTTCTACTGCTGTGCCCAGACTCTGGCTGCAAACGAGTTCTTGATGAACCTGTATATTTGTATTGCATCTTCCAACACCGGACAACGCAAAATAATATTCACTATCTCATTGAACAGAGGCCTCATGTTGGGGTAATAGGAGCATTACCAAGAGCACGAAAACCAGACACGTTTATTGCCTAATATTTCCCATTTTCCTCTATGCGTCGGAGAAATGGACTCTTCGTGAAACCGAGAAGAAGAAAGTAGACGCGTTGGAGATGTGGTGCTGGAGACAGATTAGAAATATCGTGGACAGAGTTTCGTACAAATGATTCCATATTAAAAGAACTCTGCATCAGACAGCGCCTATCAACCACAATGGAGTTACGCATTCTGACCTTCTTCGGCCATGTATCTCATCCCCATTTTCTACTCGGATTATCGAACTTGGAATCACAATCGTTTTAGCCAGTATTTAATGTCACACGGTATAGAATGAGATTGGAGAGAGAAAGCGATCGCGAGTGCCTGCACGTTAGACAATAAGGTCTCTGGCTCCCAATCAGTCAAATACCTCTTACGGCTATCCTCAGTTAGTACACATTCCACCAAAAAATGTACTAAGTCCTCAATCCTATTAAGATCCGTATTGTTAATAAAGAATTATTTCGTTTTCAGGTTCATTAAAAGGTGAAGTTGGCATATGGGACATAGGCAGACAAATGCTCCGCCATCAATGCACCAAGGCTGATGATGAATCAATCATAGGTGTCACCAAGATGATATGGGTGAAGGGCCATCTAGTGACAGGATGCCTGGATGGCTCAATCCGCGTGTACGAGGGTCGGTCCGGAGACAAGTGCCTCACATTAACTGGCCACAGATCGGAAGTACTCGACTTGTGCTATAACGCAACTGAAAACATTATTCTAACCACATCAGACGATGGCACCGCAAGGATATTTAAATATGAATTAAATAAAGATAGAGTATAATAGTTTTTTGTTTTTGTTTTTACCAGTATTATCACTAACTTCATTCAATGGCCGCTATTGTTAAGCTATCTACAAAATGTATTATTTATTCATCTTCTGTTTAAATTAAAGACAGTCAACTTTATTGTAATAATTTTATCGTTATCGTTGTCTCTTCCGTATTGCTTCTCAAAAGTCCACTTTCTGCTTTAGTTATTACAATAATCTACCTGTCTTGTAATATTACTATTCCTAGACGATTGGGTGCACTGTAGACAGTATGAATTTTACAACCGTCAACTATTTCCATCCTGACCCTAATCGCTTCATGCGCATCTTAGAGTGCAGTATATTATGTACCTTTCGTATTATTTTGTTACTTTTGCCTAAACTGTGTCGATAAGCGGACAGTAGCCAGTCGTTATAAAAAAGTGTTGTATTTATGACATTTTAATTTCAGATAGTAATATCTATCTATCGCACTGGGCCCGCGTGGGAACTATGGCCCAAGCCCTCTCATTCCGAGAGGAGGCCTGTGCCGAGCAGTGGGACGTATATAGGCTGAAATGATGATGATGATGAATATCTATCTTTAATATTTGTTGAGTTATTTATTGATATGCAGATTTATTTCTACTATCGACTATTTGTCCAGTGATTTCCATCCTGATGCAGGAGTACGCCAAGGTTATATAATTTCACCACTACTATTCAACATCTATACAGAGATGAAAATGAGCAGATAGAAACCCACGGGGCAAAGTTTTGTGACAGGTTGTGAGTTCCTGTATCGATAATCTCAATTATCGATGCTTGTTCCATATTAAATTATATTGACCGGATTACTCACGTATTAAATCGAGTTTAGCTCGACATGTTTCGGGTTATTTCGAAACCCTTCATCACTGGAGCACGCGACTCGGCGGCTGCCGCAACACGCGCACTACGCGCCACCGCTCTGATCGCGCGACTGTCCGACGAAACTAACTCAGGCGCACAACTACCCTCATTTTCAGTGATGAAGGGTTTCGAAATAACCCGAAACATGTCGAGCTAAACTCGATTTAATACGTGAGTAATCCGGTCAATATAATTTAATATGAGTGAGTCTCACGGTAGTTTCATGATCTTGTTCCATATTATACTAGTGATCACTCCCAGTTTTGCTTGTAAAAATCTGTTTTTACTAAAAGTGTAATAATTAAACAAAATAATAACGTAATTCTCTTCTTTTTATATAACGTTTTTTGACACTCATCTTAATTGTTTTTACTGTCCCATCTACAGATGTAAAAATAAACGATCAGGATTTATTCCAAATTTTCGGACGTTAAACGTCTCCGTCATGATCATGACTGATGAATCCATTTCAGATGGCTGAATGACAAATAAATCATTTAAAATATGCTTTGTGTGAACTTCATCCTCGTCATCAGAACAATACCTTAAAAAATACACATAATACTGGTGGCGATTACTAGTATATGTAACAAGCATCGATAATTGAGATTATCGATATATGAATTCGCTACCTGTCATAAAATTTTGCTCCGTGGATTCCTATGTCTGATAATGAGAATTGCCTTGGAAGACTGGACGGACGGGGTCGTAATTGGCGGTAGATGATCTCCAACTTGCGGTATGCGGATGACACGACCTTATTCGCAACTAGTGCTCTTCATATGAAAGATCTGCTGCATGAGATGGAAGCTACGAGCCGTGACTTTGGATTGAAAATAAATCACACAAAAACCAAAATGATGATGATCGACTGCGTCCATAAAAACTTACTATCACACACAGGGAATTGAGAGGTTGTTCAATCATAATAATTTACTTTGGGGCGTTAATATCCAACGAAGGCGGGTGCATAGACTAAATCAAGCGGCGCATGGCGATCGCTAGGTCTGCTATGGATAAAATGAAAAAGTTTTGGGGTAGGTAATAGGAGACCACGAAAACCAGACTCGTTTATTGTCTAATATTTCCCATTTTACTCTATACGTCGGAGTCATGGACTCTGTGAAAACGAGAAGAAGAAAGTTGACGCGTTAGAGATGTAGTGCTGGAGACAGATTCTAGGAATATCGTGGACAGTTTCGTACAAATTACTCCATATTAAAAGAACTTGGCAGGGCCGCAACTAACTCGGTCTACGACTGTACCCGGTAAACTGCAGTCCGCGACGAATGGCGCCGTATTAGGTACCTATCAAGATAATCATTCATCGTGATTCACAATGATGACCACGACCACTCTGGCAAGAGTGTACCGACTAAGAAGTACTATCATTCCGAGTTTTAAGCCCAGTTTAGACTTGCAAGAAAAATCGTGCAAGTTGCATTACATTCCGGCCACAGTACCTACACATAACTATATTGTGTTCCGGCGCTCGATTGGCCTCTACAAACTCGTTGGCTTTACGGCAATGTAGTGTAACTTGCATTATTTTTCTTGCAAGTCTAAACTCGGCTTTAGATTTGTATGTTTAAAAGTTATAGAGATAGAACGAAAACAAAAACGACGACACGACTGCCTTTAATTAATTAATTTAATTTAATTGTTATTATTTGTTGTAGTAGCAATAGGCATGGGTATATGTTATCTTCATCACCATCATCATCATCTCAGCCGTAGGACGTCCACTGTTGGACATAAGCCTCCGCCATATGTTATCTTATCTATGTATAAATGTATAAATTTCAGCCTTTTTACTATGGTTCTTGAGGTACGGCCCTGTGACAGACAGACAAAAGGACAGTTTGTCGCCCTTCGGGTACGGAACCCTAAAAATACAAACGTGCTTATTGTACTATTAGTAAGTACTGTCATTGACCTCCGTGCTCTCAAATGAATCGTTCATATCCTGTGTTAAGATGTACTACAATAGGTAGTATTGTTGATCTTAAAGGAGGCTGAGTACCTACCTATTAAACTATAAAGAACCCATGCTGAGTTATCACTTATCGGATAAAGATGACCAGTTATTGGTGAAAACTACGCTAATACACAGGCAAGGGGAACAAAAAAAGAGACAGATGAACCAAAACCAGTTGCTCAAACTTCGCAGAGAATTCACAAATTTGGACAGTCGCATCTAGTTTGAGCTTTACGACTCAGTGAAGACGACTGACTTCATTCGGGCAGCCGTTTGCTCATAAACCGTTTTGCATATTGAGTCACCTCCGTGCCGGCAGACGCCGCGGTTAGTGGGGTTACTGCTAACCTTAATGGAATAGTAAAGTAGGTGTGCGTAACGTTGAACGCCCGTCTCCTTGGCTGACGCGCTTGCTCAGTTCGTCAGCTAAACTAAATAAAGTTGTCCTACTCCTATTCGTAACTCGAAACGCGGAAATTTTAACTTAACGTCACTTAGGTAGAGCCGCATGTTAACCTCGATTTTCTGGATCGGGTTCAATATTAAGTTTTAATGTGTTGTATATTTTAACCTGAAAACATATAACAATGTGACTAAGTACGGCCTCTTTGGCATTTATTAAAGTTCGGCCCGTTATCAGCTGCTAAGCGCTGCTTGTATTTTATCAATTCATGGCGTTTTCATGGTGTTGCTCGCACGTGGTGGTTCCCGCCGCCGCTCATTCGCCGTCCGGCCTGCGCGGAGTGATGCAATGTTTGTCTGACGCTGCTCAGATTTTCAGCAAATCAACATTATGATTGTTTTGCCCGCGAGTTCATCTGTAACCCCATGTGCCGGGATTTACTGACAACAACTAGTGATTCTAATTAGATTAAAATTCGGCTTTTATTCAGTGCTCTATTTATTATTACAATTTGTAAAATGGCAAAAGTGTCGGCTTCTGAGGGACTTAAACCGAAGGCGATGGAGGTCGGAGAGAGTACTGAGGATGTGCAGGGAGGTGTACGGCTGAAGAAAGAATTAAGTCTGTCGAATGGGGTGGCCATAATTGTGGGGGTGATCGTAGGATCCGGCATTTTCGTCTCCCCAAACTTGGCTCTGAAATATGCAGGCTCTAAAGGCATGGCGCTTATTGTATGGATACTGTCTGGATGCCTCTCCATGATCGGAGCCCTGTGCTACGCGGAATTAGGTGAGTATTTAAAATTTAATTAACGTAGACATGCCTTATTTTTTTTTCGCGGTATATACTTTGGTAAAGGTACGTTGTAAATGATAACGTTTACGAACGATATAAAATGCACAGATTATAGAAATGACCTTTTATAGATCCAACGAAAACTCCTATAGTACCTACCTTCGTATTGTGCACCGAATATAAATTACTAAAATAACCACATTATTAAAACATTTTGTGGTTATTAAAACAACCACAAAATAGATAAGTAAGTAAGTAGTGCAAATGTGTCTTAGATAACAGATATTGTTTTTATTAATTTTATTTCATATGTTAGAATAAGTTATTTCAGAATTATATATTTAAATTACTGAAGTCCTTGACACTTAAGTAGGTAATCAGGTACTTTATACCTACATTATATTGCTCAAATCGAATTGATTTTTGCTGCAATTCCGAAATAGAGCTAGAAACTGAACTAAAAATTCAAATATACAAAAATATCCAGAGTAATATTAGTTATTCTGTGTATCCAGCTATCCAAGTACCAAATTTTATACAAACTCGTCCAGCCATTTTAGCGTGAAAGAGTAGATAGGTAACAAACACAATACACGCAAATTTTTAGATTTAGTAGGATTTAACAGGATAGGTGATTCATTGGATAATAAATACAAATGGAATTTTAAACGCTACAATAAACTGTATGGGTATTGCAACCAACAAGAGAATAAGATAGTATCCTAACCTACTTCACAAACGCGTTGCACCTGACCTAATAAGTAAACACTGCACTGCAGTAACCGAAAAGTACCAGTGGCGGCCTTACCCATTGCGAGGCTTCGGGGGCGGCAGGTCTTTGCGAGGCCCTTTTCAACCCTCGACGCAAAAAGAGGGGTGTTATAAGTTTGACCGCTATGTGTGTCTGTCTGTGGCACCGTAGCTCTTAAACAGGTGGACCGATTGGGATGCGGTTTTTTTTATTTGATAGCAGGTTTTCTAGCGATGGTTCTTAGATATGTTTCATCAGAATCAGTTTAGCCGTTTTTGAGATATTGAACTTTATCCTTCATGAAAAGTATGTAATGCGAAAATATAGTTGTTTTTTTTTTTTGCTTGGGTTGTTGCGCGATGCCCCTGCAAGAGCGAGGCCCCGGGCGATTGCCCTGTTCGCCACCCCCTAAGGCCGCCACTGAAAATTACCAGTCCACGCTGCTTGAGCTAAGCACATAAAACCGCAAACTGGACACTAGCTAAACAAAACTCTAATCATAAATTAAAATCAAGTTTATAAAGGCAAGGACCTAGTGTCTTTGCCCATTAAGGCGACTCAACCCAGAAAAAACCGGCCAAGAGCGTGTCAGACACGCCCAAGATAGGGCTCCGTAGCAGTAACGAGAAAATCAAGTACTTACAATTAGACTAGAAAAAAATAACTCCACTTTATGTCTGAGGAAGATACCGTAAAAAAATATTTCTGAAAATTAAATAAAAAAAACATTTTGTCGGTATAGTTGCTACAAAAGTAACCTACCTACATCCATGCAAAATTTTAGATTTCTAGCACTGACACTCTTAGTCTCTGAGCAAAATCGCGGAAGGACACGGACAGACAGACAGACACAGACATGGCGAAACTATAAGGGTTCTGTTTCTGCCATTTTGGCTACGGAACCCAAAAAACCACCAGCAACCCAGAAAACCACCAGCGCGGGCAGCGGGTTAGGCCGCGCCATGGAGCGCGTTTTCCCTGTTCATTGTGTATGCTGCCAGGTAGACACCGTGCGGTGAGCGTCTCGGACGCGCAATGCACAAAAAAATCGCTCACAGTGGCACGGCCGCGCCAGTGCTTGTGTTTAGAATCAAATTTATTATGTACCTAGCTATTTTACTTAAATGTGCGGTAACTAGAAACCATTGAAAGCAAATATGCTAAAGAAAATGCTAGAGCCGGGAATCGAACCAGTCCGAGCCGGAGGAGCTGTACTCCTACCTACCTGCCTACCTACACCATATCCAAGCTTCCATTTCACGGCAAAATTTCTCAAAGTATTCTCGAGACGGTTACTTGTTATTAAAGATAATTTACAAAAGGCGGTTTTATCGCTTAAAAGCGATCTCTTCCTGACAATTATTTTGGAATACTTGATTACATGTTTATAATTAAGAAAAAAAAATCAAAAGTAAGTGGCAAAAACACAAACACAGCAGAAGCAAAGAAAGGGCAGTAAGGAATACTCTCATATTGCGGTATTGATTCAATATCACTACGAACTACTCCTGGGGATGTAGAGCTGAGGATCTAAGTAGGCAGTGGCGTGCCATGGGAGAGGCCTACGAGTATGTCCAGCAGAGAACTGATACAGGCCATTCAAACCAAATAAATGAAAAAATATAAAGAAATTACTGGCACTTGAGGTATTTCAACTTAGGCCTCTAGGTTGGCAACGCGTCTGCAATACCCCTAGTGTTGCAAATGTTTATGGGCGGTGGAGATTTCTTACCACCAGGAGACACTTGCTCGTTTGCCTTCCAGTCAAAAAAAAAAACAGGCAGGTTTTGTTACGAAAAATCAGTGAGGAACATCGCATTTTGCTCACTCCGTAAGTAAGTAAATCTTTATTTGCTAGAATACGTTTACAAGAACTTAAGTAATTAAGTTACAGTCGCAGTGAGACCAACTAGCTTCTTAATTATTATTTTTTTAAATGCTGAGGGCACATGCAGGGTCCACACTCACTTAATTCCAAATATTTGAACTTGACTTTGATCTGTCATTTTCACTTCAATATGAAAAAATCGAGAGATGTGTGTAGGTAGGGCTAATAATTTTTAGGCATAACAAAAAATTTAACCGAATACAAAAAACCATGAAAATAATTTTTACCTGCTTTGTCTACGTAGCTATGAACAAGTCGTAATTCCGCGTTACTAAGCATGAAATATATAGATAGAGATGGATTTATTTCTTTAAAAATTATACATCACATTTTAGATGCCAAAAATATAAGGACTCCGCTCTTTGTATGTCTGTCTGTCCGTCCGTCTGTCACAGGGCTCTGTCTCTTGAGTCCTAATAGTTAAACACTTGAAATTTTCACAGATTATGTATTAACTGCGGCCGCTATAATAACAAATATTAAAAGCCTTAGAGCAACACGGGCTTCCTACGGTTTACCTATTTAATACTCGTAATGTTTCAGTTCATCACCCATATATCCTTCCTGCTTAATGGGATAAATTCCAAAATTTATCGATATTCCTGTATCGACAATCATTGGGGCAACCTTGTAGACGTCGAAAACGTGTCAATGTTATATTTTTGGATTATTTATTTATTTATGTGTTTACGCCGTCATTATAGTCCGTTGGAAGTTTTGTTTTTGCATGTAAGCGTGCGGAACTGCAATTGTGTGCACATTTCCCCCTGTAACAAACGCCGGAACTATTTTAATAGTAATGTATCTCTAAGGCTACTATCTTAGGAAGCCAGTGTTGCTCCAAGCAAAAAGCAGAATAAAATTTTCAAGAGCAAATGTACCAGTTACTCCGAAATAAATCGAAATTACCATAGGAGTTCCTACAATATTTGAAGAGTTCCCTCGATTTCCTTAGGATTGGATCATCAGATCCTGATATGGTGCTTATGGTGGTGATGGTGGTGGTTTAATTATAAAAGCATTCCTAAAGTAACGAAAAAAAATTTTTTGTTCTTAAATGGCTGAGTTCTGAGGTAACAAACATAAAATAAATACAACCGAATTAATAATCTCCTCCTTTTTTCGAAGTCGGTTAAAAAAGCAACAGTACCAAACTCTCGCACTTTACAATAACCTAAAAAAAACTGTTATACTTTTTTTTTGTTGACCAATATTTTCGATGTCTATGACCAAAGTGCTTAGAATTCTTGTAAGTATTTATAGGAGAGTCTGATAACCATAAAAGTGAGTAACGTGTCCTTTACACTTTGGCAAAAAGCGTCCAGTAGTCCCTTACGGCTACATCTTAAAAAAAATAGGGATTTAGACCGTAAAGGTCACTTTCATATAAGTAAAGTAACGCAATTTTGGGGTGTATAGCTCACTATAACTTACTAAACGATACCGTGGGGCTCAAAGGGCGTAAAAGGACATGTGGGAATATGTCTTTACGGCCTTTGATCCCCAAAGTATCGAAATACTTGTTATTTTCTGTAGATTATGTACGGCTAATTCATAATATTATTTTAATGGACTCATTTTTACGAGGGTTTTGGTAATAAAAATCGTCTATTTATAGATATCTGTCAAAACACTTATACACGTCCTAAAATACACGACAGTCGAACGACTCTGGGCGTGTTCTCCACTCAAGCAAGAATACAAAAGATCAATTCAATCTGCTACTTGCAGGTCGCTTTCAAAGCAAATAAAATGTAGGGCTATTACTATTACTACAAAGCGGGAAAGTTATGTTCTTGAAACATTATTTTCATTATTTAAAATAGATAGGTACTTAGGCTAAAATCTGATTAAGTAGGTACTGTTCAGTAAAGTGCTCAACCAGGTGCTTACAGGACATAATTGAAGGTATTTCTATATTCGAACAAAAACTAAAAAATTTCAAATCCTCCTTTTTTTGAATTCTATTAAAAATACAACCTAAAGCTACGAAGGTTGAACCGTTTTAAAATGAAAATTTCAATAACTTTTTTTTTTTCTTAATGATCTTCTATGATATGACCCTGAAGATGATTTAGAGTGTCTGCCGAATTCCTAGTCTCTACCCCTAGTATCTTAGGATGTATGTGTTGTCTGAATCGATTAGTGTACCTAAAACATTCTCTTTATTTGTTATCCCGTAGGAATTATGAAAAATCCTGAAAACAGTTTTTAGTTTTTATAGCTCTACCTTCGTGGATCGTGGCTCTACCTAAGTACTTGAATGCCAAATTTGAAGTCACTAATAGAATACTTACAAAATTATATTTAGTTACAAAGATAGAGTCACTTTGAATGGAAGACATAAATCCCTTTATTTCCCAGTCAGTGATAATTTCGAAAAAAAAAACTGAGAGCACCGCTATAATCTTCGAGGAATATGTGTACCAAATTAATGTACGATTGGATAATGTACGACCTGATAATTCGTGTCATAATGCAAATTACATGAGGCCATGAATTATCAGGTCCTGCATTAAAATTTACTGTCGTGACACTCGTAACATTGCAGATCGGCAAATATCCGGTCGTACGACGTAACCGCACTCGGCGAAAGATATGAGTATACTTAACGCTAACAAATATTTGCACTCAATTTTACAATTTCTCAATCTAAAAATGGTTTCCAAAAACCTGCATATCTCCATTTTACATACCGTAGTGAGCCATATAGTAGTGAGTTATCATATTTTTTACTTAAATATTTTATTGTACTCGCCACTTTTCCGCGAATTTAATGAGTTTCCGTTTCGCTGCGTAATACGCACGGTACAGTCAACTACAAAACGATCGATACGGTCAAAGTTACAAAAATATGTATACACGACTTTATCGGCTTAACATTTAGGTCGCGTAGGGTTACATTATTTTTGTAACTTTGGCTGTATCGATATTTCGGTATGTTTGTAGTCGACTGTACGTACCCCGGCCGCTGATGGTTATGGCACAGCCTTTTAATTTGCTTCCGACGGATTGTACAGTGAAACAATAAATGATTACATTGCTGTCATTACTTAAGTTAGCTCCACCAAATATCTAGGTGTTGTGATTGACTCATATCTTACTTTATTTTACTTACCCAGCATATTGAGACAATCGCTAACAGGATTCGCAAGCTTACGTTTATATTTAAAAAACTTCGCTATGTAGCTAACAGGAAAATGATTAATCAAATTTATTTATGTACCTCAGTGTCAATCCCTTCTAACATACCTACTGCATTTCACCTTGGGGCGGCGCAGCGAAAACCGCGCTAAGACCTCAAAGTGCGGTCTTAACGGTCTTTCCCGTCCTGGCCTTTCCTGTTTCCGACAGTGGAACTGTATCAATCTTGCAAAGTACTTACCGTGCGACAACTTATATCATATTATCACTTAGTACTCTGAAACAGCATAATTCAGCTCCGTACAAATCGTACAATCCTAATGTTAACAACAAAAGGAGCAAGGACATGGATTTTTTTTTATTCCTAAAAGCACTTCTCATACTTTCACGCATAAATTCTATCCTTTTTAAGGACCTTATTTGTACAATGAAATTACTATTTATGACTTAAACCATAAAATATGCAAAGTTAAAGTAACTGCGAAGTCTATCACTGAAAATCTGCTGACGATTTCGAGGTGAAGGCGACTGCTTTGTCGCCAGATTTTTCTTTGTTTATTTTGTTATTTGATACTTGATCATATAGTTTAAGTAACATAACAACTAAGTATTATGTTATAAGATATTGTAATGCGATATTATTATTATAATGCTCGAGTAAGATTATAATTTGCACCAACTTCAGACTGGTAAAGAATTATTTTCATGGTTTTTTTGTAGTCAGTTCAATTTTTTGTTATAAAATTTTGAATTATAATTATTCTGAATAACTCAAGAAACTCTTCGTGACTCTACTAAAGACAAATAAAGTGCTAGCGAGCCAAGAGTTTCTTGAGTTATTCAGAATATAATACACTCCTATTTAGGACGATAAATGGGTCCTTAAACACCAGAAAATAATCTTGATTACTAGATTGCTTTTTCCGATGCAGATGTTCATTATTGAGAAGTCCTGGTGCTTCACCACCTGTTCCATTTTACCATAATGCTTTACGAGGATCATAAATTGCTTAGCAACTATGTTAAAATAATTGAAATTCAACCCGTGAAATACTTGTTATAGAGTAGTAATTCCGATGGTCAACTGGGTCTTTCATCATCAGTTCCACTTCCCCAAATAATGATTTTCAAGAGCAAATGCACGAGTTACTATTAAATAGCTATATCCAATTTACCATAGGCGTCCGTACAATATTTGAAGAGTTCCCTCGATTTCCTTAAGATCCAATAATTAGATCCTGATTTGGTGCTTATGGAATCTATCTAACATTAGTAAAGTTTGTACCAAAATCCGTCCGTACCAAAAGAAGAATGCAAAAAAAAAAATTTTCAAAACAGTTAATAACGGAGCCCTGATGTAACAAACATAAAAAAACGAATTGAGAACCTCCTCCTTTTTTGAAGTCGGTTAAAATTTAATGACAGCAAATTCCTACACGACAAAACCAAAAACAAAATACCTGACGACTTTACCCACGACGACTATCCATTGATCAAGATCGTTGAAGTAACTGGAATGGTTATTTTCTTCAAATATTCGTGCTTTGGAAAATTAAGCTAGTTTTAATTATTAGGTATTGTATGAAGCCTGATTAAATTGTCGGTTTAATTAATCGTTTCTATTATAGACAGCTCAGTATACCCGTTATAGGTATATACTTCCGCAAAAGTCACGAGTATAAACAAACAAACAAACGATATCTGTAGCTTTATCCCATTATTTTTATCATTTAAACCCATGAATCGAGTATGAAAAGAAAGTACACATTTATCAAGATCGATCATGGTATAAAAATGCGTCATTCGAGATATCGTTACATATTACGGTCAAATAATCGTGAACGTGAGCTACTAAGGTAATAAACACGATCAATACTACACAAGGCAAAGAATTCCGTAACCGTAAAATATACACAATCGATATTTGTTAACAGTTTTCTACCAGCATTTTACTGGCACTCCTCCGAAAATGGCAAGGGGCGAGTTTGATGGTAAAGTTAACCTTACCGTGAATTTAGAGGGAAAAATCTTAATTGACAATCAAAGAATGAACTGATCTAAATTACCCAC
Organism: Choristoneura rosaceana; assembly: GCA_037349165.1. Classification (NCBI taxonomy): domain Eukaryota; kingdom Metazoa; phylum Arthropoda; class Insecta; order Lepidoptera; family Tortricidae; genus Choristoneura; species Choristoneura rosaceana. Next base: position 872,696 of record JAZBNJ010000055.1, on the reverse strand, counting down.
AGTCACTGGGATGGATTTATAAATTGCTTAATTAAATGCATCCCTTTCTTCAACTTTAAGTAAATTTGTCTCAGTTCCGAATTCAAGTGCGCGTCTTGACCAGCTAGGAGAAACTCTTGTATTATATATCTATCTACGTATATTTAAGCACCTATTACGAATAGAGTGCCGGTCATTTTGAACCGTCTGACAGTTCATGTCAATGTGTCACTCAGCTAATATAAGAATGTACTTTTCTTTTCATCGCTATATTAGGATCTGTCCACATGATCGATTGCATATACTTTGTAACCAGCTGTTTTCCGTATTATGTATTTCCATATTATACAAAATACCAAAGGATACAGAAATATACTACCATCCTAGCACTGACAGTCTCTAAGCTAAGCCACAGACAGACGAACGGATAGACATGGCGAAATTATAAGGGCACCTTATACTACTAAGGACTGCGGAAACCTAAAAACAACCAACTATTCATTGGCATTAGTTTTAGGCATTTAGATAAAATAAAATAAAATTTGCTATGTAGACTGTACGCTGGTCAAATTTATCTATTCTTGGAGGAGCGGGGTCTCCTGACACAGGTGCCTTACGGTACCTACTAGGAGGTCCCAACCTTAACTAATGTAATCCAACAGTTATATCAATAAAAGCATTATTCATGGTTACCTTTTACTTCCAGGAACAATGATTCCCAAGTCGGGCGGCGAATACGCGTACATCGGTGAAGCGTTTGGTCCTTTGCCGTCCTTCCTATTTCTGTGGGTGGCACTGTTCATCCTGGCTCCTACGGCCAACGCCATCACAGCGTTGACTTTCGCACAGAACATCTTACAGCCGCTGTGGCCGGCCTGCGAAGCCCCGGATTCTGCCGTCAGTCTTATAGCTGCACTGCTCACGTGTAAGTGTCGTCTATTTTAATTTATTTAGGTACTTAAATGTGCCCAATTAATTAATATCGTTATAATATTAATTTCGTTAAGAAGTCGTTTACACAAAATAAATAGTAAGGTACAAATTTATTTATGCATACAGTCTCAGGCTTTTGTATTCCTTGAATCTCAATCTTATGTATATATGTAGTACCTACCAACCCACTCAAGCTAACGGTATTTAATTTTATTAGAGAGTACGACGGATGGTATGATAAAAACTTAAAATTTCGAAGTATTCCCTCAATGTAACAGGCATCTCAGAATGCAAACTTCGAGGAACTTCATATGCAGCCTTTTAACTTTTGAAGATGGGTTTTTTTTAAGTAGATGTCTTACCCGGAATTTATTAACAAAAACGTTAGTTAAAACCCTGACATGATAAGTCATGTGTTTATAAACAACGTATAGGCATGCAGAATCCATCACATATTGAACACGTTTGCTGAATGCCATTCTCAAAAAGGAACGGTACCTGTTCGTAAACTAGTTCATCCACATAACATTTAAGTACCGGTAATTTGATCTGCGTGCTCCTTTAAGAAGTACCTATCACAAAACCCGACTGCTATAATAATACATACCTATATACAGTTTCTCAAACAAGCTTTATATACACATAATAATGCATATCTTAACTGCATTCCCAGAAACGCAACAGCAAAAGCAATTTAACTTTTTTCGATTTTGAGTACAGGGCACTTTGTCATTACCCCATACTGCGAACTGGTTGAACTCGCCTTATTATGTTCGGACCTTTTGTTGGGATGGGGTGGCAGTATGAATAATTTATGATGTCTGAAACATGTGCAATATGCATGGTATTTGATTAAGCAATGCTGATAAGATTTACAACAAAACCTTCGTTTATTTAGATACTTTACAGCCTGTTATTATATTAATTTGAACGCAATGTGGCGGTTAACAAGAATTTTATCTGTTGTGGTAATATCTGAATGTTGATAATTAAAAAAAAATACAACCGAATTGATATGAGGCTGATTTTCGGTACTTAAATATTTGGCAAAAAACTTTAATTTATTTTTATAATCAGGAAAACCCTTAATAGATTAGCAAATTATTTTGCTAAAATAATAGCTTTTACCTATTGAAAATGGGGCATTCATTAAATACGTATGATATATTATAGGTAATTCAATGTAGGTCAATTCTTCACTTTCTTACCAATGACGTATTTAAGTTGGAGCAATTTAGCTTTCACTGCTTCGGTCATTAACATCTAAGTTTTCGTGTGTTGCCAAAGTTCGCGAACTAGGCGAGCGAAAAAGCTCGCCGATCTACTAGTTGGCGAACTTGCACGTAAGTTCATTTTGCACTAAAAGATAGGAATATTTGTTGTCCACGATAAATAAACGCTTGCGTGTGCTAGTACAGTCACCAGCACCAATATCTGACAACAATCGTGCACAAATATCTGATACGACTCTATTTCTAGGGCCGGAAGGACGTGTCAGATATTTTTGCACGCTCCGCTATGGCAAATATTAATGCTGGTGACTGTGCCAATCTAGGTAAAATATAATCCATATCCATACTTAAATGCGATAGTGTGTGTGTTTGTATGTTTGTTTGTCCGTCTTTCACGCCGAAACGGAGCGACAGATCGACGTGATTTTAGGCATAATTACAGTTTATGGGCCAGAGACTGCCACAGGTTACTTTTATTCCGGAAAATGCACAGTTCCCGAGGGAATAGCGCGCGATAGCCAAATTTCACGCGGGCGAAGCCGCAGACAAAAGCTAGACTAGTTTAAATTTATACTAGTACAGAATAATTCTAAAGAAATTACCAAGGAACAAAGCTTAGCGGATGCAGCCGGTCCTAAAGTGACATGACGAAGTATCGCTCTTCGTCAAACAAGACTGGCCGAAGCCGTGGCCGCGTCTTTATAGCGCGGTGGCGCGGTCGCGGTCGCCGGCGCAGATTGCGCCTGACAGGATAATGAGAGCTTCCTCCCGCATCGCTGCGACATACACTTGTGCGGAATTATCTTGGCGAACACACACCATTGCGTAATGGCACTTATTATCTGGGCACAAAACGCTGCCCTAACGGGTGTGAAGTGGTCGCTCATCGTTTAGTATAACAACCGCCGAACAACAGATGTGGGTCAAAATACCTAGAAGCTAAAGTGGAACTATAAGTAGTTTGCTTGTCTATTATTGGGTCAAAATGTAGGACATAGGAGTCCTTAGACCTACACAATTTAGCAACCCTACAAATCCACATCGAGAAAGATCTTGTTTTTTTTTGTGTCTACGCTTATTAAAACTTCCAATTATTTGCTAATTGCAATCAAAATCATATGTAACTCAAACTTATGTTCCTCGTCGGGAACCGTGAACATTACATTTCAATATTTATTTTATTACATCTTTATGCACAATACTGAACAAATAGGCTTTTAACTCAATTAATTCAAAATTATACTTTTTTATCCTGAAAATTTAAAAAGTTTAATAAATTTTGATGAATGACTATATAATGTTGTACCCTACGAGATTTTTTTTTATCGCGATGTAGGTATTAATCCTTTAAATTCTCCTAATTGCAGGTTTTCTCACGGTTATCAACTGCTACGACGTGAAATGGGTCACACGGCTGCAGGACTCCTTCACAGCCGCAAAGATCCTGGCCCTGCTGCTGATATTCTTCGCCAGCCTATGGCACCTGTTCCACGGCCATACAGAAAACCTCCAGTCGATGATGGAAGGGACGAAAACATCGCCCAGCGCTATTGCCATCGCGTTCTATTCAGGCCTCTTCTCGTACTCTGGATGGAATTACCTTAATTTTGTGACTGAGGAACTGAAAAATCCTTTCAGGTAGGCACTATTGAACCAACTGAATTGTGACCCACTGTAGAACCTTTTCGAAGAAAAAGTCATAGTGATATCGCATTGCTTAACAAGGGAATTCATTATGATACTTACCTACTACGAGAGCGTTCTACGGTGGGTCAGGTCAGGAATTAAATTGTTCGACTGTACATCTCTATTGTTAATTTTTTAATGTAAGAAAACGTCTGATGTAGAATTAATTTAAGTGTATTTATTGTTATTTTATTTACTAAATATCATCTTTAAATAACTTTTTCAGAAACCTTCCCCGAGCTATCTGCATATCAATGCCAGTGGTGACCATAGTGTACGCGCTAACCAATGTGGCATTCTTCGCTGTGCTGTCCAACGCTGAGATCCTGTCTTCAACAGCCGTCGCCATTACCTTCAGCGAGAAAATACTGGGTTCCTGGGGATGGATCATGTCAATATTCGTCGCTCTCTGCACGTTTGGGTCCTTAAATGGAGCGATATATGCGTCATCACGATTGTTCTTTGTCGGAGCCAGGAACGGACATTTGCCGCTGGCAATATCGCTGATTGATATCAAAAGGTTAACACCAGTGCCATCGCTTATATTTATGGTAAGGTTCTTTTGTTTTAATAAATCCTAAGCATTCTTTTAGACAAATGAAAATATAAACTAGATATAACTCTGCTTTTTTGCGAATCAAATTAATATCAAGCGCAGCGTAGAGTCCCTGTTATTTAATATGCGACAAAACACTTCAAATCACGGGAAAACGAGTAGGTACCTACCTACACCAAAACATTTTTTAAATGAAATTAAAAAAAAATTGGCGTGTTTCGGAACACAAAAAATTGGAAAAACTTTGCGTTTAAGATACGCATAGCACTACAAAGTGCGAACACGCGTTAGTGTTACCAATCAGCGCCCACTCTTAAGTCTCAATTAACGCATCCATTAGAACGGAAAAATGTGATCGCGTTTGATACGGTCATAAGAGAAAGTAAATGAGTAGGTATGGATAATAGAAAAATGCAATTTGTTGCCAGCACGAGAGCAGTGTGGCCAACTTAGTGGAATTTCCTCTAAAAGGGATAGGGATAAGTTTAAACTCATTCCCTCTCCTTCAACAAAAAAAAATAGTGGCTGCATTGTTGCTTTTATTTTCGTTAATTTTGTCAAAACTCGTGAATTGTTGTGTACTAGACCTTACCTGCGGTTTCGCACGCGTAATTAGTACGTACATTGGATCAGATTTCATTAATTTTACATATACAATATCCGCACCAAACTTGTCCTATAAAGTAAGGAAAATGGAAAAAGCCCATAACATCAACTTGACTATGAAAATTTGATTAACGCGCATTCACCTCATTAACTTAGATGAAGGGAGTCACTTAAATATTTAACGATGTTATTTAACGAAGTAATTGTTAATTGAAATTGTCAATTTCTTTTGCCACAGAAATATCTGGGAAATTGAAATGCATCAAGATTATGCTTTGATTACGTTCGACTATTAGTAATGCACGTGTTATCAGCGTCGCGAAATGCCTAGGTAGGTACCTACCTATAACATAGACCTACACTAATTTACACTAAGAATAATGTAGAGGTAAATTTAAAGTGCAGGGTCGTTTGTTTTTGTTTGTTCTTATATAGAGGTACCCCTCTACAAGATAGATGCGAATTAAATAACTGAAAACATTAGACACCCCAAAAGTAATTTTTCATTTTGAGCATTTATTTCCAAAAATATTCGTGTGTTTTGCCAAGTCAGTAACTCTACTTGGTTTCTAATTCTGCACTTCACTATTCCAAATAAACAAAGCTTCAATTTACTGTTCAGAAAAGCGCGGAATTATGGTTTCTGTGATAAGCCAATTTGTGTTATTTTTGTGATATGTTTATAACTAAATGAGCCAATCGCGAGTCAGACTGCAAAGTCAAACAGACCACAGATACTAACGCCATCTATCCAATTGCCGTCAATTCAAGAAACCCTTATTTTTGTAAGTTGCGGTATGGTATGGCTGTAAAGCAAGAATAGTGTAGGTACCTACAGCTACTTTTGACGCTGGCAATACTTGCGTGAAAGATATTTTCTCAGATTTTGTGGATTAAGTTCGTTTCTTGCGGAATATTTGCCATGCACCACGATATAACTGTGGAATCAGCTTGCAGAATCAGTATTTGTGGACCAATACAACTTGAGGATCTTCAAAATACGAGCCTATTTACTAATGAGTAGGCTGAGAAATGTCTCAGAGGGCCGACAGGGCATCCGTAATTCAGCTTATGTTATGGATGTCCACGGGCAGCGCTCATTGCTTTCCACCATGTGGCCCGCCTGCTCGTTTACCCCCCTATCATATGTATATAAAAAAAAAATTCTACAGACAGGTACAGGGTAACAAAATTTTAGATCACTTCATGTCACCTGTTGCAGAATAGTAGATATATGAGAGTATAGGTACTAAAATCTTCATTGTAGTAAATACTTATAAATGTTTTGTTGTATACATGATAAAATACACTATGTAAAAATAAAATAGCGGCCGGCCATGGCGTCTATCGTTGCAGAAAAGGAAATTGTTAAGTTTATCGCCGGAAGAGTATATGTTCACAAATAGATAGTAGGTATTGCTAATGTTAAAATTAATAGATATACCTACACAAGGCATATGAGAATTATTCAGTTTCTTCGACTGTAGAACCAGCATTAAATGTAGCAAAATTTCTATATATACCTCGTCTCTTAGGAAGATCCAGTAATATAAATATATATACCCAATCTGTTATTTGATAATGACAAAAGTTTATTAAATTATCCAATCGCTAATGCTTTTTCTTTCCAGTGCTTGATGACACTAGTACTGCTAATCTGGAACAACGTGGAGGCCTTGCTGGTGGTGGTGACGTCGATGGAGGCACTATGCGTGACCAGCAGCGTCACGGGGCTGCTGTGGATGCGGTACTCCAAGCCGAACCTCAAGCGCCCCATCCGCGTCAACCTCGCCCTGCCCTGCGCATTCTTCGTCATCTGCATCTTCCTCGTGATACTCTCCTGCTTCACACACCCCGTGGAACTCGGCATCGGCATCTCCTTCACCTTACTTGGCATCCCCGTCTACTTCATATTCATCAAATGGGAAAACAAACCCATGTGGCTCCAAACAGCCTGCCATAGCTTCAACACGTTCATTTCAAAACTATTCATCTGCCTACCAGAGGACTCTAAAGAATTATGATCAAATTTTGACCAGTGTGTGAGAATTATTTGTAAGTGTACTTGTGTTGTTCTTATTTAAATGTGTTATTTATTTTATGCTTTTATACATAGATTTGTATGCTTATTTATATAGGGTTAAGTCGGCACATTCCGTCAATTACAAATTGACAATAATTTGGTACGCTTGTGATAGGTTACTTTGTTGTTATAAGACGATATGAATGGAACCTATACCTGAATAAATGAAATTTGACGTTAACTCTGTCCGTCCTTTTCATTCGCCATTATTTAACCAGATGTTTTGGTAGACTAGGCATGAACGTCACACCTTATTTTAAGTTTTTAATATGCCTTTTGCGTTATTTTAGTAAATAAATAATGGCAAGTAATTAAATTATGGAGCCATCTATTGTTAGTTTCATGTCGAGCTAGCGAATCGTCGTTTATAGGTAGGTACAGACAGACCTACCCGCTTCACGTACCTACATTTGTATTTGTACCTACAATGTATGTATGTATGTATGTACAGTCAACGTCATAAATAAGTGATCATTTCTGTACCTTGTCGCTTTCAGTCGTTACACAATTTCGTAAGTATGGCTTTTCAAACATGACGTTAAAGTGACAAGGTAAAAAGTGATCACTTATTTATGACGTTGACTGTACCTATAGTCTAGTATGGGTATGGGACGAATACCGTAGATAGGATACCTGTTTCAACAAATGACTGGACCCGGGGTTACCAATCTTTTGAATACCGCGGCTCCTTAATAACCCCATCATCTGCTGAAATGTTCTGGATACTTACCTACGTTTTAAATCATATACATATATTATCTAGTGGAGGTACGTGTATAATACGTCTTCAATAGTAAATATCGCTAACTGAATTCTGGAAAACTATCGTGCCTCTGATAATATTCTCAGTATCAATTCGTATATCTAAAATGTTAAATTCTGTAAACTTAATTACTCACGTAAACATGTTTATGTGATTTTATCTAACTCACACTAAGTTTGAAATGTGATTTCATTAGGGTGAAGACACATCAATCAGCATCGAATCGTATTTAGCTGAATGATTTTGGACACACTAACGCATCGCAAGTTAAAGTGTGCTGTTACATGTTTTCAGGTGCTAAATTATGCTATTGCAGGATTTTATCTGCTAAAGGACACCAACACCGCAGTTGAAGTTGAAAACCGTTATGGGTAGGTTAACTATAAACTATAAGCGTTATTGTCCTAGCGTGTATTCTAGAAGCAATTAAAAAGAAAAAAAGCAAAAGGCGAAAGACGTATGGATTAGTCCACTATGGAAAACTAGGGTTATCAATGGAAGTTTTGTAACACTTGTGGCGGATTAAAAGAAATATCCTTCCCAATTTAAAAGTTATTCTCGTATGACGATTGAAGAATTTAAAAAACGGAACCGGAAACGGAAAAAAAAATCAGGATGCAGTAAGTAAGTATATCAAACTTATAAGGGAAACTATGAGGGTTAAGTTTTCTTGAGAATTATTAATAGTTTAAGAGTAATTAGCAACATAAGGTATAAAATTTGAAATATTCCGTACAAAATACGAAATTCTTAGAAAAATATATAATGATAATGGCTACGGAACCCTATTTCGGGCGTGTTCGACAACTTTTGGCCGGTTTTTTTCTAACATGATTCAAATGATCAGTAGTTTATGTGATTTCATTTTTTTTCAAGTTACCGCCTTGTAAAGTTAATAATAATCATGTGTCATTTGAATCATTTACCTAGAACAAATGAAGTATAGATGATTTATATATCTAAGCAAAATTACAGCTTCCTATTGTATTTTTCACCTATGATGAGTTCTGTGACATTTGAAAATTTTCCGAATTACGCATACTATGTTCGCAAAATATATTTTTAAAATAATTTCTATTTTGAAACAATAATAATCAAAAAAATGTAAAACTGTTCTTTTTAAAAATATATAGCAATATCAGTGCCTGTTAAATAGCCTCCATCGAATACGATAGAAAAATATTTATTTTTTTAAATGACGCAATGTGTGAAACGGAACAGAGTAGTGACGTGACACAACATTATCGGCAATGGAGGCTATCGCGAATGAATTTTCCGCTAGAGGCGCTAGTGTAGCGTGAGGTCAACGAAATGTCAAATCTCATAGTTTTTGGGTGAGTTACGCGGGTTTATTTGTAATTAGAATAATTTTGTAAATATTTTGCATTATCTGAAATTAATTATTGCTATTATGCGATAAGGGGCAATGAACGTCTGTAATTTGAGACAGTTTTGTCTTTCGAAAACTTTTGTCCTCCCTTTTTTCCGAACAAAACGGGATTATGCAATACTGTGTTGCTCGATATGTTTATGGTACTGTTTTACGATGTATTAAATATGATTTTAATCTAAACTTTGTTTTCACGGCCGTTATAACAAACTTTTAAAAACCTTACGCAACAGTGGCGCCATCTAGTGAGAGAAAAAACGATAGCCCTCATTGCAGCGGTTCATTATTCGATAACAGTGAACTAAGATATTTTATATTTTTAAACAAAACTTGCAAGATTTTGTAAACGCGGCTATTTGGGACGCGGCCGCAACCACATTGTGCCTCTTGTGCGACGTACGAGTGCGTCTGCCGTGTATACGAGTTGAGTTTCCGTTGCATTTTCTTTGCATTGAATTTATTATTGTTCATTTCTATTATTATTGTTGTTGACTTTTGTTACCTACTGTTTCTCGTTTAGTTTGTTGTTATTTTTTTGGCAAAATGCTGAAACGGTCCAAAAAAAGACTGTTTTGAACTCCCAGAGTCGGGAGTTTGTAATTCGTTGGTGGTATTACTTCGAGCGAGAACGAGAAAACGGTGGCCCGGTGGGCGGAAAACTGGAAAAATATATATATATATTTTAATATAATGAAACTTTTCCAAAAATAAGCACTAATAACTCTTAGAAAAATCTATGGTTCACTCGATCAATGATGCATCCCTAAAACTGTCAAACTCGAAACGTCACAGAACTCATCTTAGGTGAAAAATAGTCTAGCACTAACAGTATCTAAGCTGAGCTGCGGACAGACGAATTGACGGACGGACATTGCAGAACTATAACGGTTCCTTATCCTTATAGACCTACGGAACCTTAAAAATGACCATTGTTTGATCGGCATGCGAATAAAATCAAATGACCTCTTGCATAAAAAACCGTGCAGTTCCGGTGCAGGTATACAACAATGTAAATGAATGTACAGAAATATTACAATGAATCATGTAGGTAGGTATCATGTGGGCGGGATGCATAAACTTTGTAATTATATAACGATCATTAATAATTTTGTATAAAAATGCAAAAATATGACTTACGTAAGCAGGATCTAAAAGTGACCGTCTAGCCTAAAGAATGGTGTCCAATGGTTTTGCTATTTAAATAATGTAGGGGTAAGTGGCGTGGAGTAAACTTTTTTGTTAGGCAACCCGGAAGTTACATTGGTTCATTACTATTTTGCATAAAATCGAATGTCATACTTTCGTTTCGCATAACAACCTTGAGCGGAATCATCATATCCTGAATTACTTTTTACCTACATATTTTTGGCATATTATAATTTCTCATCATTTTGTAGAGCAGAATATTAACATGGCATAAATCGATGAGAACAATATTTATATGTAACGCAGAAAGATATACCTGATAGTATTTTTGAGGAGTTAAAAACACCCCAGTCAGTATGGTTTTAATTGTAGTTATTAACCTAATCTTTATTGGCAGCAGTAAGATTCTGGCGCTACGCTAGCCGCTGCCGCGACACGATCGCTTCGCTCACTCGGCTCTCGCGCTGTTGAGGTCGCAACTTTAATCTAACCTAACCCAACCTAAGTACTCGTACGTATGTAGCTACTGTTCTATCTGTTCTGGCGCGTGTTCACAAGCTTTTCTATACTTGTCAACACTAACATTGTAAAAAATTTAGGCAACCCGGTGGGAATCGAGTTGTTAGTACCAGTCCTACTAGGAGTGAGGAAGGAGTCAGGTACTACACAGAGAAGTCTCGCTCTAAGCAGAAACTACTCCTGTTGACCGAAGACCCAAGGAAGAGAGTGGAAGTTGTTTAAATGTATCTATTCGAGTAAAGAAATTTCGATAGCGAAATATAAAATAAAGCAGTTATTCTCATTGATCACTAGGTGGCGCTAGGGTCACTATAATAACATAATTTGTATTTGTCAGTTGCTCGTTTTTGACGTTTTTAGAATAGAACGGCTAGTAAGTATTAAATTAGCCTTAAGGCCGCCATCAAGGGGAATAATAATAATAATAAGTATTAAATTATCGAAATAGTATGCAACCTCGCTTGCCTGTTGCAGTCATTACTTTTAGACTGGCCATAAAAAAGGAATTTAAGAACACAAACACTACCTATTTGCAGGTGGTAGGACTTTGTGCAAGGTCCGCCCGGATTGCTACCACCATCTTGATCGCTAATCCTGCCATGAAGCAGCAGTGCTTGCACTGTTGTGTTTCGGCGTGGAGAGTAAGACAGCCGGTGAAATTACTGGCACTTGAGGTATCCCATCTTAGGCCTCTAGGTTGGGAACGCATCTGTAATACCAGGGGTAGTAGTAGGTGTTGCAGATGTTTATAGGCGGTGAAGATTTCTTACCACCAGGAGACCCAATTTTTGTTTGCCTTCCAGTCAAATAAAAAAAAATAATTAAAACATAGTGTAATCGATTCTACTCTCGATTCTGAGCAAACTACTTTCTGGTCTTCAGTTATTTAATTAACACCTTGTATTCATGGACCAAGTGATTAATACTTAGCATTATTCTACTTTTTTAATGTGACAGTCTACAAACTGTTCCTCGATATCTGTAGGTATCTTTTGTAATAATAAAACGTTGGGAAGCAATTTTGATTAAGTAAAAGCAGTTAATAAAGTTTATTCTTTGGTAAACAGGAATTGCAAAGACACGTCCAACAGTTAACAACAGTTTCCTAACTGTCGCGGAAACAACCAAAACGTGTCAGATCCTTGTAATTTTTTTTATTCACCGAAATGGTAACAAAGACTGTTTAACTTCCTGGTGTAAAATTACAGAGGCGTTTTGAACGGGTGATAGTTGAAACAAAATTAATAAAATTTTAGTAACTTGATTTCCTATACCTACTGACTCTACCTATACCTAGTTACGTAATAATAATTTATAATATAAGTGATGTTACACTGATTTAAGTATAGAGTTCCGCAACACCACTAGAGACTGGATTGTTAATTATTTATTGCTACGTGTTGGTTAGGTACGACATCAACAGCAGAAGACATGAGAGTTAATCGTCATAAGGGAGGGGGGAGGGTTGCCAATACTCGCCCCTCTTGGTAAGCGGGTTGCCGAACGCAGTAGGATGTAAGGTTGCCAAGAAGACGCCTTATTTCTTGGTATCCCACAGCCAATTTCTACGGTTTTTTTTTCCACAGAAAAAGAAGGGGGGAGGGGGCAGCATTCTAACGCCGGTGCCCCAAGGCATGGCGCGGCAACTATAAGGGTTGTAGAGCTCAAAATTATTAAAACACGACTCTACTGCCAAGGTTCCATTGGAAGCGTAGGACATTTTGAACACCATAATCACTAATTCACTTCTACTGCTGACGACTTGCTGTAAACCAACTGCAATTGGTTTTACCATTCACACTAACAATAAAAGGATACCAGAAAATACCAACTTGAAGGACTTGTCGCTCTCGATGCGTGCAGACTTGTTCTGAGGTGACTTTAACCTCTGAGCTTTTCTGAATTTAGGTGTTAAATTACATTTGATATTTACCAGGACCTCTACGATGAAGGAAAATATCATGAGAAAACCTAAACACACCAGACAAGAAATTTAATGTGCATTTGGTGTTCGTGGGATTTACAGTCAGAGTCTTTTCATTCTGAGAGGAGACCTGTGCGCCTAGCTGTGGCATGTATGTACAGTCGAACAAATTGAATCATGACCCAGGGTAGAACCTTTTCATAATAAATTTTACTATGATATCCTACACAAAAGTATGAGATGTCAACATGACATTAGAAGCACAAAGGTTGCACCCTGGGTCATGATTCAATTCGTTCGACTGTGCATGGGCTGAGCTGATGATAGAATAAAATAGAATAGAATATATTTATTTGCAAAGAATAAGTAGTTACATAAAATATCATTAGGTGGTGTTGAGACAATAGGCAGCTTATTCTGCTATTTCTAATTAGGAATAGCATGCAATTTTTTTTTTAGTGTTAATTTTAAGGGTAAGTGAGAAACTCCTTTACACCATAGTATGTTTTTTTCTGACAGTATCTGTACTAACTTATTTTTAAATTTATTTAGACGAAGCACTTGTACGCACTGCAGCAGAATGTTAAAAATTTTCATGCACATTACAAAGCTATGTTTTCTGTAAAGTACTGTCCGAGGCACACAAACATAAACAAGTCGTCCTGGATTCCGCTGAACTCTAGACGAATTTTCTTTTGCTGTTGCGAAGAGATACACGTGCCTTCTTACAAACATGATGATAATGTTTAATTTTTATTTGAGCAAAAAACGGTACAATATAAAAAATGTTAAACATAGGCCAGCTAATATGCCACTATGATTTCAAAAACTACATATTTCCCGACGTAGAATACGTACCTAATTAATTACAGTTGACGCAGTTGACCATTTCCTTAACTAAGAGCGACCCTAGCGACATCTGGTATCGAATAGAAGCACTAATTGTACAGTTCTTTGTATCATTTATTTTGTGGGAACTTCTTCAGTACATTGTTTTCGGATTATTCTAACTTAAAATTTCAATAAAATACTAGGGGAGAAAAGTCCTCGAGTGGCGACCACGAACCGGAAGACGAGGTGTTGGCAGCTCTCCCACCAGGTGGACTGACGACATCGTGAGAGTTGCGGGAAACCGGTGGATGCAAGTTGCGAGTTGTCGTTCATTATGGCGTTCTAAGCATCATGATGATGGCTGAAATTTTAACTAAACCAGGTGACCGTTAAAAGTAGTATAACAATATCGACTGGCACTACTTGGTACCCTACTTATAAGAGTTTACTGACAATAGAGATCAGAGTTTTAGAGTTACTGTCACCACGAAATTGTTACACGAAGTATCAGACCGTGACCGGAAGTTCAAGTTATTTAACGGAGAATAAGATAACAATTTTGTACTCAATAGTGAGTTTTTTATGCACCGTCCGAGGGCCAAAGCGTGCGATTCAAATAACAGATACTCAAGTACGAAGGCGAACTTATCCCTCTGTAGAATCTCTACCAAACATGTAATGTGAAAGTTTTCTTCTTATTTTTGATATGTTTTCACTGTACCAAAATATTTATTTAGCTCGTAACAGAATAAACAAAAACAAACCTAATAAAACTTAAACTACAGATAGAAAATGTGGCCTAAATCGGCGACAGTGGGCAAGGTACCCGAAGGCTTTCCGTATTTCCTCGCTGTATAGCGATACTTAATCGCTGTGCGAAATAGTGGCCAGCGCCCTCTGATCGCCTGAGGCTTCTATTAGGCACGTCGACAAATCTTTGTATAGCCGACGCGCACTTGGCCCCCATGGCCCCAAGGTTTCCACGCCACCCACTGTAACTGAAATTCAGCGCCATGGTTCCATACCACAGCATCGCTAAGCTGCCAGCCTTTAAGCTCTAGGTTATAAGTTATTTCTAGAATAAGTCAAAGTCAAAATATCTTCATTCTATTTAGACTATAGATTGTCAATTATGAATTTCTTATTATGTAATTGATCTCGTGTTTTTTAATCCAAGTGTATATTAAATAATCTGAAAAGACATTTTCTTTCTTTCTAATGGCAAATAAAGATCGTGAAAACGAAAAATACCTCATTTCAAATACTGGTTTAGCAGCTGAAAATTATAGCTCTATCTAATCCTAATCTTGTCAATCAATAAGTTGATAATGTTATTACAGTTATAGTTCTATAATAATTCACCAATTTTTACTCATCATTCGAAAGGAGTGGTAATTTTCGAATTGTGATTTCAAAAATAAGGTTTCCTGTTTTGTAGTTAACACTATTTTCAAAATCAGGTTGATTGCGTCTTACCAGTGCTGAACAAAAAAAAAATTATAACAAAAAATTTAACTGACAGCAAAAAACCATGAAAATGGTTTTCTACTAGTAGTAGCCATCAGCAGTAGGTCCACTCCTGCTAGCTTTAGCACCGACTTAGCACCGACTTTAAACTAGTAGAAAACTATTTTCTTGGTTTTTATTTTTTTGGAGTCGGTTTTACTTTTTGTTAAAAATATTCTTTATTTGTAGTCTGTTAATTTTTTTATATATATATATTTTAGTAGGCTTTTTAGTGTAAATAATCTAAGATACAATAATTTAATGTCATGTGCTCGTCACTTTTTACGAAAAATTGCTTTTTCCGATGCAGAGACGTTCATTTTAGTCCTGGGCCCAACAAACTACAAGCAAAAAAAGTAAAGCTCAATAAAAATTCGCTAATACTATTAGCTTATAATTTGTTATACAATTAATGGGCCCTGGTGCTTCACCACCCGTTCCATTTCACCATATGCATTACGACGAGCATATAATATAAATTGCTTAGCAACTATGTTAAAGTAACTGAATATCAACCCGTGAAATACTTACCTATTATTGAGTAGCCGCGGTGGTCAACTGTGGTCTTCATAATCAATTCCACTTCATATTCAAAATACCATAACGGTACTTATCACGCTATTTTACACAAGTAATATTTACCTCGACGTTTCGGCAACATCCACTTCACCAAATGATGATTTTCAAGAAAAAATACACGAGTTACTACTAAATAAAATATATCCAAATTACAATAGATGTTTAAAGAGATCCTTCGATTTCCTTAGGATCCAATCATCAGATTCTGATTTCGTGCTTATGGGGCCTAATAGGAAACATTCCTATACGATCAAAAAAAAAATCAAATCGGAAAATAAATGACGGAGTTCTAAGATAGCAAACATAAAAAAATTCAACCGAATTGATAACCTCCTCCTTTTTTTTGAAGTCGGTTAAGAAACAAGCTGCTACGCAATAAATTAATGAACCTGTCGGCAGGAAAACGAAGCAAAAGCAGCGTGGAACTTTATTCTTCGTACGGTATATTTCCCTCAATGACAAACAAAAATAAAATGTTATCAGATTACATAAAGTAAACTTCCTGATACTAGAAAATGCTAGGCAGCGTCGCCGCCGCCATCGTTGAACTAACCAATGAAAATTATACCTTAACAGTTGAATGGTAGTAATGTGTTCGAGCAAAATAGGTTGACGTAATATTATTTGAACATACGAGTTACAATTTATTTATTGACATACACTATCTGAGTCGGTGGCTGAGAATGTTTGATTTGGGCGCAGTCGGTAAATATTACAATTAGATAGATAGATAGAACCAACGCTACGTACAGGTACGACGATCGGTACTTAGTAATATATTTCCTATAGGTAGAGTAACTGTTATAAAAACAAAAGATAGCTTTACACAGAAATACTTTAGACAGAAAAGTTTGAGTAAAACCTACTTAGTATTTTGAGAATAAAACTGATAGGCACTCGCGCTGCCTACGAATGTTCACTGTAGGTACGGTAGGCTTTACCTATCAATACTCTATTTATTTACAAAGTAATCATGTTGTGTAGGATAAGATATACCTTACCTTACCCAACCTGAGTCTGTATTAGGGAAATAAACTAACGATGTGGTATGATATTGCACAAATATATTATAAATATATAGAACGCGCGATATCATAGTTATCCAGCATTGAATAGCACGGATTAGATCAAAGACATAAAAGTGACAGTTTGATAGATTAATATAATATTGTCAACTTCGACAAAGAGGTTGCCCGGAGAATCCAACTCAGATGGGCAGCGTTCGGGAAACTTCGTGATGTCTTCTTCCTTGTCCATTATTCAGCAGTGCCTGAAGACTAGAGACTTCGATCAGTTTTCGTTGCCGGTGATTAGGTACTTATGGCTCTTAGACGTAGGCCTTGACTGCTGGCCTCTTGGAGAGGCTCAGAGTCACGCAACGAGCTATGGAGCGAGCTATGCTTGGAGTTTCTTTGCACGATAGAATCCGCGATATAGCTGTAAAATATGCAAGTTGAAGTCGCAATGGGCGGACCACATCTCACGAAGAATAGATAACCGCTGGAAGAGAAAAGTTCTCGAGTGGCGACCGCGAACCGGAAGACGAAGCGTTGCTGGCAGGCCTCCCACTAGGTGGATTAACGACATCGTGAGAATTGCGGGTAGCCGGTGGATGCAAGTGGCGAGTTATCGTTCATTGTGGCGTTCTAAGCGGGAGGCCTTGGTTCACCAGTGGAAGTCTTCAGGCTGATGATGATGAAATCATTTTTCAAGTATAATTATATTCGTAACCAGTTGTATAATATACAATAATATTATTATGTAGAATAAATAAATCCTGTCGGAACTGTTTACGCCCTCCTCAGGACGTTATAGAGCATAATAATAATTTCTAATAAAGGTACATACCTACATGCATAATCTAAAAGTCTCATGAGATAAAGTTTATAATATATCCTCTATTTTCATTTTGTCTTTGACTACCCTCTCTTTCCCATTACATCATGTATGAATAAACATCGTCTTATAATATAGCAAATACAGACAGGAGCTTGTTTTCCTGTTTTGCACTGTACTTTTTTCAGGCATGCATTGGCAGGTATTTGAACTCTCGACCTCGGGATCACCAGACCGTTACACGTGTCACGATTGTCGCGAACCGTTAGGTTATCATTTTTAGGGTTCTGTAGTCAACTATGAAACCTTATAGTTTCGCCATGTCTGTCCGTCTGTCTGTCTGTCCGCGGCTAAGCTCAGAGACCGTTGTTAGTACTAGAAAGCTGTAATTTGGCATAAATATACATATCAGTCACGCCGATAAAAATACCAAAAAAATAATAATAGGTAACGTAAAGTGGGGGTGATTTTTTTCTCGATTAACCCTGAGTGTGGGCATCGTTGGATAGGTCTTTAGAAACCATCGGTGGGTTGCTAAGACGATTTTTCTAGTCAGTGATCTATGTATTTGCGAAATATTCCACTTAAAAGTGAAAATTTTCATTAAAATCGAGTGTCCCCTCCTCCTCTAAAATATAAATGGTTGGGTGTTTTTTTTTTATTCAGAATGGGAGTAAAAATATTCAATTTACAAGGAAAATTATAGAGACTAAGATTGCTTGATAATTATTAGTTGTAATTTTAGCTGCTTTAATTTTCGTTATAAATTAGATATATTTACTACCATTCTGAATTCACGTTAAATTATTTAAAAGTTTAAGAGTAAATAGCAGCCTAAGGTATAAAACACACCTAAGCTTGGAAGGCTCCGTACACAATACGAAATCCTTTGAAATATATTACTTGATTTTTTCGTAATTGTTACCGAACCCTATCCTGGGTGTGCCCGACATGCTTTTGACCGGTTTTTTAAATATATAATTTGCCAAGTCAACATATTTTATTTTCAAAATCACGTCATTAAGACTTATTGATTAAGTACCTATCCAGGTAGGTACTTAAGGCTAAGTTAAGTGTGGAAACTCAATCTATTATACTCAGAAATTACTAATCAAAGGGCATACGTAAAAACCTATGTAATTAAGGATAATCATTATATCATTTTATGTAAAGCAGTTAAAACCACTACTTACTCGTACATATTAATTTGTTATTTTTCGGAAATTGATTCCCGTGGGGAGTCAATTTAAACAGGGTATTTCTGTAAATGGCTAATCACGGGAAATTGTTTACAATCCCTACTAATATTATAAATGCCAAAGTAACTCTGTCTGTCTGTCTGTCTGTTACGCTTTCACGTCGAAACCGCTGGACCGATTTTGATGAAATTTGGTATAGAGATAGTTTAAGCCCCAAGGATGAACAAAGGGTACTTTCCATTCCGATAGAGGGCGCCACCGCGCGATAACCTAGGTCCGCGCAGACGAAGTCGCGGGCATAAAGCTAGTGTATATAATAATATATTTTGCAAAGAAGCTGAAGGTTTCAAGAAAATTATTGATCGTAAATATTAATAAGGTTCAAAACTGAGTTATAGAAGCAACGGGGATTTCGTAAAGTACATTAAAGAAATATCACACGAAAGCACACCAAAAAAATCATTGACATACCCAAGAGAACTAGATACAGTATACTCGTAACAACAGCTTTATATACCTACTTCCAAATGAAAGTAGTGTGTTAAGGCGGGATGTTCTCTATTCGAATCGACAAAGAGTCATATTGTGTTAAAATTAGAAAAAGATAAAGAAACGTAATATTTATGCAGTAAGGTTTATTTTGTACTGATGGTTATTCTTTACATAACTTTTTACGCTAACTTTGAAAATTTTTGCAAGTTGATAACAGAACAGAACTGCATATCATGATCGCGTGTCATCGTCAATACCCGAAGCATGCTTCTAAAATCCGAAGGTTTTTTTAAGAGCTCACGGAGTGTATATGTCGGCGGCCGATCGTAAAATCCGCCAGATCACGAAATTCCTAGGCATATCGTGAAATGGCGACTTTTCATGAATTGGCTAAGGGACATCCGCCATATCGTTCGAAACTCACCGTTTGACGATTTGCCTCTTGACGTTTAGGCAGATCATGAAATTCCTAGGCATATCATGAAACGCAGCCAAATCCTTTCTGGCACTTCGCCGGCCGCTACCGCGGCACGCTCGCTTCGCTCGCTCGGCTCGTGCGTAGTGGTCACAATTCATACTAACCACTCCTCGCTTCGCTCGTCGTACCTATTTTTTTCTTTTTTTCAGCATATCACGATATGCCCGGTATAAAGCTAGGAATATCGTCGAATGCGTTGCTCTAATCGATCTGCCGTATTGTTTCTCAGACACATCGTGATATGCCTGGACAACTTTTAGGCATATCATGAAATGGCGCCATTTCATGATGTGCCTAGGAATTTCGTGATCTGGCGGATTTTACGATCGGCCGCCGACATATATACCAATATATAGTGCGTAGGTAAAGTAGACCACTATTATAGATCCACTCTTGCTGGCTCGTGCTGAGTCACCGACTTCAGACTGGTGGAAAATTATTTTCATGGTTTTTGTAGTCGAATAATTTTTTTGTTATACATTTTTTGACTGAAATTTAATTTTACCGCATTATCTGTAAATCTAATTGACATAGGTATGTACCTATTCAAAATTACGACTGACTAACACTTTAGAACTATGAAACTTTAAATACAAATAATGATATTGTATCAGTAGGTATCCTTGATTTGTCATTTATTCTCATCCTTGCCCATGACTGAAGTATCTGCGCAAATAAAGATAGAGATGGGTACAAATGTAATCAAAAAGTAATACGCACTGGAGTAGGTTGTAACAGGAAAAACATGGAAAACCGCTGATTTCTTTTCATAAATTCAAATATTAGTTTGTAAGAAAAAACGACTCAATAGATACTGTCATAGATCAATAATTTAGAATCGCCTAAAACCTTAAAATCATGTAACATATGTACGTTTTTATGATCTTGCAATAAAATTATTTCCTTTTTTTTACCTTCACTAGGTATATCCAGAAATATCGTATATTTCTAGAACGTAATGCGCTTAACATAGTAATGTAAATGGAATCAGGATTTATATATGCCGGCGGGCGATCGTAGGTAAAATCCGCCAGATCACGAAATTCCTAGGCATGCCATCAAATTTCGCCATTTCATGATATGCCTAAAAGTTGGCCAGGCATATCACGATGTGCCTGAGAAACAATACGGCAGATTGATAAGAGTAACGCATTCGTCGATATACCTAGCTCTATATCGGGCACATCGTGATATGCCGAAAAAAATAAAAATTTAGGTACGACTAACGAAGCGAGGAGTGGTTATTATTAATTGTGACCACAGCGAACTAACCGAGGGAGCGAAGCGAGCGTGCCGCGGCAGTGACCGGCGAAGTGCCAGAACCGATATGGCGGCGTTTTATGATATGCCTAGGAATTTCATGATCTGCCTAAACTGGCTAAATCATGAAATGGTGGCATTTCTTGATATGCCTAGGAATTTCATGATTTGGCTCTAAACGTCACTAGGCAAATCGTTAAACTTTTAGTTTTGAACGATATAGCGGATGTCCCTTAGCCAATATTATTAATTCCAAGTTTGCTCAACTTGGTGAATTTAAAAATTTAAAAATTACAATACGAGTAGGTAGACTCCAAGTTATGAAATTGAAAAACTAAGGTAATAAGATTAAAGAATGTCATATCGAATCACGTCTTAAATCGAGTTTAGCTCGACATGTTTCGGGCTATTTCAAAAGAGCACGCGACTCGGCGGCTGCCGCAACACGCGCACTACGCGCCACCGCTCTTAAATAATTAAAGCATGTAGTATATTTGTAACATTTCTTTGACCTGTACTGTAGCAGGTAGAGTTAGCTTAGTTACGAAACGAAGCGAAATTTACAAAGATCTGTACTTACTACAAGTAGGTAGTCAATGATCCATGACATACTTAACATTATCTTTTGCTATAAAATTTTTGCTCCAATATTCGGAAATTGTAACTTTGTTGCTTAACATAGGTGTTTTTTTTTTACTATTACACTTCTGGAACTTCAATGTATTGGCATCGCAACAGACATTTCAAAAGCGATAACCTTACTCAACATTGAAAACGGAAAAAATAAGTTGATATAAATTGCTTGGTACGTTCGTCATCAATTCACTACCTATAATAATTGGGTCTTAAAATCTAGTACCCACTTATAATACTGGGCAGTATTATAGGTACTAGATCTTAAGGCAATTAAGGTTATTAAAAACATCAAGTAGTAAATTGAAAATACAAACCGAAACATAGATGCATAGAAAAACCAGAAAAATAAGACCAACACTGGGAATCGAACCCAGGTCCTCGGCATTCCGTGCCGCGTGCTATACCGCTACACCACTGCTGGTCAACGGCACAAACACGAATTTTCCCTATGCATCACATATCTCAGCTTGTTAATACTTTTTACTTTGTAACTTAAGTAAAAATTTGGAATTGAAAATAAAAAATACAAAAAGATTCCAAAAAACCAATCATAACATCAAGTAGCTTAAGATATTCTGTATCCGATGGTATAAATAACTGATTTTTATTGAGACTTCGTTTATTGCCTTAACCCCCTGTTTCACTATCCATTGGTTAAATTTATTTGACGGATAAATGTGATGCCGACTCCGTTTGTTTTGTTCGAATAGAGAGAGACGGCATTACATTTATCCGTCAAATAAAACGAATCAATGGATAGTGAAACCGCCCCTAAGAGTGGCAGAATACGCCACTCGACAAAAGCCTTGTGCATGGCCTAAAAGAAATACTCAACTTTAAGAACCCTAAACTATTGTATACTTACATATATAAAATTTAAGTCACTGTTGCTTGATCTAGGACCAGTTTCACCACTTTTTGACGAATTTGTAATATATATGATATCTAACAGATATATCTGGAATAATTACACGTACAACAGAACAAAATAAACAAACAAATCAAAGACGTAGAGAAGTTGCATGAACACACATTTGTTGCTTGACCGTAACTATCGTAAGATCGTGGGAGAGGAAAGTAATTGTTTTTAGTTCATTTAAATGGGTTTTTCAATCGGTCTGTTTTCAATCAACATCACTTACAAAAGTTTTCCTTAATTATATAGAATGTAAAAAGATAAATAGATACCTACTTAAGTTTAAGTATTTACCTACTTTAAAATGGTCAACAATTGTAGCATTGAAAACTGATTGCCTTTTTGCCGATAAATTCAACCGTTCACTTAGGTACTTGGTACATAATTGTGTAAACAAAAAAGTGTA
Source organism: Choristoneura rosaceana (assembly GCA_037349165.1). Classification (NCBI taxonomy): domain Eukaryota; kingdom Metazoa; phylum Arthropoda; class Insecta; order Lepidoptera; family Tortricidae; genus Choristoneura; species Choristoneura rosaceana. Next base: position 849,740 of record JAZBNJ010000055.1, on the reverse strand, counting down.
GGTACTCTTCTTAAAGTATTAACGTGAAACAAGTCAACTAAGCGAACTCGAAACTTCATACAATCATTATCACATACGAGTACGTACCTATGTGCATACAAGTAGGTATTTACAGTCAACTACAAAAAGATCGATAGGGCCAAAGTTACAAAAATATGTTTATACGACTTTCCTACTTAACATAGAGATCGCGTACACATATGTATATACTATATGTTTACTATAAACGCTTTGCGAGTTAATCAGTGAGCTATAGAGAGAGCTGTACTCGGGGTTTCTCTACAAGATCGAATTAGACACGATGGTGAGCGTCATACATAACCAAGGGTATTAACTCGTTGTAAGGCAGCCCGTGTAGCTCGGAGAACAGAACAGTCCATTGGGGCCAAAAGTTCCCGAATGGATGGAGACTGCGGATCAGCAAACGCAGCGTAGGAAGTCCACCAACGAGATGGACGGATGACCTGTGGGGCTATTACAAAATTCGAAAATCGTTAAGTTCGTATCGTACCGTCCCTCACACTCTCGTATTAACATAAGCATCAGCAGAATGATATGATACGAACTTCGATTATTGAATTTCGTGGTAGTCCTCCAGGTAAAGCCGCGGGTTCACGGGCTACTTCCAACCGAATTAACTAAAAGGAAACCTATGTCCGAAAATTAGCGTCCTACGGCTGATGATGACACATTTTTTTTGTAACTTTGACCGTCAGTTGACTGTACACGTAATAGTCACGAGAATGGAAATAAGTATCGGTAATGTACCATTCAGTGTGGTCAATGTTTGCTAAACGTAGCGCAGGAACGACGTATGCTCATATTGCCCACGAATGGACGTAACTTTGAACATTGTTGTAGGTAGTAGAAGTAGGAAGCGCACGTGCAGGCGGCTCTGGCATCGATCACACGTGGCTTGACTATGTAATGGAGTTACAGGACGCATCAAAAAATGTAAATTAGTAACGCGATGTACAAATTTTTTGCACAAAGACATTATAAGGAACTGTATTATAGTTATTCGAAGTCGAATTTGCATCATTGGATGTCAATTCTTAACAGTATTCGGAAGGGTTTTCATAACTTATCTGATACACCCGACCAAATTATACCCTCCGATAGTGTATGTAAATATAAACACTCGTTTGCAATACATATAAATACGGGGGACGTAGCCATTTGAGCGACGTTCGATTGCCGACTCTTGAAGAGTGGATCCCTGGACAGCAGTGTTTGTTGCCGTGATCTTGCGCGCGCGCCTGTACACCGCATTATCAGTAACGGTGTTACGACCGGCCTCGAGACACGAGCGCTAGGTGAAAGTCTCAGACGCACACTTCACTTTGAATCGGTTGCACGTTCACCATCCAATATTCGCTTTCGTATTTATAAGACTCGTGATTTGGCTTAAGATTACGTATCGCAAATAAATAAACAATAGAGCGTGAGGAGCGATTAGTTTCGGCCTGTGCGACAACGCAAAGCGACGCGTCACATTGTCCCATCTGTGGAGGCCTGCGCGCGTCCAACCGACTGATAGCGCAGCGCGGAGTCGCGATACCGCCGCCGGCGCGGGCGCAGACTCAGTCGCGACCATGCTGACGCCGAGTGCCGTCGTAGCGCTGGCCCTGCTGGCCGCCGCGGCCGCCGCCGACGACGCCGCCAACCGCACCTCCACCAACAATACCCTGCTGGTACAGCCCGCTGAAGTCGCTGAGAAATATTTTATCAACAAAATATTCGACAAATACGGTGACAAGGGCGTCATAACATTCGAGGTAAGATATTCTTATAATGACAAATAATAACATAACGAAGTTCTCGGACACATTCATATTAATTTCACGAGAGAATTCTGACGACTTCGATTATGAATAAGCAGTGGAAAGTTAGACAACTTTCTACAATATAAGCGCACGTAACTTTGCGTACATTCATAAATTAATCATATGAGTTGGACACGTTATTACCTAAAACCCTTTAAAGTTATAATCAAAATTTGCAAAATTACTCGGCATAGAGTTAAGTTATCATTCACGTAAATAATATCACTAGAACCGAAGTTCATCAACCTTAAGTTACTTTGCGATATTTTCAAACGTTTCCTTATCTTAATCAAAATCCTTTATCAGTACACCTATTTAACTGTCCGAGACCGGCAATTGATAAAACACTCTCTGCGTGGTTGAAACCTTAGGTATACACGGCCAGAGTGTTGTTCATTCTATTCAAAATTGTCATCGGCCGTGCTGTTATAGGTAAACAGTGCGCAAACTTCTTATTGTACACTCTTAAATATTTTTATTTTGCTTTGACAATATTTAAACACATGAACGTGCTATGTTGTCTATACCGGGTTACCTAGTTAGAAATGTTAACAAAAGTTATTTAAGATAATCTTTTAAAACAAGCCTAGTCCGTGGCAAATTTCTGATAGTTCGTAGTATGAAAACTTAAAATTTAACTTTGATGTGATGAATATTATGTATGGACATTTTTAAATTTAATATGCTTAATCGATTAGTCGTAATATACAGTAAACTATAATTATAAAACTGTATGAAAAATTGTCCATGCAGCCATACGCGCTTAATAAATAACGAGTTCGATTCTCGTACCATCACAAATATTTGTATTCAAAATTACGTTTACATAAGAATGGATACAAAACCATTACGTTCGAGGCCATACGGTTTTATTAAAAACAGAACTCGTGTTATAATTACATGTGGTTTTATGTGATCGTCACAAATACAGTAGAATCCCTTTGTTGGTAAGCACTGGTGTGTAGAGGCATTCGTCTTTTATCTAGTTGTACCTTGCACTGTATTACAGCCGCAGACATTAAGTAGGTACAATATTATATATGACCCTTGCTTGCCTCGACTCTACATTAGTTCTAAAAGGGTCCATTAGTTCATTGAGATCCAAGGGAATAGACGGACTATACACATTTTATTACTAGTCTTGCCTACGACTTAGACTGTAACCAATTTGTAGTAACAATCGAAAGTTAACCCATACTCAGAGACTTCAATTCACATTGGTACAATTTATATTTTATAACAATAATGTGACTTAGCTAAATATTGCAGAAGTGTCACAAAGTTACTGTTCCAGTCTTCGTTGCATAGAACAATTATTAGGCAACAAGAATGTTGGTTTTCCAGGGTTTAAAATTGTTTTTGTTTTCCAGATAAAATATCTTGTATTCGTATCCGTATCATAGTTTATTTATTTATTTCATCATTGCACTTTGTACTGTCACCTGAAGTTTATATAAATACGAAAATTTTATAATATTAGTCGGATTAAAATGGATTGAGTTGAGTCATGGCACGTTCCAACTTTATATTCTTTATATTTAAAAACTCACATTGTGATTAGGTACTATAATTATAGAATAATTAGGACAAAGCTACCCGGAGCCCAAGTCACTTAGAACAGGCTTATTGATTGTTAAATAGGTAATTATCTTAATTTTGTTTATGTTCTTGTGATAGATAAGGTTAGGCGTTTCCTAATGTTCATTCGTATAACAAAATGCAACCGACATCACATAAAAAATATGAAATACAAGTGTAATACAGTTTCCAAATAAAAGTTCATACTCTTAGACATTTTGTTTAAAAGCCACACTTTGAAAGACGCCAGGATGGTAAAAGAAGTAAACTATACGAGTAGTAACGACAACAAATTGAGATTATTATTCAGCATGACAGCTCTGCACTATAGTTTACGTTTCTCACGTTACAATCATGTCAATGTTTACACTTAAACAAAACAAAAATCTGTTATCAAACCGTCATTCATTACTATTGTTCACGTCGCGGCGAACGAGCAATGAATCTATTAGGTGTCAATTTGGTGAGCATCGCATCGTACTAAAACTAAAACCCTAGTACAGTCACCAGCATTCATATTTGCCACAGAGGAGCGTGCCAAAATATTTGATACGTCCTACCGGCCCTAGAAATATGTAGAGTCGTATCAGATATTTATGCACTCTTATTGTGTCAGATATTGATGCTGATGACTGTACTTACGCAAGTCAACTTACAGAAGTGTATTCGATTTTCAAGTTCCTTAAAGGCTATGAATATTATTTTTATTAAAGATTCTTATTCTACAAAACAATATCTGAAATGCAAGGCAATGTTGTGTACGAGTATATTCGTAATTTCTAAGAGATTCAGACATTAAGTAGTAGAAGCCGTAAAAAGTTAAAATAAATTAACAAGAAAACGCGGGTCTAAATTACATTTCTTTATGATATCACTTTCAGTCCAGTTTTTAAGTGAGGTAATTAGTTTATAGTTAAGTTTTATGTGGTTATTTTATTTTAAATTCATGTATACTTTCAGTCCAATATTAACACAACCTCTCACCCTAAAGGCATATACCTTCTCCGTTCCGTCGTGGGTAAAAACGCTGGAGACAAGAATTGAATAGGTACATGAAATTTTTATATGCACATCTTTATGGAAGAATCTGTGGTTAGCTCTATATCGTCCCCGTAGAGCGAAAAGTCACTAAATCGTGTTTTGTTGTTGTGAGATTATAACTTTATGTTCATAACTTTTAACGTCCGTATCTCAAAACAGCAAAATACGACTTAGTGACTTTTCGGTCTACGGGGACGATATGTATAACTGCCTACTGAATGAATACCCATGCTCTATGTCATAATTCCAAGATTGCTAATATGCAGCCTAACTGTCGCACTTAGAGGCATTTAACTGCGATTAACTTAATCCCAATAGAATTACCTAATACCCCGAACAATGCCACTCCTCTATTTCTGAATTGGCCACCGAAACCATTAAGCGTGCAAAAATTACACCTCATTTGTATTGTTCTCAAGTAGTAAGGTAAACAATGTGCGCCGCAGCCGCGCAGATGTTCCGAAGATTGTTTAGAGTTAATTAAGTATTTGTTCATAAAGATTTAAGGCTCAGGAATTATATTCCCTCTTCGGAATATACAGATTGACCTACAGAGAAATTACGGATTCAAGTTATTTGTTTACTGCGTAAACTTATAATACACATGCAATCATTGCATTAGTATGCATGCAGTAAACATATGAAATAAACATTAAGAAGATAACTTTGGGCATGGTGGACATTATAATTGATTAATTTGCCAGTTACTAACAAATTACTTGTGGAAAACGAGTACATAGTTTTGTGTCAGGAACTATGCAAGCAATCATCACTAGAATTTAAAGTTAAGTTTACTCGTGGTATTCAGCCAATCTATAATCCAGATATCCTAAAATTGTGATAATATAATAAATATGTCTGCATTAAAAAAAAAATGGTATGGTTCGTGGCTTAATAAATTGAAACCAATTTTACTGCAAAGGTCATTTGTTTTAAAATAATATAGATACAAACCTCCATAATCAGAAATAATTCACTAATAACACTTAATGGCACGTACACAACATTAACCTACTCATTTGTACGTCTTATTAATCAACAGATTTTATTAATCACTTAAGAAGACATCAACGCGTTTAATGAATTGATGATAAATTTATGTACAAAAGTGGTATTTTATATTCATTTGATAGCTTTTATCTTATTATCTGTTCTTAGGATTCCATAGTCGTAACAAGGATCTGCCTGTCTATCTGCTCGTACGTTAGTCTGTCTACGGCTTATTTTAGAGACTGAAATAATTTATTTAGTTAGGTTTTTTTAATTTTTTTGTTTAATGGAAAGAATAATATATACTTGAACTTGGATTTATAAATAGTCCATTATTGAAATAATTTTAAATAATAGACATACGAATATTTTAAACATAAATGTAATAATAATATGTAACAGTAAAAATTAAATAAGGGCGATACTTTCTATGTAACTGTCACATTTTGGGCATAAGCCGCGGACGGACAGACACATAGACATGGCGAAACTATAAGGGTTCCGTTTTTGCTATTCTGGCTACGGAACCCTAAAAACGATGTACCATTGTGAATTTCAAGTTAAATGTGACGTAACAGCTGGGTAAACAATGTAAAATGCTTTTGGTTTACATTAAGCAGTTTGTAACACGGTCAGAGAAAATAGCACATTTTATAATTGGCAAGATGACTTGACATTTTCCGCAATAACAGTTATAACTTTTTTTATTTAGTAGATGTAAGTAGTCAAGAGAGTAACACTTTAACTGCTAAATTGGTTTTCGTTTTCGAAAAAAAAAAGTTATTTATTTTTTTTTTTATTTATTTATTTTTTATTAATTGCATACATGTAACATCAGCTCTTATAGTTAACATGAACCCTGGTAGGGTATAGCATTTGTTGTTATAATTATTCATCTATTTACTACATTAAATCTTCTATTTTACAAATCTAATTACTGTACCTATATTAATTAATTAATTAATTTTACAATAACATAACTTAATACAGGAACATCAAATATCACTTGAGAAATTGAGATCAGAAACACTTGAGATCAGAAGCTAATTTACTAATAATTACAAACCATCCTCCATAAATTCCGAGATCGAGTAGTAACATTTATCTATTAGGAATTTTTTAAACTTTTTATTAAAGGATATGTTATTTTGTTCAGTTCTTAAATCTATGGGAATTCTATTGTATAGTTGTATCGCTTTGTAATATGGCCTGTTTTTAAAAATACTTAATTTTGGTTCAGGGAGGACTAGGTCATGTTTACGTCGCATGTTATTTGAAAATTTAAAAAGGTGAATATTATTTCTGACGAACAAGGCTACTTCCAAAATATACAAAGAGGGGAGTGTCAATAATTTAAACTTTTTAAAATATGGTCTACAGCTATTTGGTTGGTAGATATTTGCTAAGATTCGGAGACATTTCTTTTGCATAACAAACAGTTTATGGGCATCTGTGCTGCACCCCCACAGCAGCAGCCCGTAGCGCAGCCACGAGACGGCGCGCGCGTGGTACACCGACAGCGCACACGTAAGGTTGGTGTTAGTCTTGAGGACACCCAACGCGTATACGAACTGGGACAGCTTAGATTTCGTTTTTTCTATATGGTTTTTCCAGTTTAAATGCGAGTCTAGTGTGAGTCCTAACAGGGTGCAATGGGTTACTTCTTCTATGTTCAGTTTATTTAGAATATTATTTAGGTCGATAGGTGGTTTCTGCCACGGTCTGAATTGAATAATTTTTGTTTTATTTTTGTTTATTAGTAGGTTATGATCTCTTAGCCAATGTGTAACTGTATTATAAGTTTCTTCTATTATCAAGTCATGGTCATGTTTGTTAGGGAATTTAAACAGCAGGGAAACATCATCCGCAAACATTACACACTTTTGATTTGTAATTTTTGGAAGGTCGTTTATATAGACAAGAAAGAGTACACATCCCAACACACTACCCTGAGGAATAGAACTATCTATAAGTTTAATTTCTGATTTAACGGTTTTTATTTGTTTAGAGTGAATGTCAAGATGTTCGATTTCAACATACTGTTTACGGTTCGATAAATACGACTTCATCCAGTTTAGTGAGTTGCCACGAACTCCAATCGCATTTAGTTTCTGTATTAAAATTGTATGAGACACTCGGTCGTATGCTTTTGACATGTCTAACAGTAGTCCCACTGCACTTTCCTTATCTCTTAAAGAATTTAGTATTTCCTGCACATAGGTATAAGCTGCGAGAGTGGTGGAATGCTTTTTACGAAATCCGAATTGGTTTTTGTCTAGTAGTTGATATTTTTCCAGAAAACTGTAGATGCGGTTTGTCATACATTTTTCAAATATTTTAGATGGTACGGGGAGAAGTGCAATAGGTCTGTATTCGCTGGGGTCATAAGATTTTCCACCTTTTTTTAAAATTGGTTTGATTTTAGCTATTTTTAATTTGTCCGGGAAGCAACATTCTGTAAATGATTGATTGACTAATCGAGTTAAAGGTGGGGTAAGTTCGTCAATACAAGCCTTCATTAAAATCGAGGGTATTTCATCAACCCCACAACTGTATTTATTGGGTAGACGCTGTATTAATTTACGCACTTCTTTTTCTGTGGCAGGTTGTAAAAACATGGAGTTTAAAGCTGGTTGGACGACAGTACAAAATTTAACTATATTACACTTTAATTACTACCTATTACTTTACTATAACTACTTTGCCCGCGTGGGATGGTTCCCACGCGGGCAAAGTAATTATAGTAAAGTAATAGCCCAAGCCCTCTCGTTCTGAGAGGAGGCCTGTGCCCAGCAGTGGGACGTATATAGGCTGGGATGATGACTTTACTATAATATAGTTAATTTTTGTATGTTTTTCACATGCTCAAATGTTCGTGTTTATGCTGCATCTAGGCGACATAAAATGACTTATTATGCTCTAGTGCATAAAATAAAATCTTCGTCTAATACCAACTCAAGACCAAGGTAACCAGGTGCCAACAGCCACAAACAAAAAAGTTTCTATATTTTATTAAATAATTTTTAATTTATATAAAACTAAAAATCAATCATAACAAATCAGTAAAATTAAAATAATGGAATTATTATAATAATGCATAAAAAATAAAAGTTACATAGAAAGTGAATTATTGTTTCCAATGTTACTATTTCATTTCCTCGCCATCGAAGTGAAAAGAAAAGTGTAAAACTCGAGCATTAAACCCATTTTCCCCTCGACGTGTCTATCCAGCACCCTCGCCGTACCGGCTCGGGTGGCTATATGAACGCCTCGGGTGTAATGGCTCGTTTTATGCTCTTGTTGTACAATCTACTATTCTTAGTACCTACCACAGCTAGTATTGCAAATAACTACTTAATGTCAAAAAACAAACCGGCCTTACCTAATGCTTAGCTATTCAATAAGTAGGTAGGTACGTTAGTTACATATGGGTATATTTTGAGCTCTACATTATTTAAATCAGAGCTCAATTGTACTTGTACCTAGTTTTTAAGTATACCTCTTCATAACACAGCATGCCTTGAATTAGCATAATTGATTAGACACACATGCTTCCTTAGGTAATACAATTAAGCAATTGATTATCCAAGTCAAATTTGCAGACATTTTCCACAGAAGAGGTTTTAATTTGATGTCTTAAGTTATGGACATGAATAAAATTAAACTTAACAATACAAAGTAATCTCTGGATAAAACACAGTCTGAATATATAAAAATTATACTACACAAAATGCTTCAAAAATGTGAATTAACTTCAAAATGCTTCTTCACGCTTAGGGGTTTCTTAAACATACTAAGCAAGCTATCAATTATTCACAAGATGTCTATGATTGACGCCAAAGCGTTAAAATTGCAAAATAATTACGAAAAAATAATCAAGTCAACAGCTCAGTTATTTTAAGATAAGTATACAGGTAAATTTACTGGGTCCAGCACATGGCAGACGTCACAACAGGCACAGTACGTGTATACAAAATTAGAGTGACAGCCGTAACGAACACCATGACGACATGCAAACGACAATACAGTTCTATATTGCCAAAATCCTTTGTGTAAACACACAGTACCTAGGTATTGTATTTTTATCTGTGAGAAATTGTTTACAGAAAATATACTTTGTGTGAATAATCCGTTAATCTGCATTTCAAAAAGTGCAAACCACGTGCATATTTGAAATAGTGTTAGCATAAATCTTAAAAAAACCAGCAAAGTGCGAGTCGGACTCACGCGTGAAGGGTTCCGTACCGTTATCTATACAACATTAGACATAAGCAAAAGACCCTTAAAGATTTATTTTATACTTACTAGCCGTTGCCCGCGGCTGCGCCTCCGGTGAATTTTTCCGTATTTTTTTCCATAAAAACCTTCTCCTGACAGTACCGAACACAACAAAAAAAATTAGGGGAATCGGACCAGAGGTCTTATTACTTAACGTTTCTGACACTTGCGATCGCAATTAAATGACAGTTTTTGTATGCGAAATATGTCATTTGATTGCGATCGCGAGTGTCAGAAATATTAGGCAATACGGCCTCTGTTGTTCCCGAGTCTTGCGCTTAGCAACACATTTTACAATACATTTTTATTTATATAGGTAGATTAATTTCACTATTTATTTTTTAAATAAAAGTAGGTACATATACAACTAGGTAAATTTTCTATGACTATTTTAAGCGGATACACGTTATTTTAAGCAAAAAAACGGCAAAAAAATCACGTTAGTTGTAAAATATTTAATTTATCCTGTTTTTAGTATTTATTGTTATAGGGGCAACAGAAATACATCATCTGTGAAAATTTTGTCTAGCTATTACAGTTCAAGAGATAGAGCCCTGACAGATGGACAGACAGATAGACAGACAGATAGACAGCGGAATCTTAATAATAATATTTTTTTGACACTCTTTGGGTACAAAAATCTTAAATTAAGCGCCTATACTTAATTTAATTTATACACTTAATTTAGTTTGAATTGACATAATATGCTTAAATCACCAGCGGATTTTATTAATTTTATGACTTTAATCATTGGAAAGGTGCTAAATAGTTATGCGACATTCCATTGACTAAAAACCGGCCAAGAGCGTGTCGGACACGCCCAAAATAGGGTTCCGTAGCCATTACGAAAAAATTAAGTAATATTTTTCTAAGGATTTCGTATTGTATACGGAATCTTCCAAGTTTAGGTATATTTTATACCTTACGCTGCTATTTACTCATAAACTACTAATAATTCTCAAGCAAACATAGCCGTTATAGTTTTCCTTGAAAGTTTGATATACTGACTACCATCCTGATTTTTTTCAAATTTTTCCACCCAGCGGTTTAGATTTTAGAGGGGGGGGGACGCTCGATTTTAATGAAAATTTGCACTTTAAAGTTGAATATTTCACAAACGCTTTACTGAATCGAAAAATCGTTTTAGCAAACCCCTAATGGTTTTAAAATACCTATCCAACGATACCCCACACTATAGGGTTGGATAAGAAAAAAAAAATCACCGCCACTTTACGTCTATGGGAGGTACCCTAAAAAAAATGTTTTTGAATTTTTAATTGTACTATTTTGTTGGCATAGTTTACTTATATATCCGTGCAAAATTACAGCTTTCTAGCATTGATAGTCCCTGAGCAAAGCCGCGGACGGACAGACAGACAAACAGACGGACAGACAGACAGACAGACAGACATGGCGAAACTATAAGGGTTCCGTTTTTGCCATTTTGGCTCCGGAACCCTAAAAACAGATTAAAGACTCTTGTATTACATACTATTAAGTGACTCGACCTTATCGTATCTGTCACGGTTCCTTGCTATCTCATTTTCTATCATCCTCAACTGCTATTATTTATTCTTCATACAAACTAGTAAATATCAACATAGTTAATATTTTTATCTAAGTATTTAGGGAAATTTGTGTCAGTCGATTATGAAACTACATTAATTATCTGATGTTGCTCAATTCAGTTTAAAGTTAAGAAAACGAAAAATGAAAAAGCATATCTAGTATTTATTATTTTACCTATGCTCTATTTTCAATGACCCATTGGCCGATATGAATTTTATGTACTTAGGTACTCGTATCCAAACAGCCTGATTCACTTAGTCATATGTAGTTTCTTATACAAATCGTGTCAATAGTTTCTACCCCAAACGTTGTTGGCCGGTGTTGTCCGATGTTTTAATATTTTGTTTGTCCACACTAAAGTTATGTCAGTACGTCTCATCTTTTAGGGTTCCGTAGCCAAAATATCAAAAACGGAACCCTTATAGTTTCGCCATGTTTTTCTGTCTGTCCGTGTGCCGCGGCTTTACTCACTAAATATCAGTGCTAGAAGGCTTTAATTTTGCACGGATATATTATGTAGCAACTATGCCGACAAAACAGTATAAAAAAAATTGGAATAAATCATCGAGGTTTGTAAAATCAAGGAGCTTGTGAAAAATATTTTTCGATTCAGTGATCTTCAACTTTAAAGTGCAAAATTTAATTAAGAACGAGTGCCCTCCTCCCTCCGCTCTAAAAGCTACACGGTTGGTTTGATTTTTTTTAAGCCGTGAAGGTAGTCATTATTTCAAACTTACAAGGAAAAATGTTACGACAAGTTTGCATGGGAATTATTTGTAGTTTAGGAGTAAATAGCAGCATAAAATATACCTATGCTTGGAAGATTCCGCACAAAATAGGTACAAAATCCTTAAAAAAAATATTACTTGATTTTTTCGTAACGGTTACGGAACCCCATCTTGGGCGTATCCTACACGTTCTTGGCTGGTTTTTTTAAGTGTACTCGTACCTAATCAATAAATTTACTTACCTAATTTCGTCCGTATTTTATTGTTTTCATTCAAAACTTATTTCAGTATTTATCTTTGCGTATCTAATAAATCAGTGTTTTAAAAAGCAAGATGTAAAGGATCAATCGTCTCCTATATTACCTATTAAATGTACGATTGTATGGGGTACAAATCCACTAAAAGTTAATTCTCTGCTTATAATTGCAAACATTTTTCGAACAAACTGTATCAGTGATCTCTAACAAGTTGTAATATCGTACAAACATAGATTTTTTTTTATTGACAACATTCTTAAAACCAAAGTGTAGGTCAAACTAGCGTGGAGAGGGTTCCGTACCGGGTCCTCGACTTATATTTGTGCCAGTTTTCAATGGAACTCTTCCCGGAAACTACAAATTTAATTGAAGTATTTAAAGCAATGCACGTAATAATTATGTGTTTACATTTTTTTATAATATGATAATTAGATATGCCCTGCTGTATTTGTATAAATAAATGCAATTATTCTTTAAATCACTTGCGTTGTCTCTTAGTCATACTAACCAATCGTGAAATGAAAAGCAAGTTTTATTAATATAACGTTAACTAATTAGAGTTGCCTAACTTGCTAAATTAAAATGTACTTTACTGACTATCTAATCTTAGCTTAGAATTACTTTATGTCATGTGATGTGTTGTACCGTTTTCGTACGTTTTGCGTACGAGTCAGGCGCGAAAAACAATACCTAACTATTAGTTTAATTCAATCATATAGATATCCTTACGCATTATAAATGCTTATCATTTATCACAAAGGCAAGCCCATATCGTGACGATGTAACCTTCAACTTGAATCTACTGATTTCTGCCAACATCAGTTTTTTTAGTTTTAGGTACCTACAAAATTTTAAATTGCCATAGCTAAGTAAGCTGAACCACGCTTTAAAAAAAGGGCTTCAATAAAGCAAAGCTTTTGTGTCTTTTGACCTATGATTTTTTTGCAATAGGTATTACAGATTTAGTGAATAATGTTTTGCTATCGTATTTTGTCGGAAAGTACGTATTTATTTGTCTTGCTTTCTCAAATAGCTTATGAAGCTAATTAAGAAGCTAATTAGACCTATATACAAACTTATCCGACAAAATATGATGGAAAAATATTTTTTTACCATATCTTTACGGAGCGTTTGCGATTTTTTATCTGTAAGCAAATCCCCTATCTTATTCGAGCAACTCCTTTTTAGTTTAATCGTACTACTTAGGACCTAACACCTAAACAAACTAACGCTGTTGAATTAAACACAATTTATTACCTATGAATATCATACTTATGGTGTTCCACGATGTATTTCTTTACACTATGATTTATTAACCACATGTTCCCTTAAATGTTGCGACACCCGAACTCCGTGCATTTTCCTCTGTTGACTTATTATTTTTATAATTTAATTTAAGTGCATTTTTATGATTTTACCGATATTCAATTGACACAATGCTTACTTATTTTATTTGCCTTTAAAAGTGTTCATTACACAAAAATGTTTCGTAAACAAATCGGCCTCATAACTAATATGATCTCGGGACCTAATAATGCCCCGAGAGACGACGTGAAAGTTAAAAACAAGTAAATAGCACCTCTTCATGAAAGTTAAGAATTTACAACAGCCTTCGTCTATGGGTCAGAATCCTTGTTTGTTTCAAATATGCTAAAACACTATTAGATATTTAGATATTTATCATACTTTTATAAAGTATTTTTTTATAACCAGCCGAGAATACATATAACAATTTTTTATTATTTATTAGTGTAAAGCTGTAATACCTACTTTGATGAGTCTTGCATACATTCAAGGTACTGGATGTATTCATAACGCTAATGAGCATTTCTTACTTGACCTGAAATGCATATTTCAGTTTTTTTATTATTATTTTTTTTTTTTTTTCATTTATGACGGTGGAAGCATTCTACACTTCCGCTTAACGTAGATATAGTTAGTGTTTAATTTTGTAACTAAGGAACCCCATACATCCCTGTATTATTATTTAATTATTTTTTTTGTGATTTTTTGTTTAATTGTTTACTGTAGTTTTTAAGTATTTTATTTGTAATTATTTTATTTTGAAAAAATGACTTTCTGCCAAGTTTCTTGCGGCACATTCTTCTTGGCAATGAGGGTCTTTCCGAAAGCACTGGTAGTTTAAAAAAAATTACGTGTAAAAGTGCCCATTGCGGCCTATTTACTGAATAAATGATTTGAATTTGAATTTGACCACCATATATTCTCTTATTTACAGTTGCCTATGTAAGTAGGTATATCACACTATTACCTTTATTTTAATTATAACACGTCGATTTTAAATTGTAGGGCTTCGAGCATCTCCTGGATAGCCTAGGGCTCGGCGGACGCGTGTTCACCTCGCCGCACGACCTCTCCGACCACCGCATCAACGGCTCCTTCAAGCAGCTTCACGACACCCAGCACCGGCACCGACGCTCACCAACACCATGTGAGTTATAAAAAGTTCTAAAAATGTAACAGTTTTTGTAGATACTAATGGGATAGAGTTTTTTTTGAATCGCCTAGACATTATGTCCTTTCTTTTGTTTACTTTTAGTTTTCTCATTTTATATGAGGTGGTTTATATGAGTGGGTTGTGCATTCTGAAAACATCCATTATAGGAAAGGAGGGCCCAAGTAGTACCGGATTCTCAAGGGCTAAAAAATCTGGCTGCATGTCTCCAGCTCCCTGGAGCTTGATGGTATAGAGTTGGGTGGGGACCAGGAGAGTGAGTGAGAATAAGACTCTAGGGCAGAAGTTCCCCACCAGGAAACACGCCTCATAAGGAAGGCACCAGAGATGTAAAATAAAATGGAATTCTTTGACATTTTTGAAGGACGACCGAATGGCCAAGTGGTTGGCCTGACAGCGAAGCTTGAGGTCCCGGGTTCGAATTCGAATCTCGGCCGAGGCAGATATTTGTATGAATGGCACGAATGTTTGTTCTCGAGTCTTGGGTGTTTAATATGTATTTAAGTACTAGCTTTTTCCTGCGGCTCCACCCGCGTGGTATTCGGTTATCGCGCGCTGTTCCTATATTTATCTATATAAAGTATGTTTATCCGTTGCCTAGTATCCATAGTACAAGCTTTGCTTAGTTTGGGACTAGGTCAATTGGTGTCAAGTGTCCCATAATATTTATTATTTATTTTCTCACTCATTGTTTTAGTTAGTTGGTTACTATTCCAGTGACGTTACTTTTTAATTGATTCGGAAATTACTTCCAATAATAGTTGAGTTGTGTAGAATTTAATTTCAATCTGTATAATTTAGCTAAATTGGGATTTACTTACCGACTACCTATTAGGTATTCTAGAGAAAATAGAGATTCCTGAGAATTTTACTAGGTACCTATATCATTCAAACAACTGCAGTACTTAGATACGTATACTCACCTACACGGTGATTTTATGGCATTGGTGTCAATGACATAGTATGAAACAAAAATCCTTTTTTTGGGTTAGATATAATATTATAGGTATGCGCTAAACAAAAACTAATTCAATGATTAATTGTGCTAATATATTATGATACGATTGATATTATTAATGATTGATTATGATTATTTGTGATTGATTATGCTATGATCTATAGTAGCTAGAAATTAATTACCTATTTATTATTATTACTATTAAACTGCAACTACTTGTAGACAGATAAATTTACTCCAGATAACATTAAAAGATTAATTAAGTAATTTTAATAATTACAATAATTTACCCCACTAATAGTACTAAGCAATCATTAGCTATTTATTTAATTAGCCATTTAATGTGCAATGTAAAAAATGTTTGACAAAAAGGTACCGCTCTTATAATCAATTACAGATACTTAGGTGGTTTTTTCTTTAGGTACCTAACCGTTAACTTTACGAAATCACGGTAAATGACTTTTCTGTATAGGTACGGCTTTTGATTACAAATCAAACTATAGTCTAAATTTTTGAAATAAATAGAACCGCGGTAATAGATAGATACGAGGAAAGACCTTCACGCTACTGCAACCGTTATACTAACGTATACAACCAGTCTATAAGCTTATTAATATAGTAAATTATGTTTATATTCAGTAAATACGAGAACATTAAGCCCTTTAGAACCTTTATCGTGTAGTTAAATACCATTACATACTGCTTCCGGAAGAATCGTCGTCTACCTTGGAGCCTTATTGCAATACTAGAAAAGGAGACGCGTGCCAAATGTCTGACTCCTTTGCATAGTACGCTATAAATATTAAATATTTATTAAGTGAGGATATGCGACCACAACTTTTAAAACCTTGCGAACTCCTTATTATTGTTTTGTGATAGTTGAATTGCAATCGAGTTGTCTAACCTACTATTAAATTGCTAGTGAATGGTCGATACGGTGAATAGCGGAATGCGTAAGGTAATCAGACTTCCTATTATATTTTCTGTGTCACAAACAATTTCCCCGCTTTTTCAGCAGTCGCACTTGACTGAGCGCACGATGCCGCGTGCAAAAAAAAACACAATTTGCAGAAACCGTTTCGTATCAAGTACACGCTAAACGCGCTATGACTATGACCAAACGACTAGAATAGCACCTATCAGCGAATTCGTCTTTCGACGGCTTTTTCGAAGCTGTGACCAATCCGCGTCTAGATTGGCGTTTGTCATTGCATTTTTCAGGGTACCGTGAGATAAATGACAACAGGTTTTAATCACAGGAAGCATTTCTTCCTGATCATTGTCATGCGAAAAACTTAACCTTGCCTCATTGTATGGCCTTCTAAATGCCTTTCACGTATTCGAAACTAATGAAGTTTGCGGAGACTGGCACAGTCAGGATTTTATGGCTTAAGATCAACACAAAACAACGTAACAACGTTTTCCTTCTGTCAGTGGCCACTCTCTGAGGTCATAGTTGGATCCGGTGTAACGTGTCCCGGAGTCTCGTAGAAAGTGTTGCAGATTCTTCGCGGATTGGCTTTCTCCTCGCTTTGGTTTCCTTGCACTCATGGGAATAGAAGAGACATAATTTTGCTAAGCTTGAAAGATATCTTTTTTAACCGACTTCAACAAAAGGAGGAGCAGTTATCAATTCAGCTATATTTTTTTATGTTTGTTACCTTAGACCTCTGTCATTTATGAACCGATTAGATTTTTTTTTCATTCGCCTAGGAATGTCTTCAATTAGGTCCCAAAACCGCCAAATCGGGAGCTGATGACTGGATTCTAAGGAAATCTAGGGAACTCTTCAATTATTCTAGAGACACCTATGGTGATTTGGATAAATTTAATAGTAGGTAACTCGTGCATTTGCTCATTCATGAAAATCATCATTTGGTGAGTGAAGTGAAGAACCACTCAATAACAAATAAATCACGGGTCGAATTTCAATTAATTTAACACAGTTGTTAAGCAATTTATGCTCGTCGTAATGCATATGATGAAATGGGACGGGTGGTGAAGCACCAGGACCCTCAATAATGAACGTATCTGTATCGGAAAGAGCAATCTTTTGTAAAAGGTATCGAGCAGTTGACATTAAACTATTGTATCTTAGATTATTTACACTACAGCAACAGAACAGAACAGCACCATTCGCGAGACCGGCAGATTGCTGATTTGGGACCATTTCGTGACATGCATAGCTATATTTTGTTTTTTGTTTTTTATTTAGGTATTTTATTTTTGTCACGAATAAATGTTTTCTTTCTTTCTTTCTTTAAAATGAGTGAAAAAAAACATAGCAAAACTACAAAAAATTACTACAAAAAACCATGAAAATATTTTTCTACCAGTCTGGTCGGTGCCTCAGCATAAGCCAGCACGAGTGATTGAAGCCTAATATATAATTAATTACTCGTATGTAGGTGAGGTAGACAGTAACGACTATAGGTCCACTCCTGCTGACTCATGCTGAGGCACCGACTTCAGACTGCTAAAAAATTGTTTTCCTGGTTTTTTGTAGTCGGTTCTATTTTATGTTATAAAATTTTGAATGATATTCTGAATAACTCAAGAAACTCTTCGTGACTCTACCAAACACAAATAAAACGTTAGCAAACGAAGAGTTTCTTGAGTTATTCAGAATATAATACTCCTAGGAGGATAAATAGCTCCTTAAATACCTCAAAAACTTTATTTTATATCCGCCCTCAAACTGTTCAAACATCCCAAGAACTTTTCATTTCTAATAGTACAAAGTTCCTCACTCTACTAATGATGTGAAATTTGCTTAACTAGAAGATTAGCTTGAACTACTGACGTCCGCAATCGCAGTTATATTGTGATTAATATACCTACTTGATGGTTGTTTGATCGAAATATTTTATTTTCCTTTATACTTTATATTATTTGTTTTTTTTTTATTAGGCAAGTATTTTATCTTTATGACAACTGCTAACCATTAACATAGTGAATTTTCTGCTGATTTTAATCATAGGTATGCTTAATGATATAATAAATAAGCGCGAAAGTTTGTGATGTGCTACTTTTTATCTCGTTATTTCCACGGAATGGGGATATAGGTCTGTGTACTTGTCTTTTTATGTATGTCTATTGTCTGTCTATATGTCAGTACTTAACTATCTAAAAGAACCCCACATTGCGTAGGTATATTTTGCTTGAGAGGAGCTCTGCTAACTGTGAATATTCATAGGCAGTCTCAAATTACTACGGAACTCTCGATACGCAAGTCGGACTCGCACTTAGCCGATTTTTTATTTATATGACGTAGACTAGTTAGACTATGATGTAGGTACCTATCTTTTGATATTCTAATAATTTTCTGAAGTCATGAACATTTGCCTAAATAGTAAAATGCCGGAAAAACTACCAGCTAATTCACGCTAGCGAAGGCGAAGCTAATCTTAGACATCGGTCCTTTTTATCGTCCATGAGATTCCACGTACATCTTGTTTATCCCAGAAGCCTTGGTCTCTAAATTAAGGCTATTATGATGATAAACTTGAAAACATCTCCCAGTCACTCCTGTTCGAGACTTGTGTGAGTACGCCTACATGTGTGTCGTACAAGCGGACGGATAGTGTCATTGTCATTTTATAGCCCGCGATTATCCTATTACGGGTGACGCTCTTGCCCGGTCGCGTAAATACTCGCTCGATCAAGTATGATCTTCGTTAGGGTCACTACGAGACATTGACTGTCTTTGTTATGTTATGATCTATAGTTAAAGATTATCTCACGTTTGTGAGAGGCCGGCTATCTTTTGTGACATCATTTTATTAAACACATATAAGTACCTAACACGTGCATTGGCTTGATAAATTATTTTATAAATTTCAGCTGAACCAATACTGAAGAAATCATGCCTATCACCGAAGGATATTCTGGAAGTGTACGGTATGGAGAGCGAGCCAGGGGTCATTACCATCAACCCACAGACATTCTTGGACATGTGTCCGGCTCTGGTGTACCAGCTGGACCAGCGATCCTGTTACAAGACGGAAATAGCGCCAGCTAAACTGGACAAAAAGTGGAGTAAGTGTTTGTTAGTCGGGCATTTGTGCAAAATATTGTACCTTTTTTTTTCAGTTTTATAAAAAAATATGTTGTGTACTCATAATCAAGAACACAATCTATACCGATAGTTAAAAATAATATCCCAAACAAAAATGTCAGTTTTGTAACTTTTTTTTCATACACTCAGTATGGGCGCCATAAAAATAACTCATAAAATTTGTATGAAAAAATTAAATACATTATAAAAGAAAAAGTACACTTTTCTTTAAAACGCTCATTCGATAATTTCGTAACGGTTCACTAATATAATTATTCATTTTTGTATAAAATTAGTCAGGTAAGTATCAAATTTAAAAAAAAACTCATGTTAGGGAATCCATTGTATACGATATCATGAATCAACAATAATTTACAACCAATAAGATTCACAATCTTTCTATCAGAGGTTTCTCGACTGTTCTCTACATACCTACTTATACAGCTAATCTTTGTAACGATTCGTTATCGTTATCTATTAACGAATTTCTTTTCTTTTTATTTTAGCTTGGATATATGCCACTCTCAGTATTCTGGTCATCAGTGCCACCGGTCTACTCGGAGTTGCAATAGTTCCACTTCTGAAGTCGGCCATCTTCAGCCAAGTCCTGCACTTTCTCGTGGCAGTAGCTGTGGGCACCTTATGCGGCGATGCTTTACTGCATCTTTTACCGCATGCGCTCAAATCACACGGCCCCCAGTCGGACTCACAAGGAGAAACCGAAGTCATTTTAAAATGCAGTGTCACTTTTCTGACTATCCTTTTCTTTTACACAGTAGAAGCAGTAATGCAAACTTTACATGGTGGTCACGCGCACTCTCATGACAGTCATGCGCCAAGTGTAGAAGAAATTAAAACAGAGACTGCTAAACAAATAGAGCCAATTCCTATAGAACTAGGGGCCATGATGCCGGGTTCCCCTACTCCACCTGCAGAGCGACCGATGACTTCCACGGCTCTGATGGTGATCGTGGGCGACGGCCTGCATAACTTGACCGACGGTCTGGCCATCGGAGCCGCGTTCAGTGGAGACCCCGTCACCGGTTTCGCAACCGCACTGGCAGTCTTCTGCCACGAACTGCCGCACGAGCTTGGCGACTTCGCTGTCCTGCTGCGTTCCGGTATGAGCATCAAACGTGCCTTATATTACAACCTACTTTCATCAGTGCTCAGTTTCATGGGCATGGCCGGTGGTATTTGGCTGGCAGAAGACCACGAGTCAGCGTCTCAGTGGATTTATGCTGCGACAGCTGGCACATTCTTCTACATAGCTTTGGCTGATTTAGTGCCAGAGATAAACGAGAACAATCATGGGAAGGGTATGAATTTATTGCTAGCGGTTCTCGGTATTCTCACGGGAGGCGTCATTATGTTGCTCATAGCGCTCCACGAAGACTCAATACAATATTTATTTAGAAGTGCAGAACAATGAACATCATAATAAATAGTAGTAAATATAAGTAAATATAATGTGATAAATTGTACTCATGGTTGTTCAAATTGTTTGTAGTGAGTAGGCAAATAAGCATTTTACCATGCCCTGAATCCTTCTTGTCCATAAAAAGTGTGTAAAGGGTTGGTTCACTGTTTATGTAAGTAAGCTTTGCCCGTTTAAACCTTCTACCCAGATGTTGATTATTTCGACAAAACTTAAAAATTAAACAAACTAAGTTTCCTTACCTATAGATAAACGGCCTCAAAGATTATTCGTTAGATTTACTTAGTGCGCAAAATTATGATACGTAGGTAAATTACGTAAACTTTGCATATATTTGTATGATGATAACTATACTTATAAGTACATAGATGTAATATTTAATTATGAATGTAAGGTATTAAGAATAAGTTTTTAGTGGTTTAATAATTATTTAAACTAGTGTTTTAATAGAATTACCTGTGTATGCCATCATTTTCAGAACCCAAACGTTTTTAAAACTACTTAGAATTGTGAGTAGAGTCAACCACATACCATGTAAATTTTGACCAGTCTACCATGCTTCTTTACTTTTGGAACTTGCTGATTTGCATGAAATAATTGTTTAAATATAAGGTAAAGACAATACCTGATTTTGTATAAGTACGTTTTAAAGATTAGGTGTGTATTTAAGTAGGTATGTATGTTATCTTGAATTTGACTTGTTATTTAATAATGCTCAACTACTCGTAAGTCTAAAATTCAGCTTGTTATCAATAGACGACTTAAGAGAATCACACGTATTAGTTGCCGATTAGACGATATAAAAAAGGCTTTGCTTGATAACCTCTAACTAACATTCAGCAAAAAAAAATTATAAAAATAAGATAGATAAGTATACAACATATTCTCGTTTATACACAATGCATCAGTATTAAAAGAAGGAACGGAGCCTGTTAAAATATTGAATAATCGTGGAATAATCTAACACTTTGTTGGAGCTTATGTACCCAAGCAGAGTAAGGTAAGGTTGACGCGGTTTTCACGGAGCAGGTGGATGCCTATTGAAAAATAGTATGAGCAGCGCTAACTGCTTATGTGCACGCGCACCCGCAGGCATGCGCCTGCTCCGTGCAGCCGCGCCAACTAGCGTGGACCCTCAGAGGCTCAGACGACTCTACTAAGACACTGCGTACACAGACGCACACAATGCATTAGAAAACAGATGTAACAACTGGTGATTTTTCTCAGTCGAAACGTCTCACCATAAGCACTAGGCAGTCCATAGTTTTCACGCAATTCAATAATAAAAACCGGCCAAGAGCGTGTCGGACACGCCCAAAATAGGGTTCCGGAGCCATTACGAAAAAATTAAGTAATATTTTTCTAAGGATTTCGTACTTTATACGGAATCTTCGAAGTATAGGTATATTTTATACCTTACGCTGCTATTTACTCATAAACTGCTAATAATTCTCAAGCAAACTTAGCCGCTATAGTTTTCCTTGAAAGTTTGATATACTGACTACCATCCTGAATTTTTTCAAATTTTTCCACCCACCGGTTTAGATTTTAGAGGGGGGGGGACGCTCGATTTTAATGAAAATTTGCACTTTAAAGTTGAATATTTCGCAAACAAATGACTGAATCGAAAAATCGTTTTAGCAAACCCCTAATGGTTTTAAAATACCTATCCAACGATACCCCACACTATAGGGTTGGATGAGAAAAAAAAAATCACCGCCACTTTACGTCTATGGGAGGTACCCTAAAAAAAATTGTTTTTGAATTTTTAATTGTACTGTTTTGTCGGCATAGTTTACATATATATTCGTGCAAAATTACAGCTTTCTAACATTGATAGTCTCTGAGCAAAGCCGCGGACGGACAGACAGACAGACAGACAGACAGACAGACAGACAGACAGACAGACAGACGGACAGACAGACAGACAGACAGACATGGCGAAACTATAAGGGTTCCGTTTTTGCCATTTTGGCTCCGGAACCCTAAAAATATGAATGAACTTTTTACACAGTAATAGATATAAGTTAAAAAGTATCTGTGTGTAAAACCCTATCTACCTCTCAATAGTCTCCATAAACATTGCATGATCAACTTTTTTTACAATAAATAAGAAGACAAATAAATCCGTAGCATATCTGACTAATTTTATCGTTCTTAAATGTTATTAATGATACGACAAGTTTACATCTTACTTTGTCTAGTCTAGAGGTTTTCCCCTAAAACGGGCGCGGCGCGATGAAGGCAGAGCGAGATGATGGCGTGTCAGACGTTGATGACTTACCACGTGAGTAGACACGCTACCTATCATCACGTCTTGCCAACGCTGCACCGTGCCTAGCCAGAAATGTTACTGTTCCGAAAAATTAGCTCAATGATTAACGCACTTGAAATACAAATATTTGTACATTATTCTTTTTCAGTTCTTTGCCATTGCTTTGACAGCGTGTTTAAGTGTGTTTAAATATTCATCTATCGCTTAAACCCAGTTGGCACATATCGTTCAGTTTAAATTATATTGTGGGACAGCGGGGCTAATCAATACATAATTAATTATGATTATATTAAATTAAATTATGATAAATCAGCCGGGATTTAACTCCAGGGATTTTTCTTACACATATAAGCCGGGCTTAAAATTGATACTTTAAATAAATTCAGAAACAAAAGTGTTAAACTTGAACATCGGGCAGTATAGGTATACCATTTCATTGTCCATAAACAAACACCGATAATAGCTAAGTGTCCAGAAATGCTGAGTACGGGATTGTAAATATTTTTTTAACATGGGTAATTAGGGATATTAATAATAAGTTAGATAATTAATTTGCATTTGTGTTATGCATTGTGTTTGTGTTGAGTACTGCTGGGTAGAAATCTTAATTTAAACAAAATAATAATTACATGTATACGAACTGCTCCAGGCGAATATTAAAATAAGTAAGATAAGTTAATTATTTGTTATTCCAATCACATGCTGATAAAAAACGTCTCGTTTAAAGAGGGTGCATATTTGATTGCTGATTGTTATTCGACCAAATCATAAAAAAATCTGCTCTATTTTTTTATCAGGAAACAATATAATGTACACAAAGGTATATACTTATATATACAATATAGGTATTTATCGCAAACAATAGCCTAAGTACTGTACAAAAAACTGCAGATTTCAAATGTATTAAATACCTATAGGTACAGTTTGCTCTCCTTTAAGAGACGTGCGATGTATTGTAAAAAGATTAGTAAATATAATGACAATGAACAAAGTAATAAAATTGTAGTAAAACATTTCTGTGATTTTATTTAAACAAAAATAATGTTAAATTCTCGCTCGGCGCTGTGTGCACATACACTTTTAAAAACATCAGAAACCGTGAGTACTTCGGCCATTTTGGTAAATGACTTGCCCTATATCCCCATTTATTTTGTAATACTTGCAGGCGTCCTGTATAATTATATAAATCGCCGTCAGAAAAATATAGTTACACAAGCTTGTGTAACTACGAATGTTTCAGTATTATTCGCAATTTTGTCAACAATATATATAGTGAAGATAAATTTACAGGGCAGTTTAATTGAAAAACTTGTTCTTATTTTTACGTTTAACCTAAGTAGGTAATCATGATTAATGATAGTGGAATATTTATACTTAATATGAAGTCCTGACATCTACCTTAAACCTATGGACTTAGAAAGCTGAAATTTGGTGCAGAGGGTCCCTTTTAGAGTGGACAATGAATAAAGAGAAATTTTACGAAATTCCCATGAAATAAGAAGTTCTAAAGCGAGCGAGTGTGAAATTAAGTAATATATCAATAATAGTAATAAGTAATATATCACAGCAGACGCCACGAATTCAATCACTATCAACAAAATGCTAAACAGACTAGGCGAAAGTTCGAGTTTCGCGCGCTATGATGTGCGCCAAAATAATAGTTAAAAAAAACAAATGGGGCGTTTAACCATTTTGGTTATATGTATATTTATACTCAATACTCAATACTTTATTGCACATAATGGTGGTGGTTATACCTAGTAAGTACTAATGTGACATCTTATTGTAATGAACATGACTTGACAATAAATAAATAAGTACACTCCGTTAGCTTTTAAAAAACCTTCGGATTTTAGAAGCATACTTCGGGTATTGACGATGACATGCGATCGTGATACGCGGTTCTGTTCTGTTATCAACTTGCAAAACTTGTAACGCATCACCATCCATTGATTAGTGTTAACTGACGGTTAAATGTGAATCCGTCACCGTCTATTCAAATAAAAGAATCACGCGTAGAGTGCACTCGTTGTGTTTTCATTGATGTATATAGAGCAGTTAAAATGTATTTAGGTAGTTTGTTATTTTTCGGTAATTGATTTCTATGGCGAGTCAACTTGAGCAGGGTATATCTGTAAATGGCCAATCACTGGAAATTGATTACAATATATTTATAAATATTTTGTATACATATAAGTTGAATTTTTTAAGAAAAATATGGTCGTAAATATTTTAATAAGGTACCAGACCGTGTTATAGAAGCAACGGGGATTTCGAAAAGTGCATTAAAAAAAATATAAAACGAAAGCAGACCAAAAAAATTCATTTGACGTACCCAAGAGAAGTAGATACAGTATAACAACAGCTCTATATGATTCCAAACAAAAGTACTGTGTTGAGGCGGGGTGTTCTCAATTTAAATTGACGATGGAAGAATTCGAAAATGCTGATTTTGTTTTATTTGTATCATGACAAAAAGTCATATTGTATTAAAATTAGAAAAAGATAAAGAAGCGTAATATTATTATAGTAAGGTTCATTTTGTACTGATGGTTATTCTTTACATAACTTTTTACGGTAACTTTGAAAAGTTTTGCAATTTGATAACAGAACAGAACCGCGTATCACGATCGCGTGTCACCGTCAATACCCGAAGCATGCTTCTAAAATCCGAAGGGTTTTGTATGATCTCACGGACTGTACATTACAATACTCTTTGGTAGCAATAGCAATCCATCACGATCGATAGGATAGAGCCTAAAGGTTTCAGACAGGGCTTCAAATACCGTTAAAAAAGCTACCGTTACGTTAAAGGACAATTCAATAGAATCTGACAATTTTCTACACATTTAACATACCCTAACGTGGGCACGCTTGATTATATATGTCCCTGTTGTTGCAATTATCATCTAAAAGTGTTAAGTTAATTTTAAATAAAACGGATAAGATTTGCATTAAGTGACAAATTCAATCTCTTATTTTATACATAGTGACAATGACAAACAATCAACACCATAGAGTGATATGAAAATACTACAAGGATGCAAGGCGGTATATCTTCACAAAAAGGAATCAAAAAAGAATAATAGTCACATCACAAAGCCTTAGGCAGCCCAGTGTTCATATTAGTAGGCTTAAAGTGTCTACAGGATTGTCAGATTCCATTGAATTGGAGTATACCTCTGTCCAACAGTACCACTACCATGACTTTACAGTGACCGTACTCGATAGCGACGGCGTAAATTATTTGTAGAGGCGCTGTACAATTCTCCATACAAATAATTTACGCCGTCGCTATCGAGTACGGTTACTGTAAACTTTAATGTTAAATCGTAATTAAAGTTAAACGATGTACTGTTACTTTTACTATTTTTTACCGGTGTAAAAATGGTAACGTTATAAGCTGTTAACGTTAATTCAAAAGTATCGTTAATTTATTACTTCTCACTTTTACATTATAGCGGCGTCCTGGTCATCATTTTGCTAAATTAGAACATTTGATTATGCTATTAAATTATAAATTACTATCTACTCAACAACGATACGTATGTATTCGTATGTAATCAAAAATAATTAACAACTGCTATATTTTTTATAATTTACGGATTATATCATGCATTCGCCCTTATCATTTTGATCCCGACTTTTTGAGTACATTTCAAGTTTCATGGTCACGGAAAAACTAAAAACTTACACTACCGATTGAAGTAGTGTTACTTTTTAACGTTATAATAATGTGAATTGGGTAACAAGCCCTACTAGACTGGCCAACGAAAGCTGTAGGTACCAGACAAAGCGCGGCAAATTAAGAAAAATGAGGCTGACAACACCTGCTGTACACTGATTAAACGATGTTGATACCTACTTAGATATTTATTTAATTTTTCCAGATATTAAATTATACTCGAGACTTCAAGCTGCATCAACATTCATTATAGTAATGTGTGAAAGTTGATGACTTTTTTTTCTCATCCAATCTTATAGTGTTGGGTATCGTTGGATTGGTCTTTTAAAACCATTAGGGGTTTGCTAAAATCATTTTTCGATTCAGTGATCTGTTTTCAAAATATTCAATTTTAAAGTACAAATTTTCATTAAAAATCGAGCGCCCCCCCCCCCCCCCCCCCTAAAATCTAAACCAGTGGGCGGAAGAATTTGAAAAAATTCAGGATGGTGTTAAGTATATCAAACTTACAAGGAAAACTATAACGGTTAAGTTTTCTTGAAAAATATTAGTACTTTAAGAGTAAATAGTAGCCTAAGGTATAAAATATACCTTAACTTGGAATATCCCGCCCGTACAAATTACGAAATCTTTAGAAAAATGTTACTTAATTTTTTCGTAATGGCTACGGAACCCTATTTCGGGCATGTCCGACACGCTCTTGGCCGGTTTTCATTTTGAGGACGGTAGGAGGTTGAATTAAAGAAAAAAATATTTATTTATTTCTTTATAGCAGAAACAAGAAATATCAAAACTATCTAAACCGGACTAGAATGACAATTTTGACAATTTCAAAAATGATACCAGATAAGTTTCGTAAAAAATGCGTAGACAGCTTTCGCTGGCCAGTTCACAAGAGAATATAACCACTACGTTTTAAGAGGCGGGACTCCCATACTAGCGAATGGAATCGAGTTTGTATTGAGTCTGCATGGCAAACCATTACCAAAATGTACGCCAAGCCAAAGATCCGTTTAACGCCAAAAAACAATACTACCAACATAACAGATTTAAATAGTGCAGCATGCTAAACGTTTGCGCTTTTTATCGATATCGATAAAATGGTGAGGGTTGAAATACAGGCTTAGGTCAACAATTTTTGTAATCAAATTTAGGTTAAGATCGAGTCCACACTTAAGTCGTATACCTACACATAGTATTGGATTTAGGTGTGGACCCAAAATAAAATACAAGTTTTCTATTGATTTCCTTTATTTTTTTCAAAGCTCTGTTTTCAAAGTGATCTTCACGTATGTATTTTAATACATGTAATTTTTTTATGGAAACATTCACCAAATCTTCTTTTCCCACTAGTTTGTGCCCTGCATCTGAAAACATTTTATCGTTAAAACAGAGGTATTTATTTTTTTAATTTACGGTTAAAATGTTATGTAATCACTAAACTCAATAATTTATCCAGGCTGTGTGTGTCTTGTCTACCCATGATCAAGATATTTTAAACTGCATTGAAATATCGGAAGTTTGAAAATGCCTATAATTATGGTCATATTGCATGCAAGTTGTCATAAAGTTCCGATCTTTCTTCTTCTTATGTAAAGTAATATTAGTTGCACTGATAAACAAATAAGCCTACAGTTATCGATAGTTGTAGTACACATCCCTAGTGGACAATGATAAGGATATTAAATATCTATTTCCCTTTGTTTATTTAACTTGCTGCTACAAAATATAGCTAAAAGTATCTAAGACAATACTTACCGGTTCTCGTCAAAGGGAAATTTTGCCATAAAAATCCTTTTTTCGTGATTATGTCGACTTGTTCGATTTCCACAAATTTCACACGTTATAAATCGTCTTTTCGGTGCCAATTTCACAAAATATGTTTACGTCAGTCACGTGTCACTACATTAGAAAACAATTGAGACGAACTTAAATAGAAATCTAAAGAAATTAACGAATAAAGTATGCGAGTCACAATCACAAGCTAAGCAACATGCCTGACATGACACTCATGACAGTTGACCTGACAGCTAAACTGTACTGAGGTTTTAGTTTATATTATGGTAATGGTTTGCCATGCAGATTCCATACAAAAGTTTTTTTGTTCTAAGTTGCGCGAGACTGGCCAGTTCTATTAGTTACTATGTAAAGAAAATTTTGGGAGCTATCGCGAATGAATTTTCCGCTAGAGGCGCTAGTGTAGCGTGAGGTCAACGAAATGTCAAATCTCATAGTTTTTGGGTGAGCTACGCGGGTTTATTTACAATTAGAATAATTTTGTGAGTATTTTGCATTATCTGAAATTAATTATGGCAATTATGCGATAAGGGGCAATGAACGTCTGTAATTTGAGACAGTTTTTTCTTTCGAAAACTTTTGTCCTCCCTTTTTTCCGAACAAAACGGGATTATGCAATACTGTGGTTGCTCGATATGTTTATGGTACTGTTTTACGATGTATTAAATATGATTTTAATCTAAATTTTGTTTTCATGGCCGTTATAACAGACTTTTAAAAACCTCACGCAACAGTGGCGCCATCTAGTGAGAGAAAAAACGATAGCCCTCAATTACCATAATGTTAATTTATCAAGTAATGGTATAATTTAAAACCGGTACAAGGTATTATTACGATTTTACTATTACGTAACATTACATATAATGTGAATTTGGTAACGTTAACAATCCCTGGTTTCAGAACGAACGCAGCCATCACGTGCGTGAAATGCACGGCCGATTGTCTTCATAGAATTTTTTTTCGCATTATCTCTGGCGATTCGCTTATAGAAAATGACAGCTTCCACGTCCCCCTCGCCTCGTACCGTCTTATTCTTGTTATTTGTCATATTATTCATGCCAACGACAACGTTCATTAGTATCTCTTATTAGTCTGAGTTCATTACGGTTTCAAAGTTGATCGAGTGAAGTTTTCCGTTGATTAATTTCCGTAGCTTATCATCTCAACTTTTGAAAATGTCATATCTTGCAATTATCTATTTCTTATATAATCTACAATAAGTGCTGTGTTGTCAGTTAAGATAGTAGGCCAATGGACGTCCATTTGTATAGGTTACCAAAATCCAAAACATTCTAACCATATTGAGTTCCAATATGGTTAGAATGTTTAAATTGCGAGATTGCGAACTACTTCTTCAACCTGACATGGAGATTGTCATTATTTAACTGGTGCAACATAATAAATAAAACCCTAAAAGGCACAGGTGTGATTCGTATTCAAATAAGGTTACACCACCCATGCAAGCGAAAGCATTACATAAATGTAAAACGATATTAAGAAACAAAAGAATGCAAAAATAAGTGTTATTTTTATTCTTATCCCGGACTTTTAAATAAATTAAATAATGAATGTATCGAATACGAAGCCACAAATCTTTTTTGGCATAACAGACGATGTCACAGCCCCAAGAATTACACAAGTATTTAAAAAAAAGTAACTGTCAAAATGTATAAGCGATAATCATATGGCGGTTTTTTTTCTATGGGAGTTACCTGTCTGAACGTTACTTCTCTGAGTAGTCTGCGGCGAAACGTCATTACGTCATCTGCCAAACTGTCACTAAGCTGTCACTGTCACTGTCATCGATGATATTTCCGCGCACAGCAGGTTGATTTCAACTAGAATTATTCTAGGCAAGATAATCTAATTCCCGGAATTCCGAATTTGTTATTTAATAATGCTGAAAGGCTTAGTAAGTATTATCCAGACTAGCCGTGCGAACGGTTTGTCTTTTTAAACAATCTCCATAATAACGCATAAAAACGTCTTTGTTCTTTTTACTTTCCAAACAAAATACTGAATAATGATCTACAAATAATTTCTTCCCGATTTGAGTGCAATATCACATAACATAGCTAACACTACTTTGTTTTAAAAGATAAATTAAAAGTAATTGAAATTTTTGCTTAGTCACATCTGCATGAGAATTGAGTTTTTGGGTAAATTAGTAACAAAGAGTTTTTTTATTATGTAAGTAACTGCATTCTATTAAGCTACCTCCGAATAAAAATGTTGTACTTTTGGGTATTTATTGGTAATATTCATAAAACTTGAGTGAGCATTACAAAATGTTGAAATAAAAGAGTCAATAATCAGGCTTTGTTTATTATCATTGTTATAACACTTATAACTGATGTCTGTGTGGAGTTCAAACAGTCACGAATCTAAATGCTGATAATCAAAATTAGTATGTATATAGTTCACAAAAAACGACCATGTGATTTTTCAATGACAGCAAAACTTTTTCCAGTTATTGTTTTGTACGATAAACTAACATTTAACATGGTCCAACTTTTTGGTCTCCACCCACCTGCTAACTAAACTTGACCTCAAAACCTCATGCTAAAGATATATTCAAATTATTTAAAAAAACTTTTGTGGTTTAACTGACTTATTTATAATAACAAATAAAACTGCATAGTGATTAATATTTTTGGTACAAATTTGTGAATGTAATATAGTCTGTAGAAAACATAAAAAGTAAAAAATGCCATGTCATATTGACAATGTGAAATTCTAGTGATTGTCTATTTTTTTCAAACTCCCAAAAATAAGCACAAGTTGGCAAAACAAACAGTAAAATGAAGTCCAGAGCAATATTAATATAAAGTTAATGTGGACGCTCATACCAGAGTTAGACCATGGGTTGTATTTCATTTTTACTCAAAAATGGTGTAAGTCTTATAAAGTTCCACTAAAATTGCTTATAGTAGTTCGCAAACAATTAAAATAAAGATAGTAAGTTCTAAACTCAATTTGTGAAGATACTATTCATGATTGCATATAGTATCATTGTCACTAATTTTTAATATATCGGTTTTTATTACATAACTTTGTAAATATGAGTAGATGTAAACATGATTTAGACAATCTATTAACACAGGAATATATTTGAAATTGGAATGTCATAATGACAACATAACTACTTGAAATTTTTGATGTTGGTCATGTAAATTGTAATAAAATATAAATTAAATAAATGTGTTCTAAATCAATGTAAACAGAAAATTTGTGTAGTTAAAATCTGTCAAACCATGGGTTGTGTCACAGCAATAGTTAAAACGGGAGTAAGTTTCAACTATGTTTCTAAACATATTCAGATGCTCCAACTGTGTTCTTCTCTTTTATCCTTCTTTTATGCCTAATTCATGCAGCAAGAGAGACAGTGACAAGCCAAAATGATGAAAGCTGCCACAAATTAGACCAGTGGTGACAAGAAGTGGCCTTAGTTTGTGATGACCTAGCTTGGCTACCTCTCTCATTCAGGTTGTGGCATGTAAAGTGCATCAATATTCTCTTCTCTCTCTCTCTCTCTCTCTCTCTCTCTCTCTCTGTGGCAGGCTTAATAAAAAAGAAAAATTCGTTGTTTGAGAAGTAAACTCATATACATGTGAAAAAATAATTTGTTTGCAATATCCTATTATGAGGACTTAAGATTTGTTATTAAACTTTTTTATTTATTTTTAACAGATAATATTTGGATCTGGAGTCTATGCTGGAGTATATATAGCTCAAAATTACCAGGTAAACTCTTATATTTTTGTGTAATTAAATTATATAAATTTTTTCATTACATTCTTGATTTTACTGCAAAGGAGGCTATGCCGTCAAACCCTTCAACCATTACTTGATTTATTGAGGATTTTTTTGGCAATTAAGAGATTTGGACATAGAAAGAGAATCTCTTAACATTACTGTTTACTACTTTTACCAAACAAACTTTGGTGTCCTGCTATTAATATTAGTGATTGGAGTCAAAATATTGACTGTTAAATTAGAATTCTTTATTTTTTAAGACAATAGAAAATGATTTTTCTTAAAAGACCAATAGATAGATTTAAATGAAGGACTTCATTACAGTTTATTATCATATTAATAGAATGTTTCCTGGCGACATTGCAGTAACTGGTTTGCTACAATAATATTATAAATTGTATGGCCTCTTTTGTTTCTGTCACATTTCTGCAATTTTATGATTGATATGATAGGTAAATATAACAATAAATAATAATAACAAGTTAATGAACTGAAGAACATTTTTTTAACACAGGGCACACTTAGATCTTTCTGTCAGAAAACAGCTTCAGAATGTGACAAGGCATTGGATAAAAAGAAATGGTTGGTTTTCTTTTCTTTTTTTACTAAAGTACTTTTGTAGTTTTAAATGCCAGGAACCATTCTGTTGTTTATTAAAAAACCCATTCACAGTTTCAGAACAGAATCAATTCTTTTGACAGTTGTCAGTATCATACCCCCATTAGATGTATTTAAACTACTGCATCATGCATACTGCACTAGGCTTATTTACTCAATAGTGCCCCACAGTACCGTGCTGAATTAGTAAAATCATTCAGTAGTATTTCATAGTATATATAGCATAATAAATGTGGCAGAAAGTTGAGATGGGGCAGCAGTACTGAGTTAAAACACTAACTTTAGTTAAAATGTTCAGTTTTTAGCTGTCTACATAATGTTTAATTTTCTTTAAGTATAAATATAACTTTGCAAATTAGTACCCTATGAACTGTATGGAAAGTTTTCTTTGATTTGTGGGTGTTCTAGTACTCTAAACTTAGTTGATCTCAAAGAGTTTTAACCCGTCGAGCGACTTAGGCACACACCCGTGTGCCTAACGCCATACTGTCAGTGACATCTGGTCGCTTGACGGGTTAATCCTTGATAGATTTTTTTTTTCTTTATTTAATGAGAAACAAACAGTCATATATAAACATGAAATTTAAGACAAAGAAATATAAACAGAAATGGGACCGATTGGCATTTAAAAAAAGTCAAATCTGTCAATTTTGTCCCTGACTATACATTTTATCAAAAATCTGTGAATGTTGATTGACATCACTCAAAAAGTTAGTAAAGGTGTCATCAGAGCATTTTCGCGTAGCAGCGAGGGATCTAGTAGCTGCCCCTGTTACCCCATCTCAACTTTCCGACTTGTATACAGAGGCTCAAATTAAGACTGAACTGTAACTGACTTTTGTCATTAAGATAAACATTTACTTAATGCTTTTTTTATATTATATCATTTTCTTTTACAGATTGATAAAGTTGAAGACCCCATGACATTATTTTCTAAAGCACAAGCTGCAATAAAAGAGAAAATGGATGAAATCAGTGGGGGCAAAAAACCGTAAAATCAAGATGAGTTGGCACAACTATGGATGACAAACTACAGCAAATGAATTATTTTATTGTAAATATGATTTATTTAATAAATATACAGTGATAATTTATAATGAACCTTAGCAATAAATATCATTAACTGACTCCATGTATGAATTAATTTACAGCAAAGACAATCCACCACCAATATGCTCCACTCTTGTTTGTGGTTCCTCGAATGCCAACCAGTCACTTGCATGAGTGGGCAGTAATCCCATACTTTGACACTTGTACAGAGCTAAGAAAATGTTCACAATATTCCCAAAGATATACACCAGCTTTTGTCCAGCGGCTTGGGTCCCTTCTACCATCTTGAAAGTGCTCTGAGTGACAAATAAAGATTTGACTGGTCGCACAATCAGCATACCAACCATCATTATAGGGAATATAGATATGGAGTTGCCGGCCATATACATGATGAACAGATTCATTGGCACCTGTTTTAATGGGCCTAAAGCGACATCCCATAATTTCTTTATCAATAGATGGTTAGAGTCTGTATCCTTTGAAGATTCTGTATAATTCGCACCGGCCGACTGACTGTACCCAGGTGGAGAAGGTAATTCTGCTGTTTGGGTCTTGTGCCTGGAAATGGAAACAAAATCTTACAGGTATTGCTAAATCATAACTGCCGTGATAAAAAACTTCTCCGAACCACTTACTTGGGGTTGAAATCCAAAGCCCATTTAAACTTTTTATTGGACTTGAGTTGGGACATTTTGAACGAATTATATTTTGTAGAATGGATACCGAATGAAAAAGATCCTTGTAAGACTAACGTCAGGGATATTGAATTCTCCAAAATTAATTAATCGTAATCACGTTCTATTGACAAGTTGACAACAGACATGACAGATAAAGTGACATCCAATCCAGATAAGCAAGCAAGTGGATGTGTTAATACAGATAGCGAATATTTTTGACATTATATTGTAAAGGTGCAACCACATGCAATCGCTAGTCGCTCATTTACAGCGATAAATCTGGTCACGTGACATTTACATAGCGATAAATACGAAAATGTTGAGCTTTATCGATGGAAAAAAAAATCTTCAATTTCAGCAAAACAGTGCTAAGTATTTATTTTTTTCATTCACCACTCTTTTATTTGTACCAATGAGATTGAGAAATCAATCAGCCTCCAAGACCAAGCCCATTCCTGCAAGAAGCCATCTTGTCACAGCTGCTCGACGCGGCGATTTGACGCTACATTTTTGAGTCGCGGGAAATTCAAAATCACCTTCAAAATGGGGTCACGTTACCAAATTTATCGCTGCAAACGCGACTAGCAACTGCATGTGGGGGGCACTGTATTGGCTGTATGGATTACATTTTCTTTATCTATCCTTAGAGAGATGAATAAAAACAAGAAAGTAACATATTAATTAATCGATGAATTAAACATTAATAAAGGCTTCTAATTATGTTATTATGAATAAGTAGTGCAGTAAATAAAGGTAGTGGACCCAGCAGTAATTCCTCAGCCCGAAAAAACTTGACAGTATGATAAAGTATCAATAAATAAAGAGTATTGTATAAATATCCAAAAAAAATAATAAAAAAATTAAAAAATTAAAAAAAATGCTCCGTTCAAACTTTCTTCAACATAGACATACTCATGTAACGTATCGGAACAATATATGAAATATAAAAAAAAATATCCCAGCAGAAATTAAATTAAATTACTAATATAAACAGATTTGTTTCGTCACTACTTTGAAAAAATCTCGTATCTCAAATCAATACGTGAACGAAATTGAACCTTGACGTAATGGTCACAAAGTGCACTCGGAAAAATTATCCATTTCGAGATACGAGTTTTTTAAAAGTAGTGACGATTTTTAGCTTATAAATACCTAACTTAGGTGTTTTTTTTTTGGATTTTTTATATTTTAGTTACGGCTCATACTATACAATAACCAAACAAAATTTCATCGACTGAGGAATTAATGCTTGGGTCTCCATACAATAACTTCCTTCATTTACTGCACCAAAGGTTTTCATCAATCTAACAATAGTATTTTGTACTGTACAACATGTAAATAAAACGTGACCTCAACTGACTTATTATTTATTCGTAGCCTCAACTTAATTACCTACCCATTGCGTTTTCTATAATAATTTTATTAGAATTATCTAGTATTAATTTGTTAATATAAAAGTTATTTTAAAACTTATTATGCGTGGTTGCTTTTATCTGATTGCTTTTGTCTTAAATAAATATTTTACTTCATACATTAGAGCACGGCTTCCCAAACTGCGTGTGGGTGTCGTGACATTGTCCCAGGGGCTTCGGGTGTCGTGTCGATCTCTTTATTTTTAATCTTATGTTTTGATTTAGTTCTTATTTTCTAAATGTCGACATAGTCTTTTTCTGTTAGTTAGTAGACTAGTACATGCTTGTAAGTACTTACTAAAATACGAGTATTTTTGGGGGCGAGTTTGAGGGGCGTCGTAAAAGAATGGCAAAGACCCAAGGGCGTCACAGTACAAATAAATTTGGGAAGCCCTGCTGGGCTACTACGAAACTCAAAGTTCGTATCGTGCGGTCCTTCTGACACTTAGGTATACTATTTAATACGAGAGCGAGAGGGACGGTACGACACGAACTTCGAGTTTCGAGTTTCGTAGTAGCCCAGCCACACTAGAGCATAAAAATTCACTTTATGCGTAGGTACCTATAACAAGTAAAAAAAAAAAAAAAGTGTCCATTATTAAGCCGGACATAACTTTATTGTGAATTAAAACCATCGAAATTAATTAATTAAATTAACAGCGTTTTTTTTTTTGTAAGCACAAATATTTTAAAATTACTGGCACTTGAGGTATTCCAACTTAGGCGTCTAGGTTGGCAACGCATCTGCAATACCCCTGGTGTTGCAGATGTTTATGGGCAGTGGTGATCTCTTACCACCAGGAGACCCACTTGCTCGTTTGCCTTCCAGTCGATTTAAAAAAAACACATCGATACTGTGATTATTTACAGCTATGGGGTGACTGAGCATTTTCTATTATTAATAATATGCATTAGTTGAAAGAAAAACCGGCCAAGAGCGTGTCGGACACGCCCAAAATAGGGTTCCGTAGCCATCACGAAAAAATTAAGTAATATTTTCTAAGGATTTCGTATTTTATACGGAATCTCCAAGTTTAGGTATATTTTATACCTTACGCTGCTATTTACTCATAAACTACTAATAATTCTCAAGAAAACTTAGCCGCTATAGTTTTCCTTGGAAGTTTGATATACTGACTACCATCCTGATTTTTTTTTATTTTTTCCACCTACCGGTTTAGATTTTAGACGGGAGGGGACGCTCGATTTTAATGAAATTGGCACTTTAAAGTTGAATATTTCACAAACATATTACTGAATCGAAAAATCGTTTTAGCAAACCCCTAATGGTTTTAAAATACCTATCCAACGATACCCCACACTATAGGGTTGGATGAGAAAAAAAAAATCACCGCCACTTTACGTCTATGGGAGGTACCTACCCTAAAAAAAATTGTTTTTGAATTTTTAATTGTACTGTTTTGTCGGTATAGTTTACCTATATATCCGTGCAAAATTACAGCTTTCTAGCATTGATAGTCCCTGAGCAAAGCCGCGGACGGACAGACAGACAGACAGACATGGCGAAACTATAAGGGTTCCGTTTTTGCCATTTTGGCTCCGGAACCCTAAAAACTATCCCGTAGTTAAACTGTGTCTAACTATACGTTAAGTAGTGGGTTGTTCAGTGGTGGCAGGTGGTTACTTTTTGTTTTAGATTGGTTGCGGCTGGTATTCTACCGAACAAGGACCGCTCTACCGTACTCCACCTGAAGTCGTCTGGCAGTGCAGTGTCTTATCCAACCTCGACATTGGCGGAATCATCGCATCGTTCGATGGGGCCATTATAATCCCAAAAATTTAATTGAATTGCATAATATGCATAAATAATTGGCAACTTTGACAACTGACTGATTATAAGTACAGTCACCAGCTCCAATATCTGATACAACAAGCGTGCATAAATTTCTGATAGGTACGACTCTATTTCTAGAGATGTTTTTTGCTGGTGGCTATAGGTACCTACGAGTATAAGCTTTTTTTTTCTTGACTATATTCATTGTCATTCAACCTACCTAATGAGTATTTTAGGAGATATGAGGTTGTAAGGATTACTCCTAATAAAAGATGTTGCGCGTGTGAGATGATATAGCAGAAGAGAAAGTTTATTTACAAAAGATCATTTATATACAAAAATAAAACTTAGAACTAGCGGGTGTATGCGCGAGTTGGTTGATGGGCGTGTCCTGCTCTCGCTCGCATATATAAACAGGACGCGCCAAAGTTTCTTTATTCCACCGTAGTCCGTCGTAGCGTGCGGAACAAAACTGGGAGAAAAATCAGCGCGCGCCGCAGTCGTCCTGAGCCTCCGACGCGAGCGCACGCCTGAATCACTGTTTCTATAAACTGACGTCGATATCGTTCTTTTCAGAACGATTATTGTTTCTAATCAGCGTCAATTCATAACGTCGGCTACAGTACTCCTCTTCAAGCGAAGCGTACGGGTGGTCGAATGGTACGTCCGCTGCGCGTTACTCGTTGATGTTGGACGGGCGGCACGGGCGGAGAGTTTGTTATTGTAGACGACGGTGTCACTGGATCGTTTGTTCTCGAGTGATCAGCTGTTGGTGGCGGTGTCAATGACCTCTGTGCGATATGATGGTTTATAAACATTGGTGTGGTAGGTGCGGTTTCTGCGTCTTCAGTTATAGTGTAGGCTGGTTTTAGGCGGTCGATGGATATGTTCGCTTGTCTTGTAGGTAACTGGATGGTGAAGACTTTGTCGGTTCGTTTCAGGACTCGGTATGGACCTTCGTAAGGCGCTTGAAGCGGCTTCCTTACTGCGTCGATTCGTACGAATACATTTTCACACGTAGCTAGGTCGCGATGAACAAATATAGATCTCTTGTTGCTATGCGGTTGACTTGGTAGCGGTTTCAAATTTCGTATCGTTTCTCTCAGCTGATCGACGTAGGTACTGTCCATTGAGACATCGGTTTGTGCGTTTGATGATAGGAAATCTCCAGGTAGGCGAATATTGCAGCCGTAGGTAAGCTGTGCGGCGCTTACGTTCGCATCGGTGCGTAGCGCGGCGCGCACGCCTAGCAACACTGTAGGTAACTCATTTATCCAGCTGGTTGCGGATTGAAGTCTAGCTTTCAGCGCTGCCTTCAGAAAGCGGTGCCACCTTTCGATTATCCCGTTACATTGTGGATGGAAAGGACTTGAGCGTGTTTTCTCGATGCCAAGTAGTCGCGTTAAAAACACGAAAATGCGACTTTCAAACTGCCGACCTTGGTCCGTTGTTATTGTTGCGGGACATCCAAATCGTGCTATCCAGCCCTCGTACACGGTCTTGGCGACTTCTTCGGCAGTTATCTCTTTGAGCGGGAAAGCCTCAGGCCACCGCGTCGCGCGGTCAATCATCGTAACACAGTAGCGGTAGCCGTCGGCCGTAGTATTGAGCGGGCCGACTATGTCTATGTGCACGTGATCAAAGCGGCCGGCGGGTTTGAACGTAGATAATGGGCTCGTTGTATGTTGTTGTATCTTCGCTCGTTGGCACGGTATGCATGACTTCGCCCATATCCCGACGTCTTTATTCATCGAAGGCCAAAAATATTTATTTGCAATCATTTTACGTGAAGTTCGTACGCCGGGGTGGCTAACGTTGTGCATAATTTCGAATAAGGGCCGTCGGAACTCGATAGGTAGGTATGGGCGGATGTTATCGGTAGTTGTTTCGCAATAAATCTTGTGGTTAGTTCCGGGTATTTCTATGTGTTGCAGGGATAAATTTCGTTGTTGTAATAATTGTTGAATGCTGCTATCTCTTTCTTGCGCGGCGGCTAAGTCTTGAAAATTTATGGGTGTGGGACAGCTGATCGCGTCGACGCGTGAGAGTGCGTCCGCGACGGCGTTCTCTTTCCCACTTATGTAGCGTATGTCGGTGGTGAATTCGCTAATAAAGAGTAGCTGTCGTGTTCGCCGAGGTGATTCGCTGTCGTTTGAAGTCTTGGTGAATGCGTATGTTAATGGCTTGTGGTCGGTGTATACGATAAGCGGTCTTCCCTCGAACATTTTTCTGAAGTGTTTCATAGACATATATATAGCTAGCAATTCGCGATCATATGTGCTATATTTCTTCTGAGTTTCAGTAAACTTGCGGGAAAAATATCCGAGCGGTTGCCAGTTAGTACCGAGGCGTTGTTGCAGCACGGAACCAGCTGATGTGTTTGATGCGTCAGCAAAAATAGCGAGCGTAGCTTGGTGCGATGGATGAGCGAGTAGAGCGGCGTTTTGAATGCTCACTTTACAAGCGTCGAATGCGCGCTTCGCTTCATCATTCCATTCGATTTTCGACTTGTCGCGCTTCTTGGTATTGTGTAGGTATTTACAGAGCGGGGCTTGAATTGTAGCGGCGTTTTTGATACTATCGCGATAAAAATTTATCATGCCGAGAAATCGTCGGAGCTCTTCTACGGTTTGAGGTTTAGGGTAATCGACGATTGCTTGAACTTTTTCTGCAGGGGGATGGATTCCGTTTTCGTTTACTTGATAGCCGAGGAATTTCACAGTAGGCTGGCCGAAAACACACTTGGCAGGGTTTATTGTTATGCCGTATTCGGATAGTCGTTCTAATACTGTGCGGATGTGTGCTCGGTGTTCTTCTTCGGTTGTGGATGTGACAAGTAAATCATCGACGAAAGGAAAAACGAAATCCAATCCTCGTAGTAAGTTGTGTATAAAACGTTGGAAAGTTTGTCCGGCATTTTTTAACCCTGGGCACATGCGTGGGAATTCAAAAAGACCGAACGGGGTGATTATGGCTGTCTTCTCGACGTCTTGCTCGCTGACGGGTAATTGTTGGTAAGCTCGGTTCAAATCCAGTGTGGAGAAAAATTTCTTCCCGGCCAGTTGGTAAGTAAAGTCACGGATTCGCGGGATTGGGTAGCGATCCGGTTTCGTTATCGCGTTAAGTCTTCGGTAATCGCCGCATACTCGTAAATCGCCATTTTGTTTGGGTACGACGTGTAGCGGCGACGACCACGGGCTCTTGCTGGGGCGACATAGGCCTTGCTCGATCATGGTCTTGAATTCATTTTTTACTTGTTCGTAGCGATGCGGTGCAATTGGCCGTGCGCGGCAGTGAACGGGTTGACCGGTGGTTTCTATGAAATGTTCCACGGAGTGCTTTGGAGTGAGTTTCATCGAAGTAAGTCGGGTAATTTCGGGAAAATCGGCTAGTATGTCGTGATAACCTTGATTTACGTCGATACTGCGAACTGTAGGTATATTGGTAGTACATACTTGGGCGTTGGTACTGAGGTGTGTCTTGCCGTCAATCAATTTTTTGTTCTTCAAATCGACTAGGAGTTGATGGTGGTTGAGAAAATCTGCTCCGAGGATTGGTTTTGAGACGTCAGCGATAATAAACTTCCACTTGAATGTGCGGCGTAGGTAGAAATCGAGCTCGAACGTTTTTTCTCCGTAGGTAGGTATTACCGTGTTATTAGCGGCATACAGTTGGAACGGCAGAGGTGTTGCGGCTGAATTTTTCGCTCTGGGTATGACCGAAATATTTGCACCGGTGTCTACTAAGAACGATAATCTAGTTTTCCTGTCCGTGACGAAGAGGCGGTATGAGTGTTCTGCGCCGCTGGATTCCGCCGCAGCCAGCGTCTTCTTTAGTTTTCCGTCGCGTTAACGGGCTTGAAACTGCATGGCGCAGTGCACTTCTTTGCATCCATACCGTACCGATGGTGGTAGAAGCAGTACGGCATGGGCGAGTTTTTGCGGCTTCGGCTCTGTGATGCGTTTCTTGGGCGTGATTGGAAACGGCGGCGTGGGCGGCTGGTATGTTGGTGCTGGTTGTTGTACGGCCGCGATCGTAGTTCTGCGACCTCGAGCGACAGCCGTCTTATTTCGGCGATGAGGAATTGCGTGTCAGCAGCTGGCGCGTGAAGCGGTGGCGGTATGGCGGCTGGCGGTGGCGGACGAGCAGCGGGCGTTGCGATGGCGGCGATGTGCTGGGATGACGTGTGCACCTCCATCATCTTGTCGGCGAGCAGCGCCAGATCTTCAAGCGTTGTCTTGCTTTGGAAAGCCTCGCTGACCGCTAAGACAGATTGCACGTGTGGCGGCAGGTGCTCGAGCCACATCATTTTTATGGTGCTTTCTGGGAACTTATCTTTGTTTAGCTGCTGCATTCGTCTGAGAAGCTGGCTGGGTTTCTGTTCGCCGAGCTCAACTTGAGTTAAGAGTTTCTTCGTCTGCGCACTGTTTGATTCCTCGTAGATGGAAATGAGTCTATCTTTAATGGCTTTGTAGTACTCACTTTCTGGCGGCGAGTATATGAGGTCCGCGATGTTTTGGATGTCTTGCTTTTCTAACTGGGCGATCACCATCTGGGCGAGCTGAGCTTGGCTGCGCTTGAGTTCAGCGGTGGCGGCTTCGAAGCTGCAGAACCAGAGGAGCGGCTGGTCGCGCCAGAAAGGTGGGACGCGCATTGCTAATGATATACCGGAGACTTCTTGACTCGACGGTGGATCTGGCGGCGTGGTTTGTGGCCGTTGAACGCCGGCATCAGCTTCTTGGTTGCTTGACATCTTTGAAGGATAGCGTGCTTGTTTCGGGGTCACCACTTTAGGAGATATGAGGTTGTAAGGATTACTCCTAATAAAAGATGTTGCGCGTGTGAGATGATATAGCAGAAGAGAAAGTTTATTTACAAAAGATCATTTATATACAAAAATAAAACTTAGAACTAGCGGGTGTATGCGCGAGTTGGTTGATGGGCGTGTCCTGCTCTCGCTCGCATATATAAACAGGACGCGCCAAAGTTTCTTTATTCCACCGTAGTCCGTCGTAGCGTGCGGAACAAAACTGGGAGAAAAATCAGCGCGCGCCGCAGTCGTCCTG
This sequence comes from Choristoneura rosaceana, assembly GCA_037349165.1. Classification (NCBI taxonomy): domain Eukaryota; kingdom Metazoa; phylum Arthropoda; class Insecta; order Lepidoptera; family Tortricidae; genus Choristoneura; species Choristoneura rosaceana. The sequence goes on along the minus strand of JAZBNJ010000055.1, from coordinate 806,413 downwards.
AGCCTCCGACGCGAGCGCACGCCTGAATCACTGTTTCTATAAACTGACGTCGATATCGTTCTTTTCAGAACGATTATTGTTTCTAATCAGCGTCAATTCATAACGTCGGCTACAGTATGATCAAATTTGAAGACAATGCGACCACAGGAAATGGATTAAATTCGTCTTTCAGGACTCGACTCACGCATGCAACACTGCAAGTTATCTAAACCATAAAATTGGCAGCGTATCTAATAAGATACCCACATGTTTTAAGATCAGCTTTTTGTATTTTTTTTAAAGTAATTTTTGTTAGGTAGCTCTACAATAATCCAACGAGGCTTGAATTGAGTAGGTACACTTGGTAGGTAATTAAAACGTTCAAAATTATGTTTGAACAGTGTAAGTTGGTACCTACTCTACAGGTCCTTACAGATTTACTGTCCATTTAATTTTATATAACTACAGTTCGTATTATTATGGATACCTACCTACTCTAGTTAGCTAACAAACTTGTGATTTATTTTGAAAATAAAACAATATTTATTTTATTTACAATATTATTGAATTGGACATCTTTATGCAACTTTACTCTTACAATGTAAAACATTTTCACTAAAATAAACAGTTATACAAAATTACGCGTTTACCTAATTTCATCAATAGCAGTAAGTCTTATGTTAGTTGTGAACAAAAAGCAACAACAAACAAATGACAGAGAAATCGCACAGTATTGTCAGTTTAAGAGTGCTGACGATTGTGCTTACTAAGTTTTGCTACAAGTATTAAAAAAGTGTTAGGTTTTGTTTGCAAAAATGACTTCGCCGACGGGTTCCACGGAGACTGTGTTGCTGTCAACTTCCTTCAAGGTGTCTCTGGAAGCGACATGTTCCCTGCAAAACACCGTTATACGATCGCACGCTTCACGGAGTATGTCCTCGGGTACAGTCAGAACGATCCGCATGTAGTTCGGAAAAGCAAAACACTACGAGAGAAAAAAAGAATATCAGTTATCAAACATTTTTATAAATGTAGCTCCTAGATTTAATTAACTCACCAAGTTATCACAGAACTATTTTATTTTTATATTATTTAATATTCACCTTTCCCGGCAAGCAAAACACGGATTGTTCAGACATGAGCCTCTCTACAAACTGAAGCTCATTTTTGAATTGCGGGAACAAAGACATTTTGATCTGGATCATCATGTACATTGCTCCTTGAGGCATTACGGGGCGCAGCCCGGGAATGCGACGTAAGGCTTCGTACGCCAGCTTTGCTTGACTCTGAAATCGACATTGTAAAATAGAGAAATCAAATAGGTTAACAAACTTATATCCCATACTTCGCAAGTTTAATAAAACTCTAATACAATAAATATAAAAAGAAGAAAAATAATACATTTATTTAAATAAAAATGTTCTACTACGTGAACACCATTCCATCCATGCCAGTAGATTCTAGAAACGAATGCAAATTTCTTAATACCAATAATGCGTAGTAGCGCGGGAGAACAGCGATTCGAGTGACTTCGCGCGCAGCGATCGAAGAGAACGGAATGTTCCACTCACCTCTAAAAACAACAACACCTCATCGAAAAAGCTCTGCGGCGTTAACTGCAGTATAGCAGGCAAAGCGCTCTGTACTAACATGCTAGGCCCGAGTATCCGAGTCGTCATGTTATTTAAACCTTCTCGAACTTCCTTTTCAAATATTTTCTGTCGGTCGTGTATTATAACCCAACCCATTCTCCAGCCTGGCACTAGGAACCTCTTAGTAATCCCTCCACATGAAAGCACAGGAACATCAGTTGACAACGATGAGATTGCATGATATTCATTGCCAGAGAAAACCATGTGCTCGTATATCTCATCTGCTATTATAGGAACGCAATTTCTTGATGCTACATCCAATATCTCAGTCAAATGTTCTTTGCTGTATACTGAACCACAAGGATTCGATGGGTTTATAATGACAATTGCGGCTGTTTTGTCATCTATTTGATTCTCTAGATCTTCAAGATCTACGATCCATTGTTGATCCGGCTAAAAAAAGAAACATTTTGTATAATACAAAACAAAATTAATCCCTATTGACTTCAGTATAAACTTTTCTCACAATAGTTATTTGCGCAGTATCCGAGATTATCCATAGGTAAATGAGAAAATATGCTAAACTAGCGTATTGAAGACTTGTTATGCTTGACGAATGAAAACTTGTTATGCTTCTAGAAACTTGATTTTCATCATCTGATGTTAATTCACCTTCACGATTCGCCAAACGGGGCTAGTTTGCAAAATATTGATAGCTTTGAACTACGCCACGTGTCGACGAACGTGCAGCTTTAATGCAGGTAGATAAGTAACAGAAGCAGCAATGAAAATTTAAGCTTACCAACAAATTATAGTGTTTTATTTGAATTCCTAAACCCTCTGATAAGGTTTTGTATATCAGGAATCCTGGTCGCGGCACCAAGATGTTCTGTCCGGCGTCTGCCAGTACAGTGACGGCCATTTCAATAGCGTGAGAGCAGCCGCTGCAAAGAATGACATCATCTGACGTCACTGGACCCTGGTGAGAGCAATATTCTGCAACAGCTTCCCTGACGTCTTGATGTCCTTTGCCAGGACCGTAGCTTCTACTTTTAAGTAATTCTAAACTGTCTCGCACAGCTTGAAGAACTTGATCAGGTGGATTTAGATTCCCAAATGTTGTCGGATCACCTAAAAGGGAAACGAATTTATTATAAGTAAAATGACGGGCAGTAACAGTTCTGTGGAGTACCTACATAACTCGCTCAGTTTATGAGCTCAGCGGATTGTACCTGTCAGATTTTCGCAATTTCTTTGCGGAAGAGTTGTAACAAATTCGAGAATTCTGCGTCTAATCAAAATAACAAGATCCCCGTTCGACTCTCGCATACTTGGTTAATATTGTGAAATTCGAATCCTGTTAACCTTGACTTAATTGTAAATCTACTAATTTTAATACATGTTTATCCAGTGACCACTTTTATTAACGTGCGCCTATTTAAAAATGCGTGATAGGATGGGCAAGTAAGGTAAGTTTTAGAACCGGTTTGATAGAGGGATTCTGGGTTTATCAGTATCGTGTAGGTACATCGTATGTCCCATCAGTACAACAAGCGTATCATTATCATCTATCTGCTTAGTAAATAGTGTTAGTTCAGCACAGCAGCCATTTTTAGCTATTGATATCCCGAAGAGAAGAGATCAAGGTGTAATCGACTGACTGATTGAATTAGGTACTTATTTAGGCTGTTACTGTTTAGTTAAAATGTACCCAACTTCAAAAGTTAGCTCCCTTTCTTGGCGACGAATTCAATGTGAAAATAGCTATATAATAAAAGATTCGCAATTAAATGTAATAGGTAAGTATTGTTATCACGGAAAAATAAAAATTATTACCAACTATTTTCTTTTTCATTTATCAGTTTGATAAAAATTATACATACCTAACTAGCTTATGCCCGCGACTTTGTCTGCGCGGATCTAAGTTATCGCGCGGTGGCGCCGTCTACCGGAGTAAAAGGTAGTAGTATCAAATTTCATCAAAATCGGTCCAGTGGTTTGGACATGAAAGCGTAACAGAGAGACAGACAGACAGAGTTACTTTCGCATTTATAATATTCTAGTAGGGATTATTTTGAGTGCTAATTTTAATAAAGGCTAAAAATATCGTAATTTAGCAAACTGATTTACTACGCAGTTACTATACTGTGAAGTTGCTCAAAATGCCTAAATTTTAAATTTGAAGAATTGAAAAAATAACTCCATCAAACCCATTTACTTAATTTTAAAACACTTATTACACTAACCCCCTGTTTAATCATCCAATTATTAAATTTATGTGTCGGATAAATGTAATGCCGTCTGTGTTTATTTTCTTTGAATAGACGGAGACGGCATCACATTTATCACTCGAATAAAATTAATCAATGGGTGGTGAAACAGCCCCTAAGACTTGTTTAATAAGTTTTATTTAATAAGTCCGCGACGCAAATATACATACTCACCGATAGAAAGAGCGATCAATGGTTTATTAGGGTTTGGCTCCACTTGCAAGTTCTCGATGATCTCCCTTATCACGTTATGGGTATTGCGAGCCAACGCAGAAGCACGCACCTCCCATGTCTGACTTCCTCGTAGCCGATGAGACATGGGCACACAACTTGCGGATTGTTGGACGCTGCTCTGACACTAAGGAGAACACAATCGAGAATAGTGTCCGCGGAACGATACACCTTGCTTTTGTATAAAATGCGATCTGGTGCGGCGTCTGGCGTGATCGCTCGTGGAACTGGTTTCAAAATGCAGATGAGATGACGACAGTGGAGCCAGTTGTAAACATTCCACCCTTACCTCTTTAGTATAATGTATAATCTAATATAAGTACAAAAATATGAAATAAGTACATGGTAAATGTATTCAATGGTAAGTTTTAAAAATATATTTTAACTAGATTTTGCCCGTGGCTCCGCCCGTGTGGTATTCGGTTATCGCGCGCTGTTCCCTCGGGAACTGTGCATTTTTCCGGGATAAAAAGTAGCCTATGTTACTCTCGGGCCCATAAACTATCTCTATGCCAAAAATCACGTCGATCCGTCGCTCCGTTACGGCGTGAAAGACGGACAAACACACAAACATACATACACACTTCCGCATTTATAATATTCATTAAATATTAGTATGGATTTTGATTTTTAAGTAATTTGACCAAATATTTTTTTTATATTGATTGATGTAGTAATCAATATACCGGGTGTGGCCTGTAGGTAATATGAACAAAAAATAAAACATAGATCGTCCTCATTAAACTGAACAAGATTAGTTCAGCGACTTTTAAAATAATGAAGTCTTTGAATTTTCCTTTTTCATACAAATTAAATACTGGTATCAATGTAGGTACGCCATGCGAGAACACAACTGACTTCGCCTGTCACGCTACAAACATTACTATGTTAAAAAAATAATTAGTTTTTTAATTTTTATTACACTTTTAAGTTTATTTGAAGAAACAATGTAAAGCAAAATATACTTATTTTGCTTTACATTGTTTCTTCAAATAAACTTCAAAGTGTAATAAAAATTAAAAATCTAATTATTTTTTAAAATTCGCTGAACTAATGTTTAAAATTGTTCAGTTTGACGAGTATGATCTATGTTTTAATTATTTGCTCGTATTACATGCCACACCCGCCCGATATTAGCCAACTTCTTGATTTTTTCAACTTTTTTCACACTTTTTATTCACATTTCACACTTCACAGATGTAACTGAAATCAAATGTTTAATTTAAAAATCTCCAAGACTTAAACTGCAGGAACTAATTTCACGACTCTTAAAGAAATAAATAATATACAATTGATAAAAATGTTTTTTTTTTTTAACTTGGGGACTTAATAGGGATTATATAATAATTATCTTCAATAGCAGTGACATAAAAATTAGAACATTTAAATTAAATATAAATACTGTATGTTGTTTTTAGGCTAATATTTTTATGTTAAGAATTTGTATTCTGTAATGCCCTTCTAGGGTTATCATATTATTACTGTATTATTAATGTAATTTTAATGACATGCAAATAAATGAACTAAATAAATAGGTAAAACGTTTTTACAAAATGTCCCATTCAGTTTCGAAAGTCTGTTCCTAAAATTAAAAATATTAAAATCTATTCACGACTACTCACCTGGGTTACGATGGATACGGCAATTCGACATCGAAAAATATAAGCATACTGTAAAATTTCAACAAAATACACATTTCATTTCGTACCTATTATACGTTTCATTAATTACGTGGAAAATTATTATTAAAAGCTAGAAGAAAGCAGCAAGTATTACCGTCGCAACTCGCAACACTCATTCGATCAATTCGAATTAATAAGTTAAGTCTCTACTAATCACTAGTAGTGCAGTAAATAAAGGTAGTGGACCCAACAGTAATTCCTCAGCCCGAAAAAACTTGACAGTATGATAAAGTATCAATAAATAAAGAGTATTGTATAAATATCCAAAAAAAATGCTCCGTTCAAACTTTCTTCAACATAGACATACTCTTGTTCATGTAACGTATTGGAACAATATATGAAATATAAAAAAAATATCGCAGCAGAAATTAAATTACTAATATAAACAGATTTGTGTTTCGTCACTACTTTGAAAAATCTCGTATCTCAAATCAATACGTGAACAAAATTGAACCTTGACATAATGGTCATAAAGTGCACTCGGAAAAATTATCCATTTCGAGATACGAGTTTTTTAAAAGTAGTGACGATTTATAGCTTATAAATACCTAACTTAGGTGGTTTTTTTTTTGGATTTTTTTATATTTTAGTTACGGCTCATACTATACAATAACCAAGCAAAATTTCATCGACTGAGGAATTAATGCTTGGGTCTCCATACAACAACTTCCTTCATTTACTGCACCATAGTCGATACTGCAAGAACCCTTATATTTTCTGTCACAAAATTTTCAAAATGTCGCAGATTAGTAACACTGTCGTAACTTATTATAAGTAATATAATACTAAACTTAATAACTAAGTGAACTTTGGTTGCAGCATGTAGAAACGGTATCAAAATTCTGCGTTAAAAAAGTAAGTAGTAGTAGTAGTAAGTAGGTAACTATGTTTTGTCCCTGTTTCAACAAGTTCGACATAAATGATTCTTAATTAATTCTCGATGCATTGTGTTCACTTTTAATTTATGTGTAAATATTAAAATTAAATTGTTGACACTTTGTCGAAACTAAGTTGCCATAAATTTTGCAGTAACATAGGTAAGTGTAGTAACGGTTACGTCAATACAGTGTTTGATTTGACCAAACGTAACATGAGAATGGTTCTTAATATGTGCTGCTGTCTTTATGTAAGTTTAAGTAATTACTTATAATTAGAGACCGGATAATATGCATTTGCATATTTGCATATTTAAGCTATTTTCAGCGCTAATAGCATATTTTTCCTAAGATCTAGTGATAATGCATATTATCGCTATAATTTACAGTATTTTTCGAGCGCAGCGCACTCAGCAGCCGGGCGTCTTTTGTTTTGGTAAGTACCTACGATAATAAAATGAAAGAGACAAATAATCGTCGCGCTCGCCTACTGCACCTATTAAGCATGTTGTTTACATGATTTTGTAAAAAAAAGTCTAAAAATTAATAGTTCTTATTTTATTAAAAAACAATAAATTATAAAGATACATACTTAATAAAGTAAAACTTAAAACAAGTGTTTACCTACTAACAATAAACTTAAATCTAAAGGAATAATTTTGATATATCGAAAATACAAACTGAAAAATAAGACCAGCGCTGGGAATCGAACCTAGGTCCTCGGCATTCCGTACCGCGTGCTATACTGCTACACCACCGCTGGACAGTGTTACAGACACGAATCCCAGCGCTGGTCTTATTTTTCTGGTTTTTCTGTGCTTCTATATTTCAGTTTGTATTTTCGATATATTACGTCACTTCGGACTAAAGAGGTTTCAAGTCAGCCAACGTTTTATTTTAACTTAGCTATAACCCAATTTTATACCATAAATATTTGCCATGCTTCATGAAACTTCGTTATTTTTATATTTCAAATTTATATAAAAATGGTTTTCAATACCTAATTTTAGTAAATATTTTTTTAGCATGTTGGAATAAACTGGCCGTAAGACCATTCGAATTCTAAACTAAACACAGTTCTTAGTATTATTGGTAGACGACTCGATCAAGTGACAATCAGGGGGGCTGAAAGAAATAGTGCAAGCAAGCATGCAATCAAGCAATACAAGCAAGCAAATAAGCAAGCATGCAAGCAAGTATGTAAGCAATAATGCAAGCAAGCAGAGTTAGTATGCCAGTGGTGGTAGTGAAAATCAGTTCATCATCATCAACATCATCAGTACAAACGTATCACTATCCCGCGGGAACTATGCTATTTTCCGGGATAAAACTATCCTATTTATGTCCTTTCCCGGGACTCATACCATCTGTATACCATCTGTATTTCATCTAAATGAATCAGTAGATACAGAGATTACCCCTACAACCTCACGAACTCACAAACACTATTGTCACAAACTATATACTTACTACCATCCTGAATTTTTCCCAATTTTTCCACCCACCTGTTTAGATTTTAGAGGGGAGAGAACGCTCGATTTTAATGAAAATTGGCACTTTAGAGTTGAATATTTCGCAAATAAATCACTAAATCGAATAATTGTTTCAGCAACCCCCTAGTGGTTTTAAAAGACTATTCCATCCAACGATACCCCACACTACAAGATCGTATGAGAAATAAAATCACGCCTACTTTACGTCTATGGAAGGTACTGCAAAAAAAAAGTTTTTCGAATTTTTTACTGTACCATTTTATCGCCATAGTCTACATATGCATTCGTGCAAAATTACAGCTTTCTAGCATTGATAGTCCCTGAGCAAAGCCGCGGACCGACGGACAGACAGACAGATAGACATGGCGAAACAATAAGGGTTCCGTTTTTGCCATTTTGGCTCCGGAACTCTAAAAACTAGTGAATAATAAACTAATTATGCCAAAAGAAAATTAATCTAATTAGTTGCTTTCGATGGTCCATTTTATCCTGAGTCAATAGGTATAAAATAGACACTAATGTAAAATTGCAGCTCCCTGGCAATAACAGTAACAATCTGCTAAAGTCGTGGACACAAATACGGACATGGTGAAATTATAGGACTAGCGGAACCCTAAAATTTACGTTTTGGAGTGTACATACAACGTACAAAATATATTTCACGAAGCGTACTTATATTTTTTTATACCTAGGTACCTACTTATTTTAAGAGGCGTTTGGACACGAAAAATATACAATTATTTTTTATTGGTTAGCAAAATAATGACAATTTCATGACCTATTTACACGCTTCTTTTTGTTACTTTAACTTATTACAACAATGTAACGATGTCTATAATAACCTAACCAACAAAAAGTTGGTAAACCCCCGACTTTGTCACTTCAAACTTGAATATCTCAAAAATGGCTGAACCGATTTTGATGAAACATGTCTAAGAACCATCGCTAGAAAACCTACTATCAAATAAAAAAACCGCATTCAAATCAGTCAACCCGTTTAAGAGCTACGGTGCCACAGACAGACACACATAGCGGTCAAACCTATAACACCCCTCTTTTTGCGTCGGGGGTTAAAAATAATGATAAGACATAAGAAACAGAAACAAAAAATTTAATCATCTTATTTTTAGGGTTCTAATAACTCGGAAACAATAATATGAACTAATAAGTGATTCTTTAATTTAATGATTTTTTTTTCGTATCAATGTAGCACGCGGCTTCGTCTGCGTAGAATTCGGTTTATCGTGCGCCCTCGAAAACTACTTTTTTTTTCAGAGTAAAAGGTATCCTATTATTTAATGTACGACACGCCCTAAGAAAAAGTGTGTATCTGCCCGATACTTAGTTATGCGACTATTGCATTTTCGTACTCTACGGTATCGACTTTATCATTTACATTAAGAAAAACCAAAAAAAAGTGGTTAGAACATATTTTTTCCCAAACGTATAACTAACTATTTGCATTAATTGCCAAAAAAAATCCAGAGCAAAACTTAATATTTACCTCTTATTCAATATTACGCGGGAACGCACCGAGCGGGTGGAGGGGAAGTGGCTGTTGGACATTTCTACCGCGGACACGGATTGACGTGCGCTAGGGCTACGTTTATTTAATAAAGATGGAAAAATGTCGAGCGGTGGGTATATTCTTATCAAAACTTAAAGAAGATGCAATTTCCAAGCGATAAGTAGGTAACTATCCACATACACATTTACACAACGGAAACGTATAAATCTTGGTAGGTATAACTAACCACTTACACACTTAAACGTAGGAATCTACTCAACATAATATATGTCTATCTGGCATAATCCGTTTCGTCGAAGTTAAATATACGTATAACAAGTATGTATCTGCCACTTACACGTCAGAGTTAACAACATAATTATCACGTAAAAGTGTATAACTGTCATAATTAAGAAACTAACGTATTTAAAAATCTATAAAAAATCATGAATATACATTGTTACAATATTGTACTCCATGCCAAATTTCAATCCTCTGGCATATACAGTTACCACGCAATTGCAATTTTAAATTTATAAAAACTTTAAAACGCTCTCCTGTAAAATTTGGTTTTTGTAGATACACACTTTTTCTTAGGGTGTGTCGGATGTCAATCGGTTCAATAGGTACTTTAAAAAAGCAGAACAAACAAACTCACTATTAGTCAGGATTTTGAAACCTGAGGCCTTATTGCCTAACGTTTCTGACAGTCGTGATCGCAATCAAATGACAGCTTTTGTATGCGAAATATGTCATTTGATTGCGATCACGAGTGTCAGAAACATTAGGCAATACGGCCTCTGGAATCTTAGATTAATGCATTTTTTATTAATATAACTAAACTAATTACATAAGAACACAACCGAACAACCAACGATCCCTGCGCTTTTTTCATCAAGTGGTCCACGATACAATACGAACTTCGATTTGAGAATATCGTAGTAGGGGGCTACTACGAATTTCGAAAATCGAAGTTCGTATTGTACCGTACCTACATGTCACTCTCGTATTAAATAATACAGGGTTTCTCTAAGTGAGGTTCGGCATTCGATGGTAGAGCCATATAGGTAGAGCGTTTCGCGACGAGATTGTAGCTGCAAGACTGGCAAGATATTTCTTACTTACCTGTATTTATTATAACCTTTTATTGAAATAAATAATATATTAAGTAGGTACCTAAGTATATCATGATGGATAATGTTGAAATAAAAAACCAAAGTTTCTCCAACAGCCAGCCAGGGAGGGGTTCGCTGTCATCTAGAAACTTTAACAGGGGTACGTGGAGCCATAAGTTTGAGAAACCCTGAAACAACCGTCAGCGGGACGGCAAGATACAATTTTCCAATTTCGTAGTGAGTAGTCCCCCCCCCCCCTCCCAGTTACTGATTACGGGATTTACGGGCTATAAGAACTATCTTCCTATGTTTCGCCATGTCTGTCTGTCTGTCTGTTCGTCCGCGACTTTGCTCAGGGACTATCAATGCTAGAAAGCTGTAATTTTGCACGAATATACTTATAAGTATACTATGCCGATAAAATGGTAGGTACAATAAAAAATCCAAGAAAATATTTTTGCAGTACCTCCCATAAACGTTAAGGTGGGGGTGATTTTTTTCAAAACACATCACTAAATTGAAAAATCGTTTTAGCAACCCCCTAATAGTTTTAAAAGACCTATCCAATTATACCCCACACTATAAGATTGCAAGAGAGAAAAAAATCGCCCCCACTTTACGTCTATGGGAGGGTACTCCAAAAAAAATTTTTAAGTATAATTTTTATTGTACGATTTTGTCGGCATAATTTGCATATCGCACCTTTGCGACAAAACTGTGGCATCTGTACCCGAACGCGTGATCGAGACGTATTTTGTAACCGAAAACTTACACTAAGTGTAGGTACTGGTAATATTTTAACTTTGGAGATAACACAGTTTTGTCACAAAGATTATATTCGTGCAAAATTACTGCTTTCTAGCATTGATAGTCCCTGAGCAAAGCCGCGGACAAACGGACAGACAGACAGACAGACATGGCGAAACTATAAGGGTGCCATTTTTGCCATTTTGGCTAAGGAACCCTAAAAATATATCTCGATGAGTTTCTTGCTGGATTCTTCTCAACAAAGGATTTTCCGAACAGGTGGAAGATTTTTTTTACATTCATAAGTGCTTATGTTAGGTACCTACCTATAGCCTAAATTGAATAGATATTTTGACTTTGAATTGAAATACCTTTGTACAAAGACATCTTTAAACATGAAAAGCTTGCGTGAATAATCCTGTCAAACATTTTTACGGTTCTTTTACTAACAAAGGAACAAAATGTAATGACGTGGACGTGACTGATATGCAGACAAACAGTACCTACCCGTAAATAGATATTAATACGTCAACGCCAATAAATGATCACTTGTAACCTTTTCGCTTTCAGTCGTTACACAATTTCGTGGCTTTTCAAAAATGACATTAAAGTGACAAGGTGCACAACTGGTAATTTATTTATTCCGTTGACTGTACTTACTTACACCATGTTTTTTTAACGGCTGGTTTAATAACTTTTTAGCCAAAACATACATAAATGACTTTACACTTTACAGTAATTATTAAGTGTCACTCTTGTGTCACTAATAAAGTGACTATACTCAATTTAATTTAAGGTTTGAATTAACGGTCAGATTGTAACACATGTTTCTCGGTATTTCGAATACAGATGCACTAAAAATACCTACATGTAGGTTTATAAGCGGTATTTATTATAATTTTATTATAGAAGTTAACATAATTTTAAATAGTATTGTTGTTTCATTTAAAAACGTGTGAAAAAATGTTAAAATAAATGGAGTACTTATAGATTGAAAAATGGCCAGACTGCTCATAGTCCACATCAGCTTTCCGCGATGAATCACATTTGCGATACAGCAGCCCTTACGCGATATGTACCTTTTGCGATCTATCGTCAACTCTACTAACTATAACTGTACTCTATTTCAGTATTTCTTAAAGTAATAGTGCATTGCGTCTTAAGGGCGGTAAATAAGGAATTGCAAACGAGAGTCTATTAGAAGCCCGAAGTAGAAGGCTGCTTTGGTCTTGTGTGACACATAGGTACAAATTTTCACCTCAGCAACGAGAACAATAGGTTAGAATAAAACCACGTACAATCCGTGAGCTTTTAGAAAAACCTTCGGGTTTCGGGAAAATCGGGAGGATTGGTTAATAGAAAATGACAATTGTCTTTTTGACTTAGTATCAATCCAGCACGCGGAGAGTGCACTCGTTGTTTTTTCATTGATTTATATAGAGCAGTTAAAACCACCACTAACTCATTTAATCAGTTAGTTATTTTTCGAAAATTGATTTCCATGGGGAGTCAACTTAAACAGGGTATTTCTGTAAATAGCCAGTCACGGAATTTGTTTATCTATACATATAATAAAGCTGAAGAGGATCGAAAGTCTATACCTACATGGAAGATATTTGAAGAAAAGTTAGCTGGGGATACTTAGAATCGATAACACAACACGTTCCAATAGTTTTTAGAATTTTTGTCTGTTTGTCTGTTTATCTGTTTGTCGTTTTTTTGTACGCGCATCACGTGAGAACGGCTGAACGGATTTTGGTGCAAACTTTACTAATCTGTCGAGAAAATCCCCAGCCAAATTATAGGCTATCAAAATTCAACCCTCAGACTATAAAAATTCAACCCTTAAAAGAGGAGGTAGCCACCTTCAAGTTTTCAATTACGTGCTATGACTATCGAGTACCCCGCTATACTAACAGATGGCGCTGAAATTAATAACGTTGTGACATGATTAAGTCGCTGAGTAAGGATTTTGCCAAATTAAGAAATTTAGAAGAGGGGGTACGGATATCAACAAATTTAATTGAATATTTTAAATGATAATGAACATAATCAAACGATAGTAAATTAATTGCCACACATTGCAGTGCCATTTTTTGGAGAACTGAGTAAACATTAAGTAATGAAGAATAAATGGGTTTACATAGTTACATAATGTAATATCGACACACATATAATTGCATAATTATTTGATATCATTTTATTACGATATAATACAAAATTATGAATTCACGGTGTACTGCCTTTTCGGCGAAATAATGTTTCTCCAAATTTCACTAAGCAACCAATCTTTCGCCGAAGTTTCATTTGGCAAAGCAATCGTTGGCATAACTTTACTTTGCATTTTTCTTATTTCGCAACATTTTAATATTCCAAAATTTTACTTCGTCACACTTTTACGTGGCAAATAATTATGTAGAAAATGATTGGCTTAGACAAATAACAAATTGTCAAATAACATTTACTTCAAAAGGGTATAACCCTGTAAGGATGGCGAAACTGCCTTTGACGAGAAAGTGGTTTTCCTTTGGCTCGGATAATTGTCTTTACATACGTTGTAATTTGACCAAATTTTAGCCCCGAAATGGCCGTGGTGTTAATTTTCTACATAATATATAAAAATTTCATGAAAATCGGGCCACTAGTTTGGTAAATAAAAAATAAAAACTATTTTCCTTTTTTTTATTATTATCTCAAAAACCACGGCCATTTCGGGGCTAAAATTTGGTAAAATTATAACGTATGTAAAGACAATTATCTGAGCCAAAGGAAAACCACTTTCTCGTCAAAGGCAGTTTCGCCATCCTTACAGGGTTATACCCTTTGTGCGAGCGAGCGAAGCGAGCGAGCAAGACGGTTCGGAGCAGAAGCGACTTGGATAGTTAAGGTTCAGAAGGCTAAGGCCATCTTAGCCTTCGATGTTAGTTTTTTTTTATAGCAGCCAGTATACTAACAATAATTCTCAAGCAAACTTAGCCGTTATAGTTTTTCATGGAAGTTTGATATACTGACTACCTATCCTACCTACCTATCCTGAATTTTTTCAAATTTTTCCACCCACCGGTTTAGATTTTAGAGGGAGGGGGGGACGCTCGATTTTAATGAAAATTTGCACTTTAAAGTTGAATATTTCGCAAACACATTATTGAATCGAAAAATCGTTTTAGCAAACCCTTAATTGTTGTAAATCCTGAAAAAATGAAAGCGGCTGCGCCGCTTTATGTTATTTCGATAGTTAGGCTTTACACATGGGCGCCGCAGGCGCCCAATAGTCAAAGCGGCTACGCTGCTGTGAATTATATCCTCCTAAAGACTCTAATATGGGCGCCGCAGGCGCCCAATAATGAAAGCGGCTGCGCCGCTTTATATTACTTTGATAGTTAGGCTTTACACATGGGTGCCGCAGGCGCCCAATAATGAAAGCGGCTGCGCCGCTTTATATTACTTTGACAGTTAGGCTTTACACATGGGTGCCGCAGGAGCCCAATAATGAAAGCGGCTGCGCCGCTTTATATTACTTTAATAGTTAGGCTTTACACATGGGCGCCGCAGGCGCCCAATATTAAAAGCGGCTGCGCCGCTTTATATTACTTTGATAGTTAGGCTTTACACATGGGCGCCGCAGGCGCCCAATATTGAAAGCGGCTGCGCCGCTTTATATTACTTTGATAGTTAGGCTTTACACATGGGCGCCGCAGGCGCCCAATAATGAAAGCGGCTGCGCCGCTTTATATTAATTTGATAGTTAGGCTTTACACATGGGCGCCGCAGGCGCCAAATATTGAAAGCGGCTTGCGCCGCTTTATATTACTTTGATAGTTAGGCTTTACACATGGGTGCCGCAGGAGCCCAATAATGAAAGCGGCTGCGCCGCTTTATATTACTTTAATAGTTAGGCTTTACACATGGGCGCCGCAGGCGCCCAATATTAAAAGCGGCTGCGCCGCTTTGTATTACTTTGATAGTTAGGCTTTACACATGGGCGCCGCTTGAAAGCGGCTGCGCCGCTTTATATTACTTTGATAGTTAGGCTTTACACATGGGCGCCGCAGGCGCCCAATATTGAAAGCGGCTGCGCCGCTTTATATTACTTTGATAGTTAGGCTTTACACATGGGCGCCGCAGGCGCCCAATAGTCAAAGCGGCTACGCTGCTGTGAATTATATCCTCCTAAAGACTCTAATATGGGCGCCGCAGGCGCCCAATAATGAAAGCGGCTGCGCCGCTTTATATTACTTTGATAGTTAGGCTTTACACATGGGTGCCGCAGGCGCCCAATAATGAAAGCGGCTGCGCCGCTTTATATTGCTTTGACAGTTAGGCTTTACACATGGGTGCCGCAGGAGCCCAATAATGAAAGCGGCTGCGCCGCTTTATATTACTTTAATAGGGCTTTACACATGGGCGCCGCAGGCGCCAAATATTGAAAGCGGCTTGCGCCGCTTTATATTACTTTGATAGTTAGGCTTTACACATGGGTGCCGCAGGAGCCCAATAATGAAAGCGGCTGCGCCGCTTTATATTACTTTAATAGTTAGGCTTTACACATGGGCGCCGCAGGCGCCCAATATTAAAAGCGGCTGCGCCGCTTTGTATTACTTTGATAGTTAGGCTTTACACATGGGCGCCGCTTGAAAGCGGCTGCGCCGCTTTACATTACTTTGATAGTTAGGCTTTACACATGGGCGCCGCAGGCGCCCAATATTGAAAGCGGCTGCGCCGCTTTATATTACTTTGATAGTTAGGCTTTACA
The DNA here is from genome assembly GCA_037349165.1 of Choristoneura rosaceana. Taxonomy (NCBI): domain Eukaryota; kingdom Metazoa; phylum Arthropoda; class Insecta; order Lepidoptera; family Tortricidae; genus Choristoneura; species Choristoneura rosaceana. Next base: position 790,169 of record JAZBNJ010000055.1, on the reverse strand, counting down.
CATGGGCGCCGCAGGCGCCCAATATTGAAAGCGGCTGCGCCGCTTTATATTACTTTGATAGTTAGGCTTTACACATGGGCGCTGCAGGCACCCAATATTGAAAGCGGCTGCGCCGCTTTATATTACTTTGATAGTTAGGCTTTACACATGGGCGCCGCAGGCGCCCAATATTTGCAAGCGGCTGTGCCGCTTTAGATTACTATGACAGTCCCATGCTATTTCGAGGGCACATGAGGTGCCCATTGTTCAAAGCGGCTACGCCGCTTTGAATTAGTATCTCGTCACTGCTGCCATAAGATTTTAAATTACTAGGGGCCATTAGGTAAGTAAAGGCGGCTGCGCCGCCCTATCTCTGCTCCTAGATCTAGCTAAAGCTGCACTGTTGCCGTTCCCCCACCTCCCCGACCATCCTCCCTGCAAAATACTCGGGGTATATATAGCCTCGGTTAAAAATTTCGTTGGCGCGATGCAGAACTTCGAAATTCAAAATATCGGAACACAATTTTTTATGAACACTAGTGGCCAGTATCATTGAACCACGTAGATTATAGTCCCAAATGCTGGTACTTACGTGCTCTGAATTTACCACTGGCTGGTTAGATCGCTGATTCCCGACAAAGTAGTTTTAAATAATATAATGTATTCCTAATTGGTGTCAATACATTTTTAAAATTGATTTTCTATGGACGGCTTTTATCTAAATCAGTTATTTGTTAATATGACGTATAGGTATATGTTTACTTATATTTTTGTTTTGTGTTTGTAAAATTCGTTCCGATCCGATCCGATGCGAGCCGTTTAGTGGAAGTGGAAGAAGAGAGAAGCAATATTATTACGTCTACCTACTAATATTATAAATAGGAAAGTTTGTGACTGTGTGTGCGTGCGTGATTGCATGTGTGTATGAAAGAAAGAAAAAACCGGCCAAGAGCGTGACGGACACGCCCAAAATAGGGTTCCGTAGCCATTACGAAAAAAATTAAGTAATATTTTTCTAAGGATTTCGTATTTTATACGGAATCTACCAAGTTTAGGTATATTTTATACCTTACGCTGCTATTATGAGAAAAAAAAAATCACCGCCACTTTACGTCTATGGGAGGTACCCTAAAAAAAACTGTTTTTGAATTTTTAATTATATTATTTTGTCGGCATAGTTTACCTATATATCCTAGCAAAATTACAGCTTTCTAGCATTGATAGTCCCTGAGAAAAGCCGCGGACGGACAGACAGACAGACAGACAGACAGACAGACAGACAGACAGACAGACAGACAGACATGGCGAAACTATAAGGGTTCCGTTTTTGCCATATTGGCTCCGGAACCCTAAAAACTATTTTTTTAGGGTACCTCCCATAGACGTAAAGTGGTGGTGATTTTTTTTTCTCATCCAACCCTATAGTGTGGGCTATCGTTGGATAGGTATTTTAAAACCATTAGGGGTTTGCTAAAACGATTTTTCGATCCAGTGATTTGTTTGTGAAATATTCAACTTTAAACTGCAAATTTTCATTAAAATCGAGCGTCCCCCCCTCTAAAATCTAAACCGGTGGGTGGAAAAATTTGAAAAAATTCAGGATGGTATTCAGTATATCAAACTTCCAAGAAAAACTATAACGGCTAAGTTTGCTTGAGAATTATTAGTATTTTATGAGTAAATAGCAGCGTAAGGTAAAAAATATACCTAAACTTGGAAGATTCCCTACAAAATACGAAATCCTTAGAAAAATATTACTTAATTTTTTCGTAATGGCTACGGAACTCTATTTTGGGCGTGTCCGACACGCTCTTGGCCGGTTTTTAACCGACTTCAAAAAAAGGAGGAGGTTATCAAATAGTAACCTACAGACCCGTTACAGAAGCCCGTGTAGAAAAATTCAAGGAAAATATTATCAACAGCGTTCCTGAGCCTTATTTGAAGGGAACTGATCCGAACGTACTATATAAGAACCTGTCTGCAGTAATTAATCGAGAGTTCGGAAAAGTTTTCAAATTAAGAACTAAAATGAGAAACGGGAACAAGGCAAAGTTTAGTGACTGGGCCACGGTCGGAATACATAAGAGTAGAACTAGGCTTTATGAACTTTATGAAATGAAAAGCCACAGTCAAGACCCCTCGTTTATAGACTACGTTAGAAAATATTCCAAATTATTTAAAAAAGTATGTATTACTGCCAAGGCTGATTATCTTAGTAATAAAGTTAAATCCGCTGATAATAAAGTAAAAGCTGTATGGAATGTAATAAATTCAGAAACAGGTAAATCTAAGCCCCGTAATTGTCAATTCCAATTAAAAGTGGATGATAGAATATTGACTTCAGATTTAGAAGTGGCGGGTGCTTTTGAAAATTTTTTCTCAGATATAGCTGTAAATACGACTCGCGATCTAAGATCTTCCACTGTGCGGGCTAGTTCTTATCTAAATGAAATTGCGAGCGATAGACATCTGAATTTTGATTTTCAACATACTAACTCTGAAGAAATTATAAAGACTTTTAAATCTTTGAAACTGAAGAATACGGAGGATCTTTGGGGTATTTCTGTTCGAGTTATGCAATCTGTTATCCATATTGTGGCACCGTACCTAGCCGTCATATTTAATAAGTGCATTGATGATGGTGTGTTCCCGGACTTAATGAAATATAGCAGTGATTCCATTATTTAAAGCTGGGTGCTCATCTGATCCTGGCAACTTTCGTCCAATATCTGTGCTGCCTGTGCTGAGTAAAGTGTTTGAAAAGATTATGCTTAATCAGCTGCTTCGTCACTTTAATCTAAATAACTTGCTACACAGTCAGCAATTCGGTTTCACAAAGGGCCGTTCGACAACAGATGCAGCCGCAAGTCTCATGAAGTACATTTATGATGCATGGGAAAATTCGCAAGATGCAATAGGAATATTTTGCGACCTGTCCAAGGCTTTCGATTGCGTGGAGCATGAGACGCTTATCCGCAAACTACAACACTATGGACTTTCAGCCAAAGCGCTGAACCTTGTTAAGTCTTATCTCAGCCAAAGAGTTCAAAAAGTGGACATAAATAGAACGCAGTCAGCTGGCTCAGCGGTGAAGCTTGGAGTTCCACAAGGATCAATTTTGGGTCCATTTCTCTTTCTGGTATATATAAATGACCTGCCCCACTTGCTAGAACAGAAATGCAACATAGTATTGTTTGCAGATGATACTTCTTTGATATTCAAAGTAAACAGGCAACAAGAAGATCCAACACACATCAATGAGACTTTAGCAGAGGCGCTAAACTGGTTCACTGCTAACAATTTGTTACTAAATGCAGCTAAAACTAAATGTATAAAATTTTCGTTGCCTAATGTAAGACAGTTTGAAACAATTATTTCCTTAAACGGAGAGAATCTGAAACTTGTGCATGAGACTGTTTTTCTTGGTCTTAAGTTAGATCGTAATTTACAATGGAGCCCGCATATTTCTGGTCTTGCTGCTAGATTGAGTTCTGCCGCCTATGCTGTACGAAGAATCAGGCAATTTACCAACGTAGAAACTGCCCGGCTAGTTTATTTCAGTTATTTTCACAGCATAATGTCCTACGGTATGCTGATTTGGGGCAAGGCAGCCGACATAGAAACTATCTTCATTCTACAGAAGAGGGCAGTCCGGTCTATCTACAACCTTGGCTCCCGAGATTCACTAAGAGAACGCTTTAAGGAGATAAACATCCTCACAGTAGCTTCACAGTACATACATGATGTGATATTGTATACACACAAGAATATCGAGTCCTTTAAGAAAGTGTCAGACGTACATGATATCAATACTCGTAATAAGCATAAGCTTGCCGTTCCTAAATTTCGTCTACGGAAAGTAAGCAAATCTTTTGTGGGAAACTGCGTGAGATTTTACAATAAAGTTCCCGTAGAAGCATGGAAATTGCCACACAACTTTTAAGGAATACATAAAGAGTGCACTCCTGAAGAAAGCTTACTATAAAGTTGAGGAGTACTTATGTGATAATGCGACATGGCCAAAACTGAAAGCCGATGAAGATTGATGTGCGATGAGGGTGTTGATGTGTGATGTACTCGTGTTTGTGTGTGTGTGTGTGTGTGAGTGTGTGTTTATGTCGGTGTATTTGTATTGTATAGTGTTGTGAAGTGTGACTTGGCAGTGTCCCGGCGCATTTCGTGTCTAGTTTCTGGTTCTGTTGCCGTTGTCCGCATTGCAGAATTTAATTTAAAAACATGCATTAGTTTGACATTTGGAGACCTTATACATCTCCATCTCTTTATTTTAATTATTATTATTGATTTTTGACCTTGGAGGCTTTTTACACCTCTGATGATTGTATAATTTAATTAGTTTAATTAAGTAGTTTACTTTGACATTTAGAGACTATATACATCTCTGAATTATTTAGATTAGGATTTATATTATTAACTCAGGGACTTTATACATCCCCTTGCTATAGTTATATTGTATATTGTTAAGCTTATGGATTTTAAACTTGTATATTTTTAGTTTAATAATTCTAGTCACAGGCTCGCTACGTCGAAGTTCCCAAGACGATCCCATAGAGCTTATGGGAACGGAAGCAATACCATGCCCTCGGTACCGCTCTGCTTTCAGAGCATGACATGAGTGCGTGTGAGCTAACTTTGGGGGCGGCAGACGTGAGCTTGCCATCGGAATCCAAAAGCTTAATGGTTACTTGACCTGAAATGCATATTTCAGTTTTTTTTTATTATTATTATTATTATTATTTTTTTTCATTTATGACGGTGGAAGCATTCTACACTTCCGCTTAACGTAGATATAGTTAGTGTTTAATTTTGTAACTAAGGGACCCCATACATCCCTGTATTATTATTTAATTACTTTTTTTGTGATTTTTTGTTTAATTGTTTACTGTAGTTTTTAAGTATTTTATTTGTAATTATTTTATTTTGAAAAAATGACTTTCTGCCAAGTTTCTTGCGGGCGCATTCTTCTTGGCAATGATGGTCTTTCCGAAAGCGCTGGTAGTTTAAAAAAAATGACGTGTAAAAGTGCCCATTGCGGCCTATTTACTGAATAAATGATTTGAATTTGAATTTGAATTTGAATTCGGTTGTATTTTTTTTTTTTTTTTTTTTTTTATGTTTGTTACCTCAGAACTCCGTCGTTTGTGAACCGATTTGAAAATTTTTTTTTGCGACCGTCTAGGAATGCTTTCAATTAGGTCCCATAAGCACCAAATCAGGATCTGATGATTGGATCCTAAGGAAATCGAGGGAACTCTTCAAATGTTGTAGGGACACCTGTGGTAATTTGGATATATTTTGCAGTAACTCGTGCATTTGCTCTTGGAAATCATAATTTGGTGAAGTGGAACTGATGATGAAGACCACATTTGACCAACAAAGCTACTACTCAATAACAAGTACTTCACGGGTTGAATTTCAATTACTTTAACACAGTTGCTAAGCAATTTATGCTCGTCGTAATGCATATGGTAAAATGGAATGGGCGGTGAAGCACCAGGACTCCTCAATAATGAACGTCTCTGCATCAGAAAAAGCAATCTTTCGTAAAAGGTGTCAAGCAGTTGACATTAAGCTATTGTATCTTAGATTATTAACACTAAAAAGCGTGAAAAAAAAATTTTATAACAAAAAATTGAACCGACTACAAAAAACCATGAAAATAATTTTCTACCAGTCTGAAATGGGAACTATGGCCCAAGCCCTCTCATTCTAAGTGGAGGCCTGTGCCCAGCAGTGGGACGTATATAGGCTGGGACGAAACTGAAGTCGGTGCCTCAGTACGAGACAGCAGGAGTGATCGAAGTCTAATATATAAAGTATGGGTATGTATAAGGTATGTAGGTGAAGAAGACGACTATAGGTCCACTCCTGCTGGCTCGTCCTGAGGCACCGACTTCAGTTTCGTCCCAGCCTATATACGTCCCACTGCTGGGCACAGGCCTCCACTTAGAATGAGAGGGCTTGGGCCATAGTTCCCACTTCAGACTGGTAGAAAATTATTTTCATGGTTTTTTGTAGTCGGTTCAATTTTATAAAACTAATCGACACGATGGCCCTGAAATAAGTCCTGAAATATTTACAGTTTTAGAGTTGCGAAATGAAAAGTTGCGAAAAGGCAGTACCCGGAACTCAAATGGTTCGACTAAAGGTTCCACTGTAGTATGGAGTACTTTCTAAACATCGAAATCTACGCAAACGAAGTCGCGGGCAAAAGCTAGTTATGTAATATAAATATTTTTTTCTTCTCATGCTCGTGAAGTTCGTGTTTATGCTGTATCTAGGCGACATAAATTACATAAAAAGACTTTTTATGCTCTAGTGCATAAAATAAAATCTTCGTCTAATACCAACTAAAGACCAAGGTAATCAGGTGTCAACAGCCACAAACAAAAAAGTTTCCATATATTTTTTAAATAATTTTTAATTTATATAAAACTGAAAATCAGTCTAATCAATCATAACAAATCAGTAAAATTAAAATAATTGAATTATTATAATAATGCATAAAAATAAAAGGTACATAGAAAGTGAATCATTGTTTCCACTGATGCTATTTCATTTCCTCGCCATCGAAGTGAAAAGCAGCATGTGTAAAGCTCGGGTGGCTATATGAACGCCTCGGGTAAAATGGCTCGTTTTATGCTCTTGTTGTACAATCTACTATTTAAAGAAGCTGAATGATTCAAGAAAAGAGTTGATTGTAAATATTTTAATAAGGTTCGAGACCGAGTCACACAAGCCACGGGGATTTTGAAAAGTACATTAAAAAATATTAAACGAAGCAGACAAAAAAAATTCATTTGACATACCCAAGAGAAGTAAACACGGTATAACAACTCTATATACTTCCAAACAAAATCACTGTGTTAAGTCGGGGTGTTCTCTATTTAAATTAACGATGGAAGAATTCGAAAATGCTGATTTTGTTTTCTTTGTATCATGACAAAAAGTCATATTGTATTAATGTTAGAAAAACATAAACAAGCTTAATGTAATCAAAATAAGGTTTATTTTGTACTGGTGGTTATTCTTTACATAACTTTTTACGGTAACTTCAAAAAGTTTTGCAAGTTGATAACAGAACAAAACCGCGTATCACGATCGCGTGTCATCGTCAATATCCGAAGTATGCTTCTAAAATACGAAGGTTTTTTTAAGATCTCACGGAGTGTATATCATTTAACACAACAAACAATAAAAAAAAACCGATTATTAAGAAACAAATATAATAATCCTATTTAAAACCTTTTTTCAAAAATGTACAGTCGCCATTATATCTTTAAAAAGTCACCAAAAAGTTAAGAATGCCAGACAATGATCAACGTCCACTTGCAGGCTTTCCATACAGGCAGATTAATACATACAAGAACTGTCAGTTTAAACCATGACATAAATCGAGATTTAAAAAAAAAGTTTTGAATTCGGAACAAAAAAATGTTCAGTAAGTACGATCTGACAAATTTCATACTCGTAACATGCATTGTAAACCACAGTATCATACAATTTTGAACATAAAACTACCGTGAGACTCACTCATATTAAATATATTTTCCGGATAACACACGTCTTAAATCGAGTTTAGCTCGACTTGTTTCGGGCTAATCCGTAGCCCTTCATCTTCGGAGCAACGCGACTCGGCGGCTGCTGCAACATATCGAGCTAAACTCGATGTAACACGTGAGCATCACGTGAGTTATCTGGAATTTTTTTTTGATACAGTATCATACAGTTCGTTCGGTGTCGGTCATACTCATCGTATCATCGTATGAACTGAACTAAGGAACGAAACTAACACACACACCCATTATATGCATATTATAAACCTTCTTAATTTTAGTCTGTCACATAAAATTATCTAATATGTAGTTGTTTTACCTATATCACAGAATATACAGGGTGGCCCTTTTATATCGGTCAGTATGGGAAAGTCTGAAACTATTCGACATATGAAAATTTCTTCTTAAGAACCATGACATAATGTCATTGCATGACATCGATTTTACCAGCAAAGAGGTACAAACAACCATAGAGACAATTTTACATGCCAGAATTTGTTGAATATTGTAACAATGGAATATTGTAACAACTGAAACACCTTTTATAACTATGTACATGACTTTACAATGAATAAATAAATGAATGAAATGAATAAATGAACATTCGATACCTACTAAAATAAATTAAAGTATGTGAAAACAATGCATTTTATTCATTTTAGACATAATGTTTCATGGAGACATTAACTGCTTGAGACGTACACAATCGATACCTAAATAGAAATAGCAGAAATAGTGTGTTTTTTTTTCAAGACAACCGGTTTCGATTCCCGAGCTGAGTACTGTTTTTTTTTAAATGCATGAATGCAGTTTTTCTTGTTATTAAAATCGATGTCATGGTTCCTAAGAAGAAATTTTCGTATGTCGTCTAGTTTCAGACTTTCCCATACTGACCGATATAAATGGGCCACCTGTATAATAGTACTGACGTACCTATATTTTAAATTATTCAAGCAGCAGCCGAATCCGCGTCGAACGCTGAAGCTCCAAGATAAGTACACAGGCTTTTGCTTAGTTTGGAGGTCAGAATTTTAACAACTTAATTTGTGCAAATTGTTTAACTTCTTCTTAGTGTTGACAGAAACTTTTTTGTCCTCTAGTATTTGTATATGTACAAATTATGTTTGAATAAAAATGATTATTATTATTATAAGGGGCGAGCGGTCTGGGAGCGTTCTTACTACCTAGTTCGTTCGCGAACTACACAACCCTAAACTTTAATCTCTTTTAACTACGTTAAGGCCTAGGGCAAATACAAATTTTCAAATACGCAGCGTGAATTTTCCTGCGTTTTCCCAGCAGTGACAGATAAACAAAAAACAAACCAAATGCCAGCCAAACGGGGCTACCCCGAAATTCGAAAATGAAAGTTCGTGGTGTTCCGCCCCTCTGACACTTATACTATTTAATACGAGAGTGAGAAAGACGTTACGATACGAGCTTCGGCTTTCGAATTTCGGAGTAGGCCCTCAGACTACATAATGGAGATACTACGTCAATCAAAGCGGGTGACATTCTTTCCCGGCCCGGATAATACTGACATGGAAATACCGACCCTGTTTTTCGTGTATAAAGTTATAAACCCATAGAAGCTCCTGTCAGTTACTATGGGCGTGTACACAAAAAAAAGACCCGTATCAGCGTTGCCACTTTAGCCATTTTTTAGCTAGATCTAGTCACATTTACGAAATAGCTACCAAAAAAAAAATTTTAGTAGCCAACTTTTTAGCCACACTTTCTAGCTACTTTCAGCAACTAAGTAACCACTGTTCAGGGGCGTAGCTACCGCCGTATCTGCCGTATCAATTATACGGGGCCCCCGGGCCAAGGGGGCCCCCAGCGTGCGTAACAAAAATTAATAAAAACTTAAATTTTTTATTTGTGAGAATTTTTTACCCTTCATAAGGGCCCCCAAACAAATTTTTATACGGGGCCCCGCCAAAGCACGCTACGCCACTGCCACTGTTTCAATCAATTTAATTTGTAATGTAAAACGTACTTCCGTGCGCTACCTACTAAATTCCTGAGAATATCCTTTAAGAAACAAGTAGGAAAACTAAGAAACCCGAAAAAAATGAAATAGCCGGACCTTCAACATCACAAGAGGACATAAATTTTGAATAAATTTTTTCGTAAATAATAATGTAAGAGAAAGAAATATAAAAATTTAAGACTTATAAGTTATAATTTAAGACTTATAAGTTATAATTTAAGACTTATAAGTTATAATTTAAGACTTATAAATTATAAGTTATCTGTTGCCTTTTTTTTGTTTAGCCGTTTTTGGCTACTTCTAACAGAGTATTTTTTTTCAAAACTAGCCACTTTTACCCTATGTTTAGCTACTTTTTCTTTGGGCAAGGTGGCAACACTGGCCAGTATTTCCATGTCTGTGTTATCCGGGCCGGGAAAGACTGTCACCCGGCCAATCGATCGAGCGAGAAAAAATCAACAATTTCCAAACATTAACATAACCTCAATAAGAAAGCAAAACGAATTATAACTGCGTTACAGTATTTATTTTTTAAAAGGGCTAGCAGGGGTTCAGTGGAAAACGTTATCAAATGTATGTAAGGGGAAATATGGGCTCTTTATTAAAACGATCTTTTAGATTGGCACAACTTGTTAGAATACGATCACTGGCCACAAAAACTACCACTTCTGATGCAGACGCTCTGTCTTATTGTACAAATATTGTGAGGTATCTTAACTTCTATACCGGAAGAACTATACATAATTTGTAAACTTTTTTTTACGAAACATCTTCTGGTACTTAATTTTTATTTTACAGATAGACTGCACGATTATGAAAACTTTTTGGCTACGCTACTGATGACAAAAGCTATTCGTTCACCAACGCTGGTAGTACGAGCGTTTAATGTAGAAATCGCCAGAGTACAAGACCAGACAACTGATCCTCAGACTGCCTTATTTCGGCTGCAATTCTGGCAAGATACTTTAAGTGCCATTTTTAAGAAAGATCAAACTTTACGCAATGTACCAGCTAACCCTGTTGCCCAGGAATTATTTAAGGTCGCAAAAATTAAATTAATTATTATTATGTTTTGAATATTGTATTGCCCGAAATAAATTGTTTTATTATTAATATAAAAAAATTGTGAACTATTGCCTTGATAGTGATATGATAACCTAATTAACCATTATTAATTTCAGATTTGTAGCTGTTACAAGATACCTAAACGAAATTTGGAAAGACTCATAACTTCCAGACACAATTTAATAAAGTCAAAGTATTTTAAAAGCATTGAAGACATTGAAAAATATGCCGAGGATTCTGTATCTGCTATTTACTATTCAATATTAAGCGTGGCTGGTGTGGCTAATGTGCACGCCGATCATGCAGCGTCACATTTGGGGAAAGCACAAGGGATTGCTAACATTCTAAGGTATCTGTTGAGGTTTATGTAATAGATAAACATAATGGCAGTCATGCTTGATTTGAGCATTTGATAAGAAATTATTTGAGTGCTTATAATTCTCATTCATATAAGATAACAGGAGTTGGCAGGCTTCCCACTATCTGTTTGTATTAGTTGTCTGGACAGAGCATTGTGAGAGTTGCTGGCAACCAGTAGATGCAAGTAGGGAGTTGTCATTCATTGCTGCATTCTAAGTTATGCCACAGTATATATATAAGCTAAAGCAGTATGGAAGCTATGAACAAATCTATCAATCAATCAATTGCATCTATGTGAGTGTATTTGTTTCGATTGTAACTTCATAGCTTCCGTACTGTTTTAGCTTATATACATTATTAGGCCTTTGTGCAGCAGTGCTTGACTTCCGGCTGATGATTATGATAAGATAATTCAAATTGCCAAAAAGAGATAAATTATATTTATACACTTCATCACATCACTTTTGAATGTAGTACATAATATGTGTGCCACTGGACTGGGAACAAAGCCTTAAAGTTTGTACTGTCTTAGGCATATAAGGAATTAAATCACATATTTCATGGATGCAATGTTAATCCTGGTCTGATTTGTTCATGAATCAATGAACAATCACAGTGACTTGCCGGTTTTAGCACTTCCAGCGTCCTGGGCGAGATTTCCACGGCACCTCCAACTTTTGGGAGTTCCTAGATTCTTGGGAAGCCTATACTTAACAGGGCCTAGAAGGTATAGGCTTCTGGCGCCCCTTTAAGACCAGCGCCCTGGGCGGTCGCCCCACCGCGCCCTACCCTAAAGCTGCTGCTGAAAAAGCAGTCTTGCATCGTTCATCGTAATAGGAAACCTGTGTTACCTATAACTACTTTGTTCACAGATCTGTCCAAGTAGCAAGTCGTCACAAAATGGTTTACCTCCCTATGGACTTGTTAATGAAACATCAAGTGAGCCAAGAGTCTGTTTTGAGAGGTGTGGATAGCGAAAACATCAGAAATGTTACTTTTGAAATCGCAACTACTGCAAACAATCATTTGCGAAAGGTATCTCAAGTTGTTTATTTTTTACTAGCTTTTTATTAGCTTCACCTTGTATAATTTATTTCTTTGTTTTTGCCAATTTTGATACACTTCCAGTGGTTGGATTAACTTGAAAGATTTACATGTGAAGGGTGAAAAATGAAATTTTTAGTAAAAACTTAAATAAATACAATTAAAAATTAATTAGTATATCCTATTATCTATTGATAAAATATTTTTATTTCAGGCAAGAAGTATAACTGTACCAAAGATAACAAATCAAATATTTCTACCTGCTATTGCAGTCCAATCTTATTTAGACAAGTTAGAAAAATGCAATTTTGATGTGTTCCATCAGTCACTTGCCAGAGGAAATGCTACTCTTCCTTTTAGTTTCTATTTTAAGAGGCTAATGAACAAATATTGAATTTCCTTAGTTCACATTATCATGTAGAAAGTTTTTATTTATGAATAAATGATTTTCACTATGGACTTTATTTCAATGTAGTGATGTCTATTTTAGAGTTTTAGAGAATAACTTTGTGCGTGTGTGGGTATGGGTAAGAAATAAGAAAACTTTTTTTTTAATAAATTTCTTTATAGAAATAATTGCACTGTTTACGCTCAAGCCTTTTTTTATCATGCAAATAAATACTTACAACAGTTAGAGATTCAAGCAACACATTTGGCAACCAGAGTACCTAAAAGTACCTTATAATTTATGTAGTTACAAATCAAATAACACTAGCGAACAACTTATACAACTAGGAATGTGAGTTATATTCACAACTTCAAATTTACCAATCAAAAATATTGCATGTTTATTCACCATAACTTTCAAGTTGACTTATAGTCCTAACTCAACATCAAAATACACATTCTTGCTCACCACTAGAGGAAGAATGTGAAAAGTTTCTCCAATTTTCAATGGAATGTCAGTCAGTTATATTCACTTCATTACACTGCTCTATTAATTTTCATGGTAATTACAACTTTGGTAGAGAAATGGTCATTTTCTTTGGTGTAATCAATTCCATAGTGATAATTATAATTATACAACTGTTCAATGACCCTATCACACTATTCTATTGCCAAAACTACATACATATTTAATTCAAAAGACTACAATAAATAAGTATCCTACTCAAACAATAACATAATCTGCTGCTAATAATATCATAAATAGGGTTATTTCATAAATTATCTTGCTTGCATTGAGAATTACATTTAAGTTTTTATGAGCAAACATATAAGTACTAAACCCTGTAAAGTACTTGCTAGCAAACTGTAAATTTAACAAAAGGTGGACAGTTAATAAGAATCATCTAGGATTTGACTTCAATTTTATAAAAAATGCAATTATGGCTGGCTCGTTGATGCAGCCATATTAATAAAATTCATGATAACAATAAAAATGGACTTTTGTTCCTTCACCACTAAAGCAGCAAAGTAACATGATAAAGGATTTGGATTAGTTTTGGTTTGGAAGGAGGACCTGTATGGTGGGTGACACTATTTACCAGCCTAGATAATACCAACGTGGAAATACCATAAATAGCATGTACATGAAAAATCAAATCAGTATTATCTGGGCCAGTAATTATTGTCACCGTGTGGTTAATATAATTACAATTTTAATTTCATGCCTAGGGCTCTTGATTAACTGTCTATAGTGTTCATTAATAAAAGGTAGTGCAAAGATATGGACAGGGCCAAAGTTGCAAAAATATGTACATACACAACTTAATGTACATAAGTATTTGGGTTGTGTATACATAGTTGTTTTTGTAACTTTGGCTGTGTCTATATCTTGGCACTTGACTGTACCAAAAAATATGTCTCTATGTACTAAATATCATGCAATAAATTATTTAAAATCATGGAATGTTTTAAGTGCTTATATTAGAAAACAGTCTGCTATTCAAACACAGCCAATTAGGAAATTATAGTATCTTATCTACTGGAATGTAAAAAGTTAAAAAAGCTAATCATTTAGACAGTAGACACTTATCCTTAAATCTAGAAAAAATAAGCTTATTATAAGTACTATAGTTCAATCACAGTGAACTTGCTCAGTGAAAAGCTACCAATAAATACATATCATGTGCTTCAGCTGTTATTCAGAGGGCGTCAGGTCTTTCTCAGGTTCTCCCTCAAACAGAATTTGTTGAAGCAGGTCATGTATAGGTTCAAAAGCCTTACGGCAAGCTGCATTTGTAGGAGTGAGATAATCGTACATATCATGGTGGCTAATTGTACCATCATTTTGAATTAATCCTTTATCTATAGGTACCATTTCTACTCTATTCATATTGGTGACTTTTTCACGTAAAAGTTCATTGATCTTAGCATTTTTTACCCTTAGAGTGTTAGGATGTTGACCACGAGGAAGTAAACTCTGAAACAATAAAAGCTCTTTACATAACCTTGAAACTTTCACCAGTAGATATTAATATTGTTTACTTTATATTTCAATCTAGCTTAATTTCATGAACATCATATTTACCTATTATCTTATGTATTAAAGTGTGATTACATAAAAATTATCTAAATTACTTCCTTAAGTTTTCATTACAATTTGTTCATCAACTTGGTGGAAATATGATGGAAATAGAAAATTGAAAGTAGGTGCCTACTTTATAGTTTTTGAATGAAAATTTTATCATGTAGATTTAAAAAATGATCTTTTACAGCATCAAGATTATGACACCATTGCTCTAAGTATTTGAAAATCTCAAATTGTATTTCAATGCATTCATAGGTAACAGACAGTAAGTGTTTTTTATTTGTTAAGTAATGGTAGTCTAGAGACATTGGTTAGTATACTTACAGGTAATACTATATAAGCACTTGGATGTTTCTCTCTGATAGACCTGATAATTTCTAAGATACCTTCACATACTTGTTCTGGTGTGTTTTCTACATTGTTTGTTCCAACATGCACAACTATGACCTGCAAAGACAGCATCATCATTATAAGTTAACAATTCCCACTAAATAAAATATATTGAATAGTTTCTGATTATTACTTTGGCATCTACATGGTCGAGTTCTCCATTTTTGATGCGCCATAGGACATTCTGGGTTTGATCATTGTGGATACTAAAGTTAAGGCAATGAAGAGGCGCGAACCACTGGTTCCACACGTCAGTATGTTCTAATGCTTGTAATATTGAGTCTCCGATGAAAATCACATCACCATCTTTGCCTTTGGCATCAGATAAGAACCTATTATGCTGCAACAAGCAAACAAAATAATATTAATGCACGTAACTGTAAACTATTTGACACAAGAGATAATTTAATTTATCTAATAGTCCATTAAAATTTGAAAATGTTGAATAATCTTGACATGCTGTAGGTTGATCAGACGCTGCTTCTCTTGAACATGTACATGTACATACGTAGCCAAATAACTTCAGTCAGACTTACAATGCTATTCCATCTTCCATCACCATCGGTGTCTTGCTGAGGAGCAGGTATAGAACAAGGATTCATTTTCGTCAAGTTAACAACTGGCTAAATTACTAAACAACCTTTTGATATGCTATTTGCCAATTTATATAGTGAAAACTAAATTTGTTGAGATATGCGAAATAAAATGAGCGAAACCAAACCAGCCGAAAACGACAGCGAAAAATGGCGACCACAGATTATGCAAAGACAAATCAAATCAAACGCAAATAAAATAAGCATTCAAGAAGCTTATAAACACACTGGAGATAGTAGGTAATAGTGATGGTAGTAGAATGAATGAAGTAAGAAAACTTACATCACACATTCTTGAATCTCTTTCTTTAGGGTGTCCATGATTAAGCATACATTCAGAATATTTTATCCACTCAACTTCCTTTTAGAAACTGGAGTTGCATGTCAACGCTCTTATTTTGTTATATGAATAGAGTTCAACTGACAATTCAAAGCTAAATCTGATAATTACTAACATAGTTTTTAAGTGAATAATGTACGCGATTCGAACTCAACAAGAGCTCATCCTCAGAGCAATAGAACCGTCCACCATGCTACCAAATGTAGGTATGGTTCGTTAGTCTAACATCTGGTAGTAATCTAACATCTGTTGATCTGAGAATAAGGTCTGGTTGAGTCCAAAACGCGTCAGCGTAGTGTAGTGGTGGTGTTAATTGGGTTATATATATAGTAACTGTTTACAGTTCATTAATAAACAAGTATCTCGTAATTTGACCTTAAAAAAATCGAGGCTTTTTTAAAAGGGTATGATTTTATTGATTACCTAGTAAATGCGTTTTAGGGCTTAGTAAAAATTAATAACATTTGTTCATAAAATAGTAGATTTGTCACCTAAATTGAATCACTAAATAATATTTAAACGGTTACCTAAATATTATTTAAAAATTACTCGGAAATAATATTGATCATATCAAATAATTGTATTGGGTTCCAAAATAAGACGTGTCACCAAAACGGAATCACCAAACAATATAGAAATGGCTTCCTAAAAATTAATTATAATCACTGGAAAATAAACCGTGGAAAAAAAAAAAGCCGTGGTGGCCTAGTGGTTTGACCTATCGCCTCTCAAGCAGAGGGTCGTGGGTTCAAATCCCGGCTCGCACCTCTGAGTTTTTCGAAATTCATGTGCGCAATTCACCACGAGCTTTGCGGTGAAGGAAAACATCGTGAGGAAACCTGCACAAACCTGCGAAGCAATTCAATGGTGCGTGTGAAATTTCCAATCCGCACTGGGCCCGCGTGGGAACTATGGCCCAAGCCCTCTCATTTCGAGAGGAGGCCTGTGCCCAGCAGTGGGACGTATATAGGCTGAGATGAATGATGACTGGAAAATAATTATTAATCATCAAATAATTGAACTGAAATTTGACCATAATGATATACAATGAATAATATAATAATTATAATAATATATTTTAGTGGAATAGGTAGAATCATCGAATTAAAGAACTGATCTATTTATTCGGTCACAGATCTATTATTTTGGTGATCGAATTTTGATGATCAAACTTATTAAGGATACAGGTTTACATTAATCTGATGACTTAACACTTGGTGACGATTTGACTCATTTGATGACCTATATATTTCTTAGGGATATATTTATAATAGTTAGGGTATCACAGTATATTGACAAATTTAAATTTAAGTGACAGTAAATATGGCATCCTTATATTCAGTCATCGAAATAGTAAGTACCTGGAATGTGCACTGTGCAGGAATCACGGTCCGTTATTTTGCCGATAGAGATAGCTACCACAGGGTTATTTTATCTCACTCTATTAGTATGACCATAATTTTATGCAATTAATGAGACATTCCTTCCTCCTAGTACTTCTTTGTCAGAAAAATATACTAAGTAGCAATAACCAGAATTTTTATTACTTGTATACCAAGTCCTTATGATACGGCTGGTAGAGACTAGAGCAAATAAATTTTAGGTTTGTACGTCGGTGCTAGTAACATTCACTTTTCTATAGGTAAAACTTATGATATTGGCAAAACCGGTATTGACATCGATGTTGATCTCTAAATACCAATTATTTTATTATTAAATAGAGTCGCAACACTCAAAAGTTGCAAGTCACAAATGTATTAATACTTATTACATTAATAATAATCTTAGACATTTTTGAAATAATCTTTGCTACCTACTCGTACATAAGATTGTCGAAACCGGAAAGGTTTTGGAAGTGCGAAATTCATTCATTTTACTTTAGTAATACGAATATCGAAAAAATACCAAAATACCGAAATATCGGTATTTGAATTTTCGGTATTGAAAAAATACCGATATTGCAAAAAACGTCCGATATTAGATGCTCTATCATTTAGGTTAGTAAATGAATGAAGACTAAGTGACAATATGTATATATTATTATATTACACTATTATTTACTTATTCATTATTTATTAACTTTTACCAGCGTCTTCGTACGCGTAAAATGAATCGATCTGGTAGTTTTAATTGAAATTTTCGGGATTTTTCCAAATTCCCCTGGAAATTTTCAAAATGTATAATAATAATATAATATAATGTAGTAGGATTATTATTTTAAGCATGTATGTATCATTCGTATTAGACAATACGTATGATGGGTATAAAATATTATATTGTAATAAATATTACATATTAGCCATTTGAATACATCGTGAAAAGATTGTCACCCTAGTCTCAATAATGAAGGCACCATCTTACTGTTTGGTGTGGCCATTGAGAAATTAATAAAACCTACCATCAAGTTAAAATTAGCTCGTGTAAAAAGATCTAAAGCTTATTTCATTAAAAAAAGATTAAATTGTGTAATTATTGCTTATTATAAATGTATACATTTTATTCAATATTTTTAAAAGACAACGCTCACGAAACTAAAATTTACTAATTATTTATTATTTATTTCCTGGCAATAGTTAGAGAGGGACACACTGACTCCGTGCTTGCTATTTCACCCGGACCGGAGGCCCTTAGTTCTTATGTCAATGGGTTTGGGTCGGTTTTTGCTCGTCTGTTTTTGGAGTGTTCATTCCAGAGTACTTACTATTTCGATGTATTCAGTTCATAGCTTAGCCTGAAATATCCAGTGTGTATATAAGCTTCTTGACTGCAGGTCTACTATGAAACTCGAAACTCGAATTTCGTGTCGTGCGGTCCCTCTGACACTTAGATTATTTTTAATAAGAGAACGAGAGGGACGGTACGATACGAACTTCGAATTTCGTGTTTTGGAGTAGCCCTTCTGTGTTTACTTACTTTTGCTGGAAAAAGGCTTTCCATTCATGAGCTGTCACATGTAAAGCGTCTGCCACACAGTTATAATGGTGAAATAAAATACTAACTAGATAGTGAACACATATCTTTACGTTTACGCAATGACGGGAGTCTAACAGAATCAGCAGGCTACTACGAAATACGAAAATCGAAGTTATACTGTATCATACGAGAGCGAGAGAGACGGTAGAATATGAACTTCGATTTTCGAACGTCGGAGTAGGCCCTCAGAGACAAGAGTGATATATTTGTAACTGACATGACAGTGACAGATTCTGTCTGAATGGACTGACGATGATTATGATTCTTAATTTTGTTTTCATTTCACTAAATTTCATTTCACCTCACCCACCGCTCGCTCGTTCATAAACAAAAAAGTAGGTAGGGAATACTTTCGGTATAAAAAAATATTTCGATCTTATGTAGACATTGAAATTTATAAATTTTAGAAATCGTGTTGATTCAGGCATTGCGTATTGCATGCGTACATTGTTCTAATTAAAACAATAGAAAAATTGCTTGCGTTAAATAGAGCGACCGGTTATATTACTATTGTATAGACATGGAACAATCAGTTTCTTTACAAGACGTTGAAGGGAGACATCGGAAAGAAAAGAAGGAGTTACAGGCACAAATTCAAAGTTTAAAGAAAGCAGCTAAGAACGACAAGACTAAGAAGAAAGAAATTACCGCCGAAATTGCTAGGTTAGAATCGGAGCTTGAATTTCGCCACACAGAAGAACTTAAGGCTGTAGAAAAAGAACAGGCTGAATTTGATGATGCTATTGACGTGGCTGACGGTGCCGATGATGACGTTCCTATATTAAAAGTGAGTAAAGCACAAAAACGAAGAGATAAAAAATCTCAACAAGAAAAGGAAAGAGCTAACCAAATAAAATTACAAGAGAAAGAAAATCTTCATGGCCCTCGAAATTTAGAAATGCAATCTATAAATGCCAAATTAAAGCAGAAACACTTGAAAATTTTTCCTATATCTTCTGATGGTGATTGCTTGTATCAGGCTGTAGCTCATCAGTTGCTTGTCACAAGATCTAAAACAGTAAGTGTTGAAGAACTGCGAAAAGAAGTTGCAGAGTACATGAAACAAAACAGAGATGACTTCCTTCCATTCATGAGTAATCCGGACACATTTGAGATGCTCACTGAAACAGAGTTTAATAATTATTGCAACAAGATTGTGAATACTAAAGTGTGGGGCGGCCAACTTGAAATTAGAGCTTTGTCAAACTATTTGAAGTGCCCTATAAATGTTATCCAGGCCACTGGACCAGAATCTATAGAGCAGGGTACTGAGTTTGAAGGGCCTCCTTTGATAATCACATACCATAGACACATGTACAAGTTGGGGGAACACTATAACTCAACTCAACCACTGGACGATAGTAGCGAAGGAGATAGATAGGGTGTTGACTTGTATTTTTATTGAATTTTGTTTTTAGAAGGTTTATTACGCTATCAGTTAGTTTTTATTAAGTTGTATGTACTAGAGCTACTATGTAAATACTTTAATATCTTCCTATGAGACTCTTAAGGACTTTGGAGTGTATATAATTATAATCATAGTATAATAAAATAATTGTTAAATTAATAAGTTAAAAGTGGTGAGAAATAAAAATCTTCAATCATTTTTGTTAATAATTTATTAAAAACCAAATCAAAGATACTTCAAATAATATCAAAACACTGGAGGAAGCTAATAAATACTTTTTGCTTTTAAGATTATGCTCCATTCTGAACAGAGGGCTGTGCCTGACTTTCATCTTCTGTATTATGTTTGTTGGGATCATCAGGCTTCATTGCAGGGAATAACAGCACCTCCTGTGGAGTACAAATTATTTTTTTACACAATTATCACTAAAATTAAGTTAAGTACTTATAAGTTTATTACGTGGGAAGAAAAATCTTTGCATTCTAGTCTTGTTTGTCCCAAAATGTATTAACAACATCAATCAGCTAAAATTCTCAATAAAGATAATATGAAAGCACAAATTCCTCACCTTAATATTGTTAGAATTGGTCAGGAACATAGTGAGTCGGTCGACTCCCAAGCCCCACCCACCAGTAGGGGGCAAGCCATATTCTAATGCAGTGCAGTATGCCTCATCAGTAGGCGGAGCTTCATCATCCCCGGCCGCACGGTCCTTGGCCTGCTGCTCAAATCGCTCCCTCTGAGTGGCGGGGTCATTCAATTCAGTGTAAGCATTGCATATTTCCTTCTTCATGACAAACAGTTCAAACCTGAAAGCAAAGAGAAAATAGTTTAATTTTACAACAAATAATCTTAAAAACCAGGGGATTTTTTCAAACTACCCACCCAAATTTAGTCTTATCACCATACAATCCACACTAATATTATAAATGCGAAAGGGTTTGTGTTTGTATGTTTGTCCGTCTTTCACGTCGAAACGGAACGACGGATCGCCGCGACTTTGGCATAGAGATAGTTTATGGGCCATAAGCTACTTTTTATCCCGAAAAAGTGCACAGTTCCCGAGGGAACAGCGCGCGGTAGCCGTATTCCACGCGGGCGAGGCAACAGAGAAAACTAGTAAGCTATAAATAATAGTACCTCGGCGACAGAGCTTTGCTCGGGCTAAATCTCGATAACAAGCGTTTTTCCAGAGATAAGACCAAGCTAAATTGATTTTTCATACCCAGAAACCCACACATACCAAATATTAACTAAATCGTTGGAGCCGTACCCAAGATCATTGAATATGTATATAAGAATGGCTTGTTTAAAGGTTTCAGATAGATAATTTAGACAAAACCTATTGTACTGTACGGATAAATAAGGCTTTAATAATAGTAGCAACAATTTGTTAATGAGTTTTATTACTTTTGAACTCCATGGTCGGCCACAAACAATAAAAAAAACGGAAAATCGCTCCATAGGCGCCACGTAATGCCGACATGACGTCTATGGCATGATTTTCAGCTCTCACGTTTTGCCGACCGTGGCGCTCAAAAGGTTAAATAGATAACTATTACCTTTCTGTGAGACCAGGAATATCTCTATGGTATTTAGAGAGAGGACTCATTATTTGTGGATGGTCAATTATGAATGTTGGGTTTATGCATTTCTCTTCAAGAAACTCGCCCACCAGTTTGTCTAGGAGCCGCGCAGTAGTCCTTGGTGGAGGACATTCAATCTGAAAAAAAAACACTTTATTCTGTAGTACCTTCCAGAATTAAAAAAAATTGTTGAAGCCGAATTTTAAAGTATTCAAATATTAAAAATGGCTCTCTGATTTTTGCTTTAAGCATAAGTTACATTTAAGATTTTTTTAATGTTTCCATGAATTCTATGAAAAATGAAATTTTACCTCATGTTTTTGACACAGCTGGCTGAGCAGAGTATTGGCTTCAACAGTTTCCAACTGATCTGCTGGTGGCAGTTTGACCTTCAGGATGCTCTCCAAAGTGGAAATCATGGGAACTCTGGCAAATGGAGGGGTGAAGTCAATTTCCACCTCTTCACCTTCAGGCCCATCTGGTTGGTATTTGATCTGAAATTCCAAAACTTTGTGAGATACAAAGATTCTGGAGGTAAAGAAAATTGTCCAAATAGAAATCTGTTTCTGATAGTTCTTTACGCAACAAACCTAACAACATTAGCCTACAAATGAACCCCTATTTGCTACACTGGCTGTCTGTCTGTATCTGAAGAACCCTTATTGAAAGGCAGCTAAAAATTTATACATAATAAGTATTAATTTTCTCTCTTTGGCGTAAAATGGAAAAATGCAATTAAACAAAAAATATAGGTGCTTATTTTTCATAGAAATTGATATATGTATGTACATAATATATTTTTGCTTTTGACTAAAGCAAACTCACGCTTGCATGTTTTTTTTTCTTCAAGTGCATTATACAACTATACCTAATTGGGGAGTATTTATTTACTAAGAATTTTAAACACACCTTGTATGTACCATGAATGCTCTTCACCATACCAGAAAGCATTGTTTCAGTCATGGTAATCAGATCATGGTAGTCTGCATAAGCCATATAAAATTCACAAGTAGTGAATTCAGGATTGTGGGTCAAGTCAATGCCTTCATTCCGGAACTGCCTTCCTATTTCATAGACGCGATCGAGACCACCAACTACCAACATTTTGTGGTAGAGTTCTGGTGCTATTCTCATAAATAGGTCCATGTTGAGATCATTGTGATGAGTGATGAAAGGCTTAGCGGTAGCACCTCCAGCAATCATATTCATCATTGGAGTCTCAATCTCCAGAAAACCCATGTTATCAAGGAAGCGTCGGATGTATGCAATGATTTTTGCTCTGGTGTAGAATGTTTGCCTAACCTGTGAAAATAAATTAGATAATTTTAATGGATTTCCTTACTCAAAATTAAGTTTTATTTATCACAAATGTGAAAGTTTTTAACTTTGTCATGCTTAAATTGTAAAACAGCTGGAAGATTACAATTAAATTTAGTACAAGGCAACAGGATTTTGGCCTAAAATCTTTTAAATCTGGTGATCTGTTATCAATTGTTGATTCAAATATACCTAATAGTGAGTTAGGGAATTATTATAAATATAAATTTGAAGTTGCTCACCCTATCATTTAAAATTAGATCCAAATATCTCTTCCTAAATCTAGTCTCTTTGTCCTTAAGACCAAAGTGTAGGTGGGGCAGCATGTGCAGGCACGGAGACAGCAGCTTGATGGTCTTTGGCACAATGGACAGCTCCCCCTTCTTTGTTTTGCCAGGGTGGCCTACGCACCCAATGATATCACCACGCCTCAACTTGTCTGTGTCTGTCACAAACTTCTCTTCAGATTCATACATTTTTGCATTGGCCATCACCTGAAAATATTTAATAGATAATAAAAAAAATATTTTAATATTTCACACTTTTCTTCGAATAAAAAGTTCTTAATTAAAACAGCTGAACATAAATTTATGTCCAATATATCCAATAAGAGTAGCTTATTGTGTTGACTCAGTTTGTGTCATTGCAGAAAAATAAACAATGAAGTTGTTAAAGTACATGTAATTACCTGAATTTTAACTCCTTCAGCTCTTAGATCATAAAAGATCAATTTTGCTCCTGATTCTCGTATGGAATGGACTCTGCCGGCTACACTCAGAATTACATTTTCTTGAACTTCTCCACTATTTAAATTATTGTACTTTTTAATGAACTCTTCCAAAGAAATCGTGACATTGAACTTGTGAGGATAAGGGTGCTGGTCCTTCGGGCCTTCTTTAAGTGCTGCTACTGCAGCTGTCCTCAACTTGTAGTATTCATTTGGACTTATTTCCTCTTCTGAGATCTTACTAGCTTTCTTATCAACATCAACAACCGGTTGTTGGGCTACTTTTTCAGCCTTCTCCTTTAGTTTCTGCTCTGCTTTTAGTCGTCGTTTTAATTCACTGTAATAAATATTCAAGAATAATCTTAGGAAATCATAAAATTATACAATAATGGAATAGCTTGCTAACCGTTTGCTCACTGCTGTACTCAAATTTGTCAATCGACTGATTGAAAACGTATTTCTTAGAGCCAAGAGCCCAGGCAACGCAGCGAGAGACTTCGTGGCAAACATGACGGTTTTTTGGGGTTTTTTTCTTTGAAATGCCACACAATACTCACTTCTTAGACAATTTTTCACCTGCTGCATCAGCCATGGCTTGAAATAATCTTTAACTTATGTTAATTAACCAGCTTAATTAGCACAATATGGACTATCCACTACGAACAGTACTTATTTAACCTAAAAATAAGCTTTCAAGTTTTGAAAATTGATCTCTGCTGTCGTCTAGCTGGGGTGACACTCTTTCCCGGCCCGGATAATAACGACATGGAAATACCGACCCTGTGGCCTGTTTTTCGTGAACACGCCCATGAAAGCTCATGTCAGTTTATATGGGCGTGTCATTGACTTATACACCTATGGACTGGATATGGATATACCTACAAACAAAACATGGCGCATAAAATGGCGCTCAAGGGTTGTGATCTCGATTTCGAAACCAAAATATTTGATATCGATATTCAAATTATTAGCAGCTAATACTTTGAGCAGCAATGGTATCAATACATTGTTTCTTTTTGGAAAAATCAGTTTCAAATTCAAATATGTTCATTGCCAGAACATAGTCAATACAAAAGGTCTCAGTGCTACAATATTATTATGTTCTTATGTTCTACCTTTATTGGGCGTGCAAATTAAAATAATTTTAATATATATTTTTTTAAATTTTGAAATTCACTTTGTTCATAATTAATTTGACTGCATACTGCATATATGTACAAGGAGATTGGTAATATAACATTCGCTTGGAAATCATACGGGGTAGAGGTATCTCGAAATCAGTAGTTACTGAAATAGTGATGATAAGGAAATAATTAAATGAAACACGCCAAGTATTCCGCCCTGAAGTCCACCTACGATTTCGTGCCAATCGCGGTGGAAACGGCTGGACCCTGGGGCGATGAGGCTTTTGACCTTTTTAAGGAGCTGGGGCGACGTTTGAGAGAGAAGGGCAACGGCCCCCGCTCAGGGTCTTGGTTAGTTCAGCAGGTCTCCATTGCTATTCAGCTATTAATGCGGACCTTTGGGTCGGGCAGGGCGCTGAGCGGGGATTGTATATGTTAAAATTTGTTATGTTTTTTTTGTTTATATGTATAGTTTATAAGGTTTGACGAAGCTTGTTGCGGATGTATCAATGTTTTATTTCAATATTTTATTTATTAATAATTTGACGAAGCATGTGGCTGAATATTTCTATGTTTTTAATTATTCTTCTTTTAATAAACAATTTTTAATTAATCATCTATTAAATGTTATGTTCAACTATTTATTGGAAAAATAATTAAATAAAATTGAGGTTTTTTTTTTTTTTTTTTTTTTTTTGGTGGCTTTCACCCTTGCTTTTTTAGCAAGATGTATTTTGCCAATGTCGATGTGGAGACATTACACACATGAGGAGACTGTTCGGTTTAAATAATTTTGATTTCGGGGGGAGGAACAGACTGGAGACCTAAAACAAATACCAATGGTTATGGACGGTACACTGACAATAACAAGACGAAAACAGACGAAACGTTTTTTTTTTTTTTTTTAAACGGAGGGGAATGGCAGACAGTTAAGCATGCTAACGAAAAAGGATAAATTGAAGAGGAAGTATGAAATATATAATAAGCATGCAGCAGTTGCTATAATTTAATGTTGTGGCACTGTATAAATTTTATCAAGATTTTTATAAGAGGAGAATCTAGTAAAGCAAGAAGTGTCAGAAAATTCATAGGGCGCGGAACTTCCTTCGGCAACGCATCGTATAAGGAATAAGTGAGTTTACCACAATTGAATTGAGGTTTATTAATTACTTTGCAATGTCTATTGACACGAGGTTAGAAAAAATAATAGCAAATAATACTTACATTTTTTAGTATGGTTACAATAAAAACAAGATTTTTTTTTATTGCTAGTGCAAAGTATTTACCATGAAATGACACTACTCGATGGAATAACGGCAACTAATCTATCAAGAGTCAAAAACGGTTGATTTCTCGTTTTCCAAGAAGAACACTGTTTTATGGAACACAACGGCGTTTGCATCACTTGATGCCCTCAACACAAAACCAAATTTAAAAGTATTTTTATAACACCGAAAATCACCAAAAACTCACGTATCACAAAGCCTCTGGCGCATAAGATGGCGCGTGAAAATGTCACTTGCTCGTAATGACAAACCATTGGCGAGTATAAAATAATAAATGTCATGCCATCTTTGTTTTTATATGCCGACACACCTTAGAAAGAAAGAGATAATACCTGTTTTTTATTTATATTTTTTATTTATATATTTGCATAACAAAATGTTTCTACAGTCGAATGGGGCCTCTCCATGTGTTTACTTCCTCTGAGGGGCGTGTACACGAAAAACAGAGACGGTATTTTATTACCATGTCGGTATTATCCGGGCCAGGAAAGAGTGTCAACCCCCCGTCTGGCGTGTACATAAAAAATAGGGTCGGTATTTCCATGTCGGTATTATTCGGGCCGGGAAAGGGACCCGTCGTGGGTACACGAAAGAAAATCGACTTGACAGCTTGGTGCACATCATTGCCAGTCTTGATAATTAATTTTTGTTTAAAATATTTAGTTCAAGTTCGTTTATAAACTGTCCTTAACTATAAAATTTCAGTAATGTTATTAGTGATAAAAAATGTAAAAGACAATTTGGAATAATTATTGAAAAATAATGAAAACGGTCAACCTAAATCATCAGATCAAAAAATTGTTATTGCCAATTGGATTTTATTGTTACTTAACTGGCAATATTTGTATTGACATCACAGCTGTTCGTTCGTTTCGCCTGTGGTCTAGGGGAAATTGTAACAATTTAATCCGAAAGTGAGTTACACTCAGTGCCTGGCCTTTATTTACGGACACCTTCAAATCTTAAATACGACTTTCTACCCATAAAAGCATAATTTGCGCATCTATGTCAACTTCGTTAACGTATTTCGTGTTTGACAAATCACATTTTATTTCCTTTGCTATCTTGTGAATAATAGTGTAAGTACGAAATAATGCAGTGATATTGGATTTCTGTGTTTTACAACACGCTGTTGATTGCAGGTACAATCTTATGTAGACAGGATTGCTTAGATCATCTGTCTAAATCATCAGAATACTATGCCTCTTTTTGGTAAGTCACAGAAGAGCCCAGCGGAGCTTGTGCGATCTTTGAAAGATGCAGTGACTGCGTTGGAAAGAGGTGACAAGAAAGCAGAAAAAGCTCAAGAAGATGTGAGCAAGAATTTGGTATGTGAAGTGTAATTAACTTAGATGAAATAGCATTCATATGCATAGATTGTTGATAGGTACTGACCTATATGTTTGTGGTAGGTGTTGATAAAGAACATGCTATATGGCACTTCGGATGCAGAGCCACAGACAGACATCATTGTGGCGCAGCTGGCACAAGAGTTGTACAACACAAACCTGCTTCTGCTTCTGATTCAGGTATGAAAAATACGTGTATTTTATTATTATTGCATTTTATGATCAGTTTTGTATTGATTACCCAATTCATCACTCTCTCAAGCTATCTCGTATGTTTGTTTGTTTTAGTCATTCTAAATTTGTAAACATAATGGCATTTAGATGCATTATTTCATTGTCAAATCAGTATCATTTATGACATTTTCAATTATTTATAAATTATTGATTCAAGCTGTGATTAAGATATTCATTAATTTTATATAAATGATTGTGAAAGGTTGACTTGAATACTTATTTATTATTATTAATACCATGTTTGCCCTTGGTAAAATATTAGAAATTTCTAAAATAATACTTTACCTGATATACAGTTGCATATTAGATAATCAGTTTGATGATGCATTGTGAGATTCCTCAATGGATAGATTGTTATCACAAATATTTTAATTTAGTAGATTAGTTTGTATTATTATGTGCTGTAAAGTATTTATGAATGAAGTCATGAATTTAAAAAAGTTATAGGTTGGATTATATCTTACATCTGATCAATTTATGGTTGAGGCCTAGCAAATGAAGTAGTGGAACAGCATGAATATTTGTTACAAAAACAGAGACATTATGTTTTATAAAAAATATCTAACAACAAACTTAACTAAAACATAACAACAATGAAAATAAAAACATGTTGTAAACACCATGGTTGCAATAAATAAATTAATATACCATTGGAATTTTATGGTAGTGTAGGTAGTTTTGTGTTCTGATAAAACAGAATCAGAAAGGAAATAAAAACAATTTCAGTACTATTGCACTTCAATACACACAAAAACTGTTTTTTATGTAATTTAAAGAATTATGCAATACAAGACATTGGCTTGCCACACTACAAAACCGATTTGTACCTATTTATTATTATTTTTATACTTTTGTTTTCATTCTAGAATTTAAACCGCATTGACTTTGAAGGCAAGAAGGATGTGGCACAGGTGTTCAACAATGTGCTCAGACGTCAGATTGGCACTCGATCACCAACAGTTGAATACATCTGCACGAAGCCAGAGATCCTGTTCACCTTAATGTCTGGGTAATTATCATGTTATTTACAAAAATTATAATTATTATATGCAAGGCTGTTTTAGACAAAGAGAAGCACATTTTTTAAAGTCCATGCTGATTATTCTATGAAATAAGCAGAATAATATGGTTATATTGTGTGTGATATTCAGTTTAGGACTTAAAAGTAGAATATAAAACAATAATAAAAAGTTTCTTCCGAACAATGAACATTGGCAGAAGATGTAGACATTTATAAACTAACTAATCCTACTTCTTGGACACTTAATGTATGTGAGGTGGGTTCCTTAACTTATGTATCTACTTTTTCATAGTTTCATAGAGAAGTGGATATTTACATAGGTTAGGGGATCAACTGTACATAAGTAGTTATTATTTTAAAAATAGTAAATTTAAAAGTATTTATTATGTTTTTATTTCACAAAATTATGCCATTGTGTGTGAATTTTATTATCTGACACAAAAACAAATAAATATTAATAATTAGGTATTAAATATATTAGTTATTATTAATATATTGACTAACCATTTTTTTATTGAAATTAATTTAATTTTTAAACTGATATAAATGTCTCCACACTTTAAACAGTTTGCTCAGAGGCAGGGTTTTGCTAACACTAGATATTTATGAATACGGCCGTCGAACATAAATAAATGTACACTTTTGACATAAATAAAAAAAAAATGGTACCCTTGATTCGCGATTCAATTTGCATTTGGGAGTTTACTATCTACAGCATACTTGTACTTGTATCTGAATATAACTACTTATGTTTATATTGCAGGTATGAACATCAAGAGATAGCATCTAACTGTGGCACTATGTTGCGGGAATGCGCCAGATACGAGGCCTTGGCTAAGATAATGTTGTATTCAGATGATTTTTATAATTTCTTCCGTTATGTAGAAGTTTCCACTTTTGATATTGCCTCAGATGCCTTTTCTACTTTTAAGGTTTGTATTTTTACTTAAGTATTTTAGTTTTTTGCACTTAGACGTACTTACTTATTTTTTTTTATTTTGTGAATAAACTTTAGACTAAAAAGTGACATTGATACTATAGCTCCGAAGAGTACTTGTAAGTTTGTAAAATCATAATTGAATGGAGAATCTCCTGTTAAGATGCGGTTAAGAATGAAAACCTATTAACAACTTTTTTTTACTATTTTTCTGATGATTGATTTTCAGGAACTGCTAACCCGTCATAAAATGTTGTGCGCTGAGTTTTTAGAAGCAAACTATGATAAGGTGTTCAGTCATTATCAGCGGCTGCTGAACTCCGAGAATTATGTGACTCGGCGGCAGAGCCTGAAGCTCCTTGGGGAGCTGCTGCTCGACCGACACAACTTCTCCATCATGACCCGCTACATCACCAACCCCGACAACCTCAAACTTATGATGAACATGCTAAAAGAGAAATCGCGCAATATTCAGTTCGAGGCTTTCCACGTATTTAAGGTACGTCATTAAGCCTATATGTACAGTACAGTACAACCAGACTTGTAGTGCAGTAAATAAAGGTAGTGGACCCAACAGTAATTCCTCAGCCCGAAAAAACTTGACAGTATGATAAAGTATCAATAAATAAAGAGTATTATATAAATATCCAAAAAAAAAAATAAAAAAAAAATAAAGAAAATGCTCCGTTCAAACTTTCTTCACCATAGACATACTCATGTAACGTTTTGGAACAATATATGAAATATAAAAAAAAATATCCCAGCAGAAATGCCAATATTAAAAAAAAAAATTTTTTTTGGCGTGTTTTGAACCGGAAAATTTCAGATTTTTTTCTAGTATTACATAGTGATACGAATGACTTATTTGGTAAAATAATTTTGGACTAATATAAACAGATTTGTGTTTCGTCACTACTTTGAAAAATCTCGTCTCTCAAATCAATACGTGAACAAAATTGAACCTTGACGTAATGGTCATAAAGTGCACTCGGAAAAATTATCCATTTCGAGATACGAGTTTTTTAAAAGTAGTGACGATTTTTAGGTATAAATACCTAACTTAGGTGTTTTTTTTGGATTTTTTATATTTTAGTTACGGCTCATACTATACAATAACCAAGCAAAATTTCATCGACTGAGGAATTAATGCTTGGGTCTCCATACAACAACTTCCTTCATTTACTGCACCATTGGACAATGTTGGTTTTTAGTCATTCACAGAAAAAATAGGAAACATTGACTTTTAACTATTATATTTTAGTATAAATGTGATATTCAATGAATAAATAAATTACTAAAAAAACTACTACTTTTATACTTTCTAAGATCTTATCACAACATTTAGCGCAATAAATATTTTGAATTTGAATTTGAAAAAACAATAGTCTGTCGACATTTCAAGGGTAAACCTTATAAGCATGCTAGTACTTGAAGTACCAGTATGCCACTAAAAAGTATGCTTAATAGTAGCACGTGCCTTATACACACATGCTAGTAGGTAGTATTTGCTCAATAGCAGCATGCTTACGTGCTAGCAAGTGCTAGTAACTAGCATGTGTAACAGTAGCTTAAAATGCAATAAGTGCATATATAAAACGCGCCATTTTGTAAACAAATTATACCCTTTGCTTTTCACTTTGATTATGATTGTAAGGTAATTAAACGGCAATGTGGGAACAAAGGTTCAGAAAATACTAGCAGTAAATAGGAAAACTAACTATTACACACAGTACTCTGTCAATTAATTAGACTAAGAAGTTTCTAGTTACCCACAGAAAAGGATATTAATTTAACCGTTGTTACAGGTGTTTGTAGCCAATCCAAACAAACCAAAACCCATATTGGACATTTTGCTAAGGAATCAAGACAAGCTGGTAGACTTCCTGACCAAATTCCACACGGATCGCTCCGAAGATGAGCAGTTTAACGACGAGAAGGCTTACCTTATAAAGCAAATCAAAGAGCTGAAGCCGTCCGAACACTAACATTTTGCATTTGATCAGAAGCCTCTTCCTCGATACGACTTAGTTACAGATGCTATTATATTTAATTGCTTCGAGCCACCGGAGGGTGCACGCGCCGCGCACGAGCTCGGTCAGAATATTGGAATTCGAAACGGAATTTACTCTTGGTCTGTGATGAGTCAAGGAAGAAAGTATATTTGTGCTACGAGCAAATTAACATTTTTAATAAAGATTTGTAGGAATTAATGTTATTTTAATGGTTTGACTTATGTCTTTTGTAAGTTGTTTAAACCATTTTAGTTTTTATGACGTGTTAGTGACATCTCCGGAATAACAGTAGAGTTACAGTCCGTGAGATCTTAAAAAAACCTTCGGATTTTAGAAGCATGCTTCGGGTATTGACGATGACACGCGATCGTGATACGCGGTTCTGTTCTGTTATCAACTTGCAAAACTTTTCAAAGTTACCGTAAAAAGTTATGTAAAGAATAACCATCAGTACAAAATGAACCTTACTAAAATAATATTACGCTTCTTTATCTTTTTCTAATTTTAATACAATATGACGTTTTTTCATGATACAAATAAAACAAAATCAGCATTTTCGAATTCTTCCATCGTCAATTTAAATTGAGAACACCCCGCCTCAACACACTACTTTTGTTTGGAATTATATAGAGCTGATGTTATACTGTATCTACTTCTCTTGGGTATGTCAAATGAATTTTTTTGGTCTGCTTTCGTTTTTTTTTTTTTTTAATGCACTTTCGAAATCCCCGTTGCTTCTATAACACGGTCTAGTACCTTATTAACATATTTACGACCACTTTTTTCTTCAAAAATTCAACTTATATACAAAATATTTATAAATATATTGTAATCGATTTCCAGTGATTGGCTATTTACAGACACACCCTGCTTAAGTTGACTCGCCATGGAAATCAATTTCCGAAAAATAACAAACTACCTAAATAAATATATGTAATTGGTGGTTTTAACTGCTCTATATACATCAATGAAAACACAACGAGTGCACTCTACGCGTGATGGATTGCTACTGACTCAAAAAGACAATTGTCATTTTTTACTAACGAATTCTTCCGATTTCCCCCGAAGCCCGAAGGGTTTTCTAAAAGCTCACGGATTGTACAATAGTTTGTCACATCAAGTGCACCATACAGGCAACCAAATTGTATCGTGCAGCGTTTAGGAATAATTTGATACGCAAGACATGGAAACAGAAATATTGATTGTTTTGTATATGTTATAATTATAACGCCGGTAGGGTTGATGTTAATTAGTAGGAACCCAAGATCTATGGTATTTAGGACAAGATTTGTTTGTGACATTTTAGAAAATAGTCCTTTTTTTAAGTTTCTTTTGTATTCTAGATCAAAAGTATAAATTGTTAAACATGAAGTATATTTTATAAACGTATTGCGAGTATTGGTTGTTCAATTAACCCATACTTTCAAAACTACTTTTATGTCGTAAACATTATTTATGTTGCATAAATGCTTAGTAGTAATTTGGATGTTTTAATAAGATACGCTAAATTTACTGATATAGATCTCTTTAGTACTTTGTATACAAACTGTGAAAGATTTATTGAGCCATTTAAAAAAGTGTAACATCTAATGGCGGATCTTAGACAGTTCGAGAAATTCGATTACTGCGCCATCAATGAATATATTTATATCCAACAATTGTTTGCATTTTAAGATGTCTTGATGTAAATGAAGCACACTTGAACAAGGATCGACAGCAAATGTTATGTTATTGAGTTTAAGAACTTTTAATTTTAAATGGCTGAATATATTTTCTAGAAAAGTCGCATTAACTGTCCTGATTTTGATATACCTAGGTACTACCTAATGTAAAACGTTTTTATTTTATCCGCATGATCACCTAATGCAGTTACATTCTATCAAAACTGAATAAATTAAGATATTTATATCACTTTTATATACATTATTTTCGTCATTATAGTATTTATTTCACATTTTAAAAGGTATATAATAACTTTTTGTCGGCTTCTTGTTAAGATGTCAACACACGAATCAGGCCAAATTAACTGGATGAATTTTTTTGATTTCACCTAAAGGTAGTATGACCCATCTAAGCACAGGTAGCGAGTTTAGCAACTTAGTCATTTCGGCATCGCCCTTGAGAATCAGCAGATAGTTATAAAATGTAAACCAGTATTATTTAACACTCGGAAAGCGCGCAGTAAACCCTCTCCCTCCCTTTCCAGCCACCTACATTTTCGGAATGCCAGGGAACTTTATCAGTTTTGCTTGGAAATATATGAAACTAGAAAACATATTCAATAGATTTATGAATAAAACAACAGGTTTATACTGTTATGTTATAATGATTTTTATTAGACACAAGCGCATTGTAACCCACTGTACAGCATGTTTGATAGCAACTTAACATTTCATATCACGAACTTTGAATTAAGGATACATTATTTACAAGCATACTGCGGACAGTTTGAAAATGTCAATACAACTAACAAACAATAATGAAGTTTCCTAGACCAACAGGCTAGAAATAATTTCGTGTATGTATGATATCATATCACAGATTGTTAGGTTGTGATAAATAACAGACTTCAACGTTGTTAGAACTATTGAATATTTACCGCTCAGGCGAAAGATGAGAGATGAAGACGATATAATAATATTAAAGTCTTAATTGATGAAACTATTAGGTCTCCCTATCACCAACTCAACTATGCTTTCCATTAGCATGTTTAGGTACCTAAATCTATAAAATCTGGAGAAGTTTAAGGTCTTAAAAAGTTAAGAGTCAACATTTCATAACGTGACTTCACACCAATAAGATTTTTTTATAAACACTAGAACATACAAAAGTTAAAAGAACCTCGTCATTATTATTCAAAAGAATTGAGGAGAATAATGCCAGATTTTGGTGCTTTGATTTTTTTACGGAAAATGGTGCATTTATTTTTGATTAAATTGTGCTCCTGTTCCTAAGCGAAACTTAGACATGGTTGTCGTATAAATGTTCTATCTAGGTTTTAATCGGTGATTAGGAATTGAAAAATATTGTTAATTAAAATTAATATTGTTCAAACCAGTTAGGTATAACCAATAAGAATTGCCTGTAGGTTAGTCTTAGATCTCGTCAATATTCACGATTTTGTTATTATTTGACAAAAACATTATTGAACTATCAAACTTTTGAAAGAAGTTGTAAGCTCATAGTTTTAACCATTAGTATGGTGATAATTAATTTTCTCAACACGACCCCTATCAATTACTCAATTAGAAAGTAGGTACCTCAAAACAATTTTATGAAAAAGGCAGCAGACTTTCTTGAAGTTATGACAAAACCCTCTCCTTCTAACTACTTATTATTTAAGTCTGTTGCATCTAAAAAAACGCAAGTTGGTTGCTGATAGTGGAACCCTCATAATGAAGTCATAATATTTACACATTAATTAATACTAAATGCTATCATAATTTAGAAACAAAGGTACCTAGACATTTTTGTAAAAAGTGATGTAAATATTATTAGACATATTTTAATTACTAGAGTGCTGTTACAAATTACAAACAATATGATCTACTTCAAAATATTCTATAATTTTCCGAAGACAAACTGAAATTGGTCATTAGATTGGAAAAAGAAGGAAAATCACAGTCTAATTATGGCCAGAAACAAAACCAAATTCAATTTATCAGTCTTTGTAACAAATAAAATTTAGAGGTTTCAAGCGTCATTATAACTTTGTACATTAATAGACAACATTAATAAACGGAAACAAAAGTTAACGTCAATTTATATCGGAGCGATATTAATATCCACATCATTATGTATACAACTTTGAACACTACATAGGTAGGTAAGTAAAAGATACGATTTAAAGACAATACCTACAATGTAAAATAGGGGAACGAATCGCTTCCAAGTGACTTTCTACGCATAATAGTGCTCATACGATTAGGTTCCGCTTTGATTTTGCTTCTATTTACGTAAACTAACAGCACAGAATAACTAATAGTACGAGGACTAACAGTAACAGCAATTACGAGACGTGACACTAACAGGGTGGCTACTCCATAGCGTCAAATATATACCATAAAGGTTTATAGATATTTTTGACGTCTGGTCTTGGAAACGTATATATATTTATGCCCCTGACTGTACGCTGCATATTTTACTTTATTTTTACTTGAATTAATTTATTTCTAAATAAATCGTGTAACACAAGATTTTATATTTTTCGACAAAAAAATAAAAGATGACAAACGATCAAGTATTTGTAGGCTATTTCACATGAGCAAAATGAAACAAGGAATGATGAAAACATGCGTAGAAATTGGATACCAACAAATATACAAAGAACATATATAGAGCACATGAGAATATAGAATGCATACTAAATATGACCATTCAATGGGGCCGTTTCCATTTTATGCAGAATAGTAAACCATCTTCGAACAGGGGTACATCGTGCGTACGCATTATGGATCAACAGGCTCATTCTTTGTCATTCCCCGTTTGCTTGTAGAGCACACATACAAGCCATGACTATTTTTATAGGTACCTACCTAGCTGTCGCTAATATTGGGATTTCGAATACATACGCGTAGAGCGTACGGTAGTTGGAACTTATCATTATTTGCCTGTCAAACAATGCAATTTCTAAATGTGAGACTTTGCATAATAAGCTTGAACTTGGTGGAATGACTGATAGATTCTGGTGGGTATCTAATGTTGATGTAGCCATGTAGTGTTACTATCCCATCTCACAGTGATGCAGAAAGATGTTCAAAATTCACTCCTATCAAGGGATACTGACCGCTCCGATATTTTTATTAAAGTAGAATAATTTGCATTCACTTAATTAAAGCAATAATATGAACATATTCAGGAAAAGCAGGACCTCAGGTTACTTGTTACTTTTATAATGTTTTGAAAATATAATATGGGAAACGTCTGGTTTGGAAATTAAAAAAGGACTAGTCTGAAAATAAATATTAACTGCATTGAATTCGGTCCAGACGTTTGTTCTAATAACCTGAGGTCCTGATGTACCAATAATTGATATTATTATGATGCTATAACTTGACAAGCTTGTGTGTGACACTCGGTAAAACTCTGTCGCAGTCAGCATTTACCTCAGAGGTTCCCTGCGACAGAGTTCCATCGATTGCCACATACGAACTTGTCAAGGTATAGGTATTTATAATATTCTGGAAGAGCTAAAAAATAACACTAGTATTTACTCCACGAATAATAAGCATGAAGGCAAACCTTTTAATACTTAACGAAAGTGACTGTGCTTGATTTATGTCACGCTATTATTGTCCGACTGTAAGACGCCTTATGCGCAAGTATATTTTCGTGACTACTGGACCTCGATGGTCAGTTACTAGCAGTCAGCTAGAAGTAAGAATATGCCTTAATGTTTATTTCTGGATATTTAATTAGTTCAAAAACTAAAACTTAATTCGATTTGGTAGATAACTGAAGCAGTTAAATAAATATAACATAAATACTAATATAAATTCCTTTAATCACTGCACTGGTGACTGATTGATCAACATTCAGTATGGCTTTCTAAATTGCTATTATTGAAGAGATCACAATCAAGAATCAAATAGCAATTTTCATATGCCAACCTTTCAAGTTCAAGGTTGAAACAATATCTGTCGCGTCTTATCAAAAGCGTTTTTACGTAATTATGTTAATGTAATTTTATTTCAATCAATAGTTTAATTCGGTCTTATTTTGCTGAGAGATCAATTGAGTTTAATTACCGACTACGACTAATTAATTTGTCAAATTGTATTCTCATGCGCATATCGTATCGATAATATCCTAATCTGTGCGTCTCGTGTAAGTTGACCTGAAAACCAGTTTCACCCCTTTACACGAGAGCGACTACCACAAGAGAATGGCCCAATTCGTTACTATATATTTATGTTCCTTTGTGATTTTCCAAGGACAGTAAAACACTGAGGAACAAGAAAGTAATTTTGTAGAAAACTGGGTCGGTTATGGTAAGTTTTACATCTGCCAGGATACGCAAACGAGCACGAAGATTCGTTTTCGCTCACGGTATCAGCAAACAAACGTTAATTTTATATTAAATACTTGTCTAATTAGAAACAGACGCACATAGCGATGACGCGGAACACATTCTCACGCTAACGATATAATTTGAAAAAGTCAAGTTGTTTTCACGGTGGAGGCGGTAGAAATAATTTAATAAATAACAGGTTGAGTTTGCGCCTGGTTTTGTTTAGCTCACGACGATCGCGTTTAACTCATGATGATGAGCTGGCCGGTGTTGTTTGCGTAGACGAGCCCTTGCCCCGGTTGCGGCGCCCATCGCAAGCAGTTGAGGCTGGTGAAGCCCTGCTCCCAGTTTTGTTCTAACTCCTTGATCGGGGATAGGCCTGTTCGGCTGGAACTCTCTGCGGATGACAAAACAATATATTACGTAAGTTACAACATAACGATGCGTTGAAGTAGTATTTATTTCATTAATTAATTGAGATTTCTTACTACAGACTCTTAAGTATAAAATGGATTCCATTCAAAGTAGCCGGTTGATTTGTTAAAATAGGCAAAAAAAGATGCTGAATAAGTACTTAGCAATGCTGATCAACTGAAAGTCTGGGGGAGGCCTATGTCCAACAGTGGACGTCCTGCGGCCGAGATGATGATGATGATGATGATAAATGATGACCAAACCATCTAAAAAGTGGCTATCATTATTTTAAACTTTGCTTTTTGTAATTAAGTTCTCCTCATTTGTTTTTTCAGCCATAGAGTAGGTACCTACTAAACTTGGTCAGTGGTACGGTACAACATTGGAAATTAAGAGTATGCTGTAAGAGCATATTCAGTGATCACTGATAATTTTTAAAAACACATATTAATACAAAATAATGACTACCGCATTTTTCATGACAGTTTTTTTACCGCTATTTTTTGGTCTAATTTCACGTCCTTTCAGGGCCGATCACGCGCCATTCTGTATATTTATATTGGGTTTCCCATGTGAAGAAGACACCTAGACGTATTAGACGTGATTCCGTCACTGAATCTGTTTGTTTAGATCACGTCCTGAGCTTTATTCTCACAACACCGTAGATTTATTTTTATATAGGTAGTAATTTTTTGTACTTTGTTGGTTTTTCTAGATTATGGAATAAGCCCGCAGCCAGCACAGCAGGTATAAACGCTACAATAGTGACAGGTTATCGACCACGTTGAGAACTTATGGTTTAGATCAGATTCTGACCTTTCTAACTTTTTTGGTAATTTACCCCTGAAAATTGTAGATAGTTGTCATGTACTCTTTAAAATAAAAAATAATACCCGCACGATTAAGCTTGGCACTTCGTTCGCACCTCTCACTAACCACAGTTTTAGCCTTGGGGAATTACCCAGGTTCGGAACCAATGGATTATAGCGACCGACCTCTTGGCGCTAGCCGGTAGTTTTTGCGCGCATACGGCAGTGTGGCACTGCCCCAGCCGCGCCCATAATACACGCCTGTCGCAGACAATGGATCACCTCTGGGCTCCAGCCGGTAGAGCAGCGCGAACACGTTGTTCCTTGCGTGCGGCAGCGTGGTGAAGCGGCGCGAGCCCAGCCCCACGGCGAGGTGGCGCGCCGTCGGCGACAGCGCCACCGACACCGCGCTCTGCTCCAGCACCGCTGTATGCAGGCACTGCCCCAGCCGCGCCCACTCCAGCGAATACACGCCTGTCGCATACAATAGGTTATTGGGCGTTTTTCCATTAGCCGGCCCAGCACCGGCACGGCACTGGCCCTCGGGCTTCGTTTTTCCACTGCGCCGGTGTCAATGCCGCATGCCGGTTTACCCTTTGAGTGGTACAGTACTGTCACGGATTCGAGGCTGATTTTCATTGATTCAATAGCTGGAGCCAGCGTCACTGGATTCCAGCGCTGGATTGCCACTAGCACTGGATCGCGCCGTTTACATTTACACTGGATTGAAAATTAGGAACGTGGTCTATTCCCATCCAGTGCTGGATACTGGACGCTGTACTGGATTGAAATATACATTAATCCAGCTACTGGATCAATGAAAATCAGCCTTCACACACACATACACACGGCTACAATTCATATACAACACATTCAGTTTTGCCTGGCCGGCACCGAGTGGGAAGCTTGCTACCCCAGCGACGGTGACGGCGCCCGCGGGGCCCAAAGCCGGGCCGACGCCGGTAAGTGAAAAGCGAGCCATACATTTTAGTACATTTTTGCTTCCCGACACTAATAGAAAAACGCTCATTGTCCTAAAAAATCTATTTAAGCCGTCATTTCAGATCACAAATCAAAAAACCGACTCCAAAAAAATAAAAAAATAACGAAAAATGGAACCGACTACAAAATCCTTGAAAATATTTTTCTAGGTACCTACTTACTAGCTCGACGTCGGTGCCTCAGCATGAGCCTGCAGGAACGGAACAATAGTCATCTACCTCACCTAAATACTATGGATTTTAATCCATCCTGCTGGGTCGTGCTGAGTCAGCAATTTGGAGCTAGTAAGAAGGTACCTAGAAAAATATTTTCAAGGGAAAACCCTTCAGAATATTTACACCGACTAAAAAAGTAGTCGGTTCCATCTTAATGCTAAAAATGCCAAAATCGCCATAGGTGTGTCTAATCAGGTCAAGTCTATAAAATTTGAGGTTTTCCCTCGATTCCCCTAGGATTCAATTATCAGATCTTGAGACCATCTTGGGACCATCTCAGAAGAGTACCCTTTCGAATAAAGAAAGAATTTTGAAAATCGTTCCACAATTGACTGAGTAATCGATGAACATAACTACATACACTTGGCCATCCATTCGTCAATATTATATTTGTTCTTTTGACCAATTGCTAGTCTTTTTAAGCGCACTCACCCAGCCAATGGTTAGAGTTCCTCAGCCGCGGCACCGGCAGCAACGCAACGAGCAGTCGCCCGTCCTTGGATATATCGATGCTGGCGTCATTGTGTATCCTACACCTTTGCACTACCACGTTCTTCGCACCTGAATACAAACGCAAAACTTATAGTTAAATGTTCAAGAGACTGAAACGATAAGCAATAAAAAAAAAACTTCTAGATTATTGAGTGTAGAAGAACTTGCGTTATTATTTGACGATAATTAGAATAAGAATAGTTATCGATAATACATTTTTTGTACTGTTTTTTTTTATTCGACTGGATGGCAAACGAGCAAGTGCGTCTCCTGATGGTAAGAGATCACCACCGCACGCAACACCAGGGGGATTGCAAATGTGTTGCCAACCTAGAGGCCCAAGATGAGATACCTCAAGTGCCAGTAAATTCACCGGCTGTCTTAATCTACACGCAGAAACGCAACAGTGCAAACACTGCTGCTTCACGGCAGGATTAGCGAGCAAGATCGTGGTAGCAATCCGGGCGGACCTTGCACAAGGTCCTAACACTGCAAAATTTGTGGTGTGTAATCCATACTCCATACTAATATTATAAATGCGAAAGTGTGTTTGTATGTTTGTCCCTCTTTCACGCCGTAACGGAGCGACGGATCGACATGATTTTGGCACAGGGATAGTTTATGAGCCCGAGAGTGACATAGGCTACTTTTTATCCCGGAAAAATGCACAGTTCCCGAGGGAACAGCGCGCGATAACCGAATACCACGCGGGCGGAGCCGCGGGTGGGCAAAAGCTAGTAAAGAATATTTGTATTGTATAGTCAAGTTGTAGTTAAAAAAGAATATACAAATATAAAGGGACTGTATGTACTGTCAGCGATGTCGGGCGTGTCGCCGGTGGTGAAGTCCCAGGCCTGCACGCGGTGCGAGGGCGCCGGGAGCGCCTCCGAGATGATCCCGGCGTCGAGCAGCCCCGCCATGCCGCTCATGCGCCGTGCGCCCATCATGCCGCCGCCGCCTCCCGCACCATCACTGGGGTTGTCTTCATCGACCGCCATTGCATTCTACAAATAAATTAGTAGTGTTAATTTTTACTTTTTTAAGCAAATTACTACGCGTTAACATCAACTCGCACATCAACAGTACCTACTTCCCGGAAGCTTATTGCATTTTTGATTTCATGTCTACATTCATAGTCGTTCGGCACTAAAAAGGTAGGTAGTGCGTAGGGAGTTAATACATTAACCTAGACAATTGAGAATTTAAAAAAAAATCTTGCAAGTTGCGTTACATTGCGAGGCCTTAAAGTAAACGAGTGAAGTGGTCAATTGAGTGCCGCAGTGCAATGCAACTTGTGCGACTTCTCTTGCAGGTATAAACTGGGCTGAAATTAAGATTTCTTGTCAAAGTTGATATTGCCTAAGCTATGTATGTCTCGCATGTTGTTCGCGGCAATTACGTTTGATACAGACACAAGTGAAAATGGTGGTTTTTGGTGACCTAGAACTGAAATAATGTAAGTTGCGGTCCATTGTGGATTGTGAAATACTGCACGAGTACTTGAAATAATGACAGAACGTAACTATTTGAATACTGACACGCCCGGTTTTCATAGATTTTACTGCACTTATATGACGCATTCAATATACTTACGACCGTTTGTAATACTGCTTAAAGAAGGAATAATTACCTGTGCTAGTATAATCGGCTGCAGGTACTCGTGGATCCGCGGCAGTCTCTGCGGGTTGGCGGCGGGAGGGTCGGCGCTGGCGGCCAGCGACGGCGGCGTCAGCGGCACCGACACGTTGTTGAGCACGGGGTGGTAGTGGCCGGCGTCCTCTCCCGCTGGGTCGTTGCGCGGCGTCAGGATGTGCGGCCGATACGTCGCAAAAGGCCGCCTGTTACCCAACTCGGAGCTGTTCTGCAAAGGCGATCTGTTCCCCGGCTGGTTCTCCGTATTGTTGGACTGCAAAGCGAACATTTCTCGCACGGAAGACGGAGTATACAGGCGGATCGTCTGCAAACGTCTAAATCGATTTCTGGCTGCGGTTCTTAATCTGACGGCCTGCATATGAGCCAACCGGATGAGGTGAACCCGCTGTTCGAAGTCGTTCATCACCTCTGACCGCGGTAGGTCTTGACTAGGGCTCGTGGCCGGGGGGGCACTCGACGGTCCGGCTACCGGCTCGTCGGTAGGAGGTCTGCTCTTTGGAGTATTCGTTCCGGGAGTTACTCTACTAGGTAAGAAGCGCAGGGCCGGGATCCTGTGGTGAGAAATCGGGGGCACTCTTTTCTTTATCATCGGATGTGCGCCCGGATTGGTCCTATGTAACGCTTTAAGTCTTCTGCTCTCTAAATATAAGTCTCGTCTATTTCTTGCTGTTACAGAATTATTTCTGTTAGCGGACGCTATTTGAACCGCGAGGCGGTTGCTCCACCTCTGAGCGGCAGAAAGGGCTGCGGAGGTGTCTTCCTGTAAACGACTTTCGTCTGTTGCCACGGGCGTTGAGGTTCGCGGCTCTTCTACTTCAGGAGCTTTTTGGACTTCGTCATTTGCTCTTTGGGGACTA
Source organism: Choristoneura rosaceana (assembly GCA_037349165.1). NCBI lineage: Eukaryota > Metazoa > Arthropoda > Insecta > Lepidoptera > Tortricidae > Choristoneura > Choristoneura rosaceana. Next base: position 746,932 of record JAZBNJ010000055.1, on the reverse strand, counting down.
ATTGTTTCTGGTTCTGGTTCTACGACAGGTGTCGGATTGTTGGGTGACATTACTTCGTCAGGTCCGTCCACATTAACCGGCCCGGAGTGCTCGACATTTTGAATGCGAACTACGTTTAAGGAATCAACTCGTTGACTCGAAGGTCCAGCGTTACTTCCTGATCTTGAGTTGTTTCTGTTCGTCATCAACATTAAGCAAGTCAAGGCTAATGCCTTTTTGAGTGTTCGCAACATATTTATGATGAGTTGACTAAGACCTCGTTCTTCTAGGCACATCATCATCATGTTGAACATAACAGATAAGACTTGCATCGCGCGCATTCGGATTTCGTGTCTGGTAGCGCTAATTTCGATAGCCCGAGCTAAATCCCTGCGTGATCTGTTGTGAGGGTACCTGTGAGCTAGTCGGTTCGCACCGGGATTGCGAGACCGCCTGCGCAGCTCATCTTCTGGCCGCCACCTGTAGCTGGGCTGCAAGCGACGCCGCATGGCGAGCGAGGCGAGAACGCTCGGAATAGGCCTAGTCTGAGCTGAGCGACGAGCGCGGCGATTCCCAATACTACTTTCTGCCGTAGTGTTACGTTCACTCTCCGTAACATTAGAATTGCTATTATCAGAGTTTGCAGGAGCATCACGTCTTTCGAACAAATTCCTTTCGTCCTGTCTCGGACCTTGCGGCCTAGCGGTCCTGGAAGAGGAACGTGATATATTATTCGACATTTCAGATAAAAACATGCAACGTTCTAATAGAGATCTAGTGTAATAGCTAGGCAAATCTTGTCTTCCCGTCTCCCTATGTAACATGAGTATACGTCGGCGTAAGTTTTCCCACATATTTCGAAGTTCTCGCATGGTAGTCCTGTTGCCGCGGAGCCATAGGTTTGTGAGTAATATGGTATGCTTCTGCAGAGCGTTGACACCGGACCTGACTTTTCTGTAAGCCTCATCAGGGGGAATGACACAGCCTCTCGTCCAAAAGTTATCCCGGCTCGTGGAAGGCCGGTTGATATTGGAATCAGTTGAGCTACCTAAAGCTTCGCCGTCCGTCGCTCCCCGCTCTCTAGCGGACGTCGTGTCAGTATCGACGGACGCACTTCCTTGAGTCCGTACACGAAATCTGCTATTCGACGAGGATACATTAATTCCTCCGTTCTCTCGTGCGGGAGTCTCGTTCCGCGAGTCTTCGCTCAATTCGAAAGTCATTCGGTCGGTCGGAGGTGCTACTCCGTCAGCGGGAGCGTTATTCGTGGAGCGTCCGGGATTTCTAGAACTATCTTCTCGGAAGGATGAGTTTCTGGTCCTGAAAATGTTGACTTCCAAGGACTGATCACTGTCGGAATCGGAGCTTGACGATAAAAGATCTCTTCGAAGGCTAGAGCTGAAAAGACGAACGCGGGGACTAGCGCGTGGGCGGGCGGCGCCTTCGCTGTCGTCAGAGTGCGCGCGCGCGGCGTGTCGCCGCGAGCCGCCGCCGCCGCGCTCCAAGCCACCCGCGCCTCGCCGCGCCCCGACACGTTCCACGCTCGCCAGCGTCGACAGCGACATGTTGGTGATCAAATTCAACAGTCTAGTACCCGAGTCACGAAGAATATCGCGTATTAGATCGAGACTTTCATTAATGGCTTGCGCGTCGACGGGTGGAGTCACGGGGCTCATTTGTGTCGACGAATTCGTCATCGTGGGCCTCTGTGTAGCGTTCGTTCCAGACGTGGAAGGGCCGCTTTCAAAAGGCGGAGTGTCTGGTCGGAGCGTGGTGACGCGCCAGGTCGTGGTGGACGACGCGTCCGACGAGGTGGAGGCGCTTTCGCTTTGCAACGCGTTCGCCATGTGAGCGGCATGCGCAGAGTTCCTTCTGCGCTGCGCAAAATTTTGAAACGACGATGTAAATATACTAGTTCGGGATGAGTTTGCATTAGAAGATGATGACCTTGGTCCGTCCGCGAACGTGACTCGGTAGGTTCGAGAGACGCCACTCGTCGAGGAAAAGGGGTTTGGCAGTAGACGAGTTGTGCGCTCATTTTGGTCGATAGTTCTGAAAGACCTCCCCGAGCTGTCTGTTATGGGTTGAAACGCCGACGACCGGGACCCAAAGATGGAATGTTCTTGTTGTGCTGATTCTTGGCTGGTCGGACTCCTGGAAAGTAAAATTGATCTATTGTAGATGATATTAATAAACACAAATGCCTTGGAAAATGACAATAGCGATTGTACCTTGGATTGCTATCGAATGTCAAGACATCAAGATTAAGGAGACGACTGCTGCTGCCTTCGCCGTCACCGCTCTCTTCTTCTCGATCTTGTGTGCGGGATGTGCTAGGAGCTGGTTGTGCTGTGACAACGTATACACGTTTAAAATGACCCAATATTATGGCAAAAATCAGTATCAACTTAAATGTCATTTTGACATCACATTATATCCTGTATAGTCTTTGCTTTTAAGCACTACACTATCAAATCCAAGACATACCCCATATGTTTTACGTAACGTACACATATACATAATAATATGGATTAAGTAGCTCCTCGTTCAATATTCATCTTCCCATCTACATTAAGCAAATCGTATGGCCTTGATTGCCTTGATTTATATGACAGCAATAAAAACACAAACAATAAAAAGGTTACCATCGTCATTTGCGGCGGAGGTAGAAGGACGGGCGTTGCGCGCCCAAGATGAGGGTGCCAGGTCAGTCTCCATCGGGTCAGTGCCCCGGTCGGTCTACAGTCAGACCATTACATCAGCAGGGTAGTATAGTACACGGGCGCGGCTAGTGTATAACCCCGTATTTGTCAACTCGGAATGCATAACAACCCAATATAGTAATTTATATGAGGGTTGAATTATCAGGTCTTACATTATTGTCATGCATTCCAGGTTGACAATCAAGGTCGTATTTTAACCGCACCGTAAATAACGTTTTAAGGGTGTAAAATAATGGTCACTTGCTGAGAACAGCAGCCTCGGAAGTGGGTAGCAGGGGGGCCAAATGCCTCCCCCGTGAAAACAACGCGTAAATTTTTTTATAGAGCAAGCCATGGCCAAAGAACTAAAGTCACCGAGTACTTCCGCGGTTCCTGGCTGAGAGCAAATTAGAAATAAATTAAATCTAAATGTCACAAAATAAATGTGAGGCTTACTGTGTTTGGCGGCGGCGGAGTATTGGTCAGTCTATGGCGCACCATAAACAATCTCTGATAATTTCTCACTAAGCTGTCATATCTTTGCACTAAATTTTGGTAAGAGTTCACAATCATATCTTGTGCAGTCCCTGGGTTTTCCTGAGATCGACTGCCGCCAGGGCTGTCGCCAGGGTCATCTCTGCGAGTGGTGCTTTGTAAGATGGTGGGGCCCATGGCCAAGTTTTGAGGCAGCATTGTATTGGTTGCTGCCCCGCCTGTCCATAATGATATACCAGTTATAAGCTTGTAACCCAAGGCATCAAAAGCCACATATCTGGAAAAATCATATAATATATTGACTAAAATAACAAAAACACTGAGGAAATAATCATGATCATGTTTTAATAAAATATGTACAGAGCCCACTAGAGGAGATAGGTTCGGGTACTTTATATTTTTAGAAGCTTTAAAATGATGATAAATTTCATCTTTGGTAAGAATAAATAATCCCATTGCTGGATTGATTGGTCAAAAAAATTTATTTACCTCACTTTTTCGTTTACATTATTTGTGGATACTCTAGTAAATGGTGCAGGTTGACTCCAGTCCCAGAAGTAAAGCTCATTATAGGTAGCAATCACCAGCAACTGTTCTCGAGGATGAAAGGCAATGGAAGCTATCACTGTCTCATTGTGGACATTCCACACCTCACTACCGCCCTGTATATAAAATATGTCTTGTTTACACAATATGCAATAATAAATTGTGACAAAGTGATAAGCTGGCCTTACAATGTTACAATTTAAGTACCTACTTTCTTTAAGCACACTAGTACTACGCATTTATGTACTTAAATTATGTTGAAATAATGATATCGGTTTCCTGACATTAAAATGAATAGGCTAATTGTCTTTCTTTTTCTCTCTCTTTCTTTTTCATCAAACAGATGGAGATAAATAAAAACCATAATGTAAGTTTTGGAAATTTCCAGGGAAGTTTAGTGAAATTTTGAATTATTAAATCAACATCAGGCCCCTGTACCACAAAAAAGTTATAAGTGCTAAAATTCTACAAAATTATTAAGTTTCTCTTAGTAAAATGTTAACATTTTGTAGAATTGTAGCATTTGGTAACTTTTGTGGTACAAGGGCCAGGTCTAGTGATGCAGGTAATTTATAAAAAACACTAACACTGGATATATCCCACACTCTGACTTGTCCTCCAAGACAGCCAGAACCAATGAGTTGTGGGTGAGATGGGTGGAAAGCAATACACCATGGTGTGCGGGGATGACCTTTTAAAATCCTCACATGTTTACCACTGGCCAGTTCTGATACATAAACATTGTGATTCCCATGTGTTGATGCAACTTTGGTCCTGGAAACATAGTTAAAAGGTTTTTAAAAAGGCTTATAACTCAAAACAACAAGACATAATAAAACTTACCCATCTGGACTGAAAACCATCAAAAATGTTGACCTCGGGTACCCTGGCAAATCACATGACTGTAAAAAGACACAAGAAATTGAAATAAATATCTTGGTATTGTGACATCATCATTTACTAATATTAAGTTAAAATTCTGTGGTTAATTTAAAAGTAATTTTGCAAATGACACAATTTTTAAAATTTTTGTTTCCATAAGAACTTTCTACAAAGTGTTAATTTTTATATTTAAAAGTAGAGAGATTTCAAAGAATGTAGAGGTGTTGGATGTCCTAGATCAATACAAAGGTCACATACTGCAGGAAATTCCATTGATGCTTAAGTATTTGGTCATTTTATTTTATTTTTATTAGTGAAAGAAGCTAGTAACAAATATTAATGATCTTACTCTTATTTTAAGTGGCTTCTGCACCAGAATATCCTCAGCAATATTTTCAAGCACGGTTTTGTTGGCAGGACTGTGTTGTGGGTCAATGCCGCGTTCCCTCCACTGCCAGCTGCGGGCCACATTCCCCACATTCTGGGCATCTTCAATTGGTTCATTCTTACATCCAAGCCATTCACTGTCTATGACAGGGTCCATAATGCTAAGACAAAATTACCATTTTAGTTATAAGTCCAGACAACTGAGTTGATTTCATGGAAAAGATTTTACTTGTTTACAATGCTGTTTGTTAACAACACTATAAGTGTCACAATAACAATGCTTTATGGTGGTCTAGGTATCAAATTACTCGACCTACTTCTTTAAAAGTTGGAAACAAACAGGAGATTCATAAATTGTAATGTTCATTCTACTTTCTGAGACTAATGGACCTGTCAGAAGGATCTAGTAATGTAGATTTACTCACAAATGTGGAAACATAGTTAAATTATAGCTACTCTATTCATGTTAGTAATAATCTGAGAATGCACTATGTACAAAAATGTAATATTGATAATTAAATATTTACCTGTTTTATGAGAATTGTGTGGTATTTGGGATAGCACTGCTTATCTGGAAAAAAAATATAAGTTTGTATGCAATGAAGTTTATTTAAGAATAATAACATGGGTGTTAGGAAAACAGACCATTTTAGTACATCCTATTTCTTCTGCTACTTTTGGGCAAGTTGCAAGTATTTTGAACCAATAACTGTTGGGTATTACATTTTCTGAATTAAAATGTTTTCGTGGTTACGTGCGTGTTTATCTTATTAGCCTACAGCTTTACATCGGGTGCTCCCATCAACCGAGCGAGCCATATTGGAATAGAAAATGTCAACAGGTTATCCTTTATCACGAATAGATGGAAAAATAAGTGTTTACTCGTACGATTTGATGACATGATGAGGGCGAGCATCGATCTGTTAATAGCGGTTGCAGTTTTGTAGTTATACAACCTCCTAGTACGTACAATGAAATAATTGAAAATACACAAGGATTCTTACTTTGATCATGATGTGGGATTAAAATGATGAAATATCACAAAACATAGGGTTTACTAGACTAACTGTTTTTCAATTGTTATCTGAAAGTTTACACAAATAACCACAAATTCTAAGACTTAAAAATCCATAACAGCAACAATCCAAATGCACACAGCTGCGAACTGTCAAAATGCGGAGTTCGAAAACCTTTGTTTATGAGCAGAGAATTAAAAAAATCTGATGATTAATAATTACAAAAAACTAAAATATCTTCCTTCAAAAATTATTGATAAAATTATAAAATAATATTTTTGTAGTTTTGTGTTTTCTATAATTTTATTAGAATTTTTAGTGAAAAGCAACTGGCACGTGTCAATTCAGCTTTAGAGAAGTCTTACCTTACCGTGGTCTTAGGTGGAGTGGTAGCCTTTACTTGATTCATAAAGTTAAGCTAGGGACGGACACACGTACCTATCCCACGTAGGCAACGTATGCAATTTATTATTAAATTTGAACCCAGACACTTTTATGCTTAGAAACATACTTGTCACACGCAATGCTACGTGAAGTTTAAGTAAGCACATATCGCTTACGTCGCTAGTTTAATAAGTTTTCAATGCTGGTCTTAGTCTGGGGTGTCGGCAGTGCCCATACCAAGTCAAGGCATGGTATCGTACCTACATCTTATCTCGAAGCACATCGATCGGTGACTCGACGTAGGGTCAAGCTCAAGGCGGCAACAGTGGCTATAGCGACAACAGTGGCGCTCTGGCCGTTATTTCAAAAGTATTTTAGATAGCATTCTATGTCCACCACTCTTCGGAAGGTCTTCCGATAGGTACAGGTCACAATGAGTTCAATGGAACAGTAATGTAACGAACTTGTCGTGTAGTGAGTTGTTTAGGCAGGGTGTTAGTGAGGGTAGGCAGAGCACACGAAACGTTATAGGTACCGCTTCGGAGCCGCTTTTAGCAATTTTAAGTTTTAATAATTATATTTTAGTTCACCCTACTACGGGGTAAACCCAATGAAAATAATAATAATATACTGAAAACAAAGTAATTGAATTAACTCCGTTCGGTTACACTTGAGTCACTTATCGTATCCTTTAAAAATAGGGTAACTTAAATAGGTACTGTAAGTACTTAGTGGATTCACTAACTTTAGCCAAAGGTGGGTAATTAAGGTATAATTTTCCTGGGATCTTAATTGATGTGTTCTTGCATTACAATAATAATAATTACTATATTTTTCATATAACCTGGCGGAAGTCTGGTTTGTAATGAAATAGGTATACCTAAGTTTTCGTTTTCACAATCTTAAGAATATAACGTCGGGTGAAGACCAAAACTCATTGAATATCAAATTGACACAACCGAGATAAACGTGTTTTAATTGTTATTTGATTTAATAAATTTCTTTGTAATCAAAAAAACAAGATTAGATTTATGGCCGACACATGAAGAAAAAATATAAAAGATAATATTATCGATAGTTTAATAGTAGCATATAGTAGTAAAACAACGATCAACTTTATTAAAATAACAAAAAATCATTATAATTTTTAACATAAATTTAACCAACTCGGCATAACCTTTAAATAGTCTCTACTCAGTCTCTGAATCGCTCAGCTCAGGGATTTGATCAAATCGCTAAGAGAAATGATGAAATCCATCGGACATTCCCCTAAAACGGCTCGGAGACTTGATCAAATCACTGAATTCCGCAAGGGAAATGATACAACGCGATATTTTTTTATCATCTCCCGGGACTTGATCCGTTCCTTGAGGAATTTGATCAAATCCCTGTTTTTATCATATCCCTGCGACATATGTACCCCAAAATCTCAAGGTTATATTAAAGTTTCGTTTATTTAAAAGTTATAGGGTTAAAAAAGTTAAAAAGTTGGTACGCAAATTTGATACTGACTGACTGAATAATTAAGAATACGAGTAATTAAAAATTAACGAATAGGTACTTCTACAATACTTATCTATACATAGAGAGTTGGTGTAGGAAAATCTTCAAAACCGGGACTTTAGAGGATCTAGAGTGGGTACTTGAAGATGATGTGAAAATCAAGAGCCCAGCAAACTATTAGCGATGTTCAAGTTCTGCCAATAACCGCTAAATCTTTAGTTCTTTCCTTAGGCTTATCTTTCTTTACTTACCTATAATTATACCAAACGCCTCGTTGGTTTTTATCGTTCATATGCATTTTTTTTTTCAGACCAACAGAAACCTTATGAATTTACTTATATGTATATCTTTTCATCGTCGTTGCAGAAGGACAAAAAGAAGGAATGTAGGTACAGATAAAGTTATGGGTTGTACTTAGTTTTTTAGGGTTTTAGTCAAAAGTACAATAAAACATAACCGTCCGTCCGACGTAGCTATATTGATGAAATTTGGAGTACGTATGTGTACCTTGCGATGGCTGCTACCTATTTAGTTTGAATAACAAATAATATTTTCACTTCTCATGCTCGTAAAGTTCGTGTTTATGCTGTATATAGGCGACATAAAATTACTTTTTATGCTCTAGTGCATAAAATAAAATCTTCGTCTAATACCAACTCAAGACCAAGGTAAACAGGTGTCAACAGCCACAAACAAAAAAGTTTCTATATATTTTTAAATAATTTTTAATTTATATAAAACTAAAAATCAATCTAATCAATCATAATAAATCAGTAAAATTAAAATAACATAATATTATAATGCATAAAAACAAAAGGTACATAGAAAGCGAATCATTGTTTCCACTGTTGCTATTTGATTTTCTCGCCATCGAAGTGAAAAGCAGAGTGTAGGTAAAACTCGAGCATTAAACCCATTTTCCCTTCGACGTGTCTATCCACCCTCGCCGTATCGGCTCGGGTGGCTATATGAACGCCTTGGGTAAAATGGTTCGTTTTATGCTCTTGTTGTACATACAATCTACTATTTCACTTCTCATGCTCGTAAAGTTCGTGTTTATGCTGTATCTAGGCGACATAAAATGACTTTTTATGCTCTAGTGCATAGAATAAAATCTTCATCTAATACCAACTAAAGACCAAGGTAATCAGGTATCAACAGCCACGAACAAAAAAGTTTCTATATATTTTTTAAATAATTTTTAATTTATATAAAACTAAAAATCAATCTAATTAATCATAATAAAGTACCTTAAATAAAGTAAAGTTAAAATAGTGGTACATAGAACAGTGAATCATTGTTTTCACTGTTGCTACCTATTTAATTTCCTCGCCATCGAAGTGAAAAGCAGAGTGTAAAACTCGAGCATTAAACCCATTTTCCCCTCGACGTGTCTCGCCGTGCCGGCTCAGGTGGCTATATGAACGCCTCGGGTAAAATGGCTCGTTTTATGCTCTTGTTATACAATCTACTATTTTTTTTAAGATGACAAACGCGTCTATTTTGATTGGCATTATTGTTTTATGACATGCAAACGATTGTCAACTTTAAGGTGGTAGACCACATATTTGACTGATGGTACATGCCTATATATTATCACGTACTGTCACCTGCATTAATATCTGCCACAGCGGAGTCGAGCGTGCAGAAATATTTGATACGTCCCACCGGCCTCAGAAATAGAGTCGTATCAGATATTTAAACTTCATTTAGACGATGCAAGATTTATGCATGCTTTGTTGTGTCTGATATTGGTGGCGACTGTATGTTCACCTACTACTCAACTTTCTTCTTTGCGACATTCTATTATTTCCTATTTCCTTTCTTTATGACGACCGAAGTTTATCAAACTAGGATATAACCTTATCATTGGTTCGTTAGCGCCAACGGCGAGTTTGTGTATTTAGGAAGGAACAAAGTTCAGTATGAATGTATTAAAGCGTTTTTAAACTCTCTCTGTTGCTATTGAGAGTACCTAAATTTCAAAGCAACGCAAGTACATACTACGATTTCAAATTTATCAAGATGCTTTTTAAGATGTGTTGGAATACCTACCTAGGTAGGTACCTACTCTACAAATTCGAAATTTAATAATAAAATAAATCTGAAATATTTATATCATTTATTAAAAGTACCTAGCTGTTGCTCACGACTCCGTCTGCGAAGAATTATTTTATAGCTATTTCGCAGGAATTGTGCAATTTTCCGGGATAAAAACTGTCCACTGTCCTGTATCAGAAATTTCATCTTCAACATAAGTATTTATCAAATTGTCTTCACAGGTTAAGCGGGAAGTGGTAACAGATAGACTGGCGCATTTATAATAATAGATAGTATTAATAACGAGGTAGATATATATAAGTGCGAAGGTACATAGGAATGAATAATAACCAAATGGCATGCTCCCAAGCAGCCGGAGTTCTTGCAGGCGTTCTGAAAGTTAAGTACCTTTACCCAATTCCTTTTACATAGTTTACTTATCTTAGCTTAAAGCTATAAACTTACAGCACGCAGTACGAAGCCACTTTCACTTCAGCCTGAAGATTTCTGATTTACGAGCGCGTCATAAAATAAATCTCAAACACGAGGCCCGCCGCGCTACGGGCTGCTTCCGCCCCGCTCGTAATGCCTTGAATATAGGCTCAGGGGGCTATTACGAAATTCGAAAATTCGAAGTTCGTATCCTACTGTCCCTGTCACTCTCGTATTAAGTAATATAAGCGTCAGCGGGACGACAAGATACGAAGTTTGAATTTCGCACTTCGTAGTATATAGGGCCCGGCATTTGCAAAGGCAACAACATTATGCGATACAAACTTTCCGTTTTATTTTCTTTATGAGACAGTGTATTCGCGTTTATCATGATAACTTCTTCAAAATACAGCCCTGTTTTGGCAGGCGTAAGGACGGAAACGCAGGGATGATAATGAGCAGAGGATTTCATGGAAAAATAGCAGTTGTGGGATTTTGGCATCGTTGTGCAATTACGTCATTTAAAACTGGGGTGATCAAACTTTTTAAATGTGATTTTCTTTCCAAGCTGTAAACAGGCGTTGCGTTGCGACGTGGCTTCTTTCTTTTACAGGAAACACCGGCCTCTGTTCTCAAAATTAAAAAGGTGGGTACTTAAGTAAATATATAGAATAAAGCACAGAACAAAATATAACAGGATATTTACTACAGTCACATTTAAAAACTAAAGGGCATTTTTGGTTAAGTATATACTTTCGGATTGGTTAATGTTTTATAGATAACTATAGATCGGCAAATTATTGATTGTTTTGAGTGAATATGTACCTACTTTTTTTCTGGTGCAGGTTAAGTTTGACTTGACAATGAAAATAAAAATAACAAAATAAAATAAAATAAATTTAATTCAGGTAAATAAGTCCATAAAGTGTGTTAGTACTTAATAATTGGGCTTAAAACTATGTTAAATATTACCTACATCATTATCATATGAATATTTCACTAATACTTATGTAGCATTTTAACACTATTCTTACACTAAACATTATTAATCGTAGAGCGGTAGGACTAGTACTGCTCCACTAACCCTAACCTGTAATGTGTAGACTCATGAATCGACCGTGAGCAGGGCCACAATACGGCAGGGAAGTCTCATCTCCCAGATATCATATGTAGGATCCCGTTGCTACTATCTAGCAAATGCTTTATTTACGACGCTGACTACGAAAATCGTCGAAACGAAAAATAAAAATGTAAAAATGATCATAATGGCGTTTAAGAGCCTCTTGTTTTTCTTAGATTGGTTTTCTTTTTTTAATTAATTCTAAATTTCGATAGGCAATCCATAATCTTATATTTATTCGTTTAACAAAGCGTTTAACATTACAACTCACATACTGACAAATAAAAAAAATATATAAGAAAAGCACATTTTGGAGTAGGTATAACAATAGGTAAGTAGTTATTCAAGTTAGGGCACAGAATAAGGGCCACTTTAGCACAACTCGTAGCTGACCACGCGAACTTTTAATGCCCATCCTATTAGTCTACCCACGACCCAAAGGTTTAACTTACCTACGGCTATGCGTGTCATTCCAGTTATGGAAATACGCAAATTTGTGTTCCGAACTTCCTAGAAGCGGATCGCACAATATTGTTATTTTGCGTGCATTCGCCACTATTGTATCACCTGGCGCAAATGTGTTGTAAATCAGCCCTATCGTCTAATATTGAGCGTATGGGCTCCTACTAAAACAACTTATCGACTTATTTCCTCATGGTTTAACAGCATACGTCTTTATCTAGTCAGTGTAGTAGAACAAGGACGACAGTTATGAAACCACGATTGGTATTCGTTACAGGTTGTGCCGTCACGTACTTGTATCAAATGGAATGTGATCATGGCACCTCTTAAACTGTCACTGAAACCAATTTCGGCCGAAGCTTGTCGTCGCGGGGTTATGTAAATACTAGTAATTAATTTGGCTTTGTTTACACTAGTAAGCATATATTTGCGGTTGTTGTTTCACTGATAACATTTTTGTATGGATCTTTATTGAATTGGATAAGGTGTAACTACAAATAAATAATGGTTGCCACCGCATATCGTTTGTTACCTATACTCCGTTAATTTATTCTCATCTTAAAAATCTAACAATGAATTCTGTTTTCGCTCTACTAATGCATATATTATCTTGATTTCTGAGCAAGATACTTTAGAAGGTAGGTAGGTAGGTAGGTACGCTTTTAATTTGGGTTCGTTACTAAGGTAAGGCAGTGAGTTTAAAAAATGAGGATGAAATTAAAACTCTCAAAAGAAATATTGTAGCAAAACGTTTAATGTTAGTAGATAATATAACATATTGTATAAAACATATGTACCCGCGTGATACGCGTCGCAATGTGATAGGCATACTATGCTGTATCCTTGATTTCCATAGCGTATGTGTAGACACTAATTTACATAATACTCATATAAGGAGAATGACGTAGGTAACAAAATTTTTCGCAAAATTTGATTCCCGGCAATTTCGCGCTCGGAATAGATTATTCTTGCGGGAGGTGGGAGACGTTACCTTGATTCCATTTCAACCCTATAATTTAAATATATGACTTGTGATTTATGTGAGTTCTCAAGAAATGCAATAAATGTTTCATATTTGATTAAATTTGTTTGTAAAACCTTGGTGTGAACCTATTAAAACTAACAGGAGTAACTATCAACATGTTCATCGACCTTATAGTTCCTACTTAAATGATATAAAATACGAGTACTTACATACATATTTACAAGAAATAATAAAAGTGCTGCCACTTAATAACTTTGAAAAAGAGAGAGTACTGTATTGAAAACTTAACACACTTATCTAAGATGGCTTATGAAAATTTAAACTTTTTTTTTATACGACTGGAAAGCAAACGAGCAAGTAGGTCTCCTGGTGATAAGAGATCACCACCGCCCATAAACATTTGCAACACCAGGGGTATTGCAGATGCGTTGACAACCTAGAGGCCTAAGTTGGAATACCTCAAGTGCCAGTAATTTCACCGGCTGTTTCTTTAAGGAGGTCCAAATTAATAAGGTTTTACTAGTTATTTATTTTAAGATAACTATATTGACCCAAGATTGTTTTTAATTTTAGAACAAAATAAACATCTTAACAGTCAGTTTAGTACTCATAACATTACATATGATAAATGAAGGCTGTAGAGCTTTATTCGTTTTGATACGAGTATGATTGGGCGCAATCGCGCGCGAAATGGCTTTTACCATCCATTTTCAACGAAACTCAAGGATATATCTGACTACTAAGAAATTCAATATAATAATAGTACAATATTATCTCTGATAGATACCGAATGACACCGACGCACGAGTTAACGGGGATATAGAGCTACGGTTTACTCAATGTTCCTTCTGTAAGTACTTGTTATATTTTGTTTTACCTAAAGCGAATTTCATAACATGATGCATCATGTAATCATAATCATGATTACTCGTAGGTACTCGTATTTTATAATCTGTTGCCAACAACTTTTCTTTATTCTTTGCATGTGCCAAAAATATGCCTGCTGACCTGTGAAAATCTGTGTGGCCATTTTTCCAACTATTTTTGACGAATGGATTTTTAAAAAGATTTTTTTTTTTAAGTTCTTCTATTTTTAACGTCAGCGACGGACGTGCTTATTATATTCTGGTTAGTATACTAGGAACAACGTAAAGAACTTATCTGCCTACCAACCTACTAAACCTTCAAATAAATTTAAACTAGGTGTAATTCTCAGCTGAATTCGCATGTAGAGCCAATTTCAAGGGTTTCGCTTTAGGTTCTCTAGAAAAGTTTCTCCTCGTTTATATGTGACTGTAAAAGCATTCTTAGCTGAATTGCCAACTATCTTTAAATTTATAATTTTCGACTTTACAGCTGAAGTCATTAGGTCCACAATAAAAGGTGTTACCACGAAGGACGACAGTCACACATTTACTTTTTCATGTTCCTATTATGACAATGTTGGTCTAAATGCGGAGACCGGAACTGGCATAAACATTAAAGCGGGTAGGAATATATAAAGGTTAAGATTAAACTTATTCTTTGTAAATAATTTTACCTAAATCGTTATTTTCAACAACCGTAACGAGCCATTTCTTTGCAATTGTTTCTCGAATATCCCACTCGAACAAATTGATATGAATGATTGATGCTTGCAATACATCAGATGTATAGGTAGAGTCATTCACGACGACGCGTGCCGTGGTTCTTATTGCAATGTCATTAATGTCTAATTTTGACAAAATCACGCGTCTTCGTGGAAGGCACTAGGTATATTTGAGTCCTTTGATCTAACTCACATTATAATAATTATAAGGTACCTATTAGTGGTAATTTAGGAAACCTATTCCAAGTTTTCTTTTTATTTGCACTTATTTATTCGCAGTAAGAATACTCGGAATACACCATTTGTAGCCCATACTTTATGCCAATGCAAGAGTATTAATAATTTTTTTAGAATAAATATTCCACTAACCGACTTTAACTATTACTTAAGTATACATGGACTCTTGTCATATTGAGATGATTGCTTGTATAGTGTGTAGTGTGTATAACGCGACAACAACAATTAATTTCTGTGACCGAATAGGTGATGTATTTTTTTAAAGATACTTTTCAATGTGAAATTCTCTTTTAGCAGGTTGTAGTTGAAATAAACTCGGTATTCTATAGGAACTGTTTTAGAACGTAGAAATAATGTTTTCTCGAGACAGCAGACGTTGTTGCTGTCCAATTACGACGTATCTCTGAAGCTCAATTTAGATGCTGTTCTTACAGGCTCGTGTTGTACAGTCGCCATCTGATATTTCGGACCCACCAGTGTGATCAAAAATATCGAAACATGAACTCTAATTCCTTAATGATAGAGTGCATGTTCCGATATTTTTGACCATCTTAACCACTCCAAAACTGCATGCTACTCAAATATTTAATAGTGATACAAATATCGTTCTCGACGGATTTATTTCTAAACTACATATTGACTGAAAAATACCTATCGCGCTCCGTTCCGCGAAGTAGGCATTGTAGCAGCGTATTGCGTGAGTTTTCTAGTTTATTTTAAATTTGTTTTTAATAACGCACACCAATTAATCCGTAGGCAACAGTTAATTACAGAGTTTGTGTAGATTATTAACATACCTAGGTACTCAAATACATATTATTCAGACCTACATAAAATGTACCTAGAAATATCTCCCTCGACTAGGGATCTAACCCAGGATCGCAAGCGTCGTAGTCTGCAACTACCTACCATAATATCCTAACGCTACACAATCGGTCAATGAGTTCGTCGTGTAAGTCTAGTGTAAATTTCAAAATATTTTCAGGGCTAAATCTGGTATTTATTACAGGACAAATAATTCGTTTCCATAGGCGTACATAGAGGGGTGGGGAAGGCGGGGGGGTTGGCCGTGCCCACCCCAGTACAGTCTTCGAAATTGTATAATACTGATATTTTCACACAAAAATGTAGGCTAGCAATGGAAAATAACCCTTGAGACGCCAATGTTCGTTCCTTTACAACGATTAACACATCTGTAAATAGCGAAGATTATCGCATTTAGTACCTCTCAGTGGAAATTGGATACCTCTCTTGCTATAGCAGTTTTATTGGTTTTATGATTCACGGTTAATTACAGAATGTGAGAGTGGTAGTGAGAGTGCACGCAGTCAATGCGCAAGATCGAGGGTAGACACATTAACGTCCACCTACTAATTTAGTCTAGGTACCCGTGGTCATGATGCATGCAACTGCGTTGAAATATCGGAAGCTCATTAAAGTGTTAAAAATAAAATTGTTTTAAATACTTGTAATATATAATATATAGATATAAGTTATAAATATTGTGAATTTGTTTTTAAAAAAAATACCTCGTTGAATTTCTTGCCGCATTTTTCTCAACAGAGGTTTATTCCGAACCGGTGGTAGATTTTTTGACGTTCATAAGTGCTTGTTACAGCCTAAATTGAATAAAGAGATTTTGACTTTGACTTTGAAAGGCTTAACACGGCAGCAAATATGTTTATCTTTGCGTTCAAAACAGGTTCAAACAAAACCAAACAAAATTCTCAAACAAAAGATCAAAAATCAAAAGGCTCAAACTAAATTGTCGAACGCTAATTTAAGTCTAATGAATAACATATTCCTATTTGTACGAAAAAGGAGTTACCATTGGAGGATTTTAAGCCTAGCTTTAAAAATTTATGTCGTCTTGGGACACTGATTAAAATGCACAGTTGACAATAGACGTTGTTCAGGATCAAACGGTTTTGTTCTTTGCGTTTAATTTAAACGACAATGTGGACGGGGATTTTCAATTTAAGACATTTTTTGCATCTTCCTTGTTCTAAGGGTGGATATAATTTCAAATGTACTGTAATAACAACAACAATAGAGCTCTGTTTTACCATATCAGAAGGGAGGGAAAACAGCTTAGGAAGTGCAATTTTGGATTTAATTGAGCGAGTCGAAGTTTCTAGTTGTTATAAAAGGCTATAAAAGGAAACCATCGAGTGCTCAACACGATAATAGCCAATAGATGACACCCTACTGTCACTATATATTTAAAGATCTCAACCACTGGGACAGTGACGAGCACTCAAATTCAAAATATCTTTATTCCATTTAGGCTATAACACGCACTTATGAATGTCAAAATAAATCTACCACCGGTTCGGAAAAACCTCTGTTGAGAAGAATCCGGCAAGAAACTCAACGAGGTATATTTTTAAAAACAGATTTACAATATGATTAAATGATATCTATACATCACTACTACTTAACAATACACCACTATTTTAACTCTTAAACTCACTCTTTGTCGGACCCTAACGGATTGCTCCTCTCATCCACTCAAAGGTTGACTGGTAGAGATCTCTTATAGGGATAAGTCCGCCTTTGTACAGGTATCTCAAAGTTTGGCAATTGTATTTTGTTCATTGTCATAAAGAGTTTACATACACACATACATACTTAACACAACTTTATTTTTAACACAGTACTCGTACGTTTACCATATACAGAGTGGCCCATTTATATCGGCCAGTATGGGAAAGTCAGGAACTATACGACATACGAAAATTTCTTCTTAGGAACCATGCCATCGATTTTAATAACAAGAAAAACTGCATTCATACATTTAAAAAAAAACTGTACTCAGCTCGGGAATCGAACCCGGTTGTTTTAAAAAAAAAAAACTTACACTTTTTCTTTTTATCGATTGTGTACGTCTTAAGCAGTAAATGTCTCCATGAATCATTATGTCTAAAATGAATAACATGCATTGTTTTCACATACTTTAATTTATTTTAGTAGGTGTTCGAAGTGTCCACCGTTACAATATTCAACAAATTCTGGCATGTAAAATTGTCTCTATTTTTGTTTGTACCTCTTTGCTGGTAAAATCGATGTCATGGTTCCTAAGAAGAAATTTTCGTATGTCGTATAGTTTCAGACTTACCCATACTGACCGATATAAATGGGCCACCCTGTATATGTATCTATCCTAAAAGACTTAACAATGATAAGTTAAGTGCACTAATTCATTACCTTGCATTAAATGTGATGATAGGTCAAACGTTGGGTTTCTCGCACATTTTTTGAATAGGTACTGCGACTTAGTCTCTAACCGAAACGAAAAGTTAATTCGAATACTCTAAATCACTCATTATTCAAATTACCTCAACGTTTCGACCTCATTGTAGTGATCATCACATCGTAGTAGTCGTTATTGAATCTTTTATAATATACTTATTATGTTTAGTTATGTATGAATCAATTGATTTATTAAACGAGACTAAGAATACGTATACGTATTAAAAAAAACATAAATAAAACTTAATTGTCAGTTATCCTAACTTAAAAAATGAATACTAACTAAACTAAATCTAAAAAAGTATAGTTTGAGCAGGAAAAGTAAACATAGGTATCTCATCAACGAAGAGCTCCCAAGAATTCCCAGATGTATGAATAGTGCAGCCCTTAGAGTATATATAAGCAAGCTTATGTATACTCTAAGGTGCAGCCACACCATGATGCCGATTGCTTCTAATTCCGTTCGCTGCACGAAAGCTCGCGAATCAAATTTTAGATTCGGTTCTGTAAACCGAAACTAAGCCGAAACTGCAATTTAACGCCGAAATCGGCGAAACCAAATGTTCGGTCTGACATTAGCTGGATGTACCCATACAGTAGGTATTCGGTAAAGTGAATCGAGCAAAATTATTCTACCTTTATGCAAAAATAAAAACAGGTTAAAAATCATTTTCGACTGCGTGTTGAAACACTGGAGTAGCGCCGAGACCGCCCGCGAGTGCCCGCGAGAGTAGTTCCTGTCTCGTTTAGTCTCACTCCCGGTCTCAGGAGGGCCGTCTGAGAACGGCAGCGCTAATTGTCAGACGTTCTGTGGCACTCTCTTCCGCGCCTCGCAAATTTGTTCAATCTTTGTCGTTTATTCGGATAACTTAAACATAATTCTAGGCTCGCTCTGGCATGAATAATTTGCTTTTCTTTAGAATTTGTTGAATTGATTTTCCAAAAAGTTTAGCTAGAAATAGCTAACTACAAAAGAAAAGCAAGCATTCGTCTTAAGTCCTGTTCGATCTCACAAGAAAGAGATTGAATTGGACTTATATATACCTATAAGTAGGCTTGAGTTGGTCCTGAACTAAGAACTAAAAAGAATGAATTCGCATCCCGGACCGAAAAGAACTAGTTCATCGTAAACGATCTTAATCGGTCTCGGTCCCGCTCCCGGTCCGCGCTCCTTAGCTTCGATCGGTCGCCTTTCGGAACGTTCTGTCCGTTTCCCAAAACACCCGTTCCCAAAACATCCGTTCCCGTCACCACCTTTTCCCAAATAATTCGTTTCCCGAAATAAGTGTTTCCCAAAATGTTCGTCTCTCAAAACATACGTTTGGCTTGATATCCGTTTCCCAAAAATACCTAATCCCAAAACATTCGTTTCCCAAAACACCCGTTTCTAATATGGCAATCCAGTAGAATTGTTCTTACAAAACTAATGTTAGTCGATTTATTATTATTATTGTTTAAGACTAGTAAATTTCGGAATCTAAATTGAATTAAATTAAATTATTAAATTAAATTTAAATTAAACTATAATAAACGGGTCTTTTGACATACTGATGCAATGAGAAACGGGTCTTTTGGGAATACGGGTGTCATGAGCAACGGATATTTTGGCATACGGATGCTATGAAAACTGGGTGTTTTGACATTCTGATGCGATGAGAAACGGGTCTTTTGGCATACGGTCGATTAAGGAAACTGTTATTTTGGAACGGGTGTTTTGGGAAAGGGTATTTTGGGAAACGGACAGAACGTTCCGAAAGGATCGGTCGGAGTCGGAGCTAAAACGGTATGGGAGCGGGAGTGAGTGAACGATAGATGATTGAACGAGGAAACGAACAAAGAGCGGAGCTAAATAAACTCGCTCCCCGATCTTAAACATTGTTTCGGTCGGAGCCGCTCCTCGGAGCTAAAGGAACTAAAGGAGCCAAAGGAACTAAAAGACCGAACTAGTTCATTTGACCGATTGACTGAGATCGAAGCGCTCCCGAGCGGGCGCAATTCTACCTATAAGTACTTTGCTTATGTCTTACTGGAGGTATAAACGTACAATAGTAGTTGTGGTTTTACCGACGCAGAACTATATATGTCTGATTGATTAATTAGATACCTATTTAAAAAAAAAACAGCCAAGAGCCTGTCAGACACGCCCGAAAAATGGTTCCGTAGCCATTACGAAAATGTTAAGTAATATTTGTCTAAGGATTTCGTATTTTGTACGGAATATTCTAAGTTTAGGTAGTTTCATACCTTTGGCTGCTATTTTTTTTGTTTTTTTATTATTCTACTGGATGGCAAACGAGCAAGTGGGTCTCCTGATGGTAAGAGATCACCATCGCCTATAGACACCTGCTACACCAGGGGTATTACAGATGCGTTGCCAACCTAGAGGCCTAAGATGGGATACCTCAAGTGCCAGTAATTACTCTTAAACTGCTAATTAATCTCAATAAAACTTAACCGTTATAGTTTTCCTTGTAAGTTTGATATTCTTACCACCATCCTGATTTTTTTAATTTTTCCGCCCTAGGGAGGACGCTCGATTTTAATGAAAATTTGCACTTTAAAGTTGAATATTTTATTTTTCAAACATATCACTAAATCGGAAAATCGTTTTAGCAACCCTCTAATGATTTTAAAAAAACCTATCCAACGGCACCCCACACTAGAAGGTTGGATGAGAAAAAAAATCACCCCCAATTTACGTCTATGGGAGATACCCTAAAAAAATTGTTTTGAACTTTTTATTGTACTTTTTTGTCGGCATAGTTTACATATATATTCGTGCAAAATTACAGCTTTCTAGCATTGATAGTCCCTGAGCAAAGTCGCGGACTGACAGACAGGTTCCGTTTTTGCCATTTTGGCTACGGAACCCTAAAAATAGGGATAGATCACATAGTGAAAATGGTACACATGACTATACCTATGCTGATTTAATGATAGCAGAGCGACATTAAGTCCCGTAGAGGCATTGGTTGGCAACTTAAGCAGCTATTTGGCCGCACACCCAGAGCACTTAGACTTCTAGTGGAACTTATAATGGATATACGCGTCTCTTAGGGGATATTTAGAACTAATAGTTATTAGATGGTTATTATTATTAAGTAGAATTGCTTCAAGTTTGTAGACGAAATATTTGCTAAGGTGCATCTTGTTATAGGTATATGTAGTATAGGTAGATAACATATTGAAATACGAGTAGGTACGTATAGAATAAATAAATATTAATTGTAATAATAATATCTTCTTACAAACTACACCAATTGACCCAGCCTCAAATTAAGCAAAGTTTGTTCTATGGGTGCTAAACAACAGGTAGACATACATACATATATAATGGGCACCTGGGCAGATATTAGACACGTTGGAAAACTGATGTAGGTACTTACCCATATTTTGGAAAACCTAAGTTGCGAATCCGAGCACGCTAAAAAAGTGGTAAATCAAATCCATTCGCATCCATTGCAGAGTCAAATTTTAGAGTTTTTAAAAACTCGTAATGTTGTAGGTGTAGGTCAGATAGTTTGCAATATTTTGTTTGTTGCTGAAGCATCGCTCCAGCCCGTCGGGCGAGCGTTAATTGGGGCACGAGAATTCCTGGAAATTTGATTTCCGTTCGCTGCCCGCGACGAGCTTCCACTGGAGCATCTATTCAATCACTGGAGGCGGGCTAAGTAGATGACCAATAATTGAGTTTGAGAACAGAAAATATCACACTCATTACGAATATAGATTCAGCTTCGACAGCTATTTAGTTGTTAAGTATAAATTTGTAACTAGTATCATCTAATATCGATTAATATCAATAGCTGAAAGTTAGGTATTGTTGGCTTATTTGTCTTGGTAATTTGAAATGTTTGCGTTACAAAATAAAAACCCACTTTTTAATAATGCAATTTTTTGTGTTCCAAGTAGGAGGGGTAAAATAATGACGGACTGGATTTCAGAAGATGAATGGCACTGACATTGTAGGTTTAGGAGGGCAGGACGACTTACCTAGCCGTGTTTCTTAATGACTGGCCAAATACCGCTCAAAAATCGGGACGAATGGAGAAAATGGGATGAGGCGTTTGCCCACCAGTAGGATAGTTTTCCTGGCCGATTAAATAACGGACATAAATAAAAAAAAAAATGAAGATACATATATTTGCTTATTACTAGGTATTTTGTTATATTATGGAAGGAGATGTTTGAAATTTTTTACGCTAAAAGTAAAAAATCAGGTATATATATCTCTCTACAAAAAGTGAGTAGGTAAGTACGGCAAAAGATGCTTGCAGTCCCATTTTCGTCGTCAGGACCTATAACCGTGTAAAGTGCGAGTATAATAATAATGGTAACTGAGAAGAGTTTGGAATTCACTTGGCATTTTTGACTTTTAAAGAAACGCAATATCAAATGAAAAGCAAAGGCTTACTAGTTCATATTACTTATTACCTACCTCTAAACGAGCAAATAGTGATGTCTCAAAAAGAGTTAATAAATTATGACGTGTCGCGGCTGCTACCATCCCCATCAATCTTAGGCAGGAGGTAGTCTCGGATCGAAAATGGATTGAAGTAGGGCCAGTGAGCATATTACGGATATCGGGTGATAACGCGTAGCGTAGGTATATTGGCATTTTGTTGGATAATGACGTTTTATCAATTAAAACATTCAGAACGGATAAAAATAGCAGATGTCTAAAAAAAGATGAAATTCCTGCACCTTTTTGTCAACCAGGGACGGTTGATGGAAACGGCCACGCTGAATTTTTTATACTCAGATATATTTTAGAGTCAGGATGAAGGGATAATGTGTCGAGGCTGCCGGTCCATGCAAATAGCCTCGTCAGCCGTCGGCCGGCGATTTGACCCGCGCGTCATCATCAAGAATCCCCGCCATGAAAATTTGGTAGAAAATAGCGTCAGCATTCGGAATTTTATATGAACCTTGCAGGTGACCTACTCCATAAATGTTGTAATTATTTATGGCTAACATATTTGCTAGCAAAACAGGAAAAGTAAATGTGAATGCACCAATTTCCATAATGCTCGTTTCATTTGCATTGTGAATCACTTTTCCGATAAATAGGGAAACGTTTTGTCATTTCATCTCTTGTTGGAGGGAAAAATGAATTTGTCATGTGCTTTTATCGATATTGCTTTGCTATTTATATGCGGGGCTGAGAAACTTATATTTTGTCTTCCCAGAGTAAATAGCGTGATGGCAGGACCTAATCTCAACTAGAAATTCCAATTAAAACTGAGCACTTACATCTAGAAATAATAAAATAAAAAAAAATTCAATTTCTTTTATAATTTTTTTTTTCGGACGATTGAATACAGGGAAATTAAATCGCGAAGCATTTATGTGTAACGTAATCGGGACACGAGGGCTGCATTTTGCTGATTTGCTGGAATTCCATTCGTCAGGTTCGTGCAATCTGCGACTAACTGGACGCCGGCAATCGCTGTAATTTAATAAACACTTCCCTAATCGAGTGCTGCAACGAATGCCGTCGGGGCGAAAAATAACGTTAAAACTCTGCTTTTAGTTCGACTGCAATAGCAGCTTTCTCTCGAAATTCTCTCGGAATTGATTTAAGCAACAAAATATGGTGACTCAGCAGCGCTGACTCAAAATTACTAAATTAAATTAGTTCATGGCATTCGGAACTTGAATCAATAACGGTCAGTTGGACGATGGTTAATGTGAAATAAATAGGAGTCATAAAATATTGTTAGGGACGCCAGGGCTCCTGTTTGGTACACGTAGGGAAATGTTTGCTCTTTAATAGTTGAATTGAGAAATAATGATGCTAGACAAAATACGGGCTTTGATTATTTAAACTAGCATTGTCCATGAATATAAACCTACCTATAAATGGCACAAATAAGCTTTAAGTATGGGTATGCCTTTTCATACTGAATTTATCATACGTTTTGTTGAGGAAATATGAGTAGATACAAAAAGAGGATTGACGTTAGGTTGGTAAGCAGGTCAAGAAAACGATTCATCATGGGGGGATAGACGTTTACAGCCGATAGCGACTGATTTGTTCCAAATCAAATGCGAATCCAATATTTACGTATTGTAATGACGAACGAACGGGAGTAGGGAAAGTATTTTTATGGAGGGATAGTGGCCGATGCTCTGTTGGAGCGGATATTGAGTATTTCCCCTTCGTCATTCTAATTGACCGTATTGGAAATGCTTTGTTAGATCGCAATATAACTAATGTAATATACGGGCAAAGCATAAATCCACAACAACAACAATAACTAGTAGATAGGTAAGCTTAAAATAATATATCGCTGCACTAGTGCAGAAAATAATCTAATAAGATGTAGATAATGGCAAAAGATGCTGAATCAAAAAAGGCAGCAGTGGTTGCATCATTTCTTATTTATTATTATTAGATTATTATATTACCTACATATTTAGATACTTTGTATATGATGTCACTAATTATTCCGAAATAAAATGCTGGTTATTGGGTTAATTCGATTGAACAGTTTTTGTACTGCACTTTGAATTTTTGATTCAAAGTGTAATCATGGCTTTGACGCGGTATAGTATAATTTGAACATCGATCAATGCATTATGTATGTATGAGAACATTTGTCAACCACAATAAAAAAAATCCTGAAAAAAACCCCAGGTGATGTAACATGTCATCGAACTAATAAGTACGTATGATAGTTTCATGTTCGTAAAACAAAAAATTGAGTTAGGCTGCAGGAAGGTATGTTTGGCATGTGTATGAGCGTGTCTGAAGTATCGTAGCTCTCAAATGATTTTTCAGGTTTTGAAGAAAGAAAGTGAAACCTGTTGAGCTGTTTATGAAATATTAGCTTTTGCCCACGGCTCTGCCCGCGTGGTATTCGGTTATCGCGCGCTATTTCCTCGGGGACTGTGCATTTTTCTGTGGGATAAAAAGTAGCCTATGTCACTCTCGGGTCTATAAAAATCACGTCGATCCGTCCCTACGTTACGGCGTGAAAGACGAACAAACACACAAACATACACACTTTCGCATTTATAATATTAAGTATGGATTGACATTGAGATAAAAATTATCGGGAATTTTTACAACTTTTCTTAGATTTACATCATTTCAGTATTTTTCTCTCGAAGTTATACTATTTAATAGCTCAGCTCTATACCTACATAACTAAAAAGTAGATTTTACACAATGATTTTATTCCATACTGTTTGTTCTTGTATTTGTATTTTATGTGTGGAATTAATTAAACACAACGCAATGATCAGCTACCATCTTTTATTCTTCTACAGAGCCAATACAGAGCAGTGACAGCTCGAACTTTTTACAGATTAAAAATTCAGTTTGAGTAAACCCATATCAACACATACCTATTTTATTGTTACTTGCTCTGCACCTACGTATTTCAGCTGCTAGCTTTATTTGCCAAGTATCAGGCCGACAGTTTGCTGCTGTCGCTCGATAAGCCAGCGTATTGTCTAAAATTCACTTGCTTTATACGCGAGACCTAGTTTAACTGTGTTATAAGCATGTCACTGATATTCGCGACTAACTCATTACTGGATGAATAGAAACCAATGTAACCACCAATGTGTGTATGTTACTAATGCATTCCGATTCTTTGTAACCTAGACCATTATAGTTTATAATATATTATAGTTTAGTAATTATTTATTACTGGAAGAGATCCATCCCTTTAAGGGATAAGTTCGCCATTGTACATCTCTTCCTCTTGTAAATTTCATATGTTTTATGTACAATAAAGAGTTACAATACAATTTATTTGGCAAGAATATAAAAATCACAAGACTATACTTAAGACATAAATGTAATCAAGATCACTTTAATGAAATTGGATCATATTAGCATCAGAAAAGAGGATACAAAAAACATGTTTTGGAGAAAATTCGAACGTCTCGAAAATTCATGAAAAAAATATAACATCATATTCCACCTGAACGAAGACGTGGGTAAATGCTAGTTGGATAAAACCGAGCGAGGTGTAGGCAGTCATGCGCGAGACGCGCACGTTATGATGTATATTGAGTTTTTCATCAAATTCTGCGTTCATAACCCGCGGCCATGCAGGACTTTGGTATCATTCTATTATCCTACCGGTAACCAATACGGAGGAAATAAAAAAAAACGTTTTCGCTTTGATGTTATTACGTTACATCAAGCTCACGTAGTTTGGTTGGCGCGTGGTTGGCGCACACTCTTAATGTGTTCTTTATCATACAAAACTACCGACGTCATTTTCCTGAAGCCTTATCGCAGCTTTTTATTCTAAGTCTGACTTATACCTATGTACTATTCTCAAGGTTTAGGATCCTATTGTTTTACAATAGATACCTAACTAACAAAAAGTTGGAAAAACCCCCGACTTTGCCACTTCATAGTTCAAAATATCAAAAACTGCTAAACTGATTTTGATGAAACATGTCTAGGAACCAACGCTAGAAAACCTGATTTCAAATAAAAAAAGGCATTCAAACCGGTCCACCCGTTTAAGAGCTACGGTGCCACAGACAGACACATAGCGGTCAAAGTTATTATAACACCCCTCTTTTTGCGTCAGGGGTTAAAAATCGATTAAGCCAAGCCGATCGTGTTTCAGGTGAAATGTGGTAGTAGTGTCTGCATATTATGTAAGTTAAAATATCTTTAATTAATAGTTCAAGCCAACTTATGACCTAGTTAGCCCGCGATGTCATCCATTCATTATGTCATTGACGCAGACAGTAAGCCGAAATTGAGACCGGGATAATTGTAATAGGCCACAACAGTGCTGCACTGATGACTGATCATTAATCAACGTTTGCGTCCGCATTGTCCAACAATGATCACTAACCCGATAGTGCTCATGATTATGTGTTACTTTGTGTGCATTAGTAATAAAAATCATCGGGGTTAAACTTCGTGTGACCTAATTCGTGATTGATTAGGTACTTTATTTTAATTTCCGCACATATAGTTGGTTGAATTAGGTATCTCAATTGATTTAGACATTCAGTTTTACTGATTGCTGGGTGTCAGACTCAGGACAGACAGGGGTTGGGTTTTTATTGTAATATATAGCTTTAGTTAAAAAATAAGATAAATAAAAAAATCGTTCTGTCGGAGTCAAAATCTTAAAAAAATCACGGTATGTACTATGGAAGTTGAAAGGAAAACAATCACAGCCAAATAGGCTTTAGCGACTCGTTTGAAATAGCCGATTGTAGTCTTGGCCAAATATTTTTATGCGAACTACCGTAAAATAAAATCTCAAAAGTGATTCAATGCATACATTGGATACACATTCTCATCCATTTAGACATAAGTATTTGTAAATATTGATTCATTCACTACTTACAAAATATTCTCAGATTGTTGCTAGCGTGAGAGGAATTGGGAAAACATGACATGACCTTCAAGTTATATTGCCTTTTTACGATACATTGAAGAAAGTATTTACATCGCTCACAGATACATCCGAACTGCTGGTGTTTAGTTTAAGCTACTATATCAGCATTTATAGGCATCATAATTCGGTTGCTGTCGGCATAAATGCAGTATACTTCAGATTCAATATGTTTTATGTAAGTAGTCCAGGCATATAGAAAAATTGTTGCGTCAGGATTTATCGCCGAATCGCTGGCGTTGAGCCGGATTATCCTTCACGGCTGGCCGTAAATTATCACTAAGGTTATACCGATCTGCCCTTTGACGTGCCACTCGCTGCTGTAAAAATGAAATTGATTGTGATATTTCCGATGTCTTAAATAAAATTATATATCAATTCAAATTTAAGATCGATTGTATTCCGAAGAAAATACTTCAAGGTTTTTACTTCGTTATTTTAATAATTTCAAAATTATTCTGCTTTCTAAGAACTTCTTCTTTCGACTTACACTGTATAATGTTTTTACAAACACAAACATTTATTCTAAATTAGCCTTTTTTGTTCGACCTAATAGTAAGTTTGCCTTTATCATTAGTACAAAGCGTGATGGATCGCAGGCCTTCCAAGGTTTTGAATGGGCACTCTCTTCTATTTGCAAGGTGATCGATTGACATTTCGTGTACGCATTTTACGTTAGGACCTCTAGCAATATCGCTACTCGTTAGAGCCCCATTTTAACAGTTTCGCTGAAATGAAGTGACTGCATGATTATCTATTAAAATTTAAATTACACTGCAAACAATAAACCGTTGGTGAATAAAAATACCTACTTTAAATTTTCGTATTGTATTGCCGTTATAATTTATTCTAAATATAGCCTTTATCGGAGTTAACAATGGTTATTTAAAGCCTTCATTTTACTAGCTGTACAAAGAAAAATAAAACTTTCCGGAAGTCCCTCAGGTGCCTTCCACGAAGGAATATTTGTAAAGTTCTTTATTTTATAAAAGTTTTTTTGCTGCCTTATCTTTGCTTAAAATTTGCTTAAATTTTAAGACCTAAATAAAGAGGTACGTTTATGTACATTATTATGTTAGTAAATATATATTTAATTATAAATCTTAGTTTAAATTCTTTATAAAGTACCTACATTTGGCTTTTATGGCAGCTTGAGGTCCCATTATAAATTACATATTGTGACAATGATAATGCTCTACTTACAGAGTTTACAGAAGTCGCAATGTTAGGAAATTAATATATTAAGAGTCGCTTGACTCCGACAATCGAGCTTTTCCTGCAAGTGGCTATTACAATTTTAGGCTAGATATTGAGTACGTTCACAAACTACCTATTTGCGCCCACATTCAAAATGCTTCTTTACGTTACATTAAAGATTCTTAGTGATATAAACTCCAAATTGCCGCAACACTTAATTGAAGCCCTGGCCTACTTGCACGTGGAATATACTAACACGCACGTAAATAATACATTTTACTCCCTCTTTCCCGCAAGAGGCAGGCAAAGTGCCTTATCAATATTAAGAATTAAGGACATTAACGTTCCGCAGGTGCGTTATTTGGTTTATGAAACAGACCACCATAATGAGAGCGCAAACGTGTCTTGCGTTAAGATATATTAAAGGAGTACTGCGGTGCCACATCAAGCATATTTGTTATTATGATTCGACGCGGTTACGACGCCAGCGACGCCGATGTACCAAATTTAATTAGAATGCCATCTCAACCGATGTAACAACATTGCGAAAATAATTTTAAATGTTATTATCGCGATATTGAAATCGTAGAGCTCATTATTTTATGATATTATTATAATTTTCAATTTGTTTTGGTGTTTGATTGTGCTTTAAGCGTTTGATCTGAATTACGTCTCTTTTATTCGATTTACTGCAGCTCTAGAGAGCTAGAGTGCGAATGTAGGTTTCTAGTCTGAACAGTTACGGGCAGGCGCAGGACTCACACTCGGTAATAAGGTTAACGAGGTGGGTGAAGATCTGCTAACGAGGAAAGCCTTCCGCTTTTATTTAATTTTAAAAAGGCAGGCAAGAGCAAAAAAGCGATGGACGTATATACGTTCCAGTATAACACGTTGAGGAAGCGTAGCACTCTATTCTCCAAATAGTTGGAGCAACTTCTTTACTATCGTGTTCGTGCGTCTCGCGAAGTTTTATGAGGCGAATGAGATAGATTGGGGATCGGATGCATTATTGGCTATTGAAGATTGATTCTATGACTTGGAGGGAAAAGTTTGGGATTTCTTATCAGTAGCCTTGCGTGTAATAAATATAATCACACAGAGTATCTTTTTAATGTTTTGGAGTCAGAAGAAAACTACTATTGTAGTTATTATTTATTTGATATGTATATCAGGTTGATTTTAGATTTTAGCCTCGCACCGTAGCATCTGGGTTTTCTATATTAGGGGATTAAAATATCAGACTAATTGCCATAGCAATAGCCTTCAATCAATTAAATATTATATTATGGAACTATAGATACCTATCCAAGTCAATCAATCAAAGTTCTAAACCAAGCAAAGCTTTGTATTATGAGTACCTACTAGAGAATGCCAAGTAATATACGTAAATACATAACAAACATCGAAGACTCAAGAGCAAACATTCATATCATTCATACAATACCCCAACCGAATATCGATTCCAGCACCTAGAGCTTCATATTTGTAATATGAACTAAGTATCTTTCGATTTTTAAACTTAGCTTTTTTGCAAATAGCATGGTTGATTAAATTTCAGCATTTTAGTTGCTATTATTGCATTTTGCTGTCGATTGATCACATTTTGTTTTGCACAACAGGAGATTCACCAATCTGTCAGCCGGCTATAGTTGTCGCAATGTTATCGAGTGCCGAGTGCCGCCATAGCGCCGCCCACGTCCACAGCTGAGTAGAATAGAAACTTTGTCAAATCACCACTCTAATCCTTAGAGTGCAGCTCTGTTTACATTCAAACTGAGAGATTGGAATTATTAAGATGGAACAGTGATTGTGCTGAACTTGTCGGAAGATTGAGCCAGGCCTTATTCAAATGCAGATTTAGGTCAGACGTCGATTGACTTCGAACAGTGTAATTAAGAAAGACTTGAAAGTTAGATTGCTTGATTCTTGTCCATTCAACGCGACGTCTCATTTTCTTAGAACAGATTATGATGGGCCCGGTCATCCATCGCGGTGATTTATAACTTAATTAAGTAGATTAAGTAAGTAGTTCAATGATGAGATGAGTTTTTATTATATTAAGCTTTTTTTACATTACATACCTACTTACTCATTTTTGTACCTATTTTCGCGTAGTTTTTGCTGATGATGTGAAAAAGTTAAAAATAAATCTTTGTTGAGAAATTAGACAAATCACTGCTATCTTACGTTTTGCCAAAGTGTTCTTTGTCGAAGTATTTATTGCAAATGTTTGAGGTGAGGTAATCCTACGAGTCCTCGTCTCTATTCCAATACTTACCATCTTTAACTCACAGTTCCCACAGCCCGGCTGTAAAGAAGGCAGCGAAGAGGAATATCCTGGGGTTATTAGTACGTACACCGCCCCGTTCTGGGGCGGGATTCAAACATGCCCACCGGTCTCCCGCGGGCCGGTGAAGTCTGTAAAGGATTTTCCCCAGGTTAAAAAATAAAAAAAGAGTGTCGTCGGTTGGGCACATGTTGCATGGGCATTAGCGTCAAGTACTATAGGCCGTTTACATTATTTACCAGTTTTAACTACCTACTTTTACGGGTAGCGCTCTGTATTGTTTATTTGTGTTTCCTCATAGTTATAAAACTAGCATAAGAGATGATGGTTAAATGAAAATAGCGAAGCGCGAAACTCTACACTATTACTCGACATGTTAATCCTCAGATTTCAGTAGTGAAGCGCGCTTCACACCACTTTCATTAACACGACATAGTAATGAAATGCTTATTTGCGGGCTTATCCGGATGTTTCATGAGTATGTAGATGAGGCAGGCAGCGCACACGCGAGGACTTGCTCCTCACCGCAGTAACAAGCGGAGCCGTCAGGGATCCGTGCCTAATAGAATTCCAGAGGGATGTTCAGGAGAGGAGATTACCGCCGGCTCTGGAATCGACCGCTCCTACACCAGAATTTAAATTAGCTTCATTGTTTATTACATTAAATAGTCGATGTTGGTACATTGAATTCTATCAATATTCGGATATCGTTTGATATCTTATTTATTTTTTCTGTTAAACATTGGCTAAGCTTAATTTTGTTGTAATTTTAAGCCTAGTTATGTTTGTTTACCCGTCCGTTATTACATTCAAAATATAAAATAGGAAGGATAATCTAGATACCTTTTTCTTAGTAAGGACTCCATATCGGTATGCAATATATCTCCTTAAAAAGTCATTTTTATATACGTAAAATGTTATATTCTAAATATAAATAATAGTATGATGTACCTAGTATAACTTAAATTTTCTTAATTCCTCTGCTTCTGGTCCAGATAAAATATTACGTAAGAAAGGGGACCGGTGGTCTGAGAGATCATACTTAAATGCTTTTATACCTAAGGGGGTATGATCAAAATCGCCCTTTATGCAATTAATGAATTATATTCCTTATGCTATGCGTCGAATGTTTCCTTCTTCAAGTTAACAGCAGAATTCGATGTCCTAAACAAACATTTTACCAAATTCCATGATATTCAAATACGTTAGAAGTAGGTACAAAGACAATTATTTTCTCCTTAATCTCGAGGGTAAAGGAAAATCTTTGAGATCGTCCAAATAAGCTGCGTATGTTTTCTCGTCGAATGGAAGACAATTGGAAAGCGTCATTGTGAAGGAAAGGGGGACGGATGAAGGGATCTTGTAATGAAAAACGTTGAGTTTATTGTTAAAAGTCGCGCGTGAGTCGCATACGACGCGCCGCACGCACGCGTGAGCGACGCGCTGTATGACGCAGCTTTATAACTCACGCTTTTGTTTGTAAGTAACGTTTCAGTCACTGCTCGGAGCTTTTTACTGCATAAGAAAATATTTGTAAAAGATGTCCTTTAAATGCGGCTGAAATTCGTTGGCGCGTTCCGCTCTGTAGGTGTGGCGGAGTAAAATAAGAAACACTTAGTATATTTTATACGATGTCTCTTACACAGTCGGTGATTTTATTTTAACTAATCTAAGTTTTATAATAACGTTAGTGAAGAGTCATTTAAACAAAGCAACTTAACGGTATTACGCAACAGAATAAGCTCAATAACTTGATTACAACAATAACAAAAATCATTACGCCAAGCCATTATTTCCAGCTGGTGCCGATATCGTAGAAAGCCGATTCGTTTATAAAAGGACTTAAGAATATTGGGAATTATATTCAACAAGGAAAATAAACGAAAAGCTGATAACGAAGTTTGAACAGTTGAGTGACGTTTATATTTTAAAAGGCAACGTTCGTAGCGTTGCTGGCAATTGCTGCCACCACTTATCGGATTTTATCATGAGGAGCGGCAGTTAATTGCACAGTCATCTGTCAATTCTAGCAGGGTTGGACAGTCAAGTACCCGTCTAAAAACTTAGGTGAGATGGCTACGCCACCATTATCGTAGTGAATGTTTTAAACTAGTTCGTCAGTTCGAAACATTTATCTAATTTAAGAACGTTCGTTTTAGCTTAAGTGGTTGTTTGATGATCAGATATAAAATTTATTTCTAGCGATTAAAATATTTCGACGTAAAGACAACTCTCAGAAATTACTCTAAAAATTCTAGAATAGTAAGCTAGCGCTCGACAAGTTAGATTTAAGCAGATACAAAGTTTTTAAGAAAGCGTTATTTACTATTTTTCTCAATTAACGAGGTAATTTTAGATCAGTGATTTTAATTCAGTTAGATATTGAATAAGTGGTTTGACAGTCAGCTACACACCTTGCGGTCTTCTGGTTGAATAATGGATCGCCATCCTGAGGTCGGAAAAACGATTTATGATAGGGAGTGAAATATCCTTCTAATTCTAACGTTCAATGTGAACCGAAAGACTTACGGCCGATTTCTTTATTTAATTATATAACTCCACGTGGACGAAGTCGCAGGCAAAAGCTATATATGGATATCTCACTTTTATAACGCACTGGAATTCAGAAATGCATGGATTTATTTTAAAGGTACATCCATACTAATATTATAAATGCGGAAGTGTGTTTGTATGTTTGTGTGTTTGTGTGTTAGTATGTTTGTGTGTTTGTGTGTTTGTATGTTTGTATGTTTGTCCCTCTTTCACGCTGTAACGGAGCGACGGATCGACGTGATTTTTGGCATAGAGATAATTTATGGGCCCGAGAGTGACATAGGCTACTTTTTATCCCGGAAAAATGCACAGTTCCCGAGGGAACAGCGCGCGATAACCGAATACCGCGCGGGCGGAGCCGCGGGCAAAAGCTAGTACTCAATAAATGAAAATCTACGCACACGAGGCTAGCGTTCACAACACCCCTCGGCACATTACGAATGAAAACGAAAACACAGTTGTCAGACGTGTTATGATTATTACAGTTGGCGTTAACAGTAATAAGATTCCTTGAGGAAATGCACGCGGTGCCGTAGGGTTCATCGACCCCGCACTTGCCTTGCCTCATACCCCCATTTTTCTTTTCGGACACTACGCGTACTGCGCCTGGTGGGGTGTGTGCTCACAAATGTGCTACGTTGTTGTCCTGTTGAATATGCGGCCATTGTTCTGTTTTTGCAATCTCATGTGTAATCTCGTCCGCTCGTCCTTACATAAACATGCCCAAGAGAGGAAACGTGAAGTACGTCGACTCCCAGTTCTATTTTAAAACCGAAACCATAGAATGTCTTTATAAACCTCAACTTTTTGCGGTAAAGCAACAGCGAAACAACCACTTTATTACTCTTTGTATGTGTAGGTAGATATACATTAACTGGAATACGGGGTAAATTAATTTCGCAAAAACAATTTTCCTTATCCGCGCTTTGGTTTGGACAAAGTTTTTCTCCAATTTATTTCATTACAATAACGGAAGATTTATTGATCTTCTCATTAAGTCGGAAGGTACGGTTAGTAAAAATTTCAGGATTTACGGATGGATCTTTACCATTTGTCCTCTATGCTTTCTGTAGCCCCATACCTAAACATAAATAATATGTAAATTGTACCTATTATATAATAATTAGATATTACAAGAATACGTAGGTAGCATTAGATTTAATTGCTAGGTCATCAGAGGACGATTCTGCTGCTGAATTTAACTTGTCTGTTATAAACTTCTAAAGTTACGTCAGAAAAGGAATATTCTCTGAAGTCCAGAAATATTCCAAAATATATCGTAATTACAGCAGAATGTCACACATAGGTCCACATACATGAAGATACCTGCTTTGCTAAAGATATGTGACGCGCTATGCATTTTAGCAGCGACTCAGTCCAGCAACAAAATATATCGTCATTGGTACCGTGTGCCTAATATATTGTACCGTGTAGTATAATTGTACGTAGCATTTGTAATATAAAAACTGTGGAATAAACGCCGCGTCTTGAAGAATTATATCAAATTGCGAATAACATCTACTCTACATTATTGGTCCAGGTTCACAGAATTAAACAATACCTGTTCATATTGTTCCCAACTTGCCCCGTTGTCGTATCGGTTTAACCACACATGATAAGCGCAGCACTGCGCGGCTTGCGGTCACAGTAAATCAAATATAACGTTAATATGTTTCTCTATATGTGCAAGTATAGCTATAAATCCGCTCGGGAGCCACATCCGACCTTTGGCTGTAGTGGAAACGACCTAATCTGTTATGTTTGCGCTTACTTCAGGAGGGGAAATGTATTTTGTCAACGAGAAGTGTTTAAGGTGAGACGGTAAGTAGGTTGATTATTCTAAATTGTATCCACTTTGTCGCAATAGCTAAACGATTAAAAGTACTTACTGATTCAACTCTCGTATTTTTTTTACTTTAGAGTAAAATTAATAATGAAAGGATACCCAAAGTTATATTCAGTTCTGTGGTAAGGGAGCGTTAGTTTTCGTTCTTCTTAAAGTTCAAAGTATAAATTCACAGTAAACGATGACTCGTAGCATAGCCGCTATGTTGTGGTCATCGGAAGGGAGTAATTTTATGAAGAAGCGCCGTATCTCATTTACGCGGCATTCACGAAGTAACGAGCCGGGGCAGGCTCTATGCGCGCCTTTCAGCTCAAAGCGACGGTCGACCATAAACGCTACGTTTTGATGGTATTCAGCAAAGTTGAGATTTTATTTATACAGAACAAGTATTAAATCGCACTTTAGTCCGTAACATCTTTGATTCAATTTGTAAGGTTAGCTACGAAATAATATTATGATGATAATAAAATATTTGTTAGTTATTAAAAAAGTTACTTAATTACCCACTTAATTATTCACAAATAATAAAAATGAAACAGAATTTAATTTATTAGGCCGTTTGTACATAAGTGTCATGGAAATTGATTTAATTTAATCCGCTTATTAATACACTAACAATACTTTGACTTGCTCAGTTATCAGAAAATAAATTATTTGAATTTAAGTAGGTACTGGAAGAATTATCTGTTTGTATTTTAAAATTTACTAAAGCAGGTAAATAAATTTATTGGGTATCTTAATCTCACAAAATTTTGAAAATCCACAGTGAATTCGAGACGATGGTTTAAATTCAAATGAATTTCTGTAATATTTTCTTTTTTAGGAGCTGTTACCTTGAACTTAATAGAAGTTAATACATAGTCTCTTCTAAATAATATAAAATTTCAAATACTTAATGAGAGCCATGGCGCACTCCGCGTTTTAGATATGAAGCTTCAAGTACCCAAGGCTGCAAGGTGCGGTTTTTTATACAATTGTAATGAATTCTCATTCAATTTCTGGGTTCATGATGGATGCAGGCCGCTGCCAACCGAAGCAACTGGAGGTCTATGGGGGAGGCCTATCTCCAACAGCGGACGTCCTACGGCTGAGATGATGATGATGAATCCTCAGGAAAATACAAACCGTACACCATGCTACCAGATGTTAGACTAACAAACCACAAGAATCGTTTTAATTTGTCACTGTAACTCCCTAAGTACCTACCTTTATTTTTTCTCGAACAAAACAAAACTACCCACAAAATATATATAAACTTTTACCGTCATGTAAAACTACCTTGAATTTTTATTAACTGCTATTGCTGAAATTAGGCCTAATATTATATTAGTTATTATAAATTATTGCTAAAAGACAAGCGAAATAATGCTAAATGGCGTTAGTATCATAAGGTCCGTTGAACGTTACGGATCTATTGAATTATGTTTTTCCATCGTATTTATCTTGCTTTCTCAATTAGCTTCAGTAAACTTCAGTAAGCTAGTTAAGGGACCAAGATAAATAATAATAAATATAAATACCAACTTTTCTGACAAAATACGATGACAAAACATTGTTCGCTACATCTGTAGGTCTTGCTTGCTTGCTAATAACTAATCAAAAAAACCTCACGATACTAACGCCATCTAGCGACACTCGCCTGTCCTTTAGCCGTTATTGTTAGGCCCATACGGGTGCGAAGCCACAGGTAAAGGTTAGTAACTAATTTAATTAAAGTTAAATATTAAGATTTATTGTTTTTTAAAGAAGAGGATAGAAGAGATTATATGTACCTAACACATTTTACGTAAAAAATAAACATATTTTTTTTAGGCAAATTGCATGCCAATATGACTGTAAGTGAATTAGCTCTGTGCGAACAGACCTGAATCGTTGCAAAATTGCAAGTCGCTATTTATATAAATGAGTCTGAGATCTGTAGTATAGGTACTTATTGTGTGTAGTATCCTTATTATGTATTCTGTGATAATACAAGTCAATCACAAGTCATGATACTACAAGTTGACTTTATTAGAAGCCTACGGCAAAATTATATCGACCAGTGGTATATTAATCGTGATGTCTAATTGGCTAAACAATTATTGGCCTGCATAATTCGATTTACGAAGCTAAATCGGAATTTATTACACCGTTTTAGTAGACCTATTTGGTCAACTTCCTTTTTGGGGAGGCAATATGAGAATTTTCATAAGTATATACAGTGTTTACTGCGATAAGTCATAATCAAATCAATCATTCAGCGTTCAAAATACGAGACTTACGATAAATATGTGCGCGTTTATTATGTCATTCTCAACATTCTCACATTCTTGGCTGCTCTACATATTATATGTAATATGTAGAGCAACCAAGAATGTGAGTACCAACCAAGAGAGTAGTAAATATGTAGAGTCAAGGTCAAAGATATCTTTACATTATAGTATTTTGTTTCTCTATGCCTTCTGTCTGACAACATTATCAAACTTCAAAACACAATACTATAGTATGTAATATAGTTTAACCAGGACTGTACTGTATGTATGTACTTTTTCATACAAGTTGCATAGAAAAGTGGGTACTAATGTTAGGGCACCGACTGTACAATCACATCCATTTCCCAATGGAACGGTAGGCAGAAACTGTTTGTTTCCATCTGCTACGATCTTGACATACATCAACCACGAACTACGTCAGTATAACCCCGTCTCCGTGCGTGATCTGATACTGTAACGTAGCATATGTTCGGTGTGATTGCAGCCACCTTAATGATGAAAATCAGTTTAGTGGAGTTCGGTTCGCCCGTGACGCGTCAGTTTGCGGCTGTTTGCGCAGAGCCGGCCGGCTCGAGTAGCAAATTGCCGCGCAACATTTTCGTTTCCATCATATTTTCGTAATGGTTTCAAATATTTTCCTCAGTGACAGAAAATGCAACAAGCGTTTGCCTTTAGGAACAAGTTATTTGTCGCGGAAAATCGCTTTAAAACAGCGACTGATGTATTTGTACGTGTTGGAGTACGATTTGAAATAAATGTTTCCAATAACGATCTTGCACGAGAGAAGATTTACATGGCGTTTTTGGGAGACAGATAGCAACACAGTTTTTTTGGAAAACCAGGTCGAGACATGTTGTGCATATTAAGATATAAGAGCTCTACCGCGTGTATTTAAGGGTAGTTAGTTATTTGTTTTCTAAAGCAAATAGCAATAAATAAATAAATATTGAGCTAATTCAGGAAAACAATATTTTTCATGCTCATTAGAGCAGAGTATGGTAGAATAGCAATCATACTTTTAAAATCGTATCTTACTCAAATAAACTATTTTGATTTTAAATACGACTTCATTTCCTTCTAAAATAAATTAGCACGCAATGCGCTACATGATCTCTAAGTAATTTACTTGTTTGTTGTTTGTTTCTTTTCGAAACTTATTGATTGGACAACTGTCACCGATCCGCTCCTTTCGCGTGCGAAATTATTGTACGCAATACATTGTGCTGTTCAAATTTTTTGATCACTTAATATAATATTTTTAAATTACTGTAATATTGCTTCATACCACTAAACCCTTGTATAAAAAATATATGCTGATATTGTGCAAACTGTGTCAGTGTAGCAAGCAACACATACATCAACAAGGAAGTTTCCTCTACGGCTAGACGATCTTAAATGAAAGGTTGTTGTTGAGAGTCGAGCTGCTCTTGTACTAAATGAGGTTAAATGGATGAAATCGCCACTGCCACGGCGAGTCCTCGTAATTAAATACTTTGACCATTCCCAACAATGGCAGGCTCTTCACTGTTTTCACGACTCAAGTTCTTTTATTCAAAGCTAGAAGTGCTTCGTTGAAAATTTATTTAACAACGTAGACTGAACCTGTATTTTTTTCTGTGAGTGATGGATCTTCTTGTCCAGTATTTCTTCATTTACTCGTATTAAAACATAAATTACAGTATGTAACTCGCTCGGAGCAGGTAATAAATGGATCTGAAGTGGATAAATAATGCGTACGCAACAAAAAGCGGCTCAGCGCGCTCAGTCGTAAAGTATTTAATTGATATAATTGGCGTTTGGGCTGCCATTAGCGGACCTTTCCAGGGCCCTGGCCATTTCAGAAACCAGCGCATTTTTTTTCATCTCCTTCACAAGCGAAATTCACTTGTGCATTTTTCCAGGACTCCCTTTCAGAGTTGTTCATTTATTCAGGGCGAACCCCTTTTCACAATTTCGGACGCGAAAGACAAAAGCAAAATGCGGCCTTTTCAAACAATTTCGTTGTTATAAAGATACTCTACTTACAGATTTTCCACAAAATTGTAAACACTTAACTTTTCTATTTCGCAGACAAGTTTCAGGCACGAACTTACCCTTATAGGATTTATCCAAAAGCAGTTTCACGTTTTCACAGTTTTCAGCTCTTCTCTCTAGAGGATAAAATTGAAGGAAAATGCTGAAAACGGTACTATTTTAAACTTAACGAATTATAATGCAAGCGGATGTACACTTTTCTTGTAATGCTTAGTTAGGCACCACAGAGCAAGGAAACTGAGTATTTTAAAATATTCTATTGAATCTGATGTCGTTTTGCTACTCAGCTAAGTAAATTTAATACGGGCAACCTTTTTTCAACAAAAAGTTAAAATAAAATAAGAGATAAAATAAATAATAAAATATAAGGGATAGATATTTTGTGTAAGAAAATTTATGCGGACAGTTTTGAAATCTGTGTTTTTAGCTTTGTGCTGAATTTGAAATGCGTTTGCAATTTTGGTTTTCTAGGTGGTAATTGGGTTCACATGGTCTAAATATGTGCACAGTTAACTAATTTGACTCCTAGACCACTATAGAACCTTGTCATTGTGATATTTGATTCATCCAATAAGCGTTGCTATAAACAAATCAAATTTATCTACTACGGTAGGGTTCTACAGTGGCCTAGTAATCAAATTGGTCTGTACATAATATTAATCTATGTGGTAGCAGAAAGTGCGTGAGTTTTTGTACAATATAAGGCCATCTATATATCGCACACACGTAGCTCTCTTGCACGTGTATTCGCTGAGTAACAAAGTATGTATACCTCGTTGAGTTTCTTGCCGGATTCTTCTCAACAGAGGTTTTTTTCCGAACCGGTGGTAGATTAAAAAAATGACGTGTAAAAGTGCCCATTGCGGCCTATTTGCTGAATAAATGATTTGAATTTGAATTTGAATTATGGATTTCGTTCATGAAAATAAGTTTAGTCATAAAATTAGATTATTTTACCTACATACAATAGCGTTTTTTACGAGTACGAGTAGGATAAGAAATGAGGAGTTTGTGGAGAACAGTAATAAAAGTAGGTATTCAATTGATTGCGGTGCGAGACTGGGCAGGAACGAGGGCAATTCGGGGCCCGGCACAGGCCCCACGTGCAATACAGATGAAAAATGACCACTAAATCACGGCTAGCGTTTGGAGGAGGCGATTTCCTGCTCAACTACAACGAAATAAGCTGGCGGAACGTCCCGGGAGTCCCGACTAACCATACTATTCGTACCGTGGCCGTTGTTATTGTTTATTACATATATTTTCTTTACCAAATTTCGCCATTGTGAAAATTGTCTATCGAAGTTTGAGTTTAACAGCCACTCACATTGATCAATATTTCATTCATTAAGGTAAACGTACGGGTGGTCGTCACTGTCCTAATAGTTGTCATTTTTAATTTTACGTTATTAGTAATAGAGGTGACAGCACTGTCGGGTGTATCTATTGAGCATTAGCGTGTCGAGCACACGGACGTTTGTAAACATAGGTGTCAAAAACATTTGAAAAAAGAACGAAAGTTTTGAATAATTTAGATTAAATTTAAAGTTACATCATACGTAGCTCCATCGTATAGTTTTTAGTTATTACAAGTACCTATGCCTGTAATGTAAAGTCTTCCTCATATCCGTCGGAATCGTTTAGGTGTATATTCAATGCAATACTCAAAATTAACTGAACTCGCTCTTACGTAATGATCGAGTGCTATCGCGTATGAATCCGCCGCTAGAGGCGCTAGTGTAGCGTGAGGTCTCCGAAATGTCAAATCTCACTGTTTTTGGGTGAGCTACGCGAATTTATTTATAATTAGAATAATTTAGTGAATATTTTGCAATACCTGAAATTAATTATGGCAAATATGCGTTACGGGGCAATGCATGTCTGTGTTTTCAGACAGTTTTGTCTTTCGGAAACCTTTTTCGTCCCTTTTTTCCGAACAAAACGGGACTACGCAACACTGTGGCATGCTCGATATTTTTATGCTACGGTTTTAAGATATTAGATATAATTTAAATGTAAATTTTGTTTGTACGCCCTGAATAACAAAGTAAGCACTATACTTACTTCAGGCAGGACCTTTACCCACATTGGCGCCAACTAGCGAGCGCGAAAACGGTAGCCCTCATTGATAACACTGCAATATTTTTGAGCACCTTGCTAGAAAACTTCACCGTTTATGATGGTAATTGTGTGCCCACGACACGACACCGTTACAATTCATTATACATATGCGTGTATCATTCAATTATTGTGTACATTGCAACAGTAATGAAGTTGGAACGCTATCCAATTACGTTAATACTTAGTGATTTGATTTCGACTTTCTGTTAGTTACGCTTGTAGCTTGTATCCATTAACCTTTATGAATGTGAGTAAGATCTCTACGGTGATATTGGACGGGGATAGGGGAGGCCTGAAAAGTAACGATAAGGTGGACACGGAAATGTAACAGCTGATGAAGATACGTTGTTATACAATACAATACAATACAAATATTCTTTATTGCACACCATAAAGCAGTACAAAAACTTAAATATAGACACAGATACAGGGTTATAGCGTTTGTAGCGTATATTACGAGCAAGGGCAGCCCCAGCAAGAATCAAGCCCCTTGCGCTCCCGTCACCGCAATAGTGATAACACTCAAAGTTGTCAAATAGCCGCAAAAATGGGTATGCGTGGTAGTAAAACCATAAAAAAGAAAATACGATAAGTGAAGAAGTCCCTACTTATTTGCAAGTGATACGTTTACGCGAAAATTATTTTTATATATTTTTTGGAGTCTGTTAATTTTTTTTTCTAGTGTAATAATCTAAGTTACAATAGCTCTATGTGAGCTGCTCGTGTTGTCCTTAAAACTGAACAATTACTAATCCGATCATGATCAAATTTAAATTAGCCCACATGAAAAGCACCAGTTTTCGGGAAAATCGGTTCATCTAGAAAAAAGTTCTGATGTAACACACATACCTACAATAAATACATCTTCCTCCTATTTTTTTAAATCTATTAAAATAAAGCCCAAGCACATGCAGTAAAATCGTGTGAGTTGCAATACATTTCGATTAAAGTGGCCGATCGTACGCCGCAACTTAATGTAACTTGCACAATTTTTTAAGCTGGTCTAAAGTGGGCTTTAGCCGCCGTAATTATTGACTGTGCGCTGAAACTACACAACCAAATTACGCATACTCTTTTAACTCTATTGTTCAACAAATGTAGACGTAGGTCTGAGTGCGTGCCAGCTAATTACCACTCCACCTAACAAGCATTTTCTCGTTGTTTTTCTGTGAAAGGATTACGTTTTAAAGCGACTTAGGGCCTCCGTCAGTCGGGGAAACTCACGGTTATTATGCGGCATGGTAACACTGGATAAATAGCAAGTCCGCGGAGCACCAATGCAAATGAATGTTTTTTATGTCTCCCACTGCGGCACTGCATTCGTCTCAGGGAGAATTAACCGTGCTACTGAAAAGGTTTAACATGAATGAGAGCGGTAACGCCTTTACAATGCAACAACACCAGAAACTATCCTTTAAGTAAATGTTTGTCTACAGTTTTGTGTCTGGGCGACGAAAATGCTAGACTTGAGTACTAACTTTTGCAACATACTGTAAGCTTTGATGCTTCAGGTGCAGAATAATTATGATAGTTCTTAACCGTATGAGATTTCCCGTGTGTCTAATATTATGTACCTATTTAATTAAAATCTAAGAACGCAAGAACTAAATGTGAGCATCTCGCATATTTATCGTCTTCAAAACTAGGTAAACATCATTAACAACATGTTATAATTTTGTGTTCTTAAGATGTTTCGCTATTGTTACCTAATATTTTTATTCTTTCTATGTGAGATCTAACCTAATGTGTAAATGTTTTGGTTTTACTGTAAACTTGCACGTGTTGGAAATAAATAAATAAATGTCAGTTTGCAGAGATACCAGCATAAGCGTTAAGCGAACATTCGTGTAAATATAAGTAGGAATAATGCAACATGCAATGAATTCATTTAAATGGTAAATTGTTGTGGTAAAATTAATGGCCTGTAACGTGTTGAACAAATGTTGCTAAATAGGTATATATTGTACACGCGACAAAAACATATATGACGGTATACCAGCTATTTGTGTATTTTGATACTTGTATTATAAACTAGCTCTATCCTGCGACTCCGTCAGCAAAGAATTTGTTCCCAAGAATTTGTTTGTTGTTATTCGCTATCCCAAGGGAACTGCAATTCTTCGGAATAAAACTATCCCATGTTACACGTTCTCGTGGTTTAAACGTGAAGAGTTAACAGATAAGGATTTAAGGTTTTTTAATATTAGTAAGTGTTATTATTACATTTTAGTATGAAAACATGAGAAGGATAGCTATAAAATATAAAAGCTGAGGTTAATATGAAATGCAACAAAAATAGTACTTAATCCCACTAATAAGTGAAGTGGGACGGAGGAATATTTAATTTATTTTACATAGCTTTTGCCCGCGGCTCCGCCCGCGTGGTATTCGGTTATCTCGCGCTGTTCCCTCGGGATCTGGGCTTTTTTTCGGGATAAAAAGTAGCCATCACTCTCGGGCCCATAAACTATCTATCTCCATGCCAAAAATCACGTCGATCCGTCGCTCCGTTACGGCGTGAAAGATGGACAAACATACAGACATACAAACACACTT
The DNA here is from genome assembly GCA_037349165.1 of Choristoneura rosaceana. Taxonomy (NCBI): domain Eukaryota; kingdom Metazoa; phylum Arthropoda; class Insecta; order Lepidoptera; family Tortricidae; genus Choristoneura; species Choristoneura rosaceana. The sequence continues at coordinate 702,690 of JAZBNJ010000055.1, read as the reverse complement.
TGACATTTATAATATTAGTATGGATATGGATAGTATATTAAATGCCTAAATGCCAAGTTTCATAGTTTTATCTTCGACAGCGACGAACTTCCACCATATAAACTTTCACCCCCTATTTTAACCCCTTAAAGCCTCTTTTTCGCGATAAAAGATAGCCTATGTCCTTTTCCAAGGTCTATTCTATCTCTGTACCAAATTTCATCCAAATCGGTTCAGCAGTTTTGGCGTGAAAGCGTAACAGACAGACAGACATACAGACAGACAGACAGACAGACAGACAGAGTTACTTTCGCATTTATAATATTAGTATGGATAACAAATATCTTTGCGTCGTTTACCCTATTGAGCCCGAAATATTATATTATCTTTTGATCAGCTGTCGTGTCCAACGTGAGTGACTATTTGAAGGAAAGAAAATAAAAGAAAGAAAAACGGTCGTGTATAACTCGTGTAGGTACTCCTAATATTACAACATGACGGACATATGTATAGTAGAATAATTAAGCAAGTACATACCTACACATAGAGCTATTTTCTAAAGACAGAGTTGATCACAGCTTCACTTAACCTCTGGTACGCTTAAGACGCGGATACGTGTCAAATTTAAGGCTATCTTTTTTTTAATTTTAAATTAGCAGAATTTGTGCTTATTAAAACAAATGAGATTAGAATGTAGTACTTTTTATAGTTCCCGTAAACGAGTGGTTAAGAGTCTAGAACTAAAGAAAATCAAAAGTCCTACATAATACTACGAATAGCTTAGCAAAATCAATAACCATTTGCGACAAGAACTTCTATGCCAACCATGACCATAACCTGACCGATTGCATGACGTGGCTCTCGTAACACCTCATAACTCGCGAGACACCTTCGCATGCATACATACATGTCAAATGTATACACATGTAGGACCACGTGATTACGTAGACGTCTGAACCGCGCGTCTGTACAGGAAATGGCTCTCAGATGAGTTGTGACAGTCGAAAGCAAATAAACGTAAATATACCATGTTTCCAAGTTCTAATTTCCGTTCATTTAGAGGAGTATCTACGGGATTTGTGATTCAGATTAGGTAAGCTGCTAGACTGGCGCGATTAAAAAGATCACCTATATCTAGGTACATATTCTTTTTGTTAAAATAATAGATATTTCGCATAGTTTATAAGTACTAACCATAGCGATAAGATTTGTAAATACTAACACTATGGATTTAAAGTCCGCAATAAATGATTTGTATTTGTATTTGTTGTATAGCCAGTAGGTACTTATCTACCTCCGTACTATTGCGCTACGCAAAATTTACTTCGAAGAAAAAACGAAACAATAGAGCGGTAACGGTAACGAGACAGACTACATATTTTATCTGTTACACATTTCCATTTCCCAAATGATATTTACATGTTGTACCTATATACTTTTTCTGTAAAAATGTTTTCAATAAAACGCAATGGGTACCCTTGTTATTTTTAAAGACGGACATATCTTTGGTATAAATTCGCGGAGAAGGTCTTAAAATGAAGTATTAGGTTGACCTGTCAGACTAACAAATGAATGAAGAAGGCAAATTTTATGAAATATGTATTTTTCTTGGAAACTGACGCCTGAATAATGTGATATCACCTACGAAATATGCGACGAAATTCAAAATATATGTGAGGTCACGAAGCGACACGAGCAGCCTTAATCATGTATCTTCATTCTTACACTACTAAATAAGTTATCTTCAACTAAATAATTTAACTACCTGCATTGGCTTTTGAATAATTCAGTTCCTTTAAAACTTGAATTATCATAATTGGGTAGGTATTGTATAATAATAATAAAAAATAATGTACGTAGTGAAGCACAACATGAAAGATTGTTTTACTTTACGTGACATCTGTATTTATTTGTAACTAATGCTAACATTAAATTTTATTTTTTTATTTTATTTCTAGTTTCCATATTTTTATTTAAAAATGAGTAATAATTTCAAATCATAATTTGTGTGTGTGTTCGTAAATCATAACATAAGCCAATAGCAAAATTAAACCAAGCCTAAAGGTAAATATAGAAATGGTGGTAGGGTGGCAACAATGGAATCTCGTGTCCGGCGAGAAAATTATTATTAATCCCCTGTTTTGCAAGTTGCACTGGCCGCGCGGCGAGTCGACGGGTTTCTGAGAAAGCGGGGTACTGGGCTACCCTGCTGGCACCTGAGAGTACCGCTAACTAATAGCCTGCTCCTCCAGTCTACCTGCCGCGGTCGCAGTTAGCATCAATCAACACTATACTTTCGACATCAAAAACGAAACCGGCATCGAAAAATTTCATAGATCGTTACGGTTTTAATGTCTCGTTGTTTCCCATGAGTTGAGCTCTTGCTTGTGCTAGGTATGTACTCGTATGTTTTTTGTTCCCTTATTTGCGTTATTAATATAATTTGAACTAAAATTGGCTGTCTTTGTTGCAATGGTGAAATCACCTAAAGAATGATGCAGGAGCGATTATTTTGATTTTGATTATACCAAATTTATAACAAATAACATGTCTCTAGTGCTAAAAAAGTTTGTAAGGTAAGCCATGGAAAGACGTTTTCTTAACTTTCATTTTAAAATGTCATTTCATTTGTATACGGTAAGCTTTTTGTGAAGGATAACGTGTGACGAAATCGACTCTTATTTGATTGTTTCTAGTATTTGTTAGTTTTACTTAGATTTGAACTCACTTTAAGTTAAGTTATTGTTTGGCAAGCAACGGCGACAGAAGGCGGCGGCGCCCCCGGCGTCCGTGATAAGGACTCAATCACCTGCCCCTGACAGCGAGTGACTCCGGCCGTTCACAAACACCCTCCTCATGTATCAACGATTTTTATTAACAATATTTATCTTCCATTATTATGCAAGGAGTGTGCTCTACCGATAAGACTCTATTACTTCTTTCACCGGCTGCCTCCGCCAGATTGGGCGAAGCTTCAAAATTGAAATCACCCGATAATAATAACATTTCTTAAAAGGGTAGGTATCGGAATCTTTAGGTAAAAATAACTTCTGAGTTTGTGTCCCTGCACCATATTGATTGGGTGAGATATAAGATAACATTGTTTTTGAGAGAATTGCTTGAACTTAAATTCATTAAGAATATGCAATTCAAGTAAAAATGATTGCCAGTGCTATGGTAGAGCAGGCAAACGAAGCTTTGAGTTACCAGTACTGGCATGGTAAAGAGATACGTATATTACATTATGGGATATAGGTATGCAAGTTTATAAGTAAATTGTATATAATAGAAGAGGTGCAAGATGGTGTAAGGATTTTCGGCTGAAATTGTTAGCTTTGAAACGAAATTCGGATAGGTAGAGCTAAAAATATTGAAGATTTTTTTTAGAAAACAAACTTTGTTTTAGTAATTATGATCCGACATAAACTTGAACAACTATGTTCACTTATAAAATATTAGAAATGTCGAAAAACATTTTGTTATCAAATTTTGATTCTGTTCTCTAAAATTAATACCAACCTTCGAAGTACTTGTTCAAGTGTCTATGGATCTGAAAAACTTGAGTTCTTGAAACATTTGTGGAGGTGTTTTTTTAACGCCTTTCGGGCTTAGCGTTGTGTGTTTAAGGTGTAGGAGGCGCGCGCACTGGCGGCGGCGGCTGGTGCGGCTGAGCGGGCGGCGGAGCGCGGGGCTCATCCTTGCCACTCGCCGCTTGGCGCCTCGCGCCGCTCAGTCAGCGCCTGACCGCGAGGGGACCACTGTCGCTCCGCCGACCACCCGCCACACACGGGTTCGCTAACCTCCCCCATACATCGCATCTCAAGTGATATATCAACAGATACATTTTTAAAAACAAAACAAAAAACAATCATCTTGTTCAGTGAGCTCCGCCGTAACCGGCTTCGAACTCGATTTGTGATTGTTTGGACTGACAGTGTGCGTGTTGTGCTTTTGCTATCGATAACATAACCTGTATGAATTCAAGGGCATAGAGGACCATAACTAATTCGTTTTTTGGAAGCTGTGTGGAACGATTCGAGCGGGTCTAGCCTCGGTGTGCCTACTTGTAAAATATAAGTGGGCGTATTCGAAAGTTTGAAAATCGATCGGGGTGACGTGCGTGCGTGGGATTGAGTTTATATAATCTTTGTTTACCTTGGGAATATGCACTGTGCTCACTAGGCTAGGTACAAACCTAATCCTTGAGGCCGTGCATGCACTCTGCGGCGTCCCGTCTGCGGTCTAGTTGAACCTAACGGGTAAGTTGTTTCTGAATTAAAACATTGTTATTTTTATTTTTCTAAACTTAAGTTTGCATCGTTACTTTGTTTACCTTTAACTGAAATACAGACGATGTTATGTAACACGAAGTTAAATAATTATTTTTTTTATTTTTGCAATTTCCTTTGATTTGAAGCTAAGATTATTCTTCTTACCAAAATGTTCATTTATTTATCATCTATATTATTGTTCACTTAGGCACAGGCTTGTGTTTAATTATTAGGTCGCTGTTATTATCAACATTTACAAAGACGGAGCTTTACACAAGTGCAGGCCCGCCTTAACCAGCTTGCTCCAAAAACCTGCCAAATCCCATTCGCAAATATTTAAATAAATAAACGGTGCTTAGTATAAAAGTGTTTTATTTGATAAGCTTCTTCCGTAAGGTCAATAGAACCATTAAGGTAATCCGATTTTGGCGACGCAACACCAACATCCTGGCTTTCTATGCCGCCCACATTGTCTTCGTCTTTGAAATTAATAGTGAAAATGTCCTTTCTATCCTTTCCTTTTTTGCGTGGGTAGGTATACAATACAATGAATATTAAATTATTACGAAATCTAACTAATCGCTCCCACTGAACTGTAAAACTTAAATTTCAAGATAACTTTCCAAAGTTTCCAAATTTGAAACCGAAATGGTCTTAGGTATACACCTTGCCAAATAATGCGAGATGTAAAATGCATAAAGTAAGCACACGAGAGACCAAGCATAATTCACATCACAAGGCGTCTGTGGACGTGGACCTTTGTCACTATAGAGATTCCTCACACTATGCTGAATAAATGAGTTCGGTGGCCTTTGATATGCTAACGCAAGTCGAAATCAAAGTGTGCTTAAGTTAGTTCTGCTTTGATTAGGTTTACAGAGAATATTTCATACACAAAAGGGATGATACTTTCAATCCATTCAATCCAATCCACTCCCTTTATTGGACCCTCTTATTGCTAAGAATAAAACTAATAATATTATGAAACTTTAAGATCAACAAGTTTGTAGAATAAAGAGGGATATTACAGGTTTGGAACCGTGTGTTCCATACCTACCACTGCGTGAAATTTGTAGACGTTCGAACGGTCAGATTTTACAAAAGCAAAACCGGTTTAAAAAGAACGTGAGAACTCAACATTTTTGATTTTGAATTCAGATCACTTTTCGCAGTTTTTGTTAGGCACACTAGATATTGAAAATAAAAACATGTGCTCCCTTGTTACATTTTTAAGAGGTTTTTTTACTAAAGGCAAGACGGACTATGTTTAAAGATTGCCTGATAAGAAATGCGAAAAGCTAGCAGCTGACTAGTAGACAAGGAAAGAGGCTTTTTCTTTCAGACAGTCAGTCCATATTTCATGAGCAGCAGTCGAGCTACAATGGCGTTGCGATGAGGTCGTTGGACGGACACAGACTGACAAGCTTTTTATTAATACATCTGTATGTTACATTTTGTATCAAGATTGACGTTATGATTAATAGCTCCTATTGAGGCTTGCTACTAGTATAAGAATTCTTATATACAAAAATAGCTTCTGTGATAGATAGTGGGACTACCTAATGTTTTAAAGGGAGAAAACTCATGTTTTCGGGAAACGTACCTCCGTATTTTAACGGTCGGGTGCCCTACCCGAGTGGTGGTCGCGGTCTCTGCCATACGGGACTCCCAATATACCGATACATGAGGTTATCCCGGACTTTAAGCTGTTTAATAATGCATTTGACCACCTTCATAATTTAATGGTCAGATATGTAACTTAATAACGCAAGGTAAATATCACGTTGTCCAAAATAATTACAAACCGTATTTCATGGAAATGCGCAAGTTTACGAACATACTCGTATTGTGATGTATAAAGCGGACCGTAAGCGCTTATTTTAAGATATAAACCAGAGTAGAAACCGAAATAACTCTCAAGAGCATCAATACTCGAGGGAATTAAAAGGAATTATGTAGTATACTTATTCAGCTACGATCTTGTATTTACTAAATAGGTAAGAAACATACAGAAAAGGAATGTATTGAATCAAAAATTATATTCAAATTATTGTGGTGAGATTGCCAAGAACTAACTGCAAATAGAACTGCCAGAGTACACAGTGTGTACATATTTGTAAACAAACTCTGCCGGCTGCTGACGTGATGAGATTTGTGTAAGTAGGTACTGCATTGAGTCATGGCTCCGTATCTAGAGGTAGTATGATGGCATCACCTATAATAACTCAGCGAGGCAAGTTACGGAAACAAAGTAATAATTAATATAGATAGTGAAATCGATGTACAACATTACTTTTTCATTAATTGAATTTTGCGTGGTGACCGAATTAATTTATACGGCGTTCACGCCACGTCAGCAGTAAATGTCCCCAGCTAATGCACGCTGAATGCAAAGACTACTAACGCCCTACATTACTGTTCCCGAGAGACAAAACCTCCCTACACTTCCTGGTACCTACCTATATATACGTCGAGTCGAGCGCCTAGGTATCACCGGAGTAGGCAGACGTCACAATATATTGTGGGACACACTGAGTACTCGCAACCTTAAGCAACCCGATAAATACGGAACAAGCGGTACAATTGTATTTGCTCTAATCTTGAAAATTACAAAAGGATTAAGTGATTTGTTAATAATAAGCATTCTCGGAAGATTATAGATGGAATGAATAGTTTTAGGGGGTCACCCTTGTGTACTGACAAAGCTTTAATGGGGTAGAGGGTCGAAACACGATTTCATCTCAATCGCACATCTAGACCTCTCAGTTCACTTTAAAAACATTTTATTTATTTGTGCGACGGTTTACCTATCTATAGAAAATGTATAACTATTGATATTTAGTTATATTAATTACGTGTAGATATAATGTATGTATGTAAACGTCTTATCTGAATGAGGTTTTGTAACAGGCTGGTTGGCGCCAGTGTCTTGAGGTCCATTTGACAATTTGATATTTGTGTCACGTTTTTGATTGGTTAAATACCTAAATGGAATGGAACCCACGATACTAATGCCATCTAGTAATATTTCGTTTGTCAAGAAACCCTCAATCTCGGAATCGTTTCATCACTCCGAAAAAATAAGATTGTCTGATAATGCACGATATAAAACTACTAAGTGTGAGACTCAGATGCAGTCTAGGTATGCCTGACAAGTTTTGAATCAATTCGATTAATTTCATTTAGAAGAACTTTTCAGATACCTATTCTAATTCTTTAATAACTATAATATATCATGTCTGATAATGAAGAAAAACAATTCAAATTAACTGTTACTGAGTTTGTGCAAATGTAAAATAATTATGTTGAGATTCCTTTGAGTTATAATTTTACCAACATTACCGGCAATTAATCACGTCTTTTATATAGCTGATATTACTTCGACGTTCCCAGTCACATTGCAAAGGCTATGGTCGCCAGTAGATCGGATAGAACTGTAGATACTGATCTTGCTTTTGTAGCAACACTATCACACCGATACATAACATTTGACAATACTCGTCAATTTTTCCGAAGAATAGGTAGGTAGGTACATCTCGATGCCCAAAATAGCCTATCACCGGTTTCCATGAAGACTTTTTTATTGAGTAAATTTACTTTTGAATATCACGTGTGTAAACGCATGTCGCTTAGGAATTATGTTCAGCAGTGGATATATATCTTACCGGACGACGATGATTATGGTGATGAATACAACATAAACAATAAACTATTTTTACTACATGTTTTTTTTTGTATTTACTTAACGTGTGTCGACTGTCTACCTATATTAAATAAAACAGGACGTATTAATATATTACGCATAAAAAAATATTAAATTAATGAATATATAAGTCAATATGTTTCACAGCCTTAATTCGATATTAAATACCATGTTAGTTACATACTCATATAAATTAGATACAAAAATAAGTGAACAGGGCGAATTTAGCGCCATAAGTTAAGGGATAAAACGATGACCGCCGCTTGCCAAATCTCATTATTTATGGTTCAAAGGGTCTCTCCTCCACTATCTCCTTCGGAGAGAATAACTTTTACCTTGCCAGGTATTTTTAGTTTTGCTCTATTTAAGGATCAAGAAAATAGTTCAAAGCAACTTTGAGATAGTAAGCATACTTTAACTACCCATTAAATTTCAACTGGCAATGTTTTACCTACCACATGCGAGATTCTTGGGCGTGTGACGTTGTACATATGAAACTAATTAGTTTCAATTGATGCAGGTAGAGCCGGGTTAATACGAGCACGGGACTCGAGGTTGAACTAATTGCTATTATTACCAGTTTAATTAACCCAGGAAAAAACAAATCCAACAGAAGCTTAAAAATTTTACTGGCGAGTCATGTAACTATTAGTGCCAGCTGATTTCACTATGTAATCTTTATTTTTTTTAACAGACAGATGAAATAATGGATGATTACAGAAACACACTTTTTAATTGCTATGAATTTGAGCAATTCGAATTAACACATCTTCAGTAACACAATTATTTGGACCGAGACAGACCGGAACCGTGGAGCGCAGTCAAGCAAACTGCGCTCAAGGTCGCACACGCTTAAATAATCCAGCTAAACAACGAGACTGATTCATAAGCATAAGCATGCATATATTAAACAACAGCCATAACTCATTTAGCAAACTCAAGTAACAAAAGACAGAGAACATCATCTTCTAAACAGCTAAAATAATGTGGGCAACAATAAATATGTGTGACACTAATCTTCGCCTGACGTAATCTATTATGTCAACGATATTTACTATATTTAGTACAGAAGCTACAAATGTAGAATTGATATTAATTTGTTTAGTCTGCATTCAAATGTTACGACTCCGTTACAATTCTAATCGTTTATCTTGGCACGTATTGAATCAGGTTAAGTAGAATTTATTTCTTATTTATTATACTTAATTACTCTTGTTATTGCAGTTTTCCCCCGTTATGTATTATAATCTTGATTGATTGCTACAGATGGTAGTTCCGATGTAGCGTGACAGTACCGGGAGTCTAGTGGCGTGACAGTACTCGCAACCGACTTCTCCTCTGTCATTCTCCTTAGCGAAATGTGGAGCGAGCATTACTTGCTCCGATACAACTACTGATTTAAATTGACATTAATTCCCGTTAGTAAAGGTAAGTCTCGTTAGTTTAAGAACATTTGATTATTGTTCTATACCTCATCACGAGTAAACTAGAATAGATCAAGTTGAAATACATAAGAGTCGCGTGACTGCGGTCAACCGCGGTGAGATTTCTCCAAGACCTTATAAAAACAAGACAGTTTGAAATCTCGTTTAGTCTATTACTTGAGCTCCAAAAAAGTTCTATCCACTCATTGTTGCTTTAGAAAGAAAATTACTGTGGGACATGCGATTTGGATTTCAAATCACTAAACTAGATACCTATTTGCTGCGTAACGCTCATAATACGCAATGGTCAAGAGAACAGTGAAGTGCGACATTTTCCAAATAAAGTGTAGAGATTGAAGATGGTTTTAGAAAGTGAAAGTGTCGTTGACGTGCATCGGATTCAGTGCAAGTGCGGGATCGCGCCGCGAGCTGTGCGATAAACAACCGCACTCAAAGAACCTCCTGCAATATGATTCCTAACACTTTGTTTCTTAGCAATTGATCTATATCCGTGTAATAAAACACCATAGCATAAGTTACAAGCATTTAGATCTGCAATGTTAAATGAAGATAAATGAATGAGTTGCCATTAATGTTGTTTATTGACATGGCATAAGATTAGGTAGACATGGCATAAATAAAAAAATTCATGTTAAAACGAAGAAAATGCAGTGAAATATTATGTTTGAATGTCACAATTACCAGTTATCTTTTTTATCTAATCACCAACTTGAGATACTTTACATCATATGTGATAAATGAAGTGCGCAAAAATGCAACATTCGTGTTAAATATTTAGCATAGGAATAACATATTGAACAATTGAATTCATCTTCATGTGAGTCATACATAGCATATTGAAGGATTAAGACAAAACAACGTGCATGGTAATCCTTATATGGAATCTAGAACTCACACTTGCTATCTAGAGCGCGTTCACTGAAAACTTGATAGTTCGCTGGTTCGAGATGAAAAAGTAAACTTGTCATGGATAAATGGCTGAATCGGATCGCGGCGACGTTCAGAGTACGATGCGTATTAGGTATCGATCTGGTAAACGCCTCAGCTGCGCCGCCCCACATTTCACGCTCGTCGCCAATCGCAACGAGTACGCTCACTTAGTCGCTATGCTACGTGGTCGATCTTATTTACGGATCATAACATACAATACAAATAGAACAAGAGATTTGCAACGAGGAGCGCAGAAATGTTGTGTTCACTGGTAAATCTTATCAACTCAATGAAGTTTGCAGGGCAAATAACAATAATTCGCCATAATATCAAGATTGACAAGGCGGCTCGATGATATTTATGCAAATTCGTGTGGCGGAAATAGATATATTCATGTTTGTTCGGATATTCAACGTTACATTGTGGCCCAAGGGCTATATAATCGATACGGTATATGATACCGTCAATGATAAGTAAGCCGGTTGTTCGGTAGTGCTCGGGTCTCCGCTTGCATAATTGCCAGATGTGCTGTGACTCATGCCATAGTAGGTGTCGCATTAACATAAGAAACACGCATAAATCATTCATTAGCTCTTAATAGGAAATCATGTCAACAGTTCTATATGTATATGATGGTAATCTCCCAGAGTTTACTGTAAGTAGGTACGCATTTCGTTTTCACTCATCCAATGCGCAACGTAAAGCAGACAGGTATTTATCTATTAATCACGTCAGTAATTCCGATGCCTTTGGCATGGGAAAAAGGAGCTACATTACCTATAAACTCATATTACTTACACGTAATAGTTGCTTATATGCTATGTAGACCGTGAGAACTGCTGGAAGGAAATTGCTTTACGCCATTAATATCGTTCGAGGTAACAATAAGTATCGAGGCGGTAACATTATCCACTATTACGAGTACGCACGTAGTTTTTACTTGCATTCACTGCGAGTCGATCTTACGAATCAATTAGCAGTAAAAGTTTCACGTGTTATAACGATTGTTATTTGGGCCGTTGAACTAACGGGAGTGCGTTCGCTACGTGTCGTGCTGAGGATTATCGTGACCGGCCTGCGATACTCTAATAGCTGTACCCAATGCGCTTCAACAAGCTATCCTATATTACGAGGGATACTTATGTGATTAAATAATGCAGTTTTATATGCTTTTCCATACGTTGCATGTCCGTAAATGGTGCTTCTGGCATTTCGTGATATGTTCAGAGTGTTGAATAGTTAACACGATTACAACACAACAATCCTGCTTTAGCTTTCACGACTATGTCAGTAAATAAATAGATCTATACTTGATAGATACTAGCAGTAAGATTGTTTACAACTGGAGAAGAATTTAATTTTAATATAGAAAGTTAATTACGTTTTTGCTGAAATGACAGGGCATGAGCATCGATAAGAAACATGGCAAATAAGATACGTGAGACCACGGCTCGGCGGGCGCAGGGCGGACGACGCGTATTCGAGAAATAACTGAGGCTTGTGGCGTTGCCCAGGCATTGTTTGGATGATTTTAATTAAAATCGATCGACGACATGCTATATCTCCAGTCTCCACGGATTATACTTACCTACTCTAACTCTATGCCAAGATCGGTTTCAAGGTAGAGCTGTAATTAGGTAGGACCATCACTTAGGAGGCATAAAGATTGAAATCTAATAATTTTATTTTGATAAAGCTACATTTGTGTTTCGATGTTGGAATTCGAAATGTCTATTGGAAATCTGTAGGCTACAAGCTACAAAACTACAAAGGACATATATATCTCCTGAAAGGTTTTATGTTTATGTCAGTGTCAAAACATGAATGACATCATGCATACTATTTCCAGACGCGTATTCGATGAGCAATACAGTAAAATGTGTAAAGTTGTCTCAAAATCTGTAAATTTTTATTCAGTCAACAAGACGTAGAAGGCGCGGCAAGGTCGATGTCTGCCCAATGATATCACGTTGTCGCGGCAGTCGTAACCCAATCAACCGCGTATTGTGAATGTGAGGACTGACGTGTGATTTACCGGTGGTGATATAAAATAATTACACATTTAAATAATTTCGGCTCAATGTAGGAGCCTAATGAAGCTAAATTAGAGGAGAAATGTTATTGTCCATGCAAGACTTCAGCTTCGGGTTCACAAACTTATTTGATCGTACATGAGTTGCGATAAACAGAATATACGTAGTCGACGAAAAATATTGTAATTTTTGAATGATTGAATGGAACTTTACGGTTGTTTGTATCACTGTCTGTAATTATAATAACTATTTATTTAGGCACATTAATTAGGTCCAAATAAATACATTAATGCTCATATAAGAGTAGATAAGTAGGTAATCATAGTGCCCGCGATCTCTACATAACCGCAGTGAAAAGGTATCGAAAAGCGAATCTAATAAATATTGATGAGAAATATTACTGCAGGTAGGTAAATCGTTCTGGTTTTACGACGACACGATAAAATCGATCGATTAGATAGATAAAACAAGGGATTTTGTTTTATTACTAGGGATTTGACATGTATAGGTTCCGTAAAATTTATAGGTGTACAGTGAATACGTTTGATTCCGTCACGTCAATCTGCGTTGTTATTTTTTCATCAAAATACTCGTATTACGGTATTAATTGCATGTTTCGCCGCTGTCGTTAGCACGTAATGGATGTAAAGGTTACCGATATCCCCGCCCTGCATTGTGTCCAAAATTAATGGTTTTTGTTATTACATTGGTTAGGAGTAAAGCGTTTATTGAAAGCGTTCGACGGGCGCGGGCCATTCACGCAGTGATTGACAAATTGCCGATGAGCCCCGCGATGATTAACCCCGGCCGCGCCGCCGTCGGCCGGACCGGTGCGATTCTGAGACGCCTTTTTACATTTCTCATGTGTAACCGGCCGAATAGCACTTAGAAAGGTCACGGAGCTACATTCTGCGCGCGTAGCGGGCCATTACAGCGTCTAAACATAAATATAGTAGATAACATAGGACTCGAGCGGTTACCTTGGTTTAAACAACGAGGCTTGACCTCTAACATCTGCGTGCAGTAAAAGTATCAATGATACGAGTACATGCTGTAAGCATGCTGTATAAGTATTGTTATAATTAAGACAACCAGTTTACATATGAAGGTTTTGGTTATTCTAACAGACTATGCTCGATTGACTTGGGCCAAAGATCAACATAGGGTTTTTTTAGGGTTCCGTAGCCAAGTAGGAACCCTTATAGTTTCGCCATGTCTGTTCGTCTGTCTGTCTGTCCGCGGGTAAGCTCAGAGACCGTTAGTACTAGAAAGCTGTAATTTGGCATGAATATACATATTAGTCACACCGACAAAGTGGTACAATAAAAAAAATTAGTAATTTTTTTTGGCGAATCCCATAGACTTGAAGTGGGGGTAATTTTTTTCTTGATTAACCCTATAGTGTGGGGTATCGTTGGATATGTATTTTAAACCTTATTTTAAACCATAGGGGGTTGCTAATGCAATTTTTCTTTTCAGTGATATGTTTGCGAAATCTTAAACTTTAAAGTGAAAAATTTCATTAAAATCGAGGGCCCCCCCCCCCCCTCTAAAATCTAAACTGTAGGGTGAAAAAAAAATGATAGTAAATATATCAAATATACAAGGAAAGTTATAGCGGCTAAGATTGCTTGAGAATTATTAGTAATTTAAGAGTAAATAGCAGCCTAAGGTATAAACTACTTAAACTTGGAAGATTCCGTACACAATACGAAATCCTTAGAAAAATATTATTTGATTTTTCGTAATGGCTATGGAACCCTATCTTGAATGTGTCCACCACACTCTTGGCCGGTTTTTTTTACTGAATACGCTGCTGTTTTTTTTAATTCAAGCTACATACACATAGCGAACATTTAGGGGCTGTTCACCATCCATTGATTAGTGTAACTGACGGTTAAATGTGATGCCGTCTCTATTTGTTCTGTTCAAATAGACCAAGACATCATCACATTTAACCGTCAGTTAACACTAATTAATGGATGGTGAAAAAGCCCTTTAACCTTGAGAAAACTCTGACATTTCGGATAAACTATAACTTTTTACTGGAGAGCTTTAATTATCATGTAGTCATACATAGCCGATTGTAATAGTGCAATGGATTAATTAAAGCACATGGCCGCAAGGAGTCGCCCGTACCCGCTGCCCGTGGTCGTGCACCGGCGCCTGCGCAACAAAGGGGAGCGTGGGAAATGCACGGCCCCATTACTAATTCTACTTTTATTATTTCTTTAGCACATTGCACATGAATTAAAGTAATAAAACATTGCATTTAATCTATTGCTTCACATATGAAGAATAAGAATATTTTGTGCCAACGTTCTCACTAATGAAACATCATGGAGAGAAGTTTAACACAGGAGGCTAGCAAAAAAATTAACGGCTTAAATTAAAGGGATATTTATTTCTACTTATAGCTCAGGATATGAGTATAAATTGAAATTATATTCTGGATGAAAATAATTAAAACGGTCATAGCCAATGTCAAAGCTAGCTCCATGGCTAAGTGATGTCTATTAAACAAGTACTTAGTAAACGTCAGGAAAACAAAGCGAATACTTACTTTAAAATCGAGCGTCTATTCTAATGTTTCTTAAATTACTCGAATGAGCCAGATAAATGATGCAGATCACAAATTTAAGAGCACATTTAAAGAATAATCTGTTCTCCTTGCCTGCATCTTCGGCCTTTGTTGCGACACTTTATAGTCTTATTTTATTTAGGAACACGCTCAGTACAGATCTAAAAATTATTCAAAAGAATTGATTTGCTGTGTGCTAATAATTTTAATAGCACTCGCTATAAAAATTGTGATCGCCCGTGCGGAAAAACTGTCATGAGAAAATAAAACCTGCCGTTGCCTCTCTCACTATGAACATTGGAAAAAGCAATATTTTACCTGAGTAACAAAAAAACATTTCCATCTGAGCGTTTAAGCAATTTTATTTACAGTTCGAGATCGACGTTTCTAGCGTGAGCTTAGCCAATGTTGTTGATAAGCAACTTTCACGCTATAATTAGTGTTGGGGACACGTTTATTAACACTGTAAAGTTGGACAGTTTAATCATGTTCAGTGTCTATTTTAATTAAAGTACCTAATTATGATTAGTCGTGGCTAGTTATTAACATTGTTAACAGTGGACATTCATATGAACAATGATTACTTCATAATTTATTGAATAGGCCATAGCTGGCCTCTATTGAAGAAAATAAAATTTTAATATTAACGCCAGTTCTTACATGCGTAATCCAATAGAGCTGAATCGGCGCACACTTTCACAAGGAGCCGGGAACTCACAAGTACATCCATTCCCGCGAGACGTCGGCTAAGTTGATGCGAGATATGAAATAGAATGAAATTGCGAGCACATAAGGGCAGGCGATCGCGGGCTGAATAATGAAGGATCCCGTTGTGCACGTGAAGCGGAGGTCACGTCCAAGCGGCCGCCTGCGCACCAGTTCGACGCCCCAACCCACTGCAACTCGCTGCACAACACAACCTCACCTAATCCTACGCAAGTAAAGTCCACATTGGGAAAACATATCTGTCATGTGCAATTTTACATTATAAAACAAGCGCCACACACTTGTTTCGAATGAAAGTTGCCGGTTCACCACAATATTCAAAAGTAATTAAATCGCTAATTAAACTGGTGCATCATTCATGAATATTGAAGGGGAAAGTATTTTGTAATGCAATGACAACTAAGGTTAATCCAGTGTCAGCGATGTGTTTCATATAATGTATGTGAACGGGACTTGTGTTTCTATTTTAAATTCGGTGCACGATTTAATAATGTTTAGTCTGCCTTTCTTTTAAAACAAGTGTGTAAGTGTGAAGTCAAACTGCTTTGCACGGGTTTAGCTACAGTATGATATTATTTGGGAATGTAGATCTTCGGGTCATTTGTTGGTTTGCATTGACATCTCTGTTGTGGCCGTTTTGCCACGTCGGCACTTCATCTTCGTCTGCGGTCGTTAGAGGTACAAAGAGAACAAAAACTGGTCAGTAATTATCTTGGTGCAACGATGGGTTCGATTGTTTATTGCCTTCTCCGCCGGATGTTTCTATTCCGTTCACTTTGTATTTCTTGTTTCCTTTTAAGATGCTGATGGTTATCATTAAGCTTCGTAATCGGAGCTATTTTGAGAAATCATTGCCGCGTATTTTTAACAGGAATACTGTTCCTATACAATCCAAATAAAAACGCTGCCTAAAGACATCTCACGGCATTGTCGATTCTCTTAATTTTTACCGGTTCTACTACCGGTTTATTTTTCTTTCATAATTTTCGTACGTACTATAAGTCTCATTAAGATAACGTCTAATGGGTTTGTATTTAAATATTTTAGTTTTGTCCAGGACATTTATACATAAATAGTTATATTATCATTTTATTTTTATAGTTCATCATCAATGCATGTTTTTTTTTTTGCGGACAGTGGCAAACCGTTTGGAAAGCGTCTTTCACCTCGACGAAAGATTTACAGCTTCACGAGGTGTCTAGAGGTTCTGCGGCGTCTTGTTACACTTTCTAGTGATAGGTCTCCTGACTCAACGCCATTCGTAACCTCACACTGATGTCTGTTCAAGACTTGCAAGTGCCAATAAAGCGAAAAGAATTATTTTTGCACCTAAAGGGTTTATCAGTCGTCGGGTTCACCGTTTCGACTTCGAAAGAATAGTTCATATGAAATAACTTCTCAAATGCATATTTCTGCAGTCATAAGTATATTTAAATGGTTATCCGTCAATTATTTTGTCGTAATTGCCGTTGCAGTAGGTACTAGGTCTTGCAAAATTGGTGGGTCGGACAAAACGTTTATTACTTACGTAGATTTTCAAATATTTTGTATCAGTTTGAAATACTGGAGAAGATACATTACCTACAAAGCAATCCAATACAGTGTTTTTTTATTGAACACCACAGCAAAACAAAGCGACCTCTTCCAGATAACCTTTACGAATACTACAGAAAGAAGACGGGAGAAGATTAAAAACCTGGTGACAATTGAAGTACTTCAAGATAGGTTACCTACATTTTTAGTATAGGATATTAGAAATTTAATGAAATAATAAATAAACTCGAATAACTACTAACGTCTTTCTATTTCTCTTTCTTTCTTTTATGCTTTGCAGGAAATTTATTGACAAGTAATTACTCAACGTAGCTGGTTCACAGATTCGGCTTTTTTCCCGTAGGGTGTCGATGATAAGATTAATAAGCGGTTCAATTGCAGTGTCCCTGCGCGGTCACGACTGCGCTGGCGCACTTTCTCCTGCACGACTGCCCTATTTAACACCTTCGAAACTAAGACAAATCAAACTTTCATCACAATTAGAAACGAATGATAGCTGCATTCACCCGTACTTATGAATAATCGTTGTTATAATAACCCATGTATATTTGAAGCGCGGTATATGTTCATATTATAGAACATCCTATCTATCGGTTAAAATATTGCTCACTTATTTATTTTATTAACCACATAAAAATAAGCGCCCAAGTGCGAGTCAGCTGACAAGGGTTTCGGTGGTATTCTACACTAAAGGAAGATTTAGCATATTATGTACTTAAGAATCACTATATTTGGAGATAAGGGTTGGAATGGGCAATTTTCATTAATTTCGTTAAATAACTTCCTATTAATATTTTCAATATTCAACATTATTTCGTGTTTGGATCTAAAAAATACATCGTGCATAATAAATTTCAACTTATAGGTACCTACAGTTCAGTAAATTCGTAAAAATTGGCTGTGACTAGGAACAAAAATACAGGCACAATAGTGATCCTATAAGGTCTCCGTCTTTCCTTACAAGGTACCGAACCCTAAAAATGAATAAAGGAAATAATAAGTTGGATGTCAACATATAAAAATATTCCCAGGAAACGGACACATGTGTAAATTTATCGAGTTGGATGCAGCGCGTTCTAAACGCGACGAACGGAGAAGCGCGGTGTTTGTTATTGGATTCGGTTGACGCTCCGAGGACAGTTTTATCTTCAAAGATAACCAGATCTATCGAGGCCGTTGACCTGAGAGGTGACAATGAGCAATAGTTATCTTCCAGAGGCGGCACGACCAAATAGCGAACGTATCGATGCAGTTATCAAGTCTGTTCGTACCTATTTCGCGTGGAGTTACGCATCATAATGCATTTGACGTGCAGTGGTGCAGCGCGGTGCGGTACTGAGAGTGGGGACCGAGACGCATCCTCCGCCTGCCCCATATGTGTAATTATGTGTTATTTAATTCTTCATAACTCATGGTATTACTTGGTTATTTCACAAGGTTTTTGCGCCCTACCCGCATTAAAACACTTGCGCTTTCACCCGACACAATTAATTACTTGTGTTGTACAACATGTGGTGCATTATTTCACGCTCGGAGTGACCGATATTTTTCCGGTGCAGCTTGTAGCGTCGGCGTTCCCGCGGCCGTTACTAAGTCGAAACACACGATTTTGACATTTTTAGCTTGCTCCGCATTTTGCGTCACTGCTTTGAAATGCCGCGCTCGTGGCGCGTGGCGCAACGTTGCTTGCATTGTAACTCTAACCTAATCCTTTTATAGAAAGCTGTTAGCTTCTATCATTCTGAACCTTCAAACAGGTGTTTTATGATCTAGGTCGAGTTCTGATTTGTTTTATTTCCTAGTGTTGACGCTGTTGATTTGAGAGGAAACTTTTTATAGTAGAAAGATAAAATTAGATGTGGAAAGATAAAATTGTAAACTGCACGTGGTCACTTATTAGAAATATTTTAGTTCAAGTGACACTTTGGCTTGGTGCCATTGTTTCTTATTCCATACAGATGTGCCTGCTTTTAATGGAGTCAAGCAGTCCATAAAAATAAGCTGACAGTACATAACGCAGCAATAAAGATTCGAGGCGGAAATGTCCCTCCACCATTCGCGGTGAACGATCGGAGGCATAGTTTTTCATTGCACATCGCATGTAACATCGCTAGCACAATAATCGTAAAAGCCGGTCCCCTTGTCGACGAGTGCGCGAACTGTCCGCGCGGTGATAAAGGAAAATGCATTACTTCCCCTCCGAGGGCGAGTGAGAAGTTTTCCTTAAAGCAGCCCTTCAAAATGGCGGAGCAGGTCATTAATGCTCGGCCCAGGCGCTACCTAAATTTAAAAGCCACTTCCAACTTTGTTACTGCTGAGGAACGGCGACGTGGAGACGAGGATGAGGAATTCGCCATCGGCTTGGTAAGCCTAATTAGTGCTAATTATGCTGAATGGATATGTCAAAATACCTATACTCCTCTACAATGGAGACTTACTAGGCAAGCGTGCACCAGCTCAGACCAAATCGTCTCTTATTCAGGCATGATCATGATGAGTCTACGAGTATAAATTACTTATGCAAAAAATACTTCTCGTTACGTGACAGAAGGTATTAGATAAATAGGAATATGTATTTATAATATATTAGCTACTACTAAAGAAACTACTACTACACTATTAAGGAAATAAAGAAAGAAAGTTACAACAAATCTTCCCTTCAAGCATCTTCTGTCTCAGTCACTTTTTATACGTCGGGATTTTTTACATTTTTTTTATGTAAACGCATCAAAAACAGAATTTGGCAAAAAGTTGCAACGGTTCTGAAGTGGTAATTTGCTTATATTATACTTGCATTTGGTTTGGCAATTTATATAGGTGAGTTTAGCTGGTGTTACAATATCGTATGCATGCAAACAAATTGTTTTTAGGTTTTCAACGTTTATCGATAGAATTTGTCTCTTAAAAAAGGAGTACCTACCTAAAAACATATCGAACCAATTCTAGCGAAGGTACCTATAAAATTTTCAACATAAAAAAAATTAAGTATCCGGGAACCAATTTTTGAAAACAATCCCTCGATAACACCATTCGAAAGTGATGACAAAGTTTGATGAATTTGAAATACGAGTAAAATAGCAGATATCGCAGATCTAACTAATCTGATCAACTATGTACAACTTAACTATACTTAGTTGAAAAATTTATTTGGGATGAAGTTTTGTAGCAATACCTGCACAGATTTTTAACACTTTCGAATGGTGCTTTCGAGCGATGAGGTTTAAAAGCGGTTCTCTGCACTATGAAATAGAAATACCTATGTATATATTTGGACAGAAATACAAGAAGCGGTCCATCGTATCAGATAAGTAAAGTAACTAGCCTAAGCCATTGTTTTCAATGGATCGTCGCCAAGCCTAAACAAACGTCGCCGCCCATTCGGAGATTTATCACTTATGCTAAACGTAACTCGGACTTCGTTGAATGTTATAAGGCTTAAGCAAGGCTTACCTTAACGGAGAAAGCAAAACATACATAAATCGTCTGTGATCTGTCCCCGCTGTTTCGGGAACTTGGCGGCCATATATCGCGGAGGGCGTGCCGCCCGTCTGCGCGACGTGGGTCCGATGTCACAGTTGTTGATATCTTTTATATTTTATTCCATTTCTTACCTTAAATAAGAATTCTTCAGAGTTGCTTCATGACATACATACTGTAGGTACATATTTATTACCATTGGATTTTTTCCAAATAAAAGACTAATCACGAAAAAACTCATCTACTTACAAATTGGTAATTAAAATTTCCCAAAAGAGCCAATTAGCTTTTATTGTAACCGACATTCTAACAATCAACAGGGAAAATGTTTTCTATAAATTTAGAACGCCCTTTTTCCTCAATGTCTTCTTGTTTGGAAGGTAAACATCCAGTATATGGACAAGTGTGGGAGCCAGCCTCATGAATTTAATTGTTTGCGTTACCAAAATGTCCCACGAAAGTATTTAATTGGTATTTGTTTTTTTTATTCCGTGATCATTGCTGTGTGCTATTCATGCCAATAAACACGTAGTTACAATACCAAATAACATGTTTGTCTAGTTAAAGCCGCGGGTTCACGGTGAATGCAGGCCGCTGCCAACCGAAGCAACTGGAGGTCTATGGGAGAGGCCTACTATGTCCCACAGTGGACGTTCTACGGCTGAGATGATGTTGATGATGTTTGTCCCCAGTGACACAACGTCTTTGACTTTTTACTTCTGTGCCAGCCATTAGGAGGTACGAATTATTTATTTTGACACGACATGCGTGTCACTGGCATAGGAGTAAGAACTAAAAAGTCACAGACATTGTGTCACTGGCACCGGTATGTATTACGTCTGTGACACGTAAACGTGTCACTGGCATACAAGTGACTGTCATGGGATATGCCTTGGCATAGCGTAAGAGCTTAGTGCCTCGTTGCCGGGGCCAGTGCCGAGGCACAATTGCTTAGTGGATAGTGGTAACTATTTAAACAGAATTTGTACAAAATTCTACCGCCTTCAAAACTAGTCTTCTAGTATGTTCCCAACGTTGCTTCATGTAGTGAACTAAGTGAGTGAGCCAAACACTATATAAACTTGTCAATCGGCGAATGCAGCGACGGTATTATTTACGCTTGCAACTACAGTTTTGTCCAGACTCCGAATTTCTCACCTCAGAAACGATGCGAATTTCCCTGTATTAGAGGAAGGGGAGAGGGGGGCTCCAAGCTAGGGATGTGGGACGTGACGAGTTTTTATGATGAAGACAATCAGCGCGGCCCGTCCACGCGCCCAACGGCTGCTGCCGAATACATGTAAGCTGCTTAGAGGTCGGGCAAGGTTAGCCTAGTCCAATAAGCATGACTGGAATTCATTGGATGCTATAAATGTAGGTACAGGATCGGAAATAGTCGCTAAGATTACTAACACTGATCAAACTTGCAATCTTTCAGCAATAGCAGCTTTCTTGCAATATTTTTGCTAAAGTAAGTACCTACCTAGGTACATATCGACAATAATAGGTACATATCTGGCTTAGAACAGGCAAAAGGTAGGTATGTAAAACAAATAAACAATACAATAATGTCTATGAACCTCGTTACGCTATGTTTTATGATAAGTATAGAGCTCGTAATGTAGTGTTAAATCTGTATCACGTAATCATGTTAGACATTGGATCATCGCTTATGATTCCCTACTAAAACTAGTGGCTTCCTTCATAATTCATAAGCTAATAACAAGAAACTGCGGTAATATGATCAGTAAGTCCGTTGCTCAACCGTGATCGCCTGAATAAAGATAGCTGAAATATTGGGTTAATGCGCGTGCGATCATAAAACTGTCACGGCCGGGAACAGTTTCCTGTTTTTTGTTAAATAAAGCAAGAAGTTTAATCAATAGCGTTTACGCGCGATCATTTTTTGTGTCCTTTGGTCTATTGAACTTTGTTATTCACGTGTGACTACATTGGTTTGGGTAGAATGTTAGCAACCTATAACTTCACGTGCAGGAAAAAACAATTATCACAAATCAAACACATAATAAATAATAAAGATAGTGTAGAGGGTTAAATAACTTTTTGTTAAACATCACTGATTCTCCGAGTAAGTTTATTTAGTATTTTTTATAGAAGGCGTGCTAAAAATCAAGGTTTAATCAAGGTTTTCATTCATACATTTTTCAACTTATATGTGTCTTACCTGGTGTCTTTCACTTGCTATGTACCTATATAAATAAATCCAAGTATGTACTCTTCGATGGCTATTTGTTAAAAAATATTTTTTTAATAGAAGCATTTAATTTTGCTGACTGTACTTGTATTGTTATCTAATCAATCCGACACCATTAAAGGTGGAACAAAATTAATTAAAAAAATATGGATTTGGTTATTGAACAAATATGTATGAGATTTAAGCTTGGAAATATACAAAATATTACATAAAAAAAATTAAACGAACAAATAACATACGAAGTGAAGTTAAATAAAAGCTTGTAAAAACGAAAGTGTATTGTTTATTAATAGGATTCTAACGGATCTATGCCAAGTAGGTAATGGCAGATAACAAAATATTTTCTTAATTGGATGCCGGTTGAAGTCAATAAATCCCGTTAGATTAAAAGCGGCCATGTGCTGCAAGCGCATGCATTCAGTAGCCCCATTTTATATTCCACTGGCCTCATGCCACCAACTAATGGAACTATAACGAATTAAGACAGCTTGAGAATTAGTGCTCGTTTATCAAGTTCTTCTGTCATAGTAAAAATCTACTGAAAATGACCAAATTCAATGTTCATTACTTTACGCTGCCCCGCTTCTGCAGCGCATCTGGGATGTTCGCCGATGCACACATTGATGACTTTTTTGCGAGTTTGCGCAATCGGGCGGCGTCTTTGGTACGCCGGGTGCGGGCTAGTCCCAACAGCATCCTGCGCATAATAGTGGGCAAGGTCGACTGCCCCTACATGGCTCACTGCAGTGGTCTGCACCGACCGACCTGCTTACCGTCATCATGTGGTGAACCTCAATGTATTATTTTTATTGTGTACTAGCTTTTGCCCGCGGCTCCGCCCGCGTTGAATTCGGTTATCGCTCGCTATATTGGTTTGTAGTACATGCTATGTATCAGAGATGGCGCTGTATGTGAAAAAATATTTTCCCGCTTTTCTTTTTAAATTTTTCCTGAATTTTCTTTCCTATAAACCTCACGGAGCCCGAGACCTTTCCAACGAATGCAAAACCTTTGAAATCTTTTCTTGAGTTCTGGAGTTATAGCGTCAGGAAGGAAAACCCGACTTATTTTTATATAGTAGAGAAGAAGAAGATGTGTGTTGGGTTACTGACTAAAATTGTTTGAAATCTTTTGTATTACTCACCAAATATGTCAATGTTACACGAATAAACAAGATTTTATTATTTATTACCTATTATTATTTAAGGACTTCTAAGTGGATTCAGCGGAACAAGTAAAACAGGATTCTTATATAAACTACTAATGTCTATTTTGATTCTTCTTCATATTTCCTTATTGCAAATAGGTACGCACTCATACCTTGAAAAAAAAAATACTGTATTTTGGCGTATCTGAGAAGCAAGATAAGTAATTGATGTGTTAAGAATACAACGAAAGAAATAACTCACGATAAATACACTATACATCAGTGTTTAACCATACGATACAAAGTTTGTGTATGAGATTAATTTAAAATGACACCCGACAATGCTCGCTAAGCCCGAGCTAGTTGCGTCCGTTTACCCGGGGCGAGCTTAACGCGGCGTATTCTGCGTTCTCAAAGGAAATTTTCCGCTTATCATCCTTGACACAGTTGTAAACTCCAGGCGCCGGGTTCGCACCGCACACAGCCTATTAAACATAAATACGGGACCGCGTAAACACAAAAACGATATACAAGTTAAAATAATTTGTTTAAATTGAGTGAGCAAATAAAACAAACTCCCACACAATCATGAGAGTAGTATTATCTTCTGTGATAGTGTTATCGCCTAGACGAATTAGGTCATCTTAAGTAATATAAGAGTGGACATGAAACTTCCACGTCATGACTCATTCATAATAATTTGGCTAGTCGGTGACTGATGACAGATATTGATGAGGTCCGGCGCTCCTGCAGCCTCCCTCCCAATATTTGTAAGGCTCATACGCACCGCGGCCGAAGCTAATGGGCTGGGAGTTTTATTTATGTGACAGCCTCATAAAGACGAGTCGAAGATAATATGATCAAAATTAATGGCCGTTTTTGGCAACTCTCTTTCTTCCTAACTGAATCGTAGAACAATATTGTGATTATAATAGGAGTATTTCAATTTCGTGCTTACGCAGCGTTTAAACATAGTGTACTGTGTTACCGAGTCACGAAAATTTATATAACAATGTTTAACTTTCAAGTTATCTCGTTTCCCCGAAGGTCTCTCGTTGTCAGCAAAAATTTCGTCCCTCGGTGCCGGGAACACGAAATAATCTGGAAGAGGTCGGTAACAATGAGACAATTAACGTCATCTGAAGCGGCATAACTCTTGAACACGGACGATACAATGGATCTACGCAGGATATTGTTGAGAGGAGAACGCCAGCGGGTCATAAAATGGGGAAAATGCAAGAGAACATTGTAGGTGTCGAAGCGTGCTTAGTCCCCGGAACTGCCGAGTGTGCTGCCGGCTGCCGGTTCGATATGAGTTAAGTTAGGCTGCGTCCGGCCGGTATGTAGCTCTCTGTGTACCATTGACCAATTGTATTATTATGCGGATACAGACAATGATTACTTAGCATCAAACTAAGAATAACAAACTAATACAGTCCCCAATTTATACCATATTTATGGTTACCGTGACTTTTACTACTTTATTACAATTAACTTAAAAAAAAATTCGCCAAGTCCAAAGACTACGCCTATTATTACAAAGTTGGGATTTAATTAATAAAGAATGTATTTTGTTACAGGTTGTTCCTCGAAAAACAACGAGGTCAGTATTTATAGTAAAGCAAGTAAGACTATAAAATACAGTGATTCTTGCTGAGAAGCCGAGGAACGTTTACATCTTTGAGTGCTCAATGATAAAGGCTCGCAGCGCGGGTCAACGCGGCGCGGGCGCGGCGGCACCATTGTCGCTGGCAGCTGCTAAAGCGCTATCGCACTTTCAACGTGACTGGCCTCGTATATTTTTTTCCACAAGTTCAGTTCTGTTGTTTATTTACAACTCGTTGGCAATTTAGCCCCGTTTCGCTTTTTCAGTGTGGCAAGTGCACACTGGACAGAACTAGGTTAGGATGAGATAATGGCTGACGTCGCGTTTGTTCCCGTCCATTGTTGTTTGCATCCTCCGGCCGCTTGTTGTTTCTAGCCAGGTTATCATATTGAATAAGCCTTAGTGCTAACATAGATAGAGCGTTTAGCCTTTTATCTCAGCGAGCGCTCAAAAATTGCTTACAATGAAACGTCGGATAATTAACAATGTGGGCCATATTTGTGTTTTTTGCGCTGTGCACAGAACCTGCTTGCATCTATTAAGTATGCTGTCTGTGTGAAGACTTTTATTTATAGACTTTTTTTATCGACATTGTTACTACTCCTTTAGAGTTAGGTACATTGCTGCTTGATATCTTCCATTTAATTTTGTGTACAAAGAAGCGTCACTTATTTTTAGCGTAACTTAAGCGAGTCGACCACCTCTGGAGCTAAACGAAAGTTTGTTTGTTGTCCGGGTGGTGTCCCAGCGCCGCGGCTGATTTAGGGGGAAACTTCGCTTGTTTTGCATTTTACGGGAGTACGGGGAGTCACCCTCGAGATTTGAATATTTCAGGAGGAGCGGAACTTCACTAAGCTTAGGCCCTTTATATGACTTCCAGGCAATCGCTTCACATATTGCTTGCGATAATAAGACATTATGAATACAACAATTCATTTCAAAAGAAACACATTTCACAAACTCGTCATGTGGATAATTTTATTACCTACTACTTAAATATATTAACTTAATGAAAATGTTCTCAGACTAACCTAACATAATGTGAACAAAGCAATTTTAGAGCGGTTTTTAGATGTTTTTAAATATTACGAATAAGCAGAAACCTTGAACGAAAGACCTTCGCTCAGAATAAATCTTGAAGTTACACGTTTTCCAGAGATAAGGTAACAAGCTAAAGCGGTTGTTCGTCCCCGAAAGCCTCCACGTAGCAAATTTCATCGAAATCGTTAAAACAAGAGAAAAAAAACCGTTTCCGAAGTCATTGAAATACATAAAAATAAAATAATTATATTTAAAGATATTAGA
This sequence comes from Choristoneura rosaceana, assembly GCA_037349165.1. Taxonomy (NCBI): domain Eukaryota; kingdom Metazoa; phylum Arthropoda; class Insecta; order Lepidoptera; family Tortricidae; genus Choristoneura; species Choristoneura rosaceana. Next base: position 675,718 of record JAZBNJ010000055.1, on the reverse strand, counting down.
TAGATGATAATGGTTTGTCAAATAATAAATTGAATAACGCATTTATGAAACGTTGATTGATAAAATGATTTCCGATCACATCACCTAAAATGTTATAAATATGTGTGTGTAAATATAATAACACGATAAACGCCATTTTTTTTTTGTTGACTTATTGATTTGAGGTACGGGTATTTCAATGTAGTAACGACGTGGTGAGTATCATAAGTAGATCTTTTATGTATCTAGACAGATATTGCTTAGGTTTTAATACATGCACAGGTAACAAACAAACTGCTTCACAGGTATTAATTGATATTGTAACGGATAACTCACGTCTTAAATCGAGTTTAGCTTGACATGTTTCGGGTTATTTCGAAACCCTTCATCAGTGGAGCACGCGACTTGAACAACACACATCGAGTGGAACATGTCAAGCTAAACTCGATTTAAGACGTGAATTATCCGTTATAATATCATTTAATATGAGTGAGTCTCACGGTAGTTTCATGATTGAAATTGCTCCACAGGTGTTTGAATTCCTTATATATATAAGTTACTCAAAACGAAATAATATGAACAAACAGTAAACAAAGAAGTCTAGAGTTTTTTGATAAGTAACTTACGCAAAACAAAGCTTTTACATACCCAAGAACGAACTACGAAGCGAGTTCATTTCAGGTGATAGTACCTAAAAATAAGTTACCAAAGCGACTAGATTATCTGCAGGGTTTGCTTACAATCAGCAGGACATCCAACGAACACAATGGAAACTTTGAACATAGCATTCGAAAATTAAAATAGTAATTAATGCATTGATGGCTTCGACGGCAATCCACTTCATTTAAGTATTAACACGAATAAAAAGAAATAAAGAGCGGAAATTGTCCATTGTGATCGGCTAGTTTTTCTATTTCGCTCTGTGGCCATTCGTTTAGGTATTCGCTTTGTCGTGTGCGCCCTAGTGCCTATCAACGTCGAATAAACGGGCTTTGTCTCCCTCTGAAACAGGTTAAGTAAATATCGAGATCGTGTTTCATAATAGCCGAATGGAATTCACGTTCGAATGAATAGAGTTTGCACTTTATTTCTGATTCAGTTTTTAATTAACCTCGATTCCTGCTTTTTCACATGCAGGTTGTGATTTTTTTACGGTTCATTATTCCACAAATAACCGTTATTGTTCTTTATTACTGGGGCGAATCTGTTGCGATCCCCACGGTGTTGATTAGGTATATTAAAACTTTAGTATAATAATAATTTACGACTTTTATGAATTACAGTGGAGTAACGTACCTTACGATGTAAATTTAAAGCGATATAAGCTGCCATCATCTTAAATTTCATGACGTAGCGATTTGTGTGAATGTTAATAAATTGCAATAAGAGTTTTCGAGAATCGTTTAGGACTTTAGGGCAATCGCAATAATTTCTACCTTGCCTTGACAAGTTCGTATGTGACACTTTGTAGAACCATGTCGCAAGGAGTCTCTGCTGTCTTTATCAAGATTTTTTGGATAAGAGCGGCAAATGTTGACTGCGACAGGGTTCTACCGTGTGTCACTCATAAGCTTGTCAAGTGTCGCTAATGTAGCGGAACCATGTTTATTTTTAGAGATGTAATGTAATTGCTACTCTATCCATTTTCTTTTAATACAATCTAGTGTTCTCTGAAAATGGTATTGGGAATGTGTTTTTATTTATTACTTACTTCGGTTAGTAATAACAAATGTGTTATTTTAGTTCTGCCCAATTTCGTTCTGTACACTGCTATGTGGGACAAGTAAACACGGATGCTGGTCGATAATAACAATATTGTGATAAGAATAATATATACTGACGGGTTTCGATTTTAGGTATCGAAAATCATAGAAGCGTAACGGCCTTGGCGCTATTTTAGCCAATGGAATCCTGCGAAGCATCAAGGAAACGAAAAGATAGCGGGTCTAGTCTTCATTACATACGTCTACAGTCCTCTTATGCTAATCTATGTTAGTTGATTTTATAAGACGAGTTGTAAAAAAAATACAGAAATTAAAGCTGTGTTTATGTATGAAAGGTGACTCAATTATAATAAGTTTAAGGCGTGTAAGTATAGAAAATATACCCAACTTACGAGGTTGGCCTAATATGCGAATGAATACACTAAGCGACGTAAGTCTGCGGCTGTATACAAGTACTCAAAACTGCGGCCTTTAAGCATGGTACCTCATGTGTTCATGTATGTATTTTCGAAACTAAAATCCAATCGAGCCAAAATCAACTAAGTAATCATGTTTTTAGATTTTTGAAAATAAATAGGTACCTATACAAATCTTTCAGTATTTTTTGGGAGTGCATTTTTTTTCGTTATATCGCCTTAAGCTAGGCTCGGGTTATATTTTATCTTCTTAAATATTAGGCTCCCGTGGGATGAGGGCGGACTTATTCCGCGCGAGTGAAAGCGAAGCCGCAGGTAACTATAGATACCTAGAGATAGGTATACCTAACACCAATTTTACCAGTAAAAACCTTACTTCCTACTTTAAATTATAAATGTGAGAGTTTGCAAGTGTATCATCAATATCATCATCCATCATCCCAGCCTATACGTATGTATATCGCGTCATTTTTTAAATGTATATACCTACTTAGGTATACAAATTTTTGTAATGTATGTAGGTATTAATGTGTATACATATTTATGTTATTAATTTTCGTAATTACAATTACGATGATATTTCTAAGAATTATCATGATAATTCATTCAAAATGATTTCGGAATTTCAATTCTGCCGGTTGCATTGTTGTTGTTATATTGCGGCCTCGCATTGTAATGCAACTTTTACAAGTTTTTCTTGTAGATCAAAACTAGTCTTAATAATTCGCACGAGCAAATCCGCGTGTAAAAGCTAGTGCAAAATAAAATGGAAATGCAGTCTTGTTTCCTAATTCGATTTCCTTCGTTAAAACGTAGTGGGGTTTCGTTGCATTTCTGTACCCGGTATCAGTTTCCGCGTCAGTGGTCGGTTTTTTGTGAACTCGGCGACATCCGCAACAAGCTTTTTCTGCTCGTTTTCTTTGCCGACCATTCCTGGCCTGTGGTGATTGCTGACATAGCCTACTACAGTATTATTGTTTTATTTTGCAAATCTATCGACAGGTTCTCTAATTTTTCGCCAAAAAAATTTTTTCCAAATGATTAATGTCCCAATGCATTGGGATGAATCGTTTTTAGGGTTGCTGAGCCAAAATGACAAAATGGAACCCTTATAGTTTCGCCATGTCTGTCTGTCTGTCCGTCCGCGGTTTTGCACAGGGACTATCAATGCTAGAAAGCTGTAATTTTGCACGAATGTATATGTAAGCTATGCCGACAAAATGGTACAATAAAAAATTAAAAAGTTAAAATTTTTTTTTGGAGTACCTCCCATAGACGTAAAGTGGGGGTGACTTTTTTTTCTCATCCAATCTTGTAGTGGGGAGTATCGTTGGATAGGTCTTTTAAAACCACTAGGGGGTTGCTAAACCGATTAGGTAAGAATTTTGTGCGTCACGATTTAAATGGGTCCCGACTGTTGAACTTTAAGTTACCTATTTAACGAGGTTCTAGCCCACTAGACGTTTTCTTCTTTTCAGTATTTTTTAAGGCAGTCGGGTTTAATTTTTTAATTTATTGTTTCATTTTACACTTTTTTAATAGTTCTGTGAAAATGGTAGATTAAAACGATTATAGCCCGTTTAGAATGGGCTAGTTATCTTTCATTTGATACTCTACCTACTCGATACTCGATAGATTTTAATAAAAAACATTTTTTTTAAACTTAGTACAATTTGGAGCAAACGTCCGCCATTTTGATTTTTCAAGAATTTCATGTATCCAGTGTCACTCGCGTTATCAAGACGAATCCAATGTCTTATCATTTATCAAAATCGGTTCAGTCTTTGAGTAGTTACGAGAGGACATAGGAATAGACACACATACATATATACACACACACACACACACACACACACACACACACATACAAGAATTTTTATGCTTAATTGAAGGTCCCACCCTTTGCCCTTGTAAAAAAATTTGAGACCAATAAAATATTTTGTTTTTGATTTGTTTTTGATTTTATTTTTTGATATGCGCCAAACACATAACCCCCTGTAGGTAGTCAAGGTATTTTTCTAATGAATATATTTTAGCAATAATTTTTGTACTTTAATAATACCAATGATATAAGAAAGCGTATTCTAATTTGTAGTACCAACCCTAGTTAACTTATAATCCGGTTAGGGCAACCGCACGCGCCGCGGTCACGCCGCCGGCGATCGTCAGGCGATTGAAGCTCGATAATTGGGTGCCTCACCTGCCCCTGCGGTACTCGCTTGCAGGTCACTTAATAGATCCCATAGATCGAAGGGCTGTAATCTTGATTATAAACTAATGACTAAATTTTGGAATAATAAACTTATCGTTGCGGTTTAATCATCACTCGATATGGTTTTGAAATTAAATGAACTAGTAGAACAATAAACTAGTTCTAGACAGCATTGATATTTTTGTAAAACAGACGGCCTGCTTCAGTCTCATGAGACGTGAAAAATAGTTTTATTAGTTCTGACCTAAAGTGCCCAATTCTATTAATACGGAACCTCTAAAACTAACTCCTATTTACAGCGTGAGTTGAACTTTTTATGTCCTCACTTATCAATTATATTCTTATGCATGTTATAAAACCGAATAATAAGATTTTGATGGCAGGTATCTTTTGTAAACAACTACACATACCAACAAATCTGCACTCAAAACAATAACTGGCTGAGATAAATCTAAGTTCAGCAGACGAAGTCGAAGGCACAGCTAGTATCTTAACATAATAAGTAAATAAGTAATGTGCAAAAAAATACAATTCCTCCTTGCATGTTTGCTTTAGGCATATCGCTTATACAGTATCGAACAGAAACCCAGACTAACTTTTATTTTGTTACGCGTCGCTGCTCTCCCAATTTTCTACTTGGTAAATTGAAAATTGTCGGCCGGAGGACGCTTCGTGGCTAAATCCGCAATTTATTTTAGTAGCTATCTATTAAGAGAACAATTATCTCTGCGGTATTATTTGTCTGAATGGGAAGAATTCCGACAGTAGATTTAAACGCGGGTACTCGAACCTGTCTCAAATATGAGAAGTATTAAGTACGTTTCACTGCAGGATCATTTCAAAACTTTATTAGTCGACGCCCAACTTAGAATCAATGGCTAAATCTCACGTCTATACATATTAAACACCCAGGATCCGAGAACAAACATTCGTATTATTCACACAAATATCTGCCTCGGCCGGGGATCGAACCCGGAACCTCAAGCTTTATAATCAGGTTCTCTAACCACTTGCCTATCCGGTCCTCAGACGAATTAGTTAGTAGCTGGTCCTAAGTGCACGATGGAATATCAGTTTCAAACAGGTACGCTACCTCGGCCATGTGCTTCGGCTGTGGCTCAAGTTTGATTATATTTCCTGTGTTGCTGCACCAAAGTTGCCTGTTGGCCGTTTTGGCGACAGGTACCCATTGTAGCTGTCATTCGCATCGCTTGGAGATCAAAACTCGAAGCCTTCTGCGAGGGTACGAGCGGGAAACAAAGTCAAATTGAAACGTCACTCTACCAAACAACGGCGTGTTTCATTTGTTCTATTGTTTTCTGTGTTAGCTTATGTTAGGTAATATTGTAATTTACTTTGCTTAAGCTGGAAAGTCGATAGCACCATTAGCACGAATAATTGATAATTATACCGTCCGAATTATCATTACGTAAGGATTGATATAAAAAATACGCACTAATTACTTGTCCCTCGCGTTATTTGTTTTATATTGGCAGTGAGGTTTCAATTTGGATCAAACTAAAAACGTTAACTCAGCAAATATTTAATAAGAATCAACATTTTATGACTCTACAATTTATAGATACGACAATGGCTATTTGTGAAGCAAGTCATAAGCATTCATATGGATAAACACGATCATCATAAAATGTAGATGCATTCTAAACTTCTGATCGAAAAAGCTCGGCACACGTTGTTTTTAATTATAATCGTATTATATACCTAATATCCACCAATATTTAAGAGATCTTTATTAAGATAAACCCGGATAACTCACGTCTTAAATCGAAAACGAACGAATCGAATAGCTTCATATTCAAAATCTTTATTAAGGACTATGATTCACGACATAGATGCTACCACCAAAAACATCTTTAAAGAGGGGTTGAGTTAAATCATCACATCACTAAGAAGATGCATTTAGCTGAGGTTGACAGTAATTTCACGAGATCGGGGCGACACTCACCCGGAACGTGTTCTTAATGGACTCTACGAAAATCAAGTTAAGATTCTGACACGAACTGTACGGACGTAATTAAATGCAACTTAAGACGAGCTTACTCAACACTAACAGTTCCCGTCACTTTTCCACAAAATTGGAATTTCCTTCATAATCCTTCGTCTACGACGAGCCAGACTTTTCCTCAACCGAAATATGAATAATGTCCGTTCATTTGAAATTCTGAAGAGGTCTTCATTGCTTTCTCATACTTTATGAACTGTCTTAATACAAAAAGATAAAACAAAATTATAACCCTCTATAGCAGTTCAGGTTTTATATTTTTTTCGACACTTTTTATTTTTTTGCCTTACTTTTATAAGTAACATATTCAGATAGTATTATCTGAATTCCTGTGAATATCAAAAGCTATTGAAAACAAATGAAATTTACATAAATGCAGAGCAGATTGCATCTCGAAACATCAATGTCAAAATGGCTTGATATCTAGTATTGAAAAGCACTGTAGTATCTTCCTCCTATATCTATGTCCCTGTCCCACTTCTACATAGCACAATAGGCTATGAAAGGGTGAAAGCGGCACGTGTAACCTTTTACCTTTAACTGTTTTTTATACCCATAAATAATAACGTTTTTCTGTAGTATTTAATTGAAATCTCTCCACTGTTGAGACGTGACATTGACACCTAATTTTTGGTTAGGATACAATAAGAAAAAAATAAGCAGTAATATGATGATTGTACTTTGCTATTATTGATTTTCTTATATTTAAGAGTAGGTACATACGTGTACGTACACGTATTGTATATACCTACGTAAAAAGTAATATTTAGGTTAAACAGTACTACCACCTACATAGGTGATAGATTAACCTACTGCTTCTTTTATTCATTACAAAAAAATACTTATTCAGTTTTTAATACATCTTCTTTAAAAATGGTCTGCCAGTATGAGGTACAGCCACCTTATTTTCTTTTCTTCTGAAATCTGAGTCCACTACTCCGTCCTGGAACGTATGTTACAAATAATCAATTTTTGACTGATATTTTTTAACCTAACTCTTTCTAGTTATGTATATTATTAATTTTGAAATTACCATTGCTCTTTTTTCATCACCAGTATTGGCTACGTCTTGTGCGCTGTTCTTAGATCCGTCTTCTATGTTCGCCATCGTAGATTCTAACACAAAAATAATTGCATTCAGATTCCTACTATTTTTAGCTGTTTATAATTTTTTTTTATTCGACTGGATGGCAAACGAGCAAGTGGGTCTCCTGATCCTGAAGTAAAGGGATTTGCCCACTTTAGCCACGTAGCTACCATAAGGTCGCGGGTGGGCAAAGTAATTCTTTCAGTTCATTAATACATCGGTAGACGGCGGCTCGCTCTTGAAAAAATAAGTAGGTACAGTCACATGCATTAATATCTGCTACAGCGGAGCGTGCAAAAATATCTGACACATCCTACCAGCCCTAGAAATAGAGTGATATCAGATATTTATGCGCGCTATAATGTGTTAGATATTGCTTCTGGTGCCTGTAGTACTGCTATGTTATATGAAGCGTTCGTAACCACGAACCTGCAATCTGCATCGATACTTAAGTATTGACTGTATCATGACTGGGTTTAGCACTGCACTTCTTTTGACTGTATTTCTAAAGCATTTGTGTAGATAAATACCGTAAGCCTGATCAACATAATATTATGCTTTTATTTAATTTTCAGTCCGTTAAAGAAACAAAAATCTACCAGTGATTTTGTTTAAAAAAATAGTGCGTGCTTACCATCTTCGTTGTTGCTTTGAGCCTCTGTTGTTGCTAATAATAAAAAAATGTAAAAATTAGTTTGAGTTTATGAAGATGTTTAGATGTTTGTTACTCAATTACGTATATAATGGAAGAACAGCTAAATTCATCCGCGAGGGATTCGTTTATTATTCTTAGTAAACTATACAATTTCCCGGAATAAAAGCATTCTAAGTCCTGTTCATGGTCTCAAACTATTAAAAAACAAACTCACATTCTCCTTTATTACATAGGACACAAAAGCTTTTGCATATCGACATCGAAATGAAAAACCAATTCATGCGTTGAATACTGAAATGTTTTACTGTTCAGTTTTAATATTTTTGGCTGTAAATATTACCGACTGATATTGCATACTGGTATAAAATGAATATCGGGTGGTGATCTCTTACCACCAGGAGACCCACTTGCTCGTTTGCCTACCAGTCAAATAAATAAAAAAATCGGGGTAAAACGTAGCCTATGGAATAATCTCCAGATGTCCAGCTTACATACATACTTATCAAATTTAACTTAATTAGCTTGAAGATGTAAACTTTCGCATTTATAACATTAGTAGGAAAGCAGGAACAGAAACTACCTTAGGTGAAATTGAGGTAGATTGAATGTAGAAATGTCACACTGACGATATACAGGGTGGCCCATTTATATCGGTCAGTATGGAAAAGTCTGAAACTAGACGACATACGAAAATTTCTTCTTAGTTTAGTTGTTTTGAAAAAAAAAACTTAAACTATTTCTATTTAGATATCGATTGTGTACGTCTTAAGCAATAAATGTCTCCATGAAACATTATGTCTAAAATGAATAAAATGCATTGTTTTCACAAACTTTAATTTATTTTTGTAGGTGTTCGAAGTGTCCACCGTTACAATAGTCAAAAAATTCTGGCTGTAAAATTGCCTCTATGGTTGTTTGTACCTCTTTGCAGGTAAAATCCATGTCATGGTTCCTAAGAAGAAATTTTCGTATGTCGCATAGTTTCAGACTTTCCCATACTGAACGATATAAATGGGCCACCCTGTATAGGTAGTGCCACCAGAGTTAAGGTCACGCACACAAGACAGCCGGATTTCAACATTCACTCATTTTCATTCATTCTCCTTTTATGCAATCAGTTCTTCATGTATTTAGCTGTGTATTTTTTCACTTCAAATACTGTGGAACCTATATCTAACCTAGTTATTTATATTTTGCTCGTATCAGCTAAATATGTTTGGAGAAATACTTACATTGTATTTGGGCAACAATAATATTGTTGAAATATTGAGCCAAACTTTCTATACGAGCAGTTTTTTCTAAAAACAAACCAAATGTCTTTTAAAAAAATGATGTTCAGTAGGTGAATGATGTTAGCTTATAATTTCTTAGGTATGTGCTTAAAATAATATAATTACCAAGCAATATAGGAGGTTTAAATTGCATAATGCGGGCTTCCACTGAAAAAAACAAGCGCAAATAATAAAATATGAGTGCCCAATTGCATAACAATTTACAAGCAAATAGTATTAGTGAATTTCAATACTAAATCGCTTACACACTATTAGCTTATGTAATTGTACGAGTATATGCAGTAGAGCCCAGGTTGTGTTAAAAATATATTTTAAATACAAGCTTTTTTGCCGTTTGTACTTTTTATTGACTGTTCTCGTATTAGATATCCAAACTACATACTCTATCAAGTTTAAAGTTGATGCTCATATGTATTTATTTATGTATGTGATTATTATGTAGGTACTTTACCTACATACGAACATGCAAACTTTGGAAGTTAAATAAAAGCTTGTGATAAAGAAGTAAGCACAAGTATAAGGTAGTTTTTGGGGCACACCTAATCAATTATCATAATTTCAAATGTTAATCAAAGCTTTTGTCTTCTGTGTTGTGTTCAATAACAATAAGGAAAGCACTAAGGAACAATTTTTTTGATTGAAATCCATTATTGTTGTAGGTAGCTAGCATCATTGCCACGTTTTCGATCTTCGCGATCCATCTAATTCAGTTTCAACAATGTTTCCACTTTCAACCGCTCGACTACCTACATGCTATTTACATGAAAAAAAAAAAGTACTTAATAAAAAAGTACTTACGTATTTTCTCCACTTCTTCGTCCACTGGACTAAATCCAACTTCGAAACAATTTCCTCGTTAATTTTACAAATCATAATAATAGGTAGTAAAGTTGCTTGATGATAGGTATTATAACAATAACTTACTCATTTTATGGAATCTTCTCAAATCCCTCATTTCGTTGTTTGTTCTCACAGGGCCGATAACTTTCGATTAAAGGAAAGATATAAATTATATAAGTTGTATTATAGTACTTATCGATTATATTATTAATCTTACATAGAATTTTATTATGTAAAAGTCTGGTGGACATCACGATAGATCAAAGAGTTGGCAGTTTGCTCGCACATCGTAACAGCATTGCTATATAACGAGAAAAAATGCTGCTAGTATGCTGCGGGGAGCTTATTTTTTAAATTTTTAACAGTTTTTTACAGTTTTAATTTAGCTATTAGTCACTTTTCTTACTCGTTTAGCTATAGTTTTTAATAAATAGTTAGATGAATTTTATTTTTTGTAGGTATCTTTAATTTTTATATATGTAGGAACTAAAGAAACTAAAATATTATCTCACCTACATATCGATTACTTACAATCGGAATTGGTGGTCGCCTTTAAGTTGCCCAAATTGCACTGTGTGTGTAGTCTACAGGTATCAAGGTCTACCGGATCGGTGCACTCGTACCTCCACCGACAATGAGTGCTGGTTCTGTGAACTGAAAATAATAATATACTTTGCTACTCAAATGAAAAAGAATAAAACATCTTTGCAAATACATAATTTTATTTCGATTAAATCGTAATATAAGCATACGTTTAAAAGTTCGTGCCCGTCTGAGCGATCAATCAATATAATTTATCTCCTATACTTAATGACGTCTATACATACATCGATATTGTGTAGATTTTCATCGTATCTGAATAAATCAGTTCAGATTTTATGGTAAATGGACCATGGATCGCTATTGGCCGAACAATTCGATTTTAACACGTTCATATTAGCTTCACCTGTCACTATATAAGTATTTTACAAATGTAACGGTGTCTTTGAACTTTATTTACACCCACTTCCTATTACGATATTCACATGAAACTTGAGATTTACGTAGAGTCCTTATGTGAATAGCATAATAATAATACATATATGTTACCATAAAGCTCATCTGTTAATATAGAGCCAGAAGCTAGGCAGAACTCCAAGGCAGAATAACGTAACCGAGCCATGTTGGCTATTGTTAGAATAGTCTAGGATGCACTTTGACCAAGAATGATAATATATATTGAGTCTGATAATAGATTTCCCTACTATTTAAAGGTTAGATTTTAAACTATTTATATTTATTGTTTTATTCATAAAGTCGTAGTAGAGTTTTTTTATTTAAATAAATTACCTGTTATATCCCCGCTTGGTCTGGGAGTAGCAGGGTTCCCTTTGATGCGATCCAAAATTATTGATTTGTTCCGATTTTTATTGTTATTTTTTTGTTTATTTGCCTTGTCAGGTTTATCTGAGAAAAAATATTTCATAGTGCCCAGATTGCCATCTTGATACAGATAATATTATTAAAACGCCGAGTTTTGCTAACATGACAGCTCTCAACGATGAAGGGATCAGGCATACTCGATCTTTGTTGCAGGCTAGTCCTTAGTCAGCTGTTACCCGTGTTTTTGGAGGTAGGTAGAAACAGCATGTTATACTTATTTTGTTTTTCATTCAAGTTCTTAAACCTTACCTGCGACGTTTGATGCAATAGTTCCGTTCTTAGAAGATCTTTGATTTTTTAGAGTCATTTTGAGACCTTGCATTCCTTTGACTGGCTTGGCTCCATCAGCTTTGGTGATTTTCGTTTGGTTTATTTTGTCATATTTGCGAGCTGAATTCACTTTTGGCTTTACCCCTTTGTGAACCTTAGTCGAAGCAGAAGTTTTGACAGCTTTTGTCTTATTGTGTATTGTATTTTTATGTCCTGGGTTAACTAACGACTTTGATGCCTTCTTAATCTTGGATACCCCAGATCTATTGATGTGTTTTGTCTTATTAATTTTATTATTTTTTCGTACTGGATTAAGCACTAGCTTCCTTTTCTTTTGAAGTTTACTGACGAGTTTTTCTAGAAAAAGAAGGTTGCATTCACTTTTCTCATATAGGTAAAATAATCACAAGATAGAATCAATAATTAAAAAAAAGCCAAAACCTTACGTCGACTAGTGTTTGGTGCCCGTCTTTTAATCATTCTTTTATCTTTCCTACTTCTGAATTTATATATTTTCTTTACATTCCTTTGTGGTGTTTCAGTAGAATTTGATTTTCTTAATACTGGTAACAGGAAAATAGGTATTACGATAATATTTAATATGTATAACCAGAAATAATAACATAAGTACATAGTGATGTTGACTTACAAAGGTACTTGCTGATTTTTGGTGAAATTTTGACAATTTGATCTAAAAAAATATTAGAAATTTATAGTACGAGTAACTGATTGGTTCCAGTTGTTGTTTGCAATATTTTTGGAACACGTACATACCTTCGATATTTAATAAATACGCTGGTGCTGTTACTTGTGTAGGCATTCGTCGTGCTTCTAAAACATAATAAATTAGATGTTAGGTATCAGTATCAGTACCTACAAACAAAAACTAAAACGTTCGTATTCTTATTTCAATTACCGTCTCCGCTTATAGCTAGAGCCTGAAGAGCATCGAGACCAATTATATCCTTATCTGAAATTTACAAATAAATATCATATTTTAAATCCTTTGTAGTTTATAGAAACTTACAGAATATGAGTACACAACAAAGACCATTTATTTTAAAGGCGTAACTTCAGTGACTACTTACAGAATCAACAATTGAAAACTAGAGTTTGATCCCCAGTAGGGGCAGATTATTATGTATGAAAAATACCTAACCACATTCTCTGTGCCGTAGGCACTACCTTTGCAAACTAACCACTACCACCAGAGTGACCACGGCTACTGCAATGTGGTCTAAACGTCGAGGTAATTATTACTTGTTTGTTAGCGTGATAAGTTTCGCCCTATTGTGGTATTAATCAGGAGTGAAAATCACGAAAATTTAATACTCCAGAGTTATTGTAAACTAGCTGTTGCCTGTGACTTTTACGAAGAATAAGGTTATCACTTTCTCTGTAACTATGCTATATTACGGGATGAAACTTAGCTCTATCCACAGATTAATATTGTTAAATAAACCTAGTTGTTTATCTTACTTCGTTGACTAAATGAAAGTTAACTCAAAGCAAGCATTTGTCATAGTTATAGTAATTACACAATTCAGATTAATAAATTAATGACAAAGAGTCAAGAAATAATATAAACTAACTGCATGGTAATCTTACTTTTCAAGTAATTTTCATTCACCATTTGACATATAAGTAGGTAAGAAATTGTAAGAAGTTGGTCTAGGTTTATTTTAGGAATATTTTCTAAAGAGGTCCCATTGCTAAATTAACTTCTTCGATCAGTGTGAGAGACAATAATTAGGTTCAATTTTAAATTGAAAACTAACGAATACCTATAAAATGTTCTTTGTTTTATGTGGGTAATTTCAATTTAAATGCAGTTTCCATCCATTGCGAAGTTATAAAATTTTACTTCTGGAAGCCAGTTTATATAGATATCAGTATCAACTTGTAGGAGTAGGTAAATAAATATATTCTAAATTTCAAATCCGTCCAGCCGCAAAAGAGTAACACACAAACGACGTTACAAAATTTCGAATTCGTGATATTTATTAGTAAGATGAAAACATACCTTGTAAAGTTACTATGCGGTGTGGTCCAAAAACTGTAAAATTATTTAATTCTAATGTAAGCAAGTAAGTGTTTCCTTTTGCAGTTTAATAATTAGGTACACAAAAATATTGAAACGAAAAACATACAGAAAGATTCGAATATGACATCTGCCAAAGCTTCAGGACTCTTCGCCGAGCTCACGATGCCTTTTCCTTCTACAAATACGATTAATTTTAGTAAATAAAGAAAAGCCATAATTAGATTGACCTCATGATGTTTGTGTAATAAAATTAATAAATTACCTCCAGGGTGTTCAACTGCAAAGCAAACGTTATCATTTAGCTATAATATTGTTTAAGGTGCCTACTGTTAATTCGGTAAAATATCGAACTGATCTAAATAACATTTTTCGTCGTGAAAATAAACATTGAAATATTTACGAAACAAACCTTTTTCCATCAATTTCTTGGTTACTGGGAGTAATTCGTGTGGAGTAAAAGTATCACCTGAAAATGTATTAACAGATAAACATTTACATAGGTACACATTATCAACTTTTACGAAGTGATTCATCCTATATAATATAATATACCTAATATCATTTCTTACCAGCTTTGATTCCGCGTACGGCGATATTTTCATCCTCTGAAAATCAAGGAATCAGTTATTATTCCATGGTTTTTTTCTGGGTTTCAATATATTTATTCTACTTACCATCATCTGGTGCAATATCTAGTTTGTCGGGGGATTGTGCAATATCTGTATTTCCTTCTACCGGTGGATCTTCTTTAGCCAGGTCAACTTGATTTCCTACATCTGATTGTCCTTGATCATCGTCATTTTGGGGATTTTCTACATCTACGTTGTTTTCATCATTTAACTGGTCCTCTTCTACCTGTGCTTCCTCCTCTGGTGGATTTTCAAACATCGGCTCGGCATCATCATCAAGTGCTGCTTCGTGCTGTTTTCTTAGATTGAGTTTAGGATGTTTAGCATATTGTGGGACGTTAACGTCACCTACAATTAGAATATTCGTCATATTAGCTTCAGCCTGTAATTCGTGACAATAAAAGTCGATAGTCATCATTATGTCGGAAATCTTTGATGATTATTAAAATTAGTAAGTACATATACTAAATTTTGTAAATTTTTATGAGCTTATTAGTAACAAATATCAGCAAAAAAAAACATTAGGTAAAATTTTTAATACATGTCAGTAAAAACTAGTAGGAATAGGTACATACATATACAGCATTGGGTATTCACTAAATGTAGGCATATAAGTACTGATTCTATGAGTTTTTTTTATCAATTACGATTTTATTTGAATACAGAGTACCTAATGTACCTAATGTTTTTTTTTTAAACCCGTTGAGGCCTAGTGATTTGTCCTGTGGCCTCTCAAGCAGAGGATCGTGGGTTCAATCAAAATCCGGCCAGCACCTCTGAGTTTTTCGAATTTCATATGGGAAATTACATTTCAAATTTACCACGAGCTTAACAGTGCACGACAACATCGTGAGGAAACTTGCACAAACTGGCGAAGCAATTCAATGGTGTGTGTGAAGTTCCTAATCCGCACTAGCCCCGCGTGGGAATTACGGTCCAAGCCCTCTCATTCTGAGAGTAGTCCTGTGCCCAGCAGTGTGACGTATATAGGCTGGGATGATGAGTGATTTTTTTTTTATTGAATAATATTTAAAAATACTCACGGTATTTAACATGTCCATAGCTTCCTCCAACTTTACTCGCACGTACCTAGTGAAATGAAGCATTTTTTTTAAATTCATTCGGTATTTCCAGATCCCAGCTCTAGTTATCATTACCTAAATACTATTACTTACTGAAATAAATAAAACTGTTAGTATCAAGAAAACAGTAATTCTTCCCATTTTCAATCATAGTATGGTTGCAGCGAAAAGAACTCATGACAAAAACAATTAAAAATGTTGATGAAATTGCAATAACCATATCCGTGACTTTACTGCCTTTGTGGTAATGTAGCGACCACAAAATATACTACACATTTTTAGAACTTACATGCATTTGTTGTAAAAAATCCCTGAATCTGCCGAATATATTCTACGTTAGTGCATATGTCGGCGGCCGATCGTAAAATCCGCCAGATCACGAAATTCCTAGGCATATCATGAAACGCCGCCATTTCATGAATTGGCTAAGGGACATCAGCCATATCGTTCAAAACCCACCGTTTAACGATTTTCCTAGTGACGTTTAGGCAGATCATGAAATTCCTAGGCAGATCATGAAATTCCTAGGCTGATCGTGAAATTCCTAGGCAGATCATGAAATTCCTAGGCAGATCATGAAATTCCTAGGCAGATCATGAAATTCCTAGGCATATCGTTCAATACGTGTATGTGTCGGCGGCCGGTCATAAAATCTCACCGTTTGACGATTTGCCTGGTGACGTTTAGGCAGATCATGAAATTCCTAGGCATATCATGAAACGCCGCCATTTCATGATTTGGCTAGTTTAGGCAGATCATGAAATTCCTAGGCATATCATGAAATGCCGGCAAATCGTTTCTGGCACTTCGCCGGCCGCTGCCGCGGCACGCTCGCTTCGCTCGCTCGGCTCGTGCGTAGTAGTCACAATTCATACTAACCACTCCTCGCTTCGCTCGTCGTACCTATTTTTTTCTTTTTTTCAGCATATCACGATATGCCCGGTATAAAGCTAGGAATATCGTCGAATGCGTTTACAATTAGTCATTTTGGTAAGTAATCTTTTAGGTACTATAAGTACGAGTAATAAAATTGCCGCTCAGTATAAATCGAGAACGCAAAAGTATAAATTGAAGAAATTACTATATTTATCATATTTCTTTATAGATAAATAACAACTAGTGAATACTTTATTTACTTATCAACAAAATACTAACCTCAACTAACCTCTAAAATACGGGCAGATGTCCATGGTTTTTTTACATTGCGCACAGAATTCGTTTGATTTTCATAAAAATAATGGAGCTCTTGTTGAAATGCTTCTTGTACACTTTTTTGAACACTATCATCACTATTTTCGGTATAAAAATAATTTAATTGCGAAGCCGTCATTTATTTACGCGCTGAAAACTGACACGATCGGTCAGCTGGTAATGGCCGCCATAGCATACGCAGCGCCACCAGTGGCCAAAAAAGAAACTATTTTACGATGTGCCCGGTATAGAGCTAGGAATATCGACGAATGCATTGCTCTAATCGATCTGCCGTATTGTTTCTCAGGCACATCGTGATATGCCTGGTCAACTTTTAGGCATATCATGAAATGGCGGCGTTTCATGATATGCCTAGGAATTTCGTGATCTGGCGGATTTTACGATCGGCCGCCGACACATATATATCGATGCTGCCGACTGATAATAACGATGATCAGGTAGTCTAGCTAAAAAGCTTTAGTTTTCGCGAATTTCTTCGTAATGATTTCGTAAGGCCAGGCTGCCTTCTAAATCCTGCTTAGTGCCCTGTTTGCCGGGTTTGAGGTAGGCTGTTATTGTAGGACACACAAACGTGTCTTGTTTAAATACACCGCTGGTACTTGTATTATTTTTCACCTATGATGAGTTCTGTGACAGTTCGAGTTTGACAGTTTTAGAGATACATCATTGATCGAGTGAACCATAGATTTTTCTAAGAGTTATTAGTGCTTATTTTTGGGGTTTATATTTAGATATTTCCGACGAAACAAGGATCCGATGAAACAGGAACACGACGTATCAGAAACAATTGCAAATTATGCCGCTGAGTATACATTATCCAGGGGCAACAACTAAAAACAAAATCATCAAAACTTTAGCTGACTTTAACGAGTAAAAGTTATTATGAAATCGGTTCATTGTATAGGTAATGTGCTTCAAGCTATTTCTTCTTAGTTCATGTTCCTTACGTTGTTTCAAATTAACCATATTATCGGCACGCTACTTAATTTTAATGTATTAGTAATTTAAGAGTCACGCAAGTCAAACAAGAATAATTATATGGTACTTACCTAGTTGAGATTATGAGAAGTACCTACCTATTTTTTACTTTTCTATTGGATATCATGATACGAGTAGGTAGGTACATACAACAGCACGTTATAACATAACTTAGAACTAGATAGGTACTTATATAACCCTTCATAAAATAAAATTAATGTAAGTTTGAGTATATAGGTATCTAGAGGGTAACAGCATAGAAACCCTGAAATTTCGTTTTTGTTTTGCAAAACAGAACGGAATACATTCTCATAATAAAACTATTTACTCCCAAAGGGACTAAATAACATGAATACTTCATCATCTGGCAAAATGTAATGTAATTAAATACCTACCCTCATCATATAAATGTTTTTTAGCATTGTTGTTAACTCGTACAAACAAAACGGCAATGTTACAGAAAAACGTTACCAAGCTTATTGCTACCTCGAGCCCCGTTTGAGGCAATTAAAAGAATTATGTTTGCTTCTGATATAACATCCGTATATTTTCGTTCGATCGTTTATTCTGCTTACTCACTACAATGACTCCTGTTTATTCGCGGTTTGCCCAGCCACGTAATTAAGCGATAGACGCAGCACAAAACGGGGAAGCCTTTGTTTCCGATCCTGTTTAAGGCGAGTGATTTACATGGATCTTGTTTTAGATTAATTAAATTATGAAGACGTTACTGTTTTATTTAACGTAGGTTATATGTAATTACATTATTGGTAAGCTTGTCCACTTTGAGTCTCGCCTTGTCTACGTATTAAACTCGCCGGTGTAGCGTAATGGTTGTAAAGTATTTAATTAGATTTAATGGCAGTAGGTGGAACCGAGTGATTTGATTACAGGGTCGTGGTCGGGTCGCTCGCTTGTCAGGCTCTGCAGCGGTGAAAGGTTGCGGCGCGATGACCCGCCAGCGCGCGCGCAGCCCACGCGCCCATGCACCGCGCCGCCGCCGGTAGCAACCGCTCGAACCATTGTCAGTTGCAGTTTCGCCACTTAGTTCGACTCTCACCGCAGATGCTGAACCCAACTAATTGCTATACAGTTTCGTAAAGAACGCATTGTCCGTTTGATCTAGATCCCTTTGTTGCTTTCTGCAACTTGTTACTATACGGGGGGGGGGGGGGGAGGTTATCTAAAGCGACCTCTATTGTGCGCGGGTGAAAAGAAAGAAAAAGTGATAAGAGCGCCGTGTTACGTTATATTGCAGCTTTTAAACACATCTATTCAGGAAATGTATTTCTAAATTTCTAAAGATTTCTATTTCTCGAATCACAACCAAATAAAAGAAATAGCTTCCTTCCTTAGTAATTGTTTGCATGCTTATAATTACCGTGACCAGGTATCGTTTTATTAAATGATTATATATTCTAGTTATGTTTATGGCACATAATTCGGTGTTGGTGTCATTAGGTATTTGTGAAGATTTCACTATTCGTAGCAGCCAAATGTTCGTTTTTCTACGAAACATTCAATATTCGTTCTAAGATTTGTTATGTTATTTCTATCACAGAAATGAAACTGGAAAGTTCGCGAGAACTTTGGATATTTGCTTTGTGTCATTCGGGAATAAAGCAACTAAATATTCTGAATGGACTGCAATACGTTACTGTCAGACACAGACCAATAGGGTTAAAGAAGAAGGTTAAATGTTAGTTCGCGTATGTAGGATGATTGAACAAATTCGTGATAAACTATAGAAAATAATGGAATAATATTTGGGCGGATAACCCAAGTTTACACCGCTTGCCTACCTCACATAATTTTACACCAGCCGATAGGGATCCACCGCGCCGTGCCGTCTAGACGCGACCGCCGCGCTAGACTAGTTTGCCGACTGCTCGGCCGAGGGCCTGTCTGGTTGCCAGTGCTCCGACCGATCCACCGAAACATCCAAAAACAGATACTAACTATATAGAAATGTTCCTAAGATGCGATTTTCAGGGAGTCGTCGAGGGGAGGAGGCAGGTAAAGGTGTCGGAAGGATATTGGATTGAATCGTGTTTCAATCTCCTGCGGCAGAATCTTATTCACGTGACATAACAGCTTGAAATAGTCGGGTCGTAATGCTGTCACCTATGATCTGGTGTCGTCATGGAGCTAAGTGTATTCATTAGAGCCCCTCCGCTGCTCACCGGGACTGACCTTGACTCGGCCCCTCGCTAATGCGCAAAAACTAATCACAGATCAACACGATTCATCACCTCACTTAACAAACAGTAATGATGTATTTGACGTATTATCTCTGTTCTCTTGTTAAATTCATCCGAATAGATGCTTTAGTTCAATGAAACAGCTTTGTCCGACAACATGGTATTAGAAATTGAAGCATTGTTACAGAACAAAACAACTCAATCCATTATCTACAACTGAATACTTCCTTTCACTTTACCAACACACAGACGTCAATTTGAGGTAATCTCCGGCCATTTACCACAAAAACAATGAACCATTACTTACACATGCGTTCCTTTACATATAGGTATAGGAGTAGCTACATACCTCCCTTTTTTAAGTCACTTAGTAGGTATACGCCGGTGACGTCTTCTAAGTACCTCTGCCGTGTCATGGTAAAACACTGTATTAAAAAAAAAACTACTTTTCCAAAGTCGCATAAACTTTTTTCTTCTTTATTGTCCCGTGAATATTGATCTGATTGTAATTAAATTTGGATAAATTACAAATAATACGCCACCAATTGTGAACAAAGAAACATAATACAAGATTTATACTTTTTTCGTGTATTTTCAAGTAAAATCACAAGAATTAAAGACTAAGACTTATAACTAATCAAAACACCCACTCCAAATTTATCATGTGATTTTTACGACAAAACACGTTATCTGAAGGAGACGGTGTTTAGTCGAATCAGGATCCTAGGTTTTAAGAGTCATAGTGTAAATTCCAATGCAGTTTTTCAACGTTATTGGTAGAAAATCAATATAGGTACTCTAAATATGTACATATACTTAGATTAGGTCTAAAAAGCTAATTTAACAGTGTTACTACAAAATACTGTAAAGTGAGTTACAGTGTTTTGTCAAAGCACGTCAGACCTAACTATTGCTTTAAGCACCTTCATTAACAAGCTGATCATTAATTTGAGTCGTGAAGCTTTGATTGATCAATCTCTTAGCTATAATTTTATAACGGTGTGACACTGCTTTTTTTCAAATTAGTTTCACTGAATCTCGCTTCTCCAATAGATCACCGCCGTGACTAATCATCAAAAACATAATCGGTGATTCGTAGCTTTCTCTGTTTCTCTCAGCTTGCTCTTAAATTTTTAAACTCACCGCGTCTTAAAGTTTACTTTATTATGTAGGATATTTTCGAGTGACTTGCTTAAATTTTGATCGCGAGGTGTTTAAAATTATATACTTATGACGATTTAAAGCCCAACATCGCGACATCATCGACAACATCGCGACGCGAGGCCGTAAAGCGAACGAGTTTATGGTGGTCAGGCGAACGCAGCAATGTAATACAACTTGCACGATTTTTCTTGCAAATATAAACTGGGCTTTAAAGTGATGTTCCCGATGAAGCGGAATGTGATCTTCTCTAGAGATCGGATAACTTATTTGACCGCTGACGGAGCGCGTCAGGGATATCGCAAGTGCTCACCTCGAAACGTTTCTATCTCTTTAGCACTCTCGACAAAGCGAGTTGAAACCCGCAAGCCTCTTGTCAGTAGTCGAGGGGCTCACGACGGCTTAGCGCGGTTCGCGGGCAACGGCGCCGCTGACGGAGGCTTCACATCACACGGAATAATATCAATACCAGCTCAAGAACGCCTCCAAGAAAATGTGACTTCCAGGCTTTAATGACGCAGGCCGATGAAAATGCTACACTTAACTCATTTTAATACGTGCTATTACCATCACAGTGCTGCTTACTTTAGTAAGTAGTTGAGTTGAGTGAAAACGTAAATATTTTCGCACACTTATGTAGTTGACTTGGTGTCTGCTTCGTGTCTTACAACCGGATTTATGTCTATAGAGGTATACAGATAATAAAAGTATGGGCGCACGTCAAGTGAGACAACAGCCTTTTATTGAAGATGCGAGCGAATACGAATGCAATTTAAACAATACGATTACCTACTCTTTATTGTACACCACATAGTAACCGATACAGAGAACAGGTACTACACAGAGAGAAAATTACAAGGAAAGCAATAAGTGCCTTTATCGCTTCAGAGAGATCTCTTCTTGGCAACCTTTTTCAATAGAAGTATGTAATATTCCTCCACTACTCTACCAATAGGGTAAAATGTAAGTCAAGTTCATAATTATTAACGTCGAATGTCAGTGGTTGCAACGAGGGCGCTTCCCGGCCTGACTGGCGGCTACGTCCGGGCTGTGACGTCCGGGCTGTGACGTCACCACTTATGACCTTATGAGCTCCACACTTGTTACACTGTCAACCGACTATACTTGGTTTGGATGGGTATTTAACTAAATGTAAACGGTGTTTTAAACGTTGAAACTCCCCCATTAAACTACCTAATAATTTACATTTTTTTATATACGTATAAGTGTACGAAGATGGAGATTATTTAGAAATCTTTGTGTGTTCATTTTTGTCGACAATTCAATTCAACGTACTATTTGTTTTAGAAGAAGTTAAGCTTTGCATTCAGAAAGCCTTTAAATAAAGTTCTTTAATGACGCTCTAAGTGTCAAAATTAATTTCAAAGTCATCATCATCATCATCATGTAAGCCGAAAGACGTCCACTGCTGGACATAGGATGGGATTTATTTCAAAGTACTTGATTATAATTTTTTCTTATGTATATTTGTACGACCGAAACTAACTAAAAGCGCATCTGTGAACGTTGTGTCCAGTGCAGACTTCTCTCGTTTCACAAACAAACTTCATAATCTGTCAGAAAGTCAAGAGAATGGTTACATTTTAACTTAATATTAAGTTATTATACTACATTAAACATGATTTACACTTGTTTTATCCATAATGATATATTTAGTAAATGGTCGATTATTGTCAAACAACAGAGAAATGCTCATAATGGGTTACACGTGATTCGAAAGAGTGAGTTAAGTGAAAGGTCCGCCTTGTTCGGACTGTGGGACAAAAATAAAAATACATACATTTAATTTTAAAACTATCGACTTTCTTTGGACAATCAATGCGAATGCAGCGTTGAATATTTACGAGTATTTATACTATTAAATTGAATTGAGTGTAACGCAAAAATAACCCTCAGCAATAACACCCAACAAAATCATTTTTCAAAAAACATGGCGGTATGATTCCTCTCGCTCAACATTTTTTCCTCGTTCACATTTATACACCATCATCTATTTTTCTTATCATTTCAAACTTATCTATCTGCCTATTTGTCTATTGGGTATTTTGAAAAAACACGTTCAGTAGATACTTGAGCAAGTAGGTAAGGCAAATAAATCAATCAGTTGTTTGCCTGCAGCAGTCTCGTGCGTGACCAAGCTAACTCAACGGTTCTCAGGGAATTTTCTATTGAGTGACCAGCCGTGAGACTGCACCTTAATGTCGACAACCGGCGTAATTTAAACGCCGTAGCTCATTCATTCGTAACAAACAACCGACACACGAACACATTATTAAATATTCATTATGCTGTGACAGATATGAAATTGATATCAAATGAAAGACAGAATAAGACAATAATAAGATCTCACGATATTGCAATCGATCGAATACTCGGCTTCCATTCACTTCGGCCTGTCTATTGTGTTCTGATACGCAGGATGAGACCTCTCGGTAGTGTTTCGTGAGAGGGTCCCGTGCTGAAGAGCGATCGCATCGAATCTCTTAGGGATTGACGCCCTTTACGGTACCTGCTACTAACCGGATACCTGAGAATATAACCTAAGTGACAAAAACAAGCATTTGAGTTTAAATATTAACAATGCGACGCAAATCTGTTGATAGCTATCTGAAAAAACAAAATAGACAGCAAAAGTTATCGTGTTTTTTTTTATTTGAGTGGATGGCAAACTAGCAAGTGGGTCTCCTGATGGTAAGAGATCACCACCGCCCATAAGCATCTGCAACACCAGAGGTATTGCAGATGCGTTGCCAACCTAGAGGCTGTCTTACTCTCCACGCCGAAACACAACAGTGCAAGCAAAAGCGTGCGTGTAAAAGTATTTATATAAAAATATTTTTTTAGAGAGATTATGTAGGCATCTCTCTCTCTCTCTCTCTCTCTCTCTCTCTCTCTCTCTCTCTCTCTCTCTCTCTCCAAGGTTACGTAAAAAGAGGTACCATCAACCATAAGGAAACAAACTCCAGAGCGACCTCGCCTTCGAATTTACTCTGTTATTATTACAATCGCCTGTTTATTAGAGTCGGATTTCCTCCCCAATTTTCTTTTACAGCGACCTAATCACGTAAGCATGGGCTCCGCATAGACTCTGTCGTTCCTATTTTCATTACGGTTCCCTTGTGTTGTTGCTGTGTACCTACTAAAGTAAATAAGGTGTTTTTGCACATGCGTCTTTAATTGTATACTTTATAATTGAGGATAATTCTTACCACTGTATTTTTAGAGCAGCCTTAGGAGTTTATTGACATTATAAATTATGCAATGGTTTTTTATCGCGAACTTTTTACTTATCTCGTAGAAAACGACTTGGTGAGGTTGGCCCGACGCCAGGCGGAAGCCAATACTGGCGCACAGTCAGGACATTTTGATATCCCCAGCTTTATGCTGCTGTAATAGTTGTACTAGTATACGATAGTATAGCAATAGGTATATAAAATACTCGTTACGTTTATCCACAAGAGTTATAAAGAACACCGGCAGAGTCGTTTACACTGTGATAAAATAATGTTGACTCTTTATTGACCACCACAGTAAGCGATAGAGAAAACAGGTACGCCGAGAGCTACCTTATCGCTTTAGAGCGATCTCCTCCAGGCAACCTTTTTCAACAAAAGCAAATGGTGCAATTTAAAGATACAGTTTTTGATTAGTCCGTAGATCATAGTATTCTTATCCTAATAAAAATATGGTACCTATAACGTAATTTCGCAGGGTGGCTGGCAAGAGCTGGATGAGAGTGGCCGAGGAGAGTCCAGCAGTGGACGAACATAGGCTGATGATGATGATGATGATGATGATGACCTATAATGTGATGCGACTCTATAGAGTTGGTTAAAACTAGACTAATATGCAAGATATTTTACCTACCGAAAATGTCCTGCACGGCCTCACTTCCGGCCCTCCTGCGATGTGCCGGCGTGACTCGAGTGATTTAATCACGCTTCGCATGTACCGGCAGATTAAGTTCCGGTATCCTATCTTAATCAATATACTCGCATATCGGCCCACCCCTTAATTGCTAAATTTAGGCGAACGTCACCTCTTCGCAGCCGAGTTACATCTTAGTCGCCGTAAAGGCGTTTAATCACGACGTTCCCCGTTCATTAAGCCGACGAAGCGGGGATATTTTGTCACATGTCTGTGAAATGCTAATTTGTCCCACACCTAGCAATATGGGCTGCACTGTACCTCGAAACCCTTTGGCCGCCTTTTTACTGTAACGCTTGAATTTCCGAAGTTAATTTCGTATGTTTGTATTCCTATAGGTACGTTTATACGGTTCCCGGTACATGGAACGTTGATGAATCTGTTTGCGGATGTCTAGTATTGTGATGCAAATGTAGGTTAACAATTGACGATGTAGGTATTCCTAAATAATGTATACGAGGTTAGAATACGTAGAAGAATAAAAATTTAATGAGAGCGCTACTTTCCCTGAATCGTCACATTTTTGACGATAATATGGCGTACTTATACATATACATATAAATACTGGAACATTTTCGTTCGCGAAATTTTTATTCCTTTTTCATCTTTTTCTACTGTTTCAAGTAGTAGTCGATCAATAGTATAGATAGAGTACGACGTATTTCATCTTTATTGCTAATTTTTTAGGGTTCCGTAGCCAAAATGGCAAAAATGGAACCCTTATAGTTTCGCCATGTCAGAAATGGGACAATAATAATTAAAAAAAAATTTTTTCAGATTACCTCCCATAGGCCTAAAACGAGGGTGATTTTTTTTTCTCATCCAATCTTGTAGTGTGGGGTATCGTTAGATAGGTCTTTTAAAACCATCACAGGGTTGCTAAAACGATTTTTCGGTTCAATGCTTTTTTTGCAAAGTATTCATGCAAATTTTCATTAAAATCGAGAAATTCGAAGAAATTCGAAAATTGAGAAATTCAGGATGGTAGTAAGTATATCACATTTATAAGGAAAACTATAACGGTTAAGTTTTCTTGAGAATTATTAGTAGGTTTCAGAGTAAATAGCAGCCTAAGCTTCGCAAAAACTCGCTTTTATTTATTTTTTGTCATACTCGTAACTTGTCATTGTGTACCTACTATAAAACTGTTTTTGCTTATAGCGAATAAATTATTCTTATTCTTATTCTAAGGTATAAAATATACCTAAACTTGGAATATTCCGTACAAAATACGAAATCCTTAGAAAGATATTACTTAATTTTTTCGCAATGCCTACGGAACCCTATTTAGGGTATGTCCGACACGCTCTTGGCTGATTTTTTATTAAATCTGCTAATATTATGAAAACTACACCAAACTCGGTTGCGTTCCCTATTCTGTCTATAGTACATGATTGCTCCCAAATTACGTATACTTGAATAGTCGCAATTGACTATATACTTAGATAATATTTTTAATTTTTCTTCTTAGATTAGTACATTGTAGGGGAAACAATGTATAATATCTCTAACTCTGTTCGACGGTACTTAAAGTCACGAAAACTTTTAAGTTGACAGCTCAACCTGAAGGCATTTAACTCTTGTCAATTTTCGTGCCATTATTTTAAACTACGTGAAACCCTCTTCACATTATAAAGGGAGATTAACCCTAAACACTTGCCGACGCCATTTTGGCTTTATTACCTTTTAGTTCGCCTTTTGTTGCGAACAATATTGTTGACTATAAGTTTTATTCAGGTAAGGAAACCACGCCGAAAATAATTCGCTTTGTTTAAACGTGTCATTGTATTGTTTCAGATTATGGGCATTTTCAACTGGGCATTATAAAAGCAGCTCTACCTAGGTAAGAATTACTACTGAAATAAAAAATGCATGCACTTTATAAACATTTCAAGTGCTTTTTAAACGTTGATTTCAATTTGTAAACATTATGCGTCAGCTGAAACCACATTATGATAATGTGAACTTGAAATAAGCAAAAACAGAAGCTTACATTATTTCACGGGCGAAAGTAATTCGTTACAAATTTGCAAGGCCGGTAATACGGACAACGTTTTTATTTACGGCCGTTATACCGACACATTAATCTTTGTACACCAATTAAGTGCTAGAATATAAATTTACGCTTAAAACCGTATTTTTTTGTGAAATTATTTGGCCTAATTCTATATAGGTACTTGGTAACGTGATGTCTCTTAAAGAAAAAAAACCTTTAGTAAATTGTGGAGTGTATTAATAAAGAGGTGGTACAATTTTTAAGTCAATTTGCCTACACAATTTTTATTTAATGTTAAAGCATGAAGGTATATGTATATAATAAGTATTTTTACCTATCTACTCTAAATTAATAAAGTAATTTTATTTTCAACAGAATTAACAAAAACAAACATAGTAAAACTTAAACTATAGGTAGAAAATTTGGCCTAAATCTAAAACTATATATTTCGGGATTATGACTACAAATCATATGATAATAAAGATTTTGTAAAACTTTATTTGAACATAAGTACAAACGCATTATCGTAATGGTGCAATGAAATTAAAAAAATATCCTAAAAATAACTTAACTATAATCATAATAATAAATTGATCTCAATAATGATTAATCTCTACATATCTGTATTTTGTGTACTGCTAACTATGTTTGGTGTTCAATAGAGAGTCATTGAATTGTCGTTGTATTTCTCTTCGCAGTACACCTGACAAGATAACTATTTATAGAACATATAAATTAAAAATGCATATTAAAATGCATTGAGATCACTCAAATGCAGCAGAATAGAGAAAGGCATTGTTCCATGGGCCAGTAGCCCACGCTCCATAGGCTACCAGATGTGTCCAACAATGTTAACCGCCTTTCATGCCAGGTCACCTGTATTCCTGAATGTAGGTCTCGCCCGGACTCCCGTTTCATTGTTCAATCAATATTACACATTGCTTTATGTTATGCAAACAGCTCCTTTGTTTCTCTACCTATTTGATATTACAAAATGCTGATTTTATTAATGTTATGAAAATGTTAGTGTACATGTATGAAATAACTTAGGTGTACCTATTTCACATCGTATCGTGTTTATATGTCGGATACATTATGATGGGAAAGCATTTTAACGAACACATTCACTCGCTTTTTCTTTACGAGCTATTCAAAAAATAGGTAGATAGAGAAAACTTAACAATAAACTACTTTTAAATATTATTGGGCTTTAAAGGAAAAATGGCCCTCATCTATTACAGTCCAACCTTAACTTTCCCAAGAAGTTAACGAATTTAACGATTTAGTATTCTCATTAACAGAATTTAGCTAATTACTAACTTAACGACCAATAATCTCTCAATCTTTGAGTAAGCGCTTATTTTACAGACAAAGAACACAGGCTACGCTACAATTAAGTGCTTATTGAAAGATCCTAAATAATTGTATCTGGAAATATATTTTTTCTATGTGCCTGTACTTTAGTAAAATATAAAGTCGACTAGACTTTATGTAGGTATTGATGAACCAAAAGATTCCTTAAAAAGTATTTTCCGAAACATACATATACTCGTAGGTATAGAAATGCGTGAAGCTAGCCAGCGTATTGATCATTCGAAAGTAAAAGTAGGTAGTGCGTACATTTTATCCGAGTAGTGGCAAAGTTCAAAGCATGCAGGTAAGTTATTTGAACCAATTTACAAGTGAACAATGCGTGCATTGTTTCCGAGCCACGATTTATTTGCAGAACGCTTTCACTCGGAAAAGAACTTTCTTGTGCGTTTGCGTTGCCAATTTGAACAGAAGTTGATTTAATCTGGGAGCTTTTGTTGTGGTGGCATCCTTTATTACAGTAATGTTTACTACAGAACAGATACATAAGAATAATTTATCTCTGCTTCGCATCATCATGAATCAATGAGAACGTGTATCCTTCCACTGCCCGCAACAAATATAGATTATCCTTTTTTTATGGAATATTATTATTTCTCAAAAATAACCTTATGCTACATTAGGTATAATAAATTGTCAGCCAAAAATAAAAAATAGAATTTATGTCAAATTAGAGTTCAATTCTATAATAATAATTATTAAAAGCACAACAAGAATATAAATCTAAGTCTAATTAATGCAATAGGAACAAATCAAACACACGAACAATAAAAATTAAATAATTAAAAAATGTCAAAGGTAGATATAATCATACAATCTGCCAGTCTTACGACAGTTGTTTTTATCCAGAAAATAAAGACAGATATAGAAGAATCGGGGTAGCTAATAATTACGCGTATTTTCAGTGTAGTTTTCAAAACTCAATTGTTGATTACAAAATTAAAGATCTCTCGCTAGATTTTTTTTCATGTAGGTATTAACATATTAAAAACTCATAATTTAACATTTGTGTCAAAGGTACGTCGGCCACAGATGCTGGCTTTAATTGATATTTATATCATATTCAGGCTGGTCTAATGGGACCCTCGTCTTGTCAGCCCCACTTCCCCAAGTTAGGGCTCGTCGCGGAAATTCTTCGTTTATTATTCACAGTGAATTACTCGAGTTCTGCATTTTTTGCCCCAACGGGGCTTTCACGCTCTTTCATTTATTCAGTACCGCCCCTTATTTAAAGCCATCCAATAATTTCTGCACATTCATTCTTTATACCGAGTGGGAATACGATCGCCATCTTAGTGTTAATTAATTTTTCCTAGCTAGAACAAAGTCTTTGTTACGAATATTACGCAACCAAGGTCGCAAAAGTAATAGCGCCCCTTTAGTAAATAATTATACGATTAGAGCGAAACTAAACGAATTAATAATGATGAAACAACGCGACGGGTTGATGAGTTAATGTAATAAAGCCTTTTTAAACGGCGTTTAGTCAAGTCGCACTTAATTCTTAGGTACGGATTTAAAGTAAAGCTCGTGACTGAAGCAGTCGTTCATCGACCATATTTATATTTAACCTGTTCAAGTAAAATGCGTCATGCTTAAATTTTATATTTTTGTTGCTAATGGTTGGCAAACGTGAGGTCATTTGATTTCCTGGTTGAGTTGTGTTATTTTTTTTTAATTAGGAGATGCAACCACAACGCTCGAGCATGTCTAATGCATAATTTTTGAACATTTACCGTTTTCTTTAATTAGTAGCTACTACATTGATATTTATTAGTAACGATATACACAGTAAATTATCCTTTGTTTTCTACTGTATCTTTAATCATAATTATATATAGGTACTTAAATCGTACCTTATAGGAACATCATTTTATTAAAATGCCTTTTATTATTTTTAAAAATCTTTATAAAACCACTGCGTCGTCCGTCTATTTATTTGAAATTACCTAATATCAAATACTGAGCTCTCCAATCTTTAAAAGGTGATTTTTTTTTTACTTTAAAATTCCTAGTATCATATTCATAGTACATTTTATAACCCAGTTGTGCACCCCATGCCCGCCCTGTACTCGTATTAGGTGATTTCCTTATTTACCGGAGTTACGAGGTAAATATTACGTACATTCGTTCCCATCCAATCAATTTGTAACGCGTCAAGCGCGTTTTCGCTTGCAATATTTAACATTTTCTCGCTAATGTACGCTCCTACCGTGTACAATCAACAGCGAATTATATTGTAGCAAATCTTTGAAACACTGGCCACACGACGCAATTTATAAAAGGTATCTAGAAACTGGGTTAGAATCAAAAGCGTGGTTGTTTTTAGTTTGAAATATTTACCTCACTTTTTAAACAAATTCATCGGTTTAAATAATACAATTCTTTGAAAATGGATATTATAAAGTTATAATACCTGTTTAATTTCGTAGTTAGTCAAAACCTTGACAAATATTAACAACATATCAACTCTTTTAAAAATGTTTTCATAATATTATGCTCTGTGCTTTTGAAGTTGACTGTACGGAGAGTTGTGTGTTACTTACTCATATTAATTCAAATATATGGCGATGGCGTTAATTACGTGACGGCGGGATTGCTGACACATGCAAATCTAATCTTTGATTTCACTGACACATTAACAAAAGTGAAATTGACTTATTTGTCGTTTCCGGCCTGCACATATTTGTACTGCTGGAAACAGGCCTCTTCTAAGACAGAGAGGGCTTGAGTTGTAGTTTCCATACGGACCCAATGTTGGTTTGCAAGTGCATGTATGTGTCCGTGACCGATCGTAAAATGCGCCAGGTCACGAAATCCCTAGGCACATCATGAAACGCCGCCATATCAGTTCTGGCATATCTCCGTCCACTGCCGCGGCACGCTCGCTTCGCTCGCTCGGCTCGTGTGTTGTGATCACAGTTCATACTAACCACTCTTCGCATCGCTCGTCGTACCTAAATTTTTCTTTTTTTCGGCATATAACGATACGCCCGGTATAGCTAGAAATATCGATGAATGCGTTGTTCTAATCAATCTGCCGTATTGTTTCTCAGGCATATCGTGATATGCCTGGCCAAGTTTTAGGCAAATAATTGATTTCATGATCATTTCGTGATCTGACGGATTTTACGGTCGGCCACCGACATATGCAAGTATCATGGTTTAAAAAACTCGTGGTAAAATTCCAGTGTAAATTCTTAAAAATGTTAAAATAATGAATAACCCAGAGAGCCGAGTCGGGCGGGATTCAAACCCACAACCCTTGCTTGAGAATCCATAAGTCAAACCCCTGAGCTATCCTATCACGCAGCTAACACGTCTAAATTGTGACTGTCTCAAAAGAAGTATTTTTATTATTTTGTTTTAATTTTGTTTGTCTTGTAATTTAGTTTTCCGTGAACTATTACAGTGAAGATTGCAGTAATTATAATTAATACATGAGAAAATTTATTAATTCAAGGTCTGTAAACTATTCGCTTTAATGCCTAAACCTCAAAGCTAGTTTCATTGCACCCCTTGCGACAGAACTTCAAGACAAAGTTAAGTCTGACAAGTCTCATTAGGGTTCACGTTAGAAGACAACTTAGTATAGAACTCAATAAATTAACTTTAAAAACCTTCGGTAATCCTGCCGCTAAAGACCATTACAATCAGTGTTGTGTTCTGGCGAGGATGATACGATTCAGTCAAGTATATTAGCTGGATAAGAGGCATTTCATCTTAGTCCTTTTGCTTTGCAACGCACTTGCAATTCTTGTAGTATTGCAGGAGTCTATTGATTGCCACGAACGCTGTTTAAGGAAAAACCTTGTTTATAGAGTATTCGCTGCAGCACAGATTGAAAGTCTGATACCTTGCTTAATAGACATTCTTAAATTTCAAATTAAGATTATTCCAATGTAGAAGAAGAAAAGATCAAATTCCGTCGCAGTACTATACCATGGTGGGGAATAGAGCTTTAAATAATATTTTTAACTTAATAAATTAATTTATATCACATCACACATGATCTGTCCCCTATACCATTTGCTGCGCTTAAATCAGCTTTAATAATTTTTGTTCCCCCTTATCATATTACTCAGATCGAGCACCACAACATAACAGGCCCTTAGAGTCGAATAACCGAAGCCCAACAAACACTAATCAAGTCGATGCCCGTAAATCGATCAGGATTATTAGGGAATGGTTTCGCTTAATGCTAGGATAGATACTTTACGGCTCTCTACCTTTGAACGGTTTCATGCAACTAGAGACAGCATACATGATTAAAAGAATTTGGGTATTGCATAACTAGATATGTTACGCACATTTTACACGCTCACTTATGTAGTTAATTTTTTTTTGGTTTATTTTAATTTGGTTTTGTTGCTAAAAGAGGCTCTGAAACGGTAACGTTTTGTGTGCTCTGCCTACCTCATTGGGAAATACAGGCGTGATGTTCATTTATAAGAAACTACAATATAATTGAACAGCTGAGGTGTATTTTTCTTTTAATACATACGTAAAGAAGTACGTAAACAATCATGCTCGTAAAAAAAAACGTTTACGGAACTGTAGCAATTTCCATATCTCGCCTTAGCACATTTACTTAAAAGTACCTACCTATATCCTCCTGGGTCCTGCAGGGCTACCACGAAACACGAAGTTCGTATCGTACCGTCCCTCTCGCTCTCGTATTAAATAAGTAATATAGTGTCAAGAGGGACCGCACGACATGAACGAGTTTCAAGTTTCGTAGTAGATACTTAGCCCTGCTGTCATTTTTTAACAAACTTAGTGCTTAAGACCTAACGTGGTTAACTTGCTTTGTTATTTTGGATATAATTCAAAATTCTTTATTTAATGAACAATTAGTACTTTATAAAATACATTCGGCCGTTATACTTAGTGTTAATTTGTCCTTTATAAAGTACGCGAAGACCCAGGAGGTTAAACTTGTATGATTGTCAGTAAAAGTAACGAGTCACCCTTTTCGACCCACGCCCACAAAGAAATGGGCTCTCCTGTATAATTGGAACTAGCTACCTGACTACTTTGAAGTATTTACCCTCAATATTTTGAAGGAGGGCTGACGCACTTCCTTTATGTAGCAGCTGGCAACATTTGTCTTTGATACACGCCTTTTGATGTAACTTTGCACGTGGCAATACCCGCGTTTACTACCGAAGCACAGTGGCAACTACGGCAACGACTGTTTTTTATTATGTGATTAAACATTTTATTTACACGTTAGATACATCCATAAAGTGAATAAAGGAAGAAATAAGTAGGTAGATGTACAAAAGTAGATCGTTGTGTTTTCAGATTTCTATATTTTTCTGTACTTAGCTCTTTCTCTTTTGTAATTATTACAATAAGTAAATATATAGGGTTAAATGACCTGAAATAAATCATTTTTGTTTATTATCATACGAGTCTTTGGTACTCGTTAGGAAGCATATGACCTTATTGTTGTAAGGTAGTTTTGAAAACGTTTTCGAATATTATTTTAATCGTACTGTAAACAACAAAAATATCATGACTCCCATTTACAACAGAAATATCAATAAAAGTGCAAACCAAGTACAAATATGACAATTATTATTTTAAAATTTTACTCCTGAATCCCTACAGAATGTCCAAAGTTATTATCTGTTCTATCGAGCTGAAGAAAATTAATTTCCTTATTCCTATCATCAAAAAGAAGCGTCAGTTTGCCAGCTTCGAAATCGAAATACTCGAATTTCCCGACGCGGAGCAGTGGTCGGAGTAAATAAGTTTGTGAGTTGGAGCGCCTTGTGGACATCAGATAAGACTCACGGTCTTCGTTACATTTGCATTTCCTGCCGCGAAATAAACCTCTAGTTAATAATAAAATAATTTTCATGCTTCATAAATTGTAACTTCCTAGACTATACCTGCTATAATTTCGGTCTTCAGGATGCTGTAATGAACTTGCGGCGTAATTTAATAACTTTAATAAATTACAGGATTAAATTTAATTTACGTGTAAATTAAAACGTTTACCTACTTGCTGAAAATTGTGTGATCAGTCTTTATAAATAATATTAATTCTTCAATTTAAACTTATATTTTGTACAACACAGGGAAAAATAACAAATCCGTATTTAAATACGAGGTCGCAATTTGTTCCATGTGGCTGGGGTAAGTGAAGATAATGGAGATAATCTTTCAAACAATGTATCCATTTGAAAAATGTGGCCATCTTCCAACTCAAAGTAAATTCAAGTCAATACCATGATTGCTATAGCTTATCTAGTTAACTTGGGTGGCAGCGATGCCCGATTAAATACAATCATTAGCCAAAATTTTTTATGAGACTTTAGATTATACTTCCATGCATTGTTTTAGTTAATATTCTATTCAAGAAATTTATGGGGCAAAATTATTACTGAAATTTAACCAACGGGTGTTTCTTGGTAGCGATAATTGGCAGTGTACGTATTTACCTACATATCTATCTACTTTCATAGTACTTACTTACATACGTACACAAATTAATGTATATATAATTACAATGTTTATTAATTGAAATTTTATTGCTATTTTAAGCTCATGTGGCAATGCGTCTATTCGTAGAGCGTTTATTGATGTCAATTTACGAATTTAAACATTGCGTATCCTATCACGAATTTTTTTTAAATGCAAATATGTTTCAACGCAATTTTATTTTAGCTGTTGCTATTTGTTTAATATATTCAATTACATTTGCCGTACAAGGCAAGGGCATTTAATTGTGCTGCCGGCAGTTGTTTCTGCGCTGTTGAAGCCGGCTCTTGATCAGATTGCGGCGCGGCGCGGCCGCTGCGGTGCCGCGATAAGCCGCACGCGGCACTAGCCTCTGCCTGCCTTCCTATGCTTTTAACATTAAACTTATTAACAATGCACCCGATGCAAATATTATGTTGACCTAATTCCACAGAATTTTTTCAATCACTTCCTAAATAGTACGTACGCACAATTAAGTTTCCTACTCACGCCGCATTTGCCAATTAGGTAACGCTTGTTTTACATGTATTTTAATTGCTCCGAAGTGTGGAGTTTGGATATAAATGCCTAGGCCATATGTAAACAGGAACGCTTTTCGTAACACTCGTTGGTTAAAGTAGCATAAAAACTAATTAATATTGAGGCTCATACAAATGGAATAATACACATTTCTGAGGGCCGAAAACACTGCTGTAATTTAATAATGGCTACAAAAGAATAGATGTCAGATAAGATTGCCCAAGGATAATCAACAGCTTAGAGAAATAAACTCCTAAGTCCTCCTTTATTCTTGGAAATGAAAGCCTTCCTAGTCGGAGTCGGATTAGATGATTTATTTTATGTATTTAGAAGATATACCTATCTACTGGCATTGTATGTTACGGGGCTTGTATAATTTTGTTAACCAATACTTAATTGTGGTTGATCATAAACTAGAACTGGCAACTAAATTGCATCCAATAATGAAACCCTAATACAGAGTGGCTGCAATTGGTATCCAGCAGGAAACTTTTCTTACATCGCTACTGATAGCAACTATATTTCAATTGGACTTACATAAGAGAAAAAAGATTTATTCTTACATGGAAGAACCTTATATTTCTTTGTTACCTTATCAATGACACATTGTCAAATGAACGCAATGAAAGGAAGCATATGCAATCACATAATATTATTTCATTAACAACTTTTTGCTAACAAAAACACACGCGTAGTTAACTTTCATTTTGTCTAATTAAGACAACATGGTTCAAAATAAAGCAATAAATGACATATATTGTATTGAAGTAAATACGCTGTGTATAAAAAATAAACGTACGAGTGTTCATCACTGTCACAAAAGTTGCAATCTTTAATTGATGACATAGGATGACATATATTGGGGATTAGCCTGTAAGGTAATCGAACGCTTACCCTTAATAATCTTAAAATATCTTAACTATTCATAGGGGTTTTAACGATGTAAATTTTATTGTTCTCTAGAGCTCAAGAAAAAGCTAGCAAATAGCCGTCAGCCACAGTTACCTGAAAATCTTAGTTAAAATTGGAAAACCCATTTTATAGTAGGACGACAATATATATTTCGTACTCTCTACGGACGATGAGTCTAAAAAAGTAAGCGAAACAATTTACTTCATTGGAATCGGAACGCGGATTCAGAGTGCCAGTCTTCCTGGCTCTCGCTCCATCCTCGCCGGCGCGCCGCTCCATTTTATTTACAGTCGATATAACTTTGTTTATTAAACAAAGGAAATTAAACTGGTTCACACACGTCGAATGCAGGTATTACATTACAAACAAGGCAGGCAACTATCTTCATTGTTCCAATTAAACTGGAGCAAACCGGCAGGATATAGGCCGGGCTGGGATATAGAGGATTTATTGATCATAGGCAATAGCAGCAAACATGCCTTATCGAAGATAACGTGCCTATTAGTTCGGGTGGATTTATTTAATTGATTTCGGCTAATTTCCAAAAACGATTTAGTTCTTTGAGAGACCTGTTTAGTTTAGTCGATAAGATTAACTTTCCTAATTACTAGGTAACTAAATATAATTTACGTTATGTATTTAAATACATTAGTAGGTAAACTTACTGTTGAAGTTAGTGCCTGCTTAAATTTTAGGATCCTTTATATTTGTTTATACTTAGGGATTTAAACGCTCGCAGCGTTTATGAGGTCCGAGGTCTTATATTTTAATAATAATATGAATGATGAAGACTGGGAGATGAAGATAACACAATATATATACGATTCGGTTCCCTAATGAAACCCTATTATTATGGTTAATTAAACGTGAAAATATGCAATAGAACTGAACGAAAATGACAGAGTTATTACAGCGGGTCCTATTATTTCAGCCAACTCTGATGATATTTCTCATATTTAGTTTA
The DNA here is from genome assembly GCA_037349165.1 of Choristoneura rosaceana. Lineage (NCBI taxonomy): Eukaryota > Metazoa > Arthropoda > Insecta > Lepidoptera > Tortricidae > Choristoneura > Choristoneura rosaceana. The sequence continues at coordinate 638,289 of JAZBNJ010000055.1, read as the reverse complement.
AAGCGAGGCAGAATTGCGATCATAACTCGTCTTAAGTGTCTTGGTTGTAATTGCATGTCGCTATAAAGGCAAACAAGAAAGAATCGTTTATAGGCTGCACAGATTGTGGAAACACATGTGAGCTTAAAAATAGATTTACGACTCCGAAATGCTGAATCGTTTAAAACTTCGTGTCACCCATTTTGTAAGCCATAAAGTGTTTTATTGCAGCCACAGGTGCGGCGCGAAAAGCCACAATTCAGGATGATCGTAAACAAATGTTTATGTGGCATTCTCAGAGGCTCGAGGACTTGCCGATCGGCTGTCATTTTGTGTCCGTCGATTGGTCACCGGACGGCTGGTTAGTCGCTGGACTAGTCGACGGACTGGCGTATCGGGGTCCTCATATGGGTCATCTGGATTCGTGTTAACGGGCCGAGTTGCGGCCGAGCGCACTCGTCCTCAATATCGTTTAACTAGAATCGCTTCAACGTATTCCCATCACATATAAACTTGTTTTACGGTCGGGCCAGAAAATTATGTAACCTGTATTCTTGACCTGTATTAAATATATTGGGTAGTTAAATACGTAGGTACCAGTTGCCTAGAGTGAAAAATTTTGTTACACAACTCGGAGAGTGAGAGAAGCGTGAAATGGATATGTCTTCAAACACAACTCCTCGGACAAGCTTCGCCAAACTTGTCACCATCGACGTCGTGTAAAAAATTTTGCGACTCGGTGGGAATCAAGCTGTTACGATGCCACGCCATACGCCACACCACAGAATAACTAATGCTACACGATGGCTACTTCATTTTGAAGAAATATTTTTTAAGTATTATTGCTAGTCTAATTATAATTTCAAGGCATTACTTAAAATATCTGAAGTATAGGTAGTGCCACCAGAGTTGAAGTCATGTACACAAGAATATGTCGTGTAATGACAGTAGGATTTTGTTATTTACTCATTCATTTCATTCATTCTCCTTTTGTGCAGGTCTTTTTGTAGCTGTGCGTGTATGCGAATGCACTTTAACTCTCGTGGCACGACCACGATTTTGATTCAAATCTATTATAAAAACACCTAACGTACCTACAAACCTATTATGCTATTATCACTGATTTTCAATGTGTTAATATCGTTGCAGTTCCATTTCAGAGTTTTAAATATTTAATTTTTATCAGCAAAGGCTTTAAATCTGTAACGGGTGGTGCATTCAGATGTGAAACGAATGAAAAATTAATACTGAAGTTTCCGTATGATAAAATGCTTGCATTGCATCGGCACTCAGTGCTTAATTATTTTGCTGTCCGTTTCACTCATTGGTTAAATTATATTTTCAACAACTAGACCATATTATACAATAATAAGTATTTCACTTCCTTAGCTTGAAATATTTCGTAATAATAGACACAAATCGCTTAAAAATAATACAAAATGTAATAAAATAAATAATATAAATGTTGATCTCGTCAATTTTCGCGTAAAACGGAATTCGATTACAATAGAGCTTGACTTTGCTTATCGACCGAATCAATTCCACAATCTTGTCAAATCGTTTGACTCGCGTCATCTGTCAATTAGTTCCTACTAGATACTATAGCGCAGGGCCTTGAATGCGTCTTTGTTTTGAGTGTTTCGTATTGTTTGATGTTTGGAACTGTTACTTTGTTATAAAATTTTATTATTACGGTTTTTGTTTAAGAAAAATTACCGTTAGTAGTTTTGATATACCTAGTGCCAAAAAAGACCGCATGGTTTATGAGATCCCGATAGACAAGCAAATACACTTACTACGTGGGCGAAGCCGCAGGAAAAAGCTAGTTAAAATTATAAACTATCACAAATAAAATCGATTACCTACACACTCTTAGCATATTTAATCGAAAATTGCAAAAAATCGATTCTAATTTCCATTGTCACAACCCTTTAATTGCTTAATGGCATGTGTCACCGCTACCCAAGCTATTTGGAAAACATTATAATTGCTTGAAACCATTCAGTAAGTAAAGAGAGTTTTTTATAGTTCAAAATTCATACTAATACCTCTTAAATAATCAAAATAATACCTAACCATATTCATACTAATATTATACCTAAATGCTTCCGTCTTTGTACCAAATCTTCACTAATTTATCAATGAATCGATTTAAATGAATTAAGTACTGTGTTAGGTTATTTAATGGTTAAATAAAACCATGGGAAGGATATAGGATAATTTTATCCCGGACAATTTCATAAGTCCTGCGGGATAGTGTAAAATTTAATTTTTATCGACAAAGTCGTGGGTAACGACTAGTTACCAAAATATCTCTAGCTTTGGGTCATTTGTTGACTTCCTTTAGTAGAAGCCTTGGCACTGTGCTTTCGAATAAATTTCATTAGTCACGTAGGTACGTATTTTCTATACTTAAATTGTATGGGAATACTAAATAACAACCTAATAAATGAAGTCAAGCTCAATAGACGTCGCATCTTTGGTCTCGAGCTCGAGAGCTATGTGCATTCGATTCAAAACTACTCAGCCACGAACGCTTTTGTAGAGAATAAAACAAATAACCAATTCAATTAATTTGCTTCAAACTGCTCACTTGCAGTGTAACTTCATGCGGTTTATTATTTGAGTTGTGTAACTCATTACGTTATATAGGGGTGAAAATAGAGTTCATAGTTTGTTTTTCGGGATTTAATAGTATGAAAACGTGCGATTTGTTTCACAGCTCTATTTTATTAAAATTCTTCACTCATTTGCAACAAAAAACTAACGATCCCCTTATTTACAGGTATCTGGAATGGTTCAAAAAAGAAAACAGCACTACCGACCACCCGATCGAATGACCAGGTAAATAAATAGCCCTGCATTTACAACTACACTCGTCCTTAATCAAAAAAGAAAGGATTAGGTATCATAATATCGTCCACTAAGTGCGTTTAAATATCAAGTTCCATACATAATCACAAGTAATTTATGACTATGGACGCAGCTATAAGATATTTTAAATGCATCAACGTAAGTTAACTACCTAATTTAATATAATATTGAAGTTTTTTTTTATAAATTTTCATTTATTTCAAAGCATAACAGTAAAAACCAAAGCTCTGTGAAACTAACATAGAATGTTGATTCTGTGCGAATAATAAACAAAAGAAATACTTAATACCCGAAAAAAGAAAAAAAATAGAAAAATGGGGACCAAGAGCGAACGTTCGTAAAACAACTTTTGAATTCTAAAGGGGCTAAATGTAGCTTCGTTGTCAATAAAATACGTTAAGGAGTATGATACTACATTACGCAAAAATTAAATTAAAACCCATGACGACATGCATCGCACGCAAACCCTGTAATAATGTACCTACTCATTAATGTGTACTTCAAATTTAGAAAGTATCAAATCAAACGGTTCATTAGTTACCGAAGTGACACCCGGAATGCGTCGGCAAGTGGCGCTCCGTGCGGGATAATGCCCCGATCGCGTGCCGCCGCGAATTAGCACTTCGGTTGCATTACACATTAAACCAAATGAAATGATAGAAAGAACTTAACTAACCTAACTGGTAAGTTTGCGGTTAATTTGGAAAATTATATAAGTAATTGAAAGACTGGCATATGCTGGACAGTTTTCTTTTCAGACCTAGATCAGATTGTTAAAAGCTTGAGAAAAGAACAATACGACGAAAACAGTTCACATTTACTTACATACAAATATAAGCTGGTAAGGTACATTTTCAGCATCATAAGTTTTCGTTAAATGTTGTGTTTATAAATATTACTCCTAAGTCCTAGTACAAACAATGACTGTCTTCATTGTCAGATATATTTATATTTAACGCAAACGCGCGAAATAAATGTCAGTTTACATCGACGTTACTCAAAGCTGCATTTTTCAAAAAAGAGAATACGAATTTGAATAATAATTCTCTCAAATCTCGGTGCGAACTAATCCTAACTTCCTAACTTAAATAGGTGTCAGAGTTAATTACATCACGCGAACATTTTTACTCGCCTAAATTATAAACTTTTATTTTATTAGCATGTAATTTCGCTTTTTTTATATGAGGTTACAAAAGGTGCGATGTACTTAATAATTATTGTTTATTTTTAGAAGCTTTAACTTGCAACGTTTGCATGATCGTTTGTTTATAACTAAGTTTATAAGACGTGGTTTCAAAAATTTCAAATCATTTTTCGACCAACTCTTGGTATCCGATTGAGCTGACATTTGGATTATTTATGTCAAACCGGTAGCAATATATATTGCTATCTGCTATATGCTAATCTGCTGTAAATGTCTGCTGGTTCACCCATGAACTGTCGGAATATAGTTTGGACGATATGCAAGTACAGTCAACAAAAAAGCTTGTATTAAAAACGAAATTCGGACCAAAAAGGTACTCGTATTACTGTATTATCACTGTTAGGTACTTACAAAGTTCCTATAGTCATTTCCTATTTCGCAAACTATCTTCTACGTTGCTCTATTATTTTATAGATAGTTTCTACAACACATTTTTGTACAAGATACACAAGTTGCAAACAAGCAATCGGGTCTATAACGTTTTGCTAAGTATAAGTATAGTAACTAAATGCAAGTTCCTCCTAAAATTTAGTTACTCAAAGCACCCAATAATGGCTTGACTCTCAAGTAGGTACTGAGGACAAATTAATGCTGTCGATATCAAACCCATTTGGCTTCTTACCGCCCCTTTACTTCGGCACGAGTGAGAGATTGCCCTATTATAAAGTAATTACCCACTCTATGACTAATTTATGTCTAAGCGGTCCTTACCGAGAGACATTCAAACTGCACCGAAGTCAATTTTATTTCTTTTTAAGAGCTCTGTACCACAAATTAACAATGAGAGGAAAATACATATTATAGTGTGTTTCCTTCCACAATGGATGTCATTCATTTCCACCTCTCCCGCTATCAATGAGCATAGGTTTTTCGTGTTTGATAGGCTTTAGTAGATAACAGCACCTGCTAACCAAAAAATGTAATCTATTTTGAACCATCATCTCTGTAACCACTGTTTTTTTTTTGACATTTAACTTCTTATATAATTTGTTATATTAGCAGAACGTTGACTCTACGAAATCTAAGATGTTTTTGTTTTCGGTTGCACCAAATACACCAAGTCGCTCCTAACCAACCCTTTCAAAAACAGAGAAATACTCGAAAGCATACTTGGCGCATATAGCCAAAAGACGCGAGTTCGAATCCCGTTCGACGCATCCAAAGAGATTCGTATGAAAGTAATATTATTTACGAGTAGGTACTTTGTTTTAACCTTAGCTGGGTAAATAAATACATAGCCAGGATAGTCTCCGCTGGACGAAACTCTTCAACGATTCATGGTACAGCAAAAAGCTTGTTTTTTTACATTAAACTCTTTTTCACAGTATCATGAACGGTGAATAATACAAAAAAGTACTTTTTGAAAAGGGCATTATAAAGTCTAATAATTTAATTTGAATTCGAAAACTGCCAGTTATATGTCCGTGGGCTGGCAGACGGGGTCCTGTAATTCATTATTTCATTTCTCGTTACGCGGGGCCGCGGCGTATCGCGTGGCATGAGGATGTAACTAATGAACATTTTGTGTTTGTTTCCTGAATTAGGTTTCGCACCACCATTTGTATTCACGAACACAAGAATTTTAAAGCTTATTTAAAATTGTAATTGCAAGCTCTGTTTTGTCATGTTTGTCGACTCTAAATTTGTGACATAATTCCCCGGCTCAGTTAGCTAAGACTTTTCTTAAAACATTGATGTTTTAAGAAAAATCTTTTCAAAATAAAACGTCTTTCTTATATCTGAAATTGGACAATATGACTATACATATTCGTTCTCTAACCGCACAGCACAGGGTACACTCCATTTTATCTCTTAGTTCGTACCTACAACGGACGTCCAGTGGATAGATGTAAAACAATAACATTCCGCATTGTTTTTCGTCTAAAGTCTAAAAAATGTGTTGATGTATCACAAGTTCAGAGTAGTTAGCAGGTATCCGTCCGCGATCTATAAAAATTATAAAAATCACGATCGGATGGCATAGTGCATTGGTTCCGAGCCTCGGGTTAAATTACCCCCAAAAGAGTAAAACTTTATCTAGTGGGGGAGAGGGGGGGGGGGGGTCAGCGAACAAGATGCCATGACGGAGTGGCTCTACAAATACGATGTAAGGTTCGCATTGCACTTGTTTTACACGGGTAAGTGAGTACTTGCTACAATTTTCAAGGGGATAATCTGAAAAAATTTAGAAACCACTGGCCTATGATGGTAGAAGAGGTTAAGAGTAAGTTAGAATGAAGCTAGTTGCTAAAGGTCCCTAGTTCGAATCCTGACGTGGGCAGACGTTTGTGTAATGAAGTAATTAATTACGATTTTTATATCTGATTCATGGAAATTTATCACATACCACCAGGAGACCCACTTGCTCGTTTGCCTTCCAGTGGAATAAAAAAAAAACATAATGTATGTATTCCGGTGCAGTGCTCGTGCCTAAGGTTCGGACTAGGGCAATTGGTCTGAAATTATCCCATGATGATATATTTGTGTTTAAAAATATATAGTTTGAAAACATGTAAGTAGCTTGCATTCGGAGGGAAAGTAAATCACTGTTAACTTCCTGATGTCACATAATGTGTATGGAAGAGTTCTACTAATTAGTAGCTCGCCAGTGTACGCACTTTCTCACTAGCAGTTTCTTGAGAAAGTAGCATACATGAAAGGCTGCCTTGCTTATAATTAAGCTCATGAATTCTGTGGCAGTTCCTTTTATTCAAGAAAACGTCGACCCAGGAAAAAAATAATGAGCTTCCAAAATCTGCTTCTCAGATCCGCTAATAAGTTTTTTTAAATGGCTTCTGTCCGGTTGGACAATTTTGCCAGCGGCGGCAAACAAAATTGTAATGAATTAAATTCATTTTTTATTAAAATACCTATTGAAACTATCGATGATTCCGCCAATGTCGAGGTTGGAAAAGACACTATCAGTTGGCCGTTGTACGCAATGACATTTTAACCAGGACGCACATTGCCGAACAAAATCCCCTTCTAAGAATGTCAGAACTATTGATTTGTTTGCGTGACAAATAAAATCATCTCACACAAAATAATTTAAATAATACGAGACGAAATTTGAACCTAGTCTTTAATCTATTACGGGCGAATTTCGCTTGACACCAACTCTTGACACTTGACAACAACGTACTGAGAAAAAAGAAGGCCAGTTTTACCAAAGTGGCAGGCGAGCATTCTACCAACCTATCTACCTACTATCGACCTACCGATCGACTTATCGACCAACCTATCGACCTAACCTATCCCGGTGATGAACCAGTGATTTTAGGCCAGAGATTACCAAAGTGGCGCTCATTTGGCTCGGACATATTTGGGCGCGCGATTGTGAATCTACAGGTATAATTCATCAAAGGTTGTACGCTAGCAAAAATTGTAAACGTATGTTTTATCTATGACTGGCAAAGACAAATGTCAAAGTGACAGATAGAGATAAACAAATGTTCGCACTGTCATCGTTCACCAATCGTTCACCTACCATTACCCATTACCTCTCATATTTGGTTTTCTAGACTTTTTTTACCGTACAACGGCAAAACCTTCTAGACACTGGCAAAATTGTCCTCCGATGGACAGCCACAATGATATTATATGTTACTATCGTAGAAGCTCACTGGACAGCCATATAAAAAAATGAAATAAAGGGCCGAAAACTAACAAATTACGATCTATTTCTCAATATTTGAACAGTGCGGAAGCTAATAATAAGTGCTTAATATATTACTTAAATGTCTGCTTACGTACGGCTTAGTATTAATTTTTGTCTACTTACACGTATTGTAGCATTTAATCAAATCCTTAGCCCGAACTTCCCTCTAGCTCTCCCTCATTAGTCCGAAATGTATTTAACCAAGCAATAAACAGAATGCACCATTAATTGTGTAAGTAATTAGATCAACTTTTTCCTCCACTCAAGGGTATGGTTCGGAATAAACCTTTGGCTAGTAAAATCTTGTTCAAAGCAATACGATACCGCTGAGTTAAAAATTTAATGTTGCAGGTTACATACATTGGCAATATTGTTGTTGATGCTGGAAATGGATTAGCTCAAAATATGTAACTACCAGTTTATTAGATCGGGTATTTCTAATGAATATCTCAAATTTTAAACCCCTATCCCTATCTCATTTCTTTTTTTTGTACAACAATGAGTAGATCCACTTTTTCGGTTACGGCTGCATAACGAACATCTTGTTTGATTTTTCGTATCTAACTCTATCATCCTTGACCAAATGTCAAAAAATCGTCAGTGGCCGGATCGCCCTGTTGCAATGGTTTTTAGTTAATAATTTTGGAGCAGCCTGTAACTGTGAATATATAAGTGTATGTCGATATTTTTTTTTCCCAAATTGCTACTGAAAAAAAAACGTACAGTGTTTAATGATGCCTAAAAAATTAATTTAGAATGATATTTGTAGCCAGTTCGAATTTGACCGAAATTTAGTTTTCGGTATCCATGACTTCGAAAATTAATATCACCATTTCGTCGGACTGCACGTGAACTTTTACCAGCGCATCTTAATATTCAGAAATTTTTGTGTTGCTATTGGTTGCAAATTGAATTGCTGCGCAGACGTATCGGTTTGAGCAGGACATAACCTTTCTATTTAGAGAGTAAAGATGCGGAAAGAGGCTAAGCCTCTTCGCTAATGGCTGTGTTTTTGTGCAGGGCGCGGGCGTGAGATGGCACGCGCGGGCATGCTGCACAGGGGAGGAAAAAATGGCGCAGAGTGAGTACTCGTGTTCAGACTAAGTATTGGCTGATGGGCATTTTCATTTAAAGATCAACTAATTACTCAGCTGTGAGTTGAATCTTCCTTAGTATAGCTGAATAACCAAATCATAAATCAGTTAACGTGCTCGTAGCGTCCCATGGAGGTACACATTTTGTATCATAATGGCGTATTGTGTCTCCATCGTGTGCACCAATGAATGCAATTTTTGTATGCAAAATCTGTCATTTGATCGCAAGCGTCAGTCAGAAACGTTAAGCAGTACGGCCTCTGGTTATTTGGTTGGACGCTTAATTCAGTAGGTACGGTGTGTTCCATGATCGCATATCCTTCCGCATCCAAACTTAAGTTCATGTTACCATCGGTACTACGATATGATCCGATCGATGATATGACGAGATACGATACGCTAAAATTATACAAATGTGAACCCAATATAATATTAGGGTAGGTAGCGTCAGAGATACGGTAGGAGTACGTTTAAATGACACAAGCGATGACAAACGCTTAGGAACACAAATCCAATTACCTAATTGGTTAATAATTTGAGATTTCATTGTAACTAATCAAAAGACATGGATCCACTTGTTAGCTTACAATACTGGGTACGTTGCTGACGTGCGTGTGACGCGGCAAAGTAATTTTATTTGAGACATTAAATGAAAAGGCCCTGATGCTGTTTTTTAAGCTTATAAAACGTTGTATTATACGTGAGTGTGTGTGTGTATGGTCGTCAAAAGTACATTTAATTTATTGTACTGTATACGCATCCGTCTATTGATTGGCATTGACATTTGACTGAATAAGAAGGTGGCTTAAAACATTTCTGCATTATGAATGAGAAAATGTAAAAAAATTTTTTCTTGTTCTGCAAAAAATAGTACGAAAATAACATATTTATCATTGATTGTAAATATCATCTATCTTTACCTGCGGCGTACCAATATATTGTAGAATACAATGTAGACACTTCGCGTAGATCTATTTCGGCAACCTATATTAATACATTATGAGACGTGATGCCTGAACATCAAAATGTGCTCTCACTTTCTGTAACACGTAATACTTCCACAAAAAGCCAATCGATATGTAACAATCGTCACACGCTCAAAGATTCAGAACGTCAAGGACTAAATGTCCCACAAAAGCGTTTCACAAATTGTTAGCGCGCTCCAGACGAGCTCAGAAGCCTACATGAGTTAGCACTTAGCGTAATTGGCGTACAGAACTCTTGGTTAACGCCTTTTATGATTACATTTTTGTGGACTCCCGAGGCATGTTATTTTGGGTGAGAAAAAATAGACCTTTACGGAGAAAGTGGGTTATAGGATAAGTAATATTATCTCGGCGTTTTGTCTTTTGTTCTATCTACACACACAAAATTAGGTATATACCTAAATATAGCAGCTATGCCTAATATTACAGCCAGACATTTTTTTTCTTAAAATGCTTTGTTCTACGAGCGAGGAACGGCCATACCGCTGCTTAAAAAACGGCGACAGTACCGAATCGCAGTGACGCATCGTATGCGCACCGTTTTTTTGCATGCTTTCCACACCGCTGCTTAAAATACGCAAACGGTGCGGAGTCGCTGTGACGTGCCGTAAACGTTAGGACTTTACCGCATGCTCTCTACCAAAAGTCGTGATGTTTACGGCACGTCACTGCGATTCCGTACCGTCACGGTTTTTTAAGCAGCGGTGCATATGGCCGCTCCTTAAAGGCCGATATTTTAATGTGGAAATATAGCTTAGTTACCAACACTATTTTAGTCCAAATTTCTAGCCGAAACATTCACATAACGCCTATCAAAAAAGTGAAAAGAATGTAAATTCTCCGAGCGATCACACAATTGCCATTATCACAAAGTGCGGCGCGGCCGCGCAAGGCCCGCCAATGGCCCCGCCTCGGGCGTCAGGTGCAAGCCTGATGGACCAATTACTTATTTTAATATTTTTAATGCCGGTCTCCACGGGCTCGTCTCGTCCGTGATACAAATTCTATTAGTCAGGTTGCGTTTTACGACGTTGAGAAACACTCGCACATTACATGCGCGGTCGGTGGGCTCTAAAATGTTCCTAATGTGTCAAAACTTTTGTGAATAATATAGTCAGTCGGATTTTCAACGTTAAGAAAGTTTCAAGTGGACAGTGACAAGCTGAAATGGTTAAACAGTCTTAGTCAGAAAAGTTGCTTGCTTGAGCATTCTAAATTGATACTAGAAATGAGACTGCAGTGTAGGTAGGTGTAGTAAGTATGTTCTCGTACTTAACTTATTTAGGCGGGTAAGAACAATTTAACTGCAGTCGAAACTTATATGAAACCTATGCACTAACTCTCCTAAAGTATTTTCTAAAGTCAAAATATTTTTTTGCCATCTCTAAAATAACTTACGTAGCCGAATTCGTTTCCAAATCGGCTTGGCAGTATTTGCGATTCTCACCACGATTTATTTCAGGATCGTTTTGAAGTCGTAATGAAGCGATGCGGATTCGTATCTTGAATATCTTATTGCAGCATTTTAATATCTAAATTGATTTCAATTTATGTACAAATCATCAAATGATTTTTAAAACACTTTTTATTTCATACTCTATTCGTAGTACTTAACAGAATCATTATTATCGTAATTTAAAAAAAAATACATCATAGGTACGTTAAAATGTCTTTTCATATCACCATTTCATTTTAAATTTTAACGCATTTAATCCAATTTACAAAAACAAAGGAAAATTTAAATAAATTAAAATTCTTGTTTCTTAAATATTTAGGTAAGTATGACAATTGCAGTACCCAAAGAACAATGTTAGTAAAAACTTAGGGATACTACTGATTTCTTTTTTAACCTGTGTAAAAGTTTTCACAAACTCCATTCATTCTGTTACTTCGCGAAAACGAATAATTGTCATAATCTGTCTATACGGCTACTGTGTTAACACTGCTAGGTGCTGATCCAGTACGCTTTACACCCTATAAGTAAGTAATATCACCAATCAGTAAAATAAATATTCAAATCGGTTCCGCAGTTCTAGAAATTACTCCCTACATACAATTAAACAAAATAAACGTTATATATGTATAGTATGGAAAACGACACCCACGACCTACTACCTACTTTATCCATACTTAATTAAATAAACGCAACTAATTCTCGCTTTAGGTGGCGAAATATACATTATGGAAACCTCCTCGTGGTTACCACGCTAAGTTAAGTTGTTCGAGCAAGTTTATGTATCAATGCTGCGAGTTTGCCCCCTCTTTGCCTGTTACCCCCTCTACTATCTACGTCACTGGCCTTCACCCTAACCCAGCACTCACCTGGCCTGGACTAACTTTAAATTGTTAGTTGTAACATTGCTTCCCACTCCACTAACTTTATTTGTTTCTTACTTACTATTCCCAACTTCTGATGACAGTTTTCTAGAAAGCCCACTTAAAACCTCCTCTATTATTCTTGAGGCCGCCTGTGGGTGGTTGGTATTTATTATTGTGCTATTTAGAATAGCGAGGCTGCGTGGAAAGTATGAAGGCATCATATTTGTTCACTTTTCTTTAGTAAATAGTTAGTACAATACATATTTTAGTTTGGTCATGTGGAAGATTATCTGGCTGTGCAAAATAGTGTTCGCAGATAACAGAGGCTTTTGTGGAGCTTATGTACACTTTTAAATTTAACCGCCCCAAAGTAGCCAAAAGCAGCGCGTTGAAATCATGACTCTAATGTCAAATATTATTAGAAATATTACTTTTGAAATAGTGGTAAAAAAAATCTGATATATTTTTCCGCTGTTGTTGTTTTCTTGTTTGTGCAAAAATCCACTGTTTTTCGCCGTAATGACCAAGCATTTCTACTGAGTGCGAGAGCTTATGAGTAAGGAACTCATGAAAGGCTAAATAAAGGATATACGCCGAGAATCATAGTGTCAATCGTCTAGGGAATGATGGAGAAATATTTTAATACGAAATGAAGGCGCCGCGCAAGCGAGGTCGACGCCACATTACACAGAGTAAGTAAACAGTACCTACCTACCAAAAGAAAATATGAAATTGTGCAAAAAGATACTACCTAGAGCCACCATACCGTTGGATATAGTTAATGGGCGATTGGTTGATACTCGTCCCAGTAATAGAGGTAAATTATATCATACAGAAATGTTATAAAAAATGTGCAAGATGTTAATAATATTCAAATTGTCGTAGAACATATTGTTTTACTCCTAGTATATTCATTTAAGTGTATAATTGGAAATAACATCGGTTTAGCAAGATATTGTAATTAAGATGTACTCCCGATTTAGCATTTTGGTTGCACGTAAATTTTTAATATCCAATATAAAACTAGCAATTTAATTGTAAGATAAATCTAATAGTTGGTTCATACGTGATGATGTGCTTTTCATGCCACGTGTCTAGTACAGGGTGTATCTACTATGCTATTGTTGTGACGGAGTATTGCAAATAGGCGAATAGAAGGGGGACATATAATGTTCCGTTGGGAGCGTGATATTTGATTTCATCACGGCGCGAGGCCCGTACAAGGACTCTGATATAACCTAATTTCTAAACATAAGGTTCCTTGTTTATTCAATACGATACAATATGAGTTGGTGGTTGCCATTCGATTGGATCGATAATAACGTGGTTATGAGTCACTTATCATGCAACCTCTCTGGTTGTTAAAGAAAGAGCATCATCATCATCATCATCATCTGAGGTATTACAGCTGCGGGTGGGCCTTAGCCTGGTCCAGTAAATCTCTCCAGTCCGATCTGTTCATGGCTTTTCCTTCTCCAACTTATCACCCCCAGGTTCTTGGTGTCCTGTTCGACGCCGTCCAACCATCTGCCTGCCTCTACTTTTGCGGTGCTCCGGCCGGTCTTCGAGAAGGCTTTTGGCTACTCTGCTCTTATCCATTGCCCATCACAGGCGTCCGACCTTTGTGGTCTTGATGATGTTTACATTTGGTATAGCTTTTGCCTCATCGTACATTTCGGTATAGCTCCGTCAGCACTGCCCCATAATATTTATTTGCAAAAAAGAATCTCGTCAAATTATTTCATCGTGATTTGGATACTGTTACGTAGCCTTCGAATAGAAACAAAGAGCTTTGATGGTTCAAACAATATGCGCTATTAAAATATGAGTCGCTCACAACTTACGTCGGAGAAAAGTCGAACGGCAGAGCACATAATAGTAAACACCTTTTATGTTAGTCGTAGCAAAGGTCCAGTATTATGTACAAAGAGCGAAGCGAGTACCAATCGTGCGGCCGCCATTGTAAGGTTATTATTTACGAGCGACCGCGGCCGTCATAAATCAGTATCTTGCCTTTACGTGGTAAGGAAATAGCTCATAACTTTGATTGGCCTCTTCGCAAAGGGTCTCACCTTCGCCCCACTACAGGTCACCCTGCATTAAATATGCACACTCCTCACAACAACAATGTGTTTGAATGCAGCATGAATAGCACAATAAGCAAGCAACACCGATGTAAAGGATCCTTTATGTTAAAACAAAACCTCCTTTATGCTAATTCGGTAATGAATTGCGCACCATTATTCTAGGAAAGAATAATTTAGGTTCATTAAAGCAGCTTGGCTAAGTCCATTACATTAAGTCCTGCCCTCTTATTAATTGAAGAATTTTTATTGGTTCTACAAAATCTACATCTTGTTAAAACAACGTTCGGACCGCTAATTTTAAAAAATTCTACTAAGTAACTGTATATCTCCTAGGTTAGTTACTCAAAGATAAATATATAATACCTACCTATTTTATTACTTCGTCGTCGATTTTGCTTGGCTTGTTTTAAATTTAATAATTGTAATGTGCAAAATATGAAACGAGGTTTCCAAGGAACGTTGAACTTAATAAAATCACTCAACCGAAGCTTCACCATGTCACACGGCAGCTACTTAGTCGCCAATTAAGAATTGGGTCTCGCTCCTGTCATAATTATCTTAAAGAAAGCCCTGCAGATACGCAACTTTTGTGGCTGTTTAGAAGTGGGTCAGTGTCCCGTGAAAGTTTCCGCGAATGTGGTCCGCCAGCCCCATTACCGCGGCCGATCAAAGCCACCGCCTCTCCACAGAAGAACCCTACACCGCGAGCACTCTCTGAAAATCATGCGTTTGTTTTTATTCACTAATATTTTTCTGCCATCTATACTTTTTGGATATTCAGATACATACGTTAAAAACTTGAAAGATCTGCTTGCATGGTAATAGGCACTAAATTTATCATTCAAAAAAATTAAAATTCGGTGCTTGTAAAATTAAGAGATTTACAGATAAGCAGTGACACTGAAAATTTATTTTCAGCATAAATTTTCGTTACTTTTACCTGGTCGCTGTTCCTTTGTTTTTAAGAAAGATTAGGTTAATAATATTTTGTACGTACTTCGTAATCGTAGGCGTTTGTAGGAACATCACCCTCAAACACCTTTTAAAGTACACACGCTGGTGGGTGGTAGGTTTTATGTGGGCGCCGAGCACCCGTGAATGAAATGACAACACTGATTGACTAGAGCGCCGTGTGTGGGTCGGGCTCGGTGGTGGTCTAAAATTACTGCTAGCGGCGGTAGGCACCTTAGGTCTAATTAAATATTCAAAGCCTGAGATTGGGTGTACTGTAGATCATAAACTATTATTACATTGTGTCTTAAGGGCGGTAAATAAGGAATTACGAACGAGAGTCTATTTGAAGCCCAAAGTCGAAGATATATAATGTTTTTCATAAAATTTGCGAGTAAAATTGTATATTCGTAAAAGAAAAACTAATATTTTTACAAAAATTGCAGATTCCGCTCTCTTGGTAGCGCCAGCACCCTCCCCCCACCCTGCCTGACGTGCGTGTGTATGTGGTCCTTCTGCTGCGCGCACAGCGGCAGCGCGCGCAGCAGTATTAATACGGGCAATAATTCATTTACCGACTTTGGGCTTCATGACAAAAAAATTAGTACGCCCAATGACCCATTTACCGACCTTGGGTTTCATGACAAGCACATTAAGGTCGAGCGTTTTATTTGGGGGGTTGCAACCAAAGTAGCCTGCATGTTACGACACTGTTTACGGGCAAGTGTGATGAAATAGTAGATTGTTCAACTAAGGACTAAAACAAGCCATAATGATACGAGATGCTTGCAGAGCGAGGGTGGCTACAGTTCGAATGGCATTATGGTTGTTTAGTCTCACGTTAAATACTCTACTTTTCACTTAGCATGCGAGGAAAAAAACAATGTTCTGTTCAAAATTACAGTATTATTTTTTAAAAAGACGCTCGACTAATAGACAGGCTATCCGTTCAAAATTCAAGTAGCAAAAAAAAATTATTGCGCGGTTTTTTCTTTTCTTTTATTGTTTATGATGTGACGCTTTAAAAGCATGCGTATTTAGCCAAAAGTTTCAAAATTGAAAACTATTTGAAAATAATTGGACTATGAATAATAAAATGAATTAATCCTTAATATAATTTAATAGATTCATATTAATAATCATTAATTGTGTTTCACGAAATTAAATCGTGTTTTTGAGGTTATTTCCACGCCCTAAAAATCCGCCATTCACAAACACCGTGGTGGCTGTTTAGGGGTTTCCAGCTTAAATAAAAAAAATGCTTTAATCCCTAGAGAATAAAAAGGAGCTTTAGTCCCGATATGCAGAGGCTAATGTTGTAGCATTTTTTACCCGACTGCAAGGATTGGTATTGTAAGAGCATGAGAAGTGAAAAATAAAATATCATATGGAAAGTGCGAGCGTGAAAACCGACTGCCAAGTTTTTAACTATGTATAGACGCAATGCTACTATTGCAAAAGTGTTTATTTTGGTATTTTTTTAATTTTTTACATGTCTGCTCAAAGAAAAAAGTGTATTATTTTTATATTGATCTGTTTTGATATCAGTCATCGTATATGTAAGTGGAAGAACTTGATTCAAAAATCTGTATTCCGGTGATAAATTAATGTATGCTCTGCGAGCGGCATGGAGTGCAGTAAGCCGCGCGTCTGCATAATTATCACAGTGTTTGCTCCCCATTAACATCAGAGTTCAACGGAGAGTCGCTTCAGGAGGAATCTGCGAAAGATTTCTGTAATCTTGCCTCGCAAACTATTGCACTGACACTGAATAGTTTATAAATTTAACTGCCGAGTAACTATGGATATAAAATTAATCTGAAATATTTCAGCAAATGGTTGGATTCGTCTGACAGAACTCTTTTGCAAAAGTTTAAAATCAAAATTATTGCATTTATATTATTGCATTTAGATAGATAGATAGATAGATAGATATAATCTTTATTCTTCAAAACAAAGACATGGCTTAGTAACTAAAGAGTAATAAAAATTTCACGTAGCGTAGCATTTCACGTAGCGTTGTTGTTGTGTTGTTATGTGTTGTAGTTTTTTCCCTGAATGTTTTTCACTTTGTAGCGATAATTGCCTATATACGAATAGAGAACTCAATTTTCGGGTTCTTATTAGAGAGAGAGAACTTGAAAATGTTTGTCAGCTACAATTAAAACATCGTGGTAAATATTACACCCTAAATTGAATAAGGATATTTTGACTTTGACTACCCCTGTGCTCTGCTAAAAAGCCATACTTACGAGTATATAAAAGCCTATTTTCCACCAGCATTCTGTGATGGTACCTTCTCTTTTGATATCGACTGTACCCACTCAAGTCAGCGAGTATGCGGGGCTTTCACGCCGCCCTTAGAGCACTCGAGATCGATGTAAAAGCGACATTGCTTTCTTTTACACACGCTGGCAGTAGCAATATGCGCATAATATTTAGGTATTTGCGGCATATGCGGAAACTACATTGGGAAACACAGCCGCACCCGCGCTGATTGCCATTTATTGAACTGGAAATGAAAAATAAAACTTTTAGATTGAACTAGAAACCAATTGGAGTGGCTGGTCGTGAGGTGTATCCGCGATAGAACAATAGATACTGATGGAGTTAGTCAAACATATGAATTGGGCCATGCTCCGTTTTACAACCAGCTCGGAACTGCCTGACGGCCGTACATCCCGGTATTAAGCAAGCCACGAATTGAACTGGATATGTTTTTAGTATACTTATAAGCATCTTTTACCCGTATATATTATATTATGCTTTAGTCCCTGAAATCTTACAAATTTATATACCTATGTAGATATAAATAGTAAAACTATAAATCTTATTACAATTGTGGGATTCAACCTTCTGTCTGCCCCACACCGAACGAACGCTGCGCACTATGTTATTTGTCATGGGTTTTGTGCAAAACAAAAACAACAAAATTCTCAGTCCCTTGAGAAACGTGGACACATCACAAATTGTCGCTTCCCAAGAAATAAAAGTGCCCTAACAAAATGTACTGAAGCAATTCTGCAATAAAAGAAAATAATGCTCGCTCCGGGCCCGTTCCAACAATTTGCTTAGGATTCAATATTGTGTCGTAGCCGCCACACTACTAAGTAAGTCCCATTTGGGGCATTTGCTGACCAAAATGCCAAATCGTTTTCTGGTTCTGTTCTTTTTATTTCAATGGAAAATCATCAAAATAAATATACCTAATAGAGTCTAGAGTCTAAAGCCTTCTAAAATTTTCAGCACCTTACTCTTGTATTGCAGATTAGCAATTGGGTCAAAATTATTTTCGTTATCTTGTTTTTGTCCCCGAAGGTGTAGAGTTTTTTGTATGTGATGTAGTGGCATTTTTAATTTTTCTCTCGTTAAATATTATTTTCACTGAAAATTACAAATATGGCACCACGTTTTTTATTTTATTTCTTAGAAGACATAATTTTGTGATATTGTGGTGAGACACAAGGAAACTAAAATAATTTCGGCCCATACCTCAAGAAAACAATAAAGCTACGATAAAATTTTAAAGGTAAAAACATTTTACTTATTTGCTATGCGAAACGTTGGATGTTGAAAATAGATAAATACGATACAGACATCTAAAAAGATACCTCATCAAATCTTCGTAATCGAAAGAAAATTTTATTTGCATGGCGAGGAAAAGGGCAATAAAAACGTAAGTATTCTCATCCTGACGGGTTCCGTCGATTTGTTTAGGATCTAAAATGGTTGCCTCTCTTCAAGCTTGTTTCTTATTCTTTGAAGGTTTTTGAAAAGGTTTAATATTAAATAAAGTCGCAGATAAGGAAATAGACAATTCGTAGCGTTCCGTAGCCAAAAATAGCAAAAAGGAACCCTTATAGTTTCGCTTTGTCTGTCTTTCTGTCCATCCGCGGCTTTGCTCAGAGACTATTGGTACTAAAAAGCTGTAATTTTGCATTGATACATTATGCAGCAACTATTCCAAAAAAATAGAAAAATTAAAAAAAAAGTTTTGGTTGACTCTCATAGACGTAAAGTGGGGTGATTTTTTTTCTTGTCCTGTGTTGTGTTCAAGTAAGTTACTACCAAGTAGGTAAGTATATCAAATTTAAAAGGAAAACTATGAATACTAAGTATGCTTGAGAATTATTAATACTTTAAGAGTACATATGTAGCAGCCTAAGGTATAAATATACCTGAACTTGAAAGATTCCGCACAAAATACGAAATCCTTAAAAAAATATTACTTGTTTTTTGTATGGGCTACGGAACCCTATCTTAGGCGTGTCCGACACTCTCTTAGCCGGCTATTAAAATGTACTTACGTACTATTTACAATCAGTTTTTTCCCAACCTCTTATGGTGCCTAGTGCCTATTAAAGTTACCAAAATTTGAAATAATGATTTTATTTATTTTGCCACTCAATAAAACGTTGCTAATCACTTTTAATCACAATCAGTAGGTACTCGTTACTCGTACTTACGTGAATTGAATACCTAACTTAAGCGGACTGAGAAAAATATCCTTACCAAAAATTTTATCCTCGTTATGTAAATGAGGTAAAAAGGGGCCTAAACATGTAATAATATGTTCACCGAAAATTGATATTACGGCTATAATATAGTCGTATATCACCATGCCTCAATAAAATTTTGCCCCAAAAGTGTTCCGAAGTAATCCGCGTAATAACTTAAACCACGCCCGGCATATTTTTAGGGCGTGTTTTGATTTAGCGGCCACTTCCTTAATCACAAAAGTGTAGTAATACATGTAGATAAAGCTGATCCATGCGGTCCTAAAAGCTTTCACAGATAACCATTAAAATTATAGTATGCATTAAAATACAATCATGGTGAAAAGTGGACGTACAATGCTAGAGGAGTTTACAAAATGAGAAATAATTGCATAAAATATTAAGTTCCTAATGTCGAAAGATATCATTTAACTAAACACTATTAAATAAAAAAGAAGAAATTCAATAATTAAATTAAAGCTAGAAATGGTGCCCATGGCATTGTGCTCATTGCTGGCTACTTTCATGTAGTTAATTATCAAACTCAATTTTCACAATGTCATACTAAATACAGAAGGGGTTAAAAAATATAATTCCACTAAAGCTTCTTCAAATTTATATAGTAATTACTCGTATGTAGTAGAATTACTAATTCCCCAGGTGCAAGTTTACTAACTAAATTCAAAGCGCTTTATTTATCAAATAAGCGCATCATAGCCACCATCATTGATGTTGATGTACTTTCCTAATACGGCCCAAATGGTCGCACGTTTTTCATTAAACTCCCAATCAGTCGTAAAAGTCCTTATTACCTCCAAATTAGTTTTAGCGAACGGTCAGGCCGAGCTTAGCGATTGGCGCGTTACCGATAATTTCAGTTTATGTTCTAAATAAGAGCCTATGCATTGTTACTAGGAATGCCATTTTAGTCGGTAGAATGAACAAGGAACGTGAACAATAGTGAACTAGGTAAACGCCCGAGTGCTCGACAAATATTATCCTAATAGCCAAGACCCAGTGACGGGCACTCGTACCTTAGTAGTTTTAGAAACCTTAGTGTATTTAGAAATCACAACTATGACTGGCTTTTTGATACGTTTATTCTGGATATTGAATATTCGTAGAATATTCCAATTCGCTCTACGTCCGATTCACAGCTACTTCGATGAAGCGGTTATGGTTCAATAAAATGTGTGAACAGGTCTCCCGCTTGTAGCACAGGTCAGGTCTAGCCACAGTCTGCTCCCCCCTCCTCCGTACGTCAGTCAATTTCCATAATGGAGCGACGTCGGCTTTTCGCTGACCAGCTGTTATTGTACGTGGTGCTGCCTACAAAGCTCTTTGTAATCCGATGCCCGGTATAAAACGATTCGGTAAAAGCTACGAAACGGCTATTGTGCTTAATTGAAAAAAAAAATCATATTGCTAATGAGTTTTGTTTATATAATGGTGTAAACATTTCCGCTGTACTTAATTGGTTTGTCTTGGAAGGCGTAAAAATGCTCTTATCGTGAAATTGATAAAACGACAGCATACTGTAAATTACAAGTAATTTTAATTTTCATTTATTTAAATTTTGTATACCTACAAGAAACATTGGATTATCATAATGGGTGGAAAATAAATCATAAGTTTAATTTTCAATTTATTTGTGACTAGCTATTACTCGTAACTTCGTCTACTAAGAATTCGTTTAGGTATCGCATGCCCTCGGGAATAACTATTTTTTTCTAGATACCTAAAAAGTATCCTATTTTCATAAAATGCGAGGGGTTGTTAATTCTGGTCTTCTAATATGATGTATGCAAAATTACATGGCAATCGGTTCAGTTTTTAAGGCGTGAAAGTGGCACAACCAAACAAACCCTCTTTCGGATTTTAAATATTACTAAGGGTTTATCGGTGAAACCCATTTAAGCTTTAAGTTATTAAACGCCGGAGCATTAAATTTTACCACACTCTGATTACCTATTATGCGGATCGACGTATGGAGCTGAAATTGAACATTACCAACATTAAACTGACAATCAATTTATTTGGTTGTTAGGCACCGAGTCTGAACAAATTGTTCACTTAGGAGTGAGCGAGATACGCCATATGATCGTACGCAAGTAGAGTTACCAAACCTAGAGGTATCCCTAACACAGTAGGAATACTTATTAATGTTTAATTTAGATTCCGATCAAGATTTATGGTTCGCACTGATCTTTATAGTTCAGCGAGATATAAAATGTATAGCTCTTTAGCACGGAAAATCTACAAAAGAAAAAAAAAAGATGGTTAATACATCCCCCACGGAAGTTTGTTCGTACGAAAATCAGTTTGATAAACTTGTTAGTTTTCCACATGGCAGCCCTAACGGCGAGCAGGATGCGGCACGGCGCACGAAAGTGAAGGTGCCCCCACAGCCTCCCGCCGCAGACGGCAGGGAAAGTACTCCCGCCGCGATATTGATATTATTATCTTTGATGTGTAACGGGGAGGTTTCCAACGCGTGTTTTAAATCGAAAATGTTTGGCTTTTCGTAACAAATTGTCGCGGTAAATCTTAAAAGGCGTTCACGTGTTAGCACAAAGCGTATTTTTTACGACGGTTTCACGTTAATTCTCAAAGGGTATTGACGAAAGACTTGGCTGAGCTTGATATTGTTTTAACATGTATCAATCTAAGTACGCAGTTAGATAGGTATCAGCAAACAATAAATGACCATGTTGATACCTACTCTCATCGCCTTAAATATCTGCCAAAGTTCGCAGATAGTTTATGTGTATAAGATAATGTTTGTTGTCACTAGGAAGAAAGCACAGTGCTGAGAAATTACCTTTTCTTTTTTCCTTGTGTCGATAACATAAATAAAACCATGGTCTGCCTTAGACGCATCGTACGTATACAATATTTATGATTATGACTGTAGAGAGTAGAGAGTTTTGCTAACAGTTAAAAATATACTAAAAGCAGTACCTACTAAAATTTACTATTTTTACTAGCATGTGGTAGATTTTAATAAGTTTGTTACGCATGTGAGTGCACCCATGGGGCTCGGCGTAATTTGAGTTCTCCCGCTAACGAGCCGGCCCTCAAGTGCGCCTCTCGAGCGTGGCTGTTGCAAACGAGCTGATTTCCTGCGATTCGTGGCGCATTGTTTAGACGCATACTCTTTAATAAGCGAACTTAGAATCAAACCCCTACCCTATGTTAGGGATTTTTGCGTATGCTAATATTGTCTGCTCTTTAATTAATTTTAGCTAAGCTTTATAAATAAAACCTAACGATAGGTGTCTGATGCATGTCTAGTCTTTCAAGGTATAAATAGCCCCCTGTGGTGGAGGCTCCACGGATCGGGCTGATAGAGTTATTTAAAGAACGTTTACACTGGCGCGTGTGGGCAAGGTCTTCATGGCCGCGGTGTGAGCAAACAGCGGCGGGAGCGTCTGGCGGCGCGCGGCTAATTACTGGGGGGCGCGACGGAGCGCCCTGCTCCTCAATGGCGCTCGCACTCCAACACACACGCCAACTTGATGGAAAAGTCACTACATACGATGACATGCACACATTCTCCGCTCCCTTTTCTACCGTCCATACAGCGTTTTAGGCCTCCGAATACAAATAAAACGAGAAAAACAGAATCGTTTTCTTTCCCGACGACAAAGCCGCGCTCCGGAGTCAAATATGACAAACAGGGTCTGACGTATTAATTTTACGACAAGCCCAAGAAAGGTCGTAACGCGAGTTTCCATTAGCACCTGGCCGTCAAAGCAAGTGTGATTAATCTAATTTATCCGTTTGAAGCAGGTAATTACGCTGCCGGGACGTAGGTGGAGGGAGGCATTCTTTCTGCTGCTTAATGTCCTGTAACCCCCGCCAAGCCTGTCGTCGTCACTCGCCTTAATAATTTACAACACATTAATTTCTACGTTTAGTGCTTTGCGTTTCCTAGGGAATTGCGTTTAATGCTCTTTTGCGACATTTAAAACTCATCGAATCCGTGTTTATGGATGCTAATGACGTCAAAGCCGTCTTAAAAGCAATCTTTTACATTTCACTGTAACAAAACGAGAAGCACCTTAGACATTACAGCTAAATCGATTCGCATTAATTTTCCGTTGATTTTGATTAAAACTAATTAAACAGGCTAAGCGTTCCGATAGGTCCCGCTCGACGCAAGTTTCAGTCCGAGAGCCACTCGGGGGGAGAATATTAGCAGTCGCGTCTTTCCCCTTTCTTTCCCTTTGCACGCAGATAATTAACTGCAGGTACCCCTGCCCCGCGTGGGGACACGGGTTCAAATTTTATCCACAGCAGTAATTTAAACAGCGGCGAGTTGTCGGGGCGTTTTGAGTGCGCTGCTACAGCGATAGGGTTGGAACAATTTGTAGGGTGGCTAGGTAAACGACCGTGATTATATTGATTCCCAAATACGACGTCTCTGTCGGCAACCCCATCCCAAACCCCAGGATTTATGAGCTTTCGTTTTTTCCAGTAGCGTCTAATATTTTGTACTGATATCACAAAGAGCGCACTGTTTTCTATGCAAATACGATCGCGTACCCAGACTAGGTAGGTAACGTCAATAAAGATATCCCGACACTAAGCGACTACGTTCTGAACCTACTCGCATTCAAACGATCCCATCAGAATAATCTCTTTTGATATGTAACCCTATGGTATTTAATTTACATATTTTTACCATTAGGGCGTTATAATAACTTGTATCAGATGAAAAAGACGGTTGCGTGGTTAGGTGGCTGGGGTCGTGTGCATTGTTTGCGGAATTATCGCAATACAAGTGCGCCCCGCGGTTGCGCCCGCCCGCCAGCCAGACGTATAAATCAAGTGCTAATGCCGCCGCATCCGGCGCGACTCCGCGCCGCTCAGGCTCCCGGCACAGTCCCGACTCCCGAGCGATAGCAGATCGATCACGAACGATGTTTATCCAGTTAGCAATAGATGTGCTGCTGTTGGAATCATTAGCTTGCGATGATCATCGATCACTTATCCAGAAACATGAGTGTTTAAGACTAATTGGGTGATTTTTTTTTCTTTAAACGACCAGTTAGCCAAGTGGTTAGAGAACCTGACTATCAAGTTTGTGGTGCCAGGTTTGATCCCCAAACGCGGCATTGTATAAAAAATACGAATGTTTTCTATCGAGTTTTGGGTATTTAATATGTATATAAGTATCTTCTATGTAATTCAGTGTGTTATCCTTTGCCCAGTATCCATAACAAAAGCTTTGCTTACTGTTTTACAAGGTCAATTAATGTCAACTGTCCCATAGTAGGTATTTTGTTTTATTTTGATTTGCCATGTGATTTCATTATCATTTGCCCAAATTAACGAAGTGTGACAAGTCCTTAATTAATTAGCATAGGCCTCATGGAACCAATAACCTTTAGCTTTATATGCTGAATAAAACTTACGACAGAGCCAAGCATCTCACGTCTTACTGATATGACTTAGAGAATATTTACAAACAGCGTTAGAACAACGTGTATGAATAAAGATTTTCTTCCCGATAATAAAAACGGCTTCTTCAAAGAGACGAGGCGACAATTCGCTTGTTTTCGCGTCGCGTCGCGCCGCGCCGGTTCCAAAACCCTCCCTTACTCTAGACGAAGACGCCAATTCAAACGCTGCCGGCATTCATAATCGGTTAGGAGCATAGGACTCTTTCAACGGGTGAAGAAAGAATCCAGCGGATTACTTATCCACTTACTAGGCAAGTTTGCAGCTTGAAATTTTTGCATGGAATTTCCATCGTAAATATGCATTGAAATAAAATAAATTGATTTAAAACAACTACTTACAGCACATATTTACCTCATCATTTTGGATTTTATACATCCCATGCAGGACACGGGCCTCCTTCCATAATAATACTTAAACGAAGTTCGCACGCAGGCCCAATGTGGATTCAGAACTTCGCACACGCCGTTGAATCTCTTCGCATGTGTGTACAATTTTATTTGGCTGAAACTTTGAAATTATTACATTTACCTAAAGTCAAAATGTTATCTAAAACGGTTATTAACTTTGGGACCGACATTCACGCAAAACAACATTAAAATTTCGCTCAAATACTTCCATTTTTACTATTTAAAAGCTAGAGGTGCTTATTTTTCATTAACAAAAGGCACTCGTATCATGTCGGGAAAATTTTACGTTTACAGCCGAAGTTACGGACACAATCCTATAATTATCCGGTAATTATTAGCTTGTACCTGCGTTCGGGACGTTCTGGTGCGGCCTGCGGGCACTAAATGCAGTTTCATTTATTTTCCACTGCAGTAATATACACACAAGCTCCAGTGAATTATTCCAAACCATGTTATCCTTATAATCCGTGGTGGCCTAGTAGTTTGTCCTCTCAAGCGGAGGATCGTGGAATCAAACCCGGGCTCGCACTTTTGAGTTTTTAAAAATTCATGTGGGAAATTATGTATGAAATTTACCATGAGCTTTAGAAGGAAAACATTGTGAGCAAACCCGCACAAATCTGTGAAGTAATTCAATGGTGTGTGTGAAGTCCCCAACCCACACCGAGCCCGCGTGGGAGCAACGGCCCAAGCCCTCTCTTTCTGAGAGGAGGCCTTTGCCCTGCACTAGCACGTATACAAGCCAAGATGGGATGTGTTATCCTCATACTAGCTGCCACGGCTTGCTTTAAAATCATCTCACTACCTATACTGTAATGCCGATAGGTATATCCATTCAGGTTAACTCGGACCTCTTTTTTTGTAGCCCGGATATTAAAGGCTCTCTGAATAGGTCATTTTTAAGGTCGTAAAAGGTTCTATTAGCAAAATACTTTACGAGCTCTCTCGGAAATTGAATTTGAAAGATTAGGATAGAAAATAATTCAACAGCCTCTCCGTATTTTAAGACTCCTTGCCCGTCACAATGCTGTCACATTACGCGAATTAAATTTTACTAAAACACTTTAATTTAAAAAAACGTCAAGTGTAAGTCGGAACCGGGCACCAATCTTACCAACATAGGTACCTATCTAAATAAATAGTTCTGTTCCTGAATTTTTAATTATTCGCCCAAAATCAGTCTCCAAAAGGTATAATTACAATATTAGTGTTTATAAAGCTTCAATGAAATTTGAAGTCAATGTTATTTAAGTAAGAAATGATTAAAAAAAATCTAGGACAACTGGAAATACTCTATAGATTTTGATTCCCAAGCAAACCTACATATATATAAGACCATGTAGTAATGCTTTGCATGTAATGTTCCCCAAAATGAAAAAAACCTTCTTTTAACCACTTTATCTTTTGACTTAGAAGTTTGATTTTTAGACTGTTCCAGGGGGTAGCAGATTATTTGATAGATTATTTGATATTAATTTAGCTTAAACACATAGACGGACAACAAAGTGGTCCTATAAGTTTTCCGTTTTTGTCAATAAGGCAAAAATTATGTCAACATGCACACAAATATCGTTAAAGCGATTTACTGGGATTGGATAATTACATTTTTCATTTTCCACGGGACTGCGATAAACTAATTCGAGCAGACTAAGGCCCGGGAAAAAGCTAAAAATAAATAGTTGTCATAGAAAATAACAATAGCAAACGCTAAATAAATACAAGTCATTTCTTAATCGTCACATCCCGAGGTGGGGAAGTAAAAGATAATTTAAAACCGGCCAAGAGCGTGTCGGACACGCCCAAAATAGGGTTCCGGAGCCATTACGAAAAAATTGAGTAATATTTTTCTAAGGATTTCGTACTTTATACGGAATCTTCGAAGTATAGGTATATTTTATACCTTACGCTGCTATTTACTCATAAACTACTAATAATTCTCAAGCAAACTTAGCCGCTATAGTTTTCCTTGGAAGTTTAATATACTGACTACCATCCTGAATTTTTTCAAATTTTTCCACCCACCGGTTTAGATCTTAGAGGGGGGGGGGACGCTCGATTTTAATGAAAATTTGCACTTTAAAGTTGAATATTTCGCAAACAAATGACTGAATCGAAAAATCGTTTTAGCAAACCCCTAATGGTTTTAAAATACCTATCCAACCATACCCCACACTATAGGGTTGGATGAGAAAAAAAAAATCACCGCCACTTTACGTCTATGGGAGGTACCCTAAAAAAAATTGTTTTTGAATTTTTAATTGTACTGTTTTGTCGGCATAGTTTACTTATATATTCGTGCAAAATTACAGCTTTCTAACATTGATAGTCTCTGAGCAAAGCCGCGGACGGACAGACAGACAGACAGACAGACAGACAGACAGACAGACAGACAGACAGACAGACAGACGGACAGACAGACAGACAGACAGACATGGCGAAACTATAAGGGTTCCGTTTTTGCCATTTTGGCTCCGGAACCCTAAAAATAGGGGAACCATTGCCAGTAACTGCGGGGGTTCCTAAATCGCTTGTTAGCCAGACACTGCGGGACTTCGCCACAACAAACAGGCAAAGAAAGCATTAAGCCGATTTCGCAATATAAAAGAGTACTCGTAGGTACCTAGTTATTTCAATAAAGTTTAGTAATTTGATTTTTCCATAAAATTAATTCGTTTCAACTTTTATGCTAATATTCCTGATACCAAGGCTACTCAGCCTACGCTAACCTTTCATAAAGAGCCTTTTACGTTAATTAACAGAATATACCTTGAAAACAGGATACGAAATTTAACCCCCGGGCTAATTAAACCCTCGCAACTGTTTTTAACTTTTTATCAGTTGGCACCAGGGGCGGGTCAGATAAGTTGGTGTCGGGCACAGCGGAAAGTTGCCGATCGAGATGTTCTCGAGCACACACAAGACGGAGCACAAGTTAGAACAAAAAGCATAGTTTTCCAGCGTCGTCTGGCCGCCAGCGGTCGATACGGCTGCAACCAGCAACTATAGACGCCAACTTTAAATGCAAAGTTTTGTCCAAAACGTGCACGGCGGTAACTATTATTTAAATGACATTCCGGTTTCAGCGCTAGCTATCCCGACACCTTTGTCAAAAAAATAATTATATTTTTGAAATGCAATTCGCATTCAAAGCAGCTCAAATTGGTTTCAGGTTGTTTTATACTTTTATTAATCAAGTTCATTTTACCTATTTTAGTACGTCTGAAAATAACTGATCATGTATAAACGTATTATCACCTTTATCAACGTTTGGGCATAAATTTTAATGTTGTGGGGCTATCGAAAGGACGTAGAGTAATTGAATTTGCATGGGAATTACGATACAGGATGAGTAAAATGTTACACATTTTCCGTTCCCCTAGCATCCCCTAGCGACGCGTAAACGTAGCTCAGATGAGTGTCCCCGAATGATTTAGAACCCAAATTAAACCTTCCATAGCTTCCCGTGCCCATTATCACAAAACGCCACGTTTTTGGGGTACCGTAATTAAACCGCGAGAAACCCTTATAATTTCGTTAAATCCGGTCATCCCCAGCCTCGAAGCACCTATTTAAGGACATAATTTGGTATAGGGTTTTTTTTTTTCAATTCATGTTTATGTAAAGGTACCTTTATTAGTACAATAAATCACAGAGAACTTTTTCAAACTGACCACACAATACAACAATGTTAGCAACTTTCTCAAACACATTTTGCTCCGCTACAAAACTTGAATTGAGATTAAAAACTTTCTGGGGGCAACTCAAGTAATTACTTGCCTCAAGTTTAACGACTGACTTCTAACTTGTAAATTACTCTCAAGTACCTTCGTATGTATGACTGTGCTCTGTACTATTTCAGCGGAACACATCGTCCCCAAGAGTTGAAAAGTTCAATATTGACTCGCAAAATTGCTTTAAGCCGCTGCAGCCGATAATAGTTAAAACTCATTTGGACTGTAAACCTTATTTCATATGGGGAAGGACGGAATTGGCTCTGAAAGGTGTCGACGAGGTGTTGTTACAGCCAGCTACCCTCATTGGCTTGTTCTCAATGCTTCCTGCCGAGACGCAAAAAAAGACGAATGATTTCTCCGATAAAAGTCAACCATCTAATAATAACATCATAGATTTTTATTCGTGACAGAAATCGTTTTGCAAACGGCAACAATTAAAATGGGGTGTATTGTTAACCGATTGTTAAGAAAGTGAAATGCTTTTCGGAAATGAAAATGAAAGTATCTTACGAAACGAAATCGGATTATAATGCGCTGCTGTTTAAAGTTATTAATGGAAATAAGAGTAAGTAAAATTAAAAGCAAATCTCGTTCTAGAAATCCTAAAAATCAGTCGAGCTCGAGCAAACAG
Organism: Choristoneura rosaceana; assembly: GCA_037349165.1. Lineage (NCBI taxonomy): Eukaryota > Metazoa > Arthropoda > Insecta > Lepidoptera > Tortricidae > Choristoneura > Choristoneura rosaceana. The sequence goes on along the minus strand of JAZBNJ010000055.1, from coordinate 608,400 downwards.
CAATCTAAATCTAAATATGACAAATGGAAAGCTAGATCATCTGCATCCGCATGAATACGTGAGCACTGATAAATATTGGAAATTCTTAAAAGAAAAGGACAAAATAACAGAAGAGGAACTTGAATCATTCTTATTTATCCGAGATGATGAAAGAGTTAGTGAAAAATCATTTCTAGGCTTTCAATTTCTTGAGTCGGATTTTATTTACAGTCGTGAGCTGAGGCATAGCTTACATCATTCTGAATCAATTCGAATATTTTTATTTCATTTTGTACTACATAATACATAATATGTACGAATATTTGCACGCTTGTGTTTGTGTGTGCACTAGTTAAGTACGTATTTGTGACCGATATTTTTTTGCTGTGAAATGTATTGCTAATTCTATTTTATTTCCCGCCATTTCATGCTGCGCTTAATTCCCTCGTCCTATTCTAAATATATTTTTGCCTATCTTTTTTTCAATACTGCAAGTCAAAAAACATAGCTACTACATACACTGTTAAACCTGTTTCGCAAAGTAATAAAAAGGCGTAGCACTGCTACGGCGCGCCGTAGCATATCAAATTTTCCTGAAACTATTAGTGGTGGGGTAATAAATAGCATAGCACCTGGCCTGACTGCAGTAGTCGAGATTAAGTCAGCACACAGCAACACCGACTTGGCCTGTATAATTTATAAGTGTTAGTGTAGAGATGTTATCCTTCACCCGCAGGTGGAGTGTCGAAATGCGCTTAAGTTGTTCGTTATTAACAAACTTGTTCCTGTTTTCGGATGTGTGCTTGTGGATAATTAATGAGACCAAGTTTAACGAAACTATTGGAGCATGGAAGCGCTATACTGCCGAAAAAGGATACAAATCACGGAAGCGTTAAAACGATGTTGATTGAAGGATTTATTTTAGTTCTATTTCATTAATATACGAGTAGGTAGCTCTACCTACTGTTATGGTTTTCGATATGTCAAAAAAATATATGAAGTGATAAGAATATTAGTAATGAATTAACTTTGACTGAATATAAAGGCACTAAAATCCACTGCATGGTTTAAAACTGAAGGGTACAAAGTTTAAGAGTACGTTGCTTCAAAAATTTCCGATTGCCTCATTACAAAACCGATCATGCTCGTCCTGAAGTTGATATCAACTATTAAACGATTTTTCTCTATTGCTAGTATACCTTTTAATCAACACACGCATGAAACCACGCTTTATACAATCACCGACAAAAATGTTTAAGTGATTACTTTGTGGTACTGTTCCAAAGAATCAATAATAAACTAAACTTCACTAAACCATCCAAAAAAATTACAAATACGTCAGACCGGACACAATAAGACGAAGCCACATGTAGTTCAATTGGTGAGCAAACTTTCCCTAGATTATCAGGTAATCCGGTCGATTACGGCGCCGTCACGCGCCGGGCCGGTTCGCGGCCAGCACAATCGCTGCGAGGTTATCTTCCCATTTAGGGCTGACGTAAGAATACGTCTTGTACTTATCTGTAACAGATGCGGGAAAAGATATGTTTTAGTTCTGGTTATATAAGTTTCTAAAAGTAAGAGATGATTGTCTGGTTCTCCACGTGAAAGAAATAAGAATTGAGGTAAGAGAGAAAATGATTGATAAGTAAATACATATTTGTTTTGTAAACACATGCCGCAGAAAATACAATTAAAGCATATCAGTTATTTCCAACTTACTTTTGAATTGAGCAAGGACTAAAGAACTTGATGTCTGTACTGTATGATAGCAGCAATGAAAAGAATTTAATTCACAATATTCAGATTTTTTATCTCACCATACTCAATTCAACCAAGCCGTCTGAGACGGACACGACTAACACGATTTCCGTGTTCTCGCTAAACACTAAATGTCTCTCTTTTAAACTGGTTTAGTTGAAAACAGTGGCAAATTACACAAAGCGACCATCAGCTTCTCGTGCTAGTCATCCTGGAAAGTGTTTGTGTAAATGTTGAGACCCGAACAAACGACAACATCCGGCGCGAAATAATTGGACAAGTTTTGAGCACCAAAAAGCTCGGTAATACCAACCGCTAAGGACTTAACAACTATTAAAAAGTTTCGTCCTTACTAGCTGTATTTTAAAAGAACTATTTGACAAAACACTTTGTTTACGACCCAATTAAAATTATAGCGTACCTAATATGAACAGCAATCAACTGATTTTAAAGTAAAATATACTTAGATGAAGAATTTGATATTTTTTACTTAAAAAAGGTTGCCCAGTTACCCGTTAATCGGGAAAACGCTTCTAGCATTCCTCATAACAGCAGGGCTACTATGAAACTCGAAACTCGAAGCTCGTGTCGTACCATTCCACTCGCTCTCGTATTAAATAGTATAAGTGTTAGAGGGATTGCACGACACGAACTTCGAGCTTCGTAGTAGCCCTGCAGGGCGGAGCGCCGCTTGGTCTGACCGACTTGTTAAAATCGCGAACTCGCGCCGCGTTTAACGAGTAGCGCGTACTTCAGGCAAGGCTGTGCGTGCGTGGGGTCAACGGCCGTTGCACTTCCGCCTCGCCGCTCTTGTTTCCGTGTATGTATACAGACCCGGCCCGGTATCAAGATTGAGGCCTGAAAAATTGGGATACAACATTGATTTAGATAAAGTGAAGGCTGTTGTTTTCTGATAAGGATAACAAGATACACTAGGCATCTAGTGTAATAATGCTGGGTTATACAAGAAGATGGAAGTATTCCAACTTCTTATCTGCTTGAGAATATTAAATGTAAACTGTACAATTAAAAAGATTGGAACGATATTAAATAACATAGCTAACGTTTTATTTCAACATAATCTAAAGCTTTATTTAGGCTTATATTGTAGCTCCCCAGTTTGCGAAAACTTTCCAACAAATCTAGGAAACCTAACTTGATGTAACTAATCAATGAATCCGAACTATTTAAGAGCAGGAACGCGATCCGTAGTCTTAAAAGTTTCGAAAACGGAGAAGTGTGGGTGGAATAAAACAAAGGCAGGCACGCGCCCGCCACGCGGCACTCATGCTGAGTGCTCTGCTTTGTGGCGGGCGGTGGCACAATGCTGTACTCTGTTACTACACAGCTACGCGTAGAAGTGTACGTACACTATCCTGCGAGCGCGTTCGACGCACGGGTCTACGCGACGCAATTGTTCGTCACTCAATCAAATAAAAAGTCGCTCCCGCTTGTAAGTAGTTGAAGGTGACTCTTTTTCAGGATTTTATTTTACCCTGTACAGTCATCGTCAAAGACTGGCTTGCACTACTTATACTACCTACTTACTACAATTTTTTTGGCTTCAAGTTGTCAATTACTTTTGAGATTTTCGCTATAGTTGTGTCATCTGGAATGTTAGAAAAAAAAAAATCTTTTAATACATTTCATGGTTAAAGTTTCCGTACCGTAACACGTAATACGGAATAAATAATGATTCATTCATTGTCGTGGTGATCCTTTTGTCTTTACTAGTGGTACATGAGGTAAATCATTAGTGAGGTGGCCGCTAATGAGCACTCGATCAAGGACCGAGATCGCTGCACGAGACAAGACCGTGGCGCGCCCCTTCAGATATTGGCTTCCTGCAACTACCAGGAATTCATGAATATCGTAAACCTAAGTGTTGCCTCAGTAGTCTCCGGTCTCAAGACTTGGCTTGTTTGAACAAAGATTGGAGTGTACTTGAAACACTGACTGATAATTGACATGATAATAAAATATTTTAAAAATATGTTCAATCATTGTTCAAAAATGATCTTATATTTTTATCACCCAATAGTAATTTATTTACTTCAAAGAAACTTACACAGCATAACAGTTAAACATTAAGGCACTGCGCTGCGCAAGACAAACATAGAGAAGAGAGAAAGACATTGAATAACAAATACAAAAAAAAATCCTACACATAAGAAAAAGGTATATACTCGTAATAAAACAAAAAATGACCACAAAAATAAAAACTATCCTATGTCCTTTCCAGGATCTCAAATTATGCTTTGGGCTTACAACTTCTAAATCTCAAAACTTCTTGGTCTCAAAATACCTAAATTGCTGAAATCTTAACATGGCTGAATTTCAAAATACCTTAGTCTCATACATATTAATATACATACATAAACTTCAAAATCACTTTCAGGGTAAAACAAGATAAGTATGCTTAAAAAAAACACAAGAGAAAAAATACCTAAATTTGTACGTTAAACAGGAACAAAAAATTTGGCATTTTGCCTTTTGGGTGTTTTCGGTTTGAGTTGTTTTAATATTGTGTCATTGCTGTCATTCAGTATTTGAATGAATTGTGCATTTCAATCTTTAGGTATTTAGAGAATAGGACATTTTAAGTCAGTCATAATTAATTCCGTTCATTTTAATACAAGAGACAATTTGACATTTTAGGTATTATGAGCCCATGGTAATTTGAAAATTAGGGGTATTAGTGAATAAGTATTATGAAATTTAGTGGTTCTAAGCCCAAAGCCAAATTATCTTCATACCAAATTTTATTTAAGTTAGTTCAAGGGTTTCAACGCGAAGAGGTACTTAATAAAGATATTAGTAAGGATTAGTAAAAATTTATTCATATCGTGCTCCAGTATCGTCATCATTAGGTATTTAAGGCTTTAAGTACGAACTCATTCAGTTTCCGATGTTCGTCGTTTAAATAAAGAAACGTCCCGATATCAAGCAGCTACAACACTGAACTAGCAAGAGCTTATTGAGTGACGTGGCGAGAGCATGTGCCTCTTCTCTCGACAGGCTTGCTTTGTATCCCCCACTAGAACCACTTTGTAGTGACGAGGACATGCTGTCTTCAAAATATAATGAACTCTTTAGATATGACTCCTCATTTGTTTGAGAGCCTTTTTAAATATTTAGTAAGTAACAGGTACCTACTATTATGAAATACGATCGATGAGAAATGTTGGAAATGATTAACTTTGTCTAATTAGGTCAGATGTTTGACAAATTTAACAACTGCCTATCCAAAAGGTATAATAATTGCTTTGTATTCTTATTTTAACATGAAGTTTAATTTGGTCGCTGTGACGCTCAACTAAAACAAACTGAAAAATATTGCATAAGTAATTTAACCTTTTCTTGAATGTAAGAAAATATTTTCGTGTTACGTTTTCTCGAGGCTCCTTTCCAAGCCCACGCTTTGACCTTTGCAAAATGGAGCAACCGAATAGAATAGACGTTCATGAATGAACAGAAATGTCGGGATGGCTTACAAATTAATGGATTAATTTATGAACTTTGACTTACTTATGGATTAGCGGTACCTTTTGTAACATTGTCCTAAGTTCTTTCTTTATTCACTTTAATTCATTTTAATCGCAATTGCTCAATAAATCAAAATTTACTTATTTTTTATCTAAACGATAATTTAAGCTTATTCGTAACTTGGGTACCTATGTTTTCAGCCCCGAAAACTAAGTAAATATAGCGAACAACTGTGCAATCTTCATCCGTAATAAATACTACATAATAGGCTAGACGATTAATAAAAACTGTTTAGTCCGTCAGTTAGATAATAAAAAATATTGTGCACGTATTTTTTCTTTTATTTTACAAAAAATTACGAGGATACAGTGCAAATACAGTGCTTCGAAGTTTTGAGTGAAGTCACTATATGGTACAATTTTTACCTAATAGCGCAGAATATATAATAAGTATATAATAGTGCTAATAGTGACGTCACAAGCCCCCAATCCGGAAGTTTGATGATCTATACCTTTGTCGATTTTTAATAATTTGATAAGTAAACTAAAAAATCGTGTCCCATATTTTTCCATAATCTAACTGTCGAACTAACCAGAATGATATATTTTTATTTTAACCCAGTCGTCATCCCTGTTCACGCCATCGCCTTACTCGCCATCGCTTTTATTGTGAAAAGGTCTCAGAACTTCCTTCTGTTAGATATTAACTTCCAGTCGTATAGGTAGAAAGGTCGACGTCTAGAAACCTGTACGACGAACACTAACCCAAGTGAGTGGAACAGATTCACTTGACTGGAATGATGTGACTATATCGTTATCCTCTAATTCGGTTCTAATGGTGCAGTTAAGGAAGTGTTCTTGAGCGCCCTCGTATAGGAAATGAGTTCAAATTGCCCCTACCTCGGAGCAGGTTCCGTGAGACGCGGTCGCTTCATTCTCCACTAACTATTGAGTTCAGTAGACCAACTACAATGTTGAACGATTATTTTAAGAGGATACTTTATTGAATTGTAAATTTTATTTAAATTGAAGGAGTTTAATCTCTATCAGTGATAAAACTCGTGTGTTGCAATTTAGTCCACTTAAAGGGTAGGTTTAGGCTATACATACGCTAATGTAAAGATTTATTATTTATTTCTTTGAAAAGGTTCCAGGTGGTCTATGAATTAAATTCCTTGATTGTACATTAACTTACCTCGTATCTACAATTGCCTAAAACCCCCTAGCTCTCCCTCGGGGTGATATTAATGAATGTGTTTTGTATTTAAAAAAAAACTGTGAGTATTACGGTACTCCTCTCCATATGTTCTGGAACTCATAGTTTGACGTATAATTCCAGAGGGTGCGACGACGTGCAGCGGTCACTGGAGCTGCTGGACCAGGTGCTGAGCGAGTACGACGAGGGCGAGCCCCGGTCGCTGGAGGCGCGCGCGCCAGCCGCCACGGCCGCCGCGCCCGCGACGCCGGCCACGCCCGCGACGCCCGCCACCGACGACGACTCGCCGCTCGCCGGCCACACGTCCGAAGACGATGGATACATGAGCATGAACGGCAGAAGGTGATTGTCACATGCTTAATTATTGCCTAATTGAACAGTACCATGCCATACCCGGTTTTAGAGCAGAAAGGACCAAAAACGATCTTTCTATGGGTGTCGGTAAAGGCCATTAAGAGATCAGATCTATGTGAAAGTAGACAGCAGCCTTCTCTATATCTACTGATTGCGAATTTCGGACTTCATATCTGTGGCAAGGAATCCACGAGAAAGTCGTGTCTAAGTATCGTTTTCGATTGATAACAGTAGGGTTACTACGAATTTTAAAATTGAAGTTCGTATCGTACCGTCCCTCTCACTCTCTTATTAAATAATATTAGCGTCCGCGGGATGGTACGATACGAATTTCGATTTTCGAATTTCGTAGTAGCCACAGATGACCACGATTATGATGTTTCATAATTAGACAATGTTAATGCGTTCAGCATGCATGTAGTATGCAACGGTTCACTAAGTGAGGTAGATTCAAGCTCTTTATGCTTGTCACGGGATGTAGAACGTGATAACCTTTTTATTTTCCGAATTGCCATTGGCAGTCTTCACGTGTCTGTGAACTTAGAGCTGTAGTTACACCTGCATTAATATCTGCCACAGTGGAGTGTGAAATAATATCTGACATCCTGCCGGCCCTAGAAACAGAGTCAATTCTGTGAGCGGAGGTGTTCTGATTAGAAGGTAACCCGGCTCTACGCAACGCTTTAGCCAAAGGTATGAAGTGCTCTCAGCGCTGTTGCACTCCCCTTCACATAGCCAGGAGTCTCTAAACGCTTGCCCTCTTTGCCTGTAAAGGCCAGTGAAGGGCCAACAGCATTTATCCTCACAAAACTCAATGGCCAGGTAATTAGTCAGTTTTACATGGCTCAAAGCAAACAGCGGTAATGCGTGCGTGCGTTCCCTTTCGCTGTTTGATATTAAAGTTAATTTCACTTTAGCGAACATTATGATCCTTTAGTACCTACCTACTCACGAACGGATCGCACACAAACCGGTTGTGAATAAAATAAAACTATACCCACGGCTTTACACGTAGTTAAAAACTATTGCCAGATCTAGAATCAAAATTCCGAAATTTTACTAAATTTTTCTGGAAGATCCCAAAAATAACATCGTGGTCTTCATTCCAATTGCAGTAAAAACTACTGTGCCAAATTCTTGGACTTTAGATGTGCCCGGCGGCTGAGATTTCATAATTTTATTCTGATGTCGTGAAAATATCGGTATAAAAAGTAGCCTATGTGTTATCCCAGGCGTTCAGCTCTCTACATACAAAATTTCGTCTAAATCCATTTAGCCGTTTAAGCGTGAAAGAGTAACAAACTGAGGGTGAAAGCTTAGTGCTGTGAATGGATGAAAATGAGGTAAGGAAAGCCAGTTCAATTCTCGTACGAATCCCTAGTCCACTAAATTAACTTAATTTCTACATTTATTTCTTAATTTGATTTGATTTGAGAAGGCTTGGTGGCCTAGTGGTTTGACCTAGTTATGGCCTCATAAGCAGAGGACCGAGGGTTCAACAAACCCCGGCTCGCATTCTGAGTCTTGCGAAATAACATTAGAAATTTACCACGAGCTTATACGGTGAAGGAAAACATCGTGAGGAAACCTGCACAAACCTGCGAAGTTCAGTGGTGTGTGAAGTTCTTAGAGGAGGCCTGTGGCCAGCAGTGCAACGTATATTGGCTGGGGCTGGGATGATGATGATGGTGATTTATTCCATGAAACTTCAATGTGGCAAGTAAAAAAAGACAATGATACCGATGTATATGTTCCTAAAGGCGCTTCCAGTACTGTAATTTGTTATGTTCTCCAGTGCTTACTATACCAGCTCCAGCTGCTAATATATTATTTGCACCGAGCCAAAGACTAAAAATATACTCTAAAGATGATACTGTATTGTTTCCAGAGCGAAGTTTGCCCTCGGGTTCCGTCCGACAGAGGAGCGCGAGGAGCCGTCCCCGCCGGATCCGCCGTCGCCGCGCTCGCCGCACTCGCCGCACTCACCGCCACCACCCGAGGAGGCCCAGCGAATCATCTCAACCCTCCTACCCAAGTAAAACAACTTAACCATTCTTAACCCATTATCTCAAATTACATCTCCAAAGTTTAAAGCTTCGTTAAGTCCAGCCGAAACTTGAGATGGAATTTCGAAATTTTACACGGTTAGTCGTGGACGCGTTCTGCTTGCAAATTGTTGCTATGCTCAATACTTACTCGTTATGACGTTTAGTTTCTAAAAACAATAAATGTTTCTGTCACGATGACAATAATAAACTTAAACCAATATAAAGACTTCTAGTAATTAGATGGAAGAAACTTAACAAACACGTAGCCCACGTAGCTTTCTTTTAAATCTACAGCGGTTTAAATTCTAATTAGAAATACCTATATTCCTCATCAATAATAGTTTCACGTCCTCAACAATATTCCCTTGAATCTTTTCAGAGTATCACCAGCCAACTCAGCAAAACGAACATCATCGGTGGAACAGCGAGTGTCGGGGGAGGCGTTTGATTCCATCATCAGCATCAACGGGATTACAACCGCCACCCAAACCACTTTTGTAAGTATCTAAATATTAGATAGGTACAACAAAACATATATGTTTTTGTTACATAAACATAAGACAAACTGTAATAAAACTAGAAATAGGTACGATGTACAGAATAGAACAGAAAAAAATCTGGATGGCTAAAACTGGCTAGGAAGATCTCATTAATATGATTTTAAATAGTTGATCCAACAGCCCATTAGATTAATCAATAACATGACAGCATAATCCCTGCTAAATAAGTATATTTTATAAAAGTAACTCTGTCTGTCTGTTACCTTTTCACGCTTCACTCACTGAACCAACTTAGACGAAATTCGGTATAAAGATAGTTGGAGTCCCGAGGAAGGAAATTTGTAGGCTACTTTTTATCCCGGTAAAATGAGTAGAGTAGGTACCAGCGGAATAACAGCTAGTATAACATAATTATAACTTTTTCAGCCGAAAACAAGACACCAGCGGCCATACGGGTGGGAGAAAGACAACGAAAGCAACGGGTTCCAGCTGCAGCAGCCCCCAGTCCCGCCGTACCGGTTCGCGTCTCTGCAGCACGGCGCACGCCCGCCTGGTGACGCTGCCGCCTGGCTACCCCCACGCAATCCTCACTCCCCCACCCCACCAAACAAGAAATCCCCTAGTGTCGAGAATCCCCCAGTCTTCCCTTTCATGGGATTCTCCAGCGAATTCAGCGACAAGCCCTACAATGAACATCCCGTCACCATATACCCGGGACCCAATATACAGTTCAACAGACCAGCTCTCTCACCAACATACAACATACCCAAAATATCACCCTCAAACACCAAAGGATCCGAAAGAAATGGCGCTAGAGACAACAGGTCGGACGTGGAAATACTATCGCCGAGGGCAAAAGTGCCTCCGCGGACTCTCGCTGGTTCTATGGAGAGACATAGAGAAGTGTGTAGAGGATCTACGGAGGAGATAATGGAGATTTGTAAGATAAGAGGTTCTAACATGAGCAACGACGAGGAGCACTTTTCGGATGATTCACTTGAAGAGTCGTTCCCGCCACCGCCGCCCGCAGCAACCACGCCTTCGAAACGCAATTCCATAGCTTGGGAAGTGTCCCTCGATGGTGATGACCCTCTACTCACTCCAGGGAGCACAAAGGTACGTGATTTAAATTCTATAAGCGATTTCCACATAATGATACTCATAGAGCTTGATACATGATTTAAGGCAATATTCATTATTACAGGTAATAGGCCGACGAAGAAGAAAATCTGGTGACCAGTCACACTCCAGCACAAGTTCGATACCACAAAGAGTCGACGATGAATGGGGCGAGGAGTACTGGCCGCCGCCGCCACCGCCCGCACAGTGCGAATCGCTTGCCTCCCCTACTTCCGACGCCGAAATCGACCCCCGACGTGTTCAAGACCTTGCCTGTGGAACATACGTAATACGAAAAGGCAAAAATAGAAAGCAACTACCGAGTTTTAACAAGAACTCTAACAGTAAACCAGCAAATCCAAACTTACTCCAAAACCACAGTCTTAACAGAAGTCTGGATACCGATAAATCGATGGACGGTTCTAGTTTATCCATCAGTGGCTCGGGATCGGTTGGCTCCTACAACTCCAGACCAAGCTCAGACTTGAGCTTGCCGCAATCTAGATACAGCGTCGATCTGAATTCAAGATTAAGTCGGGAACTAAACACACCAAATTCAAGATACAGTATAGATCTCTGTTACCCGAATTCTAGGCTGAGCAAAGAAATGACATCACCAAAATCTAGACTAAGTTTGGACCTCAATAATGGCCAAGACAGATACAATAATTCAGAGTATTACGGTCACAGCCCTAAAAGTAGAAAATTACCCGCTGAAAGAAATTCACATTCTTCTAAAAGTAACGTTGTCCAAAACAAGTTATCTCCGCAAAACAGATTTACCGATTTCAAAAAATATTCTTCTACTTTTGATAATTTGCAGTCATTAATAAAAGAAGGCAAAGTTGAAGAAACGCCCCAAACAGAGTGCAATGAAACTGTCAACGAACTATCGACAGTACCCCCTAACATGGTGCGAGTGGTATCGCTGCCGAGCTTGGGTGAGGGCGAGAGCACGAGCACGAGCGCGAGCCGGCAGGCGCTCATCACCACTGTCGAGGAGGAGGAGGACCCGGAGAGCGGCGAGCCTGGCTCCAGCGGGGACACTTCGCCCCTCAGGAAAATCGAAAACAACATTAGTGCTATACTAAGTCAAGGTCGGGACCAAAACCATTTTACACCCTATATACCTAAAGACTGGAATATCCATAAGGATGAATACTGTGATGAAGTATCTAAAGATATATTAGAAAACAATTTCCGTTATAGTTCTAAAGAGAGACAAAAAAGGCACGACATTCAAAAATCATCGAGTCATAACGAAATACAAAATCAGCGATCGATAGATCGTCGTGACCGATCGTCAGGTAGGAGGTCGAATAGTATGCATAAGTCCACTAGTGCCAAGGATGTGCCGGTTAGCTTGATACGTCAGCCGTCGTCGTCGGATTCGGCCGTGTCGAGCGGAGGAGATTTCCCGTTGAACGTGCAAATAGTAGAGCACTCGTATCGACATTACCCTCCTCCGCCGTCACCGGGCGCGGTTCACGAGCTAGGCCCTCTGCCGCAGACTCCGGAATCACAAAAGTTCCCTCCCTTGCCGCCTTCCCCCGTACAAGAAGTTGAAGATGAATATACTGAAATAGTGCAACCTTCTGAAAAGCGGCATGTAAAGAAAGCAGACACATTACCCACACCTACCATGGAGTCCAGAAGAAGGTAATTCAATATCAAAGATTTCATTTTCAATCTACATGAATTACTTATCCGTAAAGTAATACTTAACAGTAATGAATGTGTTCCAGGCCGTCAGAACCCCCAGCAGTGCCGCCGCACCGCGAAACGACAAATAGTCTGAAAACACGTTCAATGGAAGCTGGCTACAATAAGAATAGAAGGAGTAGCAATTTTAAAAGCGGCTCTACGGATAGAAGAACATTGCCTACAGGTATAATTCCTGTTCCCTCTTGTTTTTAGAATTTCATACTTACCAAAAATGCCTAACCAACGACATCCTGTGCCGTACCTGTCTGTGGGTAGGTACGTCTATCTGAATATCCGTAAAATAAAAAAAAAACGAAAGAGGGGTTCCTATCCAAGGAATATGTTTTTATGGTGATACAGAACCCCTCTCGTGCGGGTTCGACTCGCATTTGGCCAGTTTTTTGACTTCTTTTCATTTAGGTATATACGCTGCCGATATTCAGCGGCCTGTTCATTTGCAAAAGTTTGTCGATTTAATAATTAACTATCAGACAAATGTGATACAAAAGAAATAAAGCAGCTTTTCCACCAATAATGTGGGAGGATGTGTTGCGAGGTATGTGTTTTTCAATAACCAATAGAAGTGCTTCTTTTACACATCCTCGCACAACACATCTCTGATGGAAACAGCTGAGCGGAGCGTGACAGGTAAATGAAGCTTTTCTATTGGTTACTGAAAACCATGTTCCTCGCAACATATCCTCGCACATCTCTGGTGGAAACGCTGCGTGTGTGACGTGTCAAAAATGTCGTGTTTTCCCAGCAGCGGGCATCATTCTTTGGACATAAATCATCTCGGCGCTTAAAAGTTCTATTGCAAGGCAATAAATACTTTGACTTTGACAGTGAAGGCCTGTGTGAGAAGGCTTTAGCCGTAATTCTCACGCGGGCACTTCACACATACTATAGAATTTCTTAGCAAGTGTGTGCAGGTTGTTTTTTTTTTATTCCACTGGAAGGAAAACGAACAAGTGGGTCTCCTGGTGGTAAGAGATCACCACCGCCCATAAACATCTGCAACGCCAGGGGTATTGCAGATGCGTTGCCAACCTAGAGGCCTGAGATGGAATACCTCAACTGCCAGTAATTTCACCGGCCGTCTACCCCCCGCCGGCCGGCGTTCTCCTACTATTACTACTAGTATTTCAAGCAATAAATGAATTATTATTATTATTACAGGGCACAAGCCTCCTTTCAGAATAAGAACTATGAGAAGGCTTTGGGTCGTAAATAATTACCACTCGGGCTCAGTCCCTACTAGGAACTTCAGATACCTATACTTAATACCTAATGAATTTCTTCGCAAGCGTGTGCAGGTTTCCTCACGATGTTTTCAATGTAATTTTGCACTTATTCTAAAAATCTCAAGCGGTGTCAGCGTGCGCTTGATCCCACGCCCATAGGTCAAAATATTAGGCTAAATACATTAACGGTGACAGATACCAATTTTTTGTATTTATTTTGACTTTCCGAATACACTCACTAACGAAGAATCAAAAGTTATTGTTTTATAGAAGACAAAGTCCATTGTACCCTCTTACGGACAAAGAGAGGTCAAGAGAGTTTATTTTCATAAGCCCTCCATATCGCATTTGTATTGTATGTAATTGCGTTCATTGTAAAACTGGCATGCAAGTCTACAATTCTATACACGTGCACGACGTCACGTATCCTAAGCAATCACTAGCTTATCTATCACCATTTTTATACCTACACAAGGTTTGTTGACCCTTTAGCGACATTGAACGAAACAGTTGCTAATAATCGATAGTTTCTCCTTGATTAAAAAAATATTGTGCAGTGTAATTCTGGTGCCACTACGCATTCTATTTATACTTACTAAGCCGCAAACCCCTCATACGAAAACAAAAATGTATGCACATTACCCAGACCGACATCACCCATATTATTGACAAGACATGACCTGAAACTTGTACAAAAATTTATTGTCAGTTCATCACTGTGACCTATGAAATTTACCTACCTATGAGACCTACGTTTTTGGCATACGCCCTTAGCTACATGGGCTCTAGATTATGCCGAACGCCCATGTTTGCGCTCATTCCAGCATCTTCGCTTGAAAAAAAAATTCAGCAGCAAAAAAGCGGTTTTAGACTAGCGTTTTTTTCTGCGCGTATACGTGCGGTCGTTTCGGCATACGCGCTTACAGGGGCTTCAAAAAACGAGATTATACGCGCATATAAAACGCTGGGCTGAAAGGATATATTCTCGCTCGTGCTTATGCGAGCTGCTAATATAATCGTCAACGCTCGAAAGAAATAAAACCGCATCTGTACGCGCGTACACGCGTTTCCAAAAACAAGCTTATACGTAGGGATCTTTAAAAAACGAGCCTAAAGGACCGGAATCGCACCTTTGATACCACTCGTGTTGCGCGTGTTCGTAGGCGGCAGTGATTTCTTCCTATCGGAGACCCGCATACCGCATTCTTTCTTTTACCTCTCTAAGAAACCGTCCTTTACGCTGTGTGCGCACTGTGCGTGCATATAGGCCCTTAGGTACTACATTGTGTGTGTATGTGTTGTAACAATGTTTGAATGTGATGACTTTATCAGACATGGGAGCCAGCGGCGCCCGGCGCCGGACACTGCAGCGGCAGAACCGGGACGCGGTCCGCGGGCCGCTCCAGACCTCGGCTAGCCTGCCGGAGACGCCGGTGTTCGCCCGCGGCTGCGACGTGCCCCGCACCCCGCCCAGGAACTCCACTGGACCGCCTAGGAACAATACTATGAATTCCATACAGTCCATAGGTACCTACTTTTGTACATTAAGGGGCTGTTTCACCATCCGTTGATTAGTGTTAAATGTGATGCCGTCTCTATTTGTTTTGTTCGAGAAGACGGAGACGGCATCACATTTAACCGTTAGTTAACATTAATCAATGGATGATCAAACACCTCACCACCCATCATGTCACCCATAGGATATCCTGTGTCTGATATAGACCTCCCCCGTACACTCTCCGTATGTATTGAAGTTATGTTAATTGGAACTAAAATAATGCATCAACCAAACCATTTTTCCGCAAGTGAACCAGTAGACCTAAAATGATACACAATGGCGTTTCCGGGCCGCAAGCCGACCAATGCCTTAACTGACTAGACGGATGCCGTTGTATACCAACATGGTATACCACTTATCAAACGTTCGATCAATTGTGTATTTGACAAAGATCTAGGATGAAGTTATCGAATGCAAATTTCTAACGAGTCGTCTTTGTTAAGCATATTTAAAACTATCCTACTACGAGACAGCAGGAGTGATTGATGTAGGTGAAGTAGACGACTATAGGTCCACTCCTGCTGGCTCGTGCTGAGGCACCGACTTCAGACTGGTAGAAAATTATTTTCATGGTTATTTGTAATCGGGTCAATTTTTTGCTATAAAGTTTTTTGTCAAGCAATTTCAATCAATCACGTCGCACTTTTAAAGGAGCATAAGGGTGAAGTCACATTTATCAGCATCGAATCGCATTTTCGAATCGCAATATTGTATGAAGTGCATCCGCATGCGGAAGGGTGAATTGATGCGGACGCATCTTCATACAATGCTTTTTTTTGTATTACAAAATGCGATTCGATGCTGATAGATGTGACTTCACCCTAAATCCAGCCAGGCGGAACCAGTACACTAAAGCCCAGTTTAGCAAGAACAACCGTGTAAGTTGCATTACATTGAGCGGCCGAAAAGTAGACTTTGAAGCATTGGGCTAGGAAGGGACAGGAAGGGCCAGCTGACCCCCCTCCCCCCCTAGAGTTGCTAAAAAAGTTACCAAATGTAGGTAAAGCAACCAAACCAGTCCTAAGTCTTGGACTTGATTTGTTTGATCGATCATTCCTGTATGTCGAAACCGAAACTCATATGCACCAATCCCAGTAATAAATGTCTATAATTCATACTTTCTCATTCTCCATATCAACTCCCCCCTGGGCCATCGGCTGGCGACGCCCTTAGTATGAAATAATCAAGCAAGGACCGCTATATATGCAATTGCAAGATTTTCTTGCAGCTCTAAACTGGGCTTAAAATCACTGACAATCTGCTCAAAATGTCTGTAAAAACTCTCTAACCCTCATTCGCTCGTTACCACTCGTTAATTTGTCGAGCAGGGAGCAGCGCCACGCTGGGAGGCTACGGGCGCGGCTCGATCATGGGCCCCGCGGTCAGCACCGGCGCGGACCTGCTGCGGCTCGGTGGGCCTCCGCGGGGCTGGTACCCTCGCCAAAGACACCGGTAAGCTTGCTAACTCGATGCATTAGTCCCATCTTGTGATGGAGATTTTTTTAACAAAAATTTACTTCCAAGTATAATTTATACTTATCGAATACAGCCGATAACACAATTCCTGATAATCCACTGCTTTTAGTTTCTTGGCTCACGATTTTTTTCAATGCGATTATTTTCCTATTATCTCGAATCAAAGTAAACTGTAATATTTTCTTCAGGATGTTGGTTCGGTCGCAATTTTTTTTCCACCCTAGTGCCCACGCCCAACGTTTTGAATAGGTTGCAGGTGGTAGGACCTTGTGCAAGATCCACCCGGATTGCTACCACTATCTTGCTCGCTAATCCTGCCGTGAAGCAGCAGTGCTTGCACTGTTGTGTTTCGGCGTGGAGAGTAAGACAGCCGGTGAAATTACTGGCACTTGAGGTATTCCATCTTAGGCCTCTAGGTTGGCAACGCATCTGCAATACCCCTGGTGTCTCTGATGTTTATGGGCGGTGGTGATCTCTTAACATCAGGAGACCCACTTGCTCGTTTGCCATCCAGTCGAATAAAAAAAAGGTATAATAAATAAACTAAAAGAATTTCTTTTTTTTCATGCTTTTTTTTTCATTCTTTTTTTTTTCATTTGTTCATTGATTTTAGGACCTCCGCAAAGAATAAAATCAGTCTCGATCGCATTGATATTAGTTGCATAGACCAGTGCTGACATGCCTGACGATGATAAATTGGGGATCCTTTTTAGGAATCAGTTTTAACAACGCAGGAAACTTACAAATGTTTACCCACTAAAAACTACCTGAAAATTGGATTATTCGTAGTTAGTTCCTTTATTAGTACAAAAAGGAGAATTTTTAGTAAGTAAAAAGAAAGGAAACAAAGGAACTATTGCAAATAATCCACAAGAATAGTTTGCTATTAATAAGGCTTTCACAACCACTGCCATAACCTAACCCAAGTCTGCTTGACGGCAGGCCGGCTTCAATCGAGCACTTGGACAGACTAACTGCCTCGTCGAAGGCGTCAGCGGAGCACCCCGTCCCGTGGGACGGCACGGGCGCCCGCAAGCCTCTCACCTTGCCCCCCAATCTGACGCCCAAGTTCTTCCAGAAGTCCCCCAGAGAGGCTCTCCGTAGGGTTACCAGCTTATTAATACGAAAAGGTAAGTTTCTTTTAACTAAATAGGTACGCAGAGGGAAAGGGTGTCATCAGAAACCATTTCATTAGAGCTATAATTTGTTATTTACTGTTCTCTTCGTATTTACGAATTTATTAATTTTTAGTCTTTTTTTTATCACGAGAGTCTTCACTTTAATTTAATTATTAGTGAATTTACCTACTATCGCTCGATCATAATTAAGTATGTGCCTGCCCAACTATACTCCATTTGTTCTCAGATGATTCCAATGACACATGATGATTGTGACTTTGTGAGGCGGTAACTATTTTTTTATTTTTTTTCAACAGAGGTATAATGCTTGGAAAAATATTTTATTTCTAATTTAAACCCTTTAACAAAAATTTCAAAAGTTTCGTTCTAGCTTCAAAAATGACGGACTTAAATACAAACTTTGAACCCAATTTTATATTAATTTTATGTAACTTGCACGCATGTTACTTACTATTTGTTATAAAATAGTCATGTTAGGTATGTTCAGTTGCGTAACAGAAGAGCAGTTATAAAAACCGTCTAAGAGCACGTCGGACACGCCCGAAATAGGTTTCCGTAACCGTTAAGAAAAAATTAAGTAATATTTTTCTAAGGATTTCGTATTTTGTACGGAATATTCCAAGTTTAGATTTTATAGCTTAAATGCGATTTTCTCTTAAACTACTAATAATTCTCAAGAAACCTTAACCTAAGTTTTACTTGTAAGTTTGATGTACTTACTACCATCCTGAATTTTTTTTTAATTTTCCGGTTTAGATTTTAGAGGGGGGACGCTCGATTTTATCGAAAATTCGCACTTTAAAGTTAAATATTTTGCAAACGAACTACTGAATCGAAAAATCGTTTTAGCAACCCCTTAATGGTTTTAAAAGACCTTTCCAACAATACCCCACACTACAAGGTTGGATGAAAAAAAATCACCCTTACTTTTATGATTTTTTTTTTTTTAATTTACCTATGTTGCCATTTTTTCGGCATATTTTACATATATACCTGTTGATAGTCCCTGAGCATAGCCGCGGACAGATAGGCAGACAGACATGGCGAAACTATAAGCGTTCCGTTTTTGCCATTTTGGTTACGGAACCCTAAAAAGTATTTTTATCATAGGTAAAGATAACCTGCGTAAGTACTAAAGAATGTTAATGACCCGCCCTTAACCATTTACATACTTACATTATCTAACTTCTTAAAGTATTTGGGGACAGTATCAAGGTCTTTTGTAACACACTGTATTGTATACTACGAGTACCTATATCGTTTATAAGTGTAGACTCTGACCAGCGAAAGCTGTCCACGCATTTTTTTAAGAAACTTTAATCTGGTATCACTTTTGAGATGCCAAAATTATCATATTGTCATTCTTGCCCGGCTTAGATAATCTTCGTCTATAAGAAATAAATAAATTATTTTTTGTTTAATTCAATCTCCTACCATCCTCAAAATGCAAAATGTTATAAGATTATGTTATACCTAATTAAAATGTTAGACATACATACATATTCAGTTCCAGCCAATTTAAAAAAGGGTCTAAAAACTGATGCGTCTGGACTGATTCACTAATATGTTGCATAAAATCGAATGTCATAATTTCGTTTCTCATAACAACCTTTAGCAGAATCTCATATCACCGAATTATTTTTCGCATATATTTTTTCTCATACTATAATTTCTCATATTTTTTAAAGCAGAATATTAACATCACATAATATCGGTGAGAATAATATTTATATGTTCGAATAGTTGCTACGCAGAAAGACATATGTCATAATATTACTTTATAGGATAATAAAAAGCAGAATAAAATGTTACTAAACATTCCTTGCAATTAAATTACGGTTATATTATTATGTGTCATTTCATTATGGTTGTGAATCTGACACGGCTCAGTATAATGCTGAAGCGTTAAAAAAATTCAATACCTAGCCCAAACTAGTATTTTACTATGCCATTACAAATCGGCGATACTAATGTTCTGTTATTTAATATTCTGCAGAAGTAGGTATATTCGGCGATAAGAATGTTCTGCTATTTGATATTCTGAGAAATGACTGTTATTCGAACTGATAATTATGCAAAGTTATGACTATGCAAAAGTATCATTCGGCTAAAAAAAATATGAGATACCTATTTTGCGAAGTGTATTTCGGAGAATCGATATTATGCAAGATAAAAAGGTCAGAGTCAAACCTCATAGTTTTCCACAATCATTTTATTATATATTCTATTCTACTATCCTGCTAATATTTTAAAATATTTTTTTTTAATGGTTGTATGATTATTTAATCATATAATCATGCAATAGCTGAACCAATTTAGATGAGATTTGGTATGGATATAGTTTAAGTCTTGGGGAAGGACATAATTAAGTAGGATTGTGTTTGTCCCTGAAAATAAAATAGTTCCCGCTAGATAGTTATAAACGAATTTTCCTCACACGAAGTCGCGGGCAACGGCTAGTTGTACCTAACTATAGATAAATAATGACTTCAGTCATCACGCCATTCAACAATCATCACATTTCAGAAAAATTGAACGCAGCTTTGGCCACCACTATCATCGCCTCAAAGCTTGCTCGTTTATGTCAGATATTTTAACATTTTTAGGGTTCCGTTTCTCAAAAGAAAAAACTGAATCCTAATAGCATCAGTCAGTCATCTTAATATTATCAAAAAGGTCACAATGAGTAATTTTTCTCATAACTGTAAAAAAAAAACAAAAAAAAATTGTACATCCACGCGATCAAAAACAGAATATTTTGAAAGTGTAATTTCATACAGAAACCGTAGGTAACAGCAGAGTATTTATTGGCATTGGCATAGTCTATTTTGATCAAGGAATAATAAGATCCTTTTATTCTTTACTTTTCCAAAAGCTTAAATTAAGCTAGTTTAATTTAGCTTCAATTTAACAAGGATTTTTTTTATTCTTGTAAAAATGGACAAGTTCCGAAGTATCAATAATGATAGGGAAGGCCTATGTTCAACAGTGGACGTCTTACGGCTGGAATGATGATGATGGTGAAAAACGATAGTGAATGACTAATGACTAATGTTTAATTTGTACAATTCACTCAACGCGCGAGTCCAACTCACACTTGGTCGATTTATTCTATGTTAAGATACCCCATTCCGTTCACGATGACTAACGGTCGTCAGACCACATGGGTCGACAGGCCTGTCTTAGGCGTCATAACGTCTCAACCTTCAAATAACCTTATCGGCCGAAGCGTTATTAAATGATATTGACCCGGATAACTCACTTCCTAAATCGAGTTTAGCTCGACATGTTTCTGGCTAATCCGTAGCCCTTCTTCTTAGGAGCAACGTGACCTCTGCGCCTGCTGCAACACGCGCACTTTGCGCCACCGCTCTGCTGCATGTAGGGTTGCCAGGTCCTCAAACGTAATAGCCGGACAGACCAGCCAATTTGGCCGGACTTTTGGGCAAAAAGGCCGGACGCCCCACTCTTTAATGAGTAGCCCAAAGCTTCAAACGCGTCAAAAAAATGTAATTTTTTTCGTTATAAATGGTACTTAGCCTATGTACTTGCCAAAGTTGTAAATTCTATACCAAATTTCATCTTAATCGGTTCAGTATTTAAAGCGTGGAGAAGTAACAGGCAGGCAGACCGACAGACAGACAGACATGGCGAAACTATAAGGGTTCCGTTTTTGCCATTTTGGCTACGGAACCCTAAAAAGATCGCGTTGTCCGCTACGTCTGTAAAAATTATAAAAAAGTGTCAGAGCATTTATTATTTTTTGGCTGCAAAGAAAAAATTAAGCATCCAACTAATTGTATTAATTATGTCCGAAATTACAGCGCACTTGCAGTTATTTACTTAAAATCAGAATATTTAGAGGATAATACGATACGAATAGATAGGTACCTAAGTTCTAAATCTAGACTAATTGTGAAATTCAACCAATTTAAGTATCTGCTAATGTGTGCCAAAAAACTCACACCGGATTGAAAACCTAGTCATAAAAACATTTTAATTACCTAGTGCTGCAATTATACGGTAACGGTGCCGTGGTCTATGGCCACCTCATGAATAAATAAATGATGCACCTGAACTAGCCTAGAATAATGAAGATTTAATTCTAGACAAATTCTAGACATTTAAATAAACATCAACCGACGAACACTGAAATTTTAATCCCACCCGAAATTTTGTGAAGCGGCATTGGATTTAGGTAAATTTAGTGGATTACCTACTAGTTGGCACAGATCGTAAAATCAATCTGGTTTGTAGACTGGGTAATACTATCCAGATCATAGAATTTGATTCGCCGCCAATTCGCCGCCAAAAAACAGATGAATTCTTAAAAGTATAAACGTGACTTTAGTGAATGTTTTAATTGTTTATAACCCCAGGCGGGTTTCTTTTCTATAAATAAAGCCTTGAATAATTCCAATAGCGCCCATGTTAATTCATTGCCACTCCCATCTACAAAGTTTATTCGAAATTGCCTCAGATTTTCATGTAGTTGTGTTTCATCAGTGTGTTCTACTGAATTCCGCCCACCAGCAGACATATTCGCGTGTACAATTGTCTGACAGTCTGTAGTGAATAGAGAAATTGTATTCATACTCGTAGATGGATAAAAAATTTATGTAGGTAGGTAATTAAATTTTTGCTTTTACTTAATAAGAAAAACTCGTACTTAACTACTTTGTAGGAATTGTCGAAGTATATGAGACAAAACAAAACATTAAAGTAATTATTAATAAAAATATTAATAATATACTTATGGGTATTTCGTTGACTAAGAATCAAATTAAGTCTCCTTGTTACTACTACATACTTAATTCACATCAACAAGGATTCAGAAAAGTTTGAAATGCATGCAACCCTTTTCTTTGCTCTAATTTACCTTTTTTTAGTTCTCACTCCCAACAACAGATGGCGCTATCAGTATCAAAGTGAGATAACGCCGCGTTGTTTAGTCACAATCAATGAAGTCATCAAGTTAGGTTGTTAATACGTTATCAAATATCTACGATTCCCAATTCGTTATTTTATGATGAATACTATGTTTCCAGTGTACATAACTTTTAAATAATGTTTAGTTTGGGTACTATCTTTGTTCGGTACCTTTCTTTGAACTTAAAGGCTCTACGTAGGTAAATCATATTCCAATTCGGTCATATCTGACGTAAATACTTTAAAAACTCTAGATTTTGAAACTGCCTATAATCATATCACACGTCAATCATATTACCACCATCTAACTTAGATTTAACAAACTTTCAGATAGTTCTTAGAGCGAACAATACTTAATCGAGTCGCGCGTCGCCAGTTAGATTCCTGTTATTATTCCAATCTAAATAAACCGACCCGTCCAAACACTCTAACAATAAGGCGTTAACAATCGCCCGCGAGGACCTAAAAAGTTCTGCTGCACAATAGTGAATAGCACACAATGGCGATTCAGTTACCTGCATCAATTACGTGCATAGCAGACATGGCGCGGTGCAGTGATTCACTGTCGCCCGTTCGACTCCGTGCCGTGACTCATACGAGGGTGATAGGTCCCACGCTATCTTAACCGAGTTCGTGATTAAATTAGTTAATATAAACACCTAGCAAAAGATGTCATTTAGTCAGTCAGTCACTCGATGATCTCTCTAAAGCTATGTATTTATGCAGCTTTCACGTGAAATCTGATACTTTATTTTTAAAATTGATACCCACGAAAATCTGTAGATTCTCTAAAATTCAACTATGGTTCAACGGCGACGGTAGATGTAAAATTTGTGTATTATTTTCAAAAAACAACGGACTTTACGACTATCCTAACCTAACCTGAGTAATTAATTAATTAACTAACACTAGCTTGTATTTTAACCCCTGACGCTACTCGTAAAAGAGGGGTGCTATAAATTTGACGCCAATGTCTGTCTGTGGCATCGTAGTTCTCAAATGGATGGACCAATTTCGATGCGGTTTTTTAACGCGAAAGCGAGTTTCCTTGCGGTGTTTCTTAGCTATGTTTGATAAAAAAAATATTTGTCCGTTTTTGATATATACGAGTATTGAACCTTGAAATATTAATGTCGAAGGTTTTTCAAGATTTCTAAGATGTTGATTTGTTACCTACCTACGTTATAATAGTAATATTTTTTCTAAGTTGGTTAGTGATTTGCCGCCTACGCCATACGAGTACTAGCTCTATCTTTTCCTATTTCACATATTGTTTACCTTTCTCTATCTCTATTTTGCTCTGTTGCTCGCGTTGGCATTTACTTCTGGGGGGCTACTACGAAATTCGTAAATCGAAGTTCGTATAGTACCATCCCTTTCACTCTCTTATTAAATAATATTAGCGTAATCGGGACAGCAAGATACGAAGTTCGAATTTAGCAGTTCGTAGTTAAGTGCCTAATACGCATTCAAAGAAGTATTGAAGAATTAAAAGAAGTGGTGAAAAATAATTTTACAAAATTCTTCTTTCCCAGCGACCGCTCTTGAGGAATATGTTGTCCGTGCTTCTAACTCTTAACACCAGATTTAAGATAGTGCATCGATCGCGTGAATTCACAGTTGTGTCGAGAGCGCCTGTCGAACACTCAGACCTTTGCAAAGCAAGTCATTTATAACATCGTATACTTTGATGGGAATCTCGATAACCCGGAGCTCCAATCGAACGCAAATATTGAAACGTTAGAAAGTATCTGTCTGAACTATGCTGTGTAATGAATGGTCTGGTAGAACCGGTCGCAGCCAAAGATGGCAACCGGTCAGGCCAGCAGGCCAAGAGCGGCGCCCGTCAGCGCTGCGCCCTACATACAACCGGCCGTTTAGTATTTATCCTACGTGTCAGTCAAGAGAAAATAATATAAACGTTAACGTTCTTGCATTTCGTTGCGAAGATCTCTTACTCGGCTCCGGCAAAGCCTTCTATTGATGTTGCAAAAACTTTATAAATGCTCCATCCAAGTAAGAGGAATCCTATTTCTTTCGAGAATTTGAAAGAAAAATGCAGAAGAAGTGGCGACAAAAAACACATATTTTTGGTCGTCCACCTTTCATATTTACAGCTGCAGCGAAAATTCTTCGGAACGTTGCCAGTTACGCTGAACTATATTTAGAAAGTTTCTTTCGAAGGTATTTTGAACGTTGTAACTCTCCACGAGCTATTTTGAATTTTCCACTTGTTCGCATTTACGACCTGCGATAAACTGGCAATTTGCAACATTACACTTAATCATTGGCATTATTAGAAAGTCATAATGCAGGCGCGTTCGCTTCATCGCTGTAGTTTATATCGATACCGCGCTGATAACGTAATCTTGTATATCTGCTATCATGGTATCAGTATTGATAACGTGTACAATCAACGAACTTTACATCTTAATCATCGTTATCTTGACCGGCAACATTTTCTTGTCGATTAAAGGAGCGGCAAAGCACTCTAGGTGCAAGGAAAAAGGAAATACTTACATTGCAGAATCGTCCGTAGAGAACACACATTTGGCCCTTTTTGCTGTCTGAGAGTCTCTATATAGTATTTAAAAGATTTATATTTTGTAGAAACCTACCTACCCCTTGTTATTTATTTATTGTTACATATTTAATTTTTTGCGAGCCTTTTGGTTAGGACGGTTATTCGAACGTAGAAGTATTTCTAAATGAATCATCTCAGGTTGGAGGCTATCAAATAGCGATGATTTTTCGCCGGGACCTGTACATCTTTGTTCGAAACGTGTTTGGAGCCTTTTTGATTTTTTTATTTGGTTTCCTTGTGACATTGTCATTCGCGTCTGTTCATTGTGAACGGGCCGCGGCATGCATGCAAATGGTGATACATCCGTCGCCGACGGTATCTATGTCTGCCTACGTCCGGCTTGGACGACACTATACTTTTAAAACAACTTTTTTTAAAGATCCTCAAAACGCATACATCTATTAGCAATTAGATATATTAATAATAATGCACCGGATAAATCGTTAGTTTAGTTATAATAATATAAATATGTACTTGATTGATATTTTCTTTTGATCGATACCTACGCACAGTCAACAGCAGAAGTAGATGAGCGATTGTGTTCAAAATGATCTAAACACTCTCTTATCACCTTGGTAGTAGTTAGAGTAGTGTGTAGGTATGTAAATAGATCATTTCGAGAACCGTAACCGCTCATCCACCTCTGCTGCCGACTGTACTAAAATGACCTCTTTTGTGTTCCTACCACGCAATGCAATAGGCACACCTTTAAAAAATATTTAGGGTGGATCCACATTGTATCATTTTAGCGTACCTATCGTATTTCCGTCGCCATAGCACCGATGAGTATAACGATCGGTAGTTTGGAAATGATAAGATAGGTACGCGATCGTGCAACACGCTGTATAAAATTTAAGAAAAAGCGTTCAAACATTAACGATCATGGTACATGTCAGTGCTAAGCAACAGGTATACGATATGCTAAAATGATACAAAATGTGGACCCACTGTGACTCATTTTAATAGTGAAAGGATATATTTTAGGTACGATGATATGATAAGAACAATAAAAAATATCACGAGTAATCAGCATTACCTATAGCTATGCAGTTGGCGGCAGTACGCAAAATGCAGGGCGTGGTACCTACTCAACTTTTCAAATGATACAATACAATACTTATTTAATTTAACCTGTGAACAGGAAACGAGAATATACAGATATTTCTCATTGACTTCGGTACGAGTATGTGCTCGTACTGAAGTCAATGAGAAATATGTCTATATTCTCGTACCTACCGCGATATAAGGAATAAGTTTTAATATGGATGTTTAAAACAAGTGTCCTAAAGAAACATCATAAACCTTTTATAGACTCGAATGCGCCGCCAACCATCCGCGCTGCGGACCATATGGTCGCAATGTACAGTTGTTTAAATAACAGTTTTGTGCCAAGTGAGCAAATAAAATATTCAGCTGAAATAAAGCAGAATAAGCATCTTAAGGTTTTGTATTTTTGCGTTCTTTTGCTTAGACGACTTATTCACATGGATACTTATTCATATGTACTTGTACTTAGATTTTTTGGTTTGGAGAAATGTTTTTATCGGTAAAATGGCCTTATTCCTGTTTAGTGTTTATATGTCATGGCCATTTTGAACTATCACGGCGGCTGTTACATAATCATAAGTACCTAAAAACCCAATATCTTTCGTGTGTTATCAAATCCCGTGAAGTTGAACATCGATCTACAAAGGCGCAGTTAGAAATGCGATATTAAACTATACTCAGTAGTGGCATAAAATTTAGCCCATTCTACATACAAAATTGCCTATTACTGCATACATTTGAGGGCCAGTTTTTTTGCCGCTCAGTACATTTAAACAAATCAGCATCTATCGTATCGACTTAAAACATATGCATTTGCGTAGTCATCTGAGTAAACTCTACTTCAGCGTATATGTTGAACACCTGCCCTGCCCCGTTATCTTGATCTCTGCCAGCTTTGTGTGCACATTTTGCTTTTTACCAACATTCTAACGTAAAGTAGTTAAGCTAACGATACGTGGGGGGCTGGCGGGCCACTAAATACAAGCTCTAGCTATTCTGTACGCGACGTCACCAAGCCAAGCTGCGGTTTGGGTATGACAAATATGAAAGTTGCGGTAAATGCCAAGTTTGGCAGTCATTAAACAGACCATACAATATGAAGCTCCTTATTGAGACTAGGGTTTTTCCTTGCTTTTTCGATAAAACCCGCAATTTTTGCTACAAATAACCTAAGCTGTAAATCAGGGTTATGCATTTTTAAATATGTAAGTAGTAATCCTATCCTAACCGCCGTATCCACTCGTGTCACGAGCATGAGTACGAGTACAACCTCGTAGTAACCTAATATGGTCGAGGCGCTGCAGTGGGCCTGTATTCACACCGTCCAAGTGATATCGCAGCTGCAGGTTAGCTTTGTTTATACACTCGTTAAGCTACCTACGTATTAGGTATAAATGCGAGGAAACAAATTAACAGTTTAGATATGTTCTGCACGTAAATCCCAGTTATAACACAAAACGGTGTTGTTTTTGTCATATAACGCTCTTTTTGGTTGCAGATAGCAATTTATACGTAAATCTAGCGGTAAACCTAAAAATAATAGGTACAGTCGAGGGCAAAAATATGTATACACTTTAGAACCTTGTCTATTTTCTTCATATTTGAACTGCCATATATGAACTGTCACAGTGGTTAAAGTGACAAGGTACTAAAGTGTATACATATTTTTACCCTTGACTGCATAACGTAAAGGAAAACAGAGTTATGTTTAATTAGAGACAAAACTTCCTCTGTATGGGTCGATACAGTGTTGCAACTAAAAAAATAAGTCTACATAAGTAATTAAATTACAAACAAATGTTACTCTCACCATTTCCTACTTCCACAGTCTAGTTACTACGTCTACGTTACGCGTGTTATAGGAATGTTGGTGTAAAAACGGAAGAAAGCTCTATTCCTACCCAAATATTGAGCTAGTTTTTAAAGTTCCGTATCTGAAGGATGGCAAACAGTAGAATCCATTACAGTCACTTCGCTTTCAGTCTGTCTAGCTGTCAGAGGGCGTACTGTATCTCAAGAACAGTAATAGACACCTGAAATTTACGCAATATAGTTAATGTGTATTTATTTTCCGCTACAACAACGGACAATAAAAATAAATAACATTAAATGAAAAATTATGGGGGCATCATACTTACAAGAAACGTTATTGTTAATGATATTTCAATGACTTAAAACTTTACCTAATCAAAATAAAGCTGTGTATAGTTTCCAGCTTATTTTCTCTCATTCCGAGCTTGACACCTTCTCATTCCTTAAATGACTGGATCACTAGTTAGTAAAATTTTTAGAGATGATCGGAATCCTCGGTGTGCGTGTTTGTACCGCACTCGGACGTTTTTTTTTTATTCTGGGCTTACGATACAAGTAAGCATAAGATCAAAGCGGAGGTGATGTTCAAAAATATCTATACAAAATATTAAAACGGGTGTAAAAAAGCGCGTTTAAGTGGCGATTTGGTCACGATGACTCTTATTTTTGCCATCGATAATATGGAGTTAGAAGGTACACGCAATTTACTTAAGAGGTGAAGTTCGAGTGTGTTTGTAAGCATGATTATCGTTAATCGTATTAACGGATTTAACACTGGTCAGCAGTTTTCAAAATGGTCTTCTATTGTTATATTCTAAAGCTCTATGTATGTAGGTGCCTATCAAGTCAAGTGTTCATAAATTTCATACTATATTATTATTTTAATACGTGTGTTATATTTGGCTATGATGCCGAAAAATGGTTGTAAACACAGCTCTAGGAAGGAAGAGGCATGTTTTCAACTTTGAGCACTTAATGAGACATTACTGTAAGTAATGGCTATAAAAAAATCGATAGTTTTAAGCTCAGTTTACATATCTAGTGTCAATGTCAATGAAATTGTCAAACTTAAAACCATATTCATACATCTACGACCATCTACATGCATCTAGATTATTTTTTCTAGGAAACGACCAGCAGTAGTAATGTTTAGGAATACTCATGAAACTGAATTCTTTTTCACTGTACCTACATACATTGTATTTGTAGCTTTAATAAATGTAGAAAGTAACCAAACGTCCAATGCCCCACAAGTTAATGAAGCCCGAAAGAAGCTTAACTTTAATATATTTTTATGAAAGAAATTTAACAGTTTTCATATTCTTTTTATCTGTGGGTTCGGGGTTCTTATCAGGAAGATTATAGTAATCCTACGTAGGTACACTGCGATACAACAAAATATATTTTTTCGCCTCTTTAGCTCGCTAACAGTTTGAACACAGCCTGAACGCCCCTCCGCGCAAAAAGTCACACTTGCAGAGTTGCGTCAGCTCTAATTATAAAGCACGATAACTTTATGGCCACATTTATTGCCCATCCTTTGACTTAATAATAAATTTATGATGTATTTGTAAATGTGTACTTATATGCCCTTGCGTACGTAAGATTCATTGAACTGGAACTAAAGTAAATACCTATATTTATAAGTTGTTGGTGTCAGTTTTTCCTGTATTTAAATAGGGTGCAGAGTTATTGCTCACTCAAACTCGATTTCTTGCATTCAATTTCAAAAACACATTTAACAAGTATATAAAATTCAATTATTAGTCAACGTTACTTGCAATTTTTAGAATCTGGAAGGCACCATCCAAAGTCCACGCATGTCAAATGTCTAGCTTTCATCTCTTTGTATAGCTTTTTAAGCCCGTATTTTAATTTGAGAGATATGCTGTCGAATTGATTATCAGTATACGGCTTATAGATAGGGCTGCACAAAAACATCAAATTATCATTACTAGTTCAAAACGAGTCCGGGAAACGCCCATCGCCCACACAGAGTTTATTGCTCACTTTTAGGGGTGTTTAAACTCTGTTACAAAAATCAATTCAAACTTTCCCTCTCTCCCATAAATAAAATCTATGAAATATTGACCCGATAATAAGGGTTTTCGATCGCGTTCGGGTTAAAGAGATATACTTAGAAGACTAAGTCATATGTTAACGTATGGCGATAACATGGCGCGACGGTTGTCGGGATTTGAGGCCGGAGTCAACGCCACTGCCAAGGTCGCGGTGTCCGCCTCCACGTCAAACAATTCGCAAGATTATTTCAATGCAATCAACTCCACATTGGACATTTATTACCACTGCATTATCAATTGATACTCCAAGGAAAGCGGCTGATGAAGCAAAGAGGTCTAGGTACCCTAGATTGTAATTGATACAGTAAATTTTGCAATGGTTTCGGCTCGCGCCAATTTATAAGACTTCAATTGTCGCGTTACACTTTAATGGCATGGTAGGTGTAGGTGATAATGTAAGAGTTTTGTAATAATTAGAGCAGTATAGGTAGAGACATGCGCACATTATTATCGTCTCTGTCGAGACATCGGCACGGCAGCGGGCGACTTCAGGGTGAACGTTCGCTCGGAACCGGTCGGACGGGCCGCGGCAAAAAGGATTCTCCCGGGAACATACCTACCTCGCCTAGCCCCCGACGAACCGAATCCCGCACTATCGGCTCCCAGATATTTCCGGCTATCTCTAAGAGCATATTGGAGAGAGTAGAAAATTTGAAAATAAGCATCGAGTCTATTTTACAGGAAAAACAGGAGTATCTCTACTCTACGTTAGCCACAAAAATTTGACTGATGTCTCTGATTTTTTTGGTTCAACTGAAGTATGTAATTATGTATGTTTTGCGGTGAAGGAAAACATCGTGAGGAAACCTGCACAAACCTGCGAAGCAATTCAATGGTGCGTGTGAAGTTCCCAATCCGCACTGGGCCCGCGTGGGAACTATGGCCCAAGCCTTCCATTCTGAGAGGAGGCCTGTGCCCAGCAGTGGGAGGTATATAGGCTGGGATCATCATCATGTATGTATATTCCTTAGAGAATATTAAGTACGTAGGTACAGGGTTTTCGATATATGTGTAACTTAATTTACCTGCAGTCACCTGCATTCAAAAATGTGTGCAAAAATGTTTGAATGCCTACCGGTCCTAGAAATATAGTCGTATCAGATATTTTGTGCACACTTTGTTGTGTCAGAAATCGGTGCTGGTGACTCTACATTTCACTTGGGTGTGATGAAAATGTACAAAGACTTTGTTTCTTCTCCGGTATTATTGATTCTTGCGTACTATGTTTCTACTTGCACGGCTTAGTTCTAGAGCGTCACAAATTAAACTATAACAGGAAGGCAGGAAGTCACTGATACGTTGTCAGTGTCGACGAGTGGGAGGAAATCAACATGTTTACTGTATGTTGTTTTTCGAAATCGTTTTTCAACTTATTCATGAACGTGATAAATGTCATTTCTTAGGTAAAACTTTATCATCGTTTAGTGATCGATCATTACTTCATTACATTACCTGTAATAAAACGTGTTAAATATAGTACGAGTATGTATGAGGTATTGTGCGATGAGTAAAGAACTCAACTTGTTCTTTGTTCTTTGTATGACCAACAAATTTGTTTCGTTATAGCATCAATATGCAAGGGGACCACATATTAAACACTCTAATCTTATGTGTTTTTCCTGATTTCTCTTAACTCTGACAGACGGCTCCGGTCATTAATAGTAATTATCTGGTCTTAAATAAAGTATTTTTTGGCCAAATAAAATAACTTCACAGTCATTGTTAGAGGTCAAATTGTAAAATTCACACAAAGTGCTAAATATTTGTGAAGTAAAACACTTAAGTTATAAGCAGTGTTTCCACTAATAACGTGCTAGGATGTGTTGCGAGGAATATGTTTTTCACTAACCAATAGAAACGCTTCATTTACACATCCTCGCACAGGACATCTCTGGTGGAAACAGCTGAGAGGAGCGAGGCGAAGTAAATGAAGCATTTCTATTGGTCAATGAAAAACACATTCCTCGCACATTATTGGTAGAAAAGCTGCTTAAAATTTTATGACGAACTTAAACGGACTTTTAAGTTCATCATAAATTTTTTACCTTTACGCTGTTTTACTGCGCATAAATAATTATCTTAATTCTTGCTTATCTTTTAAACAGTAAGATTCAAACTAAGCCTCCAGAGGCTATAGAGATACTAGTACTAACCTAGGAGAAATCAACTGCATTTGATCTATTAAAATAAACGGAAACCAGAAACAACACGTTGTGTAATAAACGTATTGATATTAACTGCCAACGTGCTATGAAAATATTCATTTAGGTACTCTACCTACATTATCACAATGTTACGAGTAGGTACATGTCCCTTAGCGAGCTACAAATGCTACACAAGTGTCATGTTACATGATATTAATTTACTTAGCTCCATTTGTTGCCATTGACTCGACCAACGCAGTAATTAATTATGCCTTGATGAGTTTACAGACCTTTTTATTGACTTGGAAGATTGATTCATTTTGTTATGATACGATTTTGTCTCAAAAGACAGTAGCTTTTACATATTATTCTGATTTTTAGCTGGTGCTTTCACAATGTGCATTTTTTACAGGGAACAATGGAAAGGAGAAGGAAAACGCCCGAAGCAAGGAGGCCACCTCGCCGGCGGCGCGCTCCGCTAACGGTGAGTTACATTTGGTGGCTGGTCTCATTGACCACCGAGCTGCGTATCGTTGCCATGGCGATAATCGCGTGTTGGAGCTTGAATGAGTGCTTATTAATCGTGCTTTCGAGGGGCTATCGGGGAGGAGGATGGGGTTGGGGTCCCTGGGGCCGGGGCCGCGCAGCCGCAGCCGCCGCGGCCCCCGCGCCGCGCCCCGGCCCGTCTCTGCAGGGGCGACAACGACTCGCACTCCCCATCCCTCGCACATTTCCGCGAACCTTAGAATCCTCCCTAGAAATACTTTAAGTATTATATCTATCATTTAAAAGTAATGACACGATTTCGCGTAATAGCTAACATTAACCGTCATAAAGCGATTGATAAGATGCGGAGTTCGCAGAATGAATTATTTGGTGATTCTGATTATGAAATCACTCGTCATTACTTTCCCGCGTATATGATTATTAACGCGATGTTAGCTGTAATGTAACTACTAAAAATTCACTAGAAACTCGCTTAAGTACTGTTATACAATAACACATGCATTAATTTTAAATTCTTTATTACGCGACTAGGTCGAGTTATGAAACAAATTTATAACGAGAAAAGGTTCCAGAAAATCCTAGCTGGCTCATAATAACATTCATCTACATTGACTCCCCTCCCGGGTCCCGCCGGGGAGACTATTGATTGCACGCACGCGCCCTCTTACCGCGGCAGGACCTCAAAGCATCCGCGCCCGGAACTACGTTTCTGGCTGAAGATTGTTTTTAGTACTTAAAACAACCAATTTAATCCACGTGGTTATAACAACGGCTACCACGACTCCAAACAATGAACTGGCGTAATGTTACAGTTTACATAACGCCGCACATCACAACGTCGTGCTCTGCACATAACAATAATTATTATTATTATTCTAGACACAAAGGATCCCAACGACTAACTGATAATAGAAAGTCTACACAATGTCAGCGTGTCACTTATGTGACATATCAATAGGAGACGAAGATAAACGAACATTGTTTCGTATGTATCTCTCGTTAGGAGCAACTCTTGAAATATTAATGGACGTGACTATTTAAATTAATTAATGACAACAGAACAGCTAATCAACGTCTGTTAAGCACGGCTGTATAAGTATTTCTTGTGTCTGCGCATGGGTCGTTAACATGAATTTGTCGTAATTCGCACCTATTCGCTGCTTTACCATTTACATATAATCAACAAATTTGTTTTATCAGACTATGCAATCGTATTACCATAAAACCATTATGTTTTAACTCACACGATCATATTTTATCTCAGTCCTAAGCCACATTTTCTAATAGGTATAATAACTATTCTCATGCGATATTTAAACGGTTGTTTTTGGAATTCAATGTGTTTCCACATTATTTTAAAGTTTAGTCGACGATTCATGTTGACGTCATGGCAAGACCCTGCGGCCGGGAGGGAGCAGCTCGTTAATTGGTTCGAGTCCCGTCCATTCCATTACGAACGCACTTAACGGGTTATGCGTCGAGGATGAGCCAAGTGTCGTGGTATTCGTTGATGTTCTGACTCGCTTTTTTTTATCAGTAGCTGCCTCATCTACGACTTACTTAAATGATAGAAACCACTTTTTTTAAGAATCGTACACGGAATTGAATACATCCTTCTTCTAGGTAGTACTTCTAAGCTATTCGTGCGCCTTCCTTGAATCAGCTGTAACGCTACTTGGCGATGAGGTATAATGCAATCCTAATTTAATTCGAAATTAGGTAGTCAATCATTACGAATAAATGCATTAACTCCTTCAAATAATAAAATTGCACCGCGCAGTTCCAAGAGAAAGGTTAACGCTATTATTCGTTGAGTAATTCCAGTTTACAAAATGAAGACGTACCGAAGTAGACTAATTTCTAATTTAAACAAATTACTGAATGAATTCGATAAGCTAAAGCAGCATTCCACGCTTTCCAAAGTGAGGTTAACGCGGCGGCGGGAGCGCCCGCGCCGCAGAACGTATACTTTTTTGCTTGTTAAGCCGGTCGTTGGTCTGAGTGTGTGTATGTATCACACACTAGCCACAGAATCAATGTTTAATTTCACCATCCATATGGGTGTTAATGTTAATCAGTTTATTCACTCCTAGCACCCGCCGCCCGATGTTTTACGCCTTCAAAATAACAAACTGTCACCAGAACAGCGTTCTATAATTGTTCACTGTGTTTGAGAGCTGTTAAATGTAGTTTATTTTTCAAGTCGTTTGGCTTAGGATGTGAATATTTACCTACTTACCAGGTTAGGTTATTATATTGTATACCTAAATAGATATCATAATTATTGGTGTTTACGAAAGTATCTTAATCTTTGTTTCCGTTATGATTTCATATTTATTCGTAGATTTGGCTGCAAAACATTAACGTCATATTCAAATACCTACCAGCTCCAATTGGAAAAGTTCCAGTATAAATCCATTCTCAGTGTCAAATTTATATCTGTTAGTATAACACTGCTGATGTTATCACGTTAATCTTGTTGCATCATCATTACTCGTAACACCATCATTTGTTATAACATATAATTGTTTACTTGTCTGACAATTTACCTAATATGTATTTTTTCTATGTTAAAAATACTTATTACTATCTGTAGAATTTCCTACTATAGGTAGTCACAGAATAAGTAATTGCTATAGTGTCGTTATCTACCTATAAAAGTTAAGTATTAAAAGTTCTGATTTAACAGAGCTTCAATGTTGCTTTACTTAACCTTATTCGAACCACTATTAGATAAATTAAAAGGATAGCAAAGAGGATTATGTAGGTATAATTTAATTACAATTGAGTTAGCAACTTAATGAATTAATGATGTCCCAATTAATACGCATACCGCGGCACACGCCACCCCGTTTTAATTACTTATCGCGTCTACTGCGAAATTATTTTCAGGTTTCATTATGTATTCTAGGCTAAAAATTTAATTACTATCCACTTAAAACATGTCAGAAATATAATAAACCACCATCTAGTGACTTGAGGTCGCTGAACTCAGTCTATCTAAGATTAATAATTTAACATCCGTACCAAGAGCCGTACCTAATGGCGACCAACCGTAGTTGCATTTAGCAAGGCTTGCGCGTTAGAGTGACAGCGTGCATTATGTTTTTTCAGTGGGCAATGTTACTGAAATTCAAAGCTTACCCGTGACTTTGTCTGCACATATTCATCTATCGTAAATAAAATAGCCTATTCTTTTACCCACGTTATTATTTTCGCATTTATAATTCACTAGCTTTTGCCCGCGGCTCCGCCCGCGCGGTATTCGGTTATCGCGCGCTGTTCCCTCGGGAACTATGCATTTTTCCGGGATAAAAAGTAGCCTATATTACTCTCGGGCCCATAAACTATCTCTATGCCAAAAATCACGTCGATCCGTCGCTCCGTTATGGCGTGAAAGAGGGACAAACATACAAACACACAAACACAAACATACAAACACACTTTCGCATTTATAATTAGTATGGATGGATTAATTAATATTGACATGGTTGCTTAGAGCGAAAACGAAATAGATACGTTCCATCGTTTAGTGTAGGTATTTCAATAGGCCGTAACATTACAAGTAACTGAGTAAACTGACCGCCCGCTACAAATGTGCACGACCTCTAGAATAATCTCAACGACCTGTCTGGCGCTGCCTTACAACACAATAGGTATCACGTTAAACGTCCATCACTTATATTACGGCAGCTGATCACAACAACCTTAAGCGTAGGTCGCTTAAGAACTAAATAGTAGGTTAATGCTATGCTACCATATGTCGAGTGCAGCGTTTACCTTATATGTAGGAATAATACCAGGTGCAACCGAAGGTCGGGCCCTAGGACGGTTCCGCATCGCCGCCCTTATTAGTACTCATTAGCCGACAAAAGTGACTCACACTAACCGCTCGTTAGTTAACTCCATAATACAGTGCGTGCTAATTTTGTACCTTGTTTTCCTTTATTTATATTATCCTGGATTTTTTGAGCAAATAATAATCCTGCTACTACTTATTCATATTTATACTGTTAATTCCAGTATTTAAATAATTATAATTAAACATGTTATATATAATACAAATACAGGCGATGTTTTCCTTCACCTATAAAGCTCGAGGAAAATTTACAGGTAAAATAAGTACAAAAATAAATAAGCATAGTGTTGTATTTTTTACGTAAATTTAACCGTGACTAACCCCTATCTAACCTCTGTAAAGAGCAGATAAGGGCAAAGGTATATCTCACTGATTCAGTAACACCTATTTACAGCCTTTGACATTCAGGGATCATTGTAATATTTAACTGCTACTAACTTATTAAAATGAACTAACTTAATAAACAATTCCGCTGGCGCCTGCTTAGATATTAATTCCATACCTACTATGTATTAGCAAGATCGGATAAGCGTCCTCAACTCATAGTCAGCTTTTCTTGAAGCCTGCCTTAGGATTATCTTACATCAGTTACTGACGCAGCGTTACACCCGGTCTCCGACCATGTTATCGAATGAAGCCTACACTTACCAAACACTCTAAGATCATTAAGATTAAACGTTACCTGAATTATGACGAAGTATGACTGATCGATCACTTTTTGTTGACTGTAAGTAAGTACAGCCCTTGCATTTATCAAGTACCTATACCAAATTTTAAGTCAATTCGACCACTGGAAGTAAATCAAAATTAACTTGCAAGATTTGTAGAAGCAAATAAATATATTTAAGAGATAAAGTAAATAAGTAAAAGCTTGGAACAATACATCATTTTAAATAACCCTATAATATGTAACGTACCTATCGTGCAACTTTCATAGGAATGAAGCGGATAATTGCAAGTAAGTAGGTGTATCGTGTTTGTGTCATGATATAAAAGGAGTGCAGAAGTGTGTCGCCGAGTTTGGCCGCAAGCGGATCTTGTCTTGGATAGCCCAGATCACATACGAGCCGGTATTTTTATTTTACGGGCCGGTCCGTTACCGCTCCATGGTGCACCGTCCTACCGCGACCTGTATGACACCTTTCCTCGCCACTGCAGTCATATGTAGGGATGTCACGAATATTTGTATTCGTATTCGCATCAACATTCGCATTCGCATTTAAAACGATGCGAATATTTTTCGAATGCGAATAATAATAATAATAAATTCATTTAAGTATTTCGGGCAACTTACGCCCATACAATAAATACCAATAAAAAAAATCAAATGATGAATGTGTGCAAGGTGTGTCGTGTTTCGCCTGCGCCGGCCACCGACCACCGAGACGCCGACTCGCGCATGCGCAAAGCGCGCCAATCCGTATTTCGTGATTAATTTTGACTAGTGATGCAACGAATACGAATACGAATATTCGTATTCGCCGAATAGTAGACATTTACCGAATATTCGTATTCGGCGAATACTAATACGAATATTTAAAAACTAATATTTTTGTACGCAACTCTATTTACTGCAGATTTGAAAAACGCGCGTAAAAATATGACGTGTGCAGAGGCCCTTAACCGCAACGACGACGCGACGGGGGACTCCCCGGCCATAGATTGGTTTATGGGAACATCCAGACTGAAAAAAGAAATCGCCTAAAACCAGAAAATCTACAAATTTTATGTTTTTTAAATAAAAATTTGCCTGTTGTAAATTTTAATTATTAGAAGAGTAAACATTATTCAAATAAATAAGTCTTTGATTACCATGGCGAGATATTCGTATTCGTATTCGTATTCGCCGAATAGTAGGTTTGATATTCGTATTCGTATTCGTATTCGTAAAAGTAGTATTCGTTGCATCACTAATTTTGACCAATAGAAAGCACTTTTACTTGTGACAGTGGCTTGTGATTTGATTAGTTTTGTTTTTGAAGTTGAGTTTTAGTGTACTCCCTTAATATTCGCATTCGCAAATTCGCGTCCGAAATATTCGCATCCGCATTCGCATTCGCGAATGTGATAGAGATTACATTCCTGACATCCCTGGTCATATTATTATGTATACGCACGCAGATAAGACATATTTATGATAGTGGCGCTACGGTTGCCACCTTCTAATTGCCTATGTCTTTGGACGTGTGCAAAGTAGACAAAGCTGTATAAATATAAAATCAAATCAAAAACTATATTTTTATATATTTTATACCTTAACAGGATAAACTGAGCATCTAGTTAATCATAGTTAACTACACATATATTTATTTACCATTACTTTTCGGTGAAGGAAAAATTTGCGATGAAACCTATATATCTACACCTGGGAAGCAATTCGTTCCTGCGTGGGAACTTATATTACATCTTCTGAGAGCAGGCTTTATTATATAACACACTCAGAATCACAATCATTTTCGCCACCTCTTTCTATCCCACGGTATGAGATGAGGATAAAAAGAGATGGTGAAATACGATGAGTACGGTCACTAGCTTGTGCCCAGCAGCGGGACATAACATAGCTATAGGCTGGACATGAAAGATAATAAATGATTATTCAAATATATTACCATAATACCTACAAGTAGTAAATATTACAGCCTTTTAATAATAAAATAATCAATCATAATATTTTTATAATATCTTCCCGATTTAATACAGTAAACAAGTCCAATGAGCGTGGGGGTTGATAATTGCGAGGTCTTGCAGGTCATTGCTCTGTGATGACCTGTGGATTCCGAGTAGAATTCTTATAATACCTTACCATACCTACTATGAATGACATCCAGGGGTGTCTTTTCGGTAAATATTGATCTTACCTATAAGATAGTCAAGGACTTTCCCGACAAATAGATCACGAAAGTCAGCTCCTCATTGGTGGATCTGCCTTTTATGATACTCGAATTTTGTATTATTAGATCAAAATCGATTAAGCCGATCGCAAGCTAGGTATTTAACTTTTCATGAATTGAAATTTTCTGTAAGTAGGTATATTGTGTAATTTGCAAGGGTCGGAAAAACGCCCGTCATTTTGAAAACATACCTAA
Organism: Choristoneura rosaceana; assembly: GCA_037349165.1. Lineage (NCBI taxonomy): Eukaryota > Metazoa > Arthropoda > Insecta > Lepidoptera > Tortricidae > Choristoneura > Choristoneura rosaceana. Next base: position 568,768 of record JAZBNJ010000055.1, on the reverse strand, counting down.
CCCTGTTCCGTACAGTAGAGACTTCCTAATATTAATTAAAAATATCATTAGGTATTTAATTTTTATAAAATTTATTATACTTACCAAAATTTTTTTGTCTCTACTCCTCGGAACAGGGTTATGTTTTCAAAATGACAGGCGTTTTTCCGACTCTTGGTAATTCTTGTACCTATGACATTCATTTTCGACTTTCAAGATGCCTACATTACGAAATAAGAAAATCAAGCAAGAAGCGAACTTGAAAGTAACGAGATTACAAACTAAATTCAAAATTTATAGCTATATACCTATAACAGTATTTATTCAGCTCGTTAAATAAAAGCCGCGGTTTCCGTAGAATAAACGATAAAGTGATTCAGCGCAGACGAAGTCGCGGTCCAAAGCTATTATTATTTATTTATAACTTTTATATTTTCCTCTCTCATTTAGTTAATTAAGAGTCCAAGGGATTTTCCCTAGCACCCACTGCACTAAAACATCATGTTAAACTAAACATCATGTTCAGCGTTGTGAATTGTGATTGATACGGCAAAAGTGCCGTTATAGGCTAATAGGTATACCTACAGGCAATATAACATCGAAAAGTCTAGAACATAAAATTTTACGCAGGATGGTAAAACAGCCCCTAAATGTAGTAAACATTTAAATCCTACTTCTATTTTTTGTTTGGAATCATAGGCGAAAGCGGGTCTGAATATTTAGGCCGAATATAGTCGGTTAATTAGCAAAACGTAATCATAATAATATTTATTTATGATATGCTAATATCTTTCCAATTTGTCAATTAATGGACGTGATTGACTCTGTAGTATAAATTAATATTTTCCTTTGAATAGGAAATATTCTAATTTAAATTGAATTTTGAGATTCAATAAGCGAAAGCGATTCATCTGAATTGTTGAAAATTACAAAATTAAGCTAAGAATTCAGTGGAAGCGAATATAATTCGGAGCGAAATAATCATTCAGAGGTCCGAATGTAGAGATGTAGCTGGCTGGGTGCGGAGAGCGGAGGCTGCGAGATCAATACGGCGCGCCGCCGCCCGCCCGACGAAAGCGAACGCGACCCCGCCGTGCCCTTCACCGCAGAGTCGACGACCCCTGGATACCCCCCCCCCCCTCCAAACAACCCTTGCACACTACAGATTTACAGATTTTTTTCTACTCCGACTTGGTGACCTGATATTACTACTATCATTATCTTGCTATGACGAGGTCTAAATTCTTCAAGCACATTCCTAAATGCTTGTTATTTCGTCAAATACTCCTCCTTCAATGTTTAAGCAGCTGGTAGGCGTATCATCTCATAATTTTGTCCTAACAATAACATGTGGGTACACAAAGGTGCGTGATTCAACAATGAATCACTGTTAACGGAAGAAATAAAACTCGTCAGGAAGTATTCTCATTTGTTGTGATTCATGGTGCGGAATCATTTCTAGAAAATGATCACGATATGAAGTCACGACGCCAATGCACTGCATAAGGCGGCTCCATAACCGGCCACCTAACCGTTTTATAAACCGGATCGATTGCTATTAGTTAATATTCTGGGCTCCATGTAGCTCCGCCGGAGGAGCAAGATGTTCCGTCCGGAACGGATGACCAAAGGCCAAAACTAACTGTTGTCATGTGAATATCTAATTTCTAATGAGTGGTGTGACTAACTGCAATCAAATTGGTGGCAGTCTTTTTCTATAGGCTACGTACAAAAACTGTTTAGACTTGTAGCCAAAGCAGCATAGTAAAAGCACTTTTGGTATAAGAATATAACATCGTATTCAAACGGCAGGCGAAAAAACTGACTATGGACAATCTTTCGCGTGTATCTCTCAACGTTATTCTAAAACATGATAGGCAACAAGTTTTATTGTCTCGAGTGACCACTAACAGCCCATACTTTGAAAGTTTGTACTAAGAGCAAATGATAAACAAGTGCATCGGACAAAATATAGATGTACTTACTATTTTTTCGCCTGCTGCCGTTGTAACAGAGTACCTATAACAATCTTTGCGGGGAGTCTAGCCATTGAACTTGAATCGGGCGACCTCCACTGGGCGTATTAAAATAGACGGCAAGACACAAGCATAAATTAAATACATATGCTGGCTTAGATTAAGTCGTGGGCTATTATTAATAAGGGTCGGGTATCAAGTCAAGTTACGATTACTAGATTTTGAAATTATTAACTTTAACCAATATCATAAATCTGCGTACTTACTAAATCTGTATGCATTAAAGATGATCAACTGATTTATTACATGCATACCCAACCCATCTCTACTTTCCAATGATGATAGAGTAATTTAGGTTTCCACAAAATCGTTGATATAACAGGCCGTAAGTCGGTGGCAATGGCGGGCGAAGGGACTGGCGGCGGAGTCGAATGTCAGACGGCAACACCTCGACGACTATTTTTGGCAGCGCGTGTGGCATGTGGAACGCTCGCTGGAGAATACCTACCTACTTTGCAGCTCTATTCTTGGATGCCCTACTAACGCAGCTCTCTCTTACTTCATCGACAAAAAATTACATTGCCCTCCATCTAACGTTCTATTTTTTTTTCTGTCAGCCCGAAAACCAAAGAGAACGGCTAACTCTGCGGTGATACAGAATTCTTTTAAAAATATTCATGGTCTTGTGAGCTTTATATTTTATTCATTTTAATTCGCTATCTAGAATGACTAAGAAAAAACTGCAGCTAATTAGTGTAATTAGGTTTGGCTGAGCATAAACTGTGCAAACGTGCAGACATAAGTGAGGCATCGTAACGTTTTCGTGTAACGCTGCATGGCGTCTGAACTGAAGCAACGAACGTATCTAACTGTAGTCTGTAACCTAATATACATACGCGAGACGTTCTTTTTATCGTGGTTGATTGCGAAAACTTCTGCTTCGAAAATGTTCTTTACTTTAGTCAGTTTATTACAGAAAATTATTGTCCATTAAATTAATTAATTATATGCAAAGAATGCCGTGCATAGAATAAAAAAATACTTATACGAACATTGGAACATAGAACCTCCTCCTTTTTTTTGAAGTCGGTTAATCATGAAGGACGATTTTAGAAACAATTAGAAAGACTTGCTGAAAGATATTACTGTCTAATTGTTGTTAATGAAACAATAATTTAAAACGGCGTTGAATGAGGCGGGTCGTCTCCGATAACTCAGCCACGGTAGGTGACGCGGGTCGGTGCTCCGTGGACGTATCGACCCGCGGTGCGGTGCGGTGCGGCAGCCCCTCGTACACTTGACATTCGCATTTCCTTGCCCCGGACACGATTCCCATCAACTTTGCTAGTGGAAAATATCTACGAGACTTAACTGGGAAACGCCTTTTCAGCGTATCTCAATCTTTAAACGAGCAATTTTTGTACTTGTATTTTTTTCTATCGGGGATCTCTTGAAACGGCTCTAATGATTTCAGTGACTTTTACTGACGCGATTTTAGAGGGGGAGGGGGACGTTCGATTTTGATGAAAATTTGTACTTAAAAGTTGAAAATTTGGAAACAAATCACTGAACCGAATTTTTTTTTGTTTTAGCAACCCCTTAATGGTTTTAAAAGACCTATCCAACGATACCCCACACTACAAGATTGGATGAGAAAAAAAATCACCCCCATTTTGTCTAGGGGTATTGTACAATTTTGTCGGCATAGTTTACATATACATTCAAGCAAAATTACAGCTTTCTAGCATTGATAGTCCCTGAGCAAAGCAGCGGACGGACAGACAGACATGGCGAAACTAAAGGGTTCCGTTTTTGTCATTTTGGCTACGGAACCCTAAAAAAGGGCATACTAGGCATTTTATAGGAGACAATATTGAACGATGCCTCTATTGTGGTAGCTTTTTATTAGCTTCGTAACAAAATTGTTTTTAACGCTCGTTTTCATAACACGAATGTGATAATATCTTTAGCGTGGGTTGTCCTGCCGGAAACTTTTATCAGCTTGTAATTTTATTTCGAAAGGGTGAATCCAGTGTTGGCAGTTACAATGATGATGATGAACGTTGTGTAATATTTTCTGGTGGTTTATATTGATGTTTGTCTACAATCTAACACATTTTTTTTTGTCAACAGGTGATGATCATCCAGGTCAAAAGCAGCGAAAAGGATTTTTCAGGAATTTTTGGAAAAAATCTCGACACTACTCTTTAGAACATCCGTGAAGAATATTATTTAGGTATTTTAATCGTCTGATCGGAACGCACATTGTGACGATTTGTTCCAAGTTATTCGTGAAATTTAAACGAGATACCTGTAATTAATAATCCTAATAATAATAATACAGAACCCCTGCACAAGTTATTAAGACATGTTCAATCGATTTACTAAAAAAACTAGTGAAATAATGCTACATAGTACGTAATAGACAAAAATACAACTACAAATGGAAGTTTAAGAATTTACAACGCCTGACTTTTTACAAGTAAGATTCTATAAAGACCCACGAATTTGAAAGATTTTTCTGACTGCTTTGTTTAAAGTCGTGTTGAATATAGTGTGATGTGAAGTTTGTAATGATAATAATTATAAGCCACATGTATAGCGCGTTAATATTCAATTAATATTGTAAAAGACCGCATAATTAATTTGTAAGCTAATGTATTGTACTATTATTTTTACAATCACCTTCGGAATATAGGAGTGTAGAAATGTAGATAAATCACATATAAATTTTAAGTACCTATATTATAATGACAACTATCCTGTTTTAATTCATTTAAAGCAAAACGATAACTTTGTATGATAAAATCTGATCATAAAATTATTAACGGTAATAATTTCTCAATTTTGTAGGTTTAGAAGTTATGAATGATTATCGTGTGGTGTAATTAAAGAACCAAAATCAGTTGATAGGCTATTGATACAAGTTTACATTTTATACCAACCCTTGTATTCGAATGTACTTAATTCTTAATAATGTAGATTTTGTCAAAAGAAAATAAATTATGTTCATTAGCAAAACCCTTTTTTATTTTTAGCTTTTATTATTAAGCTTCATTTCTTCTCTATCTTTTGATGGTTTTCTTTGAATCTAGTACCTGAATATTAAAATATTACATCGGCCAGATTAGTTTGAGATTTCGTAGAGAATGGTCACCTCTCTCTCGGCTCTTTATGGTCACCTGAATGTCGCCGCACGCCGTCTGTAGTGTACTAGCGACAAACATTACCGACGCGCGCACCGCTACCCCGCACGCAGACGCGGATTCAGTGTCATAAGTTATATCATGCGGGTTTTTGCATAAGATTCTAGCCGTAAATATTAAGTAAAAGACCGTATAATGACAGTTCAAGACGGTACCATTTTGTTGCTTACGACATTTAAAAGCGTCGATATGCTAACTTTGAGCCATTCAGGATTTTGACTATTTTGGAGTGGTAAAAATAAGCATTTTTTATAATACAAATCATTTATTATTAGATAGACACAGTTCCCATCGCTTATCAGAAACAATGTACAAAGCTATAGTAGTAATATCAAATATTAAACAATATGCACCCTTCGTTTACTGCAAGCCTTGTTGGAGGATACAGGGTAATTGAGCGCTTCTAGTTTCTGCAGCTAAGAGTAAGTAAAACAAAAATGCAACGTTTATTCCCTACACAAGTTATAAATGCGGCGTAATTAAAAAGGAAGCATAGCATAAAATTTAGCAATCGCGGGCACTTCGGCCCCGTGCCGTCCTGCGGCGCACGCGCATTGCGCACGCACGGGCCGCCCTCCGCCTCACACTATCCGAATACTCTCACGATGGTTCCAGTGGGACTAGAGATTTTCAATTATAATCGTAATACTTTACTTGGGTTACAGTGTCTTTCAATTTGTAACAAGCCCTTACACGAATGCATATTTGTAATCATATATATATATTTTGTATATTGTTACAGTAATTTCATTACGTGGTATTTAAAGTTGGAATTTCTCTTGAAGCATCTGTAGTACTTTTGCCGCATTGGTGTTTAAGATTTATCTAATATGTATTAATAAGACAGTTTGCTTCTTTGTTTAATTCTAGCAAGTACTGGGATACTTGAAGAGAAAACCCTCTAAAAAAATCTCTATACATCATGCTTTTCAGACCTGATCGGTAATAAGCGAAATACGCCTCGCTACACTGGTCGACAAAAGCATTTTTTTAAATACATATTTAAACCATTTTACAGTAACAATTACGTTGTGGAAGCGGTGAGCGTGTAAAAAATTATCCAGAATCCGCAAAGTAATTGTATCCGTACACAGTTACTACACGCATCAAACACGATGGCGCCATAATTTATCAAATATCAAAACAAATGAACGGTCCTTATCACTTTATAGAATATACAAAATGCAGTTACTTATTTCCCTGTGGAAAAAATATTAATCTTATAGTATTCTTAGATCACGGGCGCGCTTCGATCTGCAAAACGGAAAAAATATTTCTGTGATAAACCTGACAAAACCAAGAAAATAGCCACTATCTGCAAGATACAAGGAAAAATTACAACCAAAAAGATAATAAACTAAGCTTCGTAAAATTCCTCATTAATTTATAAGTTACGTTTTATGAATTTAGATTTTTATCCTTCAAGTAAATATTATTTACTAAATAATAACGAGAAATCTGTTACTTCTGGAAATAATGACTGTTTTATCTTAACACTCACCTCTAATAACCACAGGTAATTAAATAGTCTCCTAACTTCTCTACTACAGATGCAGCTTGTTGGGGTTGAATGGGTTCTTCATACAAAGAAATGACGACGGCTGGAACAAAACGTTTTATTTGAGATCTAAATATATACATTATACCTTTTTAATTTGATGAGACTGTTATTTTTGCTGCATTTAAAATCGAATAAATGAAAGTTTAAACTTTTTCAACATGCCCCTCGACGATATCAGTGAAACAATGTTTACCGCTGAAATTGTCATTAAAAAAACCTCTTTAAAAATAATTTCATTTCACAATAGATAATCTGAAAGTTCCATCGTTCTGATCAGAGCGGCATAGGCGTCTATTAATTATGCTAACGATAAACAAAATATCATTAATGGACGTAAAACAATGTCTGTCTACCGAAATTTCTATCATAAAAGAATAAAGCAAAAAGTTTTAATGGTTGTCAAAGTGTGTAGGGTTGGGTGGGCATGACGTGTCGTTCACACTCCATTATAACAGGCGTTGTTTGCTCACCTTGTGTTGTCTTCATGCAGTGCACGCCGACCTTGCCGAGCTTGGCGCGGATGATGCGGTCTGTGCCACTGAGATAGATGTACCGCGTGCCCGCTATCGTTACGCCGCCACTCGTTAGGAGCGATTCGTTCTCAAACCCAGCCACTATCTTTGCGATTTCTTCTTTTGATATCTGCGACAAGTAATACAATTATTTATAAGAATAAGTTTATCAATAAAAAATTCAATACCTACAACCTTTTTTGCTGACAGTTAGCGTTGTGTATCAAGTTTTAAGTAAATTCGACCACTGAAAACGGGTCAAAATGAACGCACAGGATTTGATCGAACAACAAACAGAGCAAGTGAAATAAGCTTGTAAAAAAACTTCAGATCTTAAGTATTACGAATATTAGAGTATTGCAGTACTAGTCATGAAGACAGAATCTATTGCGACGAGTTGAGTTTCCCATAGACTCGCATTCAACGTTAGTACTAGATTTTGTTGTGCGCTCGTTTGTCATCATTATGACGAGTTGTGGTTGTGTCTATAATATATAATTACTGCGGCAATAAGGTAGTAGTACGTTTTTGTAATTTTGAGCTGATCCATACCTATCAGTGACCTTGACTACCTATCGACGGCGTAGTGTCATGTCATGATTCATGAGGTACTTGTTGTGGCAAGGTATGGTCTGATAGTGTTTTAAGGTTTCACACGTTTCCATAGCAATAGTGCCTTGTTTAAATTTACTCTTATAACAAAATTATAGAGGTACGACAAAAATAGAATCAAGTTGAATTTGCTTAGAGTGGAATGTTCGAACTCGAGTTTCGTTAAAGCACAGAATAAGTAATGTTAAATACTCAAATTAGTTCTAAAAGCGTTTATTCCTGCTGTGCTGGCGTTGCATTTTTGTTAGTTGTGACGTTCCGCGGTAAAAGGTTCCTTATGGCGGTTCTTAGTTTCGGAGACATTAAATGTTTTGTAAAAGTGGGTTAAAATACCGGTTTTTTTTTATTACTATTTCAGAAAATATAATATCTAAGAATTCTTTACCTGTTTTTATTTTGATTATAAGTGAGCTTAAAGCCACTTAGTTACGGCTTTCAAGTTTAGTAGAAAAGGTACCTTATGATAAACATGCTTCGCTTTTGTCTTTTCTACTCCTAGGTACCTCCGTCTATAGTTTGACCTTGCTGGCTCGCATCTGCACTACTCGCACTAACATTTACACATCGTTCCCTCTCTGTCCCTATTTGAAAAAAAAAAATAGACAATTTGTACCATCTGAATCCCAAGACATACTTTGCGCAAGTCCTCTACTGGCAGTATCTCAAGACAATGACCCCTTGGAAAGTCTCCCCGAATTGCTACCTACTCAGCCTCAGCCTATTTATAAGTAGTTCCAGTGGTATTCAGCCATTACCGATTATAAAACGCAAATGCCTACATGCACATATTGGTGGTGGTAAATCATATTTCGTAAGTCCACTATGTAACTTAAATCGGCAACAGTTTTTGAGGTAGCTAAACTTAAATAGTCTGTTTCCTGAAATTGCACATTTTCCAATACATTTTTAAAAAAATGATATCTTCGTAACTATCATATTTAGGACAATGATATTTTTTGATATCGATAGCTTAACAATCGCATATTATTAGAATGCCCGTAACTCCATATCGACCACAAGGTACCCTTGACCGCGGAACGTCACAGTTTTTCTTGATTATTCCAATGTGACTACTCCAATAATTATTCGTTATAGACTTTTATTTCTTTAAAAACCGTTTATAAACATTAATTCGTTATAGAATATAAAAGTCTATCACGAATAATTATTGGAGTACACAAACTTATATAATAAGAAGCGTTCTATCAGACGTTTTTAATTTTCATTCACTTTTTATGGAATAATCGGGAAAAACTAACAAAAATGCAATGTTGCCAGCTCAGTAGGAATAAACGCTCTTAAGTAACGAATTATTTTTAAAACTCAAGTCAAGATTTGCGGCACGTGCTCGAAGTTCGGGTCTCTAGCATTCATCAGAGTTCTACAAAGTTGAATACATAAATAAGGGCCTACGGCGTAAATCCTTAAAAACGAATATATTAAGGCTCTTTCATCGGAAATAGAAAAAAAACCTGCCACTTTGGTACATGGCGCTTTAGCGATTTTACTTTTCACTGACGATAATATATGTTCTTGCAAAATTACAGCTTTCTAGCATTGATAGTCTCTGAGCAAAGCCGCGGACGGACGGACAGACAGACATGGCGAAACTATAAGGGTTCCGTTTTTGACATTTTGGCTCCGGAACCCTAAAAACACCCCCACTGTACGTCTATTTTTCAGTTTACATATATATTCGTGCAAAATAACAGCTTTCTAGCAGCATTGATAGTCCCTGAGCAAAGCCGCGGACGGACAGACAGACAGACATGGCGAAACTATAAGGGTTCCGTTTTTGCCATTTTGGTCACGGAACCCTAAGAAGGTGGTAACAAAAGTACTTTATGTACTTGACATTGTGTGTTATTCTGGTTTGGGTGCGGTCACGTGTAGTTTGTGTTTAATTGATAGCTGATACTATTTTAGAGGTTCGACAAAGACACCGAAGCTTTTTTTTTTATTATTATTATTTTTGTAGTCATTGTTATTTTCGAAAAAAACCATCGCACATTTAGAACGAAACCGACACAATAAAGGTGCGATATGCAAATAAATAAAATGTTATCATAAATTTTTTTTTACCTATACCTTTCATAAAAAACACGGTAAATTAAGACACAATTAAGTTTTGTACTACATCACACTCGCAAATAAGACCGTAAACGTAAAACCACTGTCCTTGACTTGTTTCACCGAGCTTTAGAGTCTTCTGACCGTCTTTTGTCGACTATATCAGTTGGCGATAGACAAAAAAACTGCAACTATTAAAACCCACAATGGATAACGTACTTATCCATGACGATCCGCCACCGCAAAAAAATACTGATGATACTTCTAGTGAATTTGAACGGGTTACTGACGATAACGAAGATAACAACATCGTATTATCAACAGAAGAAATTGCGCTGATTGATGACGATATCGATAGTTTCTAATTTGTCTAAAACGACATTAACGGCGTAAGAGCCCCGCGGTAATCTTTTGGAATAAGAAGTATCCATACTAATGCGAAAGTGTGTTTGTGTGGTTGTCCGTCTTTCACGACGTAATGGAGCGACGGATCGACGTGATTTTTGGCATAGAGATAGTTTATGGGCCCGAGAGTGACATATGCTACTTTTAACCCCGAAAAAAATGAACAGTTCGCGAGGGAACAGCGCGCGATAACCGAATAGGTACCACGCGGGCGGAGCCGCGGGCAAAAAAGCTAGTTCTTAAATCTAGGTTGTAAACTATAATAAGCCTAAATTTCATCTAAATCGGTTCAGCTGTTCTTGTGTGATCGAACAACAAACATACAAACTTTCACATTTTTCATCCTAATGGGATTTATTTTTGTGGTTAGTTTTGGAAAACCCTATTTCCATAGAAATTTCTAAAATACTTCGAAACGCTCTATCTCTCTACCCCTTCTATTGTCTTGTGTAATTTTTTAGGACATAACAATATTGTTCACATTTATAATAAAGAATAAAATCCGACTGACAAGTTTAAATTAAAAATCAATAAAAAGACAAAATGAGAAAATCTTAAAAATGTCTTATAATATTACAGCTACATATCCTATTTTTTTAATATGATTAGATAATGCAATGTTGCATTACTTAAGATACTAACAAATACAGAAACATTTATATATTAGGAGTTAAAAAAAATAGTTTTTCCCTATGGTCATTGATCTTTCACAAAAAAAAACATTTCTCTAAAAGTATACAGAAATTTACCATAGGAATTTTTATCAATTGTTTGCCATATCAAGCTCTTTCGAATAAATATATAAACTACACGTGACTGCATCCGAGCCAGAATTAACACACTGTGGCATACAAACAAAGAAAGCTTACTGATCTTTATTGCTAGGTATATTTATTACTTCCTAAAATATTTAATCCTATATAGCTGTTTATATGTCTAAAACAGTAATTAATTCCACAGAAGTAAACATGTAAGGAAAATGACCCAATTTCCTTAATTAAATCATCAAAACTCAACTTAGGGACTTCCAACATATACATACATTATAATGAAACTTTTGGATTTCTATTTTTTACCACACAACAACAAAAAAAATCTTGACATTTATTTGTGTAGTGGGTGATTGTTGATCTGACTCAACCATGGCTTCGACTTGAGGCTTTTTTAATAGACATGGAGTTTTTAAGTGATGCTTTTTTTGCTGCTTTAAAAGTAAATTATAAAAGAATATAAAGGCAATACAAAAAGTGGGGTGGGAGGATAACCTACCTAAAGGATTTCATAAAACTATGAAATTATATCAACTAGAGAATGCTTGCAGTTGCTAAGCAATTTATGCTCCTCAATGCATATGGTAAAATGGAACAGGTGGTGGTGAAGCACCAGGACTCTTGAATAATTAATGTCTCTGCATCGGAAAAAGCAATTTTCGTAAAAAGTGATGAGCAGTTGACATTAAACTATGTATTGTATATTATATTATTCATACTAAAAATCGTGAATAATATTAACGACTGTTTGTACCCATTGTTTGGGCGATACAGGAAAGAAGAAAGTACCTATGAAGAGGGGTGAGGAAACTCTGTCATTTATATTAAGTGAGCCATAGACCACAGACTTGATTTTGCATAATACTGACCATATCCAACTGATAATTTATTTGAACATTTTTGAATATAAATCTAATTTTACGACTACTTACTGGTGGAAAGTGATCCCTGGACATTTTAATTTTGCATTGTTGGTGCACTACCTCATAACACACGTTGGCATAATAATTTAGAAATGACAATCGAAAACGCGAAAATTTGACGTGAGCTCACTAAACTTGCAAAATAAATGTCAGACAAAACTAAATGACGCGCATGCGCTTGCGCACCTTAGCGCAGGACACGCTTAGGACCATCGATATATACAATACAACAACAATACAATAACTCTTTATTGCGCACCAAAACCTACCTTGTCTTATACCTATAAGACAATGCATAAGACACATTAAAAGCAATATAGTAATCTAAAAATCTCAACCTACTATGTTGTTACTCGCGAATAAAAAATATAAAACTGAAAATGACTAAAATATTGATAATTCAGTTCCTTTTCATTGTAAATCCAAAAATGTGTAATGAGAATGAGGCACATTCTTACATGCAATTATATGACTATAACATTTTAGTAAGTAGCACAGTATTTCTCTACATTAAAAAAAAAAAAAACAATTTTACAGGACCCAAGTAAGTGAAACTTTGGTATGAGATTAAAAAAAACTGTAATTATTGTAGTTCTACTGTGACTATCACAATGTTTAAAACTATTGATTTCTTAAATCTGTGGCAAATGTCACACTGTGCATTACTGATTTATTATTAACTAGCTTTTGCCCGCGGCTCCGCCCGCGTGGTATTCGGTCATCGCGCGCTGTTCCCTCGGGAACTGTGCATTTGTCAGGGATAAAAAGTAGCCTATGTCACTCTCGGGCCCATAAACTATCTCTATGCCAAAAATCACGTCAATCCGTCGCTCCGTTACGGCGTGAAAGACGGACAAACATACAAACACACTTTCGCATTTATAATATTAGTATGGATGGATTAATTGTTATACTTTTTAGCGTTTTTAGGCTTAGAGTTACGAAAATAAAGTCCAAAAGTGACAAACATTTTCATTTTGTGTCTAAACAAGGCTATATCGACATAATCCTAGGCCTAATATTTTTTTGCTGTCTGGTGCCCGCGCGGTATTCGGTTATCGCGCGCGGTTCCCTCGGGAACTGTGCATTTTTCCAGGATAAAAAGTAGCCTATGTCACTCTCGGGCCCATAAACTATCTCTATGCCAAAAATCATGTCGATCCGTCGCTCCATTACGGCGTGAAAGAGGGACAAACATACAAACACACAAACACACTTTCGCATTTATAATATTAGTATAGAAGTATGGATGGATTAATTGTTATACTTTTTAGCGTTTTTAGGCTTAGACCTACGAAAATAAAGTCCAAAAGTGACAAACATTTTCATTTTGTGTCTAAACAAGGTTCATCATCATCATGTCAGCCGAAAGACGTCCACTGCTGGACATAGGCCTCCCCCAAGGCTCTCCACTCAGACCGGTCTTGTGCTTTTCGCATCCACCGCGATCCCGCGATCTTAGCCAGGTCGTCGCTCCATCTTGTTGGAGGCCTACCGACAGCTCGTCTTCCGGTCCGCGGACGCAATTCGAGAACCTTCTGACCCCATCAGCCATCAGTCCTAACAAGGTTATATCGACATAATCCTAGGCCTAATATTTTTTTGCTGTCTGGTAGGTAACATTTTCAACTGTCAATCTAGTTTGCTTAATTCTGGACTCGAATAGTATAGACATATACCTAGTATAAATTGCATATATGCAATATACCAAAGCCTAGGATGCACTAGGTGCTACAACTTTTTAAAATATCAAGCAGAATATTAATGACAACGATAGGTGTGTTACATTAATTTATTTTCTATTTAATGAATGGATGATAAGTACAGTGTTTGATTGATATTAGTGTCTTTGTGTGTTGATAGTGATGGATACAGTGTAGAGAAATTGTTCAATAACTAATATTATAAATACAAAAGTTTGTAAGTCTGTTTGTTACTTCATCGCATGTAAACGGCTGAACCGATTTAGATGAAATTCGGTATACAGATAGACAGAAGGAAAAGACATAATAGTTTTTATCCCAGAAAATTGCATAGATCCCGCAGGATAGTGAAAATCAAATTATACGCGGACAGAATTGCGGGTAACGGCTAGTAGGTATACTCTATTTATTAAACCAAGATACTAGTGACAGTATGATGAATGTTAAATTTCAAATCTAAAAATAATGCAACCAGCATAATACAAATAATATAGTGCTGCTCTCTGATTTCGGTTTCCGTCATTATTATAGCAAATAATTGGTAAGCTTAATATTTTATAGAACAAAAATAAAATTAAAGCATTCAATATTCTACTTTCCAAGAAGCATTGAGTTGCTTAGAATCAAATTAAAGTTAAACATCAATATTTTAAAATTAGAAATATCTACTAAACTGTGGCATTTTCATTAGAGCCACTTTACCTTTTTTTAGAATGTGTAAGTGCCTTATGTGTGTTAGTAGGTACATCACAGATCCATTAATATCTTAACATTTTATGTGGGTGGATCAACTATTTCTTTTTGTTATTCTTACCCATCAGCGAGGGGACAAAAGTAGTACAGTTTAATAGAAAAAATATTGTGTCACATTATACTAACATGCTTAGATGACCAATTATAGAAGTGGCTTAAAACTACCACAAAAATGCATGTTTCGCAATTTTACTCCTTTAAACTTACAGTTTAAAAATTTACTCAGGAGAATGTAACCATAGCAATGAGTGACAAGAAAAAGTTGATTGACCCATGTATAACATAGGTACTTACCAAAGCTTTTCGGTGATTACAGGTTTTAACACATCACTATTTATGAGATTTAAAAAGCCGGTAACACATGCAATTTCATTTTAGTATCTTGGTTTACTAAATAGAGTATAGATATTTTACTTGACTCATCATATGTCCTGCACCTACATAATTCTTAGAATGACTACTGAAAATACAATCTCTGTCATTAATTTTGAGAAAGAATCCAGTTTTTACCTGACTGCCTGAAGGAGGTTTATGTTTTTGTCATTGATGAAAATAAAAGTTTTTTATTAACATAACAATTTACGTTTTTAGAGTTCCATGGCCAAAGGGTGGCTAACTAAGCCTTATTTGTGTCACATTGCTGTCAGTCTGTCACAGGGCTGTATTTGCACATAATGTGAAAGCTGAAATTTACAATGTATTTCTATGGCCAGTTCAACAGCAAATAATAAAAATATAATTAAATACTAGCTTATGCCCGCGACTTCGTCTGCGCGGACCTAGGTTATCGCGCGGTGGCGCCCTCTACCGGAATAAAAAGTATCCTATGTTGATCCTTGGGGCTTAAACTATCTCTATATCAAATTTCATCAAAATTGGTTCAGCGGTTTCGACTACTTTCGCATTTATAATATTATAGTAGGGATTGAGCCACATAATAAACATTTTTAATTTTATTTACAAACAGTGATTTCCCTAAGATTGACCTATGCTTGACTACTTGGTTTGGATAGGTATGTAACTAAACGTAAACAAAATAATGTCGATCAGTGTCTTAAATATTGAAATTCCTCCATTAAACTATCTAAAACTTACATTTCTGTACTAAAATACACTAGTCTAGTTTGTATTCACAATGATAGATAAGTAAAATGTATAAAAATCTTGAATGTACCATATCTGGCAGCTGAAGTTTGTTTACATTTAGTTAAATACCTATCCAAACCAAGTATAGTGTTTTATTTGTTTATTTTGTTGTCATGCAGTATATATAGCTCAATAATCATTCAGTATTCAGGTTTGTATGTGCTTTTGTTTAACCACTAAAGAAATAGAATGGAAAGATAGATTTCCCCATTCCCCATACAGAAAAGTATTACCTATTTTATTTTTGTTCTATCTTCATGATGTTGAGAGACACACAAATTAAAACAGGTCAAGTGTAAGTCAGTCTTAGATAAATCATTGAATCTTTGTAAATTGTCTATTAGCAACTGTACATTCCAAACAGTTTCTTCCAATTATTTCAAAATGTTGGGAACCCTCTTATCTGTGGTCTTGGCATGTTCTTATAACATGATACATTATGGTATACAGTATGGTATATTGTATTGCAATTCTGATTCCTAAGTATCAAACCTGAGGTTATACTTACTACCTACTATGACGGAATGGAAGGTTCAAGTTCATTGGCCAAGATTAAAAACTTTGATCACTAGCATTAGGCCCACAGTGTAACACAAGATAGGCTATCCCTATTCTAATCCCAGTAATGCACTTTTGTAATGTCTACCAAAATTTTAATCTTTCGCTCCAGTGGTTTAGATTGTGCAGTGAATCTTTCGATAGACAATGTCAGTTAGTCAAATTAGCCATAGAGCAATAAATATAAAGTGCATCTGTGGATTATGTCAAAAATTAGGCTTGGAAGACTTACACTAAAATGACCTCACTGTTCAGATCATTTTTTTTGTCTAGTTAATCCAGTCTGAATCTGGCTGGAATTATCTTGTTTGATAATAAAAAATGACAGCATGCTAGTCTGTTCTTCAGTGAGTTCGGCTGCCCTTATAAAAGACAAAAGATATTGTAGGTACATGAAAAATATTGAGTGCTATGATTACCTACGTTGCAAAACGATTCACAGCTTTATCAGATAAAGAAAATTGATAGGCGAATTTCCTATTAGGTAAGTACCTAAACCGACAGGCAGTTGCTCAATGATAACTTTTCTTCACTCCTTACAAAGATGCTAAAAGTGAAGAAAGATATTGTTATTGTTACAAAATAAATTTATATGCCGCTAAGCTGTCTCGATTTATTCGGCAAATTATGTGGTAGTTCCTGTGAAAAATGTAGATCTAAAACACGACACACTTATCAAGTTATCACTACAGTTGTAGGTAATACACAACCCTGCCGGCCGGCAACCTTCATGTTAAGTTATTATTTCTACCAGCCAAAAATAAACAGCAAAAATTACGGTGCAGATAACGAGTACTTCAGCTTAGACGAACGATTTTTACATAGAAATGTTTTATAAACGGACAAAATTCACATTTCCGATTCCAATAGGCTACCACATGTCGCCATCTTGTCCAACTAGCCGGACAAAATTCATCACCCATTTACTAAAAAAAACTGATGCACTTTTCTCACTGTCAATGCACTTCCAGCCACAGTTTCACAGAACAATGAGGTTTAAATACAAATCACTGACACGTATTAACTTTGCGAGAAACTTACTTCGAAGCCCCCAGACTTTGCCCAAAGGTTCCCATCGTGACCGGCAATCGCTGCTTTTGTAACACATCTGGATGCCATTAACTGTTTATCGACGTAATCTTGCCAGCTCATTTTGAATGTTCGATTTAATTTAAACCTACAGCACTTGACTACTACACAATCTACTCTTCGCAACGAGCAAACGCTCCACACGAACAAAAAGCACTAAGCACTGCCGTTTCAAAATGGCAGCGTAATCATAGACACGGTAGACACCACCGGAAGTCATCACAAAGTAGCCAACCTAACGGTTTATTTGGACAACCATAGACAAAAAATCGTATCGCACTTTAATCGATTAAATTATTCGATTGAAAGAAGTGATAAAAGCAAATTTTCTTAGACTTTTGTCCAGTTTCATCAATTTATTTCAACCATGTTTATACCAATAAGGCTGGTGATTTCAGAAGTTATAAATCATTTCCCCAAAATCGTTATTTCCTCGTAGCAAATTTCCATTCCCGTATTTACTCATTCTTAATTTACTAATTTACTATTTAATATTCCTTAAACACATGATTTTTTCCATTCGCAATTTTTCCTAATTGGTTTTTTTTTCCCAATACCCTTTTTTACTGAAGCTTATTTTCACAATCGCGTTTTTTCACAATATTAATCGACACAAAAACTTAGATAGTTTCAGGCAACGAATAATAATTCTCTGGAAGCGTACGTAACTAAGCCCGAAAAATCATTCCATGAAATACCGACCGCGGTGGGCGGGACTTAAAATATCCACCGCGCGTCGCGCCAGTTCTGCTGTAAAACTTGAGTCGTGCAGTCGCTCGATGGAAAGTTTCGATTAAGTTTGCGATTGTGTTTTTACACTAATCAATTAAAAAATTATGCCGTCGTGTTGTGTGAAGTGGTGTAGAAGCCATTCAGATATAAAAAAACACAGATCTCACCTTTCATATGCCAGTAATTTAATATTTTAAACACTATACTTGGCTACCCTGGCAAGTGTTATGCAACATGTAACTAAGATTATGTTTTGTATGGTATTTTTTTAAAAACTCTTACGTGATGTGCTCAAAAATATGTTTTTTTTTCTAGTGGGATGAAGGACGATATCGTGCATTAATTATTACAAAATGCTCTAGTAAAATTAAAATCTTCGTTTAAAGCGTTCGTAATCAGGTGTCAACAGCAACAAAAAAAGTTTTTTTTTTCTATTCGACTGATGATAAGAGATCACCACCGCCCATAGACACCTGCAACACCCGGGGGGATTACAGATGCGTTGCCAGTTTAAAAACAAATCAAAATAAAGCAATAAATCTAAATCTCCCTTTAAACGAGCAATTCTTGTATATATATATTTCGGCGGTCTCGGAAACGGCCTCGACAATTGCGATAAAATTCAGTACATAGGAGTTTTCGGGAGTGAAAAATCGATCTGGCTTGGTCTTATCACTGGGAAAACGATTATTACCGATTGTCACCCGAGCAAAGTTTGGCTGCCCAAATACTTTATAATTAAATAGCAATGCATGAAAAATTATAAATGGTACCTAGTAAGTGAACAATCGTTTCCATTTAAATTAATAATAATCGTTTCCATTGTTGCTATTTAATTTCTTCTCAATCGGAGTGAAAAGCAGGGTGTAAAGTGTAATAATACATTTAAGCCCATTTTCCTTCGACGTTTCTACCCACCCTTGCCATATTGGCTCGGGTAAAATGGCTCGTTTTATGCTCTTGTTGTACAATCTAGTATTCTAGTTTTGTTTAAATTTTTATGCTGGCTGAATTTCAAAACAATAGCCAATTATATATGTCGGTGCTTTATTAACATCTTGCATAAAGTTTTATCTCATAATTTCATTTCTCATACTATCATTTCTCATAATTTTGTATAGCCGAATATTAACGTCACATAATATCGATGAGAATAATATTCATGTTTTCGAATAGTTGCTACGTAGAAAGCCATATTTCATAATATTACTTTGCATAAAGATAATAAAAAGTGGCCAAGTGTGAGTCCAACTCGCCAATGAAGGGTAGTAGCTATATCATTACTCATTAGCAATTCGGTCATAGTTAGAAAGAACTAAATGAAGAAACAAAATACATTTATTCACAACACAAGACCCAATCTTATACCTTTAAACGAGCAATTCTTGTATATATACATATATAGTTCTACATTAACTGAACCTTTATTGGCAGCAGTACGATTCTCACACTTTGCCGGCCGCTACCGCGGAACGCTCGCTTGCTGTTGTATCGCAGTTCTAACCTAACCCAAACTACTATGTAGCTGCTGTTTTGTTCTGGCGCTTTTCCTGGTGCTGTTACAACACGCTTACTTTGCTGGCCTTATTTTAACCTTAACCCATTCTTACGGTTGCTGTTAGTTCCTTTAACTATGTCATTACGCCATGTTAAAGTCAATTCTATTTAATACAAATACAAATAAATAATAATTTAATACATTTTAAAGGCATTCAAGTTTCATTTCATTTCAAATACAAATCATTTATTGCGGACTTTAAATCCATAGTGTAAGTATTTACAAATCTTATCGCTATGGTTGGTTTAAAATTCCGTTTAACTGTAAATAAAACAGTCCAAACTAGTATTTTGCTATGCCATTATGCCATATAAAAATCGTCGATATTAATATTCTCCTATTTAATATTCTGCAAAAGTGTATTCGGTGATATGAGTGTTCTGCTTTGTAATATTCTGAGAAATTACTATTATTCGAAGTGATAATTATGCAAAGTGATGATTATGCGAAAGTATCATTCGGCTAAAAAAAATTATGAGATACTTGCTGTGCGAGGTGTAATTGGGAGAATCGAAATTATGCAAGATAAAAGTAACCCTAAGTCGGCATACAGTTTGGCCGTTTTATGTTGTGATTTATCACCACCTGCTGTAATTGTAATATCAAAGGTTATTTATTTTCATTGTTATATTTAAAAAATTTCAAAAAAAAAAATTTAACTCGTAAACAAGCCCCTCGTAAACAATTCACTTTAGTTAATTCTGCATAATGCCATCCAAGCATTGCATGATCGCCCCTCGCTTGTCGCATAGGGGCGACGCCGACTCTTACGCGGCCCAATCGTGTGCAAGATTTGTCTATAAGAGAGTGTGAGTGCTATTGTCATTGCTCTTAGTAAGTATGTTTGCGTAAATGCTACAAATGAAATCACAATCGAAGCGTTCATTGCTAGCAGTTACGATTCTTGAGAATTATTATTCCTAGGTTTCAGGGTTTGTTAAGTTTGCATCGGCCCGAAACACGCCCGAAAGGCCAAAACTACAAAAAAGGAGGAGCTCCACGCGAGCGAAGCTCCAACGTGCTGACTCTGTATTTGTTATCTCTGTCCGCCTGCAGCCTTCATTCAAAACTCTGTAAAAACAAAGTAACGGAATATGATTTATTTTTTCTTTATATTATTTCAGAGATGTATTCCTGGTATATCCTTGTTACCGTATAACCTTGTTACTGTTTTGTGTAGTATGAATGATTTAAATCGATTACTCGATTAGATAATCCATAATCGTTGAAATATATTTTTTAAATTTAATATACATAACGTTATACTTTAAAACGCAGTTTTTAGACATAAAAATGATTTTCTTTATTTTATTAATAAAATCTCGTAAATTTCTGAGTAAAATGTGAATTTCCACAATAAATCGTCAAATGATGGTCTTTGACTGATCCATAGACAAAATTATAGATTTCTTGAGAATCGAAATCTTTGCTTTCTTTCTTTCTTTCTACAGGGTTAACTCAATTGGTTGTCTCGCTTTAAGTCAAATTGAAATTTCTTGTCGTTGACGTACTTCCGTTGTTTTATTTCCCAATAATTTAGTATTACTCATCTTCTCGTGAATTCGCACGTTTTCAAAATTTTAAGCTTTTTATAAATCATTTTGAAATATACGAATAATATATTTCTACAGGAGAGATCATCTAAGCACCAGTTTACCAATCATCAAAAAAAAAGCTTCTGTTCATCAAACTCAACTTGACCTTGCTAGTTCTTTTCCGTTCAGCTACCGCGATATTAGGATGTCGTACTCACCAGAAAGAAGGTAAGAGCACTTTCTGTGTTAATTTGAGGTTTATTTGTTTTAATAAAGGTAAAGTTGTGTTATTTTTGAACTCTAATTGTATATTGCTTTCATAGCACCATAGTTTTTCTTCAATAACCCAATACTTGCTCCCCTTTTGGGGTTGCCGATTGCCAACATGGCGCTGGCAGGAGAACATGGTATTATAAATTCCGCATAGTGCACGTGTATAATGTAATGTTCTTCGCTAATGTTGAGTAATCATGATTTAATGAAACTTATGGCATTTTTTCTGCTTTTTAAGATTTTTTGTTATTTACAGCCAATGCTAACCATGTAATGCCATTTTGACAGAAGCTCAACTGATGCGAGATCATGATTTTTGCTATTTCACAATTACTGTTCACTTTTAAAAACGAGTCCTTGGTCCTTTTAATATTACACATGTAAAAAAAGTATTTAAATTATGTGCTATATCCACAGATCAGAAGATTGGCCGGAGGACTCTAAGAATGGGCCGTCAAAGGAGCCAGTTAGTTACGATGGGCCACCGGGCATGGAGCCCGAAGGGGCGTTAGATACAAACTGGCATCAAGTCGTGGAAAGCTTTGATGATATGAATTTAAAAGAAGAATTGCTGAGAGGAATCTACGCCTATGGTTTTGAGAAGCCATCGGCAATTCAGCAACGCGCTATTATGCCTTGTATTCAGGGCCGCGACGTTATAGCTCAGGCTCAGTCTGGTACTGGCAAAACCGCTACTTTTTCCATTTCAATCCTGCAACATATTGATACTAGTATTCGAGAGTGTCAAGCTTTGATTCTGGCTCCGACTAGAGAGCTTGCCCAGCAAATCCAAAAGGTCAGTGAATTTAAGTTAACAAGTTCCTTCACATGGTATTTTTGTGGCATTTGTGTTTGTGTTTAATAATCCAGTGTGGAATTTTTGTTTTAATAACAATATATTTTTAGGTGGTTATTGCACTGGGAGACCATTTGAATGCTAAGTGCCATGCCTGCATTGGTGGCACCAATGTGCGCGAGGATATCCGCCAGCTGGAGAGTGGAGTTCATGTGGTGGTGGGTACTCCTGGCCGTGTCTATGACATGATCACCCGTCGTGCTCTGCGAGCTAATACCATAAAGCTGTTTGTGCTTGATGAAGCTGATGAAATGTTGTCCCGTGGGTGAGTCATACTAATGAATATCATTGACCCAGATTTGCTACTAATGATTTAGAGTGTTATTATCATGTTAATTTTTATTTTCAGATTCAAAGACCAGATCCATGATGTGTTCAAGATGCTTTCTGCCGATGTGCAAGTGATTTTACTGTCAGCTACCATGCCTGATGATGTGTTGGAAGTGTCTCGATGCTTTATGAGAGACCCAGTGCGCATTCTTGTGCAAAAGGAGGAGGTAATATATTACATTGATTATATTGGCTAGGGTTTATTATTAATAACATGACTGGTGTTTTTAGAACATTCATTTAGAGTTTCTTTGTGGATTAAGGTGCAGTTTCAACTAAGACAAAACAATTGATAAAATTGAAACCCTTGTGTAATTATCAGGTTGTATATTATTGTTGTTCATTCTGGGTTCACAAATAGGAGGTTACACACTAACTGTGAAGATCATGATCAAGTTGTGGCAAATTTTGAAGTGACAATGTCAGGGCATTCCAACCTTTTGTTTAGGTTATATTTAATATGACCTGAAGTGGCTGAAGAAGGCTGGCTGGATGGCTGGGAAGACTGGCACTTTAATATGAATTATAGCACCTTTTAAATATAGAACTATGTTGTGAAAACAAAACAGGTCATCCCAATCCTACTGCTACATTATCTAGTAATTAAGTTGTTATGTTAGTATAGTTGGCTTCATAATATACTTTAATAAGCATAACTATTCTTGTAATCACAGTAATGACTTTAAATTTACTTTTAATGACATTGAAAGCTCATTATTGTACTTAAATACAATTAAAAATTTCGTAACTTAAATATTAACAACAAGGTAAAATTACTTTTTCATTTAGTTTAAATTAACACTATTTTTTAATATCTTCCATTACTTAAGTATTTTTTTTCTTCTAAAGTCTAAAAATTAAATCCAAGATAAATATCACCTGCACTACTCCCGGGTCCCCCGGTCCTCACTTGAGGACATAATTTTTTTTTTTACTTAATTGTTGTTCGGTTCAAATTGTGAAAACAGTAATTTTATGTCTGTCTTGAGAGGATAGTACTAATGCTGGTGATATTTATCTTGGATACTGAAATTGGATTTTGCGGTAAATATGTGTATTTGGCCACAGCCATTAGCCTGTTTATCGGCCCATGCAATAATAAAATTAGCAATGGTTATGGTGAAATCATGTCATCAATATCATCATGTAGTCAATCATCAATACCTGTAAATTACTACAGGAATCGAAAGAGTTTTGCCTCCTGAACATAAGAAAATATTTAATAAAATTTATTTTTCCATGTTTAAAAAAAATATAAAATGTATATGTTTCCTTTGCCTTTTTCACCAGAAAAAGGAGCTGTCATAATTTTGATAACGTCTACGTCACATTTACGCATGATTTACGTGATCTTTTTTTTAAATAGAGACTAGACAAAAGTAATGGATCTATTGTATCGTAGTTTTGGAGTTATGCCCTTTTACAATAAGCACGTCTTAATTAATTATCGTAGCGAAATTTTAAAAATATCAGCGTCTTTCTATTTCCAAACAGAATACAGAGAACAAATCAAATCAAATCTTAGAAATATGAAATCTTGTCAGTTGTAGTTATGTCCAAAACAGTTGTAGCACTTGTAACTTTTGTGGTACAGGGGCCTGTACTGTGGCCTTGTTAAGTCCTGTTAGTTAAAACTGATGTGGAAATCCTAAGCAAATGTGTCAAACTCATTGTGAGATTGACTATGCTTCCTTTTACCATAAGCTTATTACTGTATTAATTATTCAATTTAAAGCCATTTTCTGACCTTAATTGTTTTCTTGTTTACAGCTCACCCTGGAAGGAATTAAGCAGTTCTTTATCTCTATTGAAGTTGAGGAATGGAAATTGGAAACCCTGTGCGATCTCTATGATACTCTCTCCATCGCTCAGGCTGTGATCTTCTGCAACACCCGTCGCAAGGTAATTTGATACCTTTAGTGCTGATTCAGATTGTGATGGCAGTGCTGCAGCAAACACTTTTTAATATTATTGAATTTTGAACTACCTACTTACTTAAAAGACCAGTATCCCTTCAAAGGCACGTAAAGCGCGTGGCCGCACTGTATCCGCACACTCGTAGCTTGGCGACCACGCGTATTTTGCCCGCGAAGCCGCTGGTGAGCTCGAGGTGCCATGGGCAGAGCCATATGCTCTGCGGTGTTACTAGGTGCATGCATGGAGTGGGAGGCCAATAGTCACCGGCAGCGATGAGAACCTGCCACGGCCGGTGGCCTCGCCCTGTTGCTGCCAGCCACTGTCCTGATGTAAATCAGCACAGCAGCTTTCCACCAATAATGTGCAAGGAATGTGTTTTTCATTTACCAATAGAAATGCTTCATTTACCTCATCTTGCTCCTCTCAGCTGTTTCCTCCACCAGAGATGTGCTGTGCGAGGATGTGTAAATGAAATGTTTCTATTGGTTAATGAAGACGCATTTCTTGCAATACATCCTCGCACATTATCGGTGGAAACGCTGCTTTATTGATAAAACTGCCAATGTAGAACTTTATTTGCAAACAGTTCCCATACAGGTAGATACATTTGATTCGGGAATAACCCCTCCTTTTGAATATTTCCTTGTATATAACGTTTTAAACTTTCGTGATTCTCACGCATAGTATTACTTGTGTAAAAATAGCGTGATAAGGGCCGTATATGGTATTTTGACTATGATTTCCTTGTATATTTTTCAAAAAGTTACTGTTTGATTTTTAGGTGGACTGGCTGACCGAGTCGATGCACGAGCGTGATTTCACCGTGTCTGCTATGCACGGAGACATGGACCAGCGCGAGCGTGAGGTCATCATGCGGCAGTTCCGTACCGGATCTTCGCGTGTCCTCATTACTACAGACTTGCTCGCTCGTGGCATTGACGTGCAGCAGGTCTCTTGCGTGATCAACTACGATCTTCCCACCAATCGTGAAAACTACATTCACCGGTATGTGTTTTCCATTTGCCATTCTTTTCCATTCCATTTCCATTTTCAATACTTATTATTTTGCACTAATTTTCTCCATATAAAGCATATGGCTTTTTCAAATCACTTCAAAGACTAAAATATTCAGTTGATATTTAATTACGTTTCAGAATTGGGCGAGGTGGGCGTTTCGGCCGTAAGGGAATTGCCATCAACTTCGTAACTGAATCAGACAAGAGAGCACTGAAGGACATTGAGGACTTCTACCACACAACTATTACAGAAATGCCCAGCGATGTGGCCAACCTTATCTGAGTTGCCACTATTCCCCGGTTCATACTTTGTGTCCAGCGTTCAATTGCGATATATATAAGGTGTGAGTATTAGGAGAGGCCTCCTAAGTACTGCTGTGCCGAATTTTTTATTGGAACTAATTTTATTTGGACCGTTACTTGCGTTTTAGTTAATTTAATGAACGTATAATAGTATAATAGACGTATCAATATAAGTTTAATATATATAGGATAAGACCGGCTCGGCCGGATGGCCCCCGTTCCGCGCAGGCCTCTCTGCCGCTTGCAGAGGGGTCTCATCGGGTACTGGAGAGGCTATTTTAATCACAAAAGTACTAGAAGAAAGAAACAATGTATTGTAACTTTTTTTCCATTTGTACATAATATGGTAACTGTTTTTGTAATACGGTAAATAAATGTATGAAATATCGTAAATGTATTGTTATTGATGTACTTGAAAATGTAGCGCTCCATTCCCGATCGGAACCTTAATGTCTATGAATGATTGTATTCAAACGCAAGTTTAATTTTGTTTCCAGAAGATCTGCCTACTGAGCCTGTTATGAGACGCACTTTGGACACAACTATGTGGAAATAATAAATCAAAATTTCCTCTTATTAGTTCATTAATTTCTATCGATGGGTCCTTATTGTATCCTATTTTCCCTTTTGCTATTTCAATCTACTAAAATTTGTTTTCTACGTGGTTTTTACGTTCATTTCGATTTATTTATATATTTTTGGAATAAATTTTGTTTCTGATAATTAGTCTTTTGCCAGAATGGCGATTAAGGTTCCTTTTAACTAAAGTATGGAAGTTAACACTAAGGTGATATTTTTCAAACTTACGCGATACTCGCTTGTACGATCTAGGGTTACCCTACATTTCAGCTCCATACATTTTGACACGAAGTTGAATGAGCATACAAAAACTCACTTAACTGCAATCGCGAGCGTCAGAAACGTTGGACACGCCCACTGGTCCAGTTACCTCTGCATTAAATATTTGCCACAGCGGAGCGTGTTAAGAGTAATTAGTAGGGCTACTACGAAACTCGCAAATCGAAGTTCGTATCGCATCGTCCCTTTCACTCGCGTGAAATATTTTCAAAATTGCTTTTCTTTTAGGTATATTTTACAAATAATGATTCAACCTTATCATTATCATATCTGGAGGAGCCCAACTTGGTATGTTTTGCAGTGGCGTAGCTAGAGGGGGGCTATAAACAAAGTGACTGAAATATAATGTGATATATTTTTAGAATCGGCTTAGTAAGCCTTTTCATTAGATACCACACACGAGTGGTTTCAGAAAAAAAATCCGTAAAAAAAAAAGATTACGTCATAACTCCTCTCCTTTTTTGTTTTTTTTTTCGTGTAATAGGTCAAATTGATTCGTATGGCCTAAAGATCAATCGTTCCGATTTTCATGCTTTTAACATCATTTGCAGCTTTTTAGGGTACCGTAGCCAAAAGGGAAAAAACGGAACCCTTTATAGTTTCGCCATATCTGTCTGTCCGTCCGCGGCTTTGCTCAGGAACTATCAATGCTAGAAAGCTGTAATTTTGCACGAATATATGTATAATATGTAAACTGCCGACAAAATGGCACAGTAAAAAATTAAAAAAAAAATTTTTTTACAGTATCTAGACGTAAAATGGTTTTTTTTCATCAAACCTTGTAGTGTGGGGTAACGTTGGATAGGTCTTTTAAAACCATTAGGGGGTTGCTAAAACGATTTTTCGATTCAGTGATGTTTGCAAAATATTCAACTCTTAAGTGCAAATCTTCATTAAAATCGAGCCCCCCCCCCCCCCCCCCCTCTAAAATCTAAACCGGTGGGTGGAAAAATATGAAAAAATCAGAATGGTAGTAAATATATCAAGCTTACAAGGAAAACCATAACGTTTAAGTTTTCTTGAGTTTAACGTGTAAATAGCAGCCTAAGTTATAAAATATACATAAACTTGGAAATTCCGTACAAAATACGAAATCCTTTGAAAAATATAACTTAATTTCCTAATGGCTACGGAATCCTATTTCGGGCGTATCCGACAAGCTCTTGGCTGGTTTTTTGGCTTACCTATCGCTGGCATTATTAGGATTAGGAGATACAATGGTGTTTAAGTTAACAAGGAGACAGCAAATAAACGATTGAAGAAATGTAAGTACTCTTAGGTTTTAAAATTTTATTTAGAAACTAGCTTATGCCCGCGACTACGTCTACGCAGACCTAGGTTATCGCGCGGTGGCGCCCTCTACCGAAATAAAAAGTATCCTATATTGATCCTTGGGGCTTAAACTATCTCTGTACCAAATTCATCAAAATCTGTTCAGCGGTTTCGATGTGAAAGCGTAACAGACAGAGTTACTTTCGCATTTATAATATTAGTAGGGATAGATAAAACAAATCTACAAGTACACCATGTGTACATATGAGCCCAAGCAGCCGAAACATACGAAAAACATTGCATCTATAATATATAATATCGGCATTTCAATTTCGACATCCATATTTTCCAGTAACTACAACTACTTTTGTAGCGACAAGAAAATTAAGTCATTACGATGTCAGGAGCACGCTGAAGTGGCAATGGGCCGGTCATGTAACCCGAAGAACCGATAATCGTTGGGGTAGACGAGTTCTTGAGTGGAGACCACGGATCGGCAAACGTAGCGTAGGACGCCCTCAGACTCGGTGGTGCGATGATCTTCGCAGGGTGGCTGGCAAGAGCTGGGTGAGAGTGGCCGAGGATCGTGTTCAGTGGCGTGGCATGGGAGAGGCCTATGTCCAGCAGTGGACGAACATAGGCTGATGATGATGATGTCAGGAGTTGGAAGATCAGTGATGATAATGGCTCAAGGGTTCGATCAGCCTCACATTTCAGGAGGCATTTCTTCACCCGGCCACTCTACTTGGTGGGATACTTACATCTTTCTAATATTATAAATGCGAAAATTTGTGA
The DNA here is from genome assembly GCA_037349165.1 of Choristoneura rosaceana. Lineage (NCBI taxonomy): Eukaryota > Metazoa > Arthropoda > Insecta > Lepidoptera > Tortricidae > Choristoneura > Choristoneura rosaceana. The sequence continues at coordinate 540,060 of JAZBNJ010000055.1, read as the reverse complement.
GTAGGTAACTATATGAATAAAGTATAACCCCCTTATTCATAAACGACAATCAAACCTATTTTAGTTAAAATGCCGCTAAAATTCGTTTGTCCTTATCTGTCACTTCGACATTTGTATTTGTTAGAAAGGGACAAAGCATTTGTTAGTTAACATAGGCTTGTTAAGTTTTATGAATAAGGGGGTAAGTGTGTATGTTTGTTACCCCTTCACGCTTAAACGACTAGACGGTTATGGGTGAAATTTAGTTTGTGGATGGCTAGATATCTGGAGTAGGCTAGTTGTTATCTCGATATTTCTACGGGATAGGGATGAAATCTTGAAATGACAACCACTGGGCTAAGTCATGCAATTTGGCACGGCTGTTTTGAATGTAAAAGTCAATGGAAACTCTCGGGATTTCCGAAAGGAACGCTTGCTAGAATGGGTGGACGGATTTCGATGAAATTTATAATCTAGAGCACAGAATAACTATCATCTCGTCTCGTCTAAAAAAACAGCTGGTCTAAGTAGCAACTGGTCTAAAAAGCAGGTGGTCTAAGCAGCGACTGGTCTAAGAAGCAACTGGTCTAAAAATCAAATGGTCTAAGTAGCAACTGGTCTAAGGCATTTGCATATATTTTTATGTTTTTTACTACGCGATAATTCTGTCAATTGAGGAGCAATTTTTTTTTGATCCGTTCGTATCCAATTCAGTTTAACAATAACCGAACCTACAAAAAGTTGGATAGCCCCCGACTTTGTGACATCAAAGTTCAGTATCTCAAAAACGGCTGAACCGATTTTGATGAACGCATCTAAGATCGGTCACTAGAAACCCTGATTTCAAATAAAAAAAACCGCATTTACATCTGTCCACCCGTTTAAGAGCCACGTTGCCACAAACGGACACACATAGCGGTCAAACTTATAACATGTGTGTGTCTATCTGTGGCACCGTAGCTTTTAAACTAGTGAACCGATTTGAATGCAGTTTTATTTCTTTATTTGAAAGCAGGGTTTTTAGAAATGGTTCTTAGACATGTTTTTTCAAAATCAGTTGAGCCATTTTTGAGATATTGAACTTTAAAGTGACAAAGTCGGGGGCTATCCAACTTTATGTAGGTTAGGCTATTGTTAAACTGAATTGGTGAATATGAGATCAAAAAAAAAATTGCTCCACAATTTTGCAGGTGGTAGGACCTTGTGCAAGGTCCGCCCGGATTGCTACCACCATCTTGCTCGCTAATCCTGCCGTTAAGCAGCAGTGCTTGCACTGTTGTTTCGGCGCGGAGAGTAAGACAGCCGGTGAAATTACTGGCACTTGAGGTATTCCAACTTAGGCCTCTAGGTTGGCAACGCATCTGCAATACCCCTGGTGTTGCAGATGTTTATGGGCGGTGGTGATCTCTTACCACCAGGAGACCCATTTGCTCGTTTGCCTTCCAGTCGAATAAAAAAAAATTGACAGAATTATCGCGTAACAAACATAAAAATATATATTTGCCTTAGACCAAGGACGGTATTAATCGTCCTTGCTTAGACCATCTGCTTTTTAGACCAGCTGCTTTTTAGACCAGTAGCTTCTAAGACCAGTCGCTGCTTAGACCACCTGCTTTTTAGACCAGTTGCTACTTAGACCATTTGCATTTTAGACCAGCTGCTTTTTAGACCAGTTGCTACTTAGACCATTTGCATTTTAGACCAGCTGCTTTTTAGACCAGTTGCTACTTAGACCAGCTGCTTTTTATAGCATTGCATAGCAAACGAGCAAGTCGTGGGTCTCCTGATGATGGTAAGAGATCACCACCGCCGATAAACATCTGCAACACCAGGGGTAGGTAAAGGTATTGCAGATGCGTTGCCAACCTAAAGGCCTAAGAGGCGATACCTCAAGTGCCAGTAATTTCACCGGGTGTCTTACTCTCCACGCCGAAACACAGTGCAAGCACTGCTGCTTCACGGCAGGATTAGCGAGCAAGATGGTGCATGGTACCACCTGCAGGTAGTTACGAGAAAACAGTGACCAATGTGTACGTTCAGGTTCTAAGCACTTCTTTTTTCTACGTGTAGTACCTAGGTACTCTAAGATTTCAAAGTGTGTGTCCAATGCGAGGTGAGTCTTTCCCGGCCCGGATAACACCGACCTTGTTTTTTGTGTACACGCCTATAGAAACTGACACAAGCCTCTATGGGCGTGTACACAAAAAACAGGGTCGGTATTATCCGGGCCGGGAAAGAGTGTCACCCTTCCAATGCGCAAGTGAGCATTTCCGCCGACAAGGATTCGGTACTACTAGTTGAAGTTGAAGCTTGGCAGTTCCATTGTTTTTTTCTGTTCCGTGGATTACCTATATAATTTCATAACACTGACATTGCTTAATATTAGTAGGAATGATAGTGAGCAATAAATCACACAATATTGGAGGCATGCAGCTTTACAGCGACAACTTTATTAAATTAAGCAACAAATTCTGCAATGTAAACTTTGTATATTAATAACATAAGAATAAACATGTATTTCTACCTTTCACTACACTAATTTTTGCTATTTTGACTTATATACATAAATAACAACACATTGTTTAGGCAAGGCAAGAGCACGAAACAAGACATTCAGTTTTGCCTGCTCAATGCAGCACACAACACACAGTATGAACACATATGATATGCTAACCTGAAATCAATCAATCCATTATAATATTGAGAAAAAGTAAAATTCTCCAATATCCAATATATATTTAAATTATATACTTGGAAGAGGCAACAGCATCCAATGAGGGCTATCGTTTTTTATCTCACTAGATGGCGCCACTGTTGCGTGAGGTTTTTAAAATCTGTTATAAAGGCGTGAAAACAAAGTTTAGATTAAAATCATATTTAATACATCTTAAAACAGTACCATAAACATATCGAGCAACCACAGTATTGCGTAATCCCGTTTTGTTCGAAAAAAAGGGAGGATAAAAGTTTTCGAAAAACAATACTGTCTCAAATTACAGACGTTCATTGCCTCTTATCTCATAATTGCCATAATTAATTTCAGGTAATGCAAAATATTAACAAAATTATTCTAATTATAAATAAACCCGCGTAGCTCACCCAAAAACTATGAGATTTGATATTTCTTTGAACTCACGCTACACTAGCGCCTCTAGCGGCGAATTCATTCGCGACAGCCCTCATTGCTTTATGTTGGAGTTGGAGTTAGGTACTTTAAAGTGAAACAGTTGAACACAGCATTGGTGTTCACCTTTGAGTACCTATTTCATGTTCACACATTTATAAGCACCACGCGTGCTTTATTTATATGTTTTATGAAAGAAGAAAATCAAAGCTTGCGCGCTTTGTATGTGTATTATGTAACGTATTATAGCAAAAACGTTTCAAATCTCAAAAAAAACTTTTTTGATTTCGGAACTAATTTCAGTAACATCAAAAGTGAAACTAAATAATAGGTAACATGACAATGATATTAAATATATTTTCCCGGATACTCACGTCTTAAATCGAGATTAGCTCGACACGTTTCGGGCTAATCCGTAGCCCTTCTTCCTCGGAGCAACGATTTAAGACGTGAGTTATCCGGGAAAATATATTTAATATGAGTGAGTCTCACGGTAGTTTTATGTTTAACATGACAATGCTTTGGAACGTTTTTACTAAAATACGTCCTATCGACTAAGTGATAAATCGGTCGGACCAATATCAATGAATCCGATTATTAATTAAGAATCTACGCTCATTTTGATGGGAATATTCGTGAAATTCTAGGTTGGAATATTATTTGGCACTAAGTAAAGCTAAACGGAATTTGCAAGAATATTCGTTACTTACCAATTACAAACTCAAGATCATACAGGATTTTCAGACTTTTCTAGTTGGTTGTGTTACAATAGCTACCTTCATACTCGGAGTTCACGGGAAGTACCCTGTAGGTTTTAATTCCCTTGCGAGTTACGAAAATTTGCGGCATAAACGGCTGCATCTTTTGATTGCGTTGGCTTAGAAGTTAGATTTTTTCACAGCTTCAAGGGACAGTAGACTTCAGTATTTGATATAAATTTCAGCTTGATACCTCCACGCGTTCGCAAGAAAAAGAAATGAATATGACAGACAGAACGATAAAGTGATCCTATAAGGGTTCCGTTTTTACCTTTTGAGGTATGGAACCCTAAAAACGAAGTTTCATGCCGTAAGTATTAGCAGAAAATGGTTTATTCTGGACCTTATATATTAGTCATAATGACCAGACAATGAGATACTATTAAATAATGAAGTTTAGATAATAATCACTAGGCCCATAATAGCTTGTCATTATACATGATACCCATATTATTAATCACTTGGTCCATAATATATTATACATACAGAAAGTGCAGGCTTTGAGTTTTCTTATTTTGCAGCATTGAAATATATAAAAATTACATACATTCTTTTGAAAAATTATGGATACTTACTTAGATTCAACAAGCCTTAATTTCATTTAACAATAATTATTAGGTACATACATACAAATATTTAACCACTACTTCTACTAATTAAACTATCACATGATCATAAGTAAACTACAATATCAATAGTTTAGATCTAATAAATTAATATCACATTTCTGGAAATGTTCTTTTTGACTAACAAATAATAAATAAAAACTTGAATCAAATATCATAAAAACGCAAACAATAGTATCAACAATAAAACTGTAACTGGAAAAAATATATACACAGACATTCTTGGATGGCACATTGATGTCAATATGGATGTATCATCATCATTTGACAGCCCGTCTTTAGTGGGCACTTCCACAATAACCAACTCATCACTGAAAAAGTCAACATTAAATATACATTCTGTTTTATTAAGACAAACTTTTGAATCTGACATGTTAGTGTACTGAAATTTAGGCTTATAAATATCAAAAATAACATGAATATTATTTCTCACAATATCATTATCACTGTAAAATATATAATAATAATATCCATCTACTAATATATCATGAGTTACTTTTAGCGTAGTAGTTCTTTCTAAATATTTTGTACTATTACAAAGATTGGAGAATGGAAAAGGCTCATTAATAATAATGTCATCATTATAACATTCATGTAAACTAACTTCAAAGCTGGAGACTGAGCTATCCTGGTCTCTGATTGTGGTGTTGAATGCATTGCCTCCATGGTGAATGCCTGCATCAAGCACAGTGTTTGGCTGGTGAACAGACGGGTTCTGTGTATTACGTTTGGTTCGAAATTTCTTTGATGTGTTCTTCTGGTCAGAATTATTTTCAGCACTGCCAGAGTTATGTTGGAATGAATCAGTTGTATCATAAGGAATCACAGTTTCTGTATTATTCTTATCCTTATAATCAATTACATTTTCTAATGGTATAAGAGGAGGTGCCTTCAAGGCTTCTTTTTTTGCACCAGGACTTTCTAATGTAACAATCACATGTTCTTGTTTGTCAACATGAGGAGGATCTTTTGTATACTTGTTACCTTCTAGAATACCACAAGTGTTGAGTATTTTGTCACCTTTAACTACTAAAATTTTAGCCCCTAAATATCTTGAACATGCTTTGAGTTCAACAGAAGCACCTTTAAAGAGATAGAAGCCCCAATACTCCAGCGTATCATCAGGAAGTGTCAAAGACTTTTTTAGTCTTATATGTTTCTTCTTGTCTGGTGACAGTTGAGGTCTGCCACTCATTTGGAATGCATTAAATGTTGTGTTCATTTTTAAGGAATGTGATTTGCAAAAAATTGATGATTGGCCTTTGTGAATCTGGATAACATCCGAATCTGATATCTTGTACATAACATCAGCATATCTCATGTTTCTTAAGTAAAGAGGTATTATTATGAGTATAGACGGCAAAACTGTAGTTAACAAGCAAAATGTTATGACTCTACATGATCCATGCATTTTACTTCCACCTGAAAAAGAAAGAATTAGTTTAAAAAATAATCAAGATTAAAAGTGAAACAGTAAGTATCTAACATAAAACTTTTGTTATAAGTCTATATTGCAGTCCTATGATGATTAAACTTACTTATAACCAGTGCCCTTTTGTGCTTAATACCTTTTTTTGTGGACTGTACAATATATAATATAATATATAGTCTATATACTCATTTTCTATCATTTATAATGTAAATTCGGGTGATTAATGTGAAACAAAAATTGGTTGAAAGCCAAATTATGGTAGGAAGGAGGACACTTCCACACAACTAAATATCCCATTAATTACTTTAATCACCCTGACTGACTGACTGAAGCACTGTATTAACTAAAAATATGTAGGTAATTCTTACGATAGATGTACACGAACATACATGAATAAAAATAAAGAAAAAGGCACATTTTCTAATATAAAATCGATCTTACAAATTCTGTAATGCAATAACAATTTGCTTTGTCTTAGCACTTGACGAAGAATATTAGTTGATCAATTTATTTATGGCAAGTGACTGATCATCTTCAACAGCAAATATTAGGTAAGTCAGGTGATCGCGATTGTTTTGCAAACATCAACATTATTTTCAACATCACACACAACATTCATAAACCAAGCAAGCACTGCACTTGACAGATGACGGGTGACCAGATGACATATGACATCTAGCTAAAAGGTGCGTTCGAGTTCGAGCTGCGGCGCTAAAATTTGTTCATGTCGCTACGTTTTGATTCCGTGGTTGATGCAATCTTGCATTTAGTGAGAGTATGGTGAGAGTTTAGTGAGTACCGAGCCGTGGAAATCGTCATTCGCCATCTCTTTCTACCCTCGTCTCATGCCGTATAACAGAAGTGACGAATTATCAAGTTGATTTCCAGATAAACAATAACAAAAGCAACCTTATTCAATGTAAGCATTGATGTATATGTACTTACTAGATTACGCCATCCGAACACTCATTGTGTTCCACTGCTTTGCACCTTGCACTGTGCAAAGGACTTTAGTATGACTTTGACATTCATGAGCGGCGGACGAACTAGTTTTTGATTGAGACTCCGAATATAGGCGTGAACCTGCACGTAAGTAACAATTCACTACTCAAGTAAGTAAAATTACATCTTGTACAAGTGATTAAGCAACTAATAATATTGTAATACCACAATAAAAACATTTTTTTAAATAAGACGTAACGCATCGAAGGTTATAAAGTCGTTGACATTACGCCATCTTACAATCATAGACTAAAACGTGCAGACGATCCCATTCAGAATTGGTTGTAGGTAAAAAATTGTGACTGAACATGCATGACAATTCGTTTAATTGCTTTATTTATACCTGTCATTCTTTTTCCATGTACAAATTTTTATGAACGTCAATATGTCACGCGATACGCATTTTAGTAACTAATAACATTCAAATCCCCTCCGGCATTCCGAAAATCTTTTTCGCTTTTAAAAAATCTGAAATTTCGTTGAGCAAGCATACATTGCTACTAAAAAACAAAAAAAAATAATAATATAATATTACTCAGTACACCATTTTTGACTATTTTGGGGCTCCGGCAAATTTTAAATTTCCAATAAGGGGTTCCATTGCGATAAAGGCTTAAGAACCGTTGAATTACAGGTTTCAATCACATTTTTAGTGCTTCAGCTTTTTTTCAAAACCTCATTCACTATCTGCCTATTTATTAAGATAATTTCTTTCAATTGATTAAAAAAATGCAGTTAAAAAGTTTGTTTTTTTTTTCGAAAATATCTATTTTGCCAGATGCAAAATGATTACGTTTCGTAGGTAAAATAGCTGTGTCACGTCTGCGGTGTATAATCTATATAGCGTTGACGTCTTGTGACAGTCCGATATTTGAACATATTGTTGACATGAACGTGCGAATCTAGTAAGTACATATACATCAATGAATGTAAGGATCCGTTTGCGAACTAGGTATCTTTATGGATACTTCAGTACTTACTCATTCACTGTGTGTAAGTAGTAGGTATAACGAATTAATAGGTAAACCACATAGCATAGCTTATCTACATAATTGTAGGCTTGGCAGGCGCGGGCGCGGATTCAGCTTTCCAAAAGGTTGTGGGTGGTCACAGTCACCCAAGTGCGAGTTGGAATACGAACTCACTCTCATCTCGCTCTTGACCAATCATGGCTCATGTCATGACCGATTTTGAATTTGATTATTTCCTTTTTTATCATCAGTCACATCAGCCTTTCGATCTCAATGGACCGTGAAAGTGTTGTTGAATATTAGGGTTGGGCGAGTCCATCGAGCCCACAATGGTGATCCGCCGTGAGGCTTAGGCTTGAGTTTTTTTTTATTATTCTACTGGATGGCGATCGTCTCCTGATGGTAAGAGATCGCCATCGCTCATAAACATCTGCAACATCAGGGGTAATTCAGATGCGTTGCCAACCTAGAAGCCTAAGTTGCGATACCTCAAGTGCTAGCAATTTCACCGGTTGCCTTACTCTCCACGCCGAAACACAACAGTGCAAGCACTGCTGCTTCACGGCAGGATTAGCGAGCAAGATGGTGGTAGCAATCCGGACTAACCGTAATGAACGATCCAAACTTGATATTGTTTTTTTTTTGTTTGTACACTGCGCGCGCATGACCCAACACACATATTTTGGCCGTTTGTAAACGTTAATGCAATTTCGTGCAATAGGCACATTCTTACTTGTGCCTCATTAAAAAAAATTATAACAAAACATAGAACTGACTGCAAAAAAAACCATGAAAATTATTTTTTATCAGTCTGAAGTCTGAAGTCGGTGCCTCAGCGCGAGCCAGCAGGAGTGGTCTCACCTACAACTATATACGAGCATATTCGGCTTCAATCCAATACATCGAAATTACAATAGGCGTTCTTACAATATTTGAAGAATTCCCTCGATTTCCTTAGGATCTAATCATCAGATCCTGATTTGGTGCTTATGGGACCTAATTGAAAGCATTCCTAGACGAACGAAAAAAAATGTTTTTTTTCAAGTCTGTACATAAATGACGGAGTTCTGAGGTAGGGGAACAAGGATAAAAAAAAAAATACAACCGAATTGATAACCTCCTCCTTTTTTGAAGTCCGTTAAGAAAGTCACGAAAGCGAAGCGTTAGATTAGATGTTCATACTGTTTAAGTTAAGAGAAAAGAGTTTGTGATAGTTAATTTGTTTACGAGACTTCTATGTATTGAGGTGGGCGTAAACAGCTGCGACTCAGTTTATACTGCTGCTGCTTACGAACTTATTGTTTAAATAACCATATTATATTATGTTCAATAAAAATCTTTCAATATAAGTACCTATATGTTTTTGAAGTGTTGATTAAGTTCACACGTTCAACACATTTTTCTTCTGATCTTCAACACGTACCTAATACTACGTAAAACATAAATTACTTGTTATTTTAACTCACCAACAATAATAAAGTTTTATCAAGTAAGTAATTGACTCAATTTAAAGCAAGTTAGGTACCTATCCTATCTCCCACATTCAAAACAAGCTCACTATAACATTATTCACTGTTGATTGTTTTGATACTATTTAGTTCCTTTCTACTTTTTTCTCCACTTGCACTACCTACCTATAAGTACATACGTACATATAAGTATGCTCGCACTTTGTAAAAAAACGAAAAAGAACAACTTTAAGTCGTGTGTACCTACCTTACGTCTACACAACTAGGTACACAACTAGACAAAACACAATTATAATAGTAGTTTTTAAAATCTAATAACAATGTCGTAAGCATCGGCTTGAAATTAGTTCTACTTTAAAAGTAACATAAGTTGACTCACCATTTTCCCTGTTTTGGATGACCGTGTATTGATAATCAGAATTGTGATACATTGTTGATATTTTATATTAAACTTTTTAGCACCAGACAATTCCACGACGTCAATTCTACAACAAAAAAAATCAAGAACTGCAAATAAACTACAATTAATTAACAGACATTGCACCAAATTGACTTCCTAATACAAGGTGCAGATCCGCTTATCTTATCACTTTAGCTTCGTTGGTATTATGTATTTATATAAATGTCCACAGGCACATACGACATCTGGCAAGTTTAGTTTGGTTAGTCACGTCACTTACGCGTGGTGTGTTAACGCATGTTTGTTAAATTTATTATATTACAATGCTAAATAAAGTCAGCAGGCCAACTGCTCGTGATGTTTTAATAATGATCTGACATAAAAAGAAACCTAGCTGTATTGGTAACTATCTAGATACTGATAGAAACCAAGACTGATACCTACTGCGTAAATACTTATTTCAACCCAAGTTTAATGACATTTTAATTACTTAATGAATGAATCAGACGTTAATTTGTGAGGTCCATATCAATATAATATTACATATAGGTATTTTATATTTTATTAAACATCGTAACGTTTTATTAATTAAGAAAATAATTAATTCGTGAAAGAACTCCAATCATTCGTTCGCTGCCTATACCTTCCGCCGCGTAATTGCCGTGTAGTACCTACCACAAAAACTATAAAGGTATAATTCCAATAACTGGATAGGCACTATACCGTTAAGCGATTCGAACACAATCGGGGAGTAACGTAAAGACGTCGCATAAAAAATGTACTTCAAAAATGCGTTTACAGTGACCGTACTCGATAGCGACGGCGTAAATTAAGTATTTGTCGAGGCGCCTCCATACAAATAATTTACGCCGTCGCTATCGAGTACGGTCACAGTAAACTCATGGTAGTGGTACCGGAACTTAATACGAAGACAATATTATATTGTTAACATTATTTTTCATTTCGTCCACATTAAGAATAAGAATAAGATTTTTCCGAAGATAACATCATTTGCCATTGCCACATATGTTTATCATCAGGTTCAATGAAAAAAAAAAAGATTTTATCCTTCATCTCGGTCATAATTCTACTTATTCTGCATTATGCAGTATTGTGTGTCATAGTTTAATTAATTGTATGGTGGTGGTGATAGTGTGATTTCTCTCTTCTTACAGTGTGGAGGTGGAGGAGCTGCATGAACACACATTTATATAGACGTAGGTATTGTGTGTGTGGTCGCGGGTGGGCAAAGCATGTAATTATTTTAGTACTCGATATGAGCCTCCGTAAAGTAACGCCTGTTTCAATATATTATTTATAATTTTCGATTTTTGCATTTTTTGGCAAAACAAAATGGAGCATTTTTCATATCAGACATATTGCTCTATGGAATTAGTTTCTTTTGCCTTTACATATATCAGAAAAAGAAACGTGACACTGACAGTAGTCACACCGACACTCTTTCCTGGCTCGGATAATACCGATATGGGAATACCGATTCCGGGTCGGTATTTCAAGACCCTGCTTTTCGTGTACATGTACACGCCCATAGAAACCGACAATTATATTAAGGGGCTGGAGGAGCCCGAACGGAGTGGTGCTGGCTTCTGGCAATGAAACAAAGCTTCGGAGACAGGACACGTTTAATCGTCAAGATGCGGTGGCGAACAGAGAGAACAGAACAGACAGACAATTGCTTTTACACAAACTTAATAATAATATTTACAACCATAAAGCTAAACCACGATGCATAGAGCTATAGAGTAGACAGTGAAGGGTGCCATTCATTATAGAATTATATTAATAATAAAGCCCAGGGCTGCCATGCATTAACACTTCCCCTCACACTTCACTGGCTAGTGCAACACTTACATGCTAGATACATCTCAAGACTCTACATGCTTAATATGCTCTACATGCAAAGTATGCTCTACATTCCTTAAACATAAATCTTGCATGAAGCTACAATGTTTAGGACCTGAAAGAGGTTTTGTCAAGACATCTGCTAACATATGTTCAGTGGGTACATACCTAGTTCCAATGCTACATTTCTTAATTACATCTTTAATGAAATGATATCTCAAATCAATGTGCTTCGTTTTCTTGTGACAGTATTCATGTATTTCAAGAAGTCTTAAAGCACTCTGGTTATCACTAAGGAGATTACATTTCATTTGTTTCTCAAAAATTTCATTCACAAAATTTCTAATGAAACAAAGTTCTCTACAAGCATCACCAAGAGCTAGATATTCGGCTTCTGTACTAGACAACGCAATACACTTTTGTTTGCGAGACTCCCAATTAACAACTGAGTCACCTACTTTAATAACAAAGCCACTATATGATTTCCTATCAGAATCATTAGCCCAGTCTGCATCTGCGAATGCAGTTAAGTTAAAACTACCACTTTTAACAAAAACAAGACAATGATTAATTGTCCCAGACAAATAGCGCAGAACTCGCTTTGCTGCTAGCCAATGATTCCTAGTGAAACAAGTACTAAACTGACTCAATTTTGACAAAGCATAAGATATGTCAGGTCTAGTGCAGACGGCAAGGTACATGAGACACCCAATAAGCTCTCTATATGGATAATTACTTTCTGACAAACATTCATTATCATTATTGGGTTTCTCAAGTTTACAATTAACTTCCATAGGACTAGAAACACTTTTACAACTGGACATGTTAAATTTCTGTAACAACTTTCTAATATAATTAGACTGAGACAAAGTCAACACTCCAGTTTTGAAATTCCTATTAACTTGAATACCCAAACAAGTTTTCAATGTACCCAACTGCTTAGAGTTAAATTCAGAATTTAATAATTTACATAAACTGTCTTTTTCATTATTATTATTCCAAAATATATAAAAATCATCTACATACAGAGCAATGATAGTTAAATATTTACCTGACTTTTTAGTATAAATACAAGGTTCACACTTACTCTGCACATAGCCATTTTCAATTAACACAGTATGTACTTTACAATTCCAAACTCTACTGGCTTGCTTTAAACCATAAATGCTTTTATTTAATAGGCATACTTTATTACCTAAAGTAAATCCTAATGGTTGTTCCATGTAAATCTTTTCTGAAAGATTTCCATGCAAAAATGCAGTAGTCACGTCAACATGTTCAATATGTAAATCTAATTCATTCGCAATACAAAATAACAAACGCATAGTTGAGTGACGTACTACAGGTGAGAAGGTCTCATCATAATCTATGCCATGCCTCTGTGAGAAACCGCGAGCAACTAATCGTGCTTTATATCTAATAGAGTCGCCCTCCAAGTCATTTTTGATTTTAAAAACCCATTTACATTTAATTACATTTACATTTGACGGGCGTTCTACAAGAGTCCATACATTATTACTCATAAGAGAGTTGTACTCTGACTGCATAGCAGCTAGCCATTCAGCCTTGTACGGACTTGACATAGCTTTTTCATAAGATTCTGGCTCAATAAAATTATGCGAAGATATTAACATAGAAGAGTCACCTGACAGATCATAATCATCAAACCTCTTTGGCTTTATCAGCCGCGTGCTACGTACGGGACGTTCGCCGACAGAGACAGGCACTGGCTCGACCTCTTCCCCTCGAACGTGCCGGTCGTCAGGCGTTGCAGGCGTCTGGACGCCGCTGCGCTCGCTATCACTGCTACCAGCAGGACCAGCAGCGCTACCCCACGTGCTATTATCTGAAATCATAGAATTGCTTCGATTACTATCAGATAAAATATTTTTATTCATATTAGAAATGTCAGACTCATTTAAATCATTATTTAAAATATCTTCATTATTCAACAAAACATTATTATCATTATCATTTAAATTAATGTCATTAGATAAAATGTCTTCATTTAATAAAATATTATTTTCATTAACATAAGGCTTTTTACACAAATTGAAATTCACCAAATCAGAAGGGAGAGTATCAGAACTTTTATTAGGATTTAATTTACTCATGTCATAAAACTGGTTTTCAAAGAAAACAACATTTCTTGAAATGATCACCTTTTTAGGACATTTAGGGTCTATCAATCTAAAACCTTTAGAAGTCTCAGAATAGCCAACAAAGATACACTCTTTTGACTTGCAGTCTAACTTGTCACGTTTACTTGCATCTATTAGTGACAAAGCTCTGCAACCAAAGACACGCAGGTGACTAAGGTCAACGGGTTTACCTGACCATGCCTCTTCAGGAGTTTTATCAGGTACAGAAACTGTAGGGGACCTGTTTTTTAAATAGATGGCTGTAGAGACAGCCTCAGCCCAAAATTCCTTACCTAGACCAGCTTCCTGAAGCATACACCTAGCTTTTTCAAAAAGTGTTCTGTTTAAGCGTTCACTGACCCCATTCTGTTGAGGACTGTACGGTACAGTCCGCTCATGAATAATCCCTTCATTCTGTAAAAAGTTCCTAAATTCATGACTACAATATTCTCCACCATTGTCGCTACGGAGCTTTTTAATAACCTGACCTGTTTGCTTTTCTACAGTAGCTTTAAAAATCAAAAAGTTTGACATTACCTCAGATTTAGACTTCATGAAGAATCCAAAGGTCTTCCTTGAAAAGTCATCTGTCAGGGTGAGTAGGTACTTTGCACCACCAAAGCTGCAGACAGGCAGCGGTCCGCAGACATCCGAGTGCACGAGTTCCAACACCTGTGTGGCTCGCGAAGCTTCACCTTTAGGAAACTTCACAACATGTTGCTTCCCCTCAACACATGACACGCAACTATTGAGAGTTGCATCATGATGAGGCTGCAAAACAAAACCAGACACATAATTTTGAAGAGTACACATACCTTTGTAACTAAGGTGACCCAGCCGTTTATGCCACACATCCGGTGATACAACCTCGGCTGATGAATGTACTTCCTGTTGAGAACGATTAGTACCTACAACTTCTATCCCCATGTCCAAACGATAAACCCCATAGACTCTTGTAGCGCTAAGTATGGTAACATTATTTTTAAGAATGAGGCATTTATTATTAATAAATTTTAATGACAAGGCCTTCTCACATAATTTACTTACACTTATTAAATTGGTCGAGAGACCAGGTATATACATAACGTCATTGAAAGTTACAATGCCATTCTTAGTATGAATGCATACACTGCCCCTACCAAGACAGTCAAGGGTATCCCCATTGGCTACAGCAACAGTTTCATTACATTTGTGAACAGTATAATTACTAAAACAACTCACATCATTGCACATGTGCGATGTTGCCCCCGAGTCCACAATCCAGTCTTTACTGTTTTTGCACGTTAAAACCGTAAGCGACATTTCTGTATTTGTAAAACCAGCCTTCTTCTTCTCT
Source organism: Choristoneura rosaceana (assembly GCA_037349165.1). NCBI lineage: Eukaryota > Metazoa > Arthropoda > Insecta > Lepidoptera > Tortricidae > Choristoneura > Choristoneura rosaceana. Next base: position 524,959 of record JAZBNJ010000055.1, on the reverse strand, counting down.
CTTCGAAGCTTAAAACATTTGGCCTTAACATGGCCAACCTTCCCGCAGTAGTGACACTTGACTACAAGCTTCTTCACTGCCAACGCGGCATCTGACTCTGACATAACCTCACTCGATGACATTCGGCGATGCTCCTCTTGTAGGAGTCTCGTTCTAACAAGCTCGGTTGAAATTACGGACGACTCCAGACTTGACACGAGCGCATCATACGAAGGCGGAAGCCCGAAGAGAAGGATCTCGGCCACCTCGGAATCTTCTATCACCTTATCTATATCCGCCAATTGTTGTACAATAGTCATGACAGCATCTATGTAAGCGCCCATGCTATTAGATTTACTATAACTAACTTGATGCAATTGACGGAGCAGCGTGACACGTCGATATAAACCTTTGTTCTCAAACGCCTTTTTGAGGTTATCCCACGCTTCCTTAGGCGTCGTGGCATTCCGGACATATTGAAGGCAGTGAGATTTAATTGACAGGCAAATACGTGCATACGCTTTAGTATTTTTGGCAGCGTCATTGTCCGTTCCAAGAACACAAGTCCATAAATCTTCCAGTTTTAAAGCCATTTCCATGTAAAATTTCCAATTGGAAAAATTCGCCACGCTGTCGAGTTTCTCAAAGCAATAAAGTTTATTATGCGTACCTTCATCCATGCTAGCTTATTCTTGAAGCCACGTTGCGTCTTCAAAATGCCAAACAAAATGGCCACGAGTGCAGCGACACACGCGTGCACAAAAAGAAGTGCAATACGTACGGCGTGCCAAAGAAAAATCCAGACCACTTTCTTGACCGTTCCAAAAAAAAATGCCGTGAGGCGTAAAACTGGGAACCATAACCTATTAAGGGGCTGGAGGAGCCCGAACGGAGTGGTGCTGGCTTCTGGCAATGAAACAAAGCTTCGGAGACAGGACACGTTTAATCGTCAAGATGCGGTGGCGAACAGAGAGAACAGAACAGACAGACAATTGCTTTTACACAAACTTAATAATAATATTTACAACCATAAAGCTAAACCACGATGCATAGAGCTATAGAGTAGACAGTGAAGGGTGCCATTCATTATAGAATTATATTAATAATAAAGCCCAGGGCTGCCATGCATTAACAAATTATCCATAAGTACTTAATCCATACTAATATTATAAATGCGAAAGTGTGTTTGTATGTTTGTGTGTTTGTATGTTTGTCCGTCTTTCACGCCGTAACGGAGCGACGGATCGACGTGATTTTTGGTGTAGAGATAGTTTATGAGCTTGAGAGTGACATAGGCTACTTTTTATCCCGGAAAAATGCACAGTTCCAGTTCCAGTTCCATGCACAGTTTGGGCGGAGCCGCGGGCAAAAGCTACAGGAGGTATTATGGGCGTGTACACAAAAAACAGGGTCGGTATTTCCATGTCGGTGTTATCTGGGCCGGGAAAGAGTGTCATAGTGTCACTGTCCTGTCACCCAACCCAAGTTGTCTGTCACTGTCACTGTCAGTCTTGTTTACCTTACCCACCTTTAGACCTTATGAGAACGGCTTTTAAGTTAAAATAGATAAAATTTGGAAAACTGTTCAGCTTTGATAACAGTTCGAAAAAAGTAGAGTAGCAAGAGTGTTTGAAATCATTTAATAAATTATTAACCACAGAGTACATTAAATTAACCTAAACTATTGTAAGAATACGTGGACGGTGATTCAATTTTAGTGATCTGTTAAAAACATTATTACAAACATAAATTGAATCGTCGAATTAAGTATAAAAGTTTATAATAACAAAGTATTTTACTTCATTACTTATAATGACTTCGAATATTCTGAAACCAGACTTGATATGGATAGAAGGAAGATGTTACAGAAGTAACGATCCAGTTGCTGAACTCAATACTTATCAAGAATCAAATTTATATGAAAATGGTTTGAATTATTTATTTTACACTATTTTATATCTCCTAGTCTCCTTTCTGTACCAGGGGTTGGTAGGTATTTGCACTCTAATATTGATGTGTCACAGGGTGTCACAGTAGACCTACCTATTTATAATTCCATCCATCAGTTCAGTTTGTAGTGTGATATGCAATAAATATATAAAACAAAATCAAATATGCAACTGTTTGATGTTTTTATATAATCTTTTTGATCTTAAATTTTGAAAAGGCTTGTAGACTTCACAGGTGACCAAAGAGCTGGCAGCTTCCTCGGACAAAGAATTAGCCTAGCTATTCAAAGAGGAAACGCTACCAGCATCTTCGGGACCTTGCCTAAGGGGTACTCTATGTAATTTGTTTTAGTTTTAGGTTCTATTTTTATTTTATGTGTGTTTTTTTTATGTAGGTAAGTTTGTTAAGTATAGGGCTATCTTTTTAGGTAGCTAAGTACAGTCATTGGCACATGGGCGTACCCAGGTTCTGGGGCAGTTGGGGGCAAATCAAATTTTATAACACTTAGTCAATAAACAACATAATTATTGACAACAGTAGATTGTTAGTAGGGAGGTAAACAAAAAAGGGGGGGGGGAGCAGCCCCTCCTTACCCCCCCTGGGTACTCATGCATCAGCATCAATATCTGACACAACAAAGTGAGCATAAATTTCTAGGGCTGGTAAGATGTATCAGATAGTTTTGCATGGTTTACTGTGGCGGATATTATTGCTGGTGACTACCTACATTGCAGAAATTTTGGACAAGTCTGCCTCTACCTCATTTTGCCACAAAATGGCACTGGCCTGCTGCTGAAAAATGACTACCCCTGTTTTAAATGATTTTGTAACATAAAAATGTTCTGCATCAAGAAGGGAACATGTTTAGCTTACTGTTTGTTTTTTGTAAATTTTTATACTTAGTTGGATTTGTTCTTTCAGAAACAATTTATCATGATGAAGATGAGTATGAAGACTGTGAAGACATCGAGATAGTGACCATTGATGATTCACGTTTCAGCACAAGTGTACATGTTTCAAAGTATGTCTGCAGTCGAAGCAATTTATAGTTTTCACTCAGATTATTAAAACAATTTGCTAAGAAGACCGATTGTAACTAATCTGCTATTGAACAAGATTGCTTCCTTCCTTCCTTATTGATGTGACTACCCTAATAATTACTAGTCTTTTCGACTAGAGTACCTACTACTTCAGCTTTTCATCAGTTATTGGTATTTCTGTAATTAAGTTTTTGATCCAGAGAATCAGTGGTGTGCAGTGAGGGTCAGTAGCACCAATACCTAGCTTCTGCCATGACGTGAGAGTATGCAGCACTAGAGTTGGCTACCCTGTTGCTTGTACTGATGGTTGCATGTGGCTACAGGTGCTGGTGCTGTCTATCCTGACTGCGCGCCACTGCAGAGAAGGAGGGTTTGATAACTATTTATAGTGCCATAGCTTTGTTTTGCTATTGTAGTTCTATAAACAATACAAATATTCTTTATTGCACACCACAAACGTACCTCCCTATACCTAGCTATGTAAAAAAAATTGAGTAGTCAATCAGACTATTGGCAGTAAATTAAAATGTACTTCTTACATTTTTAGGTGTTTTTTTGTTAATCAGGTGTCTGTTTCTTGATACAGAACGATTTAATACTGACATAAATATTGTTCATTATTTTAATTACTTTTTTGTTCTATACAGGCACTATATAGGATCTATAATTGGCAAAAAAGGTTATACAAAAAGCAGAATTGAACATGAAACTAAAACAGAAATTAAGATACCAAGGCAAGGGCAGCCTGGGGATATTACAATATTTGGTTCTAGTGCATCTGTAAGTGCTCATTTAACTAGAAAGTACTAAAATGGGATAAGTAAGTACTGAATGCTATTGAAACACTTGTAACCTGTATTTGTTTCAGAATGTGAGAGCTGCAAGGCGGAGAATTGATATGATAGTTATGTCCTCAAGAATGAAACAGAAGCCTACACATTTTATTTCAATCCCAATGAATAATGCAGAAATTATTAGCAATTTCACAAGATTTCAGGTGCAATACCCTTTTGTTGGCTACAACAGTAAAAATTACTATAATTATTACTTATTTTGATGATATATCAACTGATACAAGTTTAAATATTAACTACCTACTGGTGAAGTCACAAACTACTGCAAACTATCTTTATTATTATTTTTCTAGCTTATTCCTGAAACATCACCTGCGAAAAATTCGTTTATCGCTGCCGCGCGGGAACTACACAATTTTCCAGAGTAAAAACTATTAAATTCGAACTATCTCCATACCAAATTTCAAGGTTAACAGACAGAGTTACTTTTGCATTTATACAGGATGATTTTTAATCGGTGATCAGGAATAACAAAAAGCGTTAAGGAACGTCATGCCTACTGAACAACTTTTCTCATGGGACCAATACGAAAATCGGGGTAAAAAAAAACAGCTATTTCGTAGAAAACCTCAGCACCTCACCAACCTCAATGAATGAAACCAAGGTTTTTTTCCCGATTGTCGCTGGTCCCATGGGAAAAGTTATTCAGTATGACCGTCTTTATCGCTTTTTGTTACTCCTGATCACCGATTAAAAATCATCGTGTATACCATTAATCGTCCTTGGTATACCTATTGTTTTTGATTACATAGTGTAAAATAAAATGTCTTCCAATAATTTATCTGTATGTAGGTAGGCTTAGGTTTTTTATATGCTTTTATAGTATGCTTCAAGGATTAGGCAACAACTCCGAAATCTAGACTACTCTTCTTGCTGACTTGTGTATTTTAAATCTTGAAGTGGCAAATAGGACATTTTATTTTATTTGGCTTGAAGGAAACCATTCTGCGCGATTGTCCAGGCCGTGGCTTAGAAGAGTCCATTTTTGTGCGGCCAAAGAAACTACATCTAACTCTGGGAGTTATGTGCTTGATGGACAATGAAGAAAGGATGCTTGCTTCCAAGATCCTTACAGAAGTGAAGGAGAAAGTTATCATGTTAGTATTAAAAACAACAGTTTTTTGTACTTAAGTGTGACTATTAAATATGTAAATGAATCGAAAGTGATGCGTTTGCTATCGGGTAATTATACGAAGCTGTGGCATTTATGTGGATGACACCAGTTGATCTAACTTGCATGTTATACACACATCCTTATTTAGCTTTTTTATTTCTCTCGAAGTAACGAAATTAGTTAATAAACCTGTGTTTTAAAATAATGTGCTGGCTGATAGTATGTATATGAGACAATTTGATAGAATTTTCATTTAGTTATTTGGTTTGTGGAATGAGTCTAATCTAACAATTATTTCAGGCCACTGCTGCAAAGACATTTGCCTTTAAAAATTAGAATGAAAGGCTTATCTTATATGAATGATGATCCTAGAGATATAAACGTTCTGTATGCTAAAGTTGAAGAGTGTGATTCTACACCTGGAATTTTGCAACAGTTAGCTGATGGAATCGCAGATTACTTCTATAAAGAGGGTAAGGAATTCCTTATGCTATGTGAGATAAGAAAAATCCGACCGAAGACCGTTTTCTCTTTGGTAGGTACACTGCGCGGCTGAGACGCCCGTCGCGCAGTGGTTACCTGGAAAGCACACGCAATGAAGAGAAGGGCTACTCCGAACACAAACACAAAATTTGAAGTTCGTGTCGTGCGATCCCTCTCGCTCTCGTATTAAATAGTATAAGTGTCAGAGGGACCGCACGACACGAACTTCGAATTTTGTGTTTCGGAGTAGCCCTTCGGAGAAAACCCACAAAATATACATGCCGCGCCACCGGTGGCCGGTCTTGCGTAAAGGTAGTTGTCGCCGTGCCGCGATGCTTGATATTTTTATCTTCAATAATGACTTTCAGTAACAGAAAGCTAAACTATCCCTGCTTAACATTGACTACTACAGTCAAAAACGTTTATAATGACATTGAAGGGACAGCAGTATTAGGTCTTTATACACGGTTGGTCGTTATAACCAGTGTTACTTTGGTATATAAGATCGTGTTGAGATTTTTTTTTTGGTTGTTATAGGTATCCGATAAATCGTTCGTTATATATAACTGGTGTTGTTATAAACAGTTTTGACTGTATTTATCACGGCAAGGGCCAGGTTCCATCGCGGCGCAGATTAAGTTGCGAGCATTATCAAGTAATTTGTTTGTTTTTCCTCTTTATTGTACAAAAAGGAAATAGGTTACACAAAAAAAATGCAAAGTGCAAATTTGTTTTACTTAATGATATTATTTTATACTAGCTTGGCCCGCGGCATCGCCCGCGTTGTTTTTTTTTTATTTGACTGGAAGGCAAACGAGCAAGTGGGTCTCCTGATGGTAAGAAATCTCCACCGCCCATAAACATCTGCAACATCAGGGGTATTGCAGATGCGTTGCCAACCTAGAGGCCTGAGTTGGAATAATAATAATAATACATAATAATAAATATCACGGGACAATTTCACACCAATACCTCAAGTGCCAGTAATTTCACCGGCTGTCTTGCTCTCCGCGCCGAAACACAACAGTGCAAGCACTGCTGCTTCACGGCAGGATTAGCGAGCAAGATGGTGGTAGCAATCCGGACTAACCGTAATGAACGATCCGGGAATTCGGTTATTATGCATTTTTCCGGGATAAAAAGTACCCTATGTTACACTATGGCTCATGAACTATCTCTATGCCAAAAAAATCACGTCAATCCGTCGCTCCGTTTCGACGTGAAAGACTGACAAACATACAAACACACACACTTACGCATTTATAATATTAGTAAGGATTGCAATAAGGATGGATACCTAAACTAAAAATTTCTGAATGTTGGTCTGCGACTTATACTTGGGGAATGACTGTTTTAATTAATTAGTGTAAGTAAGTAACCACCAAGGCGAAAGAGAAGGGACTGCTGCGCTACTTTTTCCCGGAATATTTCAGCGTATTTACATTCGCAGTATATTTCGTTTCAATCATTATTAGGTGCAGTTATAACATAGTTTCTGGACTTACGTAAGGTATATTTAAGTACTTACTTATTATCTGTACTGAGAGTCAGAAATTTCCCAAAACCCAAGAATCCATTTTTTTTTTTTTAATTGTGCCGAGAGCGTGTGTTTATTCAGGTTATTAACCTGTAGTAGTTCGTTGACCTTATAATCTTTTTTCTTTTATATCGGGTAAAATATTGAACATGTTGTTTCAAGTTCAGTTAATGCTGGACTTATATAATGCATAGGTAAAATCTTTTGTTGAAATCCCACTAATGTTATAAATGCGTAAGTTTGTAAGTCTGTTTGTTTGTTACTTCATCACGTCTAAACCACTGATCCTATTTAGATGAAATTCGGTATACCTACCTACAGGATAGTTCGAATCCCGGAGAAGGACATACGATAGTTTTTATCCCGGAAAATTGCATAGTTCACACGGGATAGAGATAAACGATTTCTGCACAGACGGAATCGCGGGTAACGGCTAGTTAGTCGGTAAAATTTGCGGTTTCCATTCATTGAGTTCGTGATTTAATTTCAACAATGTATGGAAACCGCACATTTTATCAGACTAATTTCAACAAAAGAGTTAAGTAATGACAACCGCAACTGCCACGTAATTTGATAATTAATATTATTTTTCAGGGATTAAAAAATATTTTTTAGGTAAACATTTATATATTGTTTGGTGATTCAGTTTTTATAAAACTTCTACTATTTTGAAACCCAATATAATTTATTTGATGATCAATACTATAGGTAGAGTCATTCACGATGACGCGTGCCGTGGTTCTTATTACAATGACTAATTTTGACAAAATCACGCTGTATAATGTCCAAGTAATTTTTTTATATTATTTGATGATTCAATTTAGGCGACAACCTACTATTTTTAGGTGACCATAACTGCATTTATTAGGTGATCGATAAAAATCATACCCGTACAAAAAATACTACGCATTACAGTTTTCTATTTACTTTTCGGGATTAAAATTAAAATTTTCTTCACTAGAAAATATCTATGCTAGAGTTTTAGGATTATTCGCAGTATTTCTTTTCATACTAATAATTCTCAGTTTTAGGGTTCCTTAGGCAAAATGGCAAAAACGGAACCCTTATAGTTTTTTGTACTGTCAATGTAACTACGGCCAGTAATCCATTTTGCAGCCGAAGTGAATTCATACTAATATTATAAATGCGGAAGTGTGTTTGTGTGTTTGTCCGTCTTTCACGCCGCAACGGAGCGACGGATCGACGTGATTTTTGGCGTAGAGATAGTTTATGGGCCCGAGAGTGACATAGGCTACTTTTTATCCCGGAAAAATAGACAGTTCCCGAGGGAACAGCGCGCGATAACCGAATACCACTCGAGCGGAGCCGCGGGCAAAAGCTAGTATTATAATATAATTTTCTTTATAGGATTGATGAACAACGAGCATGGCCGAGAGAATGTCAAACTACACGTGACCCTGATCAACTCCAAGTATAGGAATCAATCCTCCAATCAAGATGTTAGAGCTGAAAAGAACAACACGAGAGAGTCATTCGATGGGTCGGAAATCCTCGAGAGATTCGCCAATTTCGAATTCGGTGTAATGGAGTTGAGGGACATTCATTTGTCACAACGACATGCCTTCGGCCCTGATGGGTATTACCAACCAACTTTTGTGTTATCTTGCACGATGTAATCAAAGCGAATAAATGAGTTTTATAAACGTTTTTGTTTCATTTAGCAATGCGAACAAAATTTAATGATTACACCACTCTTAGCTTCAGATTTCCATCAATCTAATTATTAACATAGCAAGAACCGTGCGCCTAACGATCTTGTTGTGAAAATTAAATGAACAAAGTCTAGTCGTTATTTCATGCACTTACTTTTGTTCTCTACATTAAAAAATAACGTTAATCTCGCTAACATCGGTACGCTAAAGTTTTACATGAAATTGAAATTTTGCTTACAAAGACTAGAATACCTCAATAACGGATACTTGTATTCCAAACCTGTCACGATTGTACCGTTTTTGTCAAACTTAAAACCTAAAATTGCTGAAAGTGGCTCCGAAGCGGCAACGTTTCGTGTGCTCTGCCTACCCCGTTTGGGAATACAGGCGTGATGTTTGTGTGCGTGCGTGTGTGTGTTGTATCCCAAAAAATGAGTAGGTAGTCCCCTAAGTCACGCGGTAAACGAAATACAATAACTCTTTATTGAATACCAACACGGTAAGCTGTACAGAAACAGGTATATGGAGGACCTGTTCGCAGACAACGTTGCAGGCAACTGCTAGTATTTGATAATTGCATAAAAAGTTGAGGAAATCCAATTGAGTACGTACGAGGCGGTGTTCTCGCGAAGGTATTGCCTTTTATTTCAAATTTCAATATACTCTTCAAATGACTTGCGAAGAGTTTTATTTCCTACGTGACTCTGCAACGTAAAAGAAACGTGCTGCTCGGGTGTTTGAGTAAGTTTATATCTATTGTTACCAGTAGCTTGTAAACATTAAGATTACCCATACAATTAAGTAGGTATTTAGCAGAGAATATGAAGGGTCCACGGAAAGAACAAGAACACCTATATATTTAGTCACCTTTTTAGGGTTAAAATTACAAAAACGGAACCCTTATAGTTTCGCCATGTCTGTCTGTCTGTCTGTCTGTCCGTCCGCGGCTTTGCTCAGGGACTATCAATGCTAGAAAGCTGTAATTTTGCACGGATATATAGGTAAACTATGCCGACAAAATAGTACAATTTAAAAATTCAAAAACAATTTTTTTTTCTAATCCAACCCTATAGTGTGGGGTATCGTTGGATAGGTATTTTAAAACCATTTGAAAAAATTCAGGATGGTAGTCAGTATAACAAACTTCCAAGGAAAACTATAACGGCTAAGTTTGCTTGAGAATTATTAGTAGTTTAAGAGTAAATAGCAGCGTAAGGTATAAAATATACCTAAACCTGGAAGATTCCGTATAAAATACGAAATCCTTAGAAAAATATTACTTATTTTTTTCGTAATGGCTACGGAACCCTATTTTGGGCGTGTCCGACACGCTCTTGGCCGACACAATCTTTCGTTGCGATCGTTAAATTTCGATAAGTTGCATTTAAAGCAGGGTAGGAAACGCAACTGCTTATTAAGCCTATTTAAATGGCTTCAGGAGGGCGCGTGGTCCGGGTTACCCTCAAAGACGGTAATCCCGCATGGGCTTATTCGAGTTTCCGGGCGAATGGTCTTTATCGGCCGGTTTCCTAGTCGTGGATACGAAGGACTTAACAAGGAGCTAGAAATTTAAACGTAGCGCCCGAGGTATTGGAACAAAAGCAGTTGTTTGCTGACTGAAAGGAAAAAATCGGCCAAGTGTGAGTCGGACTCGTGGTCCGAGAGTTTCGTACTTACTGTAGGCCATCAGTGTTAGTAGAGCCCACGTAGAGCCCATCTACCGAGCAAAATGTATGCAATGTGAGATCATTGATGAGATAGTTATTCACATAGATAGACAAACATTTAAGATTTGAGGCTTTTGGAGTTGTTTGTGTTATATATAAGAGTTAGGTACCTATACACTAAATTTAAATTTCTAAGACAGCTAAGGAAGTACCCCATAAGTTTTTCGGCCACGGACTTGAGAGAATTAATTTCTTAGCACAATTGTAATTTCGTTCATTAGTAATAATTCCATTGAAATAATTATAATATTACAATTTCATAATTTCTCTTTTGTTCACGTTTTGTGGGAAGAGACGTTTCCAAGCTCTAGGTATAATTTCACCCACAAACCCTTTATTACCTACAAGATACTTCTCTGTGTGAATGCAAAAGCGGCATAAGTCAAAAATATTAAAGTAACTATTATAATTGATGTTATTGATGGACTGTTACAGTCCAATCATTATTATTATGTAGCCCATTACTAGTTAGTTATTTTTCTTTATTATGCCATTTTTGCATTCATTCACAGCGTAGGCCGTTTCTAGGGTTCCGTATTCCTACAAGGAACCCAGTCGCGCTGTGTCCCCCGTTAACTTGGCCGGCTTTTTTGCTGTGCCTTACTTACCTAGGTACCTAATTTCCGTGAACTGAGTTTGTATGCGCCCCGTACCTTCTAGGCGAAGATTTTCTTAGTTTTCCTAGCTCTGCGTCATAGCTGGCAGGAAGCGCCGGGCGGGGCGGCGCGGCACGGCACGGCACGGCAGTAGTGCCGCGTTGCCTACGCGACGCGCCCGCCACCGCCACCGCCACCGCCGCCACCGGCCACGATATGCTACCAAGAACACAGTGCACACGGACTAAAGGATTGTAGACAAGTTTCACCACTGTTGCAACAACGCAGTAAGTGTTTTGTGTGTTGTTGTTGATTTATTCATTATAAAAGTTAACTGTACAATTTATTTTTGATTCTTATTTTTAAATTAGGATTTTATTTTATTCATTCATATGACAATAAAATAAAATACATTGCTTGATCACATTACCACGCACAAAGTAGTAAAATATTTGAATTTATTCAAATCTGAAACATTTATAAGTATTTCGTTTGTATTTACTTTAGCGAAGACCTAAAGATATGAGTACGGTGTAATCCTGAGTCGGAGACTTAGTGTAAAGTTGGTCGGAATAAATGTGATAACTGGGAATGAATAACGAGGAAAAGGGGAGTTGGTGCGGGTCGTATAACAGTAAAATAAATCGCGGCCTCGAAACGTAAAAAGAAAGGGCTCCGTTTTTTCCTTAGCCCCGCTTTTTTCGGCAGTAAAATATCGTAATTTCCAAGGCTCATTAGCGGCTGAGCGTTGAACAAAAGTTAGTTAAGCATTTTTACTCAATTAACGCAGTCTTTGCTGTTTTCGCGTACAATATTTTATCTATACATACCGTAAGACAGTTTGGTTAAATAACATCTCATTACAAGGTTGTAGGCGCTACAAACAACCCCCTCTTCTTTAAGGAGATTGAGTTACAAAATCTCAAATTGCATTATTTTTTAATACGGCTTCACTCGTATAAGCCATGTGTAGTACTTCACTGCCTTTCTTTGTTTATAATACGAAATGATAAACAAGGAAAGCAACACGCGAAAGTTTCTAGATGTATAGCGAAATTATTCAACTTCGTAATAAAAGACAGTACCATGTTACCATAATTGCGCAATACATATTTAGGGATTTGTGTATGTGTATTGTGTAAAGGCTAGAAGACAGTTCAAATAAAGCTGCAAAAAGATATAGGATTTATTAAATTCATAAGTACTTGTAGGTACTACAAGCAGAGGCTATCACCTACTAGCTAAATGACATCTGCGTGTAGGCTCCAAGAGTAATGACTGCGCTAAAGCTGAACTAGAGTCCTTTTGTTCAGCTCGAGCCCTATTTTATGTTTTCTCACCTGAATTCAGAGAAGCCCGGGTACATTTGAGAGTCCTTAAGTGACGTCAGTCGTGATCTCGCTCAAATTACAGCATTGCGGAAGATATTCAGATACTTCTGAGCCCGGGAATTCACATGTTTATGTTTGCTGAACTTATCTCGGCTTCTTGCCGTAAACTTTTGTGTCACTGTTGTGTGCGTCAGTTTGTTTTTATTAATTTTTCGTGCAAGAGAAGTACATGTAAAGTTGTTACGAATCATTCGTACGTATTTACGAGCGATCGCTTCTGTCAATGAAAGTGTAGTAACTTTCAATTTAGTTGGCATATCAGTTCATGCTTACTGCCTGATTATTGATCAGTAACTTATATAGAAAATCCAAATAATTGTATTATTTCTTCGTTTAATTCATAAATTATCAACAGAACTGACGAGCCCTATAAAACAAACCATAATAAAAAAAAAAAAAACCTGTAAATGTTAAAAATATATTAATACGAGTGAGTGAGCTTTAACCAACAAATCCATGTTATTTTGTTGGTTGAGCTTGACCTCACACTGACACGCAACATTTATCATTAGGGAGAACAAAAGACTTCAGCTCTCATAATGAACCGCCTGAAACTGATGAGTTTCCGTCAAGAGTCGAATCCGAGGCTATATAAAGGTTGTTGTGGCGAGGGAAGTTCCTCGTAAAACGGAGCCAAATAAAATTGATATTATTATATTCGACCTATCGATCAATCGTGCAGTCAGCGTCTTCACAAACAAGTGCTGCTGTAAATATAATTAACCTCATATAAAGTGGGACTGGTATACCTAGGCTGTGCGTTGGTATTCCTCCTAGCATTTAAATAATAATTAGAATTAGTGTAGATAAGCGTTAAGATTCACAGTAGTTCGATTTAATCAATTTCAAGTTACTTAGAGGTAAGCTGACTAGGAAGTGGGTAGTCCCTGTATTAGGTACATTTTGTAATTTATTGGCACGTAGCAGTAAACTAATTACAATGTGCGTCACTATATACTTAGCTATGCTTAAGTGCACAAAGTAACGAATGGTGAGGTAATTTTTAAGTATTTTGGTACCTACCTAATGCCAGGGACTACAGAGATGGAAATTGACTTCGAGCTTAACGAGAGTGACTCAAAATGATAATTGAACTGTTGAAATTGCTTCCCAAGACCCTTTTTGAGCGACTTAATAATGCCCCAGTGCCTGTCCTTTTGCCTGTCACTGAACTATATCTACTTAGTATCTTCTGAACTGTAATTGGTAGAAAGTTGTAATTAGTAATGCTCACAAGATCATACAATAATGGTTTAACTTTTTGTATGGTGGTCCTGGTCGGTACGAGTGTGCGGGTCTCATTTGCACTTTTTACGTCTACTACTTCATTATTCACATTTTTAAGCACAGATTCATAACTTATTTAGGTACAGCTATGACCCGAAGTTAACCCCAAGTTGGACCGATCAGATCAGCTCGCTAGGCATAGCTGGTAGGTTCCGTAATGGCGTAGTCAACCAACCATTCCACGTAACGAGTCAACCAAAAGGCATACAGGGCGTCTATAATTTAATTTCAATGTATGTAAACTACATAGGAATAGCGGAGCAAGTTGAATAGTATCCCAATTTACCTGTACGAGTTATCGCGCGTTCGCCGAGGCGCTGATAAGCACCGCATTAGTATTCACAAAGGCGACGGCGGACTCTGCGGAGTTGGAGCCAACTCGTTCCAGCTCCGATTCCACCCACTTATCTTGTACGCGCCCAGGGCTGCCGTTTGTTCGGTTCTTTCGGCATTTACACGGAATTTGTAATCGATTTCTTATATGATTGGCGGCACGATTGTCTGGTGTTTGAGCAACGACAAAATTAGGTACGTAAGAGCATTAAATGTGTGTAACATAAAGATAGGCGCGGTGTTTGTTTGCTTACTATTAATTAAATTAGGTATTTATGAAAATTAACGAAATTTCACCAATTTAATTTCAGAGGGGGTTCGATTAGTGTCAAGATATTAAACTCCTTGGGAAATATTCGTATTATTTTGACTAACGCACCGGTAAGGCGTCCCCTCACGCCACTCCTTTGTTAAAATAATGTCATTCAGTCACGCAAGACCGCTATCCACTTTAAAGTATAGAGTACAAAATAAAAGTCCTTTTCACAACAAACAGGGTGAAATATAAACATATTAAACCTGTCATTCATCGTCAGTTATCACATACTGCGTGCATGAACATACTTTTTGTTAATTATACACAGGACACTAGGAATTGCAGTCCCGCAGCTCATTTAATCCCGCGGGGTTGATATGTGGAATTACCTACTCATCTTTGAAATTATGTTATAAAATCTAGAGATTTTTGTGTAAAAATCAACTTTATTAAACACTTTTCTTACATTATCCTACAAGTATAGTAATTAGTAATCTGATTTCTTAGATTCATCTTTAAATTTTTGGGTTTTAGTGCCAAATTTTTAATGTGCGGGATCCGCCGATCCGCGTTTTGAAGATACGGGATCCAGCAAATTAATAAAAGCAGCCGGATCCCGCGGGAATGCGTGATCCCGTTTTGCGGGATTGCAATCCATACGGGACAATAGTCCTGGCACTCATATATTGTTTCAGTCAGCGTTACAGGAATAAATTATTAGTAAGTATTATTGTTGTAATCACTGCGCAAAATGTAGACCTACGACAAAAAGATGACCAGTACGAAGCTCCTTGCTACATTTCTTCTCTGTTGCTGACTGAGCTTGAGTTAGGTATGTAGAAAAAATGTTAGTATACACGTACGGGTACCATTTTGAAAAATTACAACTTACTAAAGAGCCACAAATAAATCGATGAATTAAAGTGGCGACATTACGGGTTCCTGGCTACAATGTATGAAACTCGAAAAAAGACATTAAATCTAAACGGTAGCGAAATCTCATCTCGAATTACTAAGAAAAATTATTGCTTGAACCAGACAATGTCCATGTCACGTCGTCTGGCCCTGAGTTGGGAAAAGGAAATGTATTAAGACTGTTTCAAGGAAATTTGTAACTTAATGCAAATTTATCTATGAATGGTGATTCAGGGTCGGTCTGCGAGGAGGCGCCTGCCTCCATTGATCAATCTGAAGGAAAATCAGCCTACTTTACGTTTCTTGGTCGGAAAGAATCAACCGAAAGTAAAATAAATAGAGTTGTGAGAGATGAAAAATTTTAAAAAATTCAGTAAGTATGGTAGTAAGTTTCAAACTTACAAGGAAAACTATAACGGTTAAGTTTTCTTGAGAATTATTAGTAGTTTAAGAGTAAATAGCAGTCTAAGGTATAAAATATACCTAAACTCGGAATACTCCATACGAAATACGAAATCCTTCGAAAAATACTTAATTTTTTCGTAATGGCTACGGAACCCTATTTCGGGCGTGTCCGAACCGCTCTTGGCCGGTTTTTTTTTAATAAAAGCGTTCCGTATACTGTTTACCCCTTGGAGTTGGAGTAAATTGTATGTTGTTGGAATAAATATTTGTAAAATAAAAACCGGCCAAGAGCGTGTCGGACACGCTCAGAATAGGGTTCCGTAGCCATTACGAAAAAATTAAGTAATATTTATTTTTCTAAGGATTTCGTATTTTATACGGAATCTTCCAAGTTTAGGTATATTTTATACCTTACGCTGCTATTTACTCATAAACTACTAATAATTCTCAAGCAAACTTAGCCTTTATAGTTTTCCTTGAAAGTTTGATATACTGACTACTATCCTGAATTTTTTCAAATTTTTCCACCCACCGGCTTAGATTTTAGAGGGGGGGGGGACGCTCGATTTTAATGAAAATTTGCATTTTAAAGTTGAATATTTCGCAAACAAATAACTGAATCGAAAAATCGTTTTAGCAAACCCCTAATGATTTTAAAATACCTATCCAACGATATCCCACGCTATAGGGTTGGACGAGAAAAAAAAATCAACGCCACTTTACGTCTATGGGCGGTACCCAAAAAAAAATTGTTTTTGAATTTTTAATTGTACTGTTTTGTCGGCATGGTTTACCTATATATCCGTGCAAAATTACAGCTTTCTAGCATTGATAGTCCCTGAGCAAAGCCGCGGACGGACAGACAGACAGACAGACAGATATGGCGAAACTATAAGGGTTCCGTTTTTGCCATTTTGGCTCCGGAACCCTAAAAAGGTTGAATAACATTTTTAATAAATTACACGTTTATTGTTCCACCCAAAGATAAGGCTTTTTGCAGTATTAAAAAATATGGCATATTTACAGATCGTTCTAAGTCAAATTACAATGCTTTTGAGTATGATATTTGTATCGTACCTACTGGGCACTTTTTCGTTCCGAATTCAAACCGTTCATAGTCTGGCATACTTAACTTTCTGGTGACTTTTTAAAGATGTAATGGCGACTGTACATAAGATTTTTCAGTTTTTATTAAGTTTTAAACGTTATTATTGTATTTGTTTCTTTATACTTATACGGTTTTTTTTTTGATAATGTTTATTTTTAAATCATTTATTGAACCATCTCATTTCTGGGGTGATTGAATCCCTCGCGGCTCTCAGAATTCAATTCAAGAATCTTTCGCTTACTCGGGATTCAAAATCAACACTGACAGCAAAAAAACAACTTGGCTCTCTTGTTGCACAAATAACTATTTTACACTTTAGTACCATGTCAATCTATACCATCTGACAATTTTGTAGAAAAGTTCCAACATGAAATGACAGCAGCAACTTAGTACCTAAAGCTTAAAGATCTGGGGGCACGGCAGTGCCCCCGCCAAGTCGAGCAAAAAAAAACAAAGGCACGGCCGTACCATACTTTTCTCGAAGCCATTCAGGCTATTTTCAACACCCTGTATTTTTGTTATGGCTATCTTTGACCTGAACTGTGCTGTAAAGGTTTTCTGCTGATGGAGCTGGGAGATAGGCACTGGAACTACAAAACACAACGACATACCTAACTAGCCGTGTTTTGACTTATTGGAATATTAGTAGAGCGTTTTTTGGCCAAAATGCCATCCAAATTTTGATTATAAAGCAGTCACGCTGGCACTGTATTTCTAAGACAAAACAACGTAAACCTAGCCGTGTTTTAAGAAGAAGTGGGACGCAACCTGCGTGGACACTCTAGCCCCGTCTCATCTCCATGGTACAATACACAGGGCCGACGCAGCGGCTGAGGCGGCCGAAGTTGTCAAGAAGCGCAAATATAGTGGTCTTGACGCCGGATACAACTTCATTGCCTTCGGCGTCGAGACGCTATGGGGCCCTGGCGCAAGGGAACTCTTCAGCCAACTGGCAAAGAGACTGGTCGACGCCACCGGAGACAAGAGGGCTGGCAGCTTCCTCGCACAGCGTCTTGGCATCGCCATACAGCGAGGAAATGCTGCCAGCATTCTTAGAACCATGCCACAGGGGTCTTTTTTAGATTTATATTAGTTTTTAATTATTATTGTTATGTTTTTATTGTTTAAATCATTTGTAAATGTATTATTTGTTTCAATTAGGTAGTATTAAAACTATTTGATAGAAGAAGTTACTTCTTTAATAGTAGAGCGTGTTTTTTAGTTTTTTAATAAATAATTCAAATAAGAGTTCCAAAGAGCGCTTAATATATCTATATTAACTAACTCTGAGGGAGTTACATTTAATTCTGCCTCAGCAGGTTTGCATAGTAATTACTATATTGGCATTCTGTAGGTGTATCTACAAGTAATTACGAATACCTAATTAATTAGCTTTGGTGCTATGTCAGAATTACTAGTCTCCTGACATAGGTAAATTAGTATAAACGTAGATATATGTATTGACAAACAATGAGATATGTACAAAGTCGAACTTATCCCTTTAAGGGATTTCTACCAGTCAACCTTTGGTGGATATATTTATCGTACATTCATACTTACATATTGTTATCGTTAAACCATGTAACAAAATTTGTTTCTATACGTTATAGTTTTAAAGCTATTCGCTGAATTTTGGATTACTTTACCCTTTTAAAGCTTTATTTATCTTAATTTGCGGTAACAACAGCATAGGGCCAGATTTCTGATTTAAAATTCCACTTATGAGCACTGAGCTCATGAAAAATTTCGCGTGTTCAAAGTTTATTCCTCAGAGAGCAATCCACTCGCGCTGTGCAGCCGCCGAGGCCGCCAAAGAGCCCATTCTTTGTTATGAAAACGCCTCCACTGTGATTGCTTTTAGTGAACGTGCCAACACCAGGGTACGCATTGTCTTTTTCCACTATTACCTATGTGTGCATTTGGGGAATTTATGTGAGTGTTCTGACTTTGTCTTTGATTTTACATGACTTCTGAATAGTACTTTTGTAATCCAAATTTGTGTTGTAATCCAATTTGCTGTAGGTAACGAAAACTCAAAAGCTATGCTGTATGTCTAGTAAAAAAAATCAAATAAAAACCGGCCAAGCGCGTGTCGGACACGCCCAAGATAGTGTTCCGTAGCCGTTACAAAAAATCAAGTAAGTAATATTTTTCTAAGGATTTCGTATTGTCTTCCAAGTTTAGGTATATCTTAGGCTGCTACGAGTATTCACTCTTAAAGTAAGTAATGCACATTCCTTGTGTTTCATTTCAGGATACTGAGTACATATACAAACTGTGAAAGGTTTGATTTTATTTTTGAAATGTGGTCTTTCCATGTTATATGATAAGTGTATCTATTAATTTAAAATCATTTACCGTGCATTTATCTCTTCCATGTTTAGTTTAGTAGGTAAGTACTTGTTAAGTTGGAGAGTTGGTTTTTGATGGGGTCTGAATTGCATTATTTTAGTTTTTTTAGTGTTGATTTCTAAATTTTGTTCTGTGAGCCAGTTTTTACTCTGTGAAAGCTTTGGGTGATATTGTCCAAACCAAATGAACTATCATTGTCGCTACATGTAAATAATAGAGAGACATCATCGGCAAAAATAAGGCTAGGCTGGTTTGAAATTTTCGGCAAACCGTAAATATAAACTTTAAAAAAATTCGCATCACGAAAATCAAAATACATATTTCTGTATAGTGTCCCCATTAAATTTTCAACAACAAATTATATTTCTAGTCTAGAAATAAAGTTTCACATCTAACTCTACGTTACATTGTTAGTTACAAACAATACCTTCACAACGGCGACCTAATTAGAACGCTCGGAGACACTTCTCTGTGGAGCGGAAAACTAGAAATTCTGAATGCACGGTGGCACAAAACATGAGAGTTTTCCATTCGTGAGTTATATATGGTTCCTCTTGTGTACGCATATTTTTTTGTCATAATTCTATTTTGCATAATCTAACAGTTTACGCAGAATTCTTTTACGCATAACCATATATATTTAATGAACTAAAATGATTTCTTTGCTCACCCGCGACCTTAAGATAGCTAAGTCTATGCAAATTATGCGTGTTCATGCAGTTCCTCCACCTCCACACTGTAAGAACACACACAAATTACACAAACCCATCTATCACCACCACCACAACACACTGACGCGTTTCGAACTCAACCAGAGCTCATCTTCAGAGTGACACAACCGTACACCATGCTACCAGTTGTTAGACTAACAAACCACCACCACTGTTTTAATTTGCCAAACAAAACAAAAAACTACCCGCAAAATATTAATATATTTTAACTATGCTACAAAACTACCTTGATTTTTTAATTTTTATTTATTTTTAGTCAAGGCATGTTTTACTAACTATCGTTGCTAAAATTAGACCCAAGCCGTAGCAAGGGAGATGACACTAAATTTATCTGCTCATTAATAATAGACCCCATACTATTGTACCTAATTATCTCCATACATTCTAACACGTCGAGACGAAACCCCTTATCACAGTAATGCAACACTTCATACGAATCTGAGTCTGATATTGAATGATTTAATTCTAACAGATGCTTGGCAAAATTAGATCTATCAGGATGTTCGTTCCTATATGCCGATACATGCTCTTTAAACCTAGTATTAAAACTGCGCCCGGTCTGACCTATATATACCTTACTGCAGTCATTACAAGTGAGCTTGTATACACCCGATTTAGTTCCTTTATCCACCTTCTCTTTGTGGTTACAAAGTTTAGAGTACAAAGAGTTGTTAGTTTTAAAGGCTACATTAACATTGTTTGATTTTAAAATGTCATAAATTCTATCAGACAAACGACCAACATATGAAATACTGCACCTATATTTGTTTGTAGACTGAGCCTGTCATTGTTATGTACATAGATTATTAACTGTACCACTCACTAGGGAAAATTATAATTCAGAGTTAAATACTATTTATCAGTTAGCAACGTCAAATGGCTATACAAAATCAATGGTAGATGGTTTGGTTAAGAGGAAGCAGGCACGGATAGTAAATAGCATGCTTCACGCCGGGTTGCCTTCTCAGTCTACAAACAAATATAGGTGCAGTATTTCATATGTTGGTCGTTTGTCTGATAGAATTTATGACATTTTAAAATCAAACAATGTTAATGTAGCCTTTAAAACTAACAACTCTTTGTACTCTAAACTTTGTAACCACAAAGAGAAGGTGGATAAAGGAACTAAATCGGGTGTATACAAGCTCACTTGTAATGACTGCAGTAAGGTATATATAGGTCAGACCGGGCGCAGTTTTAATACTAGGTTTAAAGAGCATGTATCGGCATATAGGAACGAACATCCTGATAGATCTAATTTTGCCAAGCATCTGTTAGAATTAAATCATTCAATATCAGACTCAGATTCGTATGAAGTGTTGCATTACTGTGATAAGGGGTTTCGTCTCGACGTGTTAGAATGTATGGAGATAATTAGGTACAATAGTATGGGGTCTATTATTAATGAGCAGATAAATTTAGTGTCATCTCCCTTGCTACGGCTTGGGTCTAATTTTAGCAACGATAGTTAGTAAAACATGCCTTGACTAAAAATAAATAAAAATTAAAAAATCAAGGTAGTTTTGTAGCATAGTTAAAATATATTAATATTTTGCGGGTAGTTTTTTGTTTTGTTTGGCAAATTAAAACAGTGGTGGTGGTTTGTTAGTCTAACAACTGGTAGCATGGTGTACGGTTGTGTCACTCTGAAGATGAGCTCTGGTTGAGTTCGAAACGCGTCAGTGTGTTGTGGTGGTGGTGATAGATGGGTTTGTGTAATTTGTGTGTGTTCTTACAGTGTGGAGGTGGAGGAACTGCATGAACACGCATAATTTGCATAGACTTAGCTATCTTAAGGTCGCGGGTGAGCAAAGAAATCATTTTAGTTCATTGATATGGACCTCCGCAAAGTAACGCCTGATTCAATAAATCATATATATTTATGTTTTGAACATTATAAATCGTAATAAAATATATTTAAAGGATTATTTTTATAAAAAAATATAAGTTTATTGTTCAACCTTTTAAATGACCCAAAGATGAGATTTTTGCAGTATTAAAATGTATGACATATTTTACAAGGAGAACTAACTAGGTATGTTCAAATTACAATGCATGTTATGAGTATGAGATTTGTGTCCTATTATCTCCTGGATACCTACTTTTTCGTCCCGTATTCATAACCTGTCTACTTATCGGAGACTTTTGATTGTTGTCTGGCAATCTTAAGTGGCTTTTTTTTAAAGATGTAAAGGCGACTGTACGAATCATTTTTAAGAAAAGGTTTTAAATATGATTAAGTAAGTACTATATTTGTCTTAACAATCGGATTATATTTTAAAGTTTTAGTATTGTTTGTTTTATATATATATGTGGTTTTATTTTAACCTTTAAATTAAATGTTCTCGCTGCTGAGGTGAAAAGTTGTATGTGCCACACGAGACCAAACTTTTATTGCATCTGGTGTGTTTAAATCCCTCGCTGATCTCAGGATTCAAACCTAGATTCACTCGCTACGCTCGTGATTCAATTGTAGAGTCCTTCGCTTACTCGGGATTCAAAATCAACACTCGCAGCAAAAAACGACTTTGCTCTCTTGTTGCACAAATAACTATTACCAAATAGCCATCCATCATTTTGAATGTACTCGCATTTTCTTTCTCTGGCTTACATACACGTAATATGATGACATGATATATCTAAATTACCAAGTTTTTACATTTTATTACGAGCTACGGATGACTTCCAATTTCCAATCATTAATTTCCAATATAATATCTCAAAGTTATTCATCGTATGGTTGCCGAAAATTGGCTTGAAAACGCTATTAAAAACTTTTTTACACCAATAATGTCTCTTATAATTTCTAACTTCGTCAATTCACGTATTGATCGTAAATGTTCCAAGTTTCTAGGAAGCGCCTGTTTTAAAGTAATGTGCTCGTTAAAATGATCGTAACTTTTGGCCTGAAGCTGCTTTATCCTCCTGCCTACCAGAGGTACTTTTTTTCGAATATCTTTTTGAAACTTTCAAATTATATTGCTTAGAGCATAAGGTGTTCAGGAAAAATAGAGGGAAAAATCTTCAGCTTTTCCTGCTAGTTTTTCACTATGTACTTTACAAAGGACATCAGTGTCCAATTAAGTTGTCCCTTGCAAAGAACATAAAGCATTCTAAGCCTTCAAAACTGAAAAATCTTGGGTAATATAAAAGGAGAATAAGACAAGCATTAGAGGAACATTCAACCTTTATTAAAAATAAAAAAAAATGAAACAAGATAAAGTGAGTACACGTTAAAATCTGGCCATGCATGATCTGGTGTTACTTTGCAATGAATGCTAATTTTCAATCAGCACTTTATTTAAGTAATTGGTGGTTATGTAAATACATATTAGAAACGTAATCATAATTTATAAATTTTCAAAAATAATAATAATATATAGATATATTTTTAATCTATTTATAAAAAAATGCTGATAAACAGCCTTTCCGAATAACTTAGTAGGTACTATGATTTTTAATTAAATTCAATAAAAGTCTTTAAATATTAAGATTAACAGTCTAAATATATATACTTAGTCTAAGTGGAAGATTTTTTTGTTATTATTGAAATAAACAGATTCAATTTAATTTCATTTAAAAATAGGGCGTGCGTCTGTAAGTTTTAGCTTTATGTACTTCACGGTGCCTAAAATATGTTGAACAACGCCTTCTGCCGGTCTTTACTAGGTTTTTATGTAAAAAAGTACATATTGTATTTCTTAAATTGGACATTCTACTTTATAACTCATTAAATTGTCTTTGTTTGGAAGTGTTTTAACTTTGATGAATTTGCCTTTTTGACAGAAAAATGCCTCCCATGTAAAACTACTTTTGGTGCTTGGATTAGAAATTTTTCCCGACTCCCCCAACAGGAAAACAGTTACATCATGTTTTTTTTGGAAAGATGATATCCTGTTGAGCTTAAAACTGCTTGTGAAAATATAAATACATTGTGGCATTGAAGTTGGAAACGACTGAAAAATACCAAAAAATGCCCTTCGAAGTAATTTAGGCACAGTGAAATACATAAAGGTAAAACTTACAGACGCTCTAACATTTGATTATGATTGTGTTTTTATTATGTAGTTTCATAACCACTAATTACATACTTTTAAAAAAGCGCTAATTTACGTAATCGATGATTTTCGATTGTCTTCGCGCAATTTATATTTCTCATCACTAAATGTCACTCGTGACGTCAAAAATACGTCTTTAAAAGTAGGTCTTTCCTTCGATCTCGATATTACTTCTGTGATCTCCTCTATCTAGGTCAGCTAATGCTGAAAAAGGTGGAAAACTCATTAGTATTATGTCCTTTTTTCCTTATGTCCTGTACAAAGTACATATATAGTCTGAATTTCGCATACTCAATAACCTACTTTTGTTCTTTGCAAAGGACATAAAACATTAGGGCATTATGAAACGGAAGATTTTGATTAATTTTCAAAAATAACCATCTAGTAAGTAAATATATTAACTTAATTTTGATATATTACACATATAGAATGTTAATTATGACTGAAAAACGAGATTTATTGAGATTAAACTTACCTTTGCGCGGGCGCAGGCACAAACACCCACTCTCCACCGCCATTTTTGGAGAGTGACAGATTTCTGTTGACGTTTCTATTTTAGACTATGAACTTTGACAGCTAAATAACAGGTTATAATAAACACGTTGGGGTTGCCAGTAAAAAATACTTCGCTAGAATTTTTTATTTCTTATGTCCTACCCAAAGGAATAATGTAGGCACGAGGTTATGCGATCACCTAAAGCTGAAGAACGCTTTACTGTGTGGGGATGAACCAAATATTTTTACAACCCTCTTTCCATGCGAAATTAGGTGTCTAGGATTAAGACTAGCTATATTTATTACATTTAAATAACAACACTCAAATATCTATTGATTAACTAGCGTTTATCCGCGGATTCGCACGCGTAAGTCATAGATACCGCAGTTGAATTGAAATCCGGGAGTTTATTAAGTTCTCATAGGAATTCCCTAAAATTACATCGTGGTTTTCTTTGACGTTAAATTAAAAGAACCATGCGAGATTTCATGACTCTAAACTCAGCGGTTGTTATTTGAATATTTTATCCCTATTTCGTCGGAATATCTGGATAAAAAGTATCCTATGTTTTAATCCAGGTTGTAAACTAACTTTTCGCCACATTTCATCCAATACCGTCCAGCGGTTTTAGCGTGGAGAAGTAACAAAATACTCACTCAGTTAATCATTAAAAATAGCAGTTTAATTGGCCATGCTTCAATTTTTTTTTGGATGGTTATTATAATTTATTTGATAAATATAGACCATTTTAAGAAACTAATTTCGGTATTTTTGTTTTTAATCAATCCTATCTACATTAAAAAAAAATATTAATTTATTGCTGGCGTGACGTCATCAAACCCACAATGGATAGTGTAGCCTTTGACTGCACGCAAAAAAAAATACAGTTATGTCAACGTCAATCAAAGTATTAACGTCACCGCGGACTGCTAACCTCAAAAAAATTTGAAATCGCTAACTAAACTTGTTTAAAATGGAAGGCTACGAGTGTTTCGTCCCTTTATGTCTGAATAACAGCCGGGATAACCCGGATTTGTTATTCGTACC
Source organism: Choristoneura rosaceana (assembly GCA_037349165.1). NCBI lineage: Eukaryota > Metazoa > Arthropoda > Insecta > Lepidoptera > Tortricidae > Choristoneura > Choristoneura rosaceana. The sequence continues at coordinate 499,627 of JAZBNJ010000055.1, read as the reverse complement.
AATCCCAGAACGACTGCAAGAGGAATGGTGTCGTAAAGTGAACCAAAAATACATCAAAAACTATTGCAGTTTTGTTGTGAAGATCATTTAAATATATGTACCTATTTAAAACAAACATTACTTTTACACAGATAAAGTCCTAGTGGAAAAGAGTTGCCTGATCGAATGTCTTCCTGTTAACGCAGTGATATTAGCCGATAGAGGCTTCAAAGAAATTCTGGAAATTGAGTGCGCATTAGTAAGTAAGAATAGAAAACTATTGCGTCCACCAAGCGTTTACGCAAATCGGAAACCTTCCCGAGAAGAAGTCATTAAGAGCAAAACGTTTGCAAGTTTGCCAATCCATGTTGAGCGTGTCATCAGGCGAATTAGAGAATTTAAAATCTTAAAGCCCCACTCTGTTGTCAATCACAGACATGTAGGCTTCTTGGATCAAATCATAATGATTGCTTGTGGGCTGATAAATTTGCAGGGTGATTTAATAAAAATAAACTGAATTTTTAAAGACATGAATTGTTTTATTTTAATAACAATAAAATATGTTTCTGTGATACAAAAAGTAGGACAAATATTCAAAAATTGAAAACATATTTAGTTTAAAACATTCTTAGGTTGTTAACATTGTGTGAAGTACAGCCAAGGGCATTAATATATGTAGATACAGTCAAGTGTAAAGATATGTATTCAAGTATTGTTAATTAAATAAGTAACCATTTAAAACTGCACAAAATTAGAATCATCCTAATACTCATTAATACATACACATTGAAGAACTTATAAATATGTATACTACACATACACTAATTTGTATACATCTTCTGCCAAAACATGATTGGTTCGTTCAGATCCCAAAGTAGGCTTAATCCAGAAGCATTTGTGTAGATGTGCAGGAAGGCTCACAACTCTGCTTTTCAAGCCAAAATTAAAGCAGTAAAGAATGCTTGCAGCCACCTTAAAAAGAAGAAGTTGGTATAAATAACTGATTGATTGAAGGTTAAATTGGAAACATCCTGCCTATTCTTTTTTTTTTTATTCGACTGGAAGGCAAACGAGCAAGTGGGTCTCCTGGTGATAAAAGATCACCACCGCCCATAAACATCTGCAACATCAGGGGTATTGCAGATGCGTTGCCAACGTAGAGGCTTAAGTTGTAATACCTCAAGTGCCAGTAATTTCACCGGCTGTCTTATTCTCCGCGCCAAAACACAACAGTGCAAGCACAAGATTTGCAAAAGATTTTCTATATAAGAATTACTTACTTCGTTTGGGAATCGAACCGACTTCAATGTAATACTTATTAAGATTAGTAGGAAGTAGAATTGGCTGGAAATTAATCGTTGGAACGTAGGAACTCGTTCCCGAAGGGGTACCTAATACATTGCGCGGGGACGCCGGGCGTAATGATGGGGTAGGACGCCCGTTAAAACAAAAGAAACAAATACATCAATTTTCCGCCTCCGTTAAGTCAAATAACACATTTTGCGAGACAAAATATTTGAAACAAGGCAAATATGTAGAAGATAAGCTGTGATTGAATGTCACGTAAGGGATCACTACCAATAACGTTGGAAGTTTTCCCGTGAGGAGTTTTTGCGAGGTCACGCTCTCAGAGCACGCTTCGGTCCTAGGACACACTGCTGTATTGTACTTCACGACCAATTATGTTTAGAAGTTCACGTAATAATAATTTGATTGTTGAATTGTCATTACGGGATTTCACAAAATTCCCGTGAGTATTCCCAAATATTCAAATGTGGTCTTCATTCAATGATTTATTGATAAAAGAAACTAAATAATATAAATATTAAACATAACTTTCTAACAATAACTTAAAATAAAATAAAAATTTAACCTAAAACATCATTTACGTCATGTTTTATTGAAGACACCTAGGATTCTTTTGGGATTTTATCTATGCCTAAATCCCAATCTCGTGGGAATATCGGGACGAAAAGTAGTTTATCTTTTATTCCTGAGATCCAGCTATCTACATATAGATAAATACCAGACTTTATTCAAATCCGTCCAACCGTTTATAGAGTGCAAAAGTATCTAACATACATACTCGTACACATATACACGCACTCACAATATTTCGCATTTTTAACACTAGTAGGATTTATAGGATTTCACACAAACACGCGGCATTATATTCGACTGTGTTATATGTTGTGCTCTTGACGGGGGATTTTAGTAGGTAGGTTCTACTTGGGATCAAACACATGAACGTGTTTGATCTGCAGTCACTTTTGATGTGTGAATATAGAATGGAGTAGTACTCCTACCGACGGGTAAGAGGAATCGGGTAATCTTTAAGGACAGGGTACTTTACAATTTACGGGGAATAAGTTTCTGTTAAAAAATTATGTTTAATACAACCTTTCTTTGCTGACTATACTTACATTGACTTTCAACTTGCATTATGTATACTAAATTTGAAATCAATCTGACCACTGGAAGTGGGATTAATTTACAAGCTTTGACCCGAAATAAGTTTTTGGTTGAAATTTTATTTTTAGTGCAAGCTTTTCTTCCCGACTGTACTTTTTGTCGACTTTACTTGCAACGTAACCTAAACTACATTTCTACATCAAACTTCAAGTCGACACCATTAACTGAAAGAACCATCCTGCAGAGACGATCTTGATGACCAGGATGCCACTACCAGATATTGTATTGTGACGCTATTTACATAAGTATGCCAAATTTCAAGTCAATCCGACTATTGGAAGTTAGTCGAATTTAAGTTCAAGTTTAACTTGCAAGATTTTACTGCATACAAACAGACACAATGGGACAGGTGAAACTAAATGAAAGCTTGTAAAAATAACAAAAACATATAGCAATAATAAAAACCGGCCAAGAGCGTGTCGGACACGCCCAAAATAGGGTTCCGTAGCCATTACGAAAAAATTAAGTACTATTTTTCTAAGGATTTCGTATTTTATACGGAATCTTCCAAGTTTAGGTATATTTTATACCTTACGCTGCTATTTACTCATAAACTACTAATAATTCTCAAGCAAACTTAACCGTTATAGTTTTCCTTGAAAGTTTGATATACTGACTACCATCCTGAATTTTTTCAAATTTTTCCACTCACCGGTTTAGATTTTAGAGGGGGGGGGACGCTCGATTTTAATGAAAATTTTCACTTTAAAGTTGAATATTTCCCAAACGCTTTACTGAATCAAAAAATTGTTTTAGCAAACCCCTAATGGTTTTAAAATACCTATCCAACGATACCCCACACTATAGGGTTGGATGAGAAAAAAAAAATCACCGCCACTTTACGTCTATGGGAGGTACCCTAAAAAAAATTGTTTTTGAATTTTTAATTATACTGTTTTGTCGGCATAGTTTACCTATATATTCGTGCAAAATTACAGCTTTCTAGCATTGATAGTCCCTGAGCAAAGCCGCGGACGGACAGACAGACAGACAGACAGACGGACAGACAGACAGACAGACAGACAGACAGACAGACATGGCGAAACTATAAGGGTTCCGTTTTTGCCATTTTGGCTCCGGAACCCTAAAAACAGGGCAAATTGCTGTTCGAATCAAATTTGTATGCTTCTATGCTCAAAAACCTATCTATTTCCATGATTTGACTTTGCATTACAATTGTACTTGATTTTCCGTGCACATATGGAAAGGTGATCAAGTATTATTGGAGTAGATCAAACAAACCAACCAACTAAAATAGATTGCCTCTATGTATCCACTTGACAGTCCGGAGCGCGCGACCAATATGCCTCAAACCGTCCGGGGTTTTTTTATTGACGGACGAAAACGCGCTGTGTGTCAATAATTTTACGACATACTTTACGACACTAAAGTATCCACGGACGGTTGGAGCATTTTGGTTTTGGATACCATGGTATCGTCGGACTGTCAAGTGGGTATTGAGGAAAAACGGTATTCTCGAATACTTACTTTACCCGGAAATTACCGGTACTTTAGGTACCGGGAATTCCCGGGAGCATGCCCTAGTTTGGTACTCGAAAGCCTAGAAAACATTATAAATACCCATATAGATCATGAATCGCGTTAGGAACCAGTTTAATGATATTAGTGAAGTTCCCAACCATGGTGGGTCCGCAGTTACGTCCGAACAGCCCTCCCCTCTCAGTCTTAGAGGAGGCTAATGCTCAATCTTGGGACGTATACAGGCATGTAAATTGCGTAAATTCGATAAAGAAGCTTATTCCCTTATCCCATGTACAATCATTCAGCTTATCGTTCGCTTTAAAACAAGTTTTGCGGCGATCTAAAGATAACGACGCTCTTGTGTCCTTAACGGGAGCACTTATACTAAATTTGAATTGGGCATTGGTTGGTGCCTATTTTTACGAGGACTTTGTTGCAAAATTTTGCATTATTTTGTTAAATTTGCTTGCTATTCCTCGTTACAGGCAAACTATGCACTCGGTAGGTACACCATGAACATGGCCGGACGTTGGAATAGAGCATTTAACAAAAAGTTAAGGAAGTTTTACTTGTAAATATCGCTATGTACAATAATCTACCGAAAAAAGGTAAGTTGAAATCATTATTTTCATGTTTGAAAAGCCTATTTGACCGGTCTTGTCGGACAAGCTGTTTTTAAATAAGTAAAAGCAGGTCTGGGTAATTTAATTTGATCAAATTTAATTCACCTACACGAGCGAGCTCGTAAGGGTTCATTATAAGTTTTGAATGGGCTTGTTGACTGTGTTAGCAAATTCTCAATCTTATAGTACTATTCCGGTTTATTAAGTTATGATTTAAAACTGATGGCTTCCTTTAACAAGTACCTATTCACACGTAAATAACTGATTCTTCTAATAAAAGAATTAATCTATATTTACTACGAGCGGTATCGATTTTTATCGAACATTGTCTGACTCAAGATTCCCTTGTGATTAATTACGTGGGTGTAATGATGGCACTGTAATGCCGAAAGAATCGGTATAATATATACAATACACCAACTTAACATAGTTAAAATACCTACCTTATATCAAAGCATACAGTAATAAACAAATAAATTCTACATTACTAAATGAAGTACAGTCGAGTTAACTTGTGAGCAAAAATTTCAACTCAAACTCGACTGTACAGTGATCACATCATCATGTAACTATCAACGCCCCCTGTCGAAGAATTGCTGAAGCAGTAGAAAAACAAACGGTTCTGAATTTCATGAATGTAGATTAAAGCGACACCTACAATTTTCCTACCCCGGTTAGTGAAGCAAGCCAAAGGAAACGACGCTTTTCCTGTAGAGGGCGCTAGTTCCTGGAAATTCTACTGAATGAACAAAAACCAATAGATGTAGGTGAAGCTATAGAGCGGAAAGTAATAATGTTACTAGGTAGTACGGATACCTAGTACGTATACGGAAGCGTCCCGTGGACTCATTTTAGTTTTGTTTGTGGGTGCGGTTTTTCCACAGACTATTGCTGTTGTAAGAGATTATCGTAACAAAGAGACAATTTACAATGCCAGTGAATCGTAATAATCTTAATTTCGGCTAACATTTTATCTACATTGTAAATTTCAAGTCATTCGTTCACTAGAAGTGAGTGAAACTAAGTGGCCTACTAGTTGCAAGATTTGACCCTAAAAGTTTACAAAAACCTGATCTGATAATTACTGGAACTTTATTAGAAAAAATGGGAAAACCCCCGACATTGTAATTTTAAAGCTTAAATCTCAAAAACGGCTGAATCGATTTTAATGAAACTTTTCTTAGACCCATCACGATTTAAATAGCTTTTGATTAGAAAACTTTCATCAATGTAGGTCTATCCGTTTGAGAGATACGACGTCACAAACATACAAACAAACATTTGCATCAATATCACACTGGATTTTTATGAGCACTCGTACGTTTACCTTACGACACTAATTATGATCTTATTACAAATGCTGCCTGCCCAATGAGCAATGCATCGTCCATGGCATATGTAGGTCACGAGCCGGGTACGTAAAGTCCCAAAAGCGCCAAAAGCTGCATTTGGTGAATCTGCAAATGCCCAGTATACATATTATGCTCTCCACTGATGCGCTGCACGCTCTGTTGAATCGCTTCGTCCGTTTGCCACAAACCGTTTGCGTCAATGGTAAAAACACACATGATGGATTTTAGTAAACTGGTGAAAGGAAATGATTATAGCGTGAAGAGGGAAATATTTTTAGCTTCGATTTATGGTAGTCCTAAAATTTATGGAACTAGCATATTTATCAAAATAACTCATTTATTTCTACAATAAGTTTACTTCATTAAGAGCAGATACTTATTTAGCCACCCAAGGTTATTTTTACTAAATTTTAAATCACTCCAACCACAAGCAGTAGATGAAAGTCTGCTTGTAAAATTAGTTTCGTAAATATATGAGCCATACTTAGGTACATTAGATAAAGAGGATAGTTCATTTTACTTTAAGCTAGAAAGTTTAATTAAAAATACAGTGACTGCAAGGCGGCGCGGGCGCTACGGCCGATGCTCCGGTGCTACGAAACGTGGCGTAGCAGTTTCGTAGCAAGCAAGGATATGAATAGTTAGGAAACAAAATGATGTTTAGTTTAGTAGACGCAATCTGAAAAGTGAGAGAAGCACGAATCAGGTTCTGGAGATACAACGCCTCGCAATTTGTTAAGACATTTGCGATGCATGTCAAAAAAAACTACCTGGTGAAAATCAAGTTGATATGCTACAATTGTTAAGTTAATTTACATATTTTCTCTGGGTAAGCATTCAAATATTTTTTTTACAAAATTCTGGTAAAAAATAAGTGACATCAAACAAAACTAAATAAAAGCATCGAAGATTCATCTGTTGTTCGGATGTTGTCTGTGTGGGGTCGCGGCGGCCCTGCACCGGGGCGGGGGCGGGGGCGGGCGGACGGCGGCACCACGCGACCATTTCGCAGAGCCAGGCGGGCGGGCTGCACGTCTCGGCCCCGCACTGCTCCGCCCGCGCCTCCCCTGCTCCTTATACTATAACCTCGTTAGCCTAAGTGACGTAAAGCTTCATACGTAGTGGAGCTGTGCATACCGCGCGAGGACCTGCGAGCCCGTGCCGGCCGCTGCAGTCAGTGTCGGAACATCAAAGATAACCTTGCTCGCTGCATTTATTATTCAGTGGCTGCGCTAAGCTATAGCCAGGATGGCGCCCTTTACAGGTATGATTCTTGAATATACTGCCGTTTCAGTGTGATCCTTCGTATGTAAAAAAACCTCGATTCGGACTGGTGTCTAATGACTTTACTCCGTAATATATGTATGTGGTTCTGTGTCAATATATATGTGTCGGTTCACATTCTTTCATAGTGTTTTTTATATTTATACTTATAAGTTACGAGTCTAACCTTCTAACAAGTGAAGCGTGCTGTGCTTAATTATATAAAATATATTTACGGCCTGATACAAAAGCACCCCTGTTACTTATGCCTACAAAACGTTTCTTTACATTTACCGCAGTTGCCTAACGGCTTGCGTGACTTGTTACTTTCACAGCGGACAATGAGATCTAAATTGGGACTAAGAAAATGAAAAATGGTTTAGATTTATGTTTGGAAAATTAACTACCTTGTGGGTAGACCATTAATAACGTTTATCTGTAATTGTAACGGGTACAACCAGTAGTTTTTTTTAAGTTGATATAGAGTAGGTCGCATTGGGTCGTATGTAGGAATATCCGTAATGGGATCGCAAAACAAGCTATCGAGCAGTGTCGGTAGTGCGGAAAGGGCCACCGGGTGCTCGTAAGCGCTATTTACGGCGCGAACGGTTCATTTGCCGTCGGTCACTTTATTGCTAACATGAACTTTACTTAATTCCTGCCGAAATATCGGGGCCACACAAAACGCACAGGGTAAATACAACAATAAAAAAAAATACTTATCTCATTGATATGGACCTCCGCAAAGTAACGCCTGATTCAATAAATTAAATACTTATCTTGCAAAAAAAAAACTACTAAAAGATAAGTTAAATCAATTAAATGGTGTAAAGAGTTAGAGACTTTACTGTCTGTCTTGATGAATAAAACCCGAAAATCTTGTTGTAATGTTCGTGAAAGGGCAGTAAAGGGTGTTGGAACTGTTGTAAATGATATTACAACCTTTCATAAAATACTTCTTCAAACTCATGACCAAAACGATAAAAAACAATCAAGCCATAAACATTAGGTAAACGTAAAGCTAGATAACTTTAAGGGTCATTCGATTTTAAAATAAATTTAGTAAAATGCTTGGGTGAATTACCTTAATCTAGGAGAAAGATCACCCGCATTATATAAATAATCATTACAAAAATTAACTCTAGACGGAGCTAGATTGCCCCATTATTAATCTGCCTACACACAAAGGCAAGCAAATGAACTGTTATCGAAATCAACATGCACACCACTAGAGCTATAGTGGCTGTCGTTAAAACTGTTAGGGATTATAATAAAGGAACATTCAGAACCTTTATTCAGCATTAATTTTAATTGTTAGAGATACAGAAAATTTTGGTTTGAGTTGATAAGATATCCAAAGTAATAATAATTATTAAGTAATAATAATTAATAATTATTATTTAAATAGTCATGTCGAAAATACAAACTGAGACATGGATGCACAGAAAAACCAGAAAAAGAGACGAGCGCTGGGAATCGAGCCCAGGTCGAAATAAGCAACCTGAGATAAGGGTGAATAGGAGAAATTCGTGTCTGTACACCTGTCCAGTGTTAGTGTAGGGGTATGGCACGCAGCACGGAATGCTTCCATGTCTCAGTTTGTATTTTCGATATGGTTTTACGGGATGTCCTTGAAAGTAACAAATTTGGAGTTGAAATAAAAAATTAAAGAAGACTCCAAATAACCAATCATAAACAGTCATGTAATTCTAGAATTTAACCTGTCTCTCCGATTTCGGTGTCATAAAGATAAAACTTCATCATTAGATAGGGTAGAAAAACGTAAGTAGTTCTATAGAATCTAGCAAGACAGAGGTCTGACACGCACATTGATCACAGGGTCATGGTCCTCTATAAGGAAGGTACAACATGATTGCATATCGCTAAAGCTCTACCTGAGGCCATATTGTCGCTAGAAACATATTCACAATTTCTTTCTGTCTAACTATATACAAAGATAATTTAAAGGGTGTTGTTGGGTTTTGTTTGTCTGACATCTGGTAGCATGGTGAACGTTTGTGTTGCTCTGATGATGAACTCTGCTAGAGTTCGAAACGTTAAGTGTTTGTGTTTATCGTGAAAGTTGGATTTGTGTGATGTGTACGTGTGTGGAGGTGGAAGAGCTGGATGGACATACATTTGTTGTATAGACGTAGCTATCGTAAGGTCGCGAGTAAGCAAAGTAATTGTTTATAATTCATTAGGAATGGTGAATGCGATACCAAGCCTCGCGATTTAGACATTATGGCCTCTGCTTATTGAGTGTATTTGCCACATAACTATAAATATTTAGTTTTATTCATCATCATCATCAGCCGGAAGACGTCCACTGCTGGACAAAGGCCTCCCCCTTAGAACGCCATAATGAACGACAACTCGCCATTTGCATCCACCGGTTTCCCGCAACTCTCACGATGTCGTCAGTCCACCTGGTGGGAGGCCTGCCAACGCTTCGTCTTCCGGTTCGTGGTCGCCACTCGAGAAATTTTCTCCCCCAACGGTTATCTGTTCTTCGAGCGATTAGTTTTATTGATTTATTTTTATTTATTTTTAATTTTATGCAAATTAAAAATTATCAGATAAATATATCTATATAACTATATATCTATATATTTATCTGATAATTTTTAAGTTTGTATACAAACTTTTTTGTTTGTGGTTTTTATTTAACGCCTTATTTCCTTGGTCTTAGACGAATATTTTATTTTATGCACTAGAGCATAAAAAGTCATTTTATGTCGCCTAGATCCAGCATAAACACGAACTTTACGAGCATGAGAAGTGAAGAAGATTTTTTGGACTGTTGTGCTGTTTGATGAGCTCACTTGTTTAATGAGTGGTTTAATGCCACCACGCTTTAATGCTCACGGTGTGTAGTGTACAGTCATCAGACCCAACATCTGTCACAACAACACGTGCATCTGATACGGCTCTTGTAGGGCCGGTAGGAAATGTCAGGTATTTTTGCACGCTCCGCTGTGGTAGATATTATTGCAGATGACTGTACGTCCTACAAGTATGTACTTGGTTTCAGTCTGTGTTGAAAACATTTAGGCCAAGGATTGTTTATCTACAATTAAATACCTATTAAACGTGCGATGTCAAATCAACAGGTTTTGTTTTAGACTTGGTTTAAATTAAGTGGGAACATATTCTAGTTTATTTTTACAAACTAGGTATTTCACTGCCTATTAGTAAATATGCGATTATACATATTGTGAAATTATATAATTTAATCTGTTTATTGATAGGTATAGATGACAATGTTCCAATCCACACTACGGTCACTTGGGTACTATAGTCTAACTTCTGTCATTGGCGAAGGCTATGACCAACAGTGGGACACTATATATAAATGTATATGAAATTTGTATACCTAGTATACCTATATTGGAGCTTAAAAAATAAAAATGAGTCTGGGTGTGTACATATTTAACTTAAATTCGAAAATAAATCTGATTTAATCTAATCGCTTTATATTCTATGCAAATCCTCTAACAATTTATGCTTAAGTATATAGCAAACATTCACATATACGTACTATTACATTAAAATTATTACTGGGAGTCTGGGATTATGTAGTCTTCGGGTCATTGCCTTTGACATATTAAGGTCAACTAAAAGGACGCATATGGCGAGACTTTAAGGGTTTCTATTTCTAATGCACAGAGTGGAACCTTTTCATTTTCAATTTGAGCTATGATTTTTTGGTAAATGTATGGAATATCAACATGATATTAGTAGCATAAAGGTTCCATCATGGTACGTGATTCGGTTTTTTCACTGTACCCACGCTCAGGAAAATAGTTGTAATGCGTTCCTAGCTCAAGAGGCTCTTTTAAGTACATTACAAATACACGTATATAGTATAAATATAATAATGTTACCTACCTGGTTCTCCGACCTTAGTAGTTAGTTATTATACTTATTTATGTTAACTTTATAACGCAAACAAATACCCGTATAACATAAACAAAACAATCCGGTCGTCCATTCCAACAAAATGGTCAAAATAATATATGAGGGCTACAAAACTCGGAGTGTTTGTATTATATTAATTGCCGTTACATAATTAAAATTTACATCGCTGGCTTTTACCGAATGCAGTCTGTCCGTGGTTGTGAGGGTGATCCATCATTTTAGGCCATTACCGAGTGCGAAGGCGGCGGTCACGCACTCCGACACCCGCCGCGTCCTTTCTGGAAAATTATAAGACATTGTGCATAGCACTCGTTATATTACAAGAGCTTCTGGCACAGACGTTTACCATAAAGTCTGTACACGTCACGGAATTAATGCTACGCATATTTCTGACAAGATAATGTTTCTCAAACATTAAGTACATTAAAAATATATATAGAGCGAAAAGCGTTCGTAGATTCTGTATCCATACTAATATTATAAATGCGAAAGTAACTGTCTGTCTGTTACGCTTTCACGCCAAAACCGCTGAATTGATTTTGATGAAATTTGGTACAGAGATAGACTAGACCTTGAGAAAGAACATAGGCTACCTTTTATTCCGAAAAAAAGGCTTGAAGGGGTTGAAATAGGGGATGAAAGTTTATATGGAAGTTCGTAATTTTTAAAGATAAAACCATGAAACTTGGCATTTAGGCAGTTAATAAGAAATAAGTGGATATTTTTTCGAGCTTTTTTGAAAATTCAACCTGTGAGGGGGTGAAATAGGGGATGAAAGTTTATATGGGAGTTCGTCATTTTTAAAGATAAAACCATGAAACTTGACATTTAGGCAGTTAATAAGAAGTAATTAGATATTAGTTCGAGCATTTTTGAAAATTCGGCCTGAGAGGGGATGAAATAGGGGATCAAATTTTATATGGAAGGAAGGAAAAATATTTCCCAAAATAACTATTCAACGCGGACGGAGTCGCGGGCAAAAGCTAGTATGTTATAATTTGAAGACCTATAGGATGGATTTTTGACACTGTTAGTTAGCTAATTCATATCTCAAATTTAAATCGTTACCTAGATATTTAGTTTATTGCTTTGTTTATACATTGCTTAAACCAATGTCTAACCTAACTTTAGGCCTAAAGTGGCATGTCAAATATCAATAGCCAATGGTTATTTACGAAAAACCAATTTATCTTTAAGGACCTTCGGTTGAAAAAAAGCAAATGGCAGCAAGAAACCTTAATAAATTACCAATCACTGTAACTCTTTCACTTCGATAGAGATTTTATCTGGCTCGTGAAAAATGGAAGTTGAGGGTGAATGCTCCGGAGGACGGTCGCACGGACCACTAAACGTGTTTGTTCTTTCACGATATCTTAAAAGCTCTTCAAGTGGAGTAATAGTCCGTCGTCATGATTACTGACCCTTTTCAATTACCGCTCGTCAGCTAGGCTCCATTTATTTTATGGTTAGAGGTAAAAGCATTGAGATAGAGTAAGACCTTTAGAGGGAGTCTACGAATGAGGGAGTGAAGAAACTATAGAGCAAAGTTGGCGAACTTACCGATATCCAAAGTTATCCGCTATTTCATTTTACCTTCACACCTTTATATGGAACGCCTAAAATATCCCGTCTGCCCGTTTCGGATGAACTCTTATGTACACATATAACGCGATATAGAAAGAAGGGCCGCGTCCGCTGGCGTAAGAATGTCTTTATATAAATATTTAATACGAAAGCGGAAGGCAGACCGCGGGTAGAGACAGCGGGAATCAATAGCCTGCACCATCCCGTCCTACAACTATTCTGTCCCACACATTCTAGTATAACACGAGTAATATCCACCTTGAGGTATTTCTATCCCCGGGGTCCGTTTGTGGCTGAACGTTACGTTTATTTACACGCCTCTATATCGCACTACGTACATATTTATCTAAGTACCCCGCGAAGGGACTCGTAAGACGCCTGGAAGTTTTATCGATAAAACAACTTTGTACACGCATTATGTGGGTCATTACGGGAGGTAGCAAGTGCCTCCTCCACTGGAATGTTATTGAGAAAATTTAATTCCCTGTTCGAAGTAATTAACAACGGATAGTCATATGCTTTCTGTGAAATTGTGCCTTTACTATTTGAGAAAATTTCGTATACAGTAAACGTGTTTTCTTCCTTCTTAGAATTTGTTATTCTAACAGCAACACCAGTGCTACGACTTTCGTAGCACTTAAAATTTTCCTTGGAAATATCACAACGCAGAAATACTCGAGCAAGTCGGACCTTGTTCACGCCTTCGCAGTCGAATAGAAGCATTTTCTAGACTTAACGACGAACTTACTCTTCTAGTAAGTGCTCTAGAAGAAAAATACAATATTCTTGGAAGTAGTAGGAGCAATTTATTGTTATTTTGTTGTTATTTATCGTTTCACTTACACAAGCTACTCTAGTATCTGGTATAATCTTGTTTAAAATATTATCATTTACATAGCGGCCCGGCGTCTCGGGTAGAGTTTCCTTCGCCGTTGCGTGATGATAAATAGCCCATATTACTCTCAAAGGACTTGGCCGTGTATCTTATTAATATACTTTTTCTCACCTGTTTTAGTAGCAGTAAAAAAAATTTTCGTCGAATTGATGTACTACGAATTCAAGAGATTTAATCAATCAAATATTTTAAAATAATTAAAACTGTCCTAAACTTAAAATAATTACATCATCATCTCAGCCTATATACGTCCCACTGCTGCGCACAGGCCTCCTCTCGGAATGAGAGGGCTTACAAAATAATTACATAAAATAAAAGAAAAACCTATAACTAAAAAAATATTACCTCATTTTCCATATTAAAGGCTATAAAAATCAAACATAAATAAACGAACAAACTCTAAATCTAATTGTATGTAGCCTGTTCCCGGACGATGAGATCGACCTATAGGAGCACTGAAGATAAAAATTTAAGCTAACTAAGTAACCGTCGATACTAACTAACTATCCAGTCTTAATCGTCGCTCTCGTCATAACAAAGCTTCTGCCATAATGTCGCGCCACCCATTAAAGTGGTGGCGCTATGGTGGCGCGATGTTAGAGTGAGCAATAGACTGATGTCTAGTCCAGTGTGTTCTCAATCTAAAAAACAACTATAATGACAATAACTTTGTCGGGTGTCGCGGCAATGTGGCAGACGTTTATTTCACAGTTACGAAGATAATTTTAGAAAATGGTGGGTTTAGTTGTTTTGTACACGATTTTTGGGTTGAGTAAGTATATAAAAAAATAAACACTTAAATGAACATTCTTTGTCCTTCTGTGTGTCGGTGCTTCAATTTGTCATTGTTCAGTTCATCTACCTATTCCACTTTTGGCTGAGACTAAACGTTGTGCTCTTCACGCTTTTCAAGACCACTTCGAGGAAATAGAAAACATTATTCCAAAACAAACATTAAAGTATTCAAAGACTGCGTTGCTCTCCCGCCGATTTTAGTTCTTCTTTTATGTATTTTTTTTTAAACAAGCACGTTCTTAGTAGCCAGTACCCAAAACTACATATTAAAAAATAAAAACGTCATCCTCGTAATATCTGACCTGCATCAGCAAGTCGGAGATGGCGAGGATGTATACTCCCGCCGCGCACTGAGCAGCCTGGCTGCGGCAGCAAGATGAACATGACGAGAGTGAATACTCGCGCACCTAGCAGCGCCTGGCTGTTCAGCCAGTGCGGTGCCGTGCCCAGCAGGCTAAAAAAAATAATGCTGGTGGCGTTTTTACATATTTAAAAAACTTAAAGCATTTTGTACATATGCGTTTAAGAAAAAAAAACCTTATAAAAGTTATAAATGAGGCATTCTCAATGGTCAATTTAATTTCACATGCAACAGACGATTACTTTTGATTGGTCGGATTGTCATTTCAGCACGTCGGGTAAAATATTCTGAAATATATTCTAAAAAGTCGTATCGAGCTATGAAATAGATATAAACCTAGATACGACCTGTTACCGTAATGCGTTACATTTTTGTGTACTGGATTTTGGGTTATCTATGTCCACATTCTCAAGCAGTGTGTCGTGAAAATAAACGTAAACACAGACTCTATTTTTCCGAATTATAATATTAGTTTAGTAGTTATCCTTAATCATACGATATGTATTCAGTCATGTTAGTCAGACCTTTTACGAATACCTAACGTTTTTAAATTAAAATCACTTTTATAGAGCCAGCCCTTTTATGTAAGTCAAAGCGTAGTTATACACGTCAAAACGTTATAACGGCTGGCTTGTTAGAGATTTCCAGCTTACTTGTGTTATGGCTCATGCCGTCAAAGCCTTGAAGGTTGCGTGAGTGTATATGCTTATAAAGTTAGCGACATGGTATGGTTCAGCATATTCTGTCATAGCGAAAGTTTACGTTTAATCGTTATGATTAAATCCGTAAGTAAAAGAAATATGTGTTTCGTTAATTTTGTTTCGCGATCAATTAAAGAGAGTGTTACGTTATATTCGCCGTTTATACGCGGCATACAATACAATACAAAGACTCTTTATTGTACATCAGAAATAGTAAGCGACACAGAAAACAAATACACAGAGAAAAAAATTACACGGTAAGCAATAGGCGGCATTTGACTATTTTTTATTTATTTTGTAAATAAAAGCTAGAAAATGCATGTTATCGCACGGAAAAACATTTTTTAAGCTACTTTACATATTAAAGAGTAATAGAGGTTTCAAATTCAAGATTAGACTGAGAAAGAAATACTAACGTGTGAGAAATAGATAGAGAAAATAGGGGGGCAATTGTATTTATAGTGACTTTATGAAAAATCTATATTTCTGTCTCTTTCTCAAACGCTTTTCTCCATGTAGATATGGCGCTTATTACTTGTCCTCACAAGCAAAAGAAAATAGAGAAAGAGACAGAAATATAGATTTTTCATAAAATCACTATAAATACAATTTCCCTCCTAATTTTTACTTTTTTAGCTATAAACCAGCTGCTGCCTATGACTTCGTCTGTCTATCCCAGGATAGTTGATTATGCAATTTTAGCAGTCAAAGTGTATCCGAAGCGTTTGAGTGTGATAGAGAATAGTAATAACTTTTATTCAAAAACTCAAAACATCAGCAACATTGATCAGGTTGAATTGAATAAAATTTTGCTAAATTAAGAAAATTACGCTCATTAATGTATCAAGCTGGGAAAGACGATATTTAAGTAGGTATTAAAGTATGTATACATTTATATTTTTCGGGCTTTAGCGGCAGCAAATTGCATAATAAAGCATCAAGTAGCAAACGCTAAAGTGTTTGCTGAAACAGTTGTACTGAAATTACTTATTTCACAAACGCTTCTAGTAGATATTCGGTAGCTTCTAATTGTCTCCATGGAGCTGGGGAAGGCACCACGACGTTGTTTGTTCGCATGAATTTACTGAACAAAGATCGTTACGGCTCTGCAATTAACAATTACAAACCTGAATTGCTTTATTTAGACCTTTGTAACGTGATGTTTTTACATTAGCCTCTGTTTACTCAACGAAAAGGCTATTCGTACAATTTACCTTATTTGTTATTAATGAAGGGAACTGCCGCTATGTGGCTGGAGGTACACAGGGGCGTTTTCCTGCTAACAGGATTAGTTTCCGGATGTAAGCAAAAAATCAATTTGTTGGCAAGCCGCCAGGAGCTCTGCAGCGTGCCGCGTGCCTTGCTTTGCACTACTACCCGACTTAAACGTCATCAATTCTTAGAACTATTAGAGTTTTATGGGGGAACTTAAATTACCCAAATTGCGTGGAATGATCGCGATCTTATACCTTCCTAGTCCTACCGTTTTATTCAAAAACTGTTGCAACAAGCACATTAGAAAATGTGAATTAGAGTAAAGGTCAACACTATGTCGGTAAAGCAGTAATGTAGGAAATTAAATGTGAAACCGTTTTGCCAGAACAACTTAATAAAGTACATGTATTGCTTATGAATTTTGTGTAATAAAGAACACCGAACAAATTTAAATTATAATTTTAATCGGATTGTCGCGTTGTTTCCAGAAATATTGAACGTGAAGTATTACCTTACCGCGTTAAAAGAAAAAAAACTTTTTCATCAAAATTTTGATTGAAAAAAGAAGATATTCTGGAGCTTATGCTTTTTAGGCAAAAAGACACTGTTAAAACGCAATTAAACACTGGAAAACTGATTGTGCATAACGTTTAATAACATTTATAACCCAAAAGCTTTTTGAAAGGACCAGATTAACGTACCTAGAGCAAATTTGCGTAGGTACCTACTTACTTTTAGCTTGTCGAGCTTTGTCTCTCGTGTGTCGCTTGTTTGTTACTTATTTGGTTCACGAACTTGGGCATAGATGAAGAACTCGAGGAAAAAAGCTTGACGAGCCTAAACTTGCAAACTTACTTGAAAGTCTATCTGGCACTTAAAGAAAAGAAATAACAAAAATTCATTGGTTCAATCTTTACATATTTCCCGTGAAGAAGCGTCGAACCAAATTCCAATTTAAAAGGTACGGCCCACCGCATTCGAATTGAGGAAAACTTGACTCAGGTGAATGCGACGGAGCTCGCCGAAAGGAGATTAAATACCGTCTAGACTAGAAATCGTTTCAATATATCTTAATACCGAGCTGACGAAATGTACTTAAGCTATCGCAGTCCTGATCTCGAAATGTTCCAGTTGATGTTAAGATTAAATTAAAGCCAATTCCACAGATAAGCCAGCCTAGCTATACAATACACTGTATAGAATACAATGGAAGTTGGTGAGAATCGTTATCTCGACTTCGTTCTCGAGTTGAAATTAATTAAATCTGCTGCTTATCTAAGAAGTTTGCTATCTAGAGACATAAAATTGAAACTTTTCTGCCCTACCCGAACAGCCTCTGAGTTGGGTAGGTAAATTAAGTAAAGAGGGTAGGCTGTACACGAAACAATCCCGCCTATACATTATTTTGCATTTTTTTGCATAAATATACTTAATGGGTTCTTTTAGGTTGAGTTGAGACGGGTCCTCTCTTTCTACTGAGGCGTAAATTTCAATTGATTTATCGTTACAGTTTACGGACACGAACCTTTGCAGATATAAATATTAAGTTACACACTGGTTCCAAGTTTGCTACGAGTTCTGTTACTAGGCGCAGTTTAGAGGGATCATACACAGAAGTTTGCCGTAAATCTCCATCTGTAAGATGTCTGTCAGAGAGAATTAGATTGCGTCTGGCTTATGGGAGGGGGATCGTGTTCCCGTGACACCCCATTACAAGTAGTTGTTACATAGATCGACAATGTTAGGTACTATATCTTATATGCTTAAGGGCATAAACTGAGGCCTTATTATCTGACACACTTCGAATCAAAATCGTTTTAAGACGTGGGTAAAAGAAATGATGAATGCGATCGCGAACGTCAGCCCATTCGACAATACGGCCTCTGAATTCAACAAACTAGTGTCAAAGTAAAGAAAAATATTATCTACAGTTACAATAGGTGGATAAACAGAAGTAATCATTCTCCTATATTTAGTAAAATAATAATAATTATAACCAAACATCATGGCACAATGTAGGTACTCGTATACATACGAGTACATGCGTAAGTTAATCAAAACTTAAACAAATAAGTAGGTACATATGTAAGTAGGTGGACTCATACTTTGCCCTCAATGGCAGCAGGTTGAAAGTGAAAATTCTATTTTTATAGGACTGTTTTATTCTAATAATGGTAAGGCTTATCAGCGGGTAGGTATAAACGGATTGAGGTCGGCGCCGCGTGCCTGTCGCAAGGACGAGGGCGCGCCGCTTACAATATCCGGCTCTGATCCGCAATATCGCCCTCTATGGATTTAGGACATAAAATCCAATGATTATAACAACCCAAAAGCCTCAAGCACGGTTTCCTTTACTGCGTGGGCTGACGCAGCTAACGGCTTCATCGCGAAGGCATTGAAGAAACTAGGAAGATAAGTTAAAGTTACCTACCACACAATACTCGACAAGTCTCAGGTATTATCCTAGTAACTAGAAGTGTTGGCTTTTGCATCGAAGGAAATAGTTAGGTAGCACAAAAATTGTTGCCTGAGGCAAGTGTCTGATATTGCTTCCGCGAAACATAATATACTAGCTTCTGCCCGCGGCTTCGCTCGCGTTAAATTTGGGGTAATACAGATTTACTTTGTACGATCTTTATTTTCGTGTTTTATTGATTTTTCAGAGGGTTATATAAAAAGACAAAAAAATCCTTACTTAGTGCACTTCTATGATCCTTTATCCACTTACTTACATGTAAATGAAAAACATAATATGTACCTACAAAATTTGAGGGTTGGCCTCGATTTCCCTGTGATCCCGTCATCAGATCCTGATTTGGTGACAATGGGACCACCTCGGGAGTATACTCTTTCGAATAAAATAATTCTTAAAAAAAAACAACCCGTTTTTTCCCGTTCCCGTAACAATTTAAAAAAGCTCCCCAACTCTCCCTAAGGAACCCACTTGCCAAATTTGAACTTTCTACGACCAGTAAAACGAAAAATCCCGTTTTTCCCGTTCCCGTGGGAATTTTTCAAAGTCCTCTCTCAATACTACTCTACACCCCCCAAGCAATCTACATGTCGATTTTCAGCTTTCTGCGTCCCATAAAACGAAAAATCTCGTTTTTTCCCTTTCCCGTGGGAGTTTCGGAAAATCATCTCTTTAGTGCTCCCTACACTTCACAAGCAACCTACATGCCAAATTTCAGCTTTCTACGACCAGTAAAACGAAAAATCCCGGTTTTTCCCGTTCACGTCAGAATTTAGGGAAATCCTTTTGTAGAGCTCCCCTACATCCCCCAGGGAACCAAAATGCTAAATTTTAGTTTTCTACGACCAGTCAAACGAAAAATCCATCCCGTTGAACTGAATATAAATCCCATTTTTTCCGTATCTCGTTGGAATTTCCAAAAATCCTTAAAATAGTTTTTTCACAATAATAATCACCAACTTCTATGCCAAATTTGAAGAGTCTAGTAATTATTGTTCATGGAATTCCGTTGAACTGAATATATAAATCCCGTTTTTTCCTTATCCCGTGAGAATTTCCAAAAATCCAGAAATTAACATTTTAATTAATGTAATACCTACTTGAATTGAATTTGAAGAGTCTTGTTATTATAATTCTTACGGAGATAGGACCATTCGGAATCGAATATATAAGTCCCGATTATTCCCGTTCCCGTGGGAATTTCCAAAAATCCTTCCTTAGTGGATGCCTACATTGTATAAGGTATCTATGTGCAAAATTTCAAGTCTCTAGGTCCAGTGGTTTGGGCTGTGCGTTGATATATCAGTCAGTCAGTCAGTCAGGACTTCGAATTTTATATATATACTAGCTTTTGCCCGCGGCTTCGCTCGCGTTAAATTTGGGGTACACAGATTTACTTTCTACGATCTTTATTTTCGTGTTTTAATTGATTTTTCGGAGGATTATATTTGCAAATTTTCGAATTCAAAAATCATTTTGAAGCCATGTTTCACATCTTCAGGTCAGGGGTGTAATTTTAGAAAACCTTGCTTAGAATTCCCGTGGGATAGGAATAAGTGAATTCAATAGAAAACCACACTGTCCGCGATTGAATTTAAACAGGCCTCTATTATTTGAATTATTTAGGGTATCGATTTTTAAAAAGCATTCACTAATAGATTTTTTTTAGATCAGCTCAGTTGTTTCAGAGGTTAAACAAAGAAACAATAAACAAAGAAACAGACAATGTTAAAAAAGACAAAAATCCTTACTATGTGCACTTCTATGATCCTTTATCCACTTACTTGCATGTGTACAAAATCCAGGTCTGTAAAATCCGTAGCTTAAGCTATGCGCTGTCTGTCAGTCAGTCAGCATGTCAGGGTTTTTTTTTCGTAGCAAGGCAAACTGTTTTATAGGTGTGGATACATTTTGTTAAGTAACAAGTTAATTGTTTTGGCGCAGGTACTAATGTGTCCTAACCGTTAAGGAGTTTAACCTTCCATCATCACCTCACCTGAATAACCTGAAAGAATATAACTATCGGTCTATACATACCTATAATCATATTTTAAAAAATCCTAAACTCCTAAAGAAAATATATGAAATTAAACGTAATGCGTGACTACAAAATTTGAGGGTTGCCCTCGATTTCCCCATGATCCCGTCACTAGATCCTGATTTGGTGACAATGGACCACTTCGGAAGCATACTCATTCAAATAAAAAAAGATTTTTTTAAATAAATAAGAAGGAAAAAGAAAAATCCCGATTTTCCAGTTCCCGTAATAATTTTTGGGAAATTCTCTCTCAACGCTGCCCTACACTCCCCAAGGAATCCACTTCCCAAATTTCAGCTTTCTACGACCAGTAAAACGAAAAATCCCGTTTTTCCCGTTGCCGTTTTTAAGTCCTCTCTCAATGCTCCTCTACACTTCCCAAGCAATTTGCATACCGATTGTCAGCTTTCTGCGTCCAATAAAACGAAAAATCCCGTTTTTTCTCGTTCCCTTCAGAATATTGGGAAATTCCTTTACACCGCTCCCATCAGAATTTCGGGAAATTCTTTTGTAGTGCTCCCCTACAACCCCCAAGGGAACCTAAATGCTAAATTTTAGTTTTCTACGACCAGTAAAACGAAAAATCCATCCCATTGAACTGAATATAAATCCCCGTTTTTTCCTTTTCCCGTGGGAATTTCCAAAAATCCTTAAAATGATTTTTTACTATTATAATCACCTACTTCTATGTCAAATTTGAAGAATCTAGTAATTAATTGTTCATGGAATTCCGTTGAACTGAATATATAAATCCTGTTTTTTCCTTATCCCGTGGGAATTTCCAAAAATCCTGAAATTAATGTTTTAAGTAATGCAATAATCTACTTGTGTATCAAATTTGAAGCGTCTAGTTATTATAGTTACTGAGATAGGGTCATTCCGAATCGAATATATAAATCCTGATTTTTCCCGATCCCGTAGGAATTTCCAAAAATCCTTCCTTAGTGGATGCCTGCATTGTATAAGCTATCTATGTGCAAAATTTCAAGTCTCTAGGTCCAGTGGTTTGGGCTGTGCGTTGATATATCAGTCAGTCAGTCAGTCAGGACTTTGAATTTTATATATATAGATGTAGAATTATGAGTATTGTCCTTGTATGGTCATTACCATGCGTGGTTTATTAAGGATTGGCATTATAGCACTTTCGAAACGCCAGTGTTGCCATGCGTGGCGCGCTTGACAGAGCCTGAGATCTGGACGCGGGAAAAGCGATCGTCAATTGTTAGTTTGTAAAAGAAGTTTGGCCCGAGTCGACAGTCTCAGGAACTGTTACGCGTTTCTTTATTATTAACTAGGCTTTTCCTTAAGATTATTGTGAATCGTTACGATAGTTGCATTTCTAAGATTTCAGTGAATGAGTGTCGTATTGTTTTGGTTTTATCTTGACCACGATTAGTGGACTTTTGTTAGTTCTTCAAAATTGTTTCATTCTCTGCCCGAATCCCACATGTTATGCCCACATTGATCATGTCAGGGTCGAATCCCGGCTCTCTAAGTCCTATCTTACGACATCAGAAGTGGTCCGAACGGGCAAATGAAACTAAAGTTTCGCATATCGTGTGAAATTGTGAGTGTGTTAGTGCCGCGCAGTGTCATTATCAAAGTGTTTTTTTTACTCATTTTAAAACTATAACGAATGAATGCAACTGCCCTTTGTATTGATTGCACACAATCTTTGATACTAACACGCATAAAATGTGGTTAAATTTTATGTTAAATCGACAAATAGTGTGCAAAGAATTCAATTTTTTTCGTCTCGGTTTTGTAATCGTTCAAAAAAAAAAGTTAAAGAAATCTAGTACATGCAGTTATGCCATGTTTTTGATTTGACGGTATTCTTGTGTGTTTATTCGTAATTTTGTTATGAATTGCACAGGCATAGTAATTTAAAATCTGTGTTAATAATACAGTCAATTTTGTCTTTTCTTTTTCATAAAAATGCGTCGAGAGATTAAATCATATTTAGTTACGCTGGCAATTCTTCTAGTCTGTCAGGAATGTCTCTCTGCAGCCAGATAAAAAAAAAAAAGTTAAACGTCAAAGTCATGCAACAAAGTTATGCCGGTAAATTTGGAATATTTCGTAATTTTTAGACGGTGTAAGCTATGAATAGTGATTTTTTTTTTGTAGCGATCTATTTTGTAGCGTATGCGGCATTATTTGCGGTTACAGGCAGTATGAATGACGAGATGGATAAGGTAACATCGGAAATTTGGTGAGTTCTTTTTATCATTCGACTATTTTAAACTTATTTTTCTTTCACGTGGTTATCCGTTTAACCCAAGAATTGTGATAAGTGCATTGATCAATACTGTGAACATTCATTCAGCGTAAGAAATTATACTTTGCTGGTAATATAATTACGCGTTGAAGAAATCGTAAGCTCATTCATTCTAAGCGACTGGTTGCCGAAAACAAAAACAATTAGTTCATGCTATACTCCACACTGCCACTTCAGTTTGCTTCAGCTTCTTCAGTAAGTGTATTTAGAGAACTTTAGATTATGAATATGGATGTGTTACTTGTTTCTTGGCACATGCCTGCACACTTGCAATATCAGTATTGTCTGCGTGATGCATACTTAATTAATTACATTATTATAAAGACGACAGCGTAATTTTCAGTTATTGCAGACTGCAATTTGTAGTAACAGCCTCACTCTTAAGGACTTCATAAACACTCGAGTTACCAATGCATTATGGTCACGCCTTCATACAACAGTGGTTGTATTTCAAGTAAACATTTACTAGGGCCATTACTTAACTATTATGTAACCTGAAATTAATGTGAAACTTTGGATAACAAATGCTTCTTTTCAGGGTTCACACTCTAAAGCATATTTAGCAAAAGTGTGTTGCTTGTTACCCTAGAATCCTTGAGTAATTAACATGTTCGTGTTTAGCTTATGTGATACCTCAATAACACATTCAAAAGTGTCATGGTGTGATATCTTTGATGGGTTTAGCAATTACAGAATTCATTAAGATGACAAATCTTATTTAATTTAAATTTAATTTTTGTAAATTATTAGAGATGTGCCGATCATGACTTTGGCCGACTAGCCGACTAGCCGATTAGTCGGTTGTAAGGAAGCCGACTAATCGGCCGATTAGTCGGCCAAGCCGATGACAGTTTCCAGGATTTCTATGACGCTTCCTTAACCAGTTGATTCGCGCGCAAGTCGCAACCAAGTTACTGATCAAAGCGGTGTTTTTGTTTAAAAATATTTTACCTACTCCTATTATTCATTAAAGTAACTTTAATGTTTTTCTTTAATTTCAAAAAGAAAGTTAAACAAAAAATAGTTAAACAATGATTCCCATAAAATCAAATGCCAAAAATATTGAATATACAATGAAAAAAAAAAGATGTACAATGGTCACGTGAAAGTTGCTTTGCTTTACATTTAAAAACTAATAAGAATGATTATAAAATTCAAATATTAATAAATAATCAAGGCTCTGCATATACATGAAAATGTATATTTTATTGAAAAATACATACAATGTAAGAGGCCGGATAGTCGGCGCTTTTTGCCGACTATTCGCCGACTAGTCGCCGACTACGAAAGTGGCCGATTAGTCGGCTTTACCGACTAGTCGGCGACTAGTCGGCACATCTCTATAAATTATATACTCCTTAGTAAAAAAAAAAAAAGAAAGTTTATGTGGCTCATTGATTTATCTGAGTTTTGTCTTCTACGGAAATTTCTGTGCAATGTGAACTTTTGTGCTATCAAATAATGCAGTTTTGTGTTGCTCGAGAGTAAAGAGAGCTTACAGAAAGTTACTACAGACTAAATTATTGCTATGACTAACAAAATCAAGTTACTACAAACAATATTAATTAATGTACTACTACTGTAAACAATACAAGTTACTACAAATGTAATAACTGCTACTACCAAAAAAATAAAAATAAATAAAAAATCCAATCGGGGTGCTAAGTTCACACAACTCTGGCAAATCTGTGTTAAATTATTTCACATATTGAAACAGGATAAATCTTTCAATTTAATTCTAAAACAGAGCTTAGCTTCTTATCAGGAAAACATCTGCTTTGTCAAATTAGTGATTCTCAGTTTCTGAATTTAATAAAGGGTTTGGGTTTAAGATTATTTGTTTCTCATAAGATTTAAAATCACTTACTGAGAAAACATATTTTCTTAAGAACTAAATTAAATTCGCAAACGGTCATGCTAACAAAATCAAAGTGGGTAGGAGAAATACAAACAAGTACAGTGAGTTAGATTGCGAGTATGGCAAGTTAAACTCTCATTTTAACTGTTGTTTAAATGTTAGTTAAAAATGTTATTACACTTTTAAACATAAAAAGAACCTGCTGAATGTGTGACATTTGCTATCAAAATCTTAAGAAATAATGAATAATGTTTAGTTGGAATTTTTCAAGTTGAGTTACTGTACTTTACTGTGATTGGGTTACATAGAAGGCTTTATAGTAATCTGGTTATAATAATAACAACATTTTTTTTTTATTCCGAACTGGTAGTTTACTTGTACTATTTTTGTGTATTTTGTTATAAAATGTCCCAGTTCTGTGTGTCTTTTGGCATAGCCCTCCTGCAATTGCCTCCATTGCACTCTGCAACTCTGGTCTGTTGTGGTCCCAGGGTTAAGCAGAGGTTGTCTTCATTCTTGTTGGTTAGAGTATGGGAGTGATCTTGTTAGGGCACAGGTTTTTGAGACCTAGCTATTGTGTGGTTTCTGAAATTCACTTTTTTTCTATTAGTGATATAGGTACTGAAATTTAATGACATGTGGAATTGGTAATTAATCAAGAGACACTATGATTTCCTCATAATTTTTGCTCTGAGTGATTATGGATTTTTGTTTTTCAATAATGGTTTTCTGTAAATAATTAACCATTTCCTGAGGGGTACTGGATAATGATGATAGTTTGCCTTGCAATCAATTTGATAATTTTGTTGGTCGGTGGATGGACACAGATATTGATCATATTGATGTAAATAGAGTTATGGCAGTACATGATATAGACAAATGTGATCAGCTGGATATGAGAGAGTGCGGTTTGGTATTAATGTTTTAGAATAAATAATTGGTGGTGGTGGTAGATTTTGCTTTGACATTCATAGGTGCTTTGATGTGGCCTGAATTGAGTGGGAATGTTTTGACTTTGATTTTGACTTTGAATTGTGGAGGTGAATGAAGATCTAAGCTCAAGCCTCACCTGTAAGTGTGCGACCATTTGAAGATGGTGTCTGTGGGTAAAGTGCTGGATGATGTGAGTGTGACAACTTGTCACTGGCAATTGATTCAGATGAGTCAGAAAATGTTGGATCTTAAATTCATGTTGAAGGTTTAAGACAAGAAGTTTAAGTATTGTAGAGTATCTGATGAGTCAGAAAATGTTGGATCTTAAATTCATGTTGAAGGTTTAAGACAAGAAGTTTAAGTATTGTAGAGTATCTGATGAGTCAGAAAATGTTGGATCTTAAATTCATGTTGAAGGTTTAAGACAAGAAGTTTAAGTATTGTAGAGTATCTGTTGGAGCTGTTATTTTCTGTTACAAAAAAAAAATGTATTTTTACCTGTTGTCTCGTACAGTATTGTATTATGCTATTTTCATCAATAAGTAATAATTAAATTAGTTATTTTTTTCCTCTTGTTATAAAATTATAGTTGGCAATAAAACAGTCCTGATAAATTTGCATTAACTATTAACTTCATTTATTTGAAACTCATCTGGTCCCCAAGATACAGGTTACCCTGGTTTGGGGTCCGCTAGACAGTACATTGTTTTGCTTTTGATTTCATGTTTCACTAAATAATTTTAGTCATTTCAGCATCCTGATGTTTTGAATCCCAAATATGAAACTGTAAACGATTTATAGCCTTTATTTTTAATAAACCTTTTTTTACTTTACTTTTTAGTACTGCTATTGAAAAAAAAAAAAAAAGTGGTAGAGTCACTGGAATGGCTTGTAGGAGAGTCACAGGGATGACTCGTAGGACAGTCACAGGGATGACTGGTAGGAGAGTCACAGGGATGACTCGTAGGACAGTCACAGGGATGACTGGTAGGAGAGTCACAGGGATGACTCGTAGGACAGTCACAGGGATGACTGGTAGGAGAGTCACAGGGATGACTGGTAGGAGAGTCACAGGGATGACTCGTAGGACAGTCACAGGGATGACTGGTAGGAGAGTCACAGGGATGACTCGTAGGACAGTCACAGGGATGACTGGTAGGAGAGTCACAGGGATGACTCGTAGGACAGTCACAGGGATGACTGGTAGGAGAGTCACAGGGATGACTCGTAGGACAGTCACAGGGATGACTTGTAGGAGAGTCACAGGGATGACTCGTAGGAAAGTCACAGGGATGACTTGTAGGAGAGTCACAGGGATGACTCGTAGGAAAGTCACAGGGATGACTGGTAGGTGAGTCACAGGGATGACTCGTAGGAAAGTCACAGGGATGACTGGTAGGCGAGTCACAGGGATGACTCGTAGGAAAGTCACAGGGATGACTGGTAGGCGAGTCACAGGGATGACTCGTAGGAAAGTCACAGGGATGACTGGTAGGAGTCACAGGGATGACTCATAGGAAAGTCACAGGGATGACTTGTAGGGAAGTCACAGGGATGACTTGTAGGAACGTCACAGGGATGACTGGTAGGGAAGTCACAGGGATGACTTCTAGGAAAGTCACAGGGATGACTTGTAGGAACGTCACAGGGATGACTGATAGCAGATTCACTGGGATGACTCGAAGGAGAGCCTTAAGAATGAAAGGAAAAGAGAAAAATAAAAATGGCTGCTGAAATAAGAATGACTGGTAGTTAAGCCACAGAATGGAATAATGGTTGGCTTTCATTCTCTCTCTCAATCTCTCGCTCTCTCGTTTTCTCTCATCTTTAAGTAATACTATATGGAATTTATCAGAATAATGTCTAATACTATAGTTACTGGTTTTGATTTGTGTGTGTGTGTGTGTGTGCGCGTAATTTTGTTTTGTTTTGTGTGTGTTGTGGTCAGAAGTGGCCGAGCGAATATTATGATGCTATTGTGTCGATTGTTGCAGATTAAACACACGAGGACGTGTGTCTTGTAGGATGGCCGTGTAGAATTATGAGTATTGTCCTTGTATGGTCATTACCATGCGTGGTTTATTAAGGATTGGCATTATAGCACTTTCGAAACGCCAGTGTTGCCATGCGTGGCGCGCTTGACAGAGCCTGAGATCTGGACGCGGGAAAAGCGATCGTCAATTGTTAGTTTGTAAAAGAAGTTTGGCCCGAGTCGACAGTCTCAGGAACTGTTACGCGTTTCTTTATTATTAACTAGGCTTTTCCTTAAGATTATTGTGAATCGTTACGATAGTTGCATTTCTAAGATTTCAGTGAATGAGTGTCGTATTGTTTTGGTTTTATCTTGACCACGATTAGTGGACTTTTGTTAGTTCTTCAAAATTGTTTCATTCTCTGCCCGAATCCCACATGTTATGCCCACATTGATCATGTCAGGGTCGAATCCCGGCTCTCTAAGTCCTATCTTACGACATATAGATTATTTCGCTGAAGCGAAAACCGCCTTCGTGAAAAGATTTGTACACCAACCAATAATGGTGAGTAGCGACATGTACCTAGCGACACGAAAACCTACAAACGTGAAACGATCGGCCAAGTGGCCACAAAGTAATATCATTAATGGATTTTATTAACACAGCACAGGTAATACCAGAACCAATTTTCATTGTGTCATACGTAAAGCTTTTAGGGGATTTTTACATCATTTAGGGGCTGTTTCACCACCCACTGATTTTAACTGACGGTTAAATGTGATACCGTCTCTATTTGTTTTGTTCGAATAGACGGAGACGGCATCACATTTAACCGTCAGTTAAGAGTAATTAATGGGTGGTGCAACAGCCGCTTAGAGTTTTTAATTATGTCTGAGGTATAATATACATAAACATGTGTCAATGTATGCGATGGTCAAAATATTGCAAGTTATACTAGCGAACGGTTGTAAGGTAGAAGTATAAAAAAATATATCAAGTGGTTAAATGGCCTAAGACTAAAACATGGATGGTTTAATTTTGTAAAAAAAAAACTCATCGGAACTACTTAAAACTAACGAAGACCAAAGTTTACAATTTTAAAAGTATTTTTAGTCGAATGGATATCTACGAGTACTACCCACAAGCATATTGGTTATCTCCGCATATAATTAACTATCGTATTTATTTTTAAATGTCGATTTCTCCGCGCTGATATAAAAAAGACCTAATATTGAAGGCTTCGTTTCGCTTCGCTCCCGAGCCTTCTTAAGTTCCTTAACCCAATCTACCCGAGTCTTCTCTCCCCGGCCCATCTTGCTCGCTCGCTCGCTGTAACATTAATACTTTGCGATGAATATAAGGTGTTAATTAAATAACTGAAAACCTCAGATACTCAAATAGTTATTTGTGCAACAAGAGAGCAAAGTCGTTTTTTGGTGCGAGTGTTGATTTTGAATCCCGATGTAGCGACTCCTAGCGCCATCTAGTGAACAACGATAGAAACTCCATACATGTTCCACATCGCGCTATCGAAGTTTACAGGAGGAAGGTAAGAAGTAGACAGACTTTGAATATGGAACGAAAAAGTTTTCAGTAGGTACGATACAAATCTCATACTCTCACGAGGATCATACTTTTTAACCCCCGACGCAAAAAGAGGAGTGTTATAAGTTAGACCGCAATGTGCGTCTGTGTGTCTGTGTAAGTGTCTGTCTGTCTGTGACACCGTAGCTCTTAAACGGGTGGACCGATTTGAATACGGTTTTTTTTAATTGAAAGCAAGTTTACTAGTGATGATTCTTAGATATGTTTTATCAAAATCGGTTGAGCCGTTTTTGAGACATTGAACTTTGAAGTGAAAAGTCTGGGTTTTCCAACTTTTTGTTGGTTAGTTTAGGTTATTAATACCTTGTGCAAAAAACCTCATCTTTGGGTTATTAAAAAGGTGGAACAACAAACGTTTACTCCATACTAATATTATAAATGCGAAGTGTCACCAACTATAAACATAAACAACTCTTTTCTTAGACAGTAGAGTAACTTTAGCTATGGCGACGAGCTCATAAAGATAGAGGTCTATAATAATAAGAATACCTAGCTTACAATTGCTCGACAGAACCTGATTCAACATTTTAAATTAAATATTTAGGCTCACCGAGGTTCGTGGCGGCCGCCTCAATTTAAATTCATCATTCTTGTGCAACAACGCGACGCACGCGCTCTTAAGTTATTTTTAAATGCTGTAAAACATGTACCTTTGCTAGACTAAGTGACTTTAATTAGGTACCTATCTATCTACTACACTATTTTGGTTTAGGAAGTTTAGAAATAATTCATTTGTGTTTTTGGCGTTCCATATTTCAGTTTGCAAAACAGGCAACACTTATAGGATCTCTTTGTTCTCCGTCTGTCTGTCTGTTCGTCCGTCCATCAATACTTCTGTCAAGACTCTTTTTCTCAGGGACGCTTGGAGGTATCAAGCTGAACAAATAATATTGTCAGGTCTGCTGGAGCAGTGAAAAAATCAAACTTCTAAGTCAATGCAATCAAAAGATAGAGTCATTAATTAAAAAGATGCTTCCATACAAATGGTATTATATACTGAGCGGCAAAAAATCTGGCCCTCAAATGTATGCAGAATCGGTAATTTTGTATGAAGGGTGGGCCAAATTTTGTGCCGCTAAGTATATTTTCTTTCCATAAATAAATTGAGAAGACGAAATGAGCTAATGTCACGCACGCGTCGGTGCGACGCAACTACGGGACCCGTTGATTAGTTACGAGCGACGCAAACTCGCAAACTTTGCTCCCTAAGACCTTTCTGTCTCAAGTCTTGACAATATCCCTCTAACTTTCAAGGGAAATACCTGCCCCGAACTTACCTTCCTGTCCATTAGCACACAATAGATCCGAAGATTTTAATCAAATCAAAGGTGAGAAGGGAAGGTTTTCCTTGTTTATTAACGAAGCTTTTGTTTATTCCAGGTAATCATGAGGATCAAACAGGTCTCCGAGAATGGTAACGTGGCCGCAGTCAACGGACACGAGATCCTGTCTCACATAAACTCTGATAATAGAAGTTGGCTCGTACCCGCCAACGGCGGTTCTCAGAACTTTTACAATAACACCAGCAGGACGGAAAATTTTCAATTTAACTCTAGTTACAACAATTCAAGTATTACCATTACAACTGACTTATTTGAGGATAGTAAGAGTGCGCGAAAAAAAAATGTCACAAGCGACACCTCTACCCTGAACGCTGAACCCGTAGTGTGCAATAACCTATACAGGCTGAGCACTCAGAATAACAGGGGGTTGTTAAATTTGTGCAATAACACAGGGGCGAACAATCTGGAGGGCGCTACGGAAACTTTCCCAGTTCCTCGTGAAAGCTTTCTAGGTACGTGTAACTTTGAAGGAACAATAAGTGCAAAGATTTAATCTTTCATTCGAGTTGAATCATTTTAATATAGTCCTCAAAATTAGTCCGTGCTCGCCTGCTATTTGTATAATAGCTTGTTAGATGTATATTGAAATCAGTTAGACTCGTCTAACATATTTTTATTGTTTTATAATCTGAACCAAGTCTTAGCTTTTAGCGAAGTTCACAAGGTAGGTTACATAGATTAATTTTTGCGGAACGATATCGATCTAGTAACGTACTAAGCGCCTGCATGAAAAATTGTTTTATATGCTCCGCTCCATCGATTTCATGTCCAGATATTGACGGAACCTAGAAAAAGTTCGTATCGTATATACGTAGAACTTAAAAAAAAAAGATTACTTAAGTATCAGAACATTACATTTGTTTCTTGATATTTAAGGTGTGAGTAATTTGAATGCGGGCCCTCGGTAGTTATTTAGACGACTAATCGCGTGGGTGAACGAACGCCGTAAGTCGCCTTTGTGTCTAATAGCTTCTGCGGTGTATGCGTACAGATATGTGAAAATCAATGGATGAAAATCAATATTACAGGTAGTAATGTGTCTTCGAATACAACCCCGATCGACGACGAGCGGACGTTTGAACATTCGGACACTGATGAGATGTCTGAGAACGGAAGTCAGCCAGTGCCCAGGGGGATCGTGAATCCAAATTATCCGGGCTTCCAACACTTGGCTCACACGTTACAGGTGGGACAAAATTTACTAGATAGTGCATGAGATTTAGTGATGTGAACAGAGTTTAACTTCACAAATATAGTTTTTTGGTGTTGAGGTGTATTGTAGCTATCTATGTATAAGCAACTCAATACTGGTACAAGGTAATGGTAGTTAAATAAAATATAAAAAATATTTACCTAATTTCCAATATAAAGGGGTTTGTATGTAACTTTGTACAAGTTACAAACCTGTTTCTCTCTGTGTGTAGTGTACCTAGGTATTTTTTAGCAGTCATTGATGGGTCTCCGTCGAAGTGCATAATATCGTTTGTCCTAAATCAAATGTCATAACACGTTTGCTTTAAACACTTTTGACATAACATTCATTTGCCATAATTGTCTTACGTCCCAATGATCATAATCCATAATATTACATTACCTAATGCTCAAAATCCCTAATATGTTTTGTACTAATATAGTAAGACATAAAACTTACGAATCATAATATAGAAATCCCTAATAAATATGTGCTTAGCGTGTTCTTGGCACTGAATGTGTTAGGCTAGGTTAGAACTGTGACCTCTACAGAAACGAACTGGGTCTTGTTCGTAATCCATAAAATAATATAACCATTAGTAATTTATTACCACCAATTTGCGTCTTTGAATATGTATAAATAGTACAGTTAGGTTATGTTAGGTACATACAAACTTTCGCGTTTATAATATAAGTAGGATTATTATTATGACAAACAATAGTAGTAGGCACATAGATGATTGTGGCAACTAGTATTAGGATAAGTTATAATTAGGACAAATGCTCATTAGAACTTAAGGAAATAGTGGAAATAAGCATTAAGATATTCAATATAAGGATTAACAATAGGTATTAGGTACGGCATTTACGTTAGGAAAAACGTTGGTATCAAAAGATTGAATGGAATTGAGATGGATTTAAAATTAGGAAAAACAATATTATGCATTCGGAGTAAGTTTGAGTTTCGATTTTGCCCTAAGTAATATCGGAATTGAGATAATTCAAATATGTCTAAACGCTACAATGCGCCCCCCTAAGACAAAAGGCGCTATCTCAAAAACAATCGTTTTTCTGTCTTTTAAACCAAGTGATGTACAATGTTTTAAGCTCTACAATAGTATTAATAACTCAAAAGTGCTTTTTTTAGGTAGCGCCTTTTGGCTTAAAAGGGCAGAATAATACTGCTGAAATCCATTATTCCTTCATGAACTTTCCTATCCAAGCTGCTCCCTGAAGCTACTTTTTTAGTTCATAAACAACAATTCAATAGGAAAAGAAAATTGGAGCCTAGGTAGCTAACAATTTCTAGGTCACATACACACACCTGGGTGTGACTGAACTAATAGAAAGTCGTAGATAGAGTCGATTGTATGCCGGACGAATTGAAAGGAGTTTTTTTGAGAACTACCTATACTATCCGCACTATGCTTAATTCTATTGATATTAATATTAGAAATGCGAAAGTTACTTATATTCTGTGTGTTTATTTGCACGATTTAACTGCTGAACCGATTTATATTAAATATGGTATGGAAATAGTTTTTATCACGGAAAACGATCTTCATAATTCATTCAGCGCATTGGTTTTACTGTAATGCTATATTTTAGTATCGGCAAATAAACAAATAAATAATATAGTTCCCATATTTTCGCGGATAGAGTCGCGGGCAATAGCTTTTTTTTTTTTTTTTTTTTTTTTTATTCTACTGGAAGGCAAACGAGCAAGTGGGTCTCCTGGTGGTTAGAGGTTAAGGAGCTTAGCGTGTTATATGTATGTGTTAATTGAGTTGGTATTTGACAAATTGTGATTGTATTATTAATGCTTTGAAAATATGCTGCATACGTAAAACAACAGCAAAAGTGCCTATATAACTATGTCACTTTTGCTGAAATTTTTAGACAACTTCAGATTATGGCTGTTTTTCTTTTTAAATTTTCTTTGCGTATTTAAGTATTCCTTTCTAATGTCCAGTCCAGTGTAAATCTTTGGTGTTTCAAGAATAATAAGGGTTACACAGACATGAATATTGTTACAGGACTATTCTTCAAACATAGAGAACTTTTATCACTCCGAAAATGATATGACGGATGATGATATAGACATAGAAATAACGGAATCAACATATGAACCAGAGCTTACTTCAAAGGACACCACTGTTATATGTAAAAATATTAACAATAACAATAATAATAATCAAGAAGAAACGACAGATTCTAAGCTATTGAGTACACGATGTGATGTTTTTCCAAAGACGATAACATCGGAGAGTCCTGTACAAAATGATATACCAGATCTTTTAAAAACATTATCGGAAAACAATAATAATGTTGAACAAACTGATTACGATCTCCATTGCACTGACACGGACATAGAAAATAATTTTGACACTAAGGATATTATAGGTGATTTTAACAAAGAAATTGAAGATGAAATCAAACAGTTATTTAATTATAATATAAATATTCAAGATGATTTAGAGGAATTAAGGAAAGATATCAAAGATACTCTAGCAAAACCTATTGAAAATACCATAAATAATATAAGTGAAGTAGTAAATCACGTAATCAAAAAGCTCGTAGAAACGCATAGTGATGAGAACGAACGGAGTACGGACGTTACTATGTCATCAGAGAAGAGGAGGAATGAAGAAGTACTTAACAATGAAGCTAGTAATATTAGACAAAATGAAAGTAATGCAATAAAAGAAATGCATCTCAGTAGGCCTACATTTTTGTTGATAGAAAATAACACCAATAATAAAATAACAGATGCTTTTTTGTCCGACGGCAAAGACGAAATAACTATATATGATAGCGAATACGACCCGAAAAACTTGAGCAATAATGTTGAAAATACGATCAAACAACTCAGCACTGAGTTGAGAAAAATTATTCCAAAGTTAGATGAAATGCGAGAGCGCGATAGATTATGGATAAGGAATAAAAAGGAACCGGCACCGATCGTCACCGACGGCAATTCCAATGAAGTAGCAAGTTCGTCTAGAAATAAGATATGCAGCAAAATTGGGAATAGCACTGAATCAATATCTAAAAAAGCTGTCATATCTCACATGTAAGTATACATATAGGTACAGAGCAAGTTTAACTTGGAGAAATCACGATAGAACTTAAGAAACCTTTTAAGAAACTTATATACTCGTATTAGTTTAGTTCAGTATTGACTCACTGAACCACCACCTGAGGCAGCCGCATGCCTCCCGATTGTATTTAATTTAGGGTGCTAATAGGTACATAAATCAGGCCAATAATAGCATAGGAACATGTATGCATTGCCATGTACCTCTACGCTCCTACAAACTAATTCTATTTTAACCCACATCCCGGTAATAATTATTTATTCAATGTGAGTTTTGAATTTAAATAGTTGTCTTTAATCATTCTCATTTATTCCAAACTGATTTCATGGTGGATATGAAAAGGCGGATAAATATTTAGTATAACTTGTTTGTTAAATAGGTACGTATAGGTAATCATTGAATGTGGTGCCCTGGACCGATACCTTGCATCGCGACTGTACAATTCGAGGTTGATTTACTGACGTGCCTATGGAAGGCGTTACTCCTTAAAAATAGATTTGACGGAGCATGTAACTCTGATAAATTCGAGAGAAAAGGTATGCCGCGGTACACCAACGCGAAATTAATCAACTCAATTTGGTAGAAGTGATGTGGCGCTTTAGGCCGGCGGCATAATTCTTATACAAATGGGTGTGGTAGTGGTTAATATTTACGTAGGTACTGAAGTGAATCGAATTGAAAATAATGTCTTTATTCAGAGAATCTGCTGCGGCTACAGACAAAAAGAAGGAAGTAGCATCAGCAAAGAAGTATACCAGAACCGCTCAAATCACCTCATCCGTCCGAAAAACTGAAAATGCTGACAAATATGATTTAGGTAAGTGGTTCAAACGAGCTAAAAGTACTTTTACTATTACTTATTTTGTGCTAATAGTGTATTATAGGTATCTAATAATTATTATTACTTATAAATAGGTATTGCGTGATATTCAAGGCCCCTAAAAATAATTAATAAATAGAAATACTCTATGTACCTACCTATCTGTTGTAAGAAGTAGAAAACTTTTCTGATAGTTTATATAAGTTGCAGCTAGTTATCTGTAATATATGTATATCTAATAACTAAATAGACTTTCACTTTACTCGATAAATTAACACCTAGGCATCTCGTCATATTTTTTATCGATTTCTATGACCTAGGTCTGAGCGAAAGGCACTTGTATGCATTCAATCTAAATAGGTACCTACCTATACTATACTTTTTGTATATAATACAGCAAATTTTAATACACCAATCAACAAAATTCCCCGCATTCAAAATTCTTCATATTTTTAGAGTTCGTAGTCCTACAAAAATTCTTACAGGGATCGCCATGTCCGTCCGTCCGTCTGTTGTTGGCTTATCAGAGACTGTTAGTCCCCTTCACGTGAAGCGGAGATGATTTTTTTACTCGTCTTACAAAGAGAGTAGAGTATTATGGATAATTTTACAAAGATTTTTTAAATTCAGGGATCCGTGTGCAAAATATTAAGCTTCAAAATGCTTATATTCTTGTTTGGGTCAGGTTATCCCCCTACCCCATCTACAAGTTAAACCTTTGGCTGGAAAAATCTAAAATAATCAAATGAAAACTATCACAGTTAAGTAGGATTTTTAAGTAACGAGTAAGTAATACTTAGTCGGTCAAGATATAATAGATATTAAGTAAATATTTGCCACAATCTTACCTATTATCATCTAGTATGAACTGCGTTGTCCGTCACGTGCTTGGCCGCTTTTATTAAAAGTATTGTATGTCTATATTTCAGGAAGTTTTGATGTCTATAATATAGAAACGGCCCTGCCTAAGTTGGATTTGGATGCCATTGAAAATCATTTGAAGGCAGCGAAAGAAGCAGAGAGGCGGGTAAGATATTATATCAGTTTTCCTTATTTTACAATTTTGGAGCAATAATGCTAGCATACAAGTATATTTATTATTCCATCAATACGTTACATATTTAAATTATCGCGCCTCTTTGTACTAAGGTAACGGTAAAAGGTTCGCGTCTGACTGAACCACGTCTACCGCAACCATCATGTGTAACAATTTAATAATTATCAATAAGTAGTAGGTTTAGCTTTCTACGGTGATTCAACGGCGTAGGCACACTGGCACACAGGCAGCCAGTCTCTACCAAGCCACCACCACTAAACAAGGTGTGCGGACAGTGTTTAACTAAACTACGGTTACTTAATTTACTGTGCTAAGTTAGCACTGCTAACAGCTACTTACGCTACTTTATTGTTAAGTGATGGCGTCGATGCCATATTTTAATTCTGAACAAAGACATTATAAAAAGGATACGAGATTCCTTCTGGATTTATACACGATTACGTATGATAATCATGAATCTGTGGATAATGTTTGTTGCCTTGTAAGTTTTTTTTTTTAGTTTTTGCA
The DNA here is from genome assembly GCA_037349165.1 of Choristoneura rosaceana. Taxonomy (NCBI): domain Eukaryota; kingdom Metazoa; phylum Arthropoda; class Insecta; order Lepidoptera; family Tortricidae; genus Choristoneura; species Choristoneura rosaceana. Next base: position 461,807 of record JAZBNJ010000055.1, on the reverse strand, counting down.
CTTACATCGATAATCTATAATTGGCACAAAGGTCTATTTAGGACATTAGAAATGTTGATGAAAATGGAACGTCACTTGTCCTTGCCCTATATGTCAAATAGAAAAATGACAGCAGCGTCAATATTATTTTTTGTTGATTTTACTGTAACGTGCTAGTTAATTTAATTGTACAAACAGGCTGTGCCATATTTTTGCCAAAAATTAGAAGACTGCTTTACGATTAAGATGTTTGAAGGTTTATTTACTAACATTAAAAGGCGATTTAGTAAAACGTCGCTAGAAGTGCCTAACAGTGGAGACCACGTACAAATATCAGGATTCAAACGAAGTCTGCATTTGCTCAAGACGAAATTCGCCAAACAAGATGTGCAATTAAAACCTGAATATCATTGTGATGATACAGCTTTAAGTCCAAGAGCTACCGGTACAGCAGAATGTGCCGAAACAGAATTTGAATGGCCAGTTCTCGCGGACAACAATATCTTAGACAAATTTACAAGAATAGTTACAATCACTGAAGATTCAACTGATTGTAAAAATGTATTGATTTCTATGCATATTTATTTTTTAAGATTATTATTTAATATTATCACATACCATAAGTAATCCTTTTTTTTTGTTTAAACATAGAAACGCAATGATAGAGAAGAAATCAGAAAAAGACTGGCGATGGGGGCTGACAGTGAGGAATTTTACAGTATGGGTCACACTGACAGGCCAGGGAAGAAGCCAAGCCTACACTCGAGGCTTCAAAATGGTGAGTAAAAAAAATTAATATTCACTTAGTTTGTGGGTTTATGGACAATCTAATGGTATTGGTGGTACATGGATTAATTAACTAATTTGTCATAATATTAGTGACTTTTATGTTCCATGATAAAAACTTAGACCTTAGGTAAGTATATTATGTGTGGTGTGGGTTATAAGGTGGAGTTCAAAAAGTTAGACCATGTAAAACATTAGTCAACAATAAAATGTCTGGGAAAAGTGCCCATGAAAGTGTTATACCTCTGGCGGTTTTTCCAATGGATACCATTGATATTTACAAAAATAAAGAACCATATGCAGCAAATCAAACATATCCGTAAAAAATTTTGATGTATTGCAGTATTAACTTGCTTCTGATGTCTATCTAATCTGTTTAATAATGTTAATTTCTGGTTTAATTTATTTAAATATCATTCGTGTCCGTAAGTAAAACGATCCATAGGTATCTGGGGGCACTGCAGTGCCCCCGCCAAGTCGACCAAGAAAACACAAATAGCACTTTTTCCTACAGTAAAATTGTTAGTTTGTCCATCATGCAAAAGAATATTTCATACTATTTTTAAAGGAATAGTCTTTAACTATATGAATTCCACCTATAACATGTGGTACTTTTTCGTTTACAGTCAAAGGCAAAGATATTGACATGGCAAAAAGTTGCATAAATATGTATCCACCCTTAATGTTAAGTGCATAAAGTCGTGTATATATATTTTTGTAACTTTGGCTGTGTCAATATCTTTGCACTTGACTGCAGCAAAATAAAATTATATCTTCTATATTATAACATAATATTGATAAAAAAAACTCTTTTGTTATATTATGTTATCAAAGACGACATCTTACAGTTAGTGTACATAACCCTAACTGTTCTGGTCATCACTGTCGTTGTTTATAAAATTTGGGCAATCCGGTGAGAACTACGCTTCAATTTACTTAACTACTTGGCTTACATACTTACTTACTTAGCATTTATTTTACAACAGATGATGTTTCATTGTGAACTAATGTTTAATGTACTTTTATTTATTTAAATGTTTATTTGAGATGAAGCCATAGCCTTACACTATTTTCAAATTTGGTAATTAGTCTGCTAATGGTTAAATTAATTGCAAATTAGAAAGGCAGATATATTTTACTTATGAGGCTTCTCATAAACTGTGTTATTTATGGCTATTACCTTTTCATTTTTATTTTCTTGTGTGTGTTGTATGTTGATAAATCATACTATCCATAATCATATTGGGCTATCTATTAAATAAGTTTCCTCTCCATTTACTCAACTAAAATTGGGCTATCTGTGTTATGTGTAATAAAATGTGTTGTTTTGTGGTGTGGCTGTGCAGGGAAGAACCTTCAAATATGTTTCATGAATGAAACAGCTTCTGACAATGAATCTCAGACCTTGGAACTGGATAAAAATATCAACTATAGTACCAAAAGCTTGGCAAGATCAAGCATTTTCAGCAAGTCTAATTACAGCCTTAACAACCATCCATACCAGACGAGGCCCCTGTCAGTCAATATTACAAAACATGACAAAATTGGCATAGTTCCTACTGGTAAGTACTTGTTGCATTGTTTGTGGAAGAGTGTTCAATCAATTATTTAAATCACAATGGGTAGAACTAATGACCTCATTTGTTGTTCATGGTTCATTTGTATGTCTTAAGGCTAAGTCCCCTATACCTGTACATTATACCTACCTGTACATGATAGCAACGGAAAGTGAGGCTATATTAAAATAGGGAACAAAAATTTACTCCAGACTCCAACAGGTGCAGATGGCTTGCCTTTCAAATAAGTGATAATTGCCTATGTGTAATGTTGTTGACTATAATCCCTGGGCATAAAAATAGTTAACTACTGCACCTACACCATCTATACTGGTGCCTAGTATTTTTCAAGTAATAACATAAAATGTGTGTGTGTGACCATGTGGCATGGTCTTGGGACGCCCTATATAATACCTGTATAAAAATATGAAATTTGTACTGAAATTGTACCCCCTGTCTAAGTGACACGTTTACCTCTAAATTGAGCAATGATGTTGCACTAGTTGGCTTTAACCAATATTTAAAATTTCCACCATATAGATTTTTCATTAAATTACTTGTTTGATGATTTAGTGATACATAGTTATTTGAAACAACTGTAACAGTGTCTCTGTTTTGATTGTTGATTGGTGAGCATGCATAGTAAATTACTATTAGTAATCTTAAGTCAGTATTCAGTTGGTCATGGATGTTTTCTTACTTCAGGAGCAAAGTTACGGCCTTCAACATTGTCACTGAAAACAAACAAATCCCGGTCCACACAATCTCTTGGGCACATTGAGCTGAAAGAATCGGATTTCTACGCACTTCAGGCTACACTCCAAACTGAAGCTAGGATTGCCCTTGCTCAAGCTAAGGAAATGGCTCGGATTCAAATGGAGGTACTTAATTGAATTCTATAATTATATGAAAACACAATAAAATGTTTTTCTTTATCATATTGGTCTCAGAATGTTTGTATTATCTCGAATACTCCTTGATTGACTATTTGTGAATTTTATGAGAATACTAGCTTTTACCCGCGGCTTCGCACGCGTAAACTAATAAAACGGGGATGTATTCGGTCCCTTAGTTATAAAACTATCCCGTGGGAATATCCGGATAAAAAGTAGCCTATGTGTTATTTCAGACGTTCAACTACCTACATACCAAACTAGCTTTTGCCCGCGGCTTCGCTCGCGTTAAATTTGGGGTACACAGATTTACTTTCTACGATCTTTATTTTCGTGTTTTAATTGATTTTTCGGAGGATTATATTTGCAAATTTTCGAATTCAAAAATCATTTTGAAGCCATGTTTCACATCTTCAGGTCAGGGGTGTAATTTTAGAAAACCTTGCTTAGAATTCCCGTGGGATAGGAATAAGTGAATTCAATAGAAAACCACACTGTCCGCGATTGAATTTAAACAGGCCTCTATTATTTGAATTATTTAGGGTATCGATTTTTAAAAAGCATTCACTAATAGATTTTTTTTAGATCAGCTCAGTTGTTTCAGAGGTTAAACAAAGAAACAATAAACAAAGAAACAGACAATGTTAAAAAAGACAAAAATCCTTACTATGTGCACTTCTATGATCCTTTATCCACTTACTTGCATGTGTACAAAATCCAGGTCTGTAAAATCCGTAGCTTAAGCTATGCGCTGTCTGTCAGTCAGTCAGCATGTCAGGGTTTTTTTTTCGTAGCAAGGCAAACTGTTTTATAGGTGTGGATACATTTTGTTAAGTAACAAGTTAATTGTTTTGGCGCAGGTACTAATGTGTCCTAACCGTTAAGGAGTTTAACCTTCCATCATCACCTCACCTGAATAACCTGAAAGAATATAACTATCGGTCTATACATACCTATAATCATATTTTAAAAAATCCTAAACTCCTAAAGAAAGTATATGAAATTAAACGTAATGCGTGACTACAAAATTTGAGGGTTGCCCTCGATTTCCCCATGATCCCGTCACTAGATCCTGATTTGGTGACAATGGACCACTTCGGAAGCATACTCATTCAAATAAAAAAAGATTTTTTTAAATAAATAAGAAGGAAAAAGAAAAATCCCGATTTTCCAGTTCCCGTAATAATTTTTGGGAAATTCTCTCTCAACGCTGCCCTACACTCCCCAAGGAATCCACTTCCCAAATTTCAGCTTTCTACGACCAGTAAAACGAAAAATCCCGTTTTTCCCGTTGCCGTTTTTAAGTCCTCTCTCAATGCTCCTCTACACTTCCCAAGCAATTTGCATACCGATTGTCAGCTTTCTGCGTCCAATAAAACGAAAAATCCCGTTTTTTCTCGTTCCCTTCAGAATATTGGGAAATTCCTTTACACCGCTCCCATCAGAATTTCGGGAAATTCTTTTGTAGTGCTCCCCTACAACCCCCAAGGGAACCTAAATGCTAAATTTTAGTTTTCTACGACCAGTAAAACGAAAAATCCATCCCATTGAACTGAATATAAATCCCCGTTTTTTCCTTTTCCCGTGGGAATTTCCAAAAATCCTTAAAATGATTTTTTACTATTATAATCACCTACTTCTATGTCAAATTTGAAGAATCTAGTAATTAATTGTTCATGGAATTCCGTTGAACTGAATATATAAATCCTGTTTTTTCCTTATCCCGTGGGAATTTCCAAAAATCCTGAAATTAATGTTTTAAGTAATGCAATAATCTACTTGTGTATCAAATTTGAAGCGTCTAGTTATTATAGTTACTGAGATAGGGTCATTCCGAATCGAATATATAAATCCTGATTTTTCCCGATCCCGTAGGAATTTCCAAAAATCCTTCCTTAGTGGATGCCTGCATTGTATAAGCTATCTATGTGCAAAATTTCAAGTCTCTAGGTCCAGTGGTTTGGGCTGTGCGTTGATATATCAGTCAGTCAGTCAGTCAGGACTTTGAATTTTATATATATAGATTTCATGACTCTAAGCCCAGCAGTTGTTATTTCGAGATTTTATCCATATCCCGTGGGAATATCGGGATAAAAAATAGCCTATGTATTATTTCAAAGGTCCAGCTACCTACACACCGAATTTCATGGCTCTAAGCACAGTGGTTGTTATTTCGAGATTTCATCCCCAGGTATCCTGTGGGAATATTGGATCAAAAAGTCGCTTATGTGTTATTCCAGACTTCCGGCTACCTACATTCCAAATTTTATGACTCTAAGCCCAACGGTTATTATTCCAAGATTTTATCCCTATCCCGTGGGAATATCGAGATAAAAAGTAGCCTATCTATTATTCCAGAGGTCCAGCTATCTACATACTAAATTTCATGGCTCTAAGCACAGCGGTTGTTATTTCTAGATTTTATCCCTAGGTATCCCGTAGGAATATTGGGTCGAAAAGTGGCCTATGTGTTATTACAGACGGCTAACTACCTACATACCCAATTTCATGACTCTAAGCCCAGCGGTCATTATTTCAAGATTTTATCCCTATCCCGTGGGAATATCGTGTTAAAAAATAGCATATGTAGTATTTCAGAGGTCCAGCTACCTATATACCGAATTTCATGGCTCCAAGCCCAGCGGTTGCTATTTCGAGATTTTATCCCATCCCGTGGGAATATCGGGATAAAAAGTATCCTATGTCCGTCTCCTGGCTCTAAGCTACCTCCCTACCAATTTTCAGCCAAATCTGTTCTGCCGTTCTTGAGTTATAAGTGGTGTAACTAACACGACTTTCTTTTATATGTATAAATATAGATGATAAAATAAAATAAATTAAGACCCTCTTTTACTTAGTCTGTATACATGGGCGAGGCCTATATCCAGCAGAGGATGTCTGATACAATGATGATACAATGAAAAGTCACACTCTAATCTTAAGCTACTCTCCCATATCGTAACAATCATAATAGCGGTGTTTTCTCTAACCTCAACATGGGACTAATTCTGCAGGTGGTAGGACCTTGTGCAAGGTCCGCCCGGATTGCTACCACCATCTTGCTCGCTAATCCTGCCGTGAAGCAGCAGTGCTTGCACTGTTGTGTTTCGGCGTGGAGAGTAAGACAGCCGGTGAAATTACTGGCACATGAGGTATCCCATCTTAGGCCTCTAGGTTGGTAACGCATCTGCAACACCCCTGGTGTTGCAAATGTTTATGGGCGATGGTGATCTCTTACCATCAGTAGACCCACTTGCTCGTTTGCCTTCCAGTCGAATAAAAAAAATATATATGAAAACACTAAAATATTTTTCTTTAGCATATTGGTCTCAAAATGTTTGTATGTTCTCGAGTACTCGTTGGTTGTGAGGCCTATATCTAGCAGTGGACGTCTGATACAATGATGATACAATGAAAAGTCAGACTCTAATCTTAAGGTACTCTCTTATATCGTAACAATCATAATAACATGGAACTAAATCAGCAAGAAAGTGCTAAAGAACTTGTTTCTTAAGATAGTGTTTTGTGTTGCAGCGCGAGCGCAGGAGTCGCGGCGCGTCGCCGGTGACCGAGATGCTGCGCAGCTCGATGCGCAAGGCCAACGCGCCGCTCGCGCCCGACCGCCGCCGCGTGTCGCGCCAGCTGCTCACCGACATGAACGTCGCTCAGCTCCAGGTACTTATTGGGCACGTTCATCCGTTGCCTAGTGTCCATATTACAAGCTTTGCTTAGTGTGGTACTAGGTCAATTGGTCTCAAATGTCCCATGATATTTATTACAATACATACATACAAATATCACGCCTATATTCCCAAATGGGGTAGGCAAAGCACACGAAAAGTTATCGCTTCGGAGCCACTTTTAGCAATTTTAGGTTTTAAGTTTGACAAAAACGGTACAATAGCGACAGGTTGCTAGCCTGTTGCCTGTGGTATACCTTAACCTATATCCTCAGTCGCCTCTTACGACATCCACGGAAGAAATGGAGAGGTGTAATTCTATCCGGACACCACACTATTATTATTTATGATATGATTTTTTATGCTATTTATTTATTATTCATTTACTGTCCACAATCTTATCTCTGGTCCACTCGGCTCTTTAGCTATCAAATTCCTGGATAGGTACAAGCCCAGATTGAGACGGCTCGGACTGTAGTTGCCATGCAGGCCCCGTGCGGATCGGCAACTTCACACGCACTATAAATTGCTTTGCTAATGTAGGTTTTTCTCAAAGAGTTTTCCATCACCGTAATGCTCATGGTAGATTTCAAGTGATTTAGCACCCACGATCCTATGCTTAAAGGACCATAAGAGGTTACTAGGCTACCAAGGCACCAGCATATCTCATCTCTTGAAATCCGTCCAGCCATTTAAGCTACAGAGAGAACCAAAGAAATAGATAACGAAATAAATAAAACGAAGAAATAGACGCTCAAAAGATATAATCCTTCTTTGGGTAGACAGGTAAAAATTACCTACCTAGCTAAATGCGAATAGATCAAATCAGTGCAATATCTGCATTTGGTAGAAAGTTGTGAAATCGCTCGAGATCTGTCACTGTCAGGCTGGCAAACGATAAGATATAATCATTGATAGATTTATTTAAAATTTATCACAGCAGTCGCCTATCATTATAAAAATATGTTAATAGCTATTTATGCAACTGTATCGCAATAGGGGTCCTTTTAATACGAGTGTGGTTTCATGAAACGAGGCGTAGCCGAGTTTCATAAAAGGGTCACACGAGTGTTATAAGGCCTAATTGCGTACAGTTGCATACAATATTTTATCTACGTTCATATATTAAATCCTCTATCATGTGTTCAAGAAACATTGAGAATTAATTACCTGCATTGCAACCAGAACTTATACTAGGACCTTCACGTTGCTGGTAAATTATGAGTCATTCCTTCGCCGAATCTAAAATATCGGGCGGAGTCAAATCTTCTTCGCATTCACTGATATCAGACATTTTTAAGCAAAAACAAAATTTTCTCACGAAAATTCGTACAACAGAATGACAACCTATGAACGGAATGGCGGTAAAACCAGTACATCACTGCGCATGTGCGGGATGTGCGCGCATGCGCTACAGCAGGCACTGCCACAGACAAGTGAATATTGGAATCAAAACTTTTTGATATAAACTTTTTGGATTTGCCCTGTATCGTAATGGTTTAAAAAATTATATTATAACATTATTTTGTTAGAAGAGAAGTGTTATAAAGTATTTTTTTTTTAATATTTCGGTATTGTGTTTAAAAAGTATGTAAATATAAACTCGTTTTGAATTTTATAATTCGAATATTACGTTGCGAGAGTAGATAAAGATTATTAGACACTTAATGAAAACGATATTTAGTATGTTTATACGCAACTAAAATATTACGTTGGTTAGAACAACAGGATATTGTATCTGTCTAACGTCTACTAATAACTATAGAAACATGTTATTGAATTTAAAAAATGATATTAGTAATTGCATTTAATAGGTAAATCCATAAGCATCAGACATTAATTGCTCAAACATAGGAGTATAGCTTCATCAACAGTCATTATTTTAATTTAGGTATTTAGAAATAACTAATAACCCTTGATTTGTTTATAAACTTCTACTGTGCGCACCTTAGTATTAATTCGTCTTAGACTATATACAACAACAGTGTTGTATATAATCTCTAAGTAATTCGTAATTTTTGTGACAAAAGTATTTGACATACTCTACGAGTTTGTCACGGTAGCTAACTATTACGTAACTGGTAAAGTTAGAAATACTCTCTACCACAACTGCCGCAAGTTAATACTTCATTAAATAAAGCTATTGTTATGGAAGTAAGGTTATTCCTCGTACAGTTTACGTGTGCTCAGACCTACAGTTACTGTTATGATTTAAGTCTTTTGTACGTCATTGACCTTGATTTTGTTCTTGGCGTGCGGCGACTCGTAAAAATAAAACAATAGGTTTTTGTTGCGTGTTTCCTAAGTTTGTATTGGTGTCACGTTGACCGCCGTTTTGTTAACTTTAAAATAAACTGCAGTCGTTTATGAAATGTCAAAAATCGAGAAGAATGCTTATTTGTAATTTTATACACTTAGTTCGTGATAACTAAACTAAACCGCAATCCCAATAGCGGCGTGGATAAATTTCTACTTATATTAAACTTACTATCTTTTGCCCGCGGCTCTGCCCGCGAGATATTCGGTTATCGCGCGCTGTTCCCTCGGGAACTGTGCATTTTTACGGGATTAAAAAGTAGCCTATGTCACTCTCGGGCCCATAAACTATCTCTATGCCAAAAATCACGTCGATCTGTCGCTCCGTCGCTCCGTTATGAAGTGAAAGACGGACAAACATACAAACACACAAACATACAAACACACTTTCGCATTTATAATATTATAGTATGGATTTATCCGTTGCTTAGTACCCATAACACAAGCTTTGCTAAGCTTACTTTGGGACTAGGTCAATGGGAATGAATTTTCGCGAATGAATTTTCCGCTAGAGGCGCTAGTGTAGCGTGAGGTCAACGAAATGTCAAATCTCGTAGTTTTTGGGTGAGCTACGCGGGTTTATTTATAATTAGAATAATTTTGTGAATATTTTGCATTATCTGAAATTAATTATGGCAATTATGCGATAAGGGGCAATGAACGTCTGTAATTTGAGACAGTTTTGTCTTTCGAAAACTTTTGTCCTCGCTTTTTTCCGAACAAAACGGGATTATGCAATACTGTGGTTGCTCGATATGTTTATGGCACTGTTTTACAATGTATTAAATATGATTTTAATCTAAACTTTGTTTTCACGGCCGTTATAACAGACTTTTAAAAACCTCACGCAACAGTGGCGCCATCTAGTGAGAGAAAAAACGATAGCCCTCATTGGTGTGAATTGTCCCGTGATATTATTTATTTATATTATTGCAGGTGATCGTGAACGAGCTGCACTCCCAGATCGAGGCGCTGAACGAGTCGCTGGTGCGGCTGCTCATGGCGCGCGACGAACTTCACATGGGCCAGGACTCCATGCTGGTCGACATCGAGGACCTCACTAGATACTTGTTAGTGCACTATCTCTCTCTACTCGATACACGGGCTCACACTCGTCACATAACAAACCAAGTACCTGGGCGACCAAGTTTTAAATACTCGGGCTAAAACTCGTCGTCACACAGTAAATCAAGTACCTGGGCGACCAAGTTTTAAATATTCGGGCTAAAATTCGTCGTCACATAGTAAATCAAGTACCTGGGCGACCAAGTTTTAAATACTCGGGCTAAAACTCGTCATCACATAGTAAACCAAGTACCTGGGCGACCAAGTTTTAAATACTCGGGCTAAAACTCGTCATCACATAGTAAACCAAGTACCTGGGCGACCAAGTTTTAAATACTCGGGCTAAAACTCGTCATCACATAGTAAACCAAGTACCTGGGCGACCAAGTTTTAAATACTCGGGCTAAAACTCGTCGTCACATAGTAAACCAAGTACCTGGACGACCAAGCTTTACTCGAGCTAAAACTCGTTTTCCCAGAGATATGACCAAACTAGATCGATTTGTTATCCCGAAAACCCGTACATACCAAATTTCATCGAAATCGTTGGAGCCGTTTCCGAGATTCTGATATTAGATGTAAAAGAATAACTCGTTTAAAAATAGGTATTAGATAGATGTAGATTAGATCTATCTATTTAGATAGCATTAGCAGGACGGCAAGATATGAAGTTCGAATTTTGAACTTCGTAGTCTAGGCGCAGATGTCCCCCTGTTTTAGGGTTCCGTAGCCAAAATGGCAAAAACCGAACCCTTATAGTTTCGCCATGCTCAGGGACTATCAATGCTAGGAAGCTGTAATTTTGCACGAATAGATATGTAAACTATGCCGACAAAATGGTACAATAAGTACCTCGCATAGGCGTAAAGTGGGGATGATTTTTTTTTTCTTATCCAATCTTGTAGTGTGGGGTATCGTTGGATAAGTCTTTTAAAACCATTAGGGGGTTGCTAAAACGATTTTTTGATTCAGTGATTTGTTTGCAAAATATTCAGCTTTAAAGTGCAAATTTTCATGAAAATCGAGCGTCCTCTAAAATCTAAACCGGTGGGTGGAAAAATTTGAAAAAAATCAGTATGGTAGTAAGCATATCAACCTTACAGGGAAAACTATAACGGTTAAGTTTTCTTGACAATTATTAGTAGTTTAAGAGTAAATAGCAGTTTAAGGTATAAAATATACCTAAACGTGGAATATTCCGTACAAAATACGAAATCCTTAAAAAAATATTACTCGAATTTTTAGTAATGGCTACGGAACCCTATTTCGGGCGTGTCCGACACCCTCTTGGGCGGTTTTATCAATCCAATCTTCAATCAATCAATTCTCTACAATTTTCTATGCATATCCAAGATAACCTTTTTTTGACATAATAAATTAGGCTTTGTTTTTTATAATCGTCGCTACATTTTTATTGGCAGGAAATTCCTAGTTGATCGACATTTTTTCCACAAAATTTCTGTCTGCGGGTAAAGACAATAGTGAAGTAAAACCAAAATCTAGCCTTTTCATATAACAGGTGATAACGGGTCGAAGAGTTAACGTAAATGATTTGACCCTTTTTTTAAAACATTGATTGATTAGAGACACGAGATGACCGAAATTAGTTTTGTATGAAAACAACACATGGACAGTATTAAGTTTATAGGGAACATTAAAAAACTTACAAAGCTAGCTTTAGTATTGACTTACGAAATACTGAAAAAATGGTCTATGAAAAACGGTGATTACACTACACAGTCCTCTTAAGCTAAACTTAAAGTTCAATATGTGTATACTTACCAATAAGTATACTGTGCCACTGGTGACTAATTATAAATGGTTTTTTTTTCAGGGGTGTGAAGGAGCAAACGAAGAAGACTAAAGGCTCGTCGAAGTCCGGTGTGAGAAGGCTTACGTCTTTAGCGCACAAATAACTACCAACACGCCATAAAACGTCTTTAGGGTAGTTACCGTTTATTCCATGGCACTGTGAAAACACCTATAAGTTCAAAATCATGCAAAATGTCTCAGTTACATAGAATAAATGGGGAATTCCTAACATTGTCGGACTAAAGGAGTTTCTACATGATCGGATCTTTTCGAATGTGCATAAGGAAAAATAGCAACAATTATTCCGGTTTTACTTATACTTCCACCTATGCTCCGACGGAATGAAGACCTCATCGTGTAGAAATATCTTAATATTTACCTGTTACATTATCATTACGATGTCTAAGATCATTTGTGAGATAGTATTAAGAGTTACATACATAGAGAAGTAGTTAGTTCAGTAACGAGACTACAGCTTTTGAATTTGATAATTACATAGAACCGGATCGCCTTAAGTAGCCAAATATATATGTATTTACATCATATTTTTCATTTTATATCATGTTTATTTGTAACCCATATTATATGAATAAAGGCATGGTGTATAAGAATGTTTCGATAAAATAGTTAATATTTTACTCTTAGTGATATTAAACTACATTATATGCACTATAGGTTGATCGGTTTTGATGTTATCCTTCGCAAGCAGATCAATATAGTTGCGTAAAATGTTTGTCATTGATATTTGTAACTCCGTCGCATTTTGCTCTCTTTGCATTAAATATATGTGTAAAACATTATTGGAATTGTATATTCAAATACATGTCCGCTTTATAATAGATATTGTTAGCCCACCTAGACATATTTAAAAATATGTGATTATTCGCAAATTATAAAGAAATATTTTTTCAGAATAGTGCTCATTGTTAGACTAATGTTATGTACTCACAATAATAGCGGCGTATAGTGATGCACAGGCGGGGGTTTTGAGTGATATATCAGAGGCTTATTCTTTAAGGATGTAGGTAGTGCAGGATTGCAGGATCGATATGGTTATATAACCAATTAACTATGGTTTAGTCTTGTGGTGCATTGGTATGATGAAGTTTCCTTGCCCACAATGAGTTTAGGTATTTATATTTTGTGCCGTAATGGATTTTTTTCTGTATATTTTTTGCGAACTGATCTGTTGATTTCGTAGTTTAAGTCTTTGGCCACCATTATTGTAGTGTTTGATGTGTTTTATGATCACAATGGCGTGGCGGCCTTAAGTTTTTAGGCTACGTACGCACTATGTCGCTAACCGCGCGGCTTTAGCGCGCCGTACCTCTTCCGTACCGCTTCAAAAAGAGACAGTGCGCTAAAACCGAGCGGTTAGGCGCATTGAACGTATATGTAGCCTTGTTTTTACCGCGTTCTTACCATTTTGAAGAGGTTAGCACAGTACGCTAACTGTCACAACCCTTCTTATTCTAGTATTCGTCCCATTATAACTAACATAATTTTAGAAAAACATGATCTCTACTTCTAGACGTATATTCAGATGTTCGTATGTTACATACTAGAGCAGAATCTATACTAGTTAAATTAAATCAATTTTTATTTGATATTATTTTCACATGACTATGCTCCCAAAGGTAAGATAAAATTGCGTTCAGGCATGTTATGATAGAAGTATTACCTACCGTTGTTACTTTTGATTTGACTAATGCATTAGTAACCATAACCAATTGTGTTCAGGCTCATAATATGTCGTAATTCTACCTGTGAAACAATTTTTTATAAGGTAATCAGTAACAAGTCAGTTGCAATTTTGTTATGTATGACTTCTGCACAAAATGTTACTATCTGTGGTAATGTGCTTATTTTTGTTCGCCCTCATCTATTTCTGCTTGCACTCGATTATTTGAATATATCACGTCTCGAAGTTACATATGTTGGACATGTAGAAAGAAACAGTTCCGAGACCTGTCAATAAGTACTACAGTGCAACTTGAATGTTAATGTCGCTAGGAACTCGACGGTTTACTTCGTTTTCCTGAAGATTCATATGAGAAAGAAAAAGAAAACCTATCTTTTGTCTCGAGTTTCAAACTACATTAGCAAACTAATTTTACCAGACACTAACGACGAGATCTCAATTTTTTTTTCGCAATTATGTGTTATTCATGGGGTATTTTATGATATTATTTGTAAGTTCCTTAAACATTTTTATTTTACTTAGTGTTTTTCTATTGTAGTTACCATTACTAGATTTAAGTATTTTTGCTCCCAGGTTTTGTTTGTTTCAGTTTTGACTGTACACTTAAATAGGAAATGTAGCTTCTGAAGCGAGAATAGTTACAGTCGAGTTCATGAGCAAAAATTTGATCAAACATATAATGAACACGACATTGTTAAAGGCGTAGAAGCGTGTTCAAATATTTTTGATAAAATTTTTGCTCAAAGTTTATGAAATTGACTGTGCCATAAAAAATATTTAGCAAAATATTGTTTTTGAGTATCACTAATATTGTGTATAATTTAAATGGCATCATTAAATCATTCATCATCTTTTTAACGCAGGGAAAGTTTTTATTACAATTAGTTTTATATGGAGCTGAGGCGTCTGATTTACTTACTATAAGCTATTTTTGAAATTTTGATGTAATTTTCTTATAAGCTAGACTAGCTTTTTCGGAGCAGGGAGCAAAGTATAATTTTATTTCGTAATAGTGGCCGTTTATTGCGCGTTGAAACATCAAATCGCAAAAACGTGGCCCATGAATTATAGTCACTATTATCCCCTTAAGACTAATGACACCATTGCATGTGCATTCAATAGTGAGTATAGGTACATCGTATTAATAGGTATACCCAATACGACAAAATGTATATTGTATGGTTGCCAGTCCTGTTTACTATTCAGGCCGTGTTACTTCTATTGAACGTATTTTCTGACTGTTACGACCCGCTTTAAAGCTAATTATGCCGTATCTTAATGTGATTAAAAGTGTACATGTCGAGATAGATTAAAAAAAAGCAAACGGACGTATCGACCCGAAGAACTTCAATACAAAAAGACAAAAACTTACTAGCCAACTACACTTTTAATTCATTTTAAATTCCCAACGTAAGTATAACCTATGTATAATCCTGAACAGCTTGTCGCTTGCGCGGCGCAGCTGCATGCCTCCGCCGCTCTTACCATCGTTTAAGGATGTATTTTATTGTATTTATGTCTTAGTATTAATTGAACAGCACCCGGTTATGACATGTTGGTGGTCTAAGGTGTCATTATAGCAGGTTACATGACATTTTGCGGAACAAATGCGGCTGCGCTAGCATTTGACAAGTTATTTGCGTAACAAGTGTGTATGAATGACGCGGCTAGCATGGCTGCGATTAAATCTTTGAGCTATAGACGGGTCTGTTTTTTTTTTTGTTCAGATCGGGTAAGTATCGCCATGCTAGGCCGCGTCACACCAAACAACAAGGAGTATGAACTGTTCTCCGTAAAGAGAATGTTTAGTGTGCTTACATATACAAATTCTATCAGACATGTGATAAATAACTACTGAATTATTCTAAATAAAGGGGAAAGTGTTAACAGCAATTTTTATTTCACGTCCCATTAAAATCCTAGAGTATCTATAATTTTATTAGAGTGATGGCACCAATTATGGAGAGGAACCAATCGGATTTTTTTCCCTTATAATCTTATACGGAGCTCCAATAGTGAAATGCATACAATGAAATCGCTGGCAGAATTGGGTCGGCAGAATCCGTTCAGCCGTTTTAGCGTGATGGTGAATCAAACTTAAACCTACACGTACACACTTTTTTCTTCAACATCGGTTCAGTATTTTTGAGATAGAGAATTAAATGTGTAGGTTATACATCATTCACTAGGAAATCGTGGCGTTTGCCATAAATACCAAGAAATAACTGAATTCTAGTAATCGATTGAAAAAAGCTTGGGTAATTATTTTCAATTAAATCTGAATTAAGAAAAGAAGAAACGAAAAAAATAAAACTACACTGACTGACAGTAAATTCCATACACTTAGATACTTTAGATAGGTCAATCATAATCATAATCTTGACGTGAGTTTACGGAATTACGGTCAGTTCTTTCTATTTCTAGTCTTATAAATATTAGAGACATTAATCTGTCTGTACAAAGGTCAATATTCAATATATATATTATATTGTGTTTTTTTTTTATATTTGTCAAAGGTATATTTTACCATTTTTATGTCTGAACTAAAAACAATTACTTTGCTCACCCGCGACTTTATGATACTCGTAGCTACCTCTATAAACAACTAAAATGTGTTCATGCAGTTCCTCCGCCTCCACACTGCAAGAACACACACAAATCACACAAACCTAACCATCATCACCACTATTGCAATGACGCGTTTGTAGGTGGAGGAGCTGCATGAACACACATTTGTTGTATAGAACTAGCTATCATGAGGTGAGCGCGGGTGACGGCTTGTTCACGAAGGCTTGATTCAATTAATTATTTTTTTATATCTGTTTTAACCCCACGTCCATAAATAGGTTATATCTATTATCTACCAGTAAAATAAATACATATGTATTGTAACAGTTTCATAATCCATCCAGTATGTGGGAGTATCCAGCGTTCAGATTTTCTTTCCCTCGATTTTATCATTAAACCTTCGCTAGTTAAAAACAAGCAGTCAACACAGACCATAAAGCCATTATAAGGCTATAGGTATCTGCGTTACTCATGCACTGTTATATTCGTATGGACATCACACCACCAATAAACGCCATAAAATCAATTAAGCGAGCCCTAAAACAATAGCGGGGCACCTCTAGTATTCCCACACTGCTCTGGGACCCGTTTCACGAAAGTATAGTAGACGACACGGAAGGTAGAAGTCATATTTTTTCCCTCTCTGTCATTTGAGACAAATGTGAGCAAGAGAGTAGATATTTGGTAATACAGTGAAAACCAAAACCGTATTTAGATTAGAAGCCTGGGTGAAAGTAGGTAAATAAAGTTCTTTTTTATTATTTTTTATTTGTTTCAAATTAACGAGCGATGTGCCTCACCCTCCTCATTCTGATTCTATCCCGCAGAGAAACCCCGAGCATATATAGTCCTCTCCATAGCCCTTTGAGTGACTTTGAGCTTAGTGTAGTTAGGGTCAGAACGTTCTCGAATGGCGTCCTCGGACCGGGAGATGAGCTGTCCGTAGGCCTCGAACAAGATGGAGCGATGACCTAGTTAAGAACGCGGGATCTCGTTGGATGCGGAAAGCACAAGACCAGTTTGATTCTGAGCTCCCCAAGGCTCCTATGTCCAGCAGTGTACGTTTTTCCGCTGACATGATGATGATAATAAATTAACGCATTCACTGCCACCTGACTTCCACAGGTGCCACCGACGCACATGTGCGTTCAAAATGTATGAATAATTATAACAGCGGCACAGGGTGAAGTTCCGAAAACGCATATGTGCGTCGGTGGCAGTGAATGCGTTAAATTATCTCAAGCTATTTCAACAAAAGTTCGCCTGCGGCGTTAACCATTTACGATTTCTATAAGTCTTGTTCAGGGCCAGTGTCCCTTTAGTCTTGCAGTTTTGTGAAATAGCCCCGGGGTTGTGGTTGGAGGCCTGCCGACCCCTCACCTGCGGCCCAGGTGTGCGCGCGCAATTAACAACGTCCTCGCTAATAGTTGCACCTCATATTTATTTGTATGGCCCGGGCTTTATTCGGCACTCGGGGCGATGTGCTAGCGATACTGATGGGATCTTATTATTAGATAGTTAGACATAACAGTCGTAGTTGTATTGCTTGAGAAATCGACTTTTTCCCGTAGGTATTTGTATCAAAGCCCGTTTTTGCACCATCTGGTTCTTTTTTTAACCCCCGACGCAAAAAATGTCTGTCTGTGGCACCGTAGCTCTTAAACGAGTACATAAACCGATTTGAAAGCAAGTTTTCTAGCGATGGTTCTTAGACATGTTTTATCAAAAATCGATTCAGCCGTTTCTGAGATATTGAACTTTGAAGTGACAATGGCGGGGGTTTTGCAAGTTTTTGTTGGTTAGGTTATCTAAATATTGGGTAGAGGGAGACGCAACACTACAAGCGATATCACTCTCATATCGTTATCGTATTTCGAATAGAGGTTTTCTCGCGCATAGCTTCGATCGGGTCCGTTTGACAACTCCTCTTCGCAAAACACTTAAAATTGTTACAATTTATTGGCTCATTTTAATCTAAATTGAAATTAAGGGTGTTTTTATTGTGTGAATGGACACTTGCAATCTTATCGTTTTATTACATAACGGTGTTCGGACTAATTGAGTTCCTGTGGGAAATTAAAGAACTTTCTAAGTAATTGATAATTTATAGCCAATATTAAGTGCATTTTAGATGACCATGAAGATAACGGATGAATTAAAATTAATTTTAACTTTAATGTGGTTTCTAGTTTACAAATACCATTATAATAATATACAAGATACAGGCTCTGTCTAGTAAGGGGTCTGCCAGATATTTACTCTGTATGTTGCTGATGTTATGATTTTTGGAAATTTTATTATTTATTTATATTTTTTATTTTATATTAAGCACCAACAAAATGCACGAAATTACATTAATAATATAAATTTATGGTAGTAGGAGTCTTGCTTTTTTGAACCAAATCGTCTTAGACGTGAGGAAATAAAAACAAAAGAAAACCTTCTCCCTCATCATCATCCCATCATCATCATCATCCCAGCCTATATACGTCCCACTGCAGGGCACAGGCCTCCTCTCAGAACGAGAGGGCTTGGGCCGTAGTTCCCACGCGGGCCCAGTGCGGATTGGGAACTTCACACGCACCACTGAATTGCTTCACAGGTTTGTGCAGGTTTCCTCGAGATGTTTTCCTTCACCGCAAAGCTCGTGGTAAATTTCAAATGTAATTCCGCACATGCATTTCAAAAAACTCAGAGGTGCGAGCCAGGGTTTGAACCCACGACCCTCTGCTTGAGAGGCGATAGGTCAAACAACTAGGCCACCACGGCCTCTTTTTTTGTCTCTATCAAAAAAAAAAAAAAACGTTAAACCTTCTCTCTGCCCGTCAAGTATCATGTAATACAAGCATGGTATAAGGAAAACTCGTGCGATTAGGTAATTCCCACTGAAACATTTAATACAGATACCTACCTGATTCGAAGCAATATATTATTGTGCCCCCAGCTCACTTTTATTACGGGCAATCGTGTGTAGATAACGCCTGCCGTAATTGCCTAACTGCGTCATTCGGGTCCCTTTATTTTCGGAGCGGCATTACCGACTATCTGCGCAGGAGCATGCAAATCAGCGCGCATGCGGGCGGCCGCGGGGGGCGCCCAGGGCCGAATGAACTGCGATGCAGGGAATATTAAATATTTTTAAATTGAAAGAAGTGATATATGTTAAAACGTTAACAATTAATTCATGTAATGTGGGCCTCGAATGGCTACATGCCTGTTTAATAAATAGGATTAAAGTTAAAGTTATGTGTACGTACATTTTCTTCAAATGAAATATATCTTTAACGACAATTGTATCGAATACGTGTCCCAGAAGGTTCTGAATAAATTACTTAGCTAACACGGTTTTAATGGAAATATTCCTTATTTGAAAATGCATAGCTTTTAATCACATAGTGGGTAAACATGCATAAAAACAATTTAATATAATTTTACACGCATAACTTCCTAGGTTCGCTTCCTAGGTTAATGTAAAAAAAGTTACGGCCGTATATGCCGCAAAAACCTATTTTTCGACACTTTCAAGGGAATCAAAATGTGTAGGGTATTTTCCGCTAGAACTATGAAATTTAGACTGGATATTCATAAATACCTACAAATTTGTATGGAACCCTCAGTGCGCGAGATAGACTCGCACTTGGCCGGTTTTTTATAGGAGTTTACTTAGCTTGCCCTGTTTATCTATTTGGGTCAAATCTTGGAAGAATTTGAGGCACGTCTAGAGGTCGGATTGACTTGAAATTGGATATATATACTTATGTAAATCTGGTGACAATAGGTACAATAATCTGCTAGTTACATCCTGGTAGTCCGGTCAGGATCGTCTCCACAGGACGGACCTCCTCAACGGTTATTCAATGGCATCGACTTGAAATTTGATAGTTCAGATAAGTTTTTTTTATATAGGACAGTTTTGTTTTTATGAAAAAAAAAAGTTTAGATGATAATGATATAAGTACTACAGTCAACTAAAAGTATATCCAGCAAAAAATCTTGTATCAAAAATGTAATTTTTAACAAAAAAATGTTTATTAATCTACTTTTAATTATTTTTATAACAATATTTTCAATTATTTTCAAAACAATAGAAAAGCTATTTTGCAGGTTTGTTCAAGTATCTATTCCCATTTTTATAAAACTGGTAGAAACCTATTAAGAAAAAAAAGTCCGAAATTTATTAACCGTGTTTCTTGCGTGGTTCCTGCAAAAACTTTGTGTAAAAAATATGATTTTTTAACATCCAGCTCTTTGTAATAGCAGGATTTATGGATGTAATAAATAATTTACCAAGTGGCAAGCTAGCCCGACCTCCCCTGACTCTGCGCACAGTTCAATGTCAATGGTAGGGTCGCGGACCGCGGTTGACGATACGGGCACTAGCTCGCACCACCAGAGTTTATTACACTTTTGTTTGCTTGATTTGCCTTAGTTTTATGGCCGATGTTACCAGGTGTAGGTAAAGACCGATTTCTTTAATAACACTTAACATTACTTATGTAATGGTAAACATTTGTGTATGGATACAAATACTTAATAACTCGAATTAAATACAAGACCTGGTTGACGTTTGGCTGTCAAAGGCGACGGTTGCCAAATTTTTATCCTTGCAATTTAATTCAATTAATTTTTATTTTCGGAGTGTTTCGAGCAAAGTATGAGCGAAACAAGTATCGGGTCTTATGACCCAGGGGCAGGAGTCAGTAGGGTATCTTCAGAGATTGAGTGTGGGCAGCGAACCAAATCGCTATCGTTGGACAACGTTAGTATGCTGGGGATTTCGCAGATGGTTCGAAGAAATGTAGAGTGTGATGAAGATGTCATGTCGGTTGTGGGCTCGGCATCAGAGAAGAAGTTTGATGATCCCAGCGATGATAGTTGGGCGTCTGAAGCAAGTTTCATTACTGTGGGAAAGAAACCCAAGCGTTTACGGAACACCATGGCTTTTGGTGCCGCACCGCATATTGAACGAATTCCCGATGAGCCTTTTGAAATATGTGTAGTATCGAAGACTGATCTGCCAAAACAAATAGGTTTAGCCAAGTTACTCCAAGCCAAAGGCTTAAAGGGTATTTTAAAAATAAAGTTCTTGGGCCCCTGTAAGGTACGCATACAATTTAGTATGAAAGAAGAAGCCGAGAAGCTTTTATCGGCAGGCGAGTTCAATAATGATGACAGACGCGCATTTTGGTCAAATCAACTCAATTGCAGTTATGGCATTGTTAAAAATGTTGAGACAGAAGTAAACGAGGAGGAGTTTATGAAGAGCATTGACAGTTCGGAAGATATTTTGTCTGTAAGAAGACTGAATCGCTTGAATAACGATGGCCAATGGGTGAAATCTGAAGCTATTCGTCTGTGCTTTAAAGGTACTTATTTGCCTCCTTATGTTTATGCGTATGGATGTCGATTTAAGGTAGACCCATATATTTCTCCGGTTACCCAATGCTCGAAATGCTGGAAGTTTGGACACCTAATTAGGTTTTGTCCATCAAGCAAAATCGTATGCCCGAAGTGTGGAGGGGCTCATGCCAATTGTGAGACAACTGAGTTTAAATGCCTTAATTGCAAAGGACCTCACATGGCTTTAAATAAATCTTGTCCAATCTTTTTGAGAGAAAAGAAGATAAAAGGAATCATGGCATCTGAAGGTTGTGTTTATAAAAAAGCATTATGGTTATATATGCAAGAAAATAAAAAAGAGCTTATTTCGTCAGCAAGATTGACCCAATCTTCACAGGATGAAATATCTATTACCTCTGCTGGAAAGACGAGAGCTGGCAAATCATATCGGGATGCGGTTCTGACCAAGCTGGTGAACATTGATGATGAGTCTGAGTGCGTCATAAGTCCTCCTGTGGTTAAGAAGCCAAAGGGTCAAGTTAGAACAGGGGTTGAAAGCAAACACGAGATTCGAAAGAGAAAGACGCCAAAAAGAGTTCCCGTAGAGAATGAGGACGAAGATCCTGTTTATGAGCAGCCACAAAATGTCTTCACTGAAGATCGAAGTCAGAAGAAGGGCAAGAGGAGTAGAGGGGTAAGAGGAGAGGGTAGTTGTTTTGAGAGGTTCATTGAAAAATTAAAGGATATTTTGATGTCTAATGAGAACTGGCAGGACAAGCTTATGTGTCTATTTAAGTTTATTGTTGAAGAATTGTTGAAATTGTGTAAGAAGTTTTTTATGGAATTTGAGTTGTTTAAGGTTTTTTTTACTAACATCAATGGCTAGGTATAACCTAAAATCCTACTTGAATGTAGTACAGTGGAACTCACAAAGTATTAGGCCTAAGATAACTGAGCTTGAACTTCTTTTAAACAGAGAAAAAGTCCACATTGCGGTGATTAGTGAGACTTGGTTAGATAATAGTTTAGTTCTTCGAATTGGCTCATACAATATATTCAGAAAAGATAGATTAGATTCGTATGGAGGAGTGGCTATTATTGTACATGATTCTGTAAAAGTTCAGTTATCTCACATTGCTCTGAACAACTCTGGTATTGAAATTATTTGTGTTAAAATTTTAAATTGTGCCTTTTTAAACTATATTGTATCTCTGTACTGTCCTTCCTCAGTGCGGACGTCGCAGCAAGATTGGGATTCCTTGTTCTCTTTGTTTTCTGAGAAATCTTTAGTCGCGGGTGACTTTAATGCTCATCATACCAATTGGTCATATAAGTGTGACTCAAGAGGCAATCAGTTGTTTGATTCGGCGCTCGAGCATGGTTTTGTTTCCCTTAATAATGGGAAACCGACGAGGGTTAAATTTGTGGATGGCTCACTTCGAGAAAGCTCTCCTGATGTCAGCTTTTGCACTTCGGATATTGCTGCAGATTTTAGTTGGGATGTGTCTAATGAGCACTTGGGTAGTGATCATCTTATTATTAAATTGAACTTAAATTACAAGGATGACCCTCATTTTGTACAAAAAATGAATTTTAAAAGCGCAGATTGGTCAGGCTTTCAAGACTGTTTGACTGAGTCTTTTAAGGATGATTTCTCTTTTGTACATAATGATGTTCAGATATTATACGACATCTTTGAAGCTCGTGTTAAGGAAGCTTTAACCAAGAATGTTCCTATGGTTAAAATTTGCACAAGCCCTACGCGCGATTTTAAGCCCAAGAGCTACTGGAGTCCCTTGCTTTCCAAGGTTGTTGCAGAAAGGCGGCTTGCGTTGAGACGATTCAGGCGAAACCCGACTCCAGATAATTTGAGTTTTATGCAGAAAAAGGTTGCCGAGGCACAGCGTATTATTCGAAATGCCAAATCCCAGAGTTGGCAGAAGTTTTGTCAAAGTATTGGTGAAACTACAACTGCGTCGGAGATGTGGAATCATATGAGATGGATGAAAGGCTATTCTCGATCTAGAGTTATTGCGTCAAAAGAAAGTCAGCTGAAATTATTGCGCTCCCTTACGCCTGACTATGTGCAATCCGAAACACCTATGTTTTGCTCAAACAATCCTTTTCTCGAGATTGAATTTTCTTTAGAGGAATTCAATAATTGTTTAAAAAAGAAAAATTCTGCGCCAGGTATTGATGGGATAACGTATGAAGTGATTTTCAATTTGCCATCTGCTGCCAAATTATTTTTGCTCAAGTTGTATAATCTAATCTTTATGTCCGGTGTTGTGCCTAAGCAATGGCGGGATATTCAGGTTATACCTATTCCAAAGTCTAGTGATGTGCAAGATCAGTTGGCAAAACTAAGGCCCATTTCTTTAATGTCCTGTGTGTGCAAAATTTTCCATTCCATGCTGGGGAAACGTCTAGAGTGGTTTATGGAGAAGAATGAGGTTTTTTCCAAAGATATGGTAGGCTTTAGAAGAGGGCAATCGTGTGCGGATTGTTTAGCTCGTCTTATTTCTTATGCTCAAGTCGGTTTTTCAATGAATACGTCAACCCTGGCATGTTTTTTGGATATCGAAGGAGCATATAATAATGTGTCAGTACAAAAAGTTGTAAACATTCTAGATTATTTGGGAGTTGGAGCAAATTTTTGTAAGTATTTATGGACTTTCTTGAGTGAAAGACATCTCATTTTACAAGACCAAAATACTGACTTTTCCATTATTCGATGGACTGAAAGAGGTTTGGCCCAAGGAGACCCTCTTTCTCCTCTTTTATTTAATATTGCTACATATGAGATTTGTCATAAGATAGATAAAGTTCATATTTCACAATACGCGGATGATTTTGTTTTGTATATTAGGTCAAAGTCCTTGCAAGATAGTGTTTGTAGTATGCAAAATTCCTTGAGCAAAATGATAGATGTTTTGGATGGTTTAGGGTTAGACGTTTCTGCCAGTAAGTCAAAATTCTGCGTATTTAGCAAAGGTCATAAGGTTCAGCATGTCAGTCTTGAAATTAGCGGTAGTCAATTGTGCTCTGATACCACAGTCAAGTATTTAGGTATGTGGTTAGATAGGTCGCTGCGTTGGGGAAAACATATAGGTTATGTTGTTGAAAAAACTCAAAAATTTCTTAACATCCTGAAAACTTTAGCTGGTGCTTCTTGGGGTGTTCATCCTAAACACCTTCGTAGATTATACATTTCCTTGATTCGTAGTAGGATGGATTACGCTTGTTTTTTGTATAATAATAGCGCTAAGATGCATATGTATAAGCTTGAGAAAATTCAAAACCAGGCTCTAAGGGTGATTGGCGGTTTTATAAGATCTACGCCTATTCACGTCATGGAAAGTGAACTATGTATAGCTCCTTTACATGTCAGAAGTCGTTACCTTGCGTTTAGATTTTGTTTGAAAGCTTTGACTTATTCAAATAATGTTACAGTTGACATGATCCGTGAGTTGAGCAATGTTTGCCAAAGCGGATATTGGAATGGCAGGAGAAAACCATTGCTAGCTGATGTGATTGTAGAGGTTTCTGATGAGCATATTTCCTCGTCGTGTCCATTACCAATGTTTAAGTTAGATATGTGGGTGTCAAAATTCCAGGTAAGTGATGTTCTATTTAGCAATCTGGAATGTATTCAGGGAGCTAAACGTGAATACAATTGTCACGTTCTTCGTCTGGAGGTAATCTTAGAGCTGGAAAGAAAGTATTCCAGTTTTTATAAAATTTTTACTGATGGATCAAAGTGTGGCGATAAGTTAGGAGTAGCATTTTTCGATCCTATTTGTAATAAAAAGGCACAATTTAAAAACTCTCATGGTTTATCAATTATGTCTGCAGAGCTTTGTGCTATTTTTGAGGCCTTGTCGTATGTTCATGTATTAGGTTATCATAAAATAGTGATTTTAACCGACAGCAAAAGTGCGATTCAGCATATAGCTCGTTGTACGTCGGGGAAGCGTTGTTTTTCTATGGCTTACAGAATTTTGGAACTGATTTATTCCTTCCAAAATTCTGGCAGGTGTTTAAAAATTCAGTGGATCCCTTCACATATTGGCTTAGCAGGCAACGAGGAAGCTGATCGACTAGCCGCGTCTGCTGTTAATGAAGGAACAGAGACTGTGATTGCTCCTGAATTTTCTGAAGTAATTTTGCGTTATAAGAACAAATGTCATGACCTCTGGAAAGAGCATTTCGACAGCCGGTCTCAGTTTAAGGGCATTTGGTATAGGACAATGCAGTCTGAGCCTCCTCGTGTGCCTTGGTTTGACTCTGTTAGTCTCTCCAGAGCAAAAGTTATTTATGCGCATAGACTTCGATCTGGTCACGTTCCTTTAAATAAGTTTGCGCATTTAATGAGAAAGGTAGAGTCTCCAAATTGTGTTGAGTGCGATGTGGTTGAAGATGTTTACCACCTATTAATGGAGTGTGTAAGGACTCGAGCCAAGAGGAATATGTTTTACTCCAATTGGAATGTCAATATCTTAAATGTTGGTAATTTCCAAGCCATATTGTCGGAGCCCTGGTCGCAGGCTGCTAGATTTGTTTACGGATTTTTAGATAAGTGAGTAGACAGATCTTTGGTGGACATTTGTTCGAGTACTGTGTAAGAGAGTCCGTGCGCAGGTTTGCCACTCTGTGGCAGGCTATCCGGTGGTATGGTTTGGAGGACATGTTCGTCCCTCTTGGCACGAGTTGTTATTCATTTAAATCATATGATTGTTGTGGTGTTTTTATAGTTAAGGCCTTTTGGAACTGACATGTTCATTATATTTTGATCAAAGTTCCATAATAAATAAAGATTAAAAAAAAAAAAAAAAAAATACAAGACCATTGACACAATTAATCAGAGCTTTAATTTTCTATTATTACGTACCTATACTAGTTGTTTTTTTTTTCGTTGTATTTGTGTGTCTTTGTGAATGTGAATAAATGTCTTTCTTCTTCTTCTTCTTCTTCTGTTTCCCGCGACATCATCTGCGAAGAATTCGTTTATCGCTATTCTGCGGAAACTATACTTCTCTAGGATAAAAACCATTCTATGCACTTTCCACTGTCTCAAACAATCTCAGTACCATATTTCATTTAAATTTGTTCGTCGGCTTAGTGAAGAGGTAACTTAGAGACAGACAGACATAGTTAATTTCATGTTTACAATGTTACCTAAGGAATGTCCGTTTTACAATATGTTTTAGCTATTCGCTGTATAAATAATATATGAACACCTCTGGTTGTAAGTACGCACTTTAAAAAAAAAATTCAAAACATTAACGTAAGGTACTTGTTACGTACTCGCAGCTGGCAGCAGGCATTGCAGCGAGACAGTAGGTATTTATGACGTTAATAATACTATAAGTACAACATATTATCCATACTAATATTATAAATCCGAAAGTGTGTTTGTGTGTTTGTCCGTCTTTCGGTAACGGAGCGACGGATCGACGTGATTTTTGGCATAGAGATAGTTTATGGGCCCGAGAGTGATATAGGAAAAATAAACAGTTTCCGAGAGAACAGCGCGCGATAACCGAATACCACGCGGGCGGAGCCGCCGGCAAAAGCTAGTACATTATATTTTTTTGCTAATGTACCTACTTAACTACTAAGACGTTGAAAGTAAGTAGGTATAACAATGAAGAGTATTTAACCTGAACAGCACGTAAATAGTAGGACTCGTCCCTCTGGCTCTTGTTACACTGTAAACCGATGAGCACGACTTTTTCTACATAACATGGTGTTTGTAGGCACAACGTTTTTTTCTAAAGTTTGCGTGCACCCTTAAAATTGGCTGTGAATATTATAATCCGTGAAGGGCGGCGGCGAGCCATCAACCGAAAAATGATTAACAAGCGATCACTCCACGACGACGCGTGGCTTCCCTCGCCGCAGACTTACAAAAATACAAGAGATGAACAGAAAAAAAAAGAAAGTCGCGTTCTCATTTATCTTCTTCTCTAAAAATAAAATTCTGGGGTCATAGTGTTTGTGACCAAACTCCTTCACCGATTTATATATTTTTTGTGTATATTCGGTAGGTCTGTGAATAGGACGCAAACTGTTTTTCAATATTTCTACGCGAACGGAGTCGCGGGCAACAACTAGTATATGTATAAGGCAGATATTTCATTTCAGATTTATAAATTTGCTTAGCTTACTTATTGACCTGCCAGTAGCTAGTGCAAATTATGTTTCAGGAACCAATTTACAGGATCAACATCTGTGTAAACAAAAATGGATTATTGCAAAGATGGTGGTTCAAAAAGGACTGCTTTTCATCAGTTAGTACTTTTATCTAGTGAAATTTATGAAGACACGAATAAATGCGTGATCATTAACAGCGGGAGAGGCG
Source organism: Choristoneura rosaceana (assembly GCA_037349165.1). Taxonomy (NCBI): domain Eukaryota; kingdom Metazoa; phylum Arthropoda; class Insecta; order Lepidoptera; family Tortricidae; genus Choristoneura; species Choristoneura rosaceana. The sequence goes on along the minus strand of JAZBNJ010000055.1, from coordinate 433,746 downwards.
AAAAGTGGCAATAACGATTGTGGAAGGAAATACACCAGGATGATATTTCAAGCACATAGTGCAACCGAGCTTCACAGGGCTAAAACTTGAACACACACTTTTTTATAGAGATAATACCAAGCTAGATCGATTGTTTGTCCCCGAAAACCCCAACCCAAATAACAAAATATTTGTATTTAAAGTTTATCGTTTGAATGTATTACTTAAATAGATATATTATCTGATTATTACATAAATCTGTGATTAAAAGTTTGTTAGATTTATCCAGTTTTGTATCTTTTAAAGTCTATAGAGTTCATCCCTGAGCGAGCAGCGCGGGGATGCGCGGGCGCACGTGCCGCGCCATGTGCCGCGCCATACTGTTCAATCATAACGGACATATTTCATCAGATAACGGCCGCGCTGCCTAAAACAATGTGTAACAATTAAAACGTCGTCGCCCAGGTACTGTTCCCGCGCTTTGGCGATTGGATGCGGGCCCGTGCGTGTTATCGATAATAAATTGCGCAGGAGTCTGGGGTAGCCATCGGCAAGGCCTGCGAGCGCTGCTAACTATATCCGTCATGCATTATCATCTTGTTTTCATATTAATCTATGTTTCATCAGCGAAATGAAATGTGATTAGTAATTGATTGTTTATTAGGGGTTGCGCCATAATGAAAATTGAATTTTTTGTACATCGGCGGCCGATCGTAAAATCCGCCAGATCATGAAATTCCTAGGCACATCATGAATTGGCTGAGGGACATCCGCCATATTGTTCAGAACTCACCGTTTGATGATTTACCTAGTGACGTTTAGGCAGATCATGAAATTCCTAGACATATCATGAAATGCCGCAATTTCATGATTTGGCTAGTTAAGGCAGATCATGAAATTCCTAGGCATATCATGAAACGCCGTCATATCATTTCTGGCACTTCGCCGGCCGCTGCCGCGGCACGCTCGCTTCGCTCGCTTGGCTCGTGCGTAGTGGTCACAATTCATACTAACAACTCCTCGCTTCGCTCGTCGTTCCTATTTTTTTCGTTTTTTCAGCATATCACGATATGCCCCGTAGGAATATCGACGAATGCGTTGCTCTAATAGATCTGCCGTATTGTTTCTCAGGCACATCGTGATATGCCTGGCCAACGTTTTCCAGGGAGTGATTGTCTCGCTTTCACTGAACACCCCTGTAAATGTTTTTCAGGATATTTATGCATTGGTTGATGTTCAAACAGTGTGACACATGTAACATTTTGAAATTCCGCTAGAAATCCTTTTTCAACTAAACACAGTAAGTGCAAAAATATGTACCTGTCTCAAACCTCTCAAAAATACAGCACCGCAGCCTTATTACGAGTACGAGTATGTACGTCGGAAAAGGAGTCTGTGATATTTTTGAAGAATTAGATAAGCTCGTTTTGCACTCAACTGTACCTAACCACACCTGCTGGATTATTTCGGATTAACTTTAAAACAACCTGTATCATAAGTATTATGAGATAAAATAGTGACGTCTGTAAACCCTAGACCACCAAAGTGCCTGAAGGGCTACTCCGAAACACAAAATTCGAAGTTCGTATCGTACCATCCCTCTCATTCTCGTATTAAATAACATAAGCGTAGGTGGGACGGTACGATACAAACTTCGATTTTCGAATTTCGTGGTAGCCTTCCTGATTGATGTTTACGCGTTCGTGCGACCGGGCCCGTGTTATTGAATGAGAGCATAGAAACAACCAAATAACCTGCAATTTGGTGCGGCGCATGTGCGGGCCACATGGCGCAGGCGCGGGGTTCGCCGCTGCCAAACTTGACTATGGAATTAGTGTTACTGGAAGGCGCTAGAGGAAAAAAGATGTGGTGGCCTAGTGGTTAAGCCTCACAACCAGAGGATATTGGGTTCAAACCCCGTCTCGGACCACTGAGTTTTTCGAAATTCATGTGCAAAATTACATTTGAAATTTACTACTGCAAAGAGAAGGAAAACATTGTGAGAAAACTTACACAGACCTGCGAAGCAATTCAATAGTGTGTGTGAAGTTCCCTATCTGCACTGAGCCCGCGTGGGAACTACGGCCCAAGCCCTGACCAAGGCCGTGGCCAGCACGGGACGTACATAAGCTGGCATGATGATGATGGAAGGCGCAACGCTACGTGAGCAATATGTATAATGACTCTTATTTTTCGTTTATTGAATACCAAAACATAGAAAGCTAAGAAGATTTTTGCTGACGGTACTTTTGATTATCTGTACTTAAAAAAAATTAAATTAACCAGATTTTAGCCCTCATATGTCGTGATTGAAGCAAAAACAGTACCTATATAAAATAGCATAGGTTGTTACTTCAACATCAATGATAAATTTTATTGACTTTCTGACTGTAGTTGGTTTGTCTCTTTACTACTTACAGTATAACGTTGTCCAAGTATGCATCATTTGGATCGCGATGTTACTGTGACATATTTTGCAAAAAAATTCCACAGTGCGCCACAATTTAATTAGTTTGATAGTACCTAAGTAATCATTCTTATTAATGTTGTTTGCCACTTCTAGAACATGCACACTTCATTGCAATTCAAGTTAACGGCTTCTTAACGCCACCCCACATCTTTTTACGTTAAAGAAAAACTGCTTAAATTTTTTAGAATATCAGGAGGTGTATCATAAAAAGTGACGTGGTTTTATTTTACATATGCTTTTTAAGTTTTCTTGTGGGGAGAAATCGAAGTGCGGCCAGCGGAGCGCGCGCCAGCCCGTTGATGTCTTTTGTATGGGGCCCTTCATAATCCGTCTGTGCATAATAAATGATTTTGTGACTTGGAATAATTTGGGTATTAGCGACTAATTGCGCGTTTTTTCTATGCATTGAACAGATATAGTTTCAGTCTAAGACAATATAAAATAATCTGTGAAAATGTATCCATCTTGAGTTAAAAAAACGTAGTGTCAAAATAATAGAGTGCGATTACCTAATAAAAGCGAGGTATATTGAAAATAAGTTATCACCCAAACTACATTTGCATACCCACTAAAATTTAAGTCGATGCCCATTTAATCATATGGCTGTTGTGATGTTTTTATAGTTAAGGCCTTTTGGAACTGACATGTTCAATGTATTTTGATCAAAGTTCCATAATAAATAAAGATTTTAAAAAAACTCGATGCCATTAACCGTTGAAGACTTCCGTCCTGTGGAGACGATCTTGGTTGGACTACCAGAATGTTACTACCAGATTATTGTACTGTCACGCAATTTATATAAGTATACCAGTCAGTCCAACTACGGGAAGTTGGTCGAGTTTACATAACTTGCAAGATTTGATTGCAGACAGACAGACAGACAAAAAAGGCAATAAGGTTTACATGTTTTTGTAAACCAAAATATACTGATAATTTTTATATAATAAATAATAATAATAAATATCATGGGACGCTTGACACCAATTGACCTAGTCCCAAACTAAGCAAAGCTTGTACTATGGATACTAGGCAACGGATAAACATACTTATATAGATAACTAAATATCGTTTATGGATTCAACAATCGTTACACCCATTAACTGTTTCATGGGAAGTGCAGGTATGAAGAACGTTAGAAGCCGGTAGACGAAGTAATCAACATAAACCGTGGCCGGCGACGGTTGGCCCGGATCCGGCCCCGGCCGTAGATCCCTTCCTCAAGTGCCGTTCCATGTTCGCAACACGTGCGTTTGCGCCGTTGTTTATATGATAGCATTTAAATATTTTGGTGATGTGTATTTTTTTATATTAAGTACACTCAGTACTTAATTTTCATTTGGACTCTTCGTCGTCACCAGCTTTGAAGAAAAGGTCGCAGCTGAAAATAAACTAAATCAAACCGTTTGTACACGTAAAATGTGAGCTTTTTTAAAGCGGGAATTTCTATAAGAAGTTACTAATATTATTTAGTTAACGATATCTGTGACTGTTAGAAAGTGTAATTCAATTGGACGTAGTTTAGCAAAAAGGATCCAATCCTCAACAATTATTTTTTTAATATTGCATATACTTACAGTAGGAATAAAAATGGATTTTAAGAATAACATGACAGTGCTTTGGACCTTTTTGCTAAACTACGTCTAATTATTTCATAGTAAGAATCATGCGCCTGCTCAAAGTGCTCAACTCTAATAATCCCATTAAGTTTAAATCAGCTGTTACCTTTTTTTATAATCTGCAAGAGAGCCTTGCTCGCATCAGCAAGCTGACTATTTACCCGTTACCTTGTTATAAATGCTAATTAACTCTACTGGCCGTCTGTACATCCAAAGGCTGATAAATAGAAAACAAATGCAAATAAACAAATGCCGCTTGAGAACCGGTATGTAAGATGTTAGCTGTGATGTGATATCTAGAAGTTGTAACTGACACGCATGTTTGATTCCAGCCCGAGTAGCCAGAGCCGCGCGACTAATGTCAGTAATGTAGTCGACACATGCTCTACAAGACACTAATGTCAGTTTGACAGCCTAAGCTGGGGCTTCGAAGGCAGCGGTCTAACATTAACATAAAAACGTTAAGAAATATACACTTTGTCTTTCAACAGTTTAAGCGCATTGTTGTTTTCAGGTGTTTTACATATTTGCAGATCCATGTAATTATCAGCGGCGTGGCGCCGTAAGAAATCGACTTCCACAGGTTTGTCTAAACTTTTCAAGTGACGTCTGTGATGACGAGTATGGCAAAGGTTGTGTGGGTGTTGTATCGAAAGAAATATCGCTTCTCTCGCTCTTTGAGTTGGCTAGCGAAAATGTTCACTCCACGCTACTGTTAACTACCTAAAAAATACAACAAGTGAAGCAATTAGGCTGCCTGTTGTGTTAGTGTGCGTGTCGTTAAATCAAGGGCTTTTTATTTTATGATTAGGTATAATGTGACTTCTAAATCTAAGTGAAAAAAATTGCAACAGATTATCAAAAGTGTACCTGTTTTTGCTAATCTGTTGCAATTTTCTTCTCTTATATTTAGTATATATTAAATTATCGGCTATACTTTTCCTGGCACGAAATACTTAAAATCATAGTCTATGTCCAAAACTCGCTACATACAGCACTCTAGCATTATAAGAGCTTGTCTATAAAGCGTCGCGCGCGCACACTCCCGCTCCCCGTCCCTGCGACGTCACCGCACCGGTCTAGAGCCCCCACTTACCGGCTAACCCATTTATACACCGTCGCGATGAAAACAGGCCTAAATGAATTAATGCAAATATATACTATAAAAATTGTCGCAGGTGCAACGCGGACGAGTTCCAGCCATCGTCGGATTCGATTTAGCGCGCTCGCGCAGCAAACGTTTTATTTATAGCGGCGAATGCATCAGCGATTACGCCGCATGAAGCTTGTAATTTTGTGAAAAATATGCTTAGTTCGGACGACGACGCGGACGGATTTATGGCTTAGGAGCGTATAAATTGCTGGCGCGCGTAGGCAGCTGTCGAATCGCGTGCGCGTCCGACATGATAGGATTTCCTCGATTTTTATTGTTCTTTTATATAAAAGGTGAGCTTAGAAATTGTAACGACATCTTTTATAAAGCCTTCTGATAATTCAATGAGCTCAAAATCGCAATATTTAGTACATAATTAGTTACGTAGAGCAAGAAATAAATGCTTAGCTATTTTTCACAGGAATGCGAACTGGTGTTAATTTGTCACTAGGCGTTGTTTTGGATACGGGTTATTTTACTGTTAGGATTTAATTCTACTGGCGAAATAACTAAAATACTTGATGGTGCCAGACAAAACGCCTCTTTTTGACGCAAACGACGAAAAATAAACGAAGATTAAGTATCGTGGGACACGCTCTAATGACTGCTATCCTTTGTCTAGCTCTAGTACTAGTTCGATAAATTTAATAAAGATGTTTCCGATAAACAGCCTAGCCGGTTGATTACTGACGGCCGATAGCAATTACTTGTCGCGCTGCCAGGGCTGCCCGCGGCACTGTGTTGACTTCAGGATCCTGCTTGAGGTTGGAAATGTAACTGAACCACGCGTTTTCAGTGTTTTGTATGGAACAAGGTACTGTGGTGCTACTAAAATGTTCCATACTGTATTTATAATTTCGTATTTAGGTATACTTAAACTAATTTGCTAATGTAAAAGAAAAGATTGGTTTTCTTTTTCTTTCTTGTTAGAATTTTCAGGAAATGGAATAAAACCGACAACTACTGGTTGTACTTTAGTTATTTTGTTAACCGAAAAGATAGTTAGATAATAGGTTCTTGCTGTATAAAATGGACGACAAATTATAATTTGAACAATTGAACAAAGTGTGAAATGTAAAATGGGCTAATGGTTCGTTTGGGAAATAAAAAGCATAGCAAAAATGTACTGGATATGTTTTTATCAAATAAGTGGGATCCTTTCGACTGTCATAATTTTATAAGTCATAATGTAATGTTTGTCATAATTATTGTTAGTCATATTTTTTTTCCTGCTGAAACTGTACATTTTTCATAATTTTTTAAATGATTATCCTGTGGAACTCTATAGTTTAGGTTAGGTTTGTTTTAAAAAAAATCTGAAACATAAATTGTTTCAGAGAAAAAAAGAGTTATGTCAAACATTACACTATGACAAACATTACATTATGACTAACAATTTTCTACCAGTCGATATAGACCCCAAATAAGTGTCCATCCGATGGAATAGCTGCCTGTTTCCACCAATTAAGCGTTGTAACGTCAGCAGCCCTATCGGCGTTGGGACAGCAGAGCCACAATTACGAGCCTACTGACCGTGAATTTCATCTGGTTATGATTGTGACAATCCGCCGACCCGCTCAATGCCACATCTGCTTTAGGCGACCAATAAACGCGCTTCTCACCGTTAACGGCCACATACCATTGATCGCCTTGGATTGCGAATCGGGACGAGTTAATTAAAAAAAAATGTTAAGATCTGTCCTATTAAAAAAGTTCGGGTTAACGCACTGGGTAACTCAGAGGCTTAACGCAAGTGTATAATAAATAAATCAATATCATGGGACAAATATTATTTAAACTCTCGTGAGACATGTTGATAAAATTACTAAACATAAACTACAATCCTAGCTTATATTAATCGTAAGTTGAACTGATTAATTTAGTAATTTTATCATGGGACAATTCACAAGAATTGATTTAGCCCGAAACAAGCGAAGGTTTTGCTATGGATGCTGAGAAGGTACATGAGATGCAGAATACTGGGAATATACTGGGTGAAATATAACGAGGGACTTTCTTTAAAGTCTACTAGCCTGTGTATAAAATAGGAAATAAAAATTGCCTTTCCTGTGAAAATAAAATTAACAACTTGGTGTCACTAAGCCTACGTGTTCTTTGATTAGGATAAAAGTTAGCAAAGCGTCGTACATGGACATAAAAATTGGCTGTCAAAAACATTTTTCTCCAAAATCTTGACTTTTATGATATCATTAGAAAATGCAAACAGTGCAAGAAATAATTAAGTTAACAATTATGGGTATGTTCCACATAACACCATTAATCTTCTATCCCTGCTTGAAGCAATAGTATTAATGTAGAAAATCTATTTTAATGTTACAGCTAATTTTTGTAAAAAAAAATCTTCCATAGATGCGCTGGCGGCTGTCTTAGTAATAGTTATTTAATAGAGCTCTTGCGCAATTCGCTATCTCAAGCAATAATAGATCCTTACATGACTAAGAACTACCAAGTAGTCATTAAAGTGGTGCTCAGCGCTTGCAGCTTACACTGTACTACGACATACTTAGAGTACGACAGAGTACCTTAGAGTAAAAGGGAAAGGGGGTGTCGCTTTCATCGTAACTGTCAATGTAAGTGTGTAAATATAAAATGACTGAAAATGTCAACAATTTCGTATTTATTTCTTCGTTTATTCTTTATAAACTGTTTTAAGACGCACTCTGTATTAAAAATTAGTTAGGGAAAAACTTATGCTACTTAGTAGTATTACGAGTATACATTGCGGGATGATACGGCCCCCGAGTTAGAAGTAATAGATTGAAAAACCGCTATGTATAAAGTACAATGTTAGTACAAAGATCTCGCAAAACAGCATTGCACTTATTACTTAACATAAATTTACGAATTTTTAAAGCAATTCCTTAGTACCTCAGTTCCTTACCTGAGGCAATGCATTATTTACGTTTCATACATATAATGGCTCGTTTCTGATGCGGAATATTTAAATACCACATCGCGTGACTTCAAGACTTTTGATGTATGATATTATCTTTACAATTAATTTATTATAAATAAACAAAATCAGCGAATTATCTACAAAAATAACTAATAGTAAAATAATGTGCACCGTTTAAAATGATCAATAATACGGAATTTTGAATCATTATTTCCCTGTTAGTCAATAACTAGTTGGCCTCATTTTTAAAACTGCAGTTTTCATATTTCTCTTCTTTCTAAAAGAAAATAGAAAAATGTTTATTGTGAGTAGATAGCACGTAGAGCTCATATCAATTATCTAAGTAATTGACATTCATTTCATTTAAAAATCGTTATATGAATGTAAATTAGCAAAACTTAGGGCTAGGGTTTTATCAAATAGGAATAAAATGCTTAAAACGACAACACATGCTGTAACGTGCTTGTACAATATGCATATTTATATTATCGTTAAATTCTGCTGCAGGCAATAAGAAGGCGATGACAAAGCGTATCATAACTCGCGAGGCTACTGTGCCAGCGGATACAGATAGCACACATCTGAAACGTTATTTTTATCCGTGCAAAGATTGCATAAATATTTTAAGCATTCTTAATACCAGCTAATTACAATGTTTGCGACTCAATGTTTTTGCTGCCAAGGGATGAAAATAGTACTTTTTAATGCGTACTTTACATAAATGAACCATATAATGTAGCTTCATGCGAATACTTGATGAAGCAATAATCTTTCGGCCTATCATTAAGTAAAATGTAACGTTTATGTTTATCGAATTCATTTTTACGAGGCAAAGGCCTGGATGGGGAGAGACAGTAAAAGAAATGCGCAATTAAACTGCAACTCGGTATTAAGGGATTATATTAGTGGCTACAAAGTAAAGATAATCACGTTTCAATTATCAAATCTAATCAGGACGTAGCGGTAAACTAAATTTCTTCTGTATATTTCGGTATAGAGGTACATTAAAGCATTACAAAATGGGGACTCTTTTCATTTATTTCATCACTTTCTTATAAATCTTATAATATCCTTATATCCTTGTATTTCATTATTGTGTTAAACAAAGAGCCGTGTATGTATATTTTGTTCGAATAAGCAGAGCGACTTTTGTGATAGATAGTGCCAAATAACATCATAAGCTTAGATATCAATGTTAGATTTAGATGTTAGTTTATAGAAATATAGGTCAACTACAATATTTTAGTAGCAGAATACCTGACTTTGTTTGTTTAGGAATAAAACATAAGTATCCCACATTTAAAATATCAGGACCTTTGTAAACACAGAGCGATGGTATCGAAAAAATAAAGAAATCCAAAATTAAAGTTTACAAATGTAACATTTGTCATAGCCAGACTAACGGTACGCTATTTAGTACATAAAGCCCTTGACTGGGGCGCGCGAAGCGGCGCAATGTGCGCGCGCGACCTTTGGCTGTAATTATCCGACGCGTGCGCATGCGGCAGACGCACCAGGCCGGTATACTCTATTACTTTATAGAATAATTGCCACTTAGATAATTGAAATGAAATTATTTCCATTTATTCCAGAAACAAATCCATGTGAATATTGTACAAATAATTAATAAATAAAAAAATTAAAATTAATTTGGTATGTCCTTTTTTTATTCTTTTTACCTAAAGAAAAAGTGTTTCTTTTGAATAGCTACTTACTAAACTATCTCTAGAATAATTGTATTTTTATCGATTACTATTGATTTTGTTAATGCTATAACATTTTTACATGAAGCTTAATAGTAGTTTGTTAATCAAAATGATCATGGCACACACGTACATAATAAACGAGTATACATTTAAGCACGTAAGTTTTCTAAACCACACGAACCACGAACTTATTATTCTGTACTTACTATTGGGTAATATATACTGCTTTATACTATACTTAGTTACTAGGTAAGTAACTGTACTTTGGTACTTAAAAAAAAATTAATTGACCCTATAAAATTTCAAGGTTAGAAGAATATTATAGACGCGGATTAAACGAATAGGGTATACCAGATGCGTTTTGTCCAAGAACTAGTATGGAAAGTGCGACACGCTCGTCCATTGATTAACATTTTTTTCTTGATTTTAATCGGCCTAGTTAATTAAAGTATTTAAATTGTCAACCCTTACCAAGCTACGTAGAATCATGAAATAGAATCGTTTTTTGCGTACGTCTAGTGCAATCCCGAACCTACTATTAATACGTATATCTATGTTTATGTTATTAAGGTTTTAAAAAATATATAAAACTTTCAACAGATATTTTCAATTAACTTAATCTCGATAGCGATTCAACTACAGTCTGCTAATCTATTTTAATACTCCATCAGTGATTGTTGTAATAATAATTTAGTACGCTTAAATAAAAACTCAAGGTTTGAATGTCCACTGCGGTCGGTAATTTTCAGTTATTATAATAATGCTTACTGTAAAATCGGCAGTAAAAAGGATGCGTTTAAGCGGAGGAAGCCTGTCTGCGGATTAATGGATGCAATTAAATCGGTGCGCCGACGCTGCGGGCGAGGAGCGCGTTTTTAGGGGCCTGTGGGAAGGGCTGATGGTTTTCGCCACCACGAGAGACATCTCTTAACTAAATTCAATAGTTCTTACTCTTATTGTAGATATTGTATTCGTGCTCACTTTGAAATTATTAAACTGTGCCCGACATTTATTCCTAAAGTTAATGTCCGTATTTATTCGTAGCCATGTAGCTATATAGGTACCTAAGTTGATGTGGTTGTTAATTACTAAATTAAATGTATTCTGACAAAAATATCTTTATTTGTGTACTACTGGTTATCTGCTGGTTAATTATTAAAACTAATTTGTAGCTGTCGTGTGAAAATTCTTAGTTGAATTTTTCGAAGTTCATTCATGTTATACCGGTTGGAGCCTTTAACAGGAGCAAATTATAAAAATATTGACCGTACACGTCAAACTGAACGACATCAGTTTGTTTGTTCATTATTGTACAAAAAAGCTACACAAAAAAGTTCTAAGTACAAAGTCGAACTTATCCCTGAGGAATCTCTGCCAGTCAACCTTTAAAATAACATTTTAATTCAGTTCATAAATGACGGAGCTTTGAGGTAACGAACAAAAAAATACAACCAAATTGATAAACTTTTCCCTTTAACTCTTTTGAAGTCTCTTAAAAATAATGAACTGTTAGATTTGCCCTTTTTCATAAAAAATAATATTATTATCAATTTACGCCATTCTAAAGCCCAATAAACGTCAACTATCCTTATCACACAATAAACATAAAAAAATTGCTTTACATTGCTTCTTCCAACAAAACAAACTTTAATTTGTAATAAAAATAGAAAAAAATATATATAAAATTCGTTGATTTAATGTCGTTGAGTTTGACAAGTACGATTTATTAATCATTTGCTCCTGATAAAGGCCTCACCAGATATTATTATAAGGTACAGCTCAAAGTCCCCCGTTATTAGACAGACTAACATTTTTCTAACGGCGGTTTCCACCATTTGCTACGGCGTAGGCCCCGTAGCGCGCTCTACGCGTTCGTAGCGATTGATTGAACTAAGCTTTTAGAGATAAATCGATGCATCTACGGAATCCAGTGCGCTGAGTTATTTGCGCTTAACTTGACAAATACCTCGTGAAAAAATCCTCCGCCCTCTGATTAAGAAGCTTGTAAGTGGAACTGTGACACTGTACATGTTTTTTTACAAATAGCTGGATAATCATAATCATAGATTAAAATTAAATTGAATTTATTTTCCATAATGATTTTTGAAAACCTGCTAATATTAAAAATGCGAAAGTCTGTGAGCATGTATGTGTGTTTGTTACTCCTTCAAGCTGAAACGGCTAGTCGGATTTGAATGAAATTTGGTATGTAGATAGTTGAAGACCTGGAATAACCCATAGGTTACTTGTTATCTAGATATTCCTACGGGATTGGGATAAAATTTTTAAATTTCAACAGGGTGTAGTCGTGATATTGAGCACTGTTGATTATACTCGTAATTCAATGTTAACAAAGACCACGATGTGATTTTTGGGAATTTTCATGGGAATTTTCGCTTGATGTTCTTTCACGCTTTAATTAGTGAGACGGATTTGAATGAAATCTGATGTTGGGTACTTGAAATAACGCATAAACTAATTTTTATCTCAATATTCCCACCGGATCGGGAAAATCTCGAAATTTCAACCGCTGAGTATAGTCATAAAATTTGGCACATCAGTTTTTAATGTATAATCCTGAAATTTAGTAAAATCAAATACTCAGAAAAACATAATTCTGCCAGATGTATTAATATTAAATGATATTGTACCGGATAATTCACGTTTTAAATCGAGTTTAGCTCGACATGTTTTGGTTGTGCGCGTGTTGCAACAGCCGCCGAGTCGCATTGCTCCTAGGAAGAAGGGCTACGAATTAGCCCGAAACATGTCGAGAAAAACTCGATTTAAGACATGAGTCCGGTACAATACCATTTAACATGAGTAAGTCTCACGGTAGTTTCGTGTTCAGATGGATTATTTTTTACAAGATAGTCTCCGGTAAAGTAACAAGAGATTATTCTACTGCGAAGGCGTTCAGGTGACCCTGCTGCGGCTCGGGTATGTAGAGGAGATTAGTGCCCAGATGCGCCCGAGATTATTTTATTATTATGATAAAGTAACATTATAAAATTAAAAAAAAAATTATACTAAGCGAGTTAATGCTAAAAGCTTATGTTATGAGATAAATAAAATAGTAAAACTAGTCTTGCTTTATGCCCACTTTAAAGCTGCAAAGGAAAGTAATTAAAAATCATCATCGTCATCATCTGGAACTATACACGTCCCACTGGAGGGCACAGGACTCCTCTCGGAATAAAAACCACTTAGGCCGTAGTTCCCACGCGAGCCTAGTATGGATTGGGAACTTAAAACAGACCATTGAAAGTTTTTGCAGATTATATTTTACTATAACGGGTGTGGCCTGTAATATGAGCAAATAATTAAAACATAGATCGTCCTCGTCAAACTGAACAACATTAGTTCAGCGACTTTTAAAAATAATTAGTTTTTAATTTTTATTACACTTTAAAGTTTATGCGAAGAAGCAATGTAAATCAAAGTGCTTGTTGTTTGTAGGGTGACAGGCGATGTCAGTAGTTATATTCTAGGATGGCGTACATTGATGGCAGTATTTAATTTGTATGAAAGAGGATAAATCTAAATACTCAATTCATTTAAAAGTTGCTGAACTAATGTTGTTCAGTTTGACGAGTACGAATTACAGGCCCCTATTTATATACTCTCCCAAATCAATTATTTCAAAACATGTCAATTGGTGTCAAGTGTCCCATGATATTTATTTATTTATTTATGTAAAATAAGTATTTATTTGGTAAACTGCTCCAGAATTTATATTACGAGGCGTATCAAAATATAATTATTAGGTCGGTATTTTATTTTAATACTCGGTAATCCGTAGTTGCGGTCGTAATCAAAGTGCTAGTTACCATCACCTACTTATTACCCGCATCCGTTGGGCCCGTCAGCTTACTTACGAAACAACGAAAATTTAATTGAAAAAATGTTTTAGTAGCGTAAAAAAATTAATTAGCTTAAGCTCAAAGTTGAAGTGGAATTAAAGCAAGACGTCGCAAAACTTTTTTTCATTCCTTAAAAAGCTATGCAAACGTTGATTAAACATCATCATCATCATCTCAGCCTATATACGTCCCACTGCTGGGCACAGGCCTCCTCTCGGAATGAGAGGGCTTGGGCCATAGTTCCCACGCAGGCCCAGTGCGGATTGGGAACTTCACACGCACCATTGAATTGCTTCGCAGGTTTGTGCAGGTTTCCTCACGATGTTTTCTTTCACCGCAAAGCTCGTGTTAAATTGCGCACATGAATTTCGAAAAACTCAGAGGTGTGAGCCGGGATTTGAACCGACGGGACGACCCTCTGCTTGAGAGGCGATAGGTCAAACCACTAGGCCACCACGGCTTTAATAGCAATTTTATAACCGTAGGTATAGGTAGAGTTATTCACGATGACGCGTGCCGTGGTTCTTATTACAATGTCATTACTATCTAATTTTGACAAAATCATGCGTCTTCGTGGATAGCATTAGCATAAATGTATGCTAGGTACTACGTATGAAATAAAGAAACACCATATCGCGGCAAGTCGAGTTGTATTAGTATTTAGTCTTCACTAGACACACAAAGGTACTTTGATAAAAAACAGTAGCATTTCACCAAGCTTTAGCAAAAGTTGGTCCCAGTCTTAAGCCCCGGGCGTCCAGGGCAGTCGTGACTGTCTGTCGCTAATTTCGGATTTCATCGAAATGTTAAAATAATTGCTCACTCACATCTGCCTGGAACAGTATCGCGTGTGTTTTTATTATATCAGAGTACAACATTTCTGAATATTAATATGATGGATCAGTTATGTTTGTTTTAAATAATTAACTGACTCAGGCTTTGCCGAGAACAATATATCAACGGTACGGTTTCCCTTCTAACTCCGTATGGAATCACCGCAAGGCTACTTAGGTACTTGTCTACTTGGTAGTAGAGTAGCACGGCTATAGGTTCAACGGTTATTTTATTATGAATAATAATGTTAATGTGACATTGGTAATTCTCTTATTATGACGCTGATCATAATCGACAACTTCTAAGCTCATTTTGTTAATAAAAAATAATAAAAGACAATAAAACGAAAGCTTGTGCTATAAACTGATCGTGCTTCCGATAGTGTGCGACAGTAAAATCTAACAGGCTTAGAGGCACTACATCGCTTGTTTTATATTGGGGATATAAACATAAAGCATTAATATCCCCTTAACGTTAGCGCGTGCAAAACAGATGGATGTTATACGTCCACGATAAACGTTCGCTATCATTTCAGCTGTGCAGCACAGAAACCCGCCGCTTGATTATGGTCTCCATTTCGAATCTGCATTCTTATTTTTATCTTAAAAGGCACTTAGACCAGCTTCGGGCAAGTTAAATCTATTCAATCGCTCGAAACCCCTCATTACGAGTAGCATGTAAGCATAGCGCTGTGCGCTTGAAAGACGTGGGGTATGATTTACCACCAGTAGTTAAAATACTCATTAAGTGGACATGAGAGCGACCGCAGCGCCGCCGGCCGCGGTAACTCGCGCAGACGTCTTCACTGCGTGCGCGCCGGCTACCAGCGACGCTCGCTAAATGAATAAATTAGCCAGAGTTATAAGGGATATAACGATATAACGTCGAACGAACTTCATCTGAAAAAGGTTAACTCTAATAGCATGATGATATTAGCATTCTGTTGACTAATGTTTCTAATGATGCTCGCGATAAGTTTCGTGATTAAGCGTGGGTAATTGTATACATATACTTATGGGTATCACTGAAAGTAACGTTCTGTAGTTTTCAAGTTTAAGGAGATTGTGCAATATTGAAGCATTTATGAAACATAGACTTTGGAAATTCATACATTTTGGCGACATCTAATAGGCACCGTTATCGATTGGTAGGAATGTAGAGATTAAAAACATGTAAGCAAGGAAAGATCCATGTACGTATCATGATAAAAACTGAACATCAAACTATGCACCTTACCAATCAATTACCGATAAATAGCGTATAAGATAGGCGAGGGCCGGCGACGAATTCCGCGCCTCACAACCTGAAGCGTGCGCCTATTTTTTGCAAGGCAGGTGCACGCGCATATGCTATTATATTGTCAAAGACCCGTGTACGCTCCTGATAGCATGAAATAATCAAAAGTCAAGCAAGTATCTTATGCCCCCTTAAACTCTATATTGTGATTACACGAACACTCGCGCGCTTCAAGCTACCACAAGCCGTAACTGCTGTGTGTTTTCAACGTCATAATCATAATCATAATCATAACATATTTATTGTGATAACGGGTACAAAATATAGTTATATTGATAAATTCATAACATGACCGTAATCTACCACATGCATGGTGTACAATAATTATGTATTTTATTTTCTTATTTTAAATACAAGGAAAAATATGCTATGTCAGTTTCTTAAAAATTAACATGTCAAAAATAAAATTATATTATATTAATTATATTACATGTCCTTATTATATTATAGCCGTTGAAAACATACAAATCAAATTATTATTTATTGATGCTGTAGTTGAAAAACTCCTTCATTGAATAAAAACAATTATTTAGAAGCCATTCATTTAGCTTGGATTTAAACTTGTTGCCCTGTATTTCTTTTATCTCATCCGGCAAAGCATTATATACTCTTATGCACATATTATAAGCATTTCTTTTATAAATATCTGTATGACCTAGTGGTTGATATAGAAGATTTCGAGTCTATATCGAGTTTATATTGATTAATAACGTATAATATCATAAAAGCGTAAAGGTAACTTTTTGTTCGGATTGAGAGCGTGCGTAGTAATTATGCGTGCAGTAATCGCAAACCGCAACATCGCAGCGGCCTCGGAGCCGGCGTCATGTGCGAAGTGAATATGGGAGATCGAGAATGGTCGCAATTAACGCAAGGCTTGCTCCTGCGCAGACAATGTGCGCTTTGTGCGGCGCACGGTGCGTGCTCGGTGCCCGCTACCCGCTGGAATCTTTTACTGTTTCCACGCGCGCGCCGACCGCCGCCCGCCCGCCATATGACTCCGTTAACTGTTGTTCCGGGGACTTTCAATCTTTACCCTTTACACATCATTATTATAAATTTTTAAAGTCTGGTGTTGTCGATGAGGTTTGATTATAGCTAAAGTCAGAGAGGTGAACAATGTCCTAATACTTGTACTTTTGTAGTAGGTAGTTGTCATTATGTATTTAGCAATATTAAGGTGTCATCTATTGGGCATTAGTATGTCGAGCACTGGGACATCTAACTTATTACTTACAAATACTATGTAATTATCTACCAACTTTCTGAGAACTGCGTAAGTACGTAAAAGTGTAAATAATTATTAAGTATCATTATTATTATTGAAAAGAGTTTTCAAATTTTCCGGTCACGGATTCTAACAGCGTTCAAACAGCCGCCCTGTTTTGACACCAATACACTACTCGTATAGGACCAAAACACCAGCAAGCGATACGGTCATCGCATCCTACACCTTTGTTTTGATTATTTCTATTTAAACGTTTACATGATTATTGGATAAAAAAATAAAAAAAAATACTTAAATTAACTAACTAACGATTTTCTATTTCATCATTTACACAATAAAATGTTTTTGAAATACATCATAATTAATTAGAGATCACTATTAAATAAATCTTATTTGAAATTTTGAGTAAGCTACGCATATAAGGATGAAAAGTAATTTAAAAGTATTCGATGAGCAATATTTTACCATCCACCGTAATATGTTTAACAAGAATAAATTTTATAATAATGCAATAAAAGGCACGGCGCTTCTGCGGCGTCTTGATCGTATAAATCATGGCTGTTTACTGGTTTACCCGCATGTTTGTGCAAATATATATAGGACAGGTGAATCGGCAACTGAATCACAGCTTTATTGTAGATGTATAGAGTTGATTTGCTGTATTGTGGAGATGTGGGATTAGCAAACGGGTTACTTATGGTGGCACAGTGACTTCGTCGGCCAAACGCGTCGCTAAAGGTTTATAATGATTATAACTTTTAATAGTATGTCCTCAGGCAATCCTATGAGGCTCACCGCTATAATACTATAACTACTGGCTGATACTAAAATTAAAGCGCATGTTAAGGGAATTGGAATGTCTACCAACTAGTTGAGTGCTGGTATCACCTGTTCATATTTATTGCGATATTTAATCAAAAAAATTCAATTTAAATCAATTTTTACAATTCTAAAACTTTTAAGTGCTATTGTTAACTCGGACTTTTATAGAGAACATATTTTACTAGTGTCAAGTATTTATTACACTAGGTACGACAAATAAACCGGATAATTCCCGCCAGTGATTGATTGGTTAAGTTAAAGGCACGGTCTAAAAAGTTTTCGATATTTTTAAATGAAGGCTGTCAAAAATGTTTCAATGCCCGTATTACGTATTATAGTTTAAAGTGTAACCCGTCACAGGCGTGGCGACATTTCCTAATAATAAAATGCCCTAAAATTAAATACAAAATCAAGAAATTGAATTCATGTTTTTTCTGTACTGCTTACTATGTGTTGATGAACAATAATGATTCATTGTATTGTATTGAATATATACTTATTCCTGAGTTCCGAGTTTCCAAAGGTGTTCATTTAAAGTTAAGCCACAGGTTAAAATATCCTGAACATATTTTAATATCTTGTAAGTTAAACAACGAACGAGTGCTCGTCACTGTCCCAATTACTCTCAATAGTTCCCATCTTTTTATAACATTAGCTATAAAGGCGACACCAGGGTCATCTATTGGGCATTAGCGTGTCGAGCACTGGGACGTTTACCTTACATAAAACATGCAAACACCTGATCGCAGGTTTCTTTTAAAACATGACTGTAGCCTTGAAAATCAAGAAGTAGCTACTTAGGGGCTGTTTCACCATCCATTGGTTAGTCTTAACTGACGGTTAAATGTGATGCCGTCTCTATTTGGTTTGTTCGAATAGATGGAGACGGCATCACATTTAACCGTCAGTTAACACTTGTCAATGGATGGTGAAACAGCCCCTTAAAGTAATAACTAAATGTACTTAACTCTATTATGCATTCGAACAACATTGAATAAATTGGTGTTACCAATGTTGTTCTTGTTGTCAGTCAACTTTAAATCGTATTAATACAGGCACAGTGTAGTGTTACTGTAACGTACAGTGGAAGCATTGGGCACGAGCTAAAAAGTTTTTTCACATTTACTTAAATAACTAATTAATGACTGCTAACAGTCGCCAGTGGATTAACCTTATACTAGGTACTTATTTGATTTACAATTTTCTTTACTCAATTACTCGTACTTGCCTAGAATTATCTAGTTTACTAAGCAATCCCCGGTAAATCAGTAATAATGTAATATAGTCTGGGTAAAAAAAGCCATCTAAAAATAACAACGTAGGTATTTTATCTTCTGTCAAATCAAACAACAAATTACAAAGAGCGTCAAAGTTCGCAAGTGGGAGGCAGTGTCGTTACCTTTGAGTAAAAAGTGTTCAAAAGAGCCATTTCATGGGACTCTAACGGGTTATATCTTCATATCTTTTTTGTTTAATTGAAAAATCCGTAATTTTTTTGATAATTTAACCGACAGGCAAATTATTTTTTAGGGATTGAGCCTATTTATTATAAGTACTCTTGAGAGCACCTTAATTTAAGTAGTTTAAGGCTTATCAGTGTTTCAGCGGTGGCTTAAGTTTTAATCAGGATATAGTAGGCTTCGCATCTGTGCGCGGCACGCGACGCCAGCGTTTACATAAATCCGTTAAGGGTGCACATGCCGCGGGCAAGTCGCGTGGAGAATCCTGCGCACTGACTGAGGGTGCGCGCCAGGGATGACCCGCATTTCTTCTGTAGATATAGGTATTATCGATATTTAAATAACAATATCGATATTTTCTGTATTTACAAATGTGTGTGTGTGTTTTGTGTTTGATGTGTGTGGTGTAGTCTTTTTTCTTTCTTTCTTTCTTAGTGAATAATGTTTTGCCAACGTTTTTTGTCGGAAAAGTTCGTTTTATCTTGCTTTCTCAACTGGCTTACTGAAGTTTATTGAAGCTAATTGAGAAAGCAGGATAAATACGGACTTATCGGTCAAAATACGATGGAAAAACATTATTTAAATTGACCTGTAAATATTTTGTAATCGTATAATAGTTATGTGAATGTTTTTACGGACATTTTACTATTATGATAAAAGCAATATAAGCTTCGGTAATCGTGAAAAAGAGCAAATTACTTCTTCATTAACGATATACATATTATAATATTTTTTTTAATCTTAAAGAGACGTAAAGTTTACCTGATTCACTTTCGCATCTACTAAGTTTGTGTCAAAAATTAATTTAACTATAGCGAGACTAATTATTTAATTATACCCCCTAAAGTAAATATAAACACTAAAATTTTATGGCGTTATTAAATTTCTGTAGTTAATATAAATAGGTACATTTAATGTTTAATTAAGTAAATCATGTTGAAAGTAGTCTTCCAAGATTCACGAAGACAGTCGATGTTTCGCGAGTCACGGCGCACCCCTAGCCGCAGCCACCTGCCGCCCGCACCCCCACGCTATATTTTATTCCACTTAATCGTCCTTTCCGTTATAATGCCAGTTTTTTATCCCGCACTTAAAGCAAATATTCCTTTTCTATAAACACTATCCCGACCGTCCTATTAACTATAATAGACACTTTTAATTGAGAATCTATAAAAGGTTTCGCGAACTGGTGGCCTTATATGGTCGAAGTATTCATCATGGTAGCTGGTTCTCATCTGCCCAATTAATAAAAGTTGACTGCGAGGAATGGCGCGCCTGCTCACGGTACCGGTTCTGCCTGCAGCTGAAACTCGCCCTGCCAGGGTTTTATTTTGATTTACTTATCTACTGCCTACGCGTTTTAAACGTAAAAGGAATAAAAGCTGTGCCACGCTGAAGATTGCGAGGATTGCTGGGCCCGATAATAAAACTAACGGATTTTTTAAAATATTTTTAGTCAAATATCTCTCGTCATGGTTAACTTAACTTCTAATGTTCTAAAAAATTAATAGATTTAGGCGTTTGTTACTTTGCATTGGTGCTAGCTATATTAGCTAAACTTATCAAGGTTCATAAATACTTGCATACTAAATTAGCAAAATAATCTGATCTAATTAATTACACCTACTAACTACCTACTATAAATAGTTATGAATATGGATGGATCTAGCTACATATTGGTAGTGTGTTCTTTAACTATAGTTTTATGTATTGTTTGAAGTTTCTAAAAATCTGTACCTAAGTATATGCCACTCTTCATGTAATAACTTGTAGGTAGGTAGGTACTTATGCGTATTTTGTATCTTTCAACCTCATGGCTCAGCAAGAGGAGTGAATAATTAAGCAGGATACTGCCGCCTTAAGGAGAAAAACCATAAGTGTAATTTTTTGCAAAATTGACTTTTCACCAGCCTCGTACTCAGTATTTTTTCCAGGATAGTTTAAATATATCTACAAAAAATGTTATAAGTAAGTCAAAAGTACATACTTGCTACATAACTTTATGTAGCAAAAAGCAAACTTAACATTTTTTGTTAACAGGGATTACAAAAACAATCGCGATGTCAGGCCGACCCCAGTTCATTAATGCATTTGAAATCGAAAAAGCCGATTTATAAAATTCGAACAAAGGTAGGAAATAAAAAGGATGATAAAAAGTGGCGCAGGCGCGTGCCGCGGCGACATGTGCACGCGCCGAGGATCTGCGCTAACGGGCCGTGACGATCCAACCTCCCCACCCCACCCGCGCCTTGCCTTGCGTCCCTTGCGCATCCACGCGACCTGCCCTCGCCGTTATGACACAACTTAGTTAAGTACAGTGTTATGCTTAAATTAAAATTATTTATTAATATTTTTTAAGTTTCGATTTTAAAGCGTGAAAAGTATTGTTTTTTGATAAGAGAGAATACCTACATGTGTATCTGTGTAGACACATTTTGTCATACTTACGAAAGGGCAATAAGGTTTTCATCCTCTGAGCGTTAACCGACTTTTTGACATTGATATTTTATCAGCCAGCATAAAAATAGGCTGGCAAGTAATAAGTACCTTATTAAATTATTAACTTAATTTAACCACAGTTTTAGTCTTCCCAAACAAATTTAATTTTGGCCATTATCTATCCTTTCTTACTAATATTATAAATGTGAAAGTAACTCTGTATGTCTGTCTGTTACTGTGCGGAAAATGACGACGAGGACGATCTATGTTTTAGTTTTTTGCTCGTATTACAGGCCAAATCCGGTATGTATCATAATCAACTTTTTTTAAATTAAATTTGTGACATCTGTAAATAAATTACCTTATTTTTTTAAACGTTATTAAATCAACTACATATGTATACTACATTTATACTTTTTTTAATCAACGCTCGATCATCTAATTATCGATTTTCAGCAGCCATACGTCACTGAAATATATTTATATATTTGTTCCTATCCTACGTCAACCAGGTTCGTTTTAAGCATTGTGCTATGCCATCAATAGGTATGATAATCATCTGCAACATTAAAAAAACAGCATCTTCCGTTTAAAATAATAATAAAGTAATTTTCAGGTTGACCTTACCCAGTGCAACCACTGTCGGCGCTACGCTGTGCGCGCCGCCCGCGCCGCGAAGTCAATACTGAAGCACTTCCGAAGCCCCACGCCGGGAAACATAACACCATGTAACCAAAGCAGATCAAACGCTTAATTGAATTCCCCGAGATTCGTATTACCAAGTGAATCGGGTATGTAATTAACTATAAATACTTTAATAGTTATTTGACAATGTACTTACTTCTTTATTTTTTACGTAATTGTGAGTTTTGGTGGGCTTATTCAAGTAACTACAGGTTTGGTACAAAGCATCCCAAATAATTCCAGAATGTAATATCACTTAAGCTCTCGTGAGACATATTTAAAGAAAGAAAGAAAGAAAGAAAACAAAACAAACACAAGTTTTGTTATTTGACAAATAACAAAACTAAACGGTCACTCACAAACTCATCAGTCATCATCGGTCATCTACGAAAACGCCCTTATCTAAAAACAATCATCTGAAAAGATCGCAACAAGTCGGACCGTCCCTGACTTATGTATACAACTTAATCGTGAGTTGAACTGTTTAGTTTTGTAATTTATTTCAGAATGTACATACCTACCTACATATCTTCTGCTCTTCATGTCGTTTGTTTTGTTATGTAGGACGGTTCCCTGCAGATATATTTACACGGAAGAAGAACTCATAATAGACTCTAGGCATGACACTAAAAGTACTATAATAAGGGAATAAGAGCTTGTACTTTTATCCCTGTGTAGGTACATAGGTATACAATAGATGCATGTGTTGCTGACTGCGTCCTATGTCACGTTTCTTTACACTTGAGGTTGCAACGGACGGTTGTACACATATAAGGTATGGCCAGCTGTCGGCTCGCAACTAGTTAAGCCGCAAAAACAATTATCATGGGAGACAAAAGACTAAAATCTAGATATTTATTATTTTACTAACTGTTGTCCGCTACACTTCGTCCCGCAGGAATTTTTATAATTTTTCATGTATACCTAACTTGACCTTCTTAACTCCTTACTATTTCCAGTATCGATGCCAAATTCGATTTAAATAGATTCGGCAAGTTAAGCGCAAAGATAGACAGAGAGAGCTGCTTTCACATTTGCAATATTAGTACCTAAAGATATTGTATCATTGTTGTCTTATTCTAGAGTTTTTTTTATTAGTATACATGAGTTGGTTTCGGCAATTTAAAAGTGACAGATTAAATCACTAGAGTCTGGCAAATGAAAGATGAGAATGAGTTTTCTTAAGAACTTTTTATATGGCAACAAAAAAGTCGATTGTCAACCCACGTCAGACGTCATTGATTCGTCTTGATACTGAAGCTTGCTTGCGGTATTTGCTACGTTTTTAAGTGTTTATCATGAAAAAAACTATCAAAAGTAATGTGCGTAAACTGCTGTTTACTATGATATGTAAATTAAACAATAAACTGACTTTTATTTTTACCATCCCATATTGTATGTACTTATGTATATTGACGCTGGAACGACAAATTGACTATCGTGTATTTTGCAAACTTTCAGCACAGCGATTTAACGTTAAAAATTTCAGAAAAAAAAAAACATATCTTCTTTCCTATTTGTTATTTTCAAAAGTAAAGTACTGCTAAGTAGAATATAATGTAATTAATGTACTTTATTCATAAAACAGTGATAGTTATGTTTTACGAAAATTGCTTGTTCTTTGTTGAAACTTTCCGATATTATTTATTTCATAGTACAAATAGGGTTTCGTAGTACAATAATTACAGGTGGACCTAATAAAAGCTTTTAAAATATTGTATTACCTACATAATATATATCACAAGTATCAAAACTATTTTTAGCACTATACGTCAGGGATACCACACATTGATTTTTGAATTTGCCGCCATTTTTTCATTCTCATCTTTCATTTGCCAGACTCTATCTAACGTATTGTTTGTAAGTACTCTAAGCCAGATCTAACTCGCCCCGCCCAGCGCTAGGCGGCAGCCAATGCGGCGCGGTGGGCGGGGCGCGCTCTCGCTCGCGGACTCACCACGCACCCTAATATCCTCTAATCTCGAACATATAGGATTACAGTACTCGGATTTACAGATTACCCACTGATTACATACTATTCCCTATATACAACCCACGGCGACTTTGTAGTCGAGCAAACGAAAAAGAAAATCTAGTTGTTAAAACTGCTTTCCAAAATCACAAGATGCACATACAATTGAAAATACGCAATGTCTACCAGAGCTATCATTTCATAAACCTGCTTTTAAAGCAGCGGCCCGGGATAGGGGAATTTTAATGTCACAGATACAGCAACCGCTTATTTGAGGGCATTAATGCATTAAAGCTATTTTTCAGCGTGTCCTACGCCGTCGGCGTATCTAAGTGCACCCGACAATTAAGCGGACTCCGTAGCGCGCGAGCCACCTGTCAAGTGGCCGTTTCATCAAATCATTTCTTTAATGCGCAGCTTCCCCGACCTGCTCTTTTTTGAGTTTTGAAAAAACGTTATGGTGACGGTGGTCGGGTAGGGTAGGTCGGGGCGCGAGAGCCTCCGTGCGGGCCGCAGTCAGGTGCTGAGCGCCGCACGCAACGCACCGCTCCAGCCGCGCGTGCGCCCGAGTGCACTCCCGTCGCTACTTACGAACTTACGATCACTTTAAAAAAAACATGAGTAACTGGTGCACACAGTTTAAATAGTTATAAATCGGAAACGTTTTAAAAATAGTAGTGGATTCAAGTGAGTGCGCTATAATAGATTTCTGATTCCCGCCCGATAGAGGTAAGTCCGCCCGCCCAAATAAGTTTACAGTTTATTCGTAATACATTTGAATAGTGAAGTTAATCTGGTGAATTTCTTTACATGTTATTGCTAATAATTATTATACGTTGGACCAGGCAAATTTTCCAATAACAAA
Organism: Choristoneura rosaceana; assembly: GCA_037349165.1. Taxonomy (NCBI): domain Eukaryota; kingdom Metazoa; phylum Arthropoda; class Insecta; order Lepidoptera; family Tortricidae; genus Choristoneura; species Choristoneura rosaceana. The sequence goes on along the minus strand of JAZBNJ010000055.1, from coordinate 408,442 downwards.
GACATTAAAGCATGAATCGATAGCTGATAGAGCCTTTGTAATTTACATTGATATACGGTATCTAATTACCTAGCCTTACTTATTTTACTCATTAAATACCTTACTTAGAAATCGATCATTCAGTAGCAGGCTGTATACTTTTTCTCCGTTGCTATTCAAGTATATACCTTGTCATCTTTGAAATCAAGGTGTGTTTAAATTTTAGCAAAAATTGTACCTAGCTAAATATTTAGTTACTTTTGTTTGAAGTTGTAAATCGGAGCATGTGGCGTGACTATTTAGTCACCTTTTTTTGCATGAATCGACCAAAATTAAACACAATAGCTTAAGCCAGTACAATATGTTTTAATTATAAGCAAGGCACGAGCCGAAATTCGCGATAATGTAGAATTAACTCAGTGTCTATGTGAGGTTTCTTTTAGAAATCAGAATTAAGTAGACGTTTTTTTCTAATGTTTATGTTGGTTTATAAATTAATTTGTACTTGTTCAGTCATAATAGTAGATTGTTCAACAAGGGACTAAAACAAGCCATAATGATACGAGATGTGTAGCCACCCGAACAGAGCGAGGGTGCCTATAGTTCTTCGAGTGGCATTATGGTTGTTTAGTCTCGCGTTAAACACTCTAATTTTCAAGTTTATTTCGTAAGACCTGATAATATTTAACACATGCTTGGCAATAAATTATTTAATTTCATTTCATTTCACTTTGAATGCAAGGAAACATGCCATCTGTTCAAAATTAAAATAGAAAAAAAAAATGTTGCGCGGTTTTTTTCCTTTCTTTTATTGTTTATAAAGAGACGTTTTAAATGCTTGCATATTTAGATAACAGTTTAAAAATTTAACCCTATTTTAGAACTAATTGAAATATGCATAATAAAATTAATTAATCCTTAATATAATTGAATAGATTCATATTCGCAATCATTAATTGTGTTTCACGAAACTAAATCGTGTTTTTTTAAATATTTTTGCACACTTGGTATTTCGAGGTTATTTCCGCGCCCTGAAAATTCTCAATTGATAAGCTCCGTGTTGGCTGTTTAGGGATTTCCAAAGTAAATTTAAAAAAAGCCTTAATCCCTAGAGAATAAAATGGAGTCCCGATATGCAGAGACTAAAGTAACATTTTAGGAGCTTGAGAAGTGAAAAGAAATAAATACTTAAAAATAAAAAGCTTTGTAATTAACGTATAGGTTAAAGAAAAAGATTTATGAGAAACATGATTTATGAGATTGCTCAAATCAAATTACATTTATGACTCTATGATATATATATTTGGATGTAATATGAGTTTATGACAGAGACAGGCACGTCCAATGGATATCGTATTTTGAAGAGAGCTTTTTCTGAAGGTTTTAAGTTAGTAAGTATGTTGCATTAATTAGTCTTAGTGGGTAACTTTGTTTATCCAAAAATCAAGTCTTTATCGCATTTTGCCAAGACCAAGATACAAGTCCTATGCAGACCAAAAAGTTATTTCAATAAAACATTAAAAATATGTATAAAGTACAAAAAAACTAGAAGCCGATAAATTTACTCTACATGGCTAATGTAACCTGAACTAATAATCATGAAACAAAATATTAAAATATAAACTTACCTAACGATTTCGCTCTGGTTCAGCTTTGATTCGAATAAAATCAATACAATCATAATAGAGTAATGAATAACTGATTATACGGTTGTGATTGAATGAATATTATGTTTACGGATAAAATGGATAGCCTCAAGCATAACGCAGACTGTCTTCAGCTTATTATTAATTCAGGCTTCATAGTCTGCTAAGTACATCCCATTAGTGCAAAATCATACGCTGCAAAATAAATGTGGGACTGGATAATTGAGACTCATTCCTTCATGTTGTGACATTTGCCTGCCCTGAGTACGGTAATCTGAAAAAGTAGTTTAAATCGATGGCATCACAATTCATGGTCGCAAAATTGCATAGGTATACGCTGGTGAAAATTTATCGACAAGCCTGGATTTATACTTCAAGACCATAATTATTGTTTCAATGCTTAATAAAAGTTATCGTTTTTTAATAGCCAATCTCTACCATAAAATTGGTTCAAGTTAAATCCTTGGAATCGTCATAATTCTTTCTTTTTTAAATTTCACTCATAAGGCGGTTAATAATATTAAAAGTAGCCTTACAGAAAATCTGTAGCCATGTGCAGCAAATGTATAACTTGTTGTTCAAGCGAACATGTAGGGCATTCGAGCATCGTCCTGCCTTACCGCCTGTTCAAATAAAGCAAGGTGGAAGGCGCTGGCAAGAACTAATAATTTGCGCAGATTGATTTTCCCAACACTTGCGTGGATTCCCAGCGGGCACGCGGCGGGAAAAAATTGAAGCAGCCGGCGCGGTCCCCGCCCGCGATACCTAATGAAGACGTGCCTTATTGAAACAAGAAATTGCGACACACGACCCTCGCATAACATCAATATAGCCAATTAGCTGTAATAGTTCCAATCAATTGCCCCTTTGTATGGGCAAGAAAATGAAATTACACAATTGCTTTATAAATAAGATCGTTATCAGAAACTCACTACTTAGCAGGCCCACGGTCGCTAGAAGCGATTAACTCACATATCGTTTTACATCTGTAGCCACATTACTATAATTAGAAAATTTGGCAAATCATTGCTAGCAGTCATTATTTTTGATTTGCTTTGACAGTTTGATACGAAGGTATGATAATGTTATGATAATTTGTAGTGAAAAAATAACTGTAGTTTCTCGTAAATTGAGCTTACGTACGGCGCTCATCGCGCAAATGGGTAGCTAATGTGTGTTAGTTTAATGAAGATTGTTTTTACTGAAGTGTGCATTATTAATGCGCGTACGCAGAGGGCGCCGCGACGTTCCATTATTCTGATTCTACATTTACTTGATTGAGCTTTTAATGCGATTCGCTGTCAACATACAAGCGAATGGATTAATCAGGGCGAGCGGTGTCAACAAATAGACGCCCGCGTAATGACGTCGGTCACGTGAAAACTACGCCCGATATCGCCACTTTAGAATCGCTCACTAATGCCTGTGAAATCTTGATAAATGGGTTTTGATGCTATGCATGTCATGTGGTCAATGTAAAAGAATACTCCAATTATAATCCTACTCATCAATCTAAGCGCAAACATGATTGGCTTTTGTTCATTTAATCCAATTGGTTGGTTTCGTGGATAGATTAGATAGTTGAAATATTACCTTAGCCAGATTAACATTAGTTTCATTGCATTTATTAAAATTAGTTATATCGACTCTACTTTTAGCTAACTATATCTAGATAGAAAATGACAAGGATCCATGACCATACCTCAGGCTTCATCTACCATCGACGATTTCTTAAACGGAACTTATTAAGAAAATTTACAGTCTTACGATTCGCAGGTTTTCCGTCGTTAACTGTAGCTGCTGACACTTGTTACAAGTGACTTTCTAGTAACACGCTATAAGCTGTAGGTTTTACCTTGGTGTGTGAGACCAACGCGGTTAATGTGGAGATGAGTCTCATCATGAAACACGAGTTGAGAGATGTGTTTTTTATTATTTCTATATACAGTGTTATGAGCTCCTTGACCCCCGTCCTAGATCTGCTCTTGAAATTGTAGAGCTCAAAGTATTCAGCATGTTCCGTTTGTCCCAGGATGTCGAGGCACGTGCTGCTGTCGCGGCTGGCGGAGCAGTTCCAGCTGTCGTCGCCGCCGCCGGCGCACCGCTACCCCTCCCCCGAGCGCAGCCTCTCCCCGCCGTCGCCCGCGTCGCCGCGCTCGCCGCCGCCCTCGCCCTTGCCGCAGCATCTGCTGCAGTTCGGGGACATAGAGATAGCAGGGAGAGCTTTGAAGCAGTATGCTAGGGCTACAGGTAAGATTTATAAATCTGAAGTAAATAAATTTAGATAAGCGTTCGCGTTGTCAACACCTTCCTAAATTGTGTAAATAAATATACTGCGGAATCACAATTGACTATCACAGGAATCTAGGTAGGTAGTCCTTTTGTAAGTTTCATGCCTTTACATATACATTATATCACTATAAGCACAATTGGTGGCCAAAAAAAATGTAGCCGTTTCAAAGAGGTGATGAAAGAAGACATTTTTTTAAGGGATGCTTATGTCTATCAGTAGCAGTGTATACGACTGATGTGATGATGATAGCGGTGGTGATTTTTTTTTTTATTGTTTTCCACTTGCCTTCGGCTTTTTCTTCTCTATTTCGAACATCTCTATTCCGTCCCTTCTGGTAGCGTGGGCCTTGCTTGATGTTAACCTTTCGTGGGCAGAACTGGGCGCGCTGATGTACTGCAGCGGGCTGGGTGCGCTGTACGGCGGCGGCGGCGTGTGGCCGCTGCTGCTGCCGCGCTCGCCGCCGCACCCGCGCGCGCGACTCGACACGAGGCACACGCCGCCTCGAGAAGGTAAGATCGTCAATCGATGCCATCAGTCGATGGTACATGGATTGGTTGATGTCGAGCAACAGTTTCTACTACACCAATCGACCAATCATCTACCGACCGGTGCGGTGTCCATCGATCAACCAAACCACACCAATCTATCGACGTCGAACAGTAGCATCGATTGTCTGTCGATCAATCGTTTATTAACCAGTATCTGAAGATCAGCAAATCTACCACATCATTCGATCACTGGATTAATATCGATTGATGGTTGATCGGTTGGTGTGGTCAGATCCTAATAAATGAATGACTGACCGTTGAAAAACTAAGGATTCTTCCCCAACTGTAACACTATATAACTTCGTGATGTTATATGTAACAAATATATGATATATGAAAAGTCTGTTTATTTTGTTTGGATTAAAAGGGACTGGATTGTAGACATGTGTCTCATGAAATTGTCAGAGAGCGGTGAAGCCAGAGCTTATACTAGATAATAGGGATGATTAAAAGTAATCAAGTTTCTAAAACTTGATGCTACATGCAAATCATGTGACACTATTATCGACTTCATCAAGCTTTCTGGCGTCAACTATATAATGTGTCAGACTATTGAAATTAAGTACCTAAAGTATCGATTAGCTTGCGAAATGGTGAGATAAGTGTAATTTAGGTATAATAGATAACAGAGCAAAATTAAATATGTTTCTCTTCCTTTGTGGGAAAATAGCACTTGGCACAAACAATTGACACACTTTTTATGGGCTATCAAAACGCGATTCCCCTCGTGTGGGGCAATAGCAATAGGTGTTGCCACTTAGTTGTCTACTCAATTGATTTATCATTTATTTTAAGACAGCTAGTATAGAATTAATATTGAAAGTTAAACTGAGGTTTTATTAGAATTGTGCATTGAAAGTATTGCTTGGTAGTGTGTGTGTGTCGATGTAACTGAATTAAATATTCAAAGATTAGGCTCGATGAATCGGAGATAGAAGTTACGTCCACTTGTAACCATATCAAAGTCGGATTGACTGGAAATTGGTATATCAACCTAAGTTGAATGTAAATGCAGGTACTGTCCGCAGAAAGATTGTATTCCAAATAGATTTTAACAAAAACATATTTTTCATATAATTTGTTTGCTGTCTATCAATACTTAAACATATATTCATTCATTTCTATTATCTCACCTAAAAATAAAACAGAAAGCAATACAATGTAAAAAGTAAATACTAACCACACAACTATCTACGTCGTCAACTTTCAACACGAATCAATTTGCTTATCTAACCCAAATCCCTTAAACAGTCAAAAACCTGTACCGTACGTTTCGGCCTCCTTACAAGGCTTCCTCTTTCTGTACGCAAGCCTCATTAGAATAGCTATCGGTGTAAAGTGCTGATTAATAACTCGTGCGCCGATATATGCCTAGTCGTTTACATGTCGTTTACCTTCGCGACGGAACACCACGGAACCCGGCGAGGAAAGCCAAACGGATGCCTACAAGCAACTCGGCAACTTATTTGAATATCTGCGCTCGTAACGACTGAGCATTACAGATAACGTACAACACTGGTTAAAATCACCCAAGTTAAGGTGCATAACCTGACTAAGTATTTAAATTGATAGTAATTTTAAATGACATACTTATATCATAATTTGTTAACTTTATAGGTAGAAGATAAATAATAATAAATAATAAATAAATATCACGGGACAATTCACACCAATTGACCTAGTCCCAAAGTAAGCTTAGCAAAGCTTGTCTTATGGGTAGGTACTAAGCAACGGATAAATATAATTATATAGATAGATACATACTTAAATACATATTAAACACCCAAGACCCGAGAACAAACATTCGTATTTTTCATACGAATATCTGCCCCGACACGGGAATCGAACCCGGGACCCCAAGTTTCGTAGTCAGGGTCTCTAACCAATAGGCCATCTGGTCGTCCAGAAGATAAAGATAGCATTTTCGTTCACAATGCAGTTTTAAAATGTTATGCATTTTTGGCGCCTAGCATGTTCAACACGTGAAATCACATTATAAGTAACCTTTGAAATGTTTTTTAATTGTTCAGGTGCTCCTTCTTGTGTTAAAATATTATTGACTTAACTTTTATTTCACCTTTGGACATACTTTCTGAAATGGATTGCCATTAATGTATAGGTATGTGTTATTTTTCGCTATGACAAGTATCCTCTTTAAGATGTGAATATTTTCGTATTGATATTTATTAAAATACTTTTTTAAGTGTGTCCAATGCAAATAAGTAAATGGAAAAATAATAAAATAATATGGTTATTGATGGCACGCTGTCAGCATCATTGTGTTGCCATCGAATTTACAATTCACATCGCTTAAAGCAAACGTCCGAGTGTTCAACACGCTAATGCCCAAGCCCAAAAAAATGACACCGCGCTGTCGCCTCTTTTGCTAATGACATATAATAATTATTGGGACGCTGACTTTTATTTTATACTCGTATTTTCGTCTATGAAGCACTTAGAGGAATCTCAAGCCTTTTTGGATCGTAATACCTTTGTTATTCAAAAACCCGCAAAACTTCCGTAACAACAAAAGCCGCATGGTACCTCGATGTGGATATGAATTTTTACTCATTAGTTCAAGAATGTGTACTCACTAATTTTAAACATTATAATTACTAAATTAGATTAAGATTAGATTTATTTTTTATACTTATTTTTCTTAGAAATCATGGTTAGTCCACGTGAAAAAGTAAACCGAAATAAAAACTCTACTTGTAATGACCTGTACATACCTACCACATAACAAAACCAAATGAACATCGTTCATTAGCTTAAATATCTATTTGAAATTATATGCAATAATACAGAATGGGTCACTACAGTTTCCACGTAAAAATATTATTGTATGTTAAACAGAACGTTCAAAATCTGATTTCAAATATGGGTACATACCTAGATAATAATAAAAATTGTATTACTTTACCTACTATGACGCAGTTAATCTACAAACATTGCACACCTGAAGTGATTTGTTCGTCTTACAGACGTCCGCTGTGACTCTGTTGACTTTATACATACTACCGTGAAGAACGGTCGCTAACGAGAACTTTGTTTGCAGATGACGAGGAGGAGCTGCCGCTGAACCTATCGACGAAGAACAGGCAGATCTGGTCGCCGGGCAGCGCGTGCGAGCGCGAGCGCGGGCCGGGCGCGGGGTCCCCCGGGGCCCCGGGGCGCCAGGACGAGGCGCCGTTGGAGCTGGTCAAGCGCAGCCGCAGCCCCGACGAGCGCCCGCCCAGCGCCGACCCCTGCCGCTGTCCGTCCGCGCCCTCGCTCCTCTCCTACCCCATGCTTCAACCACCAACAGACCACAGCTTCTCCCTCATCAGTAAAAGTGAAAATCGTACCGAAAAGTCCTTTCAGGTAAGACTTGACATTTACACCTTAGTCCGTGAGCCCAGCCCCTAGGTACCTACGTAACATGACATCACCATAAGATGCCTGGCAACAGGTGGGGAAAGTTGTGCTGAGCTAACGCACTTAAAATTAGCCGGAAGTTTGAGAAAATCCTTCACTTCCGGTCAAAATTTTAAGGTCAATTTACGTCACGTGACATCATTACGAAACACGTGGCATCATGAAGCCCTTTATCCGTAGAGAGGGGCAACATAAGTCTGTCAGTTCTGAAATAGCCGGAAGTGCCTGACAGACTGCGACAAAGGTGACCTCCAAAAACGATTTCCTACGTCATATGACATCGTGACCAAAATTATTACAAAAGTTTCGTAATATTAGTGTCTTTAATAATATATAAGTCTGCCAAGCGTTTTTTAGCCGGAAGTCCTTTAAAAGTGTAATTTTAACTACAAGGAAAATGTAACCGTATCATGTTAAATGAGAATAATTTAACGAATTATGATCGATTAACAAGGATTATCGACTAATTCTTCGTGGTCGGTATATTTAGTATGTAAGAAAATAAAAAAAATACAATCTTTTATGTTATTTCACCTGTCCCGTTGTCTGTAATCAAATCTCGCAAGTATAGTTATTTGGATCTAAGTACTGTCAGTGGTTGGATTGAGTTGAAATTTGGCATTGTAATATAAAATTGGTGGCAAAGAATCTGGTCGTGAAATTCCGGTGATCATCACCAGGTCAGAATTGTCTCCACAGGAGAGAACTGTTTAACGGTGAATGGTATAGACTTAAAATTACACGAATGGATTTCCGATAGCAATACAAGTAGGTACAGTCAGCAAAAAAACTTCTACTAAATTATTTTTTTACGGGAACTAATAGTTTCAGTGAGTTTCAGTAGTGTCAGTTCCGAAACTGCTGGAAGTGCCTGATAGACGATGGCAAAATAATAAATATAAATAATTTAGTCTGCAATAAAACTTCTACTAAATATTTTAAGGTCAACTTACGTCATGTGACAACATTACGAAACACGTGGCATCATGAAGCCCTTTATCCGTAGAGAGGGGCAACATAAGTCTGTCAGCTCTGAAATAGCCGGAAGTGCCTGACAGACTGGCAAAGATGACCCCCAAAAACGATTTTTTACGTCATATGACCACGCGACCAAAATTATTACAAGTTTCATAATATTAGTGTCTTTGACAATAAATAAGTCTGCCAAGCGTTATTTTGCCGGAAGTCCTTTAAAAGTGTTATTTTAACTGCAAGGCAAGCGTAATCGTATCATGTTAAATGTGAATAATTTAACAAATTATGATCGATTAACAAGGATTATCGACTCATTTCGCCATGTCTGTCTGTCTGTCCGTCCGTCCGCGCCTTTGGTCAGAGACTATCAATGCTAGAAAGCTCTACTTTTGGTATAATTTCATAATAAACTATGCCACCAAAACAGTAGAATAAAAATTAAAAAAAAATTTTTTTTGGTAGGTAGTCTAAAAAAATTTTTGTTTAATTTTTATTGTACTATTTTGTTGGCATAGTTTACATATATATTCATGCAAATTTACAGCTTTCTAGCATTGATAGTGTCTGAGCAAAGCCGCGAACGGACGGACAGACAGACAGATAGATACTTTTAAAGGACTTCCAGCTAAAAAACGCTTTGCAGTCTTATTTAATATTAAAGACACTTATATTACGAAACTTTTGTATTAATTTTGGTCGCAATGTCATATGACGTAAGAAATCGTTTTTGGGTGTCATCTTTGCCTCAGTCTGTCAGGCACTTCCGGCTATTTCAGAGCTGACAGACTTATGTTGCCCCTCTCTACGGATAAAGGGCTTCATGATGCCACGTGTTTCGTAATGTTGTCACGTGACGTAAATTGACCTTAAAATATTTAGTAGAAGTTTTATTGCAGACTAAATTATTTATATTTATTATTTTGCCACCGTCTATCAGGCACTTCCAGCAATTTCGGAACTGACACTACTGAAACTCACTGAAACTATTAGTTCCCGTAAAAAAATAATTTAGTAGAAGTTTTTTTGCTGACTGTACCTACTCGTATTGCTATCGGAAATCCATTCGTGTAATTTTAAGTCTATACCATTCACCGTTAAACAGTTCTCTCCTGTGGAGACAATTCTGACCTGGTGATGATCACCGGAAGTTCACGACCAGATTCTTTGCCACCAATTTTATATTACAATGCCAAATTTCAACTCAATCCAACCACTGACAGTACTTAGATCCAAATAACTATACTTGCGAGATTTGATTACAGACAACGGGACAGGTGAAATAACATAAAAGATTGTATTTTTTTTATTTTTTTACATACTAAATATACCGACCACGAAGAATTAGTCGATAATCCTTGTTAATCGATCATAATTCGTTAAATTATTCTCATTTAACATGATACGGTTACATTTTCCTTGTAGTTAAAATTACACTTTTAAAGGACTTCTGGCTAAAAAACGCTTGGCAGACTTATATATTATTAAAGACACTAATATTACGAAACTTTTGTAATAATTTTGGTCACGATGTCATATGACGTAGGAAATCGTTTTTGGGGGTCACCTTTGTCGCAGTCTGTCAGGCACTTCCGGCTATTTCAGAACTGACAGACTTATGTTGCCCCTCTCTACGGATTAAGGGCTTCATGATGCCACGTGTTTCGTAATGATGTCACGTGACGTAAATTGACCTTAAAATTTTGACCGGAAGTGAAGGATTTTCTCAAACTTCCGGCTAATTTTAAGTGCGTTAGTTTTTTGATTCTAGCTCAGCACAACTTTCCCCACCTGTTGCCAGGCATCTTATGGTGATGTCATGTTACGTAGGTACCTAGGGGCTGGGCTCACGGACTATAGGGAATCCTAGTGGAGAAACAATTTTTTTTTATTGCATTAATGAATAAACTTTTATTACATATGGAGGGATGTATAATACCTGGTACTTGTACTATTACTTATTCTGTGCTGGTACCAAGAGTTATAAATTACAATAAAATTATAACTTATGATTTTAGAACTGTCCACTATTTGCCCATTTTGCTCCTACAGTATGATATACTTAACCCTATTTCTATGTTAATGTTCATAATTTGCACAAATTTATACTTTTATAATATGTATAAAAGAGGCATAATTTGTTAATTATTGTCATGAACGTATTCGTGTAATTACTCTGCAGACGCCCAATTATTTTGCTTTAAATAGTCGCATAAAATCATCAGTGGGCAGCTTTGAAATCAGCGAACACACATCCTGTGGGTCCAGAATAACCAGTAAAGTAACTGTCCAGTTTCCGTTCGAAATGTTTTTAAATAGCAAACCAGTAGCCCGTTTTAGCCTCTTTAACAAATCAAATAGCAAAAACTGCCCTTGTCTTAATAAGTAGTCGTGCACGGAACGAGTCGCGCTGCTGCGGCCGCCAATAGCTCGTCTTCTCGTTTTTGTACTTTTCGTTTTTTCTACGTTGCCATTTTAAAAATCCGCATCGGTTTTAATCAAAATTCCAAGTTTTAATATCACAGCGAAGCGGAATATAATTGGAGGAATAATTACCTTGTGTCATACGCCGATAAACATGTTTCAACGCCACTCACTATGTTCCACACTTTATCATTAAATTAAGTGGCGGCATTCATTCGGCGCTGAGTATGTAGCGCTCTATACGGAGCCGACCCGTCAGAATACGCATGCAAAAATTTACCCCCTTAACCATAATTACGTGTTAAGCTTATGTTAACTATACATTTCTTTGTCATTTTGTTACATTGACAATATAGATGAGCGTGAAAGCTCGTATAAGTCCGCACGCGCCTTTAGCCGTGGCTTCGTTCTTGCAAACCACTAGTTCTAGCAGTTGAATTGAAATTCCGGGAATACCTAAAAATGACATTGTGATCTCAACTGCATTTACATTTGCACCCGTGGAAAACGCTGTCCCAAGACTTAGCGGTTCATATGTCGGGATTTTACACGTTTATACCTATTATTCGGATGCCGAATAAAGGTGCCATTTTATTTTGATACTAAATAGCTATATACAACCCAAATCAGTTCAGCTGTTTCAGCGTGAAAAAGTAACACACAAACACCCTTATAATATTAGTAGGATGTAGCGGCGCGTGGCTGCGAGGCGCCCGCGCTGCGAGCAGCGCGTGGCGCTCGCGTGCCTCTCATTGCCGCCTAACGAGGCACTTAATCAATTAGCACTTGCAGTAGAACAAAGTGATAGAGCGTGCCTTAGGTATGGTAAGAGATACTAATTGAGGAGGAAGGGGGTTATCCAGTAAAAACTGATGAGTAGGTAAGTTCTTTACAGCTAATCAATAAATGTTTATTATGATCGTTTTAAACAGTAGATAGTTTATTCATGGTTCACAATTTATTTTAATATATCGTCATTGTTAAAATAGGTACCCAGCATTAATAGTCGACAAATACTCGGCAAGTTTTAAGCCAATCCGTGACTCCTCCTCAAGGCGAGCTCGAACACAAAGCCGACCGTAAACTGCTGTAATACTCGTACCAATACATAACTGATATAAATATAGCGCATAAATACATATACATACATACATGTCAGACTTAGAACCCTTTTTTTTAAGTCGGTCAAAAATCAAACCTAACGGTCAAAGTAACACGTGTAACTGTACCCATCGAAGGAATCCGATTGAGTGTATAAAACTATAACCATATGTGGACATTCATCCCCTAGCACCTGTGTTGTTTATAAGAGTGCATCGACTGCATAAAAAGGCGACCAAAAAAGTAACAGTTTTTGTGAAGCGCGAGCGCAGGCAGCTGCCTGGCCAACTGTCACCCGCGCCCGCGCCTGCGCCCGAGCCTCCCCGCTAACCGCCCGATTAAAACCCGCAACTCGCTCATTACACCAATCATTAACGCAATCAAGCTAACAAAGCTAGCGGCTTCATCGATTACTGATTAAAGTTTCACACGTTTATAAAACATCTTGGAAATCTGATTTTATGAGAGTTTTCTCGGGTTTTATGAGATGTAGGCACCTCCTTGACATGACATAGGTACCTTAATCTAAAGCCTTTACTTACTCTACCTATCAGGTACAATATATTTAGTCTAAGTGGTAACAAAGAAGTTAACTATGGCGATGTACGTTTCATTTAAACAGCCTTAATTAAAATAAAAATGTTATTCATACGAACAATTTTAACAGCTAAGTACAACGAAACAACACCACGAGATCCGGATTTATTTCATAAGAATGAGGTTTGAGCAAACACTAGTAAAATGACAAAATTATTCCATGGCATACCGAATACATCTGTTCAAATAAATCTAAAGAAAAGCTTTTGTCTATTACAGAACAAACAATTCGGTAGTAACACGGGCAGGAATTTGTTTGCTAAGAATTTACATTCATTTGAGTACAGCACCGGTTAGAAACATGACGCAACTCAGTCGAATTTGTTCTACTTAGGTACGTGACTCGAGTCAATGAAAACATGTAAACATCACCCAATATGAAAACAATTGTCAAACGTGGTACTTACGAAGCTTTAATATACTTGCGCAATGTTTTTTAATCCTAATAAAAATCTGAAAAATCTATTTGAGTTAGACTTAAACACTACTGATGAATTCATGAGTTAATAATAGGTAGTCAGTGAAAAGCCCTCATCATTTTTAATTCGACATTGGCGGGTATCGAATTCCTTCTCTGCGTGTAAAATACAAGTAATAACCCGTTGATATGAATTAATTACTGGGTAGAAAAAAAGTTTCATAGATTGTTGGAAGAAATCAAAGAATACGACGGGGTGCGGCCTGTAATTAGTACACGGCGGGTTGTCACCGCCGCGACTGACGGACGCTGTCGGCGCGGACGGAGCGCTCGCCAAATAAATAATTAACTTATTTTATGATGTGCTGTGTATCAGCGCACGGAAAAAACCTGACATAATTATTTACTATGTATTTATAAAAAACTCTTCATATTCTCTACCAATCGCCCGTGTTTTCGTCCGCGCAGAGTCAAAATTTTTGGTAAGCTCCGGTTCTCTACTTCACGGGAAATTCCAAAAATGCCTTTTGTTAACAACTATATACTCGTACCTACTGCTAATCAGTTAGTTTAAAGTAATCCTCTTTTCGCTTTATCGTTGAAACAATTTTTAGCTGTTGTAATCAATCACGCATTTTCTGTGCCTACCTGAAAAGTGAACTTAATAATTATTATTACGGAGGTACCTATGGTCTTGTTGCATTAAATACACATGACGCCTATTTTTTCCTCATCCCGTAGTAGGTAATTAAAAAAAATCCTGAAATTAGTGTTTAGCTATTATAATTGACTAACTTCCTAACTTCCAAAATCTAGTAATTAGGTACAGAGATAGAGTCACTCACTATGAATGAAACTTATAAATAAATTTAGTGTTCCGAACCTTAAGAAATCACTTTGCATTCTATCTGTCTGCCTATCTGTCCATCCATCTGTCAAGGTTTTTGTTCGCAGGAATGCGTAGAGTGCCAAACTGAAATTAATGTCAAATTCTTAATTCTGGTACCCCTTGGTGCAGTGAAAAAATTAAACTTCCAAGTGAACTTTAAAACACCGTTTAACCGCCAAATTTCGTTTCGCCAGATCTGAAAGTTCCGAGCTGTTTTTCGATTCCAGTAATCATAATCATAATCATGTTTTATTGCTTTCACGTAAAGTGCAGTACCGTGAGTCCGAGAGTGTAGAGCGCGCGTCTGTGTGTGTTCGTTTCGATCGATTTGTTCGTAGCTTCCATACTGCTTTAGCTTATATACATATACTCTGTCACAGATGAGCAAAGTACCTGATTGTTTAAAGTGCTTTACATAAGAACAGTTAGATACTAGTGACTACATATTAAGGTAAACCTTTTGTGATTGATGCCATCTTCTTTGTTGCAGTGCAAACAGTGCGGCAAGTGTTTCAAGCGGTCCAGCACGCTGTCCACGCACCTGCTCATCCACTCGGACACCCGGCCGTACCCTTGCCAGTACTGCGGCAAGCGGTTCCACCAGAAATCAGACATGAAGAAACACACATACATACATACAGGTCAGTACTCATTTACCATCCCCACCAGCGTGGCGTGCTCCGGGAGGAAAGACTACGGATTAGCCCGAAACACGTCAAGCTAAACTCTGACTCGTAAGACTTGAGTTGTCCAGGCTTATTTCACTATGTCACCACCAGCGTTAGACCATATTTAAAAAGTATCGTCCGACTTTGGTGACATCGAGGGGCCGGATGGGTCTGGATATGTAAATAAATATAAGTAACACGGGACACTTGACACAAATTGATCTACAATACAATACAAATACTCTTTATAGTACACCAAAAATACTCGTGGTAAGTGATACAGAAAAACAGGTACACAAAGAGAATTACAAGGTAAACAATGGGCGGCCTTATCGCTTAAGAGCGACGTACATAGTCGAAAAGTAAGAAAAGCTTGTTTTATGGATTCTCGGCAATGATAAATAATAAATTAGATAAAACATAATAATAACAGTATCATGGGACACTTGGCACCAATTCTGCCGCCTTAAGGAGAAAAACCATGTGACATTTTTTACAAAATTGACTTTTCACCAGCCTCGTACTAAGGAAAAAAAACTGAGTACGAGGCTGGTGAAAAGTCAATTTTGAAAAAAATTACACTTATGGTTTTTCTCCGCAAGGCGGCAGAAATGTAGTCACAAACTAAGCAAAGCTTATAATGGATACTAGGCAACGGATAAACATACTTAAATATATAGATAAATATATACTTAAATACATATTAAACATACATAGTTAACTAGATAGCGCCCAAGACACGAGAAAAGACATTCGTGGGGTGGACCACAGGTTTCGTAGTCAGGTTCCAACTACTCTGCTATCCGGTTGTCATCAACGATACACCAAATCAAATGGTCGATCATCGACAGTACCTACTGTACCGCAACTGGTACAATATTTCTCGCGCCCTCTAAATGAGGCTTTGTGCTGTCACATAGGTACTCGAAGAGTGGTGGGGGGTTGGTAAGGAGAGGAAGCAGAGCCTTAAGCCCAGTGCTCCCCTTATATCAGTTTTGGCGCGTAAGTCAAAGGACTCTGGAACAAATAGAGCAGTTAGTGGCTGGTAACGCGATAAACAGAGCGAGGAGCATGATCTGGTGAAGCATATTCAAAATTATCGCTTTTGTAGGTAGAGTCTTTGTTAGAGTTGATAAAATTCTCTCGAAAACATTTCTTGTATCAAGCATTATATTAGCATCATTTCCAGAATAGAAGCGGCTATGAAATTGTAGAGGCAATCCTTCACGGGAATTAAATTACAATAAGAGTGAAGCGGAATGCTCGTTACCGCCGGTTCTCTTACTTTATCCAAAAAATATTAAAAATAAGCATGATAGTACCCCATGTAATAATAATAGTAGCGCATTACGAATTAGATGACAAAAAAAATATGACGAAAAAATTAAACCGACTACAAAAAACCATGAAAATAATTTTCTACCAATCTGAAGTCGGTGTCTCACTTAGCACTAGCCAGCAAGAGTGGATATAATATAGTCGTTTACCTCACCTACATACTATGTATATATTAGGCTTCAATCACTCCTGCTAGCTCATGCTGAGGCACCGACTTCAGACTGCTAGAAAATTGTTTTCATGGTTTTTTGTAGTTGGTTATGTAACTTTTTTATAAGAAAAATTCACTCTTTTTAAACTAACATACTATGTAAGTGCCTTTATAACTAACACCTAATATGGATCTCATGGTCTGAAATAAACGGTTTTTAGGGTTCCGGAGCCAAAATGGCAAAAACGGAACCCTTATAGTTTCGCCATGTCTGTCTGTCTGTCTGTCTGTCCGTCTGTCTGTCTGTCTGTCCGTCCGCGGCTTTTCTCAGAGACTATCAATGTTAGAAAGCTGTAATTTTGCACGAATATATAAGTAAACTATGCCGACAAAACAGTACAATTCAAAAACAATTTTTTTTAGGGTACCTCCCATAGACGTAAAGTGGCGGTGATTTTTTTTTTCTCATCCAACCCTATAGTGTGGGGTATCGTTGGATAGGTATTTTAAAACCATTAGGGGTTTGCTAAAACGATTTTTCGATCCAGTCATTTGTTTGCGAAATATTCAACTTTAAAGTGCAAATTTTCATTAAAATCGAGCGTCCCCCCCCTCCTAAAATCTAAACCGGTGGGTGGAAAAATTTGAAAAAATTCAGAATGGTAGTCAGTATATTAAACTTCCAAGGAAAACTATAGCGGCCAAGTTTGCTTGAGAATTATTAGTAGTTTATGAGTAAATAGCAGCGTAAGGTATAAAATATACCTATACTTCGAAGATTCCGTATAAAGTACGAAATCCTTAGAAAAATATTACTTAATTTTTTCGTAATGGCTCCGGAACCCTATTTTGGGCGTGTCCGACACGCTCTTGGCCGGTTTTTATTTTTTTATTTTTTTTATTTTATTGTTGTGTAAATAATCTAAGATAGAATAGTTTAATGTCAACTGCTCGTCATCTTTTAATTACGAAAGATTGCTTTTCTCCGATGCAGAGACGTTCATTATTATGGAGCTCTCGTGCTTCACCACCTGTTCCATTTCATCATATGCATTACGACGAGCATAAATTGCTTAGCAACTGTCTTAAAATAATCGAAATGCAACTCGTGAAGTACTTTTTATTAAGTAGTAGATGGTATTAGCTCCCGTTGGTCAAATGTGGTCTTCATCATCAGTTCCAATACACCAAATGATGATTTTCAAGAGCAAATGCATGAATTACTACTAAATATATCCAATTTACCTACCCTTCCCTCGATTTCCTTAAGATTCAATCATCAGATTCTGATTTGGTGCTAATGAAACCTAATGGAAGGCATTCCTGTACAACCAAAAAAATTTTTCTAATCGGTTCATACATAAATGACGGAGTTCTGAGATAACAAACAAAAAACAACCGAATTGATTACCTCCTCCTTTTTTGAAGTCGGTTAAAAAGTGAAATAAATAATTATCTAGCCAGCTCCCGGAAAGATTTCAATTTTAAATACCTATAGAAACACTTGTAAATACCTACTTAATGAAAAAAGCTGTCCTTCACACTTTACAAATGCAATAATTACATAAACATGAGCTATTTCGAAGTATCAAACAAATGAACCAACTATTCAAATTATGACACCATAATTGATTTGCCCCACTTACTTCACCATCTAATCAAAGCCGTAAGGGGACGTTTTGTACGGAATTTCTGAACTTTATTATACAGCGTGTATTTTTGATACAACCTCAAACTTTAAGGGTAGTTAGTGAAGGACCTGATAAATAATCACATTTTATTATGTTTTAGTAAAAAATTAAGACTTATTTTTTCTTACAAAATTAATTAGCACGCAATGTGTCACACACAACGTGATACTACTTTGTTTTTTATTAAAAACTTCGCACTTGTTGACGTAGTGACAGCGGTCACAAAACGCTTTTCTTTCGTATCAAATTATAATGCACATTACTATTGTTGCCCTGAAATATTTTAAAAATTTATTACGCTCTGATAATTAATTCTAAATTAACAAATTGTTTTGATACTGGTTCCCAGCACTTAAATCTTCGTATGGTTACAGTTTGAGGGAGTATTTTACACGCTGTATAAACATCCCAATAACCTCATTTCAGTTTGAAATATCTAATTATGACTGTCGACTTGAGTGTTTTCGTTTGTTATGGGTTAAACAAGTCCCACATTCAATAAAAGCTAGCTTTAATCTATTGAACAATAAATAAAGTTTTAATTTTTTGATATCTACATTGTTAGACGTAAGGACTTAACACAAAATAAATTTACTTTTAAGTTTCCTAGTTACGGCTTAATAATAATAATAAATTGTATTTATTCAGATAACTAGGATCCATCAGTTGTTAGCTGTTTCTGTGGCTCAAAAATTATATAAGGGGACTAGAAGAATAGAGTTCGTTAAAATAATGTTAGTTAGTTATTATTTCAATTACTTGATATTTGATTGTTTTCTTATTGTATTTCTATGACAAAACGTTTAAAAACCGTTTGCCAAAGTACATATCACAAAGATTCCATGCATTTTCCGTGATAAAAACTATCTCATGTCCTAGTTCCAGTGGAATCGTGATAAACTAATTTTCACATGCGAAGTCGCGGTAATTGTTAGTATATATTATAAATTAGTGTACTCGTCATTAATGATTACATTCATATAGCTGAATTATTAGAAAAAAACACAGAACACACATTATTTATTTGTACACAAGACTTTACTACATAAATGTCGATCTTTAAATAAAACAATCAATATAGGTAAATCTAAGAGTTCATTTGTTTCTATGGCCATCTAATAATATAAATACCGAATCAGAAACTCCTGGGTAGGTAAATGTATAGAATTTTATGCACATAATAGCTTTATGGTTGGAAGCTAAATTTTTAGCTGACAGTGCTCTGGCGTAGCAGCCGAGGCTGCAGCTATCAAAGCGAAACATTTTTTATAACAGACTGACAACTTCCAGTATACTCAACAAGACGAATTACCTAAAAAATGTGACGGATATATTTGTCTTGACCGGAGACATCTCGTCACATCGCTGTTCTGTTCCCAATGATTTACAGCGGCCCTACAAGGCCCTCGTCCTCCCGATAAATGCCTCATCATCAATATTCCAAAATGCGGCTCGGCCTGCAATTAGCCGCCAGCCTTCACAGGCCTTCACGTGCACCACTCCCAACAGGGCGACTACCGACAAAAACCAATCTTAAATCCTGTTCTATCTTTACAATGCATTTTGTTCATTTTGTCAACATGTCCTGAGTTATAGCTTATACGCTGCTTGGTTTCAAGTAGCTAAGTTTAAGTTGACGTTTAATATATTGTGTCAATAAATGTTATAAATAAACGGTCGCCCAGTAAACGTTTTTCTCATGGTTTATTTAGATTTATAACTTTTGAAATCGATTTCAATTAATTGGCACGTTACACCATTTTATTCGCTGTTAACAGAGTTTCATCGCTGTCTGAACGAAAATTAATAGAATACCCGTGTACTTTAACGATTCAGCATATTAAATCAAGTTGAGAATGGCGCGATAAATAATAAAATAGACTATGGTTATGACAAGTAGTGGTTTGCTTATAGACGCCTAATTTGGGCGATGCGACGCTACGCGTTGTCGCGGCGGT
Organism: Choristoneura rosaceana; assembly: GCA_037349165.1. Lineage (NCBI taxonomy): Eukaryota > Metazoa > Arthropoda > Insecta > Lepidoptera > Tortricidae > Choristoneura > Choristoneura rosaceana. The sequence continues at coordinate 388,352 of JAZBNJ010000055.1, read as the reverse complement.
TCGCCACACGGCATCGTACCCGCCAATTAAATATAAAATCGGAATCATTAAGTATAATAACGCGTTCTACACCTGCTTCTGATTTACTATCTTAAATAGGTAAAGTGGAACTGCGTAGGTGTTCAACTTTAATTAATCGTTTATAGGGTGGGATTTTTGAAGTAGGTTATATAGGCCTTCTTTGATTCGTTAAATAATATGTTTTTAAAAATACACCTGGCAGTGATAGCACGAAATCTGCATATCGTATAAATAAGCAGAATAAGGTAAACGTTCGAGTGCTGGACACGCTGATGGCCAAGAAAGCTAGAACACTCTCCTGTCACCTCAGTTGCGAATGATATAAAAATGGCAACTAGTGGGACAGTGACGAGCACTCGTACATTTACCTTATACGTATAACTTAATACCCGAATTCATTGCTCTTAGCTACCGACGTAATTACAATGGCTCAGACAGGTCATCGCAAAAACAGATATGGAAATAGAATAATAGAGTCGTAATACCTAAAATTATGAATTTATGATTATCTAGAGTGGAATTATCGTTTGTAACATTTGACCTTTTCTAGTTGCAAAGTTAGTTTGGTTAGTTAGTTTGGTCAAAAATAGTATTCCTGAAATAGTTTTGTGAGCATTGAAATTAGTAAAATTATTTACGTGTGGTTATTTCTATTCTTTTATTTATTACAATGCATTTTTGTGGATAACATTAGTGTACTTATTTACTCGTATATAGCTTTTAGTTAGCATTATTTTTTTGTTTATTATTAAGTTTCTGCAAAAACCCCTCTGCAGGTGAAGGCCTCCTCCAAAGTTACCCAATTTTCTCTTGATTGCACTAATTGAACAAAATACGACTCTATTAATCTTGTTCTATTAGATAACTACCGCGTTGCGATGACTTGTCGAGCTATGGAATTACATCACGTGAATCCACATTTACATTGATCGTTTGTTGCAGGCGAGAAGCCCCATAAATGCGTGGTGTGCTCGAAGGCTTTCAGCCAGAGCTCTAACCTGATCACGCACATGCGCAAGCACACAGGCTACAAGCCCTTCTCGTGCGGGCTGTGCGACAAGGCCTTCCAGCGCAAAGTGGACCTGCGCCGGCACCGCGACTCGCAGCACGCCGACGCGGACGCGCCGCTCGCCGCCGCAACCCCCCGCTACCGCTACTACGACGACCCCAAACCCCTTGCACCTATCCTCACCAACTGAACGGGGGGCTACTACGAAATTCGAAAATCGAAGTACGTATCGTAACGTCCATCTCACCGAGATAAAATAATATTAGCTTCATCAGGACGGCAAGGTACGAAATTCGAATTTGGCACTTCGTAGTATACCACCAGTCCTCATCTACCAACCTTTCGTGATCTCTAAGTCAATAGAGCGAGATTTTAATCTATTGTTACCCATCTCTGCTGGTAGTCAAATCGTCATGTCAGCTTTTCGACATTCATGGTTTTATAAGTAACCAAAGATTAAGAATGTAACTTAACGATGCACGTTTCTGACCTTAGACTGTGGAAAGTTTTAATACTTTACTTATTTACTGGTGTTAAATGAAAATAGTCCAAGTACGCACCGACACAGTACAAAGTTGTACCTACGGTTGACATCTTCATACGCCCTCGTTACAGGAGTGATACTAAATACGAAACCGAGGCTGACTGTAATTAATTAACAAATATTGTTACCTTAGAAATAGTGCCTTACGAATGAGTGAGTTAAGTATTTAAAACGTATTTATTATACGTTGATTGATGCAATAATGTATTAGGTATCCAATAAGAGGTATCAAAAATAAACGTCATGTTAAAAAAAGTATAATGTTATTACGTACATACCTACTCTTTAAGTAGTAGTGTCTTGATTTTAAATACTTACATGATTTGTACAAACAAGAGAAGCCTTCGAGATAATCCGTCCCTTGCCAACATCGTGATACTTAATACTTAAACTGACTGTATATGTTTATCTAATTCAAGAAATGCATACCGGAGCCTTGCCTCGAGCAACCAGGTGGACCATTAATACCTACTTTAAGAATAGTCTATTAAAAACCAAAGTAAAGTGTCTTTAGTTTTTAAGTGAGTGTGTAACGCTTTATTTATTTGTATAGAATAGCAAGCCAGTAATTGTACTAAATTACGCTTACCTACTCGTAATTTTACATCTTGTAGCTTTTAGAAAGATTTGCTAAGAAATTATCAATTCATGCTATATACACCTGTTTCAAACTCTCAATTTTTTTTGCAAGCTTTTTATTTATTAACTTCACCTCTACTTGTAAAAATATTTTTTTTTTCTGAAATCTTGCAATTTGGTTTTGATCCATTTATAGCGGTCGGAAATTTGGTATACCTACATATAAATATTGTGAAACCAATTTTAGTTAGGTATCAATGGTACAGCCAGCAAAAAAGCTTGTATTAAAAATGAAATGTTTAACAAAAACTTATTAATATTTATTTAGGTACTTAAAGCTAATTTTCAGACCGTCCTTAGTATCTATGACTTAGTTACGTGCCTACCACTATTTAAATTTATGTTTCGCTTTAAGTTAAACAAATATACAAGATTTTTGATCTGATGTCTTAAAAAACTGTATTATGCAGTTGTTACCATGTGGTTACCATTCACAATAATTTGGTAAATATAATTCATAAATATATCTCATATTTTCGCAACCCGGTTCATTTAACTGGGTTTCAAACCACATTACAAATAAAGAAAATCCAACAGTAGGTAAAATTTATTTTTGCTAGTTACTGTCCGTTTCAGAAAATTATACCAGAGCCATACTTGCTTCTGCTAGAAGTCGCGCATTTACCGAGTTACACATGTTATTATTTTTATAGCTTAAAGCAGTAAATTACATAATACTTAAAATTTTATGTATTTTATGAAAACATGTAGTTTCAATAAGGTTTTTAAACTTGAGTCAGTACGTGTAGAGTGCGAACTATGAGTGTCAATTTCATATTATGTATTTATACACGCACTTTTAATGTATAAATACCATTGAATTATTCTAACTTTAAGCAAATCTTTGATGTATACGTATATAGAGGTACATAACTATCATTATAGTTAAACTCTATGAGCAAATGTTAAAAGTAAGAGAAATACCGGTGACTTTGAAGTTAATGTTACGCTAGTAGTAAGGACATCCTTTGCATTTTAAAATGTACGCTTCTTTGTTGTAGTTCACTAAATGTTAAGTTAAATAGGTATTAAGAACATTATAAGAGTTGTGCTCATGTAAGTGTGACGTCACCTTAGGTTCGGAAAATAATGGCGTTAAATAACGGCTAGACCACCAAAGACTAACCGCTACGAAGGCTCATCTACATATACCTGTGCCGAAAGTATCTCTGTAGTTTCTTGTATATTTGCTGTTATTATGTATGACAGAGTCGTTATTCGAGATTTTATTCCATGTGATTTTCGGAGACGAATCTGTTACAGTTTCCATGTAGTTAATCCAGTAGAAGTACAGGACGTCCTAAAAATTATCTAAAATGTCATCAAATTCTACACCCCATTCATAAAAAAATGCGACCACGAAAATAAGGCGGTTGAAAAGCTCGAATAATGACCCGACATTGGTCTATTTTCCTTGCGAGAAATATGTCCGTTTTAATTCAGGGTGGATCCAAAGGACAGTTTTAATTTGTTTAAGAGCATATGAATTTTAAAACGTGCTTATTAGTCCTTACAAGTTACTGAACTACTAACAAAGACTTGCATAGTGAGCTATTATAAATTTACAGTTGACCAGTTAGTTAATGTAAATATACTATAGGTATGTGGAAGATACTACCTAGGAAAAAATGTATTCAATACAAAATTTTGTTAATGCGGTTGCACCATTTTTAAAAATTAATTAAATAAATTATATTTTTCCCATTTTTTGTGACTGATGTTTAAAAGGGTGAATGCATGCTAAATACGTCTTATAAAAGTATTTAGTAAATTGGTGTTATCAAAAGAATTGTAATTTATGTAAGCTAGTCTTAATATATGAATTTATATATCAAATGTTAGTAGTTTTAATTTCAGAACCCAATTTTTATCATATGGTGCTCTTAAGTACCTAATATGAGTAAATATCTTTGAACTAGGTATTAAAAAAAAATAGTGACCTAGGAAATGTTCAAAAAAAAAACAAGAAAAAACTTTAATTTTGGTATCTGCCTGCACACAAACATTCGTTTAATTTTGTAATTAAATATTAATTCCTACAAATGTCTGCTGCTTAACCACGAAAATCGAACGTGGATTCTCTAGCTTCGTAGCCATAGTAGTTTACTAAGCTAGAATATACAGTAGGTAGATAATTAAAAATATATCTGCAACGGTAGGAAAGTGAAGTATTTAACTTAAATCAAGCGTCACTGGTTTTCTCTGGGTACGATTAAAAAAATTAAAATATTTTTGTTATTCTGACGAGTCGTGCACCTACTTAATTATTTAATAATCTCATCAACAGGTTTTTGCTAATAATAATAACCGAAACATTATTTTATTAAGAAGCAATGGCCGCATAAGTTCAAATTTTCGTTTTGAATGTTTCTCGTTGAGAACGTAGATCCATAGATGGCGTTAGTGTCGCTGCTAAAGTGACAAATGAAAAAGAATCCAAAAAGTTGAAATATGGGTGCATAGGAAAAATTCGTGTCTAGTCTCCTGTCCAGTGGTGGTGTAGGGGAATAGCACGCAGCACGGAATGCTGAGGACCTGGGTTCGATTCCCAGCGCTGGTCTATTTTTCTGGTTTTTCTGTGCATTCATGTTTCGGCTTGTGTTTTCGTGTGAAATATTAAACTTTCACGGGATAACCGTAAAAGAAACAAAAAATTTGGAGTTGAAATAAAAAATACAAAAAGACTCCAAATCGTAATCTTGATTTGAAAAAAACAGCTTTGAAAAAAATAATCAATTGTAATGGAGCCAACAGTGTCGTGTGCATAGTAGTTAAGTTATATTCATAGCTGTCTCTCGCTCGCCGTCGGTCATTCCGAATTAATAGTGTTTGTTGGCGCTTTCATTTCATTTCGTCGAGTAATGTAGTAATGAAATCAAAATAACAGAGCACTTGCGTGATAGACATCGATTTGATGTAGATATGAGGAACTTAAGGAATTTCGTAATACTTTCTAGTTGGGTAGCTATTAGAAGGACAATAATAATGTAGAAAGAATTTCGATCTTCAAGATATCAAAACATTTGTCCGCGGGATTGCTGTTAATCGTCTTTCATGGCCAATTGCAAAGCATTAGCCTAATTGGTAGGTACTTCGTTCAATACGTGCGCATGGTGGCATGGGATAACCAAAATTAGAACACCCCTTTAATCTTAACTTAAAAAAATTAAATTGAAGAATGCATGATGTGCACGCATTTCTTCAGAGCAACTGTATCAAATTTTTTGGTTAGTTCGATATTTGCTGTGTTTATAATTGTCGGGGGAAGGTTAAAGGAATGAAAAAAAATATTTGATAAATTGTACGCTTAAGTAGGCACAAGAATTAAAGAAAATAATTTACAAATCTCCATACAAAAAGTGAGTCTGTACCTAAGTGAGACGAAGCTGTTTGCGTGGTAGATTTACCCCCTGTTTCACCATCCATTAATTAAATGTACCTATATGACGGATAAATGTGATGCCGTCTCTGTTTCTTTTGCTCGAATAAACGGAGACGACATCACATTAAATTTATCCGTCAAATAAAATTAATCAATGTGTGGTGAAACAGCCCTTAATATACCTACGTATTTTTCGTCGTCAGTAATTATACCCGTGCGTGTGAAGCTGGGGCGGGCGGCATTTGTGAAATAATAACCAACACTAACTTTTTGCTCTTATTTTATGAAAATAACACGTAATTAACCCAAGCGCTATCTTTCGATTTCGTTTTTTTTTAAGAAAACCCGTAAAAAAGGAATTTAGTTGGTGATAATTTTATTTCTTTCCGAACATATCTACGAAACTAAATCACGCTCACGTACAAGTTTAAATCAACCAAATGGTCCCTAGTTACCTATAACTCCATGCACTGCACATACATAATGTACATAGGTAGGTACCTACACATCCATCGAACCTTATCGAGTTATGTAACAACAGCTATTTGAGTACCCCTTGACACTAATACTTTACTAGGTACCGTTACATGTATAGCTCGGATATATTTACTTGGAACCTCGTCGGGCTTCTGTATAGGTACCCCTTTACTGCCCTGCCATCGCGATTTGTTAATACAATTATGTAGATCGAAAGCAGGACAGCGAACGGCAACTGAAGCCTTAGAAATCGCTGCACGCGCATTGGAAAATTCATAATGAGATTTCTTATGTATTTAGGTACATCTACTTATCTTTATACTTTTTTATAAGTGGGTGTAAACCTTAGCAGCAACAAAACTGTGTGATTGAATATTATGGACTTGTAATCTAAACACCAAAAGCATGCTGTAAAAAACCTGCCGTCTCTATTGAGACTATCAAGGAGATTTTTTAGCCAAAATTATCCGTTTTATTACATCCACCTTCTAGGCTGTTTACGAGATTTCACTACTTTTTATAGACAAAAAAAATCATCTCAATTAAGACTTGGCACGTTTATTAGGTACAGCGTGTTTTTGTTGAGGTTTTTTTTAACGCATTCGCAACTCTACCTGTGATTTCACTGGGAACCCCTGATAGACTCAGGTGACACTTTGCGGAGGTCCATGTCAATTCTACTAATATTATAGGGACCTACCTACTTTCCTACCTACCTATTTAGGTAGATCGACGGATGTTTGTGTTAGGTACTCCTTATCGCTAAAACGGCTGTATGGATTTATATGAAATAGATAAAGAAAAGATGCTAGACGTCTGGAAAACACATAGGCTACTTTTTTATCCCAATACTACAACGGGATGGGGATAAAATATCGCAATACTAGATTTTAGCCTCGGCTTCGCCCGCGTGGAATTCGGTTATCGCGCGGTTCCCTTGGGAACTGTGCATTCTTCCTGGATAAGAAGTAGCCTTTGTCACTCTCTGGCCCATCTGGATCTGTCGGTTTCGACGTGAAAGATGGACAAACATACCAATATGAGAACGAGGACGGTACTATCCGAACTTCGAGTTTCGTAGTAGCCCTGCCGTGTTCATCGTCAGCCGGAAGAGGACGACTGCTGAATAAAGGAACCTTTAGAACGTAGAGCGAACGACAACTCGACTCTTGCATCCAGCGATTGCCCACAACTTTCACGATGTCGTCAGTCCATCTAGTGGGGGGCCTGCCGACACTTCGTTTTCCGGTTCATGGTCACCACTCAAGGACTTTTCTCCTCCAACTGTTAAGTGTTATCGTATAGTATTATCGTCCGCACTGCTCTTATTTATTTATTTATTTATTTATTCAGGAAACCAACCAGCCTTAATTAACAACAATTGTACACTTAACTAAAATGTTACACGGCGAATAATAGGTTACCACAGTAGATACGTAATAATATGAATCAATTGACGGTGATGACGATTCATTGGTACCTATTAATGTCTCTAAAGGTCGTCCTCTTTTTAATAAAGTCATAACATAATGTTATTATTAACTATGTTTTTCTTAACTAGTATAAAATAAAGTCGTTTTCACTTCTCATGCTCTAAAAGTGGGTCAATATAGCCTTACGAGACGGGAGTAAAGTGAGCACTTTACTCCCTATGGAGTAAAAGTAATTAATTTCTTAATTTACTTCGAGTGACTTAGATAAACTCAAACAGCCAGTTACTTGCAAAAAATAAGTTTGTGTGTGGACCATTTTAATGACGAAAATGTTACGTTCTTAGTCTACGTGGTCTTAGTTCTTGCTTATTCCGCATAGAAGGTGGCGCCATAGTATTATTTTTCCGTTTGTGTATGGACCATTTCATCGATGCAATTTTGCTATGTCTGTGTCTTGGAAAAAAATACTTACCGCGAAAACTTTGACATTGTTGTAGAGCGTAAATCGTAAACGATTAAAATAAATTGATTATTCTCACAATGTCGTCAAGTGATAGCGAAAATTATGATGTCGAGCAATCAAGGGAAATAATAATAAGAGCAAAAGACATTAATTGATAATTTTCTGTCGCCGAAATCTAGAAAGATTTATTTTATTTTTTGATTTAATCTTTTTATACCAAACTGACTATTTTTTTCTCGCAATCGAAGTGAAAAATAGAGTTTTGACCACGAGACTAAAAGTCAATACAAACCCTCGGATAAATAGCCACCCTCGCTAAAGCTCGGGTGGCTAACAGCCTCGGGTATGTATTGGCTTATTTTAGTCTCTCGATAAAAAATATACTATTCCTTCCGTCTGTCAGCATATACCTACCTAAGCAGGTACAGTCGCCATCAGATATGTCGGAGCGGCCAAGGTGGTCAAAAATGTCGGAACATGCACTCTATTATTAAAACATTAGAGTCCATGTCTCGATGTTTTTAACCGACTTCAAAAAAAGGAGGAGGTTATCAATTCGGTTGCATTTTTTTTTTTTATGTTTGTTACCTCAGAACTCTGTCATTTATGAACCGATTTGAAAATTTTTTTTTGCGTTCGTCTAGGAATGCTTTCAATTAGGTCCCATAAGCACCAAATCAGGATCTGATGATTGGATCCTAAGGAAAACGAGGGAACTCTTCAAATGTTGTAGGGACACCTATGGTAATTTTGATATATTTAGTAGTAACTCGAGCATTTGCTCTTGAAAATCATCATTTGGTGAAGTGGAACTGATGATGAAGACCACAGTTGACCATCGGAGTTACTACTCAATAACAAGTATTTCATGGGTTGAATTTCAATTGTTAAAACAGGTGCGCAGGTGGTAGGACCTTGTGCAAGGTCCGCCCGGATTGCTACCACCATCTTGCTCGCTAATCCTGCCGTGAAGCAACAGTGCTTGCACTGTTGTGTTTCGGCGCGGAGAGTAAGACAGCCGGTGAAATTACTGGCACTTGAGGTACTCCAACTTAGGCCTCTAGGTTGGCAACGCATCTGCAATACCCCTGATGTTGCAGATGTTTATGGGCGGTGGTGATCTCTTACCACCAGGAGACCCACTTGCTCGTTTGCCTTCCAGCCGAATAAAAAAAAAAAAAAACGGTTGCTAAGCAATTTATGCTCCTCGGAACGGATATGGTGAAATGGAATGGGTGGTGAAGCACCAGGACTCCTCAATAATGAACGTCTCTGCATCGGAAATAGCTATTTATGCAACTGTATCGCAATAGGGGTCCTTTTAATACGAGTGTGGTTTCATGAAACGAGGCGTAGCCGAGTTTCATAAAAGGGTCACACGAGTGTTATAAGGCCTAATTGCGTACAGTTGCATACAATATTTTATCTACGTTCATATATTAAATCCTCTATCATGTGTTCAAGAAACATTGAGAATTAATTACCTGCATTGCAACCATCACTTATACTAGGACCTTCATTTTGCTGGTAAATTATGAGTCATTCCTTCGCCGAATCTAAAATATCGGGCGGAGTCAAATCTTCTTCGCATTCACTGATATCAGACATTTTTAAGCAAAAACAAAATTTTCTCACGAAAATTCGTACAACAGAATGACAACCTATGAACGGAATGGCGGTAAAACCAGTACATCACTGCGCATGTGCGGGATGTGCGCGCATGCGCTAAAGCAGGCACTGCCACAGACAAGTGAATATTGGAATCAAAACTTGTTGGTATAAACTTTTTGGATTTGCCCTGTATCGTAATGGTTTAAAAAATTATATTATAACATTATTTTGTTAAGGGCGCTCCACACTTAGTCCGCGAATCACGGCGCGATTTCGCGGAGCGAACTTGCCGCGAATTTAACAACGACTCTACACTCGCCCGCGTCTCGTACTACGTCGCGTTCGCGCTTCGCGCTTCCTTTGACGCGGGACAAAAACCGACAAAAATTGGGGAACAAAGCGCGAAACCGCGAAGAATATGCGAAACGGCTCTACACTTAGCGTTCGCGCCCCTTCGCAGCCATTGCGCGCGATCCGCGGGCTAAGTGTGGAGCGGGCTTTAGAAGAGAAGTGTTATAAAGTAATTTTTTTTTAATATTTCAGTATTGTGTTTAAAAAGTATGTAAATATAAACTCGTTTTGAATTTTATAATTCGAATATTACGATGCGAGAGTAGATAAAAGCAATTTTTCGTAAAAGGTGACGAGCAGTTGACATTAAACTATTGTATCTTAGATGTTTTACAATAAAAAGCGTGAAAAAAAAAATAGGAGTGATTGAAGCCATTTACTCGTATAGTTGTAGGTGAGGTAGACGATTATAGGTCCCCCAACTAACAATTTGGCGATAAGATAAGCTCTATAACCGCCGTATATTAGTTCTTTTAAACTCCTTTAGCTCTAGCACGACCTAAAAATTAGCGATATAGCACGCTCTAACTCTCTTATAACTCTCTTATAGTCCGATTTTGGCACAGACCTTATCACTTCAAGTGGTATAATAGTGCTACAGCAGCGACGCATATTACCAAAGGAGATAATAAAGAGCCACAACAGCCGTAACTTGTACCAAGGGTTCTATAAAACCTGTAAAATGTTTTCTTATATCACTTAAAGCGCTACAAAAGAGCTACAGTGGTGAAAATAAACTCTCCGCGAATAAAGGAGATAATAAAGAGCTACAATAGCCGTAACTTGCGCCAAGGGTTCTATGAAACCTGTAAAATGTTTTCTTATATCACTTAAAGCGCGACAAAAGAGCTACAGTGGTGAAAATAAACTCTTTGCGTGATACAAAAGCTCTTAGTGTACACTATTTGTGAAATATTTCTATTTGGAAATTAACATGTGTCATTTTTAATAATAAAACGCGAACAGTGCTAATATTATTGTAATGGCGACGGGAAAGACGGAAAACGGTAAGTGCGTTATTTTAATATCAGTTATTTTTACGTAGATACGTGAAAAACTATTGCGGTTGTAAGTTTTCTGTTATTATATATGATATTTTACATCTCAATTTTCAAGCGCCTTAGAAATATATACGTTTCGATTAAAATTTTAGACGATAAAATACTACGGTGCATTTTTTTTTTCGAAAAGTTAATTTAACGGGTTAGGTTTGCAGATCGGGTGTAGTAAAGTAACTAGATCTTATATTTTTGAAGACTGTACAGTAAATTATAATTAATTTTCATGATTATGTTTGCCATTTTAAGGTTATTATTTGTAAACGAAAATGGCGTTGTTGTCTGTAACTCTTAAACATTCCGATATCTCTATACTATCACTTCGGAGCGCAAGGCTAACTAAAAAAGACATATTTATTACTACTGTAGAACTGATAACTCTAAAATAGAGTTATTACATATCTTATTAACACTTAAAGCTCTTAAAGAGCTATACCCTAACTCTGTTATATCACTCACTCATTGAGAGTTATTAGAATTGCCACTATAACCTTTATACAGCTTTAAGATTTTCCTACAGATTATTTAACACTAAAGGCTACATTTAGCACTAGAAGGTAAACATAACACTCTTACAGAGCGACAGCATTAAGACGCGTTAATAGACACTCCTAAAGAGCTTTCAGTGATAAAATCACCCTACAGCTGCAACTATAAGCTATAACGTGGTAGCTTATAGCTCCACTGTGCAGCTTAAAGTTATTATATTTTTCTAATTTCTATTAAATCACTTTACTATCGCCAGCTGACTAATGTATCCAATTAGATCCATAGTATCACCAAAAGCTATAAATGTAGACCTTGTAAAGCTACTCTACCACTCAAAGCTACAATACGGTCTATTCTTATCGCCAAATTGTTTGTTGGGCCACTCCTGCTGGCTCGTGCTGAGGCACCGACTTCAGGCTGGTAGAAAATTATTTTCATGGTTTTTTTGTAGTCGGTTCTATTTTTTGTTATAAAATTTTTTTGATTAGCTTGGTCGCTCCGAAATATCTGATGGCGACTGTACGCTTATTTTTTAAACTAAGCATTAAGATTTTAATACGGTTTTCATAAATGAGGAAAGTTTATACGTATTATGTATGTGTTTTATGTACAATAAGGAGTTATACATGGTTATACAATAGGTACAACACAATACGCGCCCCGGCTCCGCGCGTTTTACTTATGGGAAAGGTTATGGATTATCTTTATTTTTTCAGTTTTTTTAAAGTTACACCCGTGTGAAGTCAGGCGAGTCTAGTTTCGTATAATCTTTGAATACTTACAAAAGCTGTGGGGCTAGGGGAGGCCTATGTCCAGCAGTGGACGTCTTTCGGCTGACATGATGATGATGACTTACAAAGGCTGTGGGAAGGTTAGGGTTCATTTGTTTAAAGAACTGTTTCAATTAACCCACATAGTTGTCACTTTTTAGGGTTCCGGAGCCAAAATGGCAAAAACGAAATCCTTATAGTTTCGCCATGTCTGTCTGTCTGTCTGTCCGTCCGCGGCTTTGCTCAGGGACTATCAATGCTAGAAAGCTGTAATTTTGCACGGATATATAGGTAAACTATGCCGACAAAATAGTACAATTAAAAATTCAAAAACTTTTTTTTTAGGGTACCTCCCATAGACGTAAAGTGGCGGTGATTTTTTTTTTCTCATCCAACCCTATAATGTGGGATATCGTTGGATAGGTATTTTAAAACAATTAGGGGTTTGCTTAAACGATTTTTCGATTCAGTAATTTGTTTGCGATATATTTAACTTTAAAGTGCAAATTTTCATTAAAATCGAGCGCCCCCCCCCCCCCCCCTCCTCTAAAATCTAAACCGGTGGGTGGAAAAATTTGAAAAAATTCAGGATGGTAGTCAGTATATCAAACTTCCAAGGAAAACTATAACGGCTAAGTTTGCTTGAGAATTACTAGTCGTTTATGAGTAAATAGCAGCATAAGGTATAAAATATACCTAAACTTGGAAGATTCCGTATAAAATACGAAATCCTTAGAAAAATATTACTTAATTTTTTCGTAATGGCTACGGAACCCTATTTTGGGCGTGTCCGACACGCTCTTGGCCGGTTTTTTACATAAGAAGGATATCAATGATTTGTCATGAAAAGTCTCAAAGGAGCTGTGAACCTTAAACCTGGTTTAAGGACTAAATCCTACATGGATGGCTGAGACGCTTGTGAGGTTCATACTAAAAGCTATATTATTATATTGTCAACAACTAACCATAAAACTCAAACTCATCAAAAAAAAAAATTTTTTTTTAATGTTTTGACTTTTTTTTTATTATTATTACAATTCATAATAGGCAGTGTCACTTTTTTTTAAAGCATAAGTTGAAGGTCAATGTGGTTGTAATTGTTAACAAAATTTGAAATGTTCAAAATAATGTTTGAATGAATTATTAAATAACTAAATATACAGTCTGCAAAAACTTAATAATAATAATAATTCATAATTCATTTATTCGTACGTTCAACATAGGTTGCACGAACTATGTTGAACGAACGAATAAATGAATTATGAATTACTTTAGTAGTAGCTCAGTCAGCAGATGAGCCAGTGCTATTAGATAATAATATAATAACTTTATGAGGAACAAGCCAAAAATGTTGTTTTTCATTATAATAGGTGGACATAATTATCACGGTGTTACTGATAAACAAACATTGACCTTTTTTATCAGTAAAACATGCATAGTATTTTGTTGTCAATATGCCTATATTTAAGTTTATTGTTTGTTTGTAAAGTAAATTAGGCCTCCTCAGTACGATTATATGTGTATAAAAATATCAATGGATTTACTATTTGTATATGTAATATTATACATTAGTTTCACTTGTAACTGTGATTGGCTTGAAATTTGGTACTTTTACAGTGATGATGATAATGCCAGTGCAATAACCAAGTTTGAAAAGCAAAAAATATGTTTTAAAAATTACCGAAACATTTATTTTTATCAAAAGATTCAACCTACTAAACAGTTAGATAATATCAAAAAAAATCTGACCTCGTTCAGTAAGATACTAATTTAATAGAGGGTAGACTAAAATATTTGTAAAAAGATTATAATAAAAAGAAACTTGCAAAGGAAATTCTTTATAATTATAGTAGGTACTTGTTTAAAGTGTATGTGACACTATTATCACAGGATGTTCATGGTTGTAACACTAACAATCATAAAACCATTTGATCCTTTTAATCGTCCCAGTTAACTTGGTGTCCGTCATGCCACACAAATGTGCCTTTTAGGCATTGAGGTGCTTCCAAGGCCAAGTACAAGGGGCCACGTGCCCCTCTCTCTGGAGTGAAGTCTCCCATTTCCATTGTCATGTCCGTTTTGACGAAGCCTGGATGTACACAGTTAATTGCAACATCTTTGCCTTGTTCGCGGAACTCCCTCTGTTGGACAAAGGTCAAAGCGGACATCGCTACTTTTGACACTTTATAATCTCCATAAGGACCCGCAAATGTCATGAAAGAATTCTTTCCACTCTTTGCTGCTTCTAAAAACTCATTAACAAATTGTAAAATCTCGTCAAGAGTGAGGTCGTCTTTGTTTAGGGTGTCCAGCCAAACCTGTTTCCTTATGTTGGACAGCAAGCCCCAGTCGCTGCTTATATTTATTATGCGTGCATCATTTTTCAATATTGGGTACAGTATTTTAGATATGGTTAATAAACTGAAAAAGTTCGTGTCTATGAGTTTTTTCGCGTCATCGTAGCATGAAAACGGTTTATCGAAGTCGAGAATTCCAGCATTGTTTACTAAGACGTCAATTCCTGTGTGATGTGTAGAGATGTACTCGGCAAACTTTTGAACACTTTCTTCAATTGTAACGTCCAAAACATGAAAGCTGGGCTTAAGACCGCTCTCTTCAAGCTTTTTGACAGCTTGTCGCCCTTTTTCTTCGTTTCTAGCTGTAAGGTACACAGCGCCATCGAACTTCGCACATAAGCCTTTGACGATTTCAAATCCAATGCCTCTATTGCCACCGGTGACTACTGCTACTTTGGTTTCCATTTTGTACATAAAATTTTGAATCTTAAAATACTACGTTATAAAATAATATTATTTATCACCAAAATGACATTCCTTCCTACTTCCCCGGTCATTCTTATTCTTCAAGTTATACACCTGGCTGACCCTAGTTGACATTTGACTTTGACGTGTCGTACATGACATTTCTATTTTTTTTTTCAAGAAACAGTCAAAGGATGGTCAAAGGCGCGATTCCTTTAAATTATAAGCCACCATTAAATCAAACTAGCAAAGAATTATTTTAGTTCACGGAACATTACATAAAATTATTTATGTAATTTTCCGTGAACTAAAAGAATTCTTTGCTCATTTGTTGCAATAAAGAATGATAAAAAGCAATTAAAGCTAGAATTAAAGTCTCACTCTTTGACACTGAAGGCGGAGGCGGTACCGGTTGTAATCTTAGATATATAGACGTTGCAATATTCGAGCTAATGTGAAAGAGGCCACACAGAATACTCCACCACGCTTATTTCCCGCGAGGTATTCTGTGTGACCTCTTTCATAGTTTGCCGAGTAGGTACATCTCTACACATCACACAACCGCCTCATGGCAAAATAGACCCGTAGCAATACGTTTTGAAGTTTAAAAAATATTAAAGTTTTTTATTTTTCGCATATAGCTTCCGGAGCATTTGCCCAACCTAATACAAAAAATTGTGTCATTTTGGGTACCTGCATAAGTAGAAATTTAGGTATTAGTGTTTTTCATTAGTACAGGATGAAAAAAAAATTAGAGACGAAAATTTTACTTTCTTATTAATATCTGAGCAGTAACTGATGTACATAAGCATTTTGTGTCATATCTGTCCACGGGAATCCTGATTTTTAACCAATACCTAAAATGTCGCCGAACTAACTCTAAAAGAATATTACAGTTTGTTAAAAAGATGTCAGACGTTTAAGAATACTGATATCTGTTATCCAAAATATTTTGTGTCAAATTCATCCACGGTATTTATAAATATTTAATTTTTTTAATACAATACCCTGTAAAACCCACAAAAGAAAATGCAAGTTTTTAGAGTTTACGTATTTTGATTATTAACGGTGTGAAAAAACACTATTCATAATTTGTGTCATTTTCATCCACGGATTCTCATTATTTGAAAAAAAAAAAAGTACTTTGCAGAAATGCCGAGCGCGGGGAAGAGCACAACGGGTGCAGGGGGGGGGGGGGTTGCTGACAGCGTCCGTTTGTTTATATTACCCGCGGCGTCACACGCGTAATCTATTGAAGAATGTTAATAGGTGTGCAAAATAACTTGAAAGCTTTGTTCTAGTAAACCTTTTATGTTTACATATACATTTGTTTTTATTTCATTGAAAAATACCAAGTAGTTATGATTTTATCCGCATTCAAAGTTCGCATAAAATATCGCGTCCCTCCAACAGCCACGTGACAGCGTGTGACGTCATTTTCCAACGATCCTGTTATCAGCCGTACATGCCAGAAGGTCCAACGCGCCGTGTTTTGTTTTGTTTCATCGCTTCCAGACCACCCAGTTGTGTATATTTAATTTAAAAACCGGTCAAGAGTATGTCGGGCCTTGCTCAGTGTGGGGTTTCCTAGTTCCCGACCGTTAGTCCTGTCACAATAGGTGGAATTAAAATACGATTCTTTTAGTTATAGATAGGTACAGTCGCCATCAGATATATCGAAGCGGCCAAGGTGTCCAAATATTTCCGAGCAAGACCAAATTTCAATAAATTCTGCACACTATAAATACCATTTATATCACAGCTATTGCAATTCCAAAAATATGTAAGCACTCTGTTTTCAATAATTTCTATACATACGACCAGCCAAAAATATCTGATCACACAAAACATCAAATTAATCTAAGCAATAAAGGCGTCCACAAATATCTGCACATTTAAGCAAAATATACCTTGTGCCATTGTCATATGGATCATAATAGATTAGCTAATAGTTTAAATATTTTCATTTAGGTAAACGATATCGATATGACAATTATCGAAAACAGTACAGACTTGTCATCACATACATCTGTCTCATGTTTTTCTCTTCAATCAAATTTGACAGAATATGCCTCTAACTCTTATTTTACTTTTCAGCAGAATCGTTAAAACGTCTGACATATAGCAAAAACTAAATGAAGGCGAATTTCGAACCCTTAGTCAAGGCACGTCGTGGCACCAATAACATTCGTTTGCTTTTCAAAGCAGAGATCCAAGGTTCAAATCTCAGTCGACACTTAATTAGACTTAATTTTTTTTTGGTTTTATTATTGTTTTATGGCTTTTTACCCGACTGCAAGGAGAGGTATTGTTTTTATTTCTTTTGAGTTTGGATCGCATTCGTTTTTACAATTTTTCTAAATTTTTAACATAATATAGGTAGCATTTGCTTTATAAGAAATTGGTTATTTTTTATCGACAAATTAGTTTTTATTCTAGGTATACCTTTTTTCTATCCTTGGGGTATTTTTTTTCCAAATTTACATAATACCAACTTCAAGGTATACCCTATCCAATAAAAAGAGAATTATGAAAATCGGACTACTATGTAATAAGTTATACGTGGTCATGGTTATACATAAAATAAAACCGGCCAAGAGCGTGTCGGACACGCCCAAAATAGGGTTCCGGAGCCATTACGAAAAAATTAAGTAATATTTTTCTAAGGATTTCGTACTTTATACGGAATCTTCGAAGTATAGGTATATTTTATACCTTACGCTGCTATTTACTCATAAACTACTAATAATTCTCAAGCAAACTTAGCCGCTATAGTTTTCCTTGGAAGTTTAATATACTGACTACCATCCTGAATTTTTTCAAATTTTTCCACCAACTTGTTTAGATTTTAGAGGGGGGGGGGGACGCTCGATTTTAATGAAAATTTGCACTTTAAAGTTGAATATTTCGCAAACGCTTTACTGAATCGAAAAATCGTTTTAGCAAATCCCTAATGGTTTTAAAATACCTATCCAACGATACCCCACACTATAGGGTTGGATGAGAAAAAAAAAATCACCGCCACTTTACGTCTATGGGAGGTACCCTAAAAAAAATTGTTTTTGAATTTTTAATTGTACGATTTTGTCGGCATAGTTTATTTATATATCCGTGCAAAATAACAGCTTTCTAGCATTGATAGTCCCTGAGCAAAGCCGCGGATGGACAGACAGACAGACAGACGGACAGACATACAGACAGACAGACAGACAGACAGACAGACAGACAGACAGACAGACATGGCGAAACTATAAGGGTTCCTTTTTTGCCATTTTGGCTCCGGAACCCTAAAAATCAACTAAGTACTTAAAACAGTAACGCAACAATGAACAATAACAAAATGAACAATAACAAAAATCAAACTCGCGACGCAAAAAATAAAATATACTCGCGGCGACTGTAGTTTCCACTCATGAACCAAACGTGTGTTGCTTAGAAGCACTCGGCGCACACAGGCGCACGAATAAACATGGCGAGCGCGGTGAGGCGCAATGTGGGTGTACTCTCCCGTCCCTACCTGCTCACATCCCGCAGATACCGATAACGGATTACTAATGTATGGCCAAAAAACTTTTCCCAAAGTATCACATCCCAAAAAAATTTACCCAAATTATCATTTCGCAAAAAATCATTTGGCAAAATAACTTATCGCAAATTTACAGTTAGTAAATTTTTATTTGGCAAATTATTGTTTCGCAAATAATTACTTAGTCATGTTTCATATTGCCAAGTAATATTTGGTAAAATGTATCGTTTGGCATAATGTGCTCTTCCCAAAATATTGCATGACATAATAACCTACTTTTCTGGGAACAGTTTGTTTCTGTGGAGGGGCGCAGTTCTAACCTAACCTAACCTACTTGTTTGATAGCAGTTCGTTTTTGCGGGAGACGCAGTTTTAACCTATAATCTAACCTACTTTTCTGGTAGCATTCCGTTTTCTGTGGAGGACGCAGTCTAACCTCATCTACTTTTCTGATAGCAGTTCGTTTCTGTGGAAGACGCAGTTCTAACATAAGCTACTTTTCTGGTAGCAGTTGGTTTTTGTGGTTGTTTTGTGCGAAATATCATTTTGAACAAACATTTTTTTGGAATACAATATTTGCCAATATAAAACGTTTGCTTAATAAACGTTTGTCGTAATAAAATTTGACAAACTAAAATTATGCCAAATGATAATTTGACCAAATGAATAAAATGCGAAATGTAAATATGCCAAAGATTCGTTTGGGAAATGAAACTATTGCGATAAGTTTTTTGGGAAGTGAAATTTGGCGAAAAATAATTTGGCGAAACGGCAGTACACCACCGATAACGCGCTACTGGGACGACAATAGTCTTATGTTGAGAGCGAGCTAAAAGTTTGTCGCGGGCGGCGCGGACTATACCTACAGCCAATTCAATCTGGTTATAGGTATCAGTTATTTTGTTAGAATCTCGGACTTTTTTTAATGTACCCATGTGAAATAGTTCTTGGTGTTTTCGATGGAAAAATACACATGCAGTTTTTTATAAAATTAAATATCGTAATACATTTTGAGAAAATGTTTATATTAGTCTCGGCTGGAATAGCGATTGCTGGCTTTGTATAGTTAAACGGAGTCGCAAGTTCGTTCGTTTAATACTCTCACTCAGCCAGCAAATGCCTACTTCCATACCACGACAATACCTGTATTATCTAATATAACGCTTCCCATACATGAAATCGTACCGAACGAACGTGTTTGCGCGCGTAAACACCCGTGCGTGGCCCCCGTCCGCCGCCGCTCGGCCGCGTCTGCACGTTTCGACCACAACCATTTGTTTTTATGTTTTATTCCTTTAAATATCGTGGGCGAAAATGACACAAATTTATAATGTCGATTTATCATGCATTTATGATATAGAATATGTGAACTGTAATAACTGTAATATTTTTTTAAAGCATTTGTAGGTTAAAAAAACAAAATAATTTGAAATCTTAAAATTGCGTGGTCTAATTTGACACAATTTTTTTTAATGGGCGTATGTAAGTAATCTGAAATAGGAAATAAATATTTCATAAACTGTAATTTTTTTTTTCACACTTTTTTTACATACTGACTCTATAACAGTTTGCACTGGACGAAAATGACACAACTTTGGTTTACAGACTCCAAAGGCTATCCTAGATATGATGCCATAATTATTTTTAACTTTAAATTTATTTTGGGAGATTTATTCAAATAAAAAAAAAACAACCGAAAATCTTCGAATTGCTGAAAATGCAGGCGACAAAAATGACACAAAACGCTATAATAAGCTTCATAGGTACAACCGTACCCACAGGCAAAAAATAAGAAACTTTAGAATTCTTTAAACCTGTCACCTCTAAATAATGTACTCCTGCCGGCCTAAAATAATTATTTGTTGGTTTAAACGTTACGCTATCGTACGAAAGTTTTAACTAGTCGTAAATAAAAGCACGAAGCAATTTTTTTACAATAACAATCCAACGCGTTTACGTAAGAAACCCACATTTTGAAAAATCTCACGTGAGATTGGGGGAAGGGGGAGGGAGTTGAATAAAATCTCACGACATCTCACCAGGGGAGGAGGGAGGGACAGAAAATTTAAAAATACACCTCTCGTAATTTATGGACGCCCCCTGACAATTGCGGCCTATAGGTAGGTACTTTGTAAAGGCGTTCATTAAAAAGTAAGATGTAACACAGTGCCTATGCAGTAACTTAACAATTTGTTAACGAAATGTTCAAATATTCGAACAATCTGCAGTTTTATTGTAATTTAATTTTTTCAAGCATTATATCTGTTGGAAAAAATAAAAATTAGTAACCACCTTATAACTTATAAGTTAAATCACGTGTCATTTGAAGGCTGTTTCAACGTTTTATGGAAGTTTTAAATTATGCTATACGAAGTAGGATACGAAGATCGACCGCGTTACAGCAGAGCCACTCCGAAACTAGAAACTCAAAGTTCGCGTCGTGCGATCTCTCTAACACTTATACTATTTAATACGAGAGCGACAGGGACCGCACCACACGAACTTCGAGTATCGAGTTTCGGAGTAGCCTGCAGTTTCGAACAAGGAGGGTTTCTTGACAAGCTGGCGCTAGATGGCGTTAGTATCGTGAGGTCTGTTTTGAGGTCTGTTTGTCTGTAGTCTTGCTAGTGATTGGCTCATTTAGTTAATCAATCGCTAACGCTAACAGTGGTTAAACGGACCTAACGATACGAGCGCCAACTAACATGTCACAGAAACACTCATTAAAATGATGGGCATGATCTGAAAAATTGCTAAATTTATTTATCTTATCACTTCCTCATTCTTACAAGCTATGTTGATCAAATTGATGTTGCTCCGTTCAAAATCTCTTTGAAAGTGTTACTACCACAGGCTAAGACCTAGGGGGCTACTACGAAGTTCGAAGTTCGTATCGTGCCGTCCCCCTCTCTCGTATTATAATATTTATAATATTAGCGATACGGGTTTCATAAAGAGGCGTTATTTAATAAATGGCTGTATTTTTTATTTCACTAGTCTTACAACTCGCTCTGTTACATTTTCATAACGAATTCACTGTTACACTGTCAGATGAAATAAAAAATAACTAGAATTAAAGATAAAACAGTACAGACAGAAAGAACACAATCTTACTTACGTTGACATGTTCAAGCATTCAACATCATATATATGACAATCCCAACTTCTCATTTAGCTTCCTTTTCTACTCTTTTACATTGTACTCTGTGTACTTGCTTACTTTAGCCCGATCCGATATTACATTGTGAAAAATAGCTCATCATTGCATACTTCAGAAATGTAAGACTGCCATAATAAGATCCAGTCAGTATTTCAAGAAGTTTGATTGATACACCACTGTTTTTGTAGGTAGCTTTACACTGTAACTTACTAGCCCCAAAAAATGCGAATTCATAAATAGAACGTAACTACAAAAATTATTACAAAACATAATCTCTAAAATGCACTATTTACATAACTTCAAACTTCAGCAAAAAATCTTTTTGTTCTTTGTCAATCAGATCAAAAGAATTAATATAATTACATAACATAATGAAATTGTTCACATCTTAAAACAATCACACAGTAATAGCCTTTTATTCTTACATCTAGTCAATCTTCACTGCTGCATAAATTTTTCTGATAAAGGTGTAAGCAGCAAAAAATCCAATTGTGCCAGTTAACAGCCAAAACGTGAGCACCATGAGGCCTAAAAGTAATATATGAAATATGTGTCAAGTACTTGTTTACAACATGGGCGTACCCGAAGGGGGGGGGGGAAGGGACTAAGGAAGGGGAGGGCACATACCTCCTCCTGGAGCTATAGCATTACACAAATATTTTAAGGAGTGGTAATAATTTAGGTCCACCCTGATTGTTACCACCATCTTGCTCGTTAATCCTGCTGTGAAGCAGCAGTGCTCGCACTGTTGTTTCGGCGTGGAGAGTAAGACAAACGGTGAAATTACTGGCATTTGAGGTATCTCATCTTAGGCCTCTAGGTTGGCAACGCATCTGCAATCCCCTGCTTGGTGTTGCAAGCGTCTATGGGCGGTGGTGATCTCTTACCATCAGGAGACCCACTTGCTCGTTTGCCATCCAGTCGGATAAAAAAAGTTTTTATTTTAATACGAATAAGTTTTAGAAATGGCGCGATGCGCTTAAACTATGTATCACATACACTATGTGTCACTATGCTGCGTAATTAATAAAAAAAAACATTGCGGAAGATCCGCACTCGTTTTATTTACCTGTGTATCCAATATAAAGCAATGTGGGTATAAATTCAGTGATTTCCAACTTGGTGAAGAAGTAGAATATTGAATAAATTAAAATGTACACAGCTGAACCACCTGACACGATAAAACTTTTCCACCACCAGTGATAATCCTGGAATTTGATAAAATAAGTGTTATACAATTATATATTACAATATTTAAGTGATACTTTCATGGGCATTGAACGATAAATGGAGCTAAGAGGTTAAATTAGAAAGTGTGTTTGAAAAACACTGACTGGCAACTATTTTGCCTATCCTATATAGGATTCCTATACCAATGCAAGGGTTAAATAAATCGTCACTACTTTGAAAAAATCTCGTATCTCAAATCATTATGTCAACAAAATTGACATTTGACATAATGATCATAAAGTTCATTTAGGTTTAGTATCAATTTTGAGGTACAAGTTTTTTTCAAAGTAGCGACGAAATATAAATACAGAGGTCCTCATCATGTAGCACAGTAAGGCACCATTTCAATAGTTTCTTCAATCATGACCAGAACAAAATGTAAATGAAAAGTTCCATCAAATAATATTTACCTCACCACACAGCTGGAAATATACCATCACAATTGAGATTTGTGAAACTGACACCACCAATATGCAAAATACGAGGAATAAAAATCCAAATAGGTAGTAAAACTGATTTTCCCATAATGCATTGAAGATAAAGAACAGTTCTATGAACACAGCTCCAAATGGCAGGATCCCAGCCATGAGTATGCTGAAAAAAAAAAAAGTATTAAGTAACTCTAATAACTTATAAGATTTTATTGGATTAATTTGATTCACATCTGTCTGCAAAGTTTTAACAGTCACAAGCAAATGCAAACCTACACAAATTGGGAAAAAGAAAAATCTATTTATAGCACACATTTTTTCTGATTACAAACTTATATTTTACAGTTTGTTAATCAACCAGGAGGCTGCAAAGTTACTCTCCTTATGTCATGATGAAATAAACAGTAATTTGTAAGAGTTTAATTGGATTCTAAATAATAATGTTTTATAAAAGATATAACTTACCACACCAACACATTCATGTACCACACTTGTTCAGGTACTTTCCTTGGAATAAAATTTGTTCTCACAGGATGTTGAAATGCTTGGTTCTGATGGCATCCAATATAATATCCCAAATACACTAATGGGAGCGAGATACAAAACCATAAACACAATAAAGCCATCATAGTTGAGAATGGTACTGCACCACTGGAATGTTTGCCCATGATGAAAAAGTTTAAAAAGAAACAGGTCCCAAAGACAATAGCTGGGTATAGTGTTGCAGTCAGAAATGCTGCTTGCTTCCATTGTTTGCCTTTCATTGTGCTGTACAGACGGGCAGAATAGTAGCCTGCTATAAGACCCATGAACACATACAGAAATATAGCAGCAGTCATCAGAGCGCCTCTGCTAGCTGGCGATAACATTCCCAGCATAGCCACAACTGAAATTATGTTAAAATTAGTTTTAGTTGCGATAAGCAAAATCATTTTATTCCAACTGATAGACCATTTACATTATAAATTTAATTACAATAGTTAATTATCAATCTACCTAATTATACATTTTTATGTTGAAATATTGTTATAGCATTCAACAGTGTGTGATATGGTTTTATTGAATACTCACAAATAGTAATGAGTGCCATGAGAAATACTTGAATGCCACTACCAATAACAGCAGCAAACAGCATTCTTTTAGGTGGAGGTCGAAACACATCTCCGTGGACTAACTTCCACCCTGTTTCCTCCATCATATCATCAATACTTTCATCAGAATTGTAGCGGGCAATATCTCTCCGCAAAGTCCTCACCATAATCATTGTTAATATTCCTAAAAGAAATTAAATTAATTTGTAACAAAAAAATACTATTGCTGGCTGCCATGACAAAATACTTAGCTTAAAACAAGCAGTTTCATGTCACCAATAATATTTACTAATGTAGTGATTATTTTTAAGTTACATAACATTGATGATACACCAATGCCGGGAAACCAACAATGGCTAATATCTGACTAGTAATTTTTTGCAGGAGTGTTAAATTTAAAATATTTTTGGTGTTTACATAATACCAGCCACAAAATCTTTATTTGCTATTTTTTGTAGGTTACGTGGCATTAGCCAATGTTGGAAAACAAAGCTTAGCTGCAGTAAATTTGAGTACCTGACAAGAAGAACAGCACAACAATGGAGTTGACAATGGAAAACCAATGAATTTGAACATCTTTCATTCCTAAATAAATGTCCCATCTTGAAGCCCAGCTGATATCAGATTCCCCCCACTCTACAGAATATGTGAAATACAATTTAGTGCCCGTATCTTCATTGACCAGCTGAGGTTTAGCATCTCCTGAGATTTTGCAGGAATCATCTACAAATATCAGTTCATCCTTATCCACCGACATTGTTTCCACTTCAAAACCAACAACTCTGTATGAATCCCTTAAAGAAAGAGAAAACGAAACAAATTTTACAAAACTAGAACATTAAGTAGTGTGTTAGCATTTAAATGTACCATTCATTAACTTACTGACTGTGCTTGTGATATTTGAGGAGTAATTTTAAGTGATTGTTGATGTATGCTTTGCCTTCAGACATGAAGCCAAGTCTGTAGCCTTGTTCTATATTTCTCTCTGATGTCTCACTGTTTACCACCCTTGTAGCTACTGGTAAATTATCAACTAACCTTAAAACATAAAGACACTAATTAAGTTACTTATCCGAGCCAAATCATGCTCAAAAAATATAATAACAAATATTTTACTTACAAATGAACAAAGTATTCATGTTCAATCCGACTTGCCACCTTTTCGGACTCCTCAACACTCCAATTTATTGGATTATTCTTCTGATGACACAAAAGCCTACATTTAATCGTCTCTGCCATATGGACTTCATACGGTGTGTTTACAATTCTATCACCCCTCAATACTTCACCCAAATTTTCGGACTTATACACGAAGGTGCCATTTTTAGGTAAGCATAAAGGCAAAGAGTAATATTCATATGGCAATTGTGTATGAATACTAGTCATTTTTACTGCCTTTACCTCAATTCTTTGGCCTTTTCTAAACTCTACTGGAGCTACTCCCGGTACATAAAATCCATTACTAAAGGGAATGAGACTTATAATGATAAGCACGGAATGTACCTGGAAGAAAATCCATATTATAATATAATAACTCGACTGTGTATATAGATAGTTGCGGTTAAATTAGGAATCAAATACTTACTATAATTTTTTTATCCATTTCTTATAATATTTATTGGTAAAATAATACATGAAGTGACATCTCACATACATTCCGCATCTGACCCACGGGCACTCATAGAGATAGAGATACTACGTCCCACGGGTGACAGACACTTACTCACTATTTATTTTATTTACGGCCGTACAATACCGACATGGAAATACCGACCTTTTTCTTAGTATAATGGCTATATAAATACAGACATGATATTTCGTGTACACGTCCATAGAAACTTGTCAGTTTAACATCAGAGGGACTACTATGAAACTCGAAAGTCGAAGTTTGTATAGCACTGTTCCTTGCACTCGCGTATTAAATGACATAAGCTTCAGCGGGACGGCAACATGTGAAGTTCGAGCTTTACACTCCGTAGTATAGTTTGTATGGGCTTAGACATGGCTTATACACGAAATATCGGATCGGTATTTCCATGTCGGTTAATTAGTATAAGTATCAGCAAGGCTACCGCTACCACGAATTTTGAAAATCGAAGTTCGTATCGTACCGTCCCGCCTACGTTTATGTTATTTAATACGAGAGTGAGAGGAATGGTACGATACGAACTTCGAATTTTGTGTTTCGGAGTAGCCCTTCAGTATCAGTGGAACGGAATTGGAACGGAACAACACGAACTTTGATTTTCGAATTTAAGAGTAGCCCGCTGTAAGGCTACCACGAAATACGAAAATCGAAGTTCGTATCGTACCGTCCCGCCTGCGCTTATGTTATTTAATACGAGAGCGAGAGGGACGATAGGATACGAACTTCGATTTTCGAATTCCGTAGTAGCCCATCAGAAGGCCTACTCCGAAAAACAACGTACGAAATTCGTGTCGTGCGATCCCTCTCGCTCTCGTATTAAATAGTATAAGTGTGAGAGGGACCGCACGACACGAACTTCGAACGTTGTGTTTCGGAGTAGCCGTTTTGTTCGTTTTGTTCCATGTTTTCCGTGTATATACTGTAGACTTTGCATGTTTTGTTCGCTTATCCCTATACTATAACCTATACACCACCGCGTCTATCAGCAATACGTCATACAAGTAAAATACAATACATAGGCTCGGAGCAACATGGTTCAGGTGAGGAAATTATAAAATATAAAAGAAATGTTCATGCCATTTGGTTTGTTAACGACACTGAGCTGTAATATGGACTCATATTCACAAGTCTGAATTAACATGTTACATTACTAAGTGTATTCCTAACTGCATAGCATAATTTAGAAAAGGGCTCGAGATCACTGTTGTTCATTGTAAATTGTCTCGTATTACATTAAATTAAATGATGTTTCCACAGGCAGCTGAAGAAACTGAGCAGCCTGATCTGCCTCAAGCAATGAATTTAATGAAAGAAATGAACATGAATGTTCAACAAGTCTCGCAACTGGTGGACAGCATGCTGCTCCGCGTGAAGAGTGGAGAGATCACCACGGACAAAGGCCTGAGTTTCTTAGAAATGAAATATCAAATGCTCCTCAGTTATTTGATCAATTTAACTTACATTGTGTTAAGAAAATGTTCTGGGGAAAGGATTGAATCAGATCCATCTATTGATAGGCTTATTGAGATTCGCACTGTGCTTGAAAAGATTCGTCCTGTAGATTCTAAATTAAAGTACCAGGTTGACAAGCTTGTTAAGACTGCAGCAGTTGGCTCTACAACTGAAGAAGACCCACAATCATTCCGTGCAAATCCTGCTAATTTATTAAGCAAGATTGATGATGATGGTGATGATTCCAGTGATGCCTTAGATGACGATAATAAGAAAGACACAAGCAAATCAAATGTTTATGTTCCTCCAAAATTAGCAGCCGTACATTTTGAAGAGAATTCTGCCAAGATTGACAATGAAAAGAAAAACAAAGAGCGGTCAAAGAAGCTCCTCAATTCAAGTGTTATGCGAGAACTTCGCGAAGAGTATTCTGAAGCTCCATTGGAGGTTACCACAGGAAATTATGTGAAGCACTCAATATCTAAGCAAGAACAAGAGAGAGTGGAATATGAAGAAAACTACCTTACAAGACTTCCAGTATCTAAAGCTGAGAAAAACCGTAGAAAAAGGATGACAACAGTTGGAGTTTTGGCAGATGAGATTACAGGAAGTAGCAGTAATCGGGTCTCACGCAAACATAAGATGAAGTCTAAGAAGGGCAAAGGATTTAAGAAAAGGCGTACTCATTAATTATTTTTGTAAAATAATACTTGTTCTTTAAATATGTAGGTATTGTACTAAATAAGATTTATGTTTTGTTTTACAGATTAAGAGAAAATTGCATTTAAATATTTAATTTGCTTTACATATAATTTATAAAAGCTTCTTGTAAGTTACTGATCATGTGTTCAAAATAATGCAACAGGGTAAAATGGATTATAACAGACTGTATGGTTTGCACATCACTTGAGTGGCCTTATAAAAGGGTAAAATAGTTGTTCAGCCTTCTTAGTTTTCAATGGTTTAGCAAGGCAATTTAAAAATCATAGTTCTTTGTATTTGATGTAGTTAGTGTGATAATTTTCAAGAAAAATCAACTTCAAAAAAAAATTGTTAATATGGCCATAATAAGATAATATCTATTCTGTTGACCTATCATGCATCAGTAATTGTGAAACATAACAATGGTATACTATAAAAGTCCAAATAAGCACAAAGATGTAGGAAGATGAAAAATCTATGAGTAGGTCTATATTTATGTCTTTGAATGTTTTACTGCATCAGTTGGTGTGACCAATAGGCCTGATTTATGTTATGGATTATTATGACACTTAAGAATCAGCAATTGAAAAATTAAAATACATAATATAGGTATGTAATTGTTTTATGCTAATTTAATGATTGTTACAACATCAGCAATATTAACTTTTCATTTAGGAATGTTTCCCAATGCCTACTACATCATGTTAATTTGTTGGATTTAAGTTTTGATTTTTGTTGTGTTTTTATTAAGTTCATTGTGCACGTTTTTATTATTTTGTCGTGACATAAAGTTTGATTAAATATCGTTGGCCGTTTTATTGTTGTCCAAATTGATTTTGACGTCGGGGAAGTTTTGTAGGCAGGTGGCAGGGTCGAAGGACTGGTAGCGGAAGAGCCGGAGCTGACGGATGTGTCCGATGGGCGTGTGGGTGTCCAGACATTGGTAGTCGCCGCGCGGCGGGGCCGTGCCGTGGTTGTGCGTGAGGTCCGAGCGAATCACCCGGTTCAGCAGCCACGTCGGCGTTGACATTGTTAGCTAGAAATAAAGCATATAGATAGATAGCGTAACGGAGGGACGGATCGACGTGATTTTTGGCATAGAGATAGTTTATGGGCCCGAGAGTGATATAGGCTACTTTTTATCCCGGAAAAATGCAGTTCCCGAGGGAACAGCGCGCGATAACCGAATACCACGCGGGTGGAGCCGCGGTAAAAAGGTAGTAAAGTAATACTTATACGATTTCTTGGTGTTGGCGTAATTAGAATTACTTACCGGTTTAGTCACACACGGGAAGGGATTCCTATAATCGTCTTGTTGCGTGGACATGTAGTCCATTACACCAAATTCAGGCGGCAACTGCGCTAAATTTGCGCTCTTCATCAATTTGTTCCTCCCGGGAGTACTTGAAAATTACAAATATTCGTATTTACCTAATATTATTATAGGTGTAACATCGTGCGTATTGCGTATTTGTAGCGGAGATTTAGAAGAGAAAAAAACGTCGAAGTTGTAGATGTATTGCGTCCGAGTTGAGATACTTCGATGAAGCGGTGTAGGATAGGATTTGGAGTTTCTATTACTCACTAGATGGCGCTAAGAGTCGCTACAGACAGTAAGTACAGTGTGTAGGTAGGTAGATTACTACGAATAAATAATTATGAATATTATAGTCGTGGATGGATAGGTACTTACTCGGTACAAGGGTAAGAAGTAAAATTAACAAGGGGTTTGAACGAATACACAGGATCAGTTTTGGTAAAGACTTGAGCGAGCATGTGCCGGGTTTCCGTCATCCCTGTTCCCTGGTCTTTGGTGCCCCAGCGGTTGTAGGTGCTCATATGATTGCTCAATTTATCCCGATAGACATAATTATCCTTCGTTTCAGCATGGGTGGCAAAATCCCAATTCTCTACTTTAGTCTTCGGGCTATACAAATTTTTTGAGAATAATATTTGTTGAGGCTTTTTCGCCATTGGGTTTTTAGTCCTCATTTTCACAGGTGATACCTACTTAAATAAGGCAGATCGTTAAAAGGGAGTTAAAAGTATTTTTGTAGAATAAATATATCTTATAATGATATGAAACGTATGAAACTATTATTTTTATGATCGTCGACGTAGTATATGTGATTTTATTATGTTATAAACACATGTCAATGTCAATCAAGGCAGTCACACTCACATGCGAAAGTATTTAATGAAAAAGTTTATTCCACACACGATAGAGGAGCAAGGGGAAATTGGAGCATACTAAAGAAAAAGTTCAATAGAAGACAAATTCATGTATTTATTAGGACTTTTTAGTTAAAAAACAAATCCTAACTTATTTGTCTATCATTTCATCACATCGTCAACGGTAAGTACCTACATTATTAGGCATTTGTCTACAAATAAACTTAAAAAAAAACAATCGCTCCCATTAGGTACCCGCCTTTGCGGGAAATAAGAGCCTATAAATTCCCATATGTGTAATGGGAGCTACTCAATTGTCAGCCTCAAAAACAATAAATAATTAGATCAGGATAACATGTCAGTGGAGAAAGCCAGAAAGTCTCTGCCCGCATACTTCTTGGCTTCGTTAAATCGATCTGCACCACCAAATTGTTCAGTTATGGTTACTTGTACTATTATCTATTCTGTGGTGCCGTTGAGTAGTTTCGAGAAGACATAGCCTTTCTTCTTCGCAGTCGGGTAAAAAGACACAAAACTCAAAGAAACTATCCATAGGTATATTAGAATAAAATAAATGAAACACGACACATTTTATAAATCAAAACAAACTTTTAAAACAGACTTTCAGTTTGTTTCTAGTGAATTCTGGGCAGAGGCGTGGCCACATCACCCTGCAGCGCTAGCTGTTCCGCCCACAGTTCCTCGTCCTTCAACCGTATGCTTTCCTCCACACACGTGATGAACGCTTCGAAGAATTCATAAAATGTTATTTCTATTTCTAAATCCATTATTTGTCCCTTTTCCAGGAGTTGAGGAAATATTAAAGCGAATATCTTGATGATAGTTTTGCATGGCATCTTCCCGAAGTTAAAGAGTTTCAGCTTTAGGGTTTCCTCTTCTGGCTCTTCATCTTTAGGATGATCCAAATCGTTTTCTGTAAGAAGATAATGTAAATACATTAGAAGTAGAATTCGTTTCATCCTATTACGCGGGAACTATGCAATTTTCCAAGATAAAACTATCCTATGTCCTTCCTCAGGACTCAAACCTATACAGAATTTCATCTACTTAAATCAGTTTAGCGGTTTAGACGTGAAGAGGTTACAAACAAACAAAGAGACTTGCAAACTTTCGCATTTATACTTACCAGTGACAAAAGTGAATTCGTCTCCAAAAATGTATGCATTGCGTCCTATAGGCATGCAGGAGTCGGGTGCGTCAATCAGAGGCGGTTGGGGGTTGTCCAGATCGTGCGCCGGCCGCCGCGTCGCGCACAAGAACGCACGCACGGAGTGCGGCTCGCCCACACTTCGGTACAAGGCGTACACGCTCTTCAGAGGCACGGTGCTGCCGTAGCCGTTAACTAGGTGACCTAAATTGTAGTGAAAAATACATGTTAGAAATTACCATCAAAATTTAATGGCGTCATCTAAAATTTTGTACAAGAATTCTCCATACAAATAATTTACGTCGTCGCTATCGAGTACGGTCACTGTAAACTCATGGTAGTGGTACTGGTTTGATGAAGACACTACGAGTTCGATTCCTGGCTAAAGTATTTCTTTTCTGGATTGATCAGTGTGTTCTAGTTACAGTATATTTAAGTAAAGTGTAAAGGTTACAAAATATTTTTTTTGTGAGGCCATACCTTTGCGGCGATTAGCTCCAGGTAAAATATCTCTTTCCATAAATTCTCTGAATGCACTTGCCAAAATCGTGTCAGGTTTTGTGCCAGGAAAGTGTCTCTTCGCGTACAACTCAGTGGCAACTGAGATCAAGCTGTGCAGAAACTGCCAAAAATATATCTTTTCAAATGGATTGTGTGGCGTTCTGGCTATCCAAGCTGGGTTTCTAAAGAATATGTTATCTATTTGGACAAATGTTAAACCTTTTTCATGCATATTGCAATCAAAGTACAATTGCCAAAGATACATGCGGATGAGAACGGGATTAAAATGAATTTCCACGTTGTTGCAGATCGTTGCATAATTGTAGTAAATATGCCTTAATTCAGTTTCGTAGCACTTTAGGGATTTGATGAGCGACGTTTCTTCGAAATTGATTAAATCCTCGATGTCTATCTGGGCGGTTGCTACCGAAACTTCTTCTTTACGGCTGCTTCGTTTATAAGCACCATCGCCTTCTAGGCCTTTGTTATTTTCAATAAACTCGTTAATAATGGTTGCTCTAACTTCACCTTGCCTATCAAAGTTTTTCAACGCCTGCTGAATGTGGTAAATGAGGCCCACAGTGCTGTCACATATATCGAATGTGTACGGTTCTCGTATTTCTGGGTATTTGCTGTCCCGGAAGTTCTGTGCGTAATCTTCATCTTCGGGGCCTAGGTTATCATCGACAAATAATTTCTTATGCTGAATTATCAGTCCATTATTAGTGACGAATTTTCCAGAACCATGTTTCATGTTATCCTTGAATTCGCCTTTGTAATGTGAGCCCTGGCCGAGACCTAAATTGAGTACACCATAGCCATTTCGTTTTCCATTATTCCATTGGCCCCGAAAGGCACTGATCGATGGCAGTGACATCGTGTTATTATAATACGCATCCCAAATGTAAATACCGCAACCAGACATAACGCCATTTTTCCAAGTTCCTCTGTAAAACTACAATAACTTTCAATAAATTAAGTAAGTTAGATACTAAGTAGATATACTCCCTGCGTCAACAGGCTGGATTCCTAAAAATATTATGTAAAATAATTCAATTAAACAAAAAATGATGACGATAAAGTAAAGTCCCGCGTGGCGTGACGTCGTGCGACACTTCAGCACGGCGTAACGTCACGGGTCTCCACTTCAGAACTTTAATTTTGTAATTTTTTGGTTGATTGACAAAAGAAAAAATACGTGTGCACAGGACCGACTTTAACCTATTAGAGGCCCTACCCCGCCCCTATGACCATAATAAAACACTATTTAGGTATCGGTTATCGTTTCATTTCATTTCATTTCAATGGAATAGGAACTAGGGGGCCCCAGTCCATCGCAGGGCCCTGGGCACGTGCCCAGTGGGAGAGGGGGCCTGCCGGTGTGCACAGCACACTGTGTACCTACTGTGCAGTCTATGATTATATTTATTGTGCAGTATTTTCTGATACTTAATCTGACCGATAGACTAAATAGTATAATTTTTCCCGCAGGAAACGCCCAATTATGTACTAGTGGTATATAGCACGACAGTGCAGAAACTTACATCATGATTAGGCCAAATCATCAAACCTCGGCCCTCTCTAACATATTGTTCCCATTCGCCTTTATATCCACTAGCTTCGCAGTACTCACGTGATCCAAGTCCGTGACGTACATTCTGTAAAACGTAGTCACATTAATAAATTTCCTACTTATATGTAGCTATGTAGGTATATAGAATAGGGTATAGGGGGGGACACCGTACCTATAACGCAGATGTAGTAAAAATCTCTATTATAGCCCTGAAAAAACCGACCAAGATTTGAACTTAAAAGTTGAATATTTCGCAAACAGATATCACTGAATCCAAAAATCTTATATACGGCACACCCCCAATGGTTTTAAAAGACCTATCCAACAATATCCTACACCATAGGTTTAGTCAAGAAAAAAAAAATCACCCATACTTTATGTATATGGAGGTACCTTAAAATTGACAAAAATGGACAGCTCAAGAAGAAAGTTTTTGTCACAGTGAAATAAATGGATAACTCTACTTTTTTAAACCACGACTCGGACTTATAATTTTATATCACAACCTAGCCCTTCCTACATTATTAGGGGAGACCGGGGACAACTGAAACGATTTGACTTTAACCGCCTGTAACTTTTTTATTTTTATGGTTAGAAAGATGTAGACCTAAATTATTTTAAGTTTAGTTATCTGGTCCCTAAATAAGATGAATTTGAAAGATCTATCACCCTTAGTTACTTGACCATAACGAAATAAAGATAATGGGGCAGAGTGGTTCAATTGACCACACATGACTGTCAATTGAAACACTATATGAGGTCAATTGAAACACCCTAATATTTTCAGCACTATTAAAGCAATTTTATCTGTTACAATCTTTTTCATCGCTATCATGGTATACAATGAGCTCATCAAAATACGACATGCGTAACATAAATATTTTACAATTTATGACCTTCTGAAAATCTCAATTAAAAATCGTTTATAAAAAAATAATGTATAGGACTTTTAGCTGTCTTTGTTGCTGCTACCTTATACATTTAACTTAATCGAAGTAGTTACGATTCATTAGTAAACAAAACACTACAGAATTAAAGTGGAAAAAGCATATTTATTTTTCATACAAAAGTGCTTGTTTCAATTATAAAAATGTTTCAATCATAACCACTCCATGTAGTATAGATAGGTACGTCCGGGCCTTACCGTGACAACGAGTGGTGTAAAGAACTCGTAATGTCAGGATGCAAAATTAAATAATAGACTCAAGATATTCAGTTGAAATTGTTTTGTTTATAAAAATATTAAAAATATTATTAGAGGTCATATGCTAAGATGAAATAAAAATGTTCTTACACTTTTTCTGATATATTTTAGGAGCGTTTATACCTGCTGAGCCAACAACGTAGCATTTTTGTTAGTTTTTCTATATTCCATAAAAATTTAATGAAAATAAAAATGTTAAATAAAAATGTAAAATATTTGTGATAAATTTTTATAGTCTTTAAAAACGAAAAAAAAAATATTAACGGTTTCTAAAGAAAATAAAAGTCTGTGTCGAATAATTATTGCAGCAGACACATTATTATTTAGAACAGTTCTATGAAAATACATTTTTAATCTTAATTCAATTTTCATTAAATCACATCAAAAATACTGACTGTACGGCAAAAATACTGCCTCCACAGCAAATTAACTAGAGCGTGCGTAGATGATACTCATTCTCATAGCAAAATAACTTTTACTGTTAATTTAGCACCGGAAAATTAGGTACGACAACGAGCGGAGCGAGGAGCGTTATGTATCACATACGAGCGAGCCGAGCGAGCAAAGCGGGCGCGCCGCAGCAGCGGCCGTCGTAGCGCCAGAATTGTATTTATTTAGGAAATAATTTGGCTTCTACTAGTCCTGCTTATGTAAAAAGTATATTGAAAATACAAACCGAAACATAGATGCACAGAAAAACCAGAAAAATAAGACCAACACTGGGAATCGAACCCAGGTCCTCGGCATTCCGTGCCGCGTGCTATACCGCTACACCACTGCTGGTCAATTTAGGTTTCACGGGATGACCGTAAAAGTAAAAATTTGGAATTGAAATAAAAAATACAAAAAGATTCCAAAAAACGAATCATAAAAAGTATATATTTGCTGAAAATCAATTGATAGGTAATTATACATTTGATGTACAAAAATAGAAGCTATATTTAAAAAAAAAAGAGTTACAAGGTATGATTTTGCGTTAGTCGTTATTAGCTGTGCAAAATTAAAAATGTTTTACTTTAAGATTAAGATTAAGTAATATTTTGAGTGGCGTATTTTGCTGTGCAATCAGTAATTTTGATGTGAATTCGAATTTTTTTGGATAAAAAAGAACTAATCTTTGAAAAAAATAAAATTAAACAGTATTGTTATTCAGCGGTTTTAATTTGACACAACTACTAAATAAAATATTTTTACTAGATCAAAAATTGCAGATTTATTTGTGAACAGCATGTGCATCGAACACAGAACCTCCTTATATTTGAAGTGGGTTACTTTTGGGGACGATTAAAACGCGAGGACGATTGAAACGTTGCAATCGTCCCCGAGCAACTTGTTTCTACCGTCCCCACATCGCATTTTTTAATTCAAGGTCAAATATTACTTATCAAAGAGACTCGAAAGCTGATCCATAACAGTCAAAACACGCGTTTATTCCTTAATAAAACATTTCAATAATTTAATCAGTCAAAATACAAGAGCAAAAAAAGTTATGAGAAATTATAGTAGATCACAAAAATTTACTTTTGACTGCGAAAAATTTCGTTGGCTTCTCGACACGACCACGCCATTCGGTCGCTCGAACACTATTGGTCAGGGAATCCGCCATGAACGACCGCGTGTTCTGAGTGTTGCGTCATACGCGTAGGTATTATAGTTTTCGAGAAATTTGACTTGTTTCAGTCATGACGTGTTTCTATTGTCCCCGGTCTACCCTACTCTACATTTGACAATAATAATAAAACCGGCCAAGAGCGTGTCGGACACGCCCAAAATAGGGTTCCGTAGCCATTACGAAAAAATCAAGTAATATTTTTCTAAGGATTTCGTATTTTACACAGAATCTTGCAAGTTTAGGTATATTTTATACCTTACGCTGCTATTTACTCATAAACTACTAATAATTCTCAAGAAAACTTAGCCGTTATAGTTTTTCTTGGAAGTTTGATATACAGATTACCATCCTGAATTTTTTAAAAATTTTCCACCCACCGGTTTAGATTTTAGAGGGGGGGGGACGCTCGATTTTAATGAAAATTTGCACTTTAAAGTTGAATATTTCGCAAACAAATTACTGAATCGAAAAATCGTTTTAGCAAACCCCTAATGGTTTTAAAATACCTATCCAACGATATCCCACACTATAGGGCTGGATGAGAAAAAAAAATGACCGCCATTTTTCGTCTATGGGAGGTAGTTACCCTAAAAAAATTGTTTTTCAATTTTTAATTGTACCATTTTGTCGGCATAGTTTACCTATATATCCGTGCAAAATTACAGCTTTCTAGCATTGATAGTCCCTGAGCAAAGCCGCGGACGGACAGACAGACAGACAGACATGGCGAAACTATAAGGGTTCCGTTTTTGCCATTTTGGCTCCGGAACCTTAAAAATGACGATGAAAATGTGGATAGTTGAGCTCCGGTTTTAGTAGCCACCGTGGCGTGTGCTCCAAGAGGAAAAGCTACGAATTACTTGTTAAAAACATGTCGAGCTAAACTCTACTTCAGACGTGAGTCATCCTTTATTTAAAAATGAGCAAGTCTTATGGTAGTTTCATGTTCAAAGTATCTACGTATTATGTACTAAGAAAAAATCTCAGAGGAGTAGGTACCTACATAATAAGCAGATTGTAGCGATATATGCTGTAAAGATGCTATCGAGAAAAGTGACTTGCGTACCTACCAGCAGATGAGAATATTTTTGCAAATATGAAAATAGTTTTTTTTTTTCATATACGAAGTGAACAATATTTACCTACTACTTACATGAATCCACTCCCCGTCGTAAGAGTTCTTGAAAGTTTTTGAGTAATAAATGACTCCTTTTCCATGTTTAGTGGCCAAGTGCCAACCGCCGGCGTAGGAACGCTGTGCGCGGGAGTTGACGTACAGCCCGTGCCCGTGACGCAAGTTGCCTGTTATATATTCGGTACATACAACCAGTATCAGAAACAACGGATGAAACAAGTATTCTCAATCACAAGGAGCGAATTTGGTATTTTGCTACCCCGTAGATACGTGCTGTTCACTAATATATAGTTCAATAATAATAATTTAATACAATAGGTACAATGACTCTTTATTGTACACCAGAAATAGTAAGCGATACAGAAAACAGGTACACAGAAAGAAAACTACAAGGTAAACAATAGGCGGCCTTATCGCTTAAGAGCGCTCCTCTTAATAATAATAATATTAATCACTAAGGGGGAAACTAGAAAACGCAAGATTATTAGTTATTTGATTTGATCGAACAAAAAGAATATAATTTTGTGCCTACCAGCAAAGTCGCCCTCGTACCACGTGTCATCCTTCCATTGGATCATTCCTTTTCCATTAATTTCGTTATCTTTGAATTGGCCCTTAAACATAAGTACCAATGAGTAAGATTATCCAGAAAAGTAAGGATGGCTTTTTCAGATTCTCGATTTGACTAGACATTAGGCTTTAGATCAGCAGCTTACAAAGTAAACGGTGCCATCAGCCCATTGAAAGCGGCCTTCTCCGTGCATGCACTTCATGGAGATGTTCCCTTCGTAGAGATTTCCGTTACGGAAACGGATCAGAGCGCGCTCATCCGGCGCGGACCACCAGCTTTGGTACCCGTCGACCTAAAAGGTATTATCCTACTTCACATTTTATTTACATATTTTACTTGTTGTTCTACTTTGCCGTACCTAGATCGGTTTAGAAAATAATTAATTACAGCTAGTTATCGATTTTGGTCGATAGTGGTGTAGAATTGCAGTGAATTTTACAAGGACAGTGCTACATAACTAATAGTAGCTCTATTTAATCGAAATGTTTTATTTACTGTACTATATAAATTAAAGTACTGGTTTATAGATATTCGAATAGTATTTTCGAGTGATCTGACTTTATTAAACCATTCCCTCTCTTTTTACCTGACCAGAATCCGATAGATCTTCCATCTTGGATCGACTTCGCTTGCTTTTCGAGATCTTCGCTAAAAGAGGAAAGAAATTAAGGAGTGTGTTAATGTTCGTACGCTTAACACAATAGGCATAAAAGTAATTAATAACGACCGTAGGTACGCGTATTATTTATAAGTAGGTTAGGTACACCTAAAAATATATTAGTACCTATTAATTTAATAAGCCTATATAACGTTAATTATCTTAATCAATAAAACGTAACATTTTCTTGTCAAATTTGTTTGCGATTTCATAATAGGACAACATAATTATGCAAGTTAGGTATGCCAATTAAGGGAGACCCCAGTTACCTATATAATGAAATGATCGCTGAGCAACTAAACCAGTTTATATAACTTTCAGTCATGCATGATTTCGGGACGGATAGGTAACAAATATTTTAAAGGTGTAGGTACAAATAATTGAAGTTTACCGGCAGTTTCTTTCCCTTTTCCTTTCTTCTTAGAAAAAGTTAATTCACTTGCAGTTTTCCCGAAATCCATGTTTGGAGTGCTTTCCTCGGCTTTCTGCTGTACAATCACCTCCCACGAATCCACGATTGTGTCCAGCATTGACTCAAAAAGCATGGTGACCAGCTCTTTTTGGACGGAACCTTTGGGACGAACGATTAAAGAGAGGGTGGATTCGCTGCAAAGGCGGGCGGTGGACTGCGCCCGAGCCGTAGACAGGCCCTCATCTCCTACATGCGACAGTCTTATCCTGTCTGGCACTACGAGCGAACTGTCGCGGCGTGTTACAGTCCTTTGGGAATCTAAGTAAAACATCTTTTAAAAATGTTTTTAATTATATCAATTAACAATGTTTTTAATATAACAATCAGTATCTCTCTATATGAACTTTTTCAACTTATCACATCGTCTGTGATTTACATATTAATATTTAAGATATTTATTACAGAAACACGCAAATTAAGTCAGTCAACACAAATCTGACAACGTAAGTCATCGAACGTCAACGTAAATCTTAAACAATATGATGGGTAGGTAATATCTCTCTTAACTCTATCCCTCTATGGGTAATATATATGTTTACATTTCAATAGGTAATCATCAAAAAGTATGTTTCATTCAGTTTATTTTAGTTTCCTGCATTCGCCAAATTTATTGCGTGTATAAAACGGTTATTATATATTACATAAATGCATTGCCATATTAATGTAGCTCTGGTAAAGCTTGGGTAGAGCAAGAAAGAAGCTGAGAGTGACATACTATACGCACAAAAAAAAACTACTTAAATATTGTAGTTAATCTCAGCTTCAAAATAGGTAGGTACACCAATTACGGCAACGATAATTTAATCTACTTGGATAAGGTGATCTAACATGGAAACACAAATTTAACTTTCAAATTGATGTATTTTAAAAAGTAACTTAACCTTGTTCTTTATTTTAGGCTTTTGATGGTCTCGATGACGGTAGCGGTATCTTCCCGAACCGCTCTTCGAAATATCACCAAATTCTTCCTCTATCATGTCACGACCTATTGATGAAAACATTATAAATAGTTAGGTGTCAATGATAATATGGTGACCAAAATATATATGTAAACAAGTGAGGGTAAGCCATATAAAAATCTTAACCCCAGTTCCATAACTTCCAAGGTCGCCAAAATCTCCAAATCGAGGCATCCTGGTTGAGGTCAAGGCTGGAAGAATTGTCCAGGGGTTCGATGGGAATGTCGTGATGAGGCAGGTCTCTCTGCAAAGACTCGTCATCCCCCCAACAATAGTTCATGAGACAGAGAGCAGCACAGAAGGCCATTACCTAAGTGAGAAATTTGGTAGTGATTAAAAAAAGGAAGTTGTACGAGTTGACTTGCGATTCAGAGTTCAGTTAAGGACGTGTCTTCTGCTCGTTTCTTAATGAACATTTTTTCTGATTCAAAATAGTTCTTAACCTGGATTTGAGGACAACAATACACGCCGCTAAGCACAATTCTATTTCCCTATTATGGAGAATCCCTATTTCCCTAGGTACAGTCGCCATCAGATATATCGGAGCGGCCAAGGTGAGCAAAAATAACGATACATGAACTCTAATACCTTAATAATAAAGTGCATATGTCAATATTTTTGGCAAAAAAATAGATTTAAATCTTCATAATTTATGATTAATGAAAAATTCAGAACTATGTACTTAGTAAAATTTTGGCTTGTTATACAATATACATATAATATAATACTATGAAAAATCCCTCAAATATGCAAAGTGATGAGCACCGCTACAGTTTACATAGTTTGCAACTTGTACATGACTATTACATGATTGCGATGCTATTTAACAATTTCGCCAGATATCAAGTCAAGATGTACTAATCTAATTAAATTAATCAAACCGTTCTGGAGATAAATGTGAACATTCATTTTTGCGCACAAACAAACAACCTCTCACCCTAAACGCATATACCTTCTCCGTTCCGTCGTGGGTAAAAATTAGATAGGCAAATCTTACAATATGTACAAAACAGATAGGTACGATCTTTAATTTAGAACCCATGTTGTATATTCTGTTATCTTGCGTGCGTGACAATTCTAAGAATCTTTTCACAAAAAGGATCACAAATTTAAAATTCGTCAGCGTACTACAACTGTGAAACTACTATACATACAACTGTGAAAATAAAACAATCAATTCAATTCGAAATACTTTTTAAAAATATAAAAAAAAGGTTAAATAAACCTGATCTCAACTCAGTACGTACTGAGAAAAAAGAAGTTAGTGATAATCTTTCCACTCCAAGGCAAGAAACTGTTTAATTTTCACAGAGATAGGTTTAGATCGTTCGCTTTGCTTTACCTTTGAACTCATTGTTTTATCGACGTCAGTAGCTAAACTACCTACTAGACTCGTAAGTTAAACGCGTGAATGCGTAGAAAATAGATTTTCCTTCACTTATATTAACTTCCATAATTTGGAGCGGACGTTACATTGTGATATTTGCTAATGCAGTTGGTCGTGAAGCAATGCCAGTTAAACGATGAAATTAAACGATTTCAGTGACCCAAAATAATATTATTCTTAGCCAACTAATGACTTAATAATCGAAAGCAGTTGGTAATACATGATCCGCTCATAATCCATACATAAAGACTGCAAGTTTATAGCAGGAGATGGAACGAAAGTTCCCTTTACAAAACACTACTTATTCCCAGCTAATAAGTCCCACTTTGCTTTAACTTGCGCGTTAACTTAATTCACTTTTTTAGTAATTTATCAATCTGTTTTCTTGATAAGTAGCAATTATAT
The DNA here is from genome assembly GCA_037349165.1 of Choristoneura rosaceana. Classification (NCBI taxonomy): domain Eukaryota; kingdom Metazoa; phylum Arthropoda; class Insecta; order Lepidoptera; family Tortricidae; genus Choristoneura; species Choristoneura rosaceana. The sequence goes on along the minus strand of JAZBNJ010000055.1, from coordinate 346,286 downwards.
GGAATTCATTCACGTGAACGCATTCGAGCAGAACTGCAGTAATTTAACCTGTAGGTACCTACCTACTGATATTTATCGAGTTGGGTAAACTGACCAATTAATTACTAGATAATTTGTACACCTACACACCGCCGGCATCGAAGTATATGTAGAGTCATTCACGATGACGCGTGCCCTGGTTCTTATTACAATGTCATAAATGGCTAATTTTAACAAAATCATGCGTTTTCGTGGATGGGACTAGGTACAAATGGATCACGTACCAGGGTGGAACCTTGTTACTATAATTTCTCTGACTGATGTCTGGAATATCAACGTGATATTTGCACCGAAAAAATTCTAACAGCTGGCACGCGTTTCAGTTTCATAGATTTTTTATCCACGCGGTTGTCATGCTCGGGATTCCGATCCGATCTGCAAGTAACCAATTTATGCACAAGTTTCACCATCTAAGTATTATATACATATATGTAACACCCCTCTTTTTGCGTCGGGGGTTAAAAAAGCAAATAACAAGGTTTTTAAGTAGATAAGTATATTTTCGATTTCGCGAAGATTTCTATTATTCTACGACTAGTTACAATCGCAAGACAATAACATAGTATTTTAACAAAAAGATTTAAACGACTTCAAAAAAACCATGAAAATGTCTAAAAAAAGCGTAAGATAGGTTTGTTCATTTATTAAAAAAAAAAGTTCCCACTTTATTTGCTAATAGACTACATAAATCAGTTACCTATGTATTTATAGTTATGTGCTTTTTACTGATACTTGAAGTCAGAGCCTTAATACGAGCTAGCGATCTAGTTATTTTCCTTTGTAAGGTTCCGTAGTCAACTAGGAAGCCTTAGTTTCGCCATGTCAGTCCGTCTGTCTGTCTGTCTATCTGCGGCTAAGCTCAGAGACCACGAGTATCAGAAAGCTGTAATTTGGCATGAATATACATATCATAGCTCATAGAGGTTACTATCTTCTTTAATTGTTTATGACGGTTGAGTATATTCAAGTGAATGTCAGTGCCATGTCATATCATGTGAGTTATTTGTTGTGGTTAGAATTATTAACTAAGAAATTACATAAATACTCTAGAGACAATCACCTCTGCAAATCCTGCAGTGATTTTTTTAGCGTTGCACGCAGACCTCTAAGAATGGACAAATGGCAAAATATTAATGTAATATCCTGACGTCTAAAAATTGTTTACAAGTAAGAACATTGACCCAGCCATCTGTTTAGGGTTGGCACAAAGTAGTTTTTGGTATGAATGTTTAAAAGGCTATAACTTGAAAACGGTAACATATATTTCCATAGTTTCTATGGGGGAAATATAGTGCTAAGGTTGAACTATCTGCCTCTTTCGTAAAGATGCCTCGTCAAAATCCAGCCTGTATACCTAAAGTTGGAAGATTCCGTTCTTTTTTTTATTCGACTGGAAGGCAAACGAGCAAGTGCTGGGTCTCCTGGTGGCAAAAGAACACCACCGCCCATAAACATCTGCAACACCAGGGGTATTGCAGATGCGTTGCCAACCTAGAGGCCTAAGTTGGAATACCTCAAGTGCCAGTAATCTCACCGGCTGTCTTACTCTCCGCGCCGAAACACAACAGTGCAAGCACCGCTGCTTCACGGCAGGATTAGCGAGCAAGATGGTGGTAGCAATCCGGGCGGACCTTGCACAAGGTCCTACCACTTGCAAACGTATCTTGGGCGTGTCCGACACGCTCTTGGCTGTTTTTTTTTTAGTTATTTTCATGGTCTTATCGAGTATGTTCAATTTTTATTTTACTGTAAATAATCTGAGTTACATATAGCTTAATCTTACCTACCTATATAATTGCTCGTTATCTTTTACAAAATATTGCGTTTTCCCGATGCAGCGTCGTTAATAGGCTAGATGACTAAAAAAACTGTATTCTTAACCCAGTCATCATCCCTATTGTTGAGGAGTTTTCCTGGTGTTTCACCATCATTACTTACTTAATTACTTACTTACTCATATATATTTTACCATACACATAGTGACGACCGTAATTTGCTTAGGAACTGTATAAATAAAAATAATCGAATCCCGATTCGTGTAAGTACCCAATACTTGAGTAGTTTTGGTGCCCATTTGTGGTCTTTGTCAGTTCCATTTCACCAAATGGTGAATTCAAAGATCAATTGCACGAGTTACTACAAAACATAGCCAAATTACTATATTTGAAAAGTTCCCGCGATTCCACTGGGATACACTCATCAAGATTCTAATTTGGTGACAATGAGACCACCTCAGAAGTATACCTACTCTCTTAGATTAAAAAAGAATTGGGACTCGATCCACAATTGGCGAGAAGGCGAGTGTTAGGTACATGCAGTGGAACATAGAAACTTCTTTGTTTTTGAAGTCTGTTAATAAGAGAGGTTCTACGTATCTACTTACATATTTAGTTCACAAGATTAAGTACTTAATTATAATTATGAGTATTTCTCAAAAAGTTGTCCCGTCATGAAATTGAGAAGAAACCAGTTTTGTCAAGAAATTATGAATTAACCCAAAGGACGAGATCGTAAAACATAAACTACATAAAATAGTTACATCCAAAATGTATTGACGTCAGGAAAATCTTGTGAGGAACAAATCGTAATTTTGTAACTATGTAGGTAGGTATATCAAAACTTTCTATTGGATTCAACAACAAATCCAATTATCTGACTTTTTATCACTTTTACCACAAGGTATTGTATATATTTTAAAACAATGTTACTTAGTTTTTGTCGTGAAATAGCGTCAGATTTTTTTTTTAAATAAGTGGACAACTGAAAAATGGACAACTTTTTGAAAAATAGTCTTACAGTACCTCCTTAAGTAATTTAATTTATGCATAAATATACCTATTTGGGGTTTTCGATTTGGGCCACCGTTTTATTGTATAGGTACCAGTAGTTTGTGCAAACTGAACCAGTTACTTACTCACTAAAGTTATATTTTACACATCACAGCTGTAATACAATAAAAATGCTCGCAGCATTACTTAATTTCGTACTACTTTGTTTTCTAGATTGTAATTGAATCATGTTTTAAGATGAAACATTGATTTTTAAACAATAATCAATAAGAATTGCCTATAGGCAGAAGGACATAATATGTCGTTCTGCCTCGCAAGAAAGAGATTTAGGGCATGGTTGTGAATGAACGATGCGTAGATACGTGGGGATTTTGATACATTTTGCTAACACTGGCCTAGACTTTCACATAAAAGAGCTGAAATTAAATGAGGGCGTATTTTATACGTAACTGGAACACTGACGTAAAATATATGGTAGCGGTATGCCATTGAAGGTTTATTGGTCTGGTATGTGCTGCCACCTAGCGTGGAATAGCGGAAAGCTATTTATAAAAAAAAAATGGCCGCCATCACCAGACGCATAATATATCTCTACTAAATGCATTGTAAAGTGACCATTTCAATCCAACACAAGTAAATAGCTAAATACAAAGCTGTAGAACTAGGTACCATCGGGCCACACGAATTGGCAAATTAAAATAATTTGATAACGAAATTGAATGACATGTAACTATGCTCATGCTCTATCTTTTAAGCTGTTACATACTTGACATTTTCACAGATATGTTATTACTGTGGCCGCTACAATAATAACCAATCCTAAAAATAAAGCTAAAAATTAAAGAGGGTCGTCTCGTCATACAAGAAACATGTTTTTTCAGCGTTTTTTGGTTTCTAGGCATTGTTAGGCTTTGCTAGGCACTTGCACAAGTGCTATATTTCGGCGATTTTCTTTACTTACAAGCTTTTTATTACTTAGCAGTGTAACTATATTTGTTCGGATGGAAGCTTTCAACCAACGAGTCTTTCAACTCAAATTTGAAGTGAATATCTTCAACCGATTGAGCTGAAATTTTACATGCATGTTTAATTCCGATAATTCAATATTCTTATAACCTGGAGCTAATCTGATGATGAATCTAGGTGTCAACAGGAACTCTGTAATTAAATGACATGACCGCATCGAGTTTGGACTCGTTTGGTTCGTCTTAGTGAGTACTTTGGTAACCAAAGGGCAAAAGTACTTAGAGTTCAGTAATAAAAACTTATTACCGAACTGTTTTCAAAACACTGTACCTACGGAGATACGGAACCCTTCATGTACATACGAGTCTGACTCGCACAAGAACGATTTTTCTATTCCGTGCCACTACCTCAGAAGTCGTTACAAATTATGACGGAAAGTATTAGTAACGTGTTGAACGTACGTGGTGAACATTGAAAGCCGATTATTTATTTTAGAATGGAAGAACTTTAAAATGAATTATTAAAATGTGTAGAGTTGTAGTTTTGTTAAAATAGACTCAACATTTTTCATAAATCCAAGACCCAAAAGTTAGAAAAGTAGTACTACTACATGCTACTGTCAAACTTACATCTTAAGGTCTAACCAACACGTCTGAATTCCGTAACAATTTTATGCAGTTACACATATCTATTAGTAATACTAATACATATATTTTTGCGCTTAGACATACAAACAATAATCGCAGTGACAACCGTGTCTAATATGAACCAGTTATTGGACAATTTACGATTTTCCCCAGTTAGGTTTATTGAAATTGAAATTGAAATTGAAATGAAACGGTAATGTTTTAATAAACAAGTTGAGTATGTATATATGTATACCTACTATATACATCTTTATCGATGTTAACTCCAATAATTTCACTATTTTATCACAGTCCCATAATAGTTAAACATTATTTATAATATCTAATAGTTTGAATAACAGTTTATTTAATTTCGTATTCTACACTAAAATTTTAATTTAATAACTAGATTTTGTCATATTTACTTTTTGACTAGCTTTAGCCTTGGCACTTCTCACATAGCCATCACTAATAAATATCCTATCATATTTTTGAGCTGTTTATAAACTGGAAATGTATTAGATTTTTTTTTGCTCAGAAATAACTGAGCGAGCATACCGAGGTGCGTTTAAATTTAAGAAGATAGCTTTGTAAATAATTAAATAAAAAACACAAAAATTATAATTATCACCATAATAGTAAAGTAAGACAGTGAACCTTCGAAACCGTAATCCGGGTCTATAGCTTGTTTTTCTACAAAAATCAAGTTTTGATTTTAAAAAATTATTTGAATACAATTGGCAAGTGTTTTTCCGCTCCTTTTCAGTCGGTTCTTGCCAGCATATGTTTACCGCACACCGTTGTCTTTCTCAAACAAATAAAGACTCTATGCCACCGCTATGGACCCGGCGCATTACGGTTCTTTTTTTTAAGGTTTCAGTACCATCTAGTTCGAAACAATATAATATAAGGTAAAAAAAAACCCGTGGCCATAAATAGACATGCATGTTTTTTTTTCAATTAGCGGCATTAAAATTTTACACCTTAGGACGTCTTGTAGGCTTTTTTAAATCTCGATTTAAGGCTTAAACTGACGGTTCTTGTATGGTTCTGACAGGACTTAAGACCACTTAAACATACGAGGGGCGTTCAATAAATTCTCGGTATAGTAATGAAAACAAAAGAAAGTGAAAGTAAGTTTATTTTTTATTTTTAATATGTTCCTCCCCTATGTTTATACACTTATTAGATCGGTCGATTATTTTTTTAAACCCTCATAAAAATATTTTTCGTCTTGGGTGTCAAAATGCTCCTGAACTGCTGCCTTCAGCGCTTCATCGTCAGAAAATCGGTTTTCTCGAAGATCTTTTTTGAGATTGGGAAACAAAAAGAAGTCGCTAGGGGTTAAATCTGGACTATACAGTGGATGAGTAATACTTTCGAACCCAGATTCAAGAGCAGCGACCTTGGAAATACGAGCACTATGCACCGGGTCGTTGTGATGCAGCAGCAGAACTCCGTTGCTTAACTTTCCTCTCCTCTTTTCTTCGATTGCCTCCCCTAATTGGCGTAGAATGTTAGCGTAGTACTCCCCAGTAATATCTACAGCCTTTGATTTAAAATCGATCAGCAATATTCCCTCACAATCTCAGAATATGGTGGCCATGATCTTACCAGCTGAAGGCATGACCTTGAATTTCTTGGGATGAGGTGTTCCTTTAATGTGCTACTGCATGGATTCTTGCTTGCTCTCAGGATCATAATGATGAACCCAGGTTTCATCTCCGGTAACAATTCTTTGAAGTATCTCATCAGGATTGTCACTGCACATCTCCATAAAGTCGGAACAACAAGCTACACGCGTATCTTTCTGAAGTGGTGACAGCATTTGCGGCACCCATTTTGTACTTACTTTTGACATATTGCGGTGGTCATGTATAATATCATGCATAGTACCAATAGAAAGATTGGTCCTTTGTGCTATAGACTTCACCTGCACTCGACCATCTTCTAATATAATTTTTTCCACTTTATTGACATTTTTTGGTGAAATAGCCCCGTTTGGCCAACCAGCTCTAGGGTCGTCTTTGATGCTCTCCCTCCCACGCTTAAATTCACTAGACCACTTGTGGATCATAGATATAGAAGGAGCAGACTTGCCGTAAACAGAATCCATTTCATCTTTTATGGTCTTTTGATTTTTCCCCTGTTTTGTCAAGAATTTTATCATGGCTCGGTGCTATAATTTTTTCAACATTGCAAAATCGTTCATAGTGATCACTTTTATTCCGCTGTTGCAAAAAAACAAAAGAAGTTACCAGTTTGAATTTTACTTTTTTATACTGTCAATTAAAGATACTTAACGACGAGTATTAAAAAAATAACGGAAGAGGTTTAAAATATATCAATACAGAGAATTTATTGAACGCCCCTCGTAGATTAAAAAGCCTGCAAGTGGACGTTAGTGTTAGTTTCGAACGAAATGATACTAAGTCTTCTTATTCTTATTCTTCTTAAAAATATGGCTTCTGTCCTAATTAATAAGACAATTTCGCCAGTGTCTATGTATTCTCTTTTGAGAGGCAACGTTGTACGGTGATTGTAGGTTCTGCAACTTGATAGTAAAATTCCAGAAACCACGTGGAAACAACTTGCGCATTAAAAAATGTCAGACACGAGAGCAGTATAGAATTTTGTGATCACTGTTCACTGTTAAGGTTAATCGCCGCATAAAACACTATCAAAATTATACTTCAACCAGCCAAAGAAACAGAAATAGCAGAATTCTACACAGTCCACATCCGCCACGTTCGAATGCCACAAATCGAAGTGATACTAAGTCGTTGGGTGGCTTATAAATTTTATAAGCATCACTGAGCATTCAGTAACTAATGGCAAATGTTGTGCTTATCGTAACCTGAGAATAAAATGAATCCACTTGCAATGGGAGTCTAGTTTCTATAAATAGAAAGTATAAAGAAGCCCCCGTAAGCCTAAGTGCGTGGAGGAGGCATATTCGCTCGGAGTGTTATTACTATACTCGCATACTCTACTGTAAGTAGTAGCAGTAGTACGTGCTCTTTTGTGCTCTGACGCGGAAGTTAACAAAAACGTGTACTGGCTCAGGAGGCTTGATAGAATGATTAAAGGATTGATGGTTTTAAAATTGATTTTTGATTGGGTGGTCGAAGTCTCCGGTGTTCTAGTTGGTAGGACACCTCTGGCCCCTAACACCATAGGACTTAACACTACGAAAATATTTTTTGCTTAAAAAATTTGACCCCTATTAGCAAAGTCCCAATTTTATTCTCAGGTTGCGTTATCGATCTGTAAATTTCGTCGATTTATATCCAAGCTGGTGCGCGGAAGCTGTCGACGATGCTGGCGCGGCGGCGCGCGCGCAGGCCGGGCTCCACGGCCAGCCGGCGCCACGGTCACGACTCGTGCAGCAGCCGCTGGTAGTGCGGAAACACCTCGTACGGCGGCACGTGGAGCCCGAACTCGAGGGCCACTAGGACCGCGAACTCAAACTTCATTAGGTCTTTTCTGTTCACTCTGAATGTTGTTTCTGTGCGCTGCAAGGAAAGTTCAAATTAAAGCAGCAGTGGACGCGCCCCTACATCTGTGCAATAGAAAGGTGGCCATGAAAGACAAGTGGAGATGAATTGTTAAGCATGCCAACAAACAGATCGGTCACGACAACCACGACGACTCTACCAAGGTCCATAACTGTAAAATGGTGACAGTAATCTGATGAGATCTCGCAAAAGGTTGTACCACCTGCAAAACTTGCTCTCAGTTGAAGCTGGCTAAGGTAAGGTCTGTGCTTGGTATCCAAAAGCTGAATCGCAAAACGAAGGAAACAATGTATTGGGATGGTATACCTGGCTGGATTACCTACATAAAATGGCCTAGCAGGCAAAACTCACCGCAGTACTGCATAAATTGGTATCAGACTATGTAGAGGCAAAACCATACATATAAAATGATTTAGAAAAATCATGTTGGGTTAGAGTGATAATGATCAAACTTTACCTCTATAAGAGCCTTCAAAATTTCTCCTTTGACGTCGTTCAGTTTAGCAGATAGCAACAAGCACGCGCCAGCGCACAATTTTCTATTATCCTTAGTAATTAGATTGGCAAGAATTAATTTTTCGAAGTAGACGTACGCTTGAGCGACTGAGAGCAAATCGATGCCGCCGCTATCGTGTTTTGCGATCTTACGCATCTCTTTTTTAATACTGTAAATAAATATTCCATTTAGAAAACATAACGCGACGCATAATAATAATAACATCAGAGTGTTTATCGGACGTCTTTCAGTTGATGAGTTGCGATGAAATTTGTTTTCAGAGTTTCACACTAAACTGTTTTGCTAAAAAAAATGAACTTTTTAACCTTGTAAGACATGGATTATGTTTACGTTCGTAGTTACTCATGAGTATGACGTACATACTGGTAATTATTTACACACTGGCGTTTATTAAGCAACCCTGATTTTACCTTCTCAATTTACTGAGAGTCAATTTGAGATGTGGAAACTTCTCTCTGAATTTATCATTCAGCTCTTTCTTCAAGTCTTGTGGACGGACGTAGTCGATGATAGAGGTCATGTAGGACGTGAATGTTAACAACGTTCTGTGTTTGCCCGCTATAAGTTCTGGGTCATCTAACACATTCGGACAGTATTGTACCTGTAATGAAAACAATACGTAATTTAAATTGTTCTGTAGCATCATGAATAGTAAAGGTTTAGCAGATAAATAATATTGAAATAACGTTATTGGAAAACTAGAGTATCACCAGTTGAAGAACACATTAAACAATGACTAGCAATGTAAACAATGATATGGTGTCATATTTATCTAATAGTGATAATTATCTTCAAAGTTGTTTGTCTAGCGCACTTGCTTTTGGCTTATCCCTTTGTAAATTAGAGCCCGATTTTCGTAATCACATCTGTTAAAGTACTAATCGAAGGGGGCATAGGTAAAAAATGGTGTTAAATTGAAATACGAGTAGGATTGCACAAAATTATAGCTCCCGGTTTCCGGTGCTCTGTAGGCATGTGTGAAAGAGACGAATGCTTGATGTCCGCGAGAAACGCGAAAGTACTACGGCCCATGGTACCTTTACGTACATATTTTTGTGTCATCAACGAGGCTTCTTCCCAGTCAAAGGCTTTGCTGTCGACGGTGGACAGCGGCGGCGACGATGCCGTGGTAGTCCTCTGGGACGACTCATATGAAAAGCACCTATAAGGAACAAGAGCAAACTTAATTAAAAAAACAAATGCAATACTTAAGTATATTTACGATGTTAGTTTACCCCTCATGCATGGCATGTGCGTGCAGTTAATTGAGATGGTATGCAGTACTTTAATCGCATGCATGTAGGTTACATTTGAGTTACTATTATTAACTATCTACTAAAATGATTTTAAAAAGCATGATAATTTAGTGTCTATGGTGAAGAGTGATCCATTCGTTTTGCTTGTGCAGTGAAAAATATGGAGGTGGCGAGCGACTGTTGTGAAGAAAGTGTGCGTGTGTGAAATATGAATGATATGTTGTCAATTGTTGGTGTGCATTCAACATAAGTTATATATTTGACTTAGTAAATTTCTTTAAGCCCTGTATAGTAATGTAGTTGACACCATTAACCATTATGAGTTGAGTGACCCAACCGTAAAAAATACACCTTATTTTTCCCCTGATGACCAGATTAATTCCAATTGACTCTAACTTTGAAATAAACATAACAGTTATTCAAATGAATATGGTATTATACAACTCCTAAATTTGCCATATTCTACATGAGTATTTCTTGATTTCCGTATAAATACAATTAGAATACTTGTATTGTGATTAGTAGCATAAATTCTGAATAATTATAACTACAATAAAATAAACCTGCATTATAGCAAATATGGTAAGTTAGGTGAGGAATAAATGCGTCTACTGTATATTATATGCACAGTAAAGTAAATAGGAGCTGTAAAAATAATCCGAATATTTTATTCTACAGTATATGGGTAGTTCATATACTTAGACTATTGCTATTAAGATTTTGCAAATGTAAAAAATATATAAATAATATAATAAATAATGTTAAGGTAAGTAGGATTACCACAAAATAACTAGGCACCATTTTAATCTATGAGGCACTAATATCACTGCTCAATAGCATGACAAATTATATTACAAGTGCTGCATAGCATAAAAGTAATTTGATTTCATTGTTTACCATTTCTTATCCTTGTGCCTCGTCAATAACTTAGTCCTGAAATTTAAATTGGTTAGTGATGAAATGGATGTATGCATGTGATTGACGTAATGCTATTGCAAAATGTGACTTCTATTGGTTTTACAGAACAGAAAGAACCAATCTAATATTTTTATAGGTTTTGCCTGGATGGAGAGACTAGGCCAAAATAAACAGTGTATTATTGTTTCCAAGTCGCTATTGGGTATTTCAGTTCTGTAATCTGTTCTCTAGTGATCGTTCTGTTGGTGTCAAAACAAAGCATATGAGAACAAATTATTGAATAGAGCTAGTCCCGTTTGCATCATGTGTTAACTTCTATTTACATTAAAAAAAACACTGTACAGACTCAGAAGATAATGTCTTCTTAAAGTAAGATTATTTTACTTTCATGAATGATTCAAAATCAAATAACATGCCAAAGTGAGTCTTTAAAACTAGAAAGTTAAGAGAAAACATCAAACACCGAACAGCCTGTGTTTTCCATTGATAAAGAGAAACTTAATTTACCTGGCTATGACATGAGGGTGGCGGGTTATCATTTTCCAGTTAGCCTTGTCACTGAAGTCTCCTTCATACATTTTCCTGTATTGTTCTCTAGTGCATACTCGAGATGGTATCAGCAGTTTTGAATATGAAATGTCTTGGCCATTCTCCTCTTTTTCTAAACCTAGTAGGTCAAAGGGATCAACACCATTATCAGTGATGGCTGAAAGTGGCCTGGGACCAGATGTATTGCGCCGACGAACTCCATCTTTCCTATAGTCTGACCTGAAATAAAATGAAAATTAACATTGTTCATTATCACTTGCTAATAAAATTGAATTAAATTCTATGAATCTAGGTGTAAGGGTTGAATAATTAAAATTTTCCTATGCTTTGACACACATCTGTATTTAATATTTTTTTCTTTCCATGCATCAGAGATATATTTTAGATTATATGCTTCATTACTGTCATACATACCGTGGGTTACGAATAGTTTTAGAATATGGAATTGTGCTGAATACTAAACATGGCACCCCCAAACTGGGTGTAAACACCAGCCGCTCATCTCTAAACGACACTCCCTTATTCAAAGGGTGTATTAAACGTAATTCATTTGCTGTAATCTGATTTTCTGGAATACATGTACTGCTTGTACGGAAGCGACCTGTAATAAAAACATTTGTAACATTTAACTAATGATTATTTTTAATTGTAATGTGTGTTTACATACATTACAATTAAAAATAATTTAAATTTATACTCGAACTGAGATATATGATATTCAACAACTTGTTATCTGCTTTGTACACTATTTGATAAGTTATGTCACTAGTTTTAATATTATCTTTTATCTTGATCAAGATAAAATTCAAAGTGATAAATAAAATTTTAAGTATACTTAATTACCAAAATTCAAGCTTTCTGAACTGCTTTTATCATCTATATGATTAATTCCAGTAAGTGAAGAGAGGTGTACTTTTTTGGTGCGAATTGCTGCATGTTTTTCTCTGAATGACTCTGTATTTCCTGAAGAGCATCTGAAATAAGAAAAGAATCACATGAAGTAAACCAAGTCTACAAAAAATTACCTCCAATACCAAGATAAATTATAAATTCTACTTGATTACTGAACTAGAAAAGTTTTTCTTATATTTCTTTTGGTATAAAGTAGGTAACAATAAATGATGAAGTATTATAATTATTAAGAAAAACAATTAATTAAAGTATTTCAATAAATTAAGTTTTTGTATTTCTTTGTTTTTTTATTTATGAAAAACCACTGATATTAAAAAAAAACTTATAGAAGAGTTCCCTGAAAGTTCCAATAATTTAACAAAAAAATAAATTCTATCCTGAATACGTACCTCTCTCTATAGGCATTATTGTTGGCGGCTTTGACGGGTGTGATGCTGTTGTTCTGATCCGAGTCGGAGCTGGAGTGGTTGTCGCCGGCGCGCTGCGCGGGGCTCGCCTGCGGCCCCTTGCGCCGGATGCTCTCGTGTCCCTTATCCTTTTCAATCCCATTCAAAATCTCAACACCCTTAGTATCAGATTTCTCACTACTCTTTTTTACGACGTGACATAATTGCGTATCCTTGAACGTCCCGTCGAGAGAAATGTTAGAAAGAAACGTCACGGCGGCCAGCCTTCGCCTGGCTTTTTCATATTTGTTCCGGTTAGGCATAATATGCGTAAAATTATAAACTAATGATAACTCCTTTCTGCACAACTTCGTTCCCTAGGTACACGTACCGTATATCAGGAAAATTGGTTCTAAATGAAAACAAACTTCGGAAAGCTGAATGTTATGTTTAACTTTTAAAAGCCTTAGGTTTTTTAGTAATGAGTCTCTCACCCGTGTCAAAAATAAACTAGTTTACTAAATGAGCCGAATATATCAGTGGGATTGGATTGGTCAACAGAATAAATCATAATTATTTCTGGCTGAGCTGAACGATTCCGCAATCCGCATTATCCGCAAATAAATTTGACGCATTTCTTTGACGTTATGACGTTTTTTATCATTTTTTTTTCATTTTGCCATTTTGCTTCGCTGTCAGAATTAGAGTTACCATACTTGTTTTTTATTTCCCCAGTTTTGTGATACTATTTAAACCGCAAAGTATGCCGGGTGTAGTCTGTAATACAAGCAAAAAATTAAAACATAGATCGTCCTCAACATTAGTTCAGCGACTTCTAAAAATGACGAAGTCTTTGAATTTTCCCTTTTTCATACAAATTAAATACTGCTATCAATGTACGCCATCCTAGAATACAACTGACGTTGCCTGGCTCGCTACAAACGTGAAGCATTTTGCTTCACATTGCTTCTTCGAATAAAGTTAAAAGTGTAATAAACATTAAAAAACTAATTATTTTTTAAAGTTGCTGAAGTAATGTTGTATAATTTGACGAGTATGATCTATGTTTTAATTATTTGCTTGTATTACAGGCCATACACAGTATTTAGCCCTTTGATAGAAATGGATTTCCCAACAAAATCTGCTGACGATTTCTGGGAGATAATATGAAAATTACTTTTTACTATCCAATGTATTGTATAAATCTTTACCTACCCAAGTACAAAGTTAAATGTTACAACTGGACGTATTTTAACAAAAAGACCCAAAGCACTATTATTTTGTTGCAACACAAACTAGATCCAAAATTGGAAATTGAATTGTTGAGGGTTGATTTTTTTTTAAGGTGACAGTACATTCGTATCATGAGTAAGTACAGCTTTCGTTTTTGTTTCGGATGACTCATCGTCTGTCCGTCCGTCTAAGTGACGTTGAATCAGCGATGTATGCTCATTATTCCATAGTTTTACATTGTAGCTACTCCTAGCGCCATTTAGTGAGCACATATAGAAAATCCATCAAAACAGGTTCCATATCGCGCAATCGAAGTTTCACAACTCGGACGCGTATATACAACTACCGACGCTCGTCCTTCGGACTTCGGTCCCCAGGAATAACACCTGCCTGGATCTTTCTATTGGAGCCTCTTCCCACAACATTTATATTTGCAATACTATGTACAAGATGGAGCTATTGTTTCGTTCATTTTGATCAAATGCATGTAATGCAAGTGGCGTATATGCATGCGAGCGTCGCACTCAATTTGTGGCGTATGTTTATGCCTTTAGCTCGCAGCGTCGACCCATCATTACACTTTTACACTGGTATCTGAGTCAGTAGTATACTGAGTATACTCATAGTCATTCATAGTATACTGAAACTTAAAATCCAACGAAAGAAAAATGAAACTTGGGGGAAAATAATTCCTGGCAACATTAATCGAGCTAAGCTGTTCGAGGTACCGTTAAAACCATTAATAGCTTGTGAAACTGTATTGACAATACAAAAATGTCAAGGTTTCTAAACGTAAAAGGTTAATTTCTGAGTTTAATGTTGTTGTCAACTTGTCAATTGTTTTGGCACCTGACAGTTCATAATTCAATGAGCTTCATTATTCATCTCGAAAGCACTTTTACTCTATATTTTTGTTTGAATAAACAATTTAATAATGGAGCCTAGTGTTCCTGGTACTGCCACATCTTCTAGAGCAACTAGATTCATGATGGAAGGTGTAGGAGCTCGTGTTATACGGGGTCCAGACTGGAAGTGGGGCAAACAGGTGCTACATGGATGTTTATTACTCTGTACTCTACATATTCTATATCATATCACCCTTACTAATGAATCCTTATGTTTAATAAGAATTGCTCTCGTTAAGGAAGCCTTGTTATTGTTCATATTGAACAGGATAATCTGCGAGTGTTATTTACTCTTGTCATTTTATAATTTATCTGAAATGCAATTATTTTTTATTAATTGAGTATCATTTGCTGTTCTATCCACGTTAGAAGTACTTGGAAAATGACGTATAATTTTTGCATCTGTTTGTCTACATAAATTGCACAACTGTCTTTGAACCTTACAGGATGGTGGAGAGGGGCATGTTGGCACTGTAAGAAATTTTGAATCACCAGAGGAAGTTGTAGTTGTATGGGACAATGGCACAGCTGCTAACTACAGGTGTTCTGGAGCATATGATTTGAGGATTCTTGACAGTGCTCCCACTGGTGTCAAACATGAGGGAACTATGTGTGATACTTGTCGCCAACAGCCTATATTTGGTAACTTTTATGATAACATGCACTTAATGTTTTTCATACAAATTTTATTGTAATTTGTGTTACTGAGAGTCGTCTTGTTAACACTAGGTAATAATGTCAAGTATAATAAAATAACTGATTTCCATTAAATGCTCATGAAGCAGGAAAAATGTGTAGAATTATTTTGCCTGTTGTTGTCCATAAATGGAATTGTTAGTCTTTGTTAATATTAATATTGTTATCAATATGGGATATTTTTTATGGTTGCCTTTAACTAAACTTTATTTTTTCTAAATTATACTGAAACAAGAATGTTTTGAAAATACAGAGAAGAATTGTGGGTGCTGGGAATTAAACCCAGTTCTATGTCAGTTGGTCAAATGTTGATTACCATATAAAGTAACCCAAACAGGTAGTACCTAGAAATGACAAATTTCTCAGAATCAGAATCAGAAAAAATGTTTATTGTAGAACATAGGTAGGCTGTGAGATACAGAGTTGTTAAGACATTTAGTGATTTAGTGATCTTCTATGTCTTGCCAATGGGCGTACAAAACATTAAATTGGTACATAGAACTACAAAATTAAACACACATAATCAAAATTAAAACGCTACAGACTTCAAATACACTTAAAAAATTGTGTCAGTTGAATTTAATAAAAGAAATTAATAAATTGCAATTGAATTAGAAATTAAGATTAAATTAATAAATTAAAATTTATAATCAAATTATTATTACACATTACAAAAATTTATACGAAATTGTCATTCAAGTAATCAGAAACGGAATAATAACATTTATTAACAAGGAATGTCAACAATTTCTGTTTGAAATGTGGCATAGGCAACAGTTCTAACTCCGATGGAAGCCTATTATAAATCTTACATCCCAGATAATAAAAAAATTTGCGCATCAGTGCCGTATTTGTTGACGGTACACAAATATATCGATTGCATCTTTGTCTCAAGTTTTTGTTAATAACAACACGTTTTTCAAAAATAGTTGGGTTACTTTTTATAAATATTACTGTTTCATAAATATACAAGGAAGGCATTGTTAAAATATTCATCTTTACAAAATATGATGCACAGCTGTCCGTTTGCTGAAGTCCACATATAGCTCTAATACATCTTTTTTGGGCTCTAAAAACTAAATCTCTATTTGACGAATTGCCCCAAAAAATAATACCATACCGTAGAGTTGAGGCGTTTCTCAGTGTTGTGGAAACTCTTTTAACAAATTACTTTCTAGAATTTTGTCACCAAGAGTTGTCTTTACTTGTACTTACTCTGTGGTGTGTGTATGTATTATATGGATGTATATTCCCATAGAACACACACACAGCATACCTGGACACATATACATTGTATAGATGATATTTGGTGACAAAAAAATTGCATGGTAATTTGTAAATAACTGTATCAAGAATTGTATTGAGAAACTTCCCAAGTATACTACCTCCTTGTGTTTGTGTATATGGTAAAGCATGTATTATGAAATGATGGACTGGGTTTGATTTGTTGGTCCTGCTATACTTTTCTGTTTTTTTTTTGATGTGCTCTAGTTAAGTACTGTTTAATTTGAAAAAAAAAGAATTCTTGCAAATCTCTGTCAAATTTGTTCATTTGTCTGGCCTCTTTAACATAAAAAAAAATTATAGCATGTTATATTTCTTTCCTTTCAGGCATTCGTTGGAAATGTGCAGAATGCAGCAATTATGACTTGTGTTCAGTTTGCTACCATGGTGACAAGCACCACATGCGTCACAGGTTCTACCGTATCAGTGCGCCTGGAGCGCAGAGATGCTTGGTGGAGCCTCGCCGGAAAAGCAAAAAGCAAGCTGTTCGCGGTATATTCCCAGGAGCTAGGGTTGTTAGAGGAGTAAGTACATAGAAAAGAATATGTGATATAAAAAGCTTCAAATGTGCATGCAAATATGCATCCTCAATGGTGAAGTATTCATGAAAACTGTCAATACATACAACATTAAATAAAAAAGGCCTTAGTTTTTATTTATTTCAAAATTGAGATAACAACAGTAAATTTTTTTTTTTTGTTCGACTGGAAGGCAAAAGAGCAAGTGGGTCTCCTGGTGGTGGTGGTAATTATTAGGTTTTTAATATTTTTGCACACTAATAATTTAATATTATTCCTAATATGTACCTTATTCATAATACGTAGTTTCAGCACTAAACTGTGCTTTCAATCACTTTATTTTTGTAAGAGGAAAAAGATTGTTCCACATTAGTGATGCAACGAATACTACTTTTACGAATACGAATACGAATACGAATATCAAACCTACTATTCGGCGAATACGAATACGAATACGAATATCTCGCCATGGTAATCAAAGACTTATTTATTTGAATAATGTTTACTCTTCTAATAATTAAAATTTACAACAGGCAAATTTTTATTTAAAAAACATAAAATTTGTAGATTTTCTGGTTTTAGGCGATTTCTTTTTTCAGTCTGGATGTTCCCATAAACCAATCTATGGCCGGGGAGTCCCCCGTCGCGTCGTCGTTGCGGTTAAGGGCCTCTGCACACGTCATATTTTTACGCGCGTTTTTCAAATCTGCAGTAAATAGAGTTGCGTACAAAAATATTAGTTTTTAAATATTCGTATTAGTATTCGCCGAATACGAATATTCGGTAAATGTCTACTATTCGGCGAATACGAATATTCGTATTCGTATTCGTTGCATCACTATTCCACATTCACTGACACCCTTGCCCCTTTGGCGGTTGGTTTTTTTTCTATTTCATGGCTTGCATATGGTTTTAAAAGTATTTTGTCACTTGGGATCACAATCATTTTCATCACTTCTCTCTGTCACACAGTCAAAAATGAGGGTAGAAAGACATGGTGAATGTCGAACGTCGCCGCGTTAGACAGCCTCTGGTTGATGTTGGTATTTTAATTCCAGGTTGACTGGCAATGGGAGGACCAAGATGGAGGCAACGGCAGGCGGGGTAAAGTGAATGAGGTCCAAGACTGGTCAGCGGCCAGCCCGCGCTCTGCTGCGTACGTTGTATGGGACAATGGCGCTAAAAACCTCTATCGTGTTGGATTTGAGGGAATGGCTGATCTTAAGGTAAATAAGATAAGTGTACAGTCTAGCTCAAACAAATTATTTATATATTAAATAGCACCTAGTAGTAATTCAATCAAATAGTATTAATTAGCGCCTTAGTTATATATTAAATAATCTAATTGGTTTTTTGTTTGTTTTCAGGTGGTAAATGACGTAAAAGGCCAGAATGTTTACAAAGAGCATTTACCGCTCTTGGGAGAGCTAGGTCCTGGCCGCACAGGCCCACACGGATTGCAAGTTGGTGATCAGGTAAGTCTTTAATTAAATACCATTTCAAAAGAAGACTTATATTTGGCTGAAATAAATAGGCATGGGTAGAATAACCTGCCTGACCGAACGATTGCAAGTGGTGCTAAAAATTACCTAAGTATATTTAATTATTTTTTTATTTGTAAATATGAGATGTTATACATATTTGAATTCTAAGCCTTCTGCATAATTCAAAATCCTTCTAAATTTCATTTAATGTTTTTCATTTATTTATGGAATAAATATTTTTTCTTACAATTACGTTACTACCCAGTAAAGTATTTAATTTATTTATTGTCTTTGGCAATATCTTAATATCATTATCATTATTAAGAATCAGTGGGGTGTCGCAATATTGTTGATATAAAAGCATCCACTGTGTGAATTTGCGTCATAATGACGTTATCGGCACCAAAGTTTCGCTCCCTACTCATGTGTATTTCATACTGATTTTACCCACTGACATATTTTAATTGTTGTTTTTATTTTGGTTATGTTTTTATTGTAATTTATTTGGCGATCTTTTTGTGAATCCCTTATATGCTTTTGACATTTCTGAAATGTAACAGGTGATTTTATTTAGAAATAAATCAATCATTAAAATCACCGCACATTGCCATATGGTTGGTTCCAGCTAACCATCAACGTTGGTATGGTTTTTTTAACTCTTCTATATTTATTTATTTATTTTTAAAAGATTATAGAGTGAATTTACAGTAAATACCAAATCATTCACAATGTCAGTTGTAGTAAATTATACACTTATAAAATAACAGATAACAATTATTACTTACACACTAAATTACAATAATTACCATTAGGTATACAAATTATTATATGTGGTTACCCCGACCTTGTCGTACTCATGTTTTTATAATGAAATTGTTATTATCCTTCAGGTTAATGTGGACTTGGATTTGGAGATAGTTCAGTCGTTACAACACGGGCACGGGGGATGGACGGACGGCATGTTCGAGTGTCTCGGCACCACTGGCACGGTCGTGGGCATCGACGAGGATCACGACATAGTCGTGACCTACCCCAGCGGCAACCGGTGGACGTTTAACCCTGCTGTGTTAACCAAGGTAATCATGAGGCGACACTATCTATTGTATTCACTATCTCTTTCGACCCTCATCCTAAACTGTGTGACAGAAAGAAGTGGTGAAAACGATTGTGATTCCGAGTGTTTTAGACCATAAGAGCTCTGAGGCCGTATTGCCTACCGTTTCTGACGCTCGTGATCGCAATCATATGACAGATATCGCATATAAAAACTGTCATTTGATTGCGATCGCGAGCGTCAGAAACGTTAAGCAATACGGTCTCTGGTTCCTATTTTATTAACTTGACAAGTGTCAGGTGACCGACAATTTAGACTAAATTGTGTAGCTGATATAAAGTGGTATAACATGGAATTTATCAGATTTATTTAATCCATATCACATTGTCACAGTTACTAGGCTTGCCACTTGTCACTTATTAAATAGCGCAGTCTTTCAATTTATTTGCCGAAACTACCGTGCGACGGCGAATCGATAATGCGTTTTTCAACTCGACATTTTGGCGGAATCATGGATAGTATCGATGGAGTTATAATTTAAAAAAAAAAATTGAAATTGGTATCCCTTTACCCGTTGACAGCTACAGTTTTTAACGGTGGTATATAAAACCACTTAATATCTGAACGCAGGTGTGCAGCGGCAACATGAGCGCCTCAGGGTCTGGCGTGGCGGCGGCGAGCACTGGGTTTGCGGTGGGCGACCTCGTGCAAGTCTGCGCTGATCAGGAGCGAGTTAAAGCCCTGCAGCGCGGCCACGGCGAGTGGGCTGAAGCTATGGCACCGGTCAGTATAGCAGTCGTTTTATCTATCTTTGGTAACATTGTTGTTGAGATTCAAAAACAATACCTCTCCTTGCAGTCGGGTAAAAAATATCAATCTTATTGTAAAACAAGTAAAAGAAAACAATTTTAATTTTATATTTCTATGTCGAAACGTTTCTATTGATTGGTCGCCAACTTAGTGGACCGATTCACTGGGAGTACATAAGCCGGGCGATGTTGCGGCGGAGTCAGTTTTGAATAAGATAGAAAATAATAAGAAAAGATTCGAGCGAACATCGAAGACAAATCGTGAAAATATATTAACGTTACTGGCTGTATTTTTCTACTTAATAAACCCTACGGCTCGTAACAGTACTTTAGTGGAGCTGTCACAATTTTGCTAGTCTTTGAACATGTATATGATTTCATTAGGTATGTTAATCTACATAATGAAGTCCGGGCCTGACAGCCGGCAACGAATGCGTTTCCTATACATACCTACTAGATCTTTCATTCTAGACTCTCGGAAAAATCGGCCGCGTCCAGCAAATTTATCACGACAACGATCTCAAAGTGGAAGTGTTCAATACGTCGTGGACTTACAACCCCAATGCCGTCACGAAAGTTGCCTCGTCGATCGGCACTCTTCCGGAAAACTCTTCAGGTAAGTTTATACACACACACACACAGTTACACTTTCACCCCACTTCTACTTTGCCTGAGATGGGTGCCTAGTGTGGAGCGTAAGAGCTAAATGCTCGAAGGATGGATGTGTTTGTAAATGTGACAAGTTGGCACTCAAACTCAAGCAAGAAAAATATTGACGACGAAGTACCTACGGTCAAGGAAACTGAATCACGTACCAGGGCGGAACCTTTGTGCTACACTAAGCGAAATTGATTATGAAAAGGTTCCACCCTGGCACGTGTTTCAGTTTCCCTGACTGTACTTACCAACGCCTCCTAACTATTAAATCATTGATGTGCAATTGAGAACTGCCCCTAGTCAAAACTCCCAAGTTGCAAGCTCGAAATTTATCAGTATCAGGCAGCCTTGGTGCATCATCATCGATATAGAAAATGTTCAAAATGTTTGTGTATCTTTAATGTTAATATGTGTAATTCAGACAAAAACGTGGGCGTACTAAGTTGTTTTATCGGCGTATAGTCTTGTGCCTTCATTTTATATTGCTGTTTTTACATTTTTTTTTAATTTTAGTGACTAGACGACAATGTCATGTGTATGCAACATTGTTGGAGAGTTCAGCGCTTCAGCAATGTTTTTTTTGTTAGGTTGACCGACAACAATGCTCTTCGCTTTCTATTTAGTAACTAACAATGATGACTTGTACATCTTTGAAAAACACCCTGTATCTGAAAGCTTTGTCTCAGGTGATCGTCTGTCAGCGCTTCTAAAGAAGCTATTTGAGTCGCATGTGACTGGTGATACGAATGAGGAGCTGGTGAAAGCGGCGACCAATGGTGACGCGGCACGCTGCGCTGATATACTGGCGCGGACGGACGCACACGCTGATGTTAACGGCGTGTTTGGTGGACACACTGCCCTACAGGTTCGTTCCTATACTGTACTCATTGATCATTGTGATTTTTCCTTCTCTGGCTGCTGTATGTAAAGGTGACGTTGGGTTTTTGTGCCACTCTGTAACTATTATCCCTGCATGCTCTTAAAAAAAGTTTTTCAAACGCTTGACATTTGAGTAAGGCAAACAGTGCAAGTTTACCTTTTTAGTAAGTATCTTGCTCATGACTTCGCCTGCAAATAACCTATACTTACTACGGACGAGTATTTCACATAAATATCGCTAGGTGACAAATAATTCACAAATTGTAAAGTGTCTCGAGAAAAATGTCTCGAGAACACCATAAAAATTTCCACCTTCTCATGGTATAAAGGTACGCACGTACGAAGGCCCGAGTTGGATTTCCGGCTCCAGCATACTTCTTTTCTGGTTTTTATGACATAGAGTTGATCTGATGTTAAGGCTAGCGAATGACCATAGGAAATCTGTGATAAACGACACGACCTTTGGTACCCAGGGGCAAAAAGTACAGTCAGCAAAAAAAACTTAACTATATTAGAAGAATTTAAAGAAAAACTTTTACTGAACTGTTTTACAATTCTTCATTGTGCTCTAGTTACAGTGCACTTAGTACCTAAAAATATTCACAAATTTTAACATTTATAAATTTCCCTGCATTTTGTCTCTCTATAAAATGATCGTGTTGATTTGTGGTGTGCAATTAAGAATAATCGCATTGTATTGTACTGTATATTTAATATTAGTAATATTGGGTGACACTCTTTCCCGGCCCGGATAACACCGACATGGAAATACCGACCCTGTTTTTCGTGTACACGCCCATAGAAGCTGCTGTCAGTTTCTATGGGCGTGTACACCAAAAACAGGGCCGGTATTTCCATGTCGTTGTTATCCGGTCCGGGAAAGAGTGTCACCCGTAAATTGTGACGTCCAGGCGGCGGCTCAAAACGGCCACCTGGAAGTGATCCGCGCCCTGGTGGAGGCGGGCGCGGACGCGGACGCGGAAGACCGCGACGGAGACCGCGCGGCGCACCACGCGGCGTTCGGCGACGAGCCGTCCGCGCTGCGGGCGCTCGCCGCCGCCGGCGCGGACCTCAACGCGAGGAACCGCCGCCGCCAGACGCCGCTGCACATCGCCGTCAACAAGGGGCATCTCGGCGTCGTGCGGACGCTGCTGCAGCTGGCCGTGCATCCCAGCTTGCAGGTCAGTGCACTCTGTTGACTCGAGTTTACACTTGCAAGACGTGCAAGTTGCATTACATTGCGAGGCCTTAGGCGGATGCTACACGCTCGATATTTATCGTGACATTTGGATCGTAATACAGAATCACGATGTTTAGCGAGTGTGTAGTATAGGCGTATCACGTATCGTGATACGGATCGCTGGATTTCTAGAAATCTAAAAATCTACGGCGGATGCTACACGCTCGATATCTATCGTGATATTTGGATCGTAATCCAGAATCACGATGTTTAGCGAGTGTGTAGTATAGGCGTATCACGTATCGTGATACGGATCGCTGGATTTCTAGAAATCTAAAAATCTACGGCGGATGCTACACTCTCGATATCTATCGTGATATTTGGATCGTAATCCAGAATCACGATGTTTAGCGAGTGTGTAGTATAGGCGTATCACGTATCGTGATACGGATCGCTGGATTTCTAGAAATCTAAAAATCTACGGCGGATGCTACACTCTCGATATCTATCGTGATATTTGGATCGTAATCCAGAATCACGATGTTTAGCGAGTGTGTAGTATATGCGTATCACGTATCGTGATACGGATCGCTGGATTTCTAGAAATCTAAAAATCTACGGCTGATGCTGCACGCTCGATATTTATCGTGATATTTGGATCGTAATCCAGAATCACGATGTTTATCAAGTGTGTAGTATAGGCGTATCACGTATCGTGACACGGATCGCTGGATTTCTAGAAATCTAAAAATGTACGATCTGTATCAATGATCCAAATATCACGTTAAATATCGAGCGTGTAGCATCCGCCTATGATCTGTATCAACGATCCAAATATCACGATAAATATCGAGCGTGTAGCATCCGCCTAAGATCTGTATCAACGATCCAAATATCACGATGAATGTCGAGCGTGTAGCATCCGCCTATGATCTGTATCAACGGTCCAAATATCACGATAAATAACGAGCGTCAAGCCTTAAACCTAGCGTCGCGAAATCATCTTCAGATCTTCGCGACACATAGCTGGGTGGCGGCCATTTTGGCTGGTAGGAATAGGCATGGATATGTGTATTAAGTCAGTGTATCTATTTTATCAGCCAGTAAACCATTCTTATTTTTATTCAATGAGTTTGTTGTGGTCAATCGAGCGCCGCAATGTAATGCAACTTGCACGATGTAGCAGCGCAGTGCAAAAATTAGTATCTATTCGAACCACTCAAAAATATATTATTACGTCCTTATTGCGTCGGAATAAGTCTGTGATACATATTTTTGAAACTTTGAATAAGTACATATTTTTACACTTGTCTAATACCTAACACCCTACGGCAAATTTCATTTGTAAAACATGTTATTTTTATCGGTTCCAATTTGTAGTTGTTGATCCCGATTGATGTTATAGCATAAAATAAAATAAGCATAATGCGTGCGCCAATAAACGAATTTAGAAATCAATGCTAAACAAACATTATAATAACGTCTGTATTTTGTCTATAGCACGCTTTGATATAAATGCGGGCACGTAAGGCCGGAAATGTGCGATACAGATTTTTTTTTTTTAACCTCCTACACAAACGGAGGGGTGTTTTAAGATTAACGTTTGTATCTATGTTACCATCTACGGTATTACACCTCTCACTCAATCTAATAGATTCTTTCGTGTTTGTTTTGTGTCGAAAGCTAGATCGGTTTTCTTACTTGGAAAGTACTTACTCAACTTTTATAAGATGTAGTTACTAGCTTATTCGTATAGCTTCGCTCTCGTGAATTAAACATACCTTTTCGCGCTATCCCGTGAGAAATGCGAAAAATCCGTCTTAGTACACATTAATCACAAAACATTATAATATTACGTAAATAATTCCGATTTCTAGACTAGATTTTTGGCTATGAACCGATGGTCCAGGCAGATCAGTCTCTCTTTTATCAGCTTTTATTATATCTGGAAAGATTTGTCCCTTTCGTCTATTGTCTCTACCTAACTATTTATTACAGTAAACTATTAAAAGTTGTACTTAGTTATCTAATTTATTATTTTTATAAAATTATGTATCCCTGTGAGTGCCGCTGTGAACTAGCCAAAGAATGTGAGAAAAATAGTATTTATCGAATGTGACGATAACATGTCATGTAACGAGCTATAATTATGTATCCCAGTACATTTCCTCTGAAACTTACCCGACAAACGCTGTCCTGCCCGGATAAGTAGCACTACATTAAATATGATAAAATACCGACAGCAGCGCCACCTTTTGGGTCCAATTGTATTTTCAAACCATCCAGGAAGCCATTGAAATATACACACAAAATTTCATCCAAATCGGTACAGCCCTTTAGGAGGAGTTACGTGACAAACACGTGACTTACAGAAGTATTGTATATATTAAGATTTTTAAAGAAAATTGGTCCTATAGTTTGTTAATAATTCTTGCTCCAAAATAAGAAGTTAATTTAACTTTTACTGAATATTTACGTGTACCTTAACCTGTCATGGAATTGACGCAATGTTCTTGATTATGTATGTGAGAGTCCATGCTTTTAAGTTTAGTCAAAGTCAAAATAATATTTATTCAATTTAGGCTATAACAAGCTTCGGAAAACCACTGTTGAGAAGAACTCGGGAAAAACTCAATTCAATTTTTTTTTATACAAATCTACAATATATCACAAGTATTTAACAGAACTACGCTTTTTAACAGTGACTTATTTACACTTTAAAAATAAAGTTAATTACACCTCCTTTAAGCCGGTAGAAAATCAGTTTATCGCAGAGATGTTAGCCTGCTCCCAGTTAGATGTGTCGGCATTAATCCCCGTCTCATCCACCGCGGAACCGTCATGCCGTTTCCCGGGACCCGTGTCTCTTGGACTTTTAATCTAGGCGAGTCGAGTTTCACTCGGTAATGAGTGTTGCGACGCTCTCAGACATGCGGTCGCCGTAATTGCCAAACTTTGCCCCATCCTTAGCGCCCCGCGCCTCTCCAGCCTTCACTTGTCACGCTCTATTGTTCTCATGGTAACGCGTGTGTTAGATGCCTTTACGATACTACTTAGTACCGCTGTAAATCATAAGTTTAGCAGGTGACGTTGTTATTACGCACGGCGGCGGGTGAAATGAAAGGTCTACCTGGGAGCAGTATACCTAACATTTTCCTCGTACAGGCATTAAATTGCCGTAAAACATTCCAATACCAAAACAATACCTATAATAACAAGGCATTGCGCTTTCGGCTTTAAAAGTTTGATATTTAACCTACTTTACACTATAACGTTTTAAACTTTCGTGATTTTCACTCATAGTCAAAATACCATAAATAAACGGGATTTGACATCCTACGCTTGAGTCTACTCGTGATCACGACCACTGTAAGTAATGTGGTTGAAACGCCGAGATAAATATTACTCGTGTCTTTTAGCGTGATAAGTCCCGTTTGTGGTTTTTTGACCAATTTACATTTATATCATTACATACTCTGAGCAAAGCTCGGTCGCCCAGGTACTTTCTTTTTACTAATAATGCCGAAATTTTTAAAATACCATTTGAGGCGATCCGTAAATCTCACTAATATAAAAGCGAAAGATTGTAAGTCTGTTTGTTTGCTTGTTACCTCATCACGTCTAAACCGCTAAACCAATTTAGATGAAGTTCGGTACTGATAGTTTGAGTCTCGGGGAAGGACATAGGATAGTTTTTATCCCGGAAAATTGCATAGTTCTCACATAGGCACTCTCTTTTATAAATACTTATTAATTGAATTGATTTGACAGGTTGTATTCATTAAATAGAATAAATAAATATCATGGGACACTTGACACCAATTGACCTAATCCCAAACTAAGCAAAGCTTGTACTATGGATACTAGGCAATGGATAAACATACTTATATAAATAAGTGCATACTTAAATGCACATTCAACTTCCAAGACCCGAGAACAAACATTCGTATTATTCATACAAATATCTCCTCCGGCCGGGAATCGAACCCGGGACCGCGAGCTACTTAGTCAGGTTTTCTAACCACTTGGCCATCCGGTCGCCAAAAATAAATAAATTTGATACGACCTGTTACCATAAAGTGTTACTTTGTTGTCGTGTTTTGCGAGCCATAAATGAGCTGTTAAATAAATGTGGGTACATATATTATTTAATGAATTGTATCAAAATTCTGTTGGGTTATATAATGTACTTTTGTACTGCAGTTGCATTAAAAGATAGAGGTCCAATGTTACACGATTTAACACATCTACCTATCTACCTACATAGTTTCATGCGACGGGGATCGGGAAAGGTTTAATTTTGTTGGTTTGTCTCACAGTTTCAAACAAACATTACGCTCGTTGGCATGACTAGGAACGCTGATTAGCTGAGAACCGTCGGTCTGAGAAGCTTTGGGTGTAACTAGTTTCAGGAAATAACGCGTGAGTTTCCTTCCCCAAGGACTCTTAACTTGTTTTAAGCTTATCAAATGCAATTCTCCAAATTCGATTATTAGTAAAAGTGATTATTAACATTGTTTTATGCAACTTTAATATAAGTGAGGCCTTAAAACGCGAGTTGGCGTGGGTAGCGATATGAGCCACAGGCGAATATTGTTATGGAAGATGTCACGCGTGAAAACGAAGTTAATACAATGTTGTACACAATTTTTTTACGACTGTTTTTAAATCTCACACTTCAGGGTTAAGACTTCTACTCTGAACTTATGTCATAGGAAACTTTCTACTTTAAATGATACACAAGGGTAACAAATTTTCCGTAAGTTGTTGTGCCACTAATGATGCAATTCCATGCAATCATTATCTTTTGTGATTATGGTTTAACGCGTAATTAAAAATTTACCCACTTGTTACTGTAGCGTCGCTGAGAATATCCTCCTTAAATACTTCACTCCATAAAACAACACTTGAAATAAATGGATAATGTTTGTTGGAGACACCGTAAAACACAGCGGAACACGGTGCATGCACCGTGCTAAACTCAAGATCGCCCCGCGGCCGCGGTGCCGCGACAGACGCCATACGATCGCGGTCAAGCCCACACGCATTTGAATATTTTTATAAACATTTTTTGTTAGCATTAAACGTATGTAAAAAACCAAATTCGAAGTAATTGAAGTACCCAAGAATCCAGTCTGAACATTTTGGCGACCGTGTCTGAACCTTGCGCGGATGCGTGAGGTCACGAAACATTCCAACCTGCGAAGAACGAAGTCTTGCAACGTGTGACGGTGCGGAGCAGCGTCGACTCCAGGCTGAAGATCATCGTATCAGGGGAGTGCCCGTTCCTTTTACACCAACTTCCTACTTACCTTTCCAGAGAAAGTCTTAACTGAGCAGATACTGTGCAAAATTAGCTCAAATTTACGTGCATACCCGCAAAGCTTGCAATTGCGATTTAATTTTTTTTAGGTATTAAAATACCTAAGCTTACGCAAGTTCATCTACAACACATTAATATAATCTAAAATAAGTAATTATTTTTTTTGCAAATTAATACGTAAATCTCTTGTGCAAATTCTTATTGTCTCACAATTTCGAAATTTCTTTCTTTGCTTTCCTTACTTTAACCACCTGCACTGCAATTAATAAAGATCACAAACAATCATAGTTAAATTAAAATTGTCCCCAGTAAATATTTGTTGTTTAAATTGCATAGATACTCAGTGCATTCGCCGAACATTCCAGATTAGCAAACCGGTTAGCGGCGCGCTGCTGCGCCTACCCGGGCGAGAACAAAGGCTCACGCGCATCTTGCAATTACACTTGAATACGCATAGAAGAGAAACTGAACCAGGTTTGCCGGAATATCACGGTATTTATAAAACTTTTTATTCGATTTGCCTTTACTAATTTTAAACTTCAACATGTCTGAAACCGAGTTAAAAGAATTATTAAGAAAACGTAGTACAATTAAAGGGAAAGTAACTAATTTTAAAAATAAATTGAGGGAATTTCAAAGTTGTAAAGAGTTAACGTCTAGCCACATCAATGAATTGACTTTACGATTATCTAGATTCGAGATCGCTTTCAATGATTTTGATATTTTACGAGACAAACTTGAATCATTAACTGACGAGAGCGCACAGTTGGATGAGCATACAGACATTGAAAACAATTTCTTTGAATTAATAAATTCTACACAAGAATTTATAGATGCACACAAACAAGGTTTTTGTGATGCTGAGGATAAAAGTGTTACATCCAATTGTCAATTGAACGTGAAATTGCCTCAAATCCAACTACCCTCATTTGATGGTAACTATAATAAGTGGTTGGAATTTAGGGACACTTTTAGATCAATTGTCCATGATAATGCTTCGTTAAATGAAATTAATAAATTTCATTATTTACGTACTTCGCTTCAAGGAAGCGCTGCTAATGTAATAAACTCGTTAGAATTAACTTCATCTAACTATGCTACAGCTTGGCAGCTTATTTGTGATCGATATGATAATAAAAGACTGCTAATTAGTAACCATTTACAAACTTTATTGAATGTTGAACCGATCCTTAAGGAATCGTATAAAAACTTAAGAAACCTAAGTGATCATATTAATAAAAACTTACGAGCCCTAGATAGCCTCGGCGAACCCACGCAAGCCTGGGATACACTGGTTGTTTTTTTATTCGCTTCCAAGCTTGACCCGATCTCTTTTAGAAAATGGGAGGAACATAAAAACAACTTAAGTGATTCGCCGCAGCTTAGTGATTTCCACGGATTTCTTCGTAGTAGGGCCGATGTCTTGGAGTCTTTGTCTCGAAGCAGCACCATCGCTGAAAAATCTGAAAAACAAGTACAAAAAAAATTAGATCAACATCAAAAAGCATTCGTTGCTTCTGCTTCGAGCACAAAGACAACCAACTCACCTAAGGTATCATGCTTGATATGCAACGGGGAACACCGCATCTTTAACTGCCATAAATTTCTAGAAATGAACCCTGAAATGAGAAGTAGCGAAATATATAAATTAAAAGTATGTCCAAATTGTTTTAGAGGTGGTCACCGTGCATATCAATGCCGCGCATTCCCATGCAAGACTTGTGGGCGCAAACATAATTCATTGTTACATAGGACTTATGTAGCAAACTATAAAGAATTAGCTAATAATGCATCAACTAGTGAGAATAAAATAAATAACGCTTGTCCCGTGTCCTTATCTTCCTGTGCAGCAACACAGGTGTTGCTGTCTACAGCATTGGTAGACATCGTGGATGAGTCTGAACAATGCCACAGCATTAGAGCACTGCTCGATTGTGGAAGCCAGTCGTCCTTTATGACTAAGTCTTTACAGCAACGATTAGGGTTAACAGTACAAGAATCTAAACCTATTGATATTACAGGTATAAACAATATATCATTTACAACTGTGCAAAGATGTAACTTAAATATCCAATCAAGCAATAAATCAATTAAAAAGTTGGTCAACTGTTTCGTAATCGAGCAGATTGCCAGCAACTTACCTTCACAAGAAGTAGATATTTCATTAGTCGATATTCCCAGAAATGTAAAATTAGCAGATAGCACTTTTCATCGTCCGTCTCAAGTACAATTGTTACTTGGAGCAGACGTTTTCTGGGAACTTATCACCCTAGGTCAAATAAAATTAGGAAAAAATAAACCAATTTTACAAAACTCGCATTTCGGATGGCTGGTTGTGGGTCCAACTACATGTAATATTAATAACAATTTTAGGGACAACCACAAAGTTCAATGTAATTTCAGTCACGAAATCAGCGTTCAGTTAGAAAAGTTTTGGAAATTGGAAGAGATACCCCAGAAGGAAAAATGGACTGAAGAAGAAGAATTATGCGAAGCACATTTTAATGAAAATACTTACCGATTGCCAAATGGCAGATTTTGTGTCAGTTTGCCGCTGAAAGATGAACCAGAAAAGTTGGGAGATTCGTTTAGTATTGCTGTCAAACGGTTAAATTATTTAGAAAAACGGTTCGCACGGCAACCTCATGTAAAAAAACAATACTGTGATTTTATAAAAGAATATGAAGACTTAGGGCATTTAACGGAAGTAGGAAAATCCAACGTGGCAAACTATTTCCCGCACCACCCAGTGTTACGAGAAAAAAGTTTAACGACTAAGTGTCGTGTTGTGTTCGATGGATCTTGCAAAACCACGTCAGGTTTTTCTTTAAACGACATATTGATGGTTGGACCCACAATTCAAGACGACATTCTTTCAATTCTCATCCGTTTTCGACAGCATCAATTTGTATTAGTCGGAGATATTGAAAAAATGTATCGTCAAATTTTAATTGATAAAAAAGATAGGTATTTACAGACTATTATATGGCGGGAAAATAATACCCACCCGTTGCGATATTTACAGCTCAACACTGTCACCTACGGTACGGCATCGGCACCCTTTTTAAGTATTAGATGTTTGTTCGAAATTGCTAAATCATGTACTGATTCTGACATAAAAACGATAATTGAACGAGATATGTATGTCGATGACGTTTTAACCGTTGTGACACCCCTGAACAGCTCAAATATATCCTACATTCGATAACCGCAGCTTTCAATGACGCACAAATGCCTTTAAGAAAAATTAAATCTAATTGCACTCATCTTTTTGATAATGTGGGTAGCTTCAATAATCAACCAAATGTTGTGCTTAACAGTGAATGTACGGCGCTCGGATTAAACTGGAATCCGGCGTCAGAAAAGCTATCAATCAGCTGTTCAAAAGATTATAATTGTAACGACTTAAACCAAAAATGTACCAAACGTATAATTTTATCCATAATTGCGAGTATATTTGATCCACTAGGTCTTTTATGTTTGTTTACAATTACATTAAAAATAATATTACAAAAATTATGGACTTTAAAACTAGATTGGGACGATGAAGTGCCCGAAAATATAAAAACAATGTGGTTTAAGATCGTGCAAAGCTTAAATACTTTAAGTACATTTCAAATTAATCGATGTGTTTTTCCTTTTAAACCTGAAACTATAGAAATTCATTGTTATTCTGATGCATCGCTTGCGGCTTACTCAGCATGTGTTTACGTTCGCGCGACCAGTAATAATAACAATAATAAATCCGTACAGCTGATCTGTGCGAAGGCGCGGGTCGCTCCACTCAAACCTACTACTATACCTCGCCTCGAACTGTGCGGTGCATTGTTAGCAAGCAGGTTATACGACAAAGTTAAGAAGTCATTAAGATGTAAAATTTATAAACAATATTTCTGGACTGATTCAAAAATTGTTTTAGCTTGGTTGAATATTTATAAAACTAATAAAAGTAAATTAAAACCGTTTGTAGCTCATCGAGTAGCCGAAATAACGGAGTTGTCTCGTGGCGCCGCTTGGAGGTATGTTCCCACCACTCAGAACCCAGCTGATTTAGCTTCGCGCGGGGTGTTACCCGACCAAGTATCATGCGCGGACCAGTGGTGGACGGGGCCAGCTTATTTGCTGCGCGACGAGAATGATTGGCCGTCTCAAGAGATTCAGTTATCCGATGTTCCTGAAGTTAAAGTAACAACCACGGCTTTGAATGTCACAGTAAAAGTTGATTCGCAGTTAATAAGAATTGATAATTATTCTAGTTTTAATCGATTGAGACGGACAGTCGCATATATTTTACGGTTTGCAAACAATTGTCAAATTACTAAACCTAAATTAAATGGACCATTGAACGTATCAGAATTGCAATTAGCCGAGATGAAGCTTATTAAAATAGCACAATTAGAATCTTTTCCTGATGAAATAAATTCTTTAAATCAAAACTTGCCAGTTTGTAAGAAATCTAAACTTTTACCGCTCGATCCATTCAAGAGCGAGAACGGAATTATGCTCGTTGGAGGCAGATTGTTCAATTCTTCTTTTAGTTACGACAAACGGCATCCTATTATATTAAATAGTAAACATAAGTTAAGTAAATTAATTGTGGAACATTTTCATATACAATTAAAACATGCTGGCCCGCAGCTTCTCCACTCAAGTATACGCGAAATATATTGGATTATTGGCGGACGGCAATTATCGAGAAGTGTTTATAGAAATTGCATATTATGTAAGCGCTTGAGAGGAGCCGTTGCGACACAGCTGATGGGAAACCTACCGGCCCAGCGCGTAACGCCGGGATTCCCGTTTGAGGTCGTTGCTATAGACTATGCGGGACCATTTTATATTGTAAACAAAAAAGGTCGAGGTGCTCGAATCATCAAAACATTTTTGTGTATTATGTGTTGTCTGAAAACTAAAGCTGTACATTTAGAATTATCGAGTGATTTGAGCACTCAATGTTTTATTTTAGCATTAAGGCGTTTTATAGCTAGGAGAGGAAAGCCACGCGAAATTTTTTCCGATAATGGACGAAATTTCGTGGGTGCTAGTAATGAAATAGGGAAAACTATTAGTGATTCTTGTAACTCGGTATCAGAGACATTCGCGAATGAAGGCATCCAGTTCAGGTTCTCACCTGCATATTCTCCAAATTTTTCTGGATTAGTTGAATCAGCTGTCAAGAGGGCCAAATATCACATTAAACGAATTATCGGTAATTTTCATTTCACGAGCGAAGAGCTCGCGACAGTATTTGCGCAAGTTGAGGCTATTCTCAACTCGCGCCCTCTTTGTCCTCTATCATCCGATCCTCAAGACCTGTCCCCTTTGTCCCCAGGGCACTTCCTCATTGGAAGACCGTTGACCTCACTGCCAGCACCGGACTTCACAGAAGTAAACCCGAGCCAGCTACACAGATACGCAAAGATTGAGCAAGTGCGTCAACACTTCTGGTCCAGGTGGAGCCTCGAATACATGGCGGAGCTCCAGCAACGCACTAAATGGCGCGTGCGGCAGCCAACGCTTCATCCGGGACAGCTTGTCCTCGTCAAGGGTAGCCAAGGTCCCCCATTGACCTGGCCACTTGCACGAATTGTCAAACTACATGAGGGCACCGACGGGCTGTGCCGAGTGGTCGACGTGCGCACCAGCAAGGGGATCTATCGACGTGCCATTTCGAATATTTGCCCACTGCTTGACGACGACAATGACGACAACGACGACGACGACGCCCGTTCAACTTCTTGAAAGCACAAGGGCTTTCAAGGCGCGGGAGCATGTTGGAGACACCGTAAAACACAGCGGAACACGGTGCATGCACCGTGCTAAACTCAAGATCGCCCCGCGGCCGCGGTGCCGCGACAGACGCCATACGATCGCGGTCAAGCCCACACGCATTTGAATATTTTTATAAACATTTTTTGTTAGCATTAAACGTATGTAAAAAACCAAATTCGAAGTAATTGAAGTACCCAAGAATCCAGTCTGAACAATGTTTAATTTAGGATTTAATTAATAGAAAACATGCTTTAATGCTAAACCGGACGAAAATATAAACGTTATTGTGAACAACAGGCACAGTATAATATATCTCTGTGTATAAAGGTACCTGTTTTCTCTACTGTTTACTATGTGCTGGTGTGCAATAGAGTTATTGTTTTGTATAGTATTAATTAACGAGAAAATATACATATGTAAGAAGCCTGGGGTGCTCAATATCAGCTGTTAAATACCTACTACGTCGATACGATTACTATAAAAATACAGTACACGTCATCCTACCCTTTTTTTTGGCAATGACATAACATTACAGGTACTATTTTTATTTTTGAGAAACCTTTAGCATCAGTATCTGAGCTCCTTCTAAGATAGGAAGCGTTGTCTTGGCTCTTGGTTACACTTCCCTGCAAAATACAGGATGTATCCGATTTCTGACTTGTTAGCGATATGACAAAGTTTTTTAAAATATAAACATATAAGTTTGCAAAACATGCTCGCAGTTGGCACAATGTGAAAATAAAAGTCAAGGTAGAATCAATTACAACACCTAAATGTTTGACAGTATCTATTTTAGCTATTACTGGGCAAGAATGTCCAACAATGTGATGACTGATGAGTAGGGAAGCACTGGTGCGCCCGTTTAGTGCGTGCAACATTTTTAGATTGTTAATTAAATAAACTTACTTTATCGTGTAATTTTTTAGACAGTCTCGTTTAAGTTATATGTTTAGATCACATAGTAACCTAACCAACAAAAAGTTGGAAAACCCCCGACTTTGTCACTTCAAAGTTCAATATCTCAAAAATGACTGAACCGATTTTGATGAAACATGTCTAAGAACCATCGTAGAAAACTTGATTTAAAATAAAAAAAACCGCATTCAAATCGGTCCAGCCGTTTAAGAGCTATGGTGCCACAGACAGACACACATAGCGGTCAAACACACACTCCTCTTTTTGCGTCGGGGGTTAAAAAGATTTGCTGTTCCAAGTGTATTTTAAGAAACATATTGCGTCTTGCCAAGTTCTGCAAATTCTTGGTCATTAAAACAGATAGATGCAACTGCATAATTGTGCCCCTAGATAGTTATTCATGTTCCTGACAATTAGGTACAATGTGGTTGCCAAGTCACATATCGGTGTACAAAATATAAATACTGTTGGTACAGGTATGAAAACCAAATTTTGCCCCAATACTGAGATCGTGTATTACTTACTACCGCTTATACATAATTTTGAACCTTCCTTTAATTGTTTACTGTATTCTGTGATGAATAATAGGAGGCCAAAATTCATGTGCTTTATCTTGTAAACAGGTAGGTAAATTAAATACTGCTTAAACTCATTTGTTCAAAGAGTCTTTGCGCGCAAGCCATTCTAAAAAGCTCATAATTGACTCCGGTATTCCCGCTGCGAACTTTCTCTGAAATCTTTGTTTAATTAAATAACTATCACAGCGAGCTAGCGCCATATTGAAACGCAATTGGGCGTAAAGCTATTTAAATCTGAATAGGGCATTGTGATGGCGCATCACCTTGATTCGGAGATGTCGTCGTCTCCTGCTTATTAAGTTAGAGTGGCTTTGGCCGCGCCGCCCGCGCGCCGGTCGCTGCCTCCGGGCGCTGCTCTCACAATCAACCTTAACGGGCTAAATGCCCTCCTCGACTCCGTTTGTACATCAATCCACAGCACTCCTCCTAATAGACGTTTTTACGGTTGTATTCATGTATTAAAAATACACTGTTTCTTAAAATTACTGTTCGAAGTCAGAGCTGTACTACCTAGTATAATATTTGGGAACTATATTTTCTGTTATCACTAAACTGCGATACCCTAATTATTATATCTATCCCTAAGAAATATATTGGTCATCAAATTAATCCAATCTGTCTCTAAGTATGAGTCATCAGATTAAAGTAAACCTGTATCCTAAATTATAGCTTGATCATCAAAATTCAATAACCAAAATAATACATCTGTCACGTAATAAAAATTCGATCACCAAAATAATAGATCTGTCGCCTAATAAATAGATCAGTTCCTTAATTCGATGCTTCTACATGATTCTACTAAGGCAGTAGGGCTACTCCGAAACACAACGTTCGAAGTTCGTGTCGTGCGGTCCCTCTCACACTTAAACTATTTAATACGAGAGCGAGAGGGATCGCACGACACGAACTTCGAACGTTGTGTTTCGGAGTAGCCCTTCAGGTTTCGTTAGGTACAACGACGAGCGAAGCGAGGAGTGTTAGGTAGAACTGCGACTTTCCGGCGAAGTGCCAGAACCGAACATTTTTTGCTAGGTAATACTTGTATGATGAATATAAATGTTTGTAGTAGGTACTTGAGTCTTGGATGTTTGTATGTATTTAAGTTTATACGTCTGCCCGTTGTTTAGCACCCATAGAACAAACTGCTTCGTTTGGGGCTGGGTCAATGGTGTAATTTGTGAGAAGATATTATTATTATTATTTCATTCAATGTATATCATTACCGTCGAAGTTCAGTTCAATTATTTGATGACTAATATTACTTTCCACTGATTAAAATGAATTTTTAAGAAGCCATTTTTATATTGTTTGGTGATTGAGTTTTAGTGACACAATATGTATTATTTTGGAACCCAATATAATTTTTTGTCTGAGTAATTTTTAAATAATGTTTAGGTAACCGTTTTAATATTGTTTGTTGATTCAATTTAGGTGACAGCTCTACTATTTTAGGAACAAATATTATTTATTAGGTCGCCCAAAAAGCATTTATTAGATGATCAATAAAATCATACCCATAATATTTTACTTATTTTAATTTTTTTAAAGTCCATCTTATTTGTGGTCCTGCAGCTTCCGAAAAAATGCAATGCAATTGAAAGCGATTGTTTTGGTTGTTGTATTAAGTAGGTACGTAAGATTATTTCATAGAAATCAGCTTTCTTTCTAAGGTATTTATTTAGATAATATTTTAAGGGTTCTTACAAATTATTTAAATCGAATATATAAAAATATCTATATTTTGATATATCATTAACTTATTATAGGTATTAAACCATAATAATTGAAAACTGCAGGTTTCGTAGAACTCTACGCCATGGATTCGGCTTCGTAGCGCTCGTCGCGGTCTACAACGCAGCTTTCGACCTGCATAAACACTCTAGTTGCTTCTAAAAAGGATTTGCTGTGTACATTTACTTAATATGTGCTTCTATTTCTCCGTAAAAGACTGCCAGAAGTCAGAAAAGGCGCCTGTTACGTAAATATCTGCTGGGCGTGTTGCGAATTGGACAGAATACGCGATGAGGGGCGCCGTATACTCTCTAACTATAAGGTGGAAAGAGTTAGAATAACTTACGTTTCGAATTTCTATACGTGACGGACGGCTTTATGATTACATTGCCAAAAATCCTTTGAATGCGAAAAATGGGCGAAGTTTTTTACGTTTGCTCGTCATACATAACATGGTATCGTTATAATATAAAAGAGGTAAAATTAAGTAGATTAAATTTGCGTGCCTATTGGCCAAAATTAGGTTGCGTTATTTTATGTTTATTTTTAATGTTAATACTTAGGTTAATGCACTTTAATCAGACTTCACTCATATTACGTCAACTCTTTACTCAAAGCTTAGCGTTTTTAAATATGTCACTACCACCAACCACAGCTCGTGGATTCAGGTCATTTAATAAATTAAAACCTTAACAATTTGCACGCTTGCCGCTACGCCGCCCTATTGCCGCATGCACATAAATTACGTAAAATGTAACTGCTGCCTATTCTATTTTAGTTTAGCAACATTATAAACAAACAGCGCGTCCGCTTGCCACCAAACGGAAATTCACAGGCCTTCCATTTCTGGTTATGCGTCGATTTATATTCTGCGCCCACTCGCCGCCTGAGAAATCTCATGTTGGAGGTGCTCTTTCAATTTGAATCGGAACACTCGGATCGGGGAATAATGTATTTCGATATCGACCCTCCGCTCGGAACGGATCCTCCTGTTTATCGCCGCTCTCATTTATTCGGGCGTCGTCGCGCCTTTATTTTTTCAACACAAACTCGGTGTCGCGCTGTTTATCCGCTGCGCGATACTATTAGCAGGGTCTTTGTTTTGAGACGCAGTGAGATTGCGTCGCTCTGACTGAAGGATAATTGAATTGTCACATAATACTACGTACCGAGTTTTCTTTTGGCTTGTCATTGGTTTATTTTTGACGAGGCACTCGCGGTGTTGTGATGATTCAGGCTTTCACATAACATGAATCACTTAATCAGTTCCCCGGCTTGATTTTTTAACCCTTAGGCTCCTAAAAAGCTAAAGTACTTATTATTTGTCACCATGTCACAAAACCGTCTAATATTTAATACATGACAATCGATGATCGATGTAGTTTTAATTGAACGATAAACTATACTTCATCTGCATCCGGCGGAAGCAGACTTTCCCCGGCTATAATAAGTTACCTTTATTCTGAGATAGTGTAGGTTTCAATCTTTGAAAGAGTATTTAAAAACTTTTCAGGTGTTTTAGAGAGTAAATAGTCGGTATTTCCTAGACTTGTCTTTTTGCTTTATTTCAGTTTGTCTAACAACTTTTACTATAGTGAATTGTTTGTCTAAGGTCAATTTGTATAATTTCAATATTCATAATAATCATTTTGTCGAATTTTCATTTTGCATAAATGATCTTTTTCATAATTCTTGTTTTGTCGAATATTAGATAGATATTTTATTTAAAACTCACTTTGTCGATTCTTATTTTAACTAATCATTACATAGCGAATAAAGTTTTTACTAAGATTCGAACTACGACCAGTAAGGTAAGTTAGGTTAGAATTGCGACCACAACAGCGCGCGAGACGAGCGAGCGTAGCGAGCGTGCCGTGGTTCCGGCGAAGCACCAAAACCAAATTTTAGACATATAACGTTAGATGAAAAATAATTATGTCAGTCGAACAGTATACGAAATATGTTTATACAAAATGTAAATTATGTCATTTAAAATTAGGCGAAACAAAATTATGTGAAGTAAGTTGTATACAAAATGACTTTCACTAAAATGAAAATTAGGTAAAATGACCCTTTAGCTTAACTAACATTAGTTTATTTTATCTAAAATTAGGCAAACCGAAAATAGGCAAAATAAGGTACAACTGACTAGTCCCTAAGCATAAAACAGATAAGCCCACGGTTTATAATTAGAATTTGGAAAAGATATGGATCAAACTAAACTTTTGGTATCGTAAAATTTTTAAAGGGTGATTTGCTTTTAAAACTATTCTAGCTAAGGCCGGATGTACCGGATCGTGCCTTGTACGCCAGCTATGCATTACACGGGGGCGATCTATGAATACCGCTCTCAGACATTGTGTGCAGGTAAAAGGCCACTCACAAAAGTCGATTGTTACAAAGCAGCTCGTTCCCAAGTATCTTTAAGCGATCGTCTAAGCAGGAGGAAGAACTAAGTTTCCTTCCAGTCGTCTTTGTTGGGCAATTGAATGGTGCATGCTCATATTGGGTTGAATGAGTACATGTGCGATGCCTTACAAACAATGCCCTGACTTATACAGCTTTTTAAAAAATTTCAAAGATTTTGTATGTGCGTTGTCGTGTTTGTGTACGTCAGAGTTAGATGACATTTCGTATATATGTAGTTTTAATTCTATATTTAGTTGCCTAACTACTATGGACAATGGATGCACGATAATGATATTAAAATCTCCGTCTTTAATCTCTTTGTGTATGCTTAAGGCGCAAAACCACTTAAAATGTTGTGTATCTATACTGTTAATAATAATAATGAGAGAGAAAAGCGCCGTTTCCGAGGCCAGCAGCGAGTTTGTTTGTTTTCTCATCTAGCATTCGAGTCGCGACGCGGACATCCTCCGGGCCCTTAACCCGCGCCCTATTCCTTCTATTCCAAGGACTATTTACGTCGTTTTGTTTGATAATCTGCTATTGTTTCGTAGGGCTATGCGGGGTCCCTGTGAGAATTATGCGAGCTATCTTTTGGAAACGTGTATAGCGTGCGAATATCAAACTGATATGTTATATTTCTTGTTCATAGTAATCGAAGCAGATAAGATCCCCTTAATATTTTTAGATAAGTCTTATATATGTATTGTGACCGCTCTCGTTCGAAATTATACTCTGATGAATTTTGCAACAATAGCTGCAGCATTACCTTAGCATGATCAATGTTCTCCGACGCGACTGATACACACGATTCCCGAAGCCATTTCATTTCCGTTTATATGCCTATTTGTATTCTCTCTCCTTTCGCGGCTAGAGAAATCTCTATACTTACTAAGACGCTCTTTCAATTTGAATCGAAACGGCCGAATTGGGGAATAATTTATTTGGAAGGCGACCTTTTTATTCAGTACAGCTCTCTATGTTTAACGTCCTCTGGGTATTTTCCTTGTTTTTGTAAGCTATATTTCTTTCACAATTTTTAATCCAAGTTTATGTAAGCCATAAAACGGAGCCATTTTTTACATTCAACTGAGGGTAAACTATACTAGCAATAATAATGCAAATTCTATTCAAATTATCCTTACAAAAAGGACTTAGTTAACTTTGGGTTAGAAGTTTTAGAATGAAAGTATAACAAGACGGACATCGGTTTTGTAACTCGGCTAATATAGCCACTAAGCCGGCGTAATTCTGCCGTATACGTGTGATATCAGAGATCTAAGCGGGAGACAGCTATATACCAGTGTAATGTAATTTAGGAGGAAGGAGGATAGGATTAGATATTCGCTCGGTGTGTGCACGTCGTAAGATGTGCCGCAATAAGGACGCCGAGCTCGCTGCGGCGGCGGCGGGCGGCTGCGGCTGACGCTGCACTAACGGAGGAGCGTGACCGTCGGCGCAATGCTCTGGCTTAGATTTGTTACTCGCTTCGACTCAAGCGTCTTATTGAAATCTAATTTTCGTTAATCCCCGGAACGAGTACGGCCAGCCCGCGAGGAAAAGCATTACCATTCATATTGTTATTATTGTTGTTGTCTAGGAAAATTTACTTGCTTCTTTTAGAACTTGCCCAAATAAATTTTGATGTTATACTAGGTACTTTCTTCAGGCGTCGTTTAAAAATAAAGTGCCTCATTAAGCTTAATTCTATTTTTATTGTCTAGGTAGGTACTGTCTTTTTCCCGTGGCGTCGCTCGAGTGAACCATAATAATTTTAAGAAATCTAACATGCAAAAAACCAAGCTGCAATTAGAATTTGCAATCAATCATTAAAATTAAGTATGCAAGAAAGCTTTCAAGTAAGCGTGGAAAACCATGCAAGGAAGTAAGCAGAATATTATTTTAAAAGGTAGTTTAATTTGATGTATTTACTTTATACTTAGTTATCCTTGAAATTGACTATCACACTGGAAGAGCGATATAGTTCGAAATAAAAGATAACCTTAGGTACCCTTAAGTTCAGTTAGAGTACAAGTTATCTGATCCCAGCCGTTTTAGTGTGAATACGTAACAAAGATTCAAACAACACACAACATTTTATTATAATAAGTATTAGTAGAATAAAAACAAGTCTCTATTGGATTTCCTTTTTATCAGCTTGCTAATTTAAAATTTATGACTTCCCTATCCAAAAAGTTCTCGCGGAAGCGTTTATGGATTAGTCAAATAGGTGCAGAGTGTTTTTGTGGACGTTGTATTGTAGTGATTGGTTTAATCTGTGATGGCGCGACGTGCGGCGTGCCGCGTGCGGCGTGCGGCATGCGCCTCGCCGGAGCAGGACGCATGACAGGCGCTTAATTTACCCGCGGCGGCTCCGTTGCGTGCCGCTCAGAGCGGTCTTGCGGCGCGAGGCGCTACAGTCTGATTTATGTTATTTGCACGTAAAGCGGAATTAATGGCTTTATTACTCTTCTCTGTTTGCTGATCTCGGAGGCCGACGCCCGATGCTCGGCGCCAGCGCCTTCGCTGCTGCGACGAGTGCTTTTGAATGAGCGAACTAAGCGAACACGTAATTTATTACGGTTTCCGTTAATCTCGGAGAGTAGATGTTTTGTAATGCTTCAAGATTAGGTTTACTAAAAGCTTGGAGTAAAAAATAAACGGGGCTTAGTGGAAAGGATTTATCTCTGACAGAAACAGTTTTCGTTCTGCTTTAAATTTGTTGACTACTTATGGTGATACAAACATACCCGAAACACAGTAGCTTTACTTTTCTTCGTGTTTAGCTAGAAATACCTATATGATTATAGTTTCAACTTGAGTTGATTTTACAGTAATATTAACTAATGTGATATCTAAAGCATTGCATTGTAAGTAATTTATCGCTTGTGTAATTTAGTGGTTGTTCAGTAAACGTTATCGTTATCGTTATCGTGACTCATCTGACCAGCTGTTCAGCTGCAAGGACGCAGAGGCGTTGAATATCAGAGTCCCAGGGACGCCGAAAGCCATA
Source organism: Choristoneura rosaceana (assembly GCA_037349165.1). Taxonomy (NCBI): domain Eukaryota; kingdom Metazoa; phylum Arthropoda; class Insecta; order Lepidoptera; family Tortricidae; genus Choristoneura; species Choristoneura rosaceana. The sequence goes on along the minus strand of JAZBNJ010000055.1, from coordinate 303,373 downwards.
AGATGGGCTCGGGAGGACACCCCGTCACAATACCGGCTGCTGACCCATGGAGTATTAGTGGGGCCTTAACTACCACTAGCCTATAGCTACCCATGTTGCGACGTAATGTATACCCGGGCAAACCTCAAACTTAAGGGCGCTGACTATTTCGCTGAATGTTCAACTGTACCTCCTGCCCAAGGCACCAGAGAGCCAAAGTGATAGGACAGGACTGTAGGGCGTGTGCAGTCAGGATGCGGAGTGGAAGGATTGAGTCGACCCGAATACTTGCATCGTAAAGCCAACATGTGGAAGATAGATACTATACTTGGTGTGTTATAAATAAAGGTAGGACATGTGACTGCTCTTCGGTGGGTGCCTCTCCATTTGTGCACCTTAGGTTCGCATTTTCATCCGCCTCCTCGGACTCCAATTCAGTGTCTGTTTCCCGTGCTTTGTAGATTTCTTCTGCTTCTTTTTTATTTGTTTGCGGTCCGCCGCTATCGATTTCCAGGACTCTAGATTTTTCCCTGAGTAGTTATATATATCATGGGTTAGTGAGTCCTCCGATTTATAAATTGGTCGGCCTATTTTCTTTCTTGGCTCCTTGTAGACCATTGCTGCTTGGAGAAGATGCGGTGCTTGTCTTCTAATGACGTGACCGTAGTATGAGATTCTACGGACTTTTATTATTTTTGTAATGGTTTTGCCTTCGAGTATATTTTGTATTTTCTGCTTAGGAGGATCTTTGGCTACCTGAAGCATCTCTTTTAAGTTGTAGCGCTCGTACTTTCTAAGTCTTGATCTATTAGCTTTTGTAGGCGATGTGACGTTAAGGCCGTAGTATGTCATTGTCGGAGATATGACCATTTTGTACATTAATCTAGCTATTTTCCATTCTATGTTGTGCTCCTTGATGAATCGTGTTAGGAGTTTAGAGTTGCCGATTGCCTTCCTGCATCGGGCTTTAATGGAGGCTTTCCTGTTATGGGATGCGGTTATGACTGTCCCGAGATATTTGAGCTCGGGAACGGGTTGGATCTGGGTGCCTCCGAGACACATGAGAGGTGACGTTGTCACTCCTGGATTGATCGGGTCCCTTATCAAAATTTTTGGTCTTTGTGCCATTTATTTCGAGCCCCACTGTGCGGAAAAGGGTCTTCAGTTGTGTTACTATACGGTCTAGTATATCAAAGCATTCGCTTACGATGATGAGGACATCTGCAAATGAAAGGATCATTGGAAGACTAATTTCCTTGTCCTGGTCGGGTTTACTGCTTCATCTTCCTCTTCTAGTGTTCTGAGAACGTCATCTATTAGGATGGTAAAGAGTCTGGGTGATAGGGGGCAGCCTTGCTTTACCCCTTTGCATTTGTTGATCGTGTCCGAATTCTGGCCGAACCATGTTATAAATGTTAATTCCTTCATACAGGCTGCAATTATTCTATTGGTTAAATCAACGTTCGATCGTGTGATTCGGTTTTAAGTGCGTCGAGATCTACGTTATCAAAGGCCTTCTCGATGTCTAGGGCGGCAACATAAAGCTTTCTTCCTGCTCTCCGGTTAGTATCTAGGACTTTACGTAGTGTGAAAATGTGGTCGATCTGTGAGCGTTTGTTTCCGGATGTCCACGTTATCTTGCACGACGGGCGTCCCCACGTGTTGTTAACTCGAAGGTTGTGTTGTTGAACAAAACTGGCTAGGGGATTACCGTTAACGTTCGAATCTCGATGGTACAGATTTTTCTTACATACATGAGAGCTCATGTTGATCATGTCGTTTGTCCCCAGGTATGCATTGGAATCTCCCAGTACGATAGGGAATGCATTTTGTGGTGCCTGTCTTAGTAAAGTGCCGATACTGGCTAGACACGTGGTAGCTCCCGCCGGCACGTGCGTGTTGATAACGAATATCTCTACTGGAGTTTTTTTACTTTTGAGATGTAATTTAACGTGGGCAGCGTAATGTTACTGTATTTCGTGTATTTGTTGACGATTTCATATTTTATGTGCTTGTTAATAAGCAGGGCTACCTCCCTTCTTTCTCGTGCCTTTTGCCCACCGTGTAGTAGCCAATGGTAGTGATTGGATGTGTAGTCACCGCTTGTTAGATGTGTTTCTTGGATGCCGGCCAGTGTTATATTTCTCGCTACTAGCTCCTGATCGATGCGGTTTCTGTCGCTGACGGCTGCACATCCTCTCACGCTCCATGTACCTACCGCTATTGCGTTGCATGGTTTAGGGTTTTCGGTAACCAAGGTGGGACTAGGTCGTATTAAGCGTCGGCCGGTAACGTCGACTGCATGTCTGCTGCTAGTCGAGCTATGTAGTGATTGTGTTAACTGAGTTTGGATAGTTGCTGTAGAGATGCTCGCTAAAAGATCTGGCGTATCGTTTGTCATGATGTGACTCAGTACCTGGGTTTCTTGAAGTGATCTTTTAGTATTGTTCTCCACCAACAGGTGTGAGATATCAAGCGCGTCGTAATGCTGATTTCTGAAAAGCAGGTTGATTTCAGCTACTGCGTCGTCTGCTCTGTTTGGTGAGAAGGTTTGTAAAGTTACGTTATTGGTATCTGAGCTAGTATAGTGGATCGTTATGTTCATGCCGTAGTATTCGGCTGCCGCCAGTATTATGTCTGTACCGCTCCATGTGCCATCATTGTACTGAGCCTTAATGTATCGCTTTATGTCGTCTGGGCTTTGGCGGTTTGTATCAAGGTTGCTAAGGATGGCTGCACGCATGCTGGTCTGGTTTTAGTTCTTGTCTACGAATTTAGCGAGGTCGCGTCTCACCGCTCTAGGGTCAAATGGGTTACCAAATATTTCGCTGTATCGATTTGCTATAGCCCTGTACAGGCAGTTACCATCTTTTGGTATTGCGATCACGTTTGCTTTCCCTGCTCTGGTGGTAAATGTTCTCTGCATGATGGCTAGGTTGGTTTTGCTGTGGAAAAAGCTTATACTACTAGGGGGTGGACAATGCAGGATTGACTCACCGGTAACTAATGTCGATGTCGGGAATAGCTAGGCGCTAGTTAGTGATTTGTGGGGGCTAAGGTATGTGGTTAATTATTATAATATCGTAAGGCATCAGTAGGTTTCGAAGTTTGTTTTGAAGTTAAGAGAATGCCACGTTGTGCAATGAAATGGTACCTGCTGGGGGTTTCTAAGACAAAGCCCACTTTTTGTTTTGTTTCGGCCCGTTGCCGTGGCCCGTGGACGCCAGATGTTGCACACCCAGACGTAGTTTGTTACCGATAGGACAAAAGCGTTCCACGGACTTATGGAATTTAAGAAAGTTTAGCGCGTTTATTTTTTATGATGGTTCTCTATTTGTACTTTTGGCCGTTGTCTGCGTTGGGGTTGGGATACTTAGCTTTCTTTTTTAATTTTTTTTTAAAGCAGCAAACCTAGATGGGCGAGAATTTATAGTATTTTATGTACCATATATCACGATATTTTGATGGCGGGGTTGTAAATAACTTTTTTTGAACTGGTTCTTCACCGTCGCACGTTACGTGTTTACGCGATTTTAAAGTAAATTATAACTTAATTAGGTTTCGATTGGCTTCTCTAGTGCTAGGTGGGCGCATGCAGCTATTTGGGGCTTGAATTGATTCAACCGAGGATGTTTATGTTGCTCCTATGAGCTGATGGGCGAATATTTTGTGTTTGGGGGACCTAAGTTGGCAATGTCGCGGTGTTTTAGTACGTTCACTGTCAGCCGCTATTCTGACCGTCCTACGCCTGTCTATCTCTAAACGCTAGGTATAAGAACGATTCGGAACGAGCTCACCGCGGGATCTGGCTGTTTTCCCTCTGCTTGGCTTCGGGTTCATGCGGGAGCTCCGATAGGCGCCCTCTGAATCTGAGGAGACCTCTCGCGGTGCAATGCGTCGCTCGTCTTAGTCCCTGGTACAGTCCTGGCACTATTAGTCTTTCCACTGGCTGTACTTAGGTCCACTGTTTATACTTTTTGCACTGAACACAGTTACACTAGAAAAACACTAGGAGAATTTACAAATTACCTACGCTCTTGCACTTGCGCAAAGTTGGGATGGGTGACTCTATTGTATAACTGTTTTTTATTGTAAGAAAGGGATCGTGGGTACAGGGAGGCGAGGAGCTTTAAACGCGACCGCTCTCAACCGTGTCCACAACCCGAATCTTTAGTGGTTGTTCAGTAAACTAGTTAAATATATATTTAACTAGACCCCCTATTATTATATTCTCAAACGCCAACCGTCTCCAGTATACGTGGGATCAGCTGGGGTGTGGGGATTGTATTACGGCCTTTTATATGAGCCGGGCATCGCTCCATTGAACGATTTTCTTGGAAACACGAAAACTTCCAAGATTCATAATATAAAAAGGTTGATAAGTTGGCCCGGGGCTAGGGTTTCATTACAGAACATCATAATTCTTGTGTGAGTAATATCTCGTGTGGCACACACTCGCCTGCTCCTATTATGTCTGGCTCTCGGTTGCACCCGCAGGTGAAAAATTCCAGCCCGCCTCGTTGTGCGAGCTTAGTGTTTTATCTCGGCTTAGCGTTACGAGGATTTGTGGCTCGCTAAGTAAGGTTTTATGTCCCTGAAACGCCTGCAACTTTGCTCCCCTGATAAAAATGAATCTTCGATGCTCCGCTTACGACTAAATTAGCAACTTTCATTTTAAGTTAGTTAAACAGGTTCTAAAAAAGAGTTCCGTGTTATGCGTTGTTTTCATCATACATATTAGAAGGATTTGTATTTTGTAACATTAAGCGTAAAGCAAATATGAACATTAAGGTGACACGTTGAATGCAGCATTAAACGACTTGAAGAATGCTACGGGAGGAACGAGCCGGAGATTTCCTGCACTGTCCCTGCTACGCCGGAATCACGAGTCGTAAATAACGCGCCGCGCTCCTTCCTGTCTACTGCTTCTAGGGGCAAGTCTTACGATTGTTCGCCTCGATAATATATCATCAAGATTTCTTTCAGTCAACGTCGAATAAAAGTACCCCAACTTTCACGTATTTGATGAATACCCGTCGTATGCGAAACATGGAAACAGAATTTTGTTCACGGTTTCGATGACGCGCTGAAGCATTGTTTTTTATCTGTTATGTGCGTGAATTCAACTGGCACTCGACGTTATGTGACGCAACGCCGCAACAGTGGATATAGGGATGCAATTTGTGCCGAGAGAAGTGTTGTACCGAGGCAGTAGAATGGAATGCAGGCGGCACGCCGATCACCGTTGTGTGTCGGCGTTGTCGGTTAGAGAGCTCGCGGACGCCAAACCGTGCCCGCAGCTGCAAGCGAACGCCTGGAATGCGAAATACTCTCCGAAGCACACCTCGCATCGCCCAAATAATTCATATGTACGCAACTGTAGCCGCTGCAGGTGTTAATGGATACGAGTTATTGTTTTGTTCTGGACAACAAAGTTCGAGCATAACGTTGAATTTAAATTTCAGTTTGAAACAACTTTTACACCTACGTTGTTTTCAAGCTTATATGGCAATTAGGTCTTCTTTACATAAAATATTGCTTACCTACAGAATAATTCTAAAATACGTGGTAAGTTGGTAATGTGCTGACATGGAGCTTAGCGTTAATTTTTACTTTTTAAAACTCTTACTTCTCGGCAAAGAATAGATAGCACTAACAACTCTCGGACAATAATCCTGTGTTTCGTGTAGCAATATTACATTGTTGTAGAGGCTGAAAAGTAAGCCATAGATGAATGAGCCAGTTTGTAGGCCGACCCGAATCATTACAAACTTTATTCGTTTCAGTATACATTTTTTAAAACTCACCAAACATGTTATTTTAATACTATAACTTTTTACATATGATTTCAAATGTCATCTGGCCAAAAACGGGCTTAAGGTGGCCAAAACCGGTACTTCTGCCCTATTCTAATAAGTCGTATGTATCGTGTTATAAAATACATATATTGGTACGACCTGTTACCGTAATCGTAACGTTTCGTGTTCTCTGCTTACCCCTATAACCACTATGGCCACATTTTCTAGCAGTGTCGTGAAAATGTAATGTTTGGAAATCCCCATAGAAATTTAGTGAAATTCCGGAATTACAACATTTTAATAATACACTATTTTAATAAATATTAATTACTTAATTATGGTGTTGACATTATATAGAACAATAGGTACCTGGGCGACACACACACACACACACATAATGTGTATAACATACAAAAATTTGCTCGTTAAAAGTGTCAGAGAGATAGATAGTGATTCTCTTACTTAAGCTGATGTAATATGAACACGAAAATTTACCAAAACTTCCAAAACTAGCGGCGGTGGCATTCCGATCACTAAATCAGTAAATCTAGTAAGGTTACATGGCACAACTATTTTTGCCGCTTTGTTCGTGCGAGTAAAGTAGTAGGCGTATCACAAGGTCCCATTTGTTGTTCTTCCACTCCCATTTACCAAGAGTCCTATAAATCTGAGACGCACTCGTTTATTCCATGTGACCGAACTACTGACGCATATCTTCTCGATCCTTGTTACTATGGCTTCATTTTCTACCATTACTTTTTTCCTTCGACAGATATTTTAATTGCCATGTCATAAAGTGTTGCCACTTTAGCCAATTTTTAGCTAGATGTAGCCGCAAATAGTTAGCTACAAAAAAATGCTACTTTCAATACTGTTACTACTTTAATTACCACTGCTTCATTCAATTTCAATTTGTAAACATAGGAACAGAATGGGATGGCTGACTCTAAATTCAGTGCTATGAATCAGAGATTTTTTGAAGAAAAATTCAGAGACGTGCGCTACCTGCATAGTTTCTGAGAATATCTTTAAAGAAATCGGAAAAACGAAGAAACCCAAAAAAAATGCAGAAGCCGGACCTTCAGCATCACAAGAGGGCATCGGTTTTGAAGACATTTTTCCGTAATAATAATGTAAGAGAAAGAACTGTAAAAATTAAAGACTTTCATATCCCATGTTGCCTTTTTTTGGTTTCTTAGGCACTTTTGGCAACTTAACAGTATTTTTTTTTTCGAAACTAGCAACTTTGTACCGTTTGGTTAGCAACTTAAGGGCAAGATAGCAACACTGATTCGATCCTGTAGCCAATAGACGAATAGACCGATGAATAGAGTATTATTGATTTTAGATTAACACTAGCCGTTACCCGCGACACCGCCCGCGCAGACTTCGTTTCTCGCTATCCCGCGGGAACAATGCAATTTTTCGGGGTAGAAACTATCCTATGTCCTTTTCTATCTGTGTACCGAATTTCGTCTAAATCGGTTTAGTGGTTTAGACGTGATGAAGTAATAAACAAATAAACAAACAAAAGCAAACAGACTTACAAGCTTTTGCATCTATAATATTAGTGGGATACAAACTAAACTTTTGCCAAAGTCAAACAATTCCACTGAAAATATATCCTATCTCTCCGCTTGCTCTCATTTGTTCCAGTGCTGCACAACGTTACCTTTGTAAAGTGAAACTAAAGGTATTCATGATTTGACTTTTCGTTTGGCTGCGTTTTTCAAACAACCTAGTTTCGAATGCAGTCGTCTACAAAGCGTCGACAAACTGAACACTGCGCGGGCTGGGCACTCTTTGATCAGAAAATTGAACTTGTCATTCAAATACATGTCCGACATCTCAGAGCGGGCCGAAACAGAACTTGGCGACTATGAACCTTCATATAAATCAGTTTTTGGTGTCACTTTTTGTTTCCCGTGCTTTCAGAAATAGTCAAATGCCATATCTACTATATCTGGCTCGGTCGGGGATTGAACCAGAAACTTCAAACTTTGTAGGGAGGTTCTATAACCGTCGGCAATTAATCGTCAATAAATAACCCGTATTGTATTGTCCGAACGTATCTACTATTATATCCACCGTTAAGTCTTGAATATTGTGCGCGTCTGCTTATTTATGTGGTTCCGGGTAGGATAAAATAATCAGATTCATCAGCTCTTCGTCTTGACTGCGCTCTGTTGGCGAGCTCGTCGGACGCGGGTCGTCCGTGACGATTGTTTACTTCGTTAGCTGATTCACTTCCATCTCCACCCAAACACACTGCTTCGATGAACTGATCGCGTTACGCTGGTATCGAAGCGTGTTAGAAAATTATTAAATTAAGTTAGTTTTTTTTTACTTCGTTGTTGCTTGTTCTTCATCTGAAAACTTTGTGTCTGTGTAATGCCTGTTGGCGCAAAATATTTTTAGTTGAAATTACTTCTGACAGTGCTTCTCTTGATTTAAGTATTTATAACTACTAAGTCTCTACTTACTTTGTAACAAATAATAATAATAATTTAACGCTCGTACCTTTGAAACCGGAAAAGTAGGTAGGTACTTAACAAGGTAGTTGATATCATATTCTGATTGTGAAAACAACTCAAAGCTCTAAGGTTTCTTCCATTTGTAATCTGCAAAGCAAATAAGGGTATTAAGGATAAACATAAAATTTCAGATCATATAAACCCGCACAATAGCAAAAACATAAATTTACGACAACGTGGAGTAAAATGGCATTAACTATATGAAATGTAATAATGAAGGTGTAACGTTTCTTAGTAGAAGTAGGCTCTAGTAGCATGCAGTGCCTTGCGCCACCTGCGTCCGGCAAAGCCTCGCTCCGTGCAAATTTATGAACGCTTTCAATGCTTTCAACGTGTGCCACCTGACCCGCCGAGCGACATTTTGCCGGACAAATGCCTCCCTGTCCCTGTTTAGATTGGGTACTTATTCTAACTCCTTTTGCCTGCTTTTGTAAATTGCTAGGATGGATAATGAAGATCAACGTTGCTTTTACGATGAGTGAATGTTGTTACTCTGTACGATTTACTTTTGTGATTTTAAGATAATTTATGTAGTTGGAGTGTAGAATTTAAACATTGTACAGGTATGAAGCACCACACCAAAAATAAAATACTTATCTAGAATCCAAAACTTTTGGGACGTGACAATTTTGATCTCGATCACAACCCGAGAATTCAAATATTTCTTCCGTGCACGTTTCCTATCCGTAATATTTCTCTGCCATCGGTTTGTACAAACCGCAAGAAATTGCTTTTCGCTGCCATATAAAGAAATCTTTCCAGATTGCTATGAACAGAAGTAAAAAGATAACGTTTAATTGCAATGGAATCCTTGCCCGCTCCGCGGACTCCGTAGTCCTTATAGAAAAACTTTTTTAATATCAAGCGTTACGGTGCAGCGTGTCCTTTCGATTGGAAATACCTATCTGAGGCAGTGAAAACAAAGGGCTTTTTATATGAAAGATTTACTCGTGGAAGCGAGTTCTGGGGCGGCTGTGGATGAAATTTATAGCGAAATGTAATGTCGTCCTGGGGGACGTGTCTCGTGAGGCCCAGCCGACCCCCTCCTCCTCGTACGACCTTACTGTGTTCACGGCGTGCTGCTATTAAATGAATTAACTAAAATATCTGCATATTTACCCATTAAGGTATTTTTTTGATAAATTAATGTTGTCAGTAGGTATACGTAGTAGCCAATGTAACATTATGCCGTACCTACTTATCTGACTAATCTTACTTAAATACCCCCAGGAAGTCTCACAATAACGAGTTCGTAATCTCAGTTTCGAGATAAAACTGGGCAGGTAAACAAACTGGCTCACAAAATGTGCCAAGAGCAGAGTATTGTTCGAGCGCTACAGTCGCAGGCGGTGCGTGAAACAAGAGGTAGGCAATAGGGAAGCGATTGCGGGGCTATCGTCCCTGGCCGGATTTAGTTTAGAGATACCGGAGCACCACTTAGTCCCTGCTCAGTTCTCCTAGCTTGTTAAACATTTTATATGGGAACAGCGTCCTTAACTTATTCCAAAGATAATAAGTATTTACAAATTAAAAGTGGAAATGTACCAGAGTCCTGCTGCTTATACTATTTAACGTGTTCTTCAATAGTTTCGGCATTATCTACTCTGTGGTTTCGGTTAGTTGAGCAGTTAAAACACAATATGGAATTAAATATTTTTATGATGGCACTTTGAAATCGTTAAACGACTGAAGCAGGGTCGAAACAGCCGTTTGAAAACACTCAGGCGATTTAACATTCGGGCCGTCTGCCAAAAATTTATAATATTTAGAGTTTTAACACGCATAACTTCATAAGTAAACTGAGAAAAGAGAGGCGTTGTTTTAAGTATTCCCAATCGCGTTGTTGGCGTGGCGTGCTGTAGAAGGCGGAGGCAGGAGGGCCGAGGAGGGGCAGCGCGGGCACCGGCAGCGGCTTGCAGACGCCGCCCGAGAGGCCACAAAAACTTCGCCCTCGCTTTGTTATTACTGCAATGCTAATTAAAATAGCTCCGAATAGATAATGGACAGCTTCTGGCAGTGGCCGCCTAATGCGCTGCCTTTACGGCGTCACGCTTTATGCTCTCTTATAGTGCCATTTCCCAGCACACTCTGTTTTATGGACTAATTTTCTTCTTCCTACGTTTTGTATTACACCACTTAACATTCAGCTTTTATCGTTAGTTTATCGCTTAAAAATCTGTGGAGTTCGATTGCCGTGATTACTTAAAATTAAATTATAATCACCCATCGATCGGTCGATTGGGTTAAATTAAATATTGCTAAACATTGGTTTGTCATAAGGTAATTGATTAATAATTAGCTACATAAATAGGCATGTAATGTAATAAAATTCAGCGAACAAAGCAATTACTTTTCCAATAATTGTATAGGTGGTCACAAAACGATAATAATATAATAATCCAGTTTCATAGGCGGGTGATAATGGCGCGAGCCGCTCGTTAGCTTCCAGGGAATTACCTATTGTTAATGTTTTAATTTGTATCCGCCCTCGCCGCACAAAATTGTAGCTTTCTATATTTACTTATCTAAAGTATTCATAACAAGCTTGTATGTTTTTTTCTTGCAGAGCTCTACTTAAATAGTTGCGATTAAAATGTTTTTAATTGTATTTTGCTGGTTCTGCAACAAATCTACAACAAGAAGACACTAAAGTTCACATCGTCTGCGTTGGTCCGCTTAGTAAGCAATCAAGAAGGAATAGATCTGTCTTGTCTTGCTGATTCCCGAATTTTTTAACATATAAACTGCTTAAGATAGTAATAGTCACCAGTTTTATAATTTTGGAAGTTGGATTTATTCACTGGACATTGCACGTCAAATCGGCATTTATTTCTACTATAAGTTTGGTTTTTATGAAGTACGCCACGACTTACGTGGTTAGTATTTCCTTTGTCTTTTTTTTTATTATTATACTCGTATTGTCAACAGACAAGGGAACACTCCTACAAACTTACTCTGTTATTGGGAATTTTTAGTAGGGAGCTGATAGTGACCACATTATGCTATGCTAATTCTAAATGTACATTATCGTACACCGAACACACAATCCAAAGTAGTTAATAGTAAGTAAATAATAATAATGTTCATATCGCCTAATGTTTAAATTTCGTACCATTTTCGAGTTACGATCCAAGTTCCTAATAACCACATAAAAGTTGGCATGTTTTTATTATTATAGTTGAGTAGCATGTAGTGTACACGTGTCGGCGAGGGTTTCAGGCGCACATAACTTTGCCTTTTCGCAGGAGTTTTCACTGAAAGCCGCGACCGGCCGCTACCCGCCGCGCCCCTCGGCCGCAAACTCACACCAGTTACACCCTCTCGCGTTCATTGTAACCCTTTACTGCTAGTTTTTTCGCAGGTGTTGAACTTTATTTCATTCCAATGTCCATTTCTACTATAGAGAAAATGGCAATTTTCGTCACGCTTTGCTAAACAAAAACAATCTGCGTTTTTGTTCCAATACAAGAAAAGTGAATGCTCTTTCCGATAAAAAGGCTATTTACTGTGTTTGTTGTTAATGATAACTGACTGGTGTCTGCTGGACAAAATGGTTAGTGTAAAGATGCTCAGTGTATTGCACAATGTTCCGACTCTCTAACGCCATTAATATGCAACGTGCTCTCTGCACAGTATGGCGCATAGCGAAGTGCGGAACGTACTCAATAACATTTGAATCGTTTCCTGCGAACCCCTAAAGTCTCATCTGTTAGTCCGCAGTGATGAAATAGAGAATGAGCACCCATTTCCCCAACCCTGGCCTTTGTGCTTGTGCTTTACTGTCGGTTTGTTTATTTCAGGCGCCTGTCTCGTAAACACTCGCTCTGAATTTAAGTTGGGCGTTTGTATTTTCCTGCCAGCTATTCTTTTGCGATGTTATCTATGTTTTGGCGAAAATTCATCGCCGGTTTATGAGAGTTGCGAATTAGTTTAATTTCAGAAAGGAGTTTGGTAATACGTTCGTATATGTCGCTTTGATGCACGTCTTTATTTTATTATATTATACTTGCTTGCACGGGTTGCTCGAAAAGCAGCTTCTGTAAGTAAGGACCATTTATTTGGGAGTAAAATAAGTGTAGCGGAGATGTGTCGGACAGTGAATGATCCCCGCTCGAGATAGCGACCGCGGCTGAGGCGTCGCTCGGCAGCAGTAGGTTCGTAATTTACGGCCCCGGTAACGCCACGAGCACGCTCCATGTCTAGAGCGTTATTTCCAACTTGAAAGCAAGAATGGCACACATTTTCCTCGCATCTTTTAAATTTAAGTCTCTGCCCACTCTAACGGAATGTTTCTTTTCCACTTCTTATCTCTTATTTTACAATAACGACATATTCTTTATGGCAACTCCTTTAAAATATATTAGTCACAAACGAAAGAATATTTGTTAAAACTTTGGCGGACGAGTCGAAAGAGACAATCTTTTGGATGTAGACTTTGTTTATACAAAGAGATTTATTCAAAGAACTGAGTTTGTTGTTAAGACAGTACATGACATAAAATGTCCTTTTGTTAGATAGGTAATTAAGTGTTTCCAGAATAATATGAAACAAGAAAGAGACAAAAGTTTTAGAGTCCCATAAAACAAATGTTTATTATATATTGTTATTTTGAATGTTTTATGGGAAGTAAGAAAAGAGTAACAGAACAGCGCGAGCGCGGGAGGTATTCGGCACGCGCGACATGTGCGACACTTTTATTACGGCACCGCTACTAGCGCGCTGCGAGCAAGTGTTTTGTCACCTCGCTTCGAGAGGCTCACGCCGCAATAAGAAGGGACGCTATTTTTCATGACTTTTCCACCCGGCTGCATTTCCACACTCCGGTTCAATGGGCTTCCCTACTAAAGGTACAAACCTTTGTGGGTTATAAAGATATCAGAGCGCTTTTAGTTTCCGCGCGTGCACTCTAAAAGCGATTTTCAAGAAAGGTCTCTTGGACGTGGATATACTTTCTCACTACATATTTGTAGGTTAAAATCTTTTATTAAGTTTAACTATTAAAATACGTGAATGCGGTTTTAACTTCCTGCCTTAATTACTTCTAAGAGCGAATATAACTTGGTAATATAAGCAATTAGAAACTTATTTGACGCTGCCGGTCCGCCTGCTCTGCCTCGGGCGCAGGAATCGTGGGATGAGCCATTACGTGCTTTCCAAGAACTTTTCCTTTTAAAAGTCGGCTCTTACTCTTTTAAAACTTATTATATTGGATAATTCGGCTGAAAATATGAATACGATGGCCGCAACTTTAGTAATTTAAACAGAGTCAGGAAAATTCGGTCGTTTATGCTTTAAAATATGATCTCCTACGGCGTTTACGTTGGATCCGATTAGCGAATTATGAAAATCTGTTTTACTATCTTCTTTGGATAACGCTACGATCGTACATCGCTGATCTATTTATGTTTTACTTCTACAATGTTATCGGGTTATACAAAGAGACGTCCCTACCGTATAAGTACAGGCGCCATAAAACGTAGCGATGCCAGTGTGATGAACTCTGTCCCTTCAGCTAACTACCCGACAGTAAAATATATGGGAATAACTGCCATGTGGCAGTGGCTTGTAGTATCATGCTGTTACTGTCCGAGATCGTAATAATATAGTTACAGTTGCAATATTTTAAGCATCTAAATTTTTGTATTTTGTCCTCATTTTCGACTAGTCTCTGAGAAAGCAAAGAATATGCATTTTAAAATGCTCTCTGAATTTCTTCAACGTCTTTTAATCTTCGCTTTGTAAATAAATTTAATACTTAAAAAAGTTCTAAACTACTGGATCTTTAAGAGTATATTTGCAAAATAGTCCTACAAAATGTCTCACAGACACCGATGCAATTAAACTTGGTAAGGCAGTGCGGGTCTTATTCTGAATCCTGCTCGTTATCGAATCGCAAGTTAGGACCGATAAATTCTGGCCGCTTAAAAGAGGTATTACGCAAGCTTAGCCTTGTGCAGTGCCTGCTTCGCAGCGCACACCACCTTAATTCGATTACTTGCTATTTTGAAATAAGACTAGTTGAAAATAACAGTTGTATGTATTAACTTACAGGAAAAATGTTACGAGTCCATAAAGCCTGTTGAGTATTTTAGCATGGCAAAGTTAACCGTGACTTTAGTACTTATTCAGTATGTAGATATATATTCAATTGGATCATTTCTTAGAATGTGAAGTGAGTACCTACGTTTGATTTGTTCGTTTCTTACGGTTGCACGCTCTAAGTACCTGACCGATCGAAATGAAATTTGGCATGTGGTATTTGGAAATAGTTTGATACCCTAAGACGAACATATGATGTTTTTAACACGGACAAATATATAATTCACGCGGGCGATAATCGAATTCTTCGCAGATGAAGTTGTGGGCAACAGCTAGTAACTTATAAAAATGATGTCCGTAGCAATTTAAACATAATTATAATCGTATGTACTTATGACGGAACCCTGATACTCCGCTGTCTATTTGTTTGTCTGTCTGTCTGTCCGACTGTCTGTCACAGGGCTCTATCTCTTGAGTCCTAATAGTTAGACTCTTGAAATTTTCACAGATTGTGTATTACTGTGGCCGCTATAATAACAAATACTAAAAATAGAATAAAATGAATATTTAAGGGGGATTCTCATACAACAAACGTGATGGTTTTGCCGCTTTCTGGTTGATAACGGCAACCGGTAGACGCTTGATTTATTCACAGAATCTTTAAATGTATAATCAATTTAAAAATAAATAATTAAATTAGATGTTATGGATGTTAGATAGTATTACCGATAAGAACTGAATACATATTTTTGTAAGTGGTTGTTATAGCCTGACTGTATTGCACAATTAAATGTAAATAACATAAATATTTAAGGGAGCTCCCTTGTTTAATTTTTGCCGTTTTTTTGCTAATGTCTAATGTTGTATAGGTAATGGTACGGAACCCTTCGTGCGCGAGTCCATCTCGCACTTGGCCAGTTTTTTTATATTTTCATCTTTGTGACGTCATAATTATTTTCTCCTTGCAGCGGTTGAGCAAGCCATAACACCACACATTTTACGCAAATAAATACACCACTAAATTCGACGATACCTGCTGTTGGTATAAATCTGCTCAACACGACGAAAATATTATTGTAGGTACCTAATCACCGGGCTTTTTTTACTATATTGCGCACCGGAGAATTTGGTACAAGTAAAAGTGAAAGTATTTTTTTTATTAAAATACATCTGAAACTTAGTACAAATTTCACGCTATTGGCGGTATGTATACATTATTTTATAAAAATATCCACATTTTCATTTAAAAAAAAAATACGTGGAATTTGCCATCTTCTGGCGCCTTAATTAAAACTATCTGTATGCCAAATTTCATCTAAATCGGTTCAACGCTTTAGACGTAGGGAGGCAACAAAAACAAATATACTTACCTACAAACTTTCGCATTTATGATATTAGTGGGATAAAGAAACGTATTGTATGTGAATTGGAATTGATTTAGTTAATTAAACGTGGCATACTGTATCCTAACGGAACTTGCCGCCGAAAAAGCTCTGCCAGTAAGACAGCAAACACAGTTCATTCTCTGCTATCCGTGTAGCTACTGTATTACCAATTATGCAAAGCGTCTTCCGCGATGCGGTGCGCGGGCGGAGCGGAGAGCGGGGCGCAGGCAGGGCGGTCGCTGTCGCGCTCTTTCCTCACTCGTAGCGAAATAACGACCTCAATTTGCATAACAATGCTCGTCACCCCTTATTCCCTACAGCGACTTTCGCAGGCTGCGCGGCCGTGTCCCACCGGACCCGAAACTTTTTTGCTTGCAAAAGTGTCCAGTGCTTCATTGACATTTAACGATTAAGGTCTGTTGAATAAACTGATGAAGTACCTAAATACAGAATACAGATTGAAGTGTCATCCTTAGTGAGTTACAGTTACGGAAAGATGGAAGTAGAATCGGTAATATTCGATAAGAAGATTGCACATGGCGCGGCAGTCCAATCTGGGCCACGAATTGTGAAACCGCAAGCTTTAACTTTTGATTTAGTGATTGTAGTGCGGCAAAAGCATGCGGCGCCGCGGTCGGGCCCGGGCGGCGGCGCGGCGCCAGCGCCGGCAAGCCGCTGCGCTGCCTGCCACCGCTTTCCGCACCGAACACTTTCGGCCGAGCTCGTAACTTCTTCCTGCAACTTTATGTTTTAATTGAATCAAAGTTTTCGGCTTTTTGTGGCGAGCGTGCCAGCCACGCACGCTTCCCGAACTCCAATAAACTTTCTTTATTAAATTATTGGAAGTTGAGAAACGTTCGCCTTTGAACGTGAATTCTGAAACAAATTGAGTATAGTCGTGACTTCTAGCAGAGACATGTTTTATTAGATTATTAGCAAGATGTATTCGAAGTTGATTTACGGCGGACGATGTGTGTAGCATGTGTCATCTTAACGTCTTACGTATAATGAAGTAATAGAAAAGTTTTGGGACAATCTCAGGATATGTCTAGAGAATAGTTCATAAAGACTTACGGGTCTCTTTACTCAGAGGTTCGTCCGGGTGGTAGTGGCATTGTTTTGCGGCGTAGCTTTATCTGGCGCGGAACGAGTTGTCGTTCCAGTAATTTATAGATCTTTCCCCGCCCCGAGCTGCCGCCAGCTGCACAACGGATAAAATGCTACAGTAAGCCACTTAATGATGCGAAAATGTCGGCGACAGTATAATAATCATAATAAAATAATCAACTATTGTACATCCTAAGGTTAATTCTTAAGATTCATTAATAATAATACTTATGACAATTGTCTTTTTTGCTTCGTTTCTTGGCTGGAAAAGTTGAACAATTCATCCAAAAGTTGTTTTATAGTAGTACTGTAGGTACTGTCTCTGTGTCCTGTGAGGTATTTTGGCTTAGAAGCAAGCCTCCTCGCCCGGTCCGCCAGCGCGCCTGAATGCTATTAACGGTCACGTAATAGACTGCTGACTCCGCACGTCCCAGTTCCAAATTTGAGTAAATATGTCGCCGCGGGCCCCCATTATATTGTGCTGTTGTGTTGACATTCACTTTGGGTTGTTCTGAATGTGTAGGCGAATATTCACATCCCAATGTTTTAGCGCTACGTGACAAAATAACATTTTTAAAAGTTCACGCCGGGCTGCGGTACTTAATTTGATTGTGTTATAACCGAAGTATGTAACAGATGAGCGATCTCTGTTTTTTTTTTAAATTGAAACTGAGAGATTTATTTTTTGTTTTAACGGGATTGAAAAAAATGGACGTTATTATTTTGACCCATACGTGTAATGTTGTCAGAAACCATTAAGTTTATTTACTTACCCCCCGAGGCAACAAAGCTTGAATTAAAATATTCTAATTATATCTAATGTCCTTATTAGTTTATTCATTTTTTGTCGGAAGTTTTTCGTTTTTTTTTTACTCTTTTTTTAATCAGTCAGTCGGAAAATGTGTTGGTGGAATAACTGGGTAATTAATATCAAAACGTGTCATACACGCAAAAAAAAAAACAAGAAATAATCAAGTAAGGTAAAAAAATACAACCAAATTGATAACCTCCTTTTTTTGATGTCGGTTAAAAAATTATTAAAAGGAAATTAAACTAATTTCGAAACTGTAACTTAAAAAAGAGAAATAAAAAGTTTTATCTTAAAAAAATCTTAAATATATAAGCCAACTATTTTTCGAACCAATTATCTACATAACAGTGCATAAATACGAGTAAACGACATTACTTGCAGTTGCAAGTAATTTCAACGCAAGCCAATATAGATACCTAGCAAACTGACACAGCATGATTTTGGTAACTAATTAGTATAAATAATAGCTCTTGTTATTGCAGAGGACAGTGCACTTGTGCACTACAATTACCTAGTACGCGAAATGTTGTAGTAAATGGGTCTTTTAATATGAAACTGATTGGAAATCAAAGTCGGGATGTTTGCGACTTTGTTATGTTGTTTATATAGTATACTTATACCTAGTAGTACCTATTTGTGATTAGTTAGTTAGTGTATTAGTTATTATTTATGATTTATAAAGAATTAAATGTCAAATTTGAAGAATTTATAATGAATTTATAAAAAAGACTACACAAATAAAATTAAAAACAAATGTGAAAATAAATAATGAAAGTGTATAAACCTATATAGGTAGAACATTTGTTATATTTTGCTTCGGTGGAATAGCTTTGCTTGTTTGAAAGTAAGCAGCTTATGTTAGGCCCCTATCAGACAAACGCCCCTTGATGTTGATATTCTTAGCGCGACTCGCCATTCATTATATTAGAAAATTATTGAACAATATTTTAGAAATCAATAAAATTTTGTTATTGTTGTTCATAATGTAAAATTCTCACGTGCTGCAATATGTATATTGTCACAGAACGTGTACAAGGCGTTAGTTTATTATATTTATACGTGTACATTCTGGAGGATGTAGTTTCAGAATCCGATCGGGGCGGATATTGGAGATTTACTTAAGTGTGTGGAGATCCGGAGTAGACTTTTGTGCTGACGCTTTCAAACCCTCAGCCTTATATGTCTTCCAATAGTATATTTATCGCGCCGCTGGATGTTATATTGCGGTCTTCACATTTTAATTAAAATACTTGTACAGTTAAAAACCGGTAAAATGCGAGACGGACTCTCAGAGGCATTTTACTTTGTATTGCATAATAACATTTAAAAAATTGTTTTGCGAATCAGTGATTTTTGGATTCCGTCCTTTATTTGTGCTGTCAGGCTTAATATTTAGCCAAATTTGAAAATTTTATGTCAACGGAAAGGTTATTGATATCCTGCATGTTTTGTTGATACCACTGTTTTATCTTTTCATTTGATTAACATAGAAACTTAGATATTCGCAGCTCCAAGAGGTTGCAATGCAGCTGAGTTATTGCTATTAATTTTAATTTGATAACTCCACGCGTTCCCGAGAAAAATGTTTTTTTTTTTTACGTAATACTAACCGTGATTGATCCCTATCTCATATAATGTGAAATGTGAGGCCAAAGGTGTGACTCACTGGTTCAGGAACACTAGTCTTGAAGAGCTCTAAGTTTTGACGAAGATATGATTCCTAAAACCCTAAAATTGTTCATAACAATTAAATGAAATTACAACATACGGGTAAACAAATCAACAAAATTAAAAATCTTGTCGCTGATTTAAAACAACATCAAAAAAACAAACTGAAACATAGATGCACAGAAAAACCAGCTGGAAATCGAACCAAGGTCCTCAGCATTCCGTGCCGCGTGCTATACCGCTACACCACCACTGGACAGGAGTACAGACACAAATTTCTCCTATGCACCACATATCTCAACTTGTTTGTTTCTTATTTAGTCACTTAAGCAGCGACACTAGCGACATCTATGCTGTAGCCCTCATCGAGAAACTTTCAGCATTCCATTGGAACTAACCGATCACCCGGACAAGAGATGTCGCTATTAAGCAATGTCAAAGTCAAAGTCAAATCATTTATTCAGCAAATAGGCCGCAATGGGCACTTTTACATGTCATTTTTTTAATCTACCACCGGTTCGGAAAAAAACCTCTGTTGAGAAGAATCCGGCAAGAAACTCAACGAGGTATTTTTTTTTTTTTTTTAAACAGATTCACAATATTTATAAATGACATCTATGTACTATACATTACAAGTATTTAACACAATTTTATTTTTAACACAGTAGGTTCACTATTTGAAGGGATCGCTAGTGCGGATCGGAATTATTTCCAAATATCCCTGTCCATGATATAATCGTTTAATCAAATTAAGATTGGTTTTTTGAGTCTTTTTTTGAATTTTTATTTCAACTCCAAATTTTATTCGAGGTAACCGTAAAAGTAACAAAAATTTGGAATTGAAATAAAAAATACAAAAAGACTCCAAAAACCAATCTTGATTATTTTAAAACAAGTAAAATCTGGAAAGTACCTACTTTCAAATGAGTTAAATTAGCGTCGTAAAAAAGCTAGAATAGAGTAAATGGCGGAGTAAGTGCAGGCGGCAGGTACGCCGGCGCGATGACAGTGCTATGGCTCCCACCGGGGCTCCGCTGCGATCCTCGTAAATTGCGAATATTAGATTATAAGTACGGACCGCGGTGGCGGCGGCCGGGCTCGGCACTCAGGCAGCGCTGGGGCCATCAGCCGAATATCTAACTCGTTCGAGCTGCTTTACATAGGGCCGTGATCTGAATCTGCTTTTTACCAATTCCCCATTGTACCGTTTTTACCACTCTCTCCGATATTGTGAACATTTCCACGCGGAAAAATGTTTGCACCCACTTAACGGGGACATCTGCCGCCATTTTTTGCATAACAAATCTGTTGAACTGAAAAAATACTGATCTGAATTAGTTGTTTTTTGTATTGACGTCAATGACATATTGACGTTCAAAATTGGTTTGTCAAAATCAATGCAAGGCTGGTTTTGTTCCTAAAATTTTGTCGATTGGTATAGAATAATTTTGTCAATTTAATTTTCTATGAGTACCTAATATTAAACCAGTAATAATACTGTAAAAATAACTTTCAAATAAGATTAATTTCGTGTCTACATTTTGAGAGGAGGCCTTTATCTTGCAGTGGGACGTATATAGGCCGAGATGATGATATTTGAATTCTTCAATACAATTTATATATGTTACTTACAGTTGTTAATCATTTTTATTTTTCAGAATATCTCTTAAAAATTATCCCTGTATTCATAACCATTTGCTTAACTGTCACTCAGTCGTGTACCAAAACTGCAACTAAAAATAAATTGAGCAGATTTTAAACAAATTGACTATAACAGACAGACCGAAAATAAGGTCGCACAAGTGATCATATAAGAGTTCCGTTGTTCCTTTAATCGTAAAAGTACAAGAAGAACATCAAAATTGTCATGCCAACATATCGCCATATTACCAGTTGATATCACAGCGAGAGCGTTTACAATTTCTCCGTCTGTGTCAACATGAAACTTTTTTCTGTCGACGGTTTTTTAATATCTGCGCTCGGAATGTGGTAATAGCATTCAGTGAGCGGCTAAATTGTTACCTGATGAAAGTTTGCTGGCGAGATCTTGCGTTAAGTCGTGAGGCGGCGAACATCGGCAATGCATTACCGGCGCCCGCCGCCCGCGCCGCTCCCGCGGTGCTCAGACCTCGCCACCTCGCGCCCTTTGTGAGCAGCTCCGTGTAATTACTCTGGGACTATGGGAAATAGCTCACCCGGCGCTGAAGTACCTTTGTTTTGTTTATAGTAAATTAATATTGATTAAAAAAATCGCTTATGTAGGTGAAGATAAACAATCAAAGATCAATGATTGGATGACTGCATAGAAATTTATTTATACAAAAGAGAAAATAAATAAATAAAACCCTCAAGTACACGGATGTTTCTCATTTTTGTGTAGGTACACAGTCATTTTCGTTAATCTCACTACAATGAATGTAATTATCTCTATCATAATATTTCAAAAAAAAGTTAATCTTGTGATGAGTTCACTAGCACTTAGGTAAGATGAGAAAGCGTAATTATTATATCTACAACAAAAACCGGCCCAGAGCGTGTTGGACACGCCCGGGATAGGGTTCCGTAGCAATTACGAAAAATCAAGGAATCTTCCAAGTTTGGATGTTTTATACCTTAGGCTGCTATTTACTTTTAAACTACTAATAATTCTCAAGCAATCTTAGCCGCTATAATTTTTCTTGTAAATTGGTTATATTTACTACCATTTTGATTTTTTTTTTAATTTTTCCACCCAACAGTTAAGATTTTAGAGAGGGGGGGGGGGGGGGAATTTGCATTTCAAAGCTGAATAATTCGCAAACATATCACTGACTAGAAAAGTCGTCTTCGCAACGCCCCAGTGGTTAAAAGACCTATCCAACGAAATCCCACACTATAGGGTTAATTGTGAAAAAAATAATCACTCCCACGGTACATTACGTCTATGGGAGATACCAAAAAAAATTTTTTATTTACCTTTTTGTCGGCAAAATTGCAGCTTTCTAGAACTAACGGTCTCTGAGATTAACCAGACAGATGGACAGACATGGCTAAACTATAAGGATCCTAAAAATTAATAATATTCACAATGGCCCACATAGATCGAGACAAAAGAAAATCAGAAGTTGTACTGGATATTATGTAATTTACCCCACAAAGTACCCTCTTTACTTAAATAATCAACATTATAAAAGACTAGCCGTTACCGCGACTCCGTCCACGCAAAATTCGTTTACAGCTATTCCGCGGGAACTACGCAATTTTTCGGGATAAAAACTTCCTATGTCCTCCTATGGAGAAGGCACCGGGATTCAAACTATCTGTATAACGAATTTCATCTAAATCAGTTCAGTGGTTTAGACGTGATGAATTAACAAACAAACATACAGACGTACAAACTTTCGCATTTATAATATTACTAGGATTTGGTTTCGAGTGTCATAACAATTCAGTGTCTGATATCTATCTACAATAACAATTGAAAGTAATCATCGGAATAGAAACTCTAACAAAGGCAAATTGAGGTTGTAAATAAAGTTTTATGATATGCACAGTTATCAGAAGTGCTTGGAGGCGGGCGGCGAAGTTGTACTGGCTCCAGTTATGCCTGCTTTACCGTGCGACGTTATTTCCCCGCGCACCTGTATGAAATGTTACTTGTCGTTCTTTGTTATCTTGCCTCCCTTCGCGAAATTAAGAGCTTTACGATTGTCTGCTGTCAATAGCATTTGCAAACAAAACGACCTTCAGAAATATTTTAGGTAATAAACAGGTACTTGGCCAATAAGGGCTCTTCGATCAGGTGTAATGGAAATACTAGAGCAGCACTTACTTACTGACGTGTCAAATTATTCTGCTTGACATAAATTCATAAATTATTTAATTACGATGAGGTAGTTGATTCATACTAATCTTAAAATTTATTGCAATTTCGCTTCTCAGCGCTAATACCAAATTCTGGTTACTTTTTGCGTGTGTATAAGAAATACACTGTGTGTTTTTCTTTCTGAAGTCTTGTGCTATTGTTTGGAAAATTGTTTATTGACCTCACGAAAATATATCTCTGTTTAGTGACCCTTCGTCATCTTGGGTATTAGGTACTGACATAAACTGATTGCTACTGATGAGGAGGAAACACATACCAAGAATACGTTGGAATATTATACCAACGAATCTAATTTCGTACAATTTTCTATAGTAATGTCAAGTTTTTACCCACTCTTAATGCCCGCGTAGGTATCTTAGAATATAGGTATGTTTCTTACATTAAAATTACGCACAATTATTGATCACGGCGCGAGGTGAGGAACGACATTAAGTACTTAAGTTTGATAAGGTCCGTGACAGGCGTTGTCAGAGTTCACGCGTCGCGCGTTTCACTGCTAATAGCTCGTCTAGTACCGTTAGTTTCATAGATGTGGATAGTGTTAACGCATTCACTGCCACCGACGCTTATATGCGTTTTTGGAACTTCCCCCCAGTGCCGCTGTCATAATTATTCATACATTTTGAACGCACATGTGCGTCGGTGACACTTGTGGTCAGTCAAGTCAAGTCAGGTGGCAGTGAATGCGTTAATGAAGAATGAACATAACAACAAAACATCGTTATGGCCTACGGGTACTAATGCGTCAAAATATTAACGTAATAGATATTAAGTCTCCATTGTAAATAACGGTTATACAGTGGTTATACTAGACAACAATAACTATTCCTATACCTGATGCATCCTTACTTGTCTTATCATGTAAACAAACGTGACGTCATAGATGGTAGACATAGATAATAGACAATGACTAGTGATGGGAAATGTCGATAAAATATATTCAAATTCAAGTCTTTATTTCATGTTACAAAGACACATTATGATAGTAAATTGATTGATTTTGTTATAATTAAACACGTAAGGTGGCACGAATTCCATACTAATTTATTTACACAATCATGTGCGCTTGAAAGAATAATTTGAAACTAAAATCACATCTGTTGACGTTTATTTTGTTCTTTATTTGAGGCATTTTAGTAATTTTTTGTCAATATGTGAGTAAATGGCGACAGTATCGTACGCCAACGTCTTGGTTAGTTGTGTACATTGCGGCTACCTTGTGAACTCACCGACAATTCCTTGCTAAGCGCCGTTGCCAGATTTCGTTTGATTTGTGTGATAAATTACCATTTTGAAGCGCGTTTTCGTTGTTTTAATATTTTTGCTGGCCACAGGTACAAAGCCCTTTAGTCAAAATACTACAGACTTATTCTGTGCCCGTCTAAGAAACAAAGTTATAGTGATGTATATTGTTATAGAGAGATATAAGAAATAATACAAATATATGTGTGTGTATAATACTTTTATTCACTGCTTGTCTCCCTTTCCCGTGGGAATTTCGGTAAATTATCTCTTTAATACTTCCCTATACTTCTCAACCAACCTGCATGCCAAATTTCAGCTTTCTACGACCCGTAAAACGAAAAATCCCGTTTTTTCCCGTTCCCGTCAGAATTTCGGGAAATACTTTTGTAGTGCTCCCATGCACCCCCCAAGGAATCTAAATAATAAATTTCAGTTTTCTACGACCAATAAAACGAAAAATCCATCCCGTTGAACTGAATATAAAACCCGTTTTTTCCTTATCCCGTGGGAATTTCCAAAAATCCTTCATTAGTGGGTGCCTACATTGTATAAGGTATCTACATATGTGAAAAAATTTCAAGTCTCTCAGTCCAGTGGTTTGGGCTGTGCATTGATATATCAACAGTCAGTCAGTTTAGAATTTTATGTATATAGATTAGTTCTTTATAAAGTACGCAAGGACTTAGGAGGATATTAAGTATCAATTGCCACATTTGTCCACATCGATAAGTTGTCGTTTCCCATCAATACTTTTCAATCCGTTCCAACGACAATCTTGACACTGCAATGTCAGACATTTTTGAAGTTACTCAATCGTTCCTTCAATTATTGAAGGCAATCTTATTAGAAATGATATTTTTCAGTGGTTAATCGGTTGATTTCAATACTTTGTGAGTTTCTTTAGGTATACAGGAACATTTTAAGTGATGGTTATTATGTAATCCAAGAGAAAGGTGTGTCTGTGTCTTCGAGAAGTGTTTGTTTACATGATAAGACAAGTAAGGATGCATCAGGTATACGGAAAAGTACAATTTTCTGAAAATAAAATGTATGTGCGTTATATTATTTTATTGTTAAAAACCTTCACAATTATAATATTAGATGGATTTCGAGTTAATAAAACTTTAGGTAACTGCCCGTAGGTACTAAAAAAAAAACTAAAAATCTAATTTTACACTTCATTTGATAACACGTTCACATTAACCAATCATAAATAATATTGAATCAGCGGAATAAAAAAAAACTGTTTAATAATGTGTTCGAAACTTTCCACGATAGTTAATTAACGTGATATTTAGTTAATTAATAAATAAATAAATTCGTTAGATCTGTTAAAAAATATTGCCAGACATATCTGTACAACTCAAAACATAACTATTTAGCAAAAGCTTCTCCTACCATATTAGATGAGATTTTATTCCACTGACAATTTTACAATCCTTGAAGAAACATTTTTCTTTTGATATAGTATAAGGTGATTTGCAAAGAGTCTAGGTAGATTTGTAAACTTTTGTTGACGTTACTTACAGGAGAAAGATCAAAGACTTTATTTATTGAATAACCGTCTCTTAAAAATTCCTTTTACATACGCCAACCTGGGAAAAAGTTCTACTCAGTTTCGTCCATCGCCGTAGATAGATTGTGTAAGTACGTACTATACTTAAGTAAGAACTACGCGAGTGGTTGGAAAGTCCAGGGACGCTTTTAAGACGTTTCCATAATAAATGTCAGCTGCAAGCGGCTCTCTGCATCTTAAGGAATTCCACGGCTTGAAAAATTTTTCTTTAAAAAGGAAATACTGATCTTGCAAAACATTGATTCTACAAGAATTATTAATTTTGTTTAAAAAATACATACTTAATTACATTCAACACGTGTTTATAGGTTATATTGAAATTATACCAAAATCTAAGTTAAGAAAAACATTTAAGCAGGGTTTACCGCTTAAAATAAGTTTGTATAATTCAATACCGTCGGAAATTACTTCATTAGATATGAATAGGTTTAGGAGCAAATTAAAGCACTTTTTCGAATTACATCCACTGTATTCAGTAAATGAGTTCACGGACTTGATTAAAGAAAAGTCCAAATCTGATGTACTGAAATTGTTTAAGTACTTAGATTAAGAGTTTGTAATGCATGTAATTAGTTGTAATGACTTGCTAAATGTGACTGATGTTACTTGGCCAAATAAATGAATATGAATATGAATATAAAATAACCGTGTATATTTATATATATTACCGCAATTTCATGAGAATTTGAGACTTGACATTATATTATTGTGGTAATCAAACTAATTTGTTAATTCCAAAAGGACCATCACCAATGTTTTAACCACACTCAGGTAAATTTAAAAGAAACACCATATAATTATCTTATTAACCAACTTTTAAAAAGTAGGGGGTTCTCCAGCACATTGTTTTCAAAATGATGTCTCCGATTACTCGAAGACGGCTGGACTAATTTGAAAGCGGCGCCGTGGATAAGGACTGACATTATAAATGCGAAAGTTTGTTTGTGTGTGTATGGGTATATTAGTAAATCTTTAATGCTAAAGCAACTGGACGAGTTTAAATGAATATAGATATATACATTAAGGTGATTCTCGGGAATAATTTATCCCGAAATTCCTCCGGGATTGAGATACATACATACGTATGAAAAATCATAAAATCTCTACCAAAAAGTCTAAAGAGGTAAAATCAGCAGCAAAAATATATATATGTTTGAAGTGCCAAAAATATGTATGTATACAGGACTTTATTGCCTTAACATTAAGGTCGTCATTATACATATTTTTTGCGTTTTGGCTATGTATATTCATATCTTTATTGCTGATTATATTATGTAGTTTTCCATGAATTTTCTTGATCCAACGTTACTGTAGATGACGATGTTAATTTCCTACGCTTATAGATATACATGAAAAATGAGGGAATTTCCATGAATATTTAGTTAAATCCTAGAACTTTCAGTAGGTACCAAATCGGCATGCAGGTTAAAATAAGTTTCTATAACGACGTTCTTCTTTTAATTCTTTTCAGTTGTCAGTACAGAACCCGCTTTGACGTAAAAGTCGGCATTGTTATATAATACTTATCGGAACGCGAAATGCATTGTTGGCAGTCAATACAAAAAAAAAATTGTTTGAGTTCTAAATCTCTCCTGGAGAGTTCCAAAGTTTTTCCAGGTAATGATGGTCAAGTGCGTGTTGTAGATTTAAGAACGGCCACTGGGATTAACAACTTAAAATAAGAGCGTGTCGGACACGCCCGAAATAGGATGCCGTGGCCATTACGAAAAAATTAAGTCATATTTTTCTAAGGATTTCGTATTTTCTATGGAATATTCCAAGTTTAGGTATAATAATTCTCAAGAAAACTTAACCGTTATACTTTTCCTTGTAAGTTTGTAATATTTACTACCATCCTGCATTTTTTCAATTTTTCCCACCCACCGGTTTAGATTTTAGAGGGGGAGGACGCTCGGTTTTAATGAAAATTTGCGCTTTAAAGTTGAATATTTTGCAAACGGATTACTGAATCGAAAAATTGTTTTAGTAACCTCCAGATGATTTTAAAAGACCTATCCAACGATACTTCACATTACAAGGTTGGATGAGAAAAAAAATCACCCCCATTTCACGTCCATGGGAGGTACTCTAAAAAAAATGTTTTTATTATTTTTTATTATACTGTTTTGTCGGCAAAGTTTACATATATAATCATGCAAAATCACAGCTTTCTAGTATTGATAGTCTCTGAGCAAAGCCGCGGACGGACGGACAGACAGACAGACAGACAAACATGGCGAAACTATAAGGGTTCCGTTTTTGCCATTTTGGCTACGGAACCCTAAAAATGTGTAAACACCCCCGACGTTGGTTTTGTAAAAAAAAAATCCTAGATAGATAAAAAACTTTATTTCCACAACACATACACGGCTTTATAAATAACAAACAATTGTAAAGTGACATAAAAATTATTAAGATTGCAAAACCCGGTTTTGGAGTAGGAATTATTTGCCCTCTCAAAAATAAAAGTACTTTTTAAGGGTTTTAGGGTTTTTACCGAGACCGTTTTTAGGGTTCCGCACCTCCAATCAAATTTAATCGTAATTCGTGAAATACTTGTTATTGTGTAGTAATTCTACTTCATTAAATAGTAATTTCCAAGAGCAAAGGCACGAGTTACTGTAAAATATACCCAAATCACTATATTATGTGTGCTTACAATATTTCAAGATAGCTCGATTTTCCTGGAATCAATTCATCGGATCCTGAATTGGTAACAATGATAGGTACTTACGCCTTTGGTAGGCATACGAAAAGAATTTTGAATATCAGTCCACAATTGGCGGAGAAATTGGTTAACATACTTAAAAAAAAACATATACATATACTCGAACATACGACTTGGTCCTTTTTTCGAAGTCTTTTAAAAATTTGTTTGTCTTTAGGCTTTGCAGATTAAATAATGCGTTGTACTCCTAGTACACAAATCAATATTGACATACATTTAGAGCTCATCATAAATAATATATAGACCGATTTCTTAAGTTACTTATTTAATTTGAACACGCATTTATTGTTTCAAAGCAAAAAGTACATGCAATAGATCAGTTTATTTTGGTTGTGTCAATTAAACTTTGCCGATAGTAATTTCGTATCGTGTTTACAATTTCGTTTACACGGTTTAATATCGTTATGGGAGTTTTAAATGATAATTAAATTTGCCTATTAACCTCGTTTGTTTCATACCTGGCTGTAAACCAATAAAATTTATTGTAAGAGTGAGTTTTGCTGTGAGTTATTTATTTTATATGATCTAGTTTATTTAAAAGTCGCATATAAAAATCGTATCAGTAGAAACTAAAAAAGCTTTTCAAAAGTTGATTTGAAATATGTATAACACGTTTAATTAGAAAGGTAACAGTTTTTTTTGTGAAATGAACTAACGTAAGCAAATAAATACTGTACCTAATATTTTCTGGGTGTCGGTTAAAAGTTTAAAATTAAGTAATGAGTGGTACGCAAAGTGCTGAGTTCGCAACTGTGTCCGGCAGCAGCGGCAGCGCCGGGCCCGAGCCTGCCCCTCCGCGCGCGCCCCGCTTTGCCGCGGGCGGGAAAGCCGACTCCGAGAGCGTAGAGATAAAACGTATATGTTCGTTTTATTTTCACATTTGTCAGCGTTCGTTTTGTGCCCACTAACATAAATTGGACGTGGAGGGAAACCTCGCAGGTGAATGTAAAATAGCTGGCTTTTCCCAAGATAATACCGCCGAAATTTTACGACACCATTAAGGGATTTATTGGTCTTGTCACATTCAGAAGGAATACTATGCCCCGAAAATAATATTTAAAATATCCGTTTCGCCGGAGGACAATCAAGGTATCGACTTTCACGGTGAAACAAAAGCTAAAGGAGACTCTTGCCGCTCTGTTTATTTTAATAACGATTTTTGCATTTTCGGAGTA
Source organism: Choristoneura rosaceana (assembly GCA_037349165.1). NCBI lineage: Eukaryota > Metazoa > Arthropoda > Insecta > Lepidoptera > Tortricidae > Choristoneura > Choristoneura rosaceana. The sequence goes on along the minus strand of JAZBNJ010000055.1, from coordinate 273,463 downwards.
AGTTACCGTGAATTCTGTTAATGACAGTCCGATTGGGAACGGGCCACGGTTAATGCCCTCTTAATGTGGTTTACTTGGACCCTTTTTAGATGAACAAAAGGCTACGCGTGTTCGTAGCAGTGCTACGAGGTCGTAGTGCTTTCCGACATGCGTCGGTGTGCGATCTGTGCGCTACGCTGGGTGTCTGCCGCTGCCAATAAGTGTTGTCCTGTGCGCTAATGGCTGAAACAAGCGTTCAATTAAACCAGCCAATTTGAACCGAGATAGCTCTGTTAAACGACACGCATGAGATGCTCTCCTGTATCTGCTTCATTTTGTAGTTGCATATGTACACGATATAGAAACATTTGTAGGTACCAAAAAAGTGGCATACACATACTATCTACTAACTTTTGGTTGCAACTTTATTTGGTTAGTTAATAAAATTAACGAAAACTTCAAATAGTTGATACGATTGAACAATAATCATCATCATCATCATCATCATGTCAGCCGAAAGACGTCCACTGCTGGACATAAGCCTCCCCCAAGGCTCTCCACTCAGACCGGCCTTGTGCTTTTCGCATCCACCGCGATCCCGCGATCTTAGCCAGGTCGTCGCTCCATCTTTTTGGAGGCCTACCGACAGCTCGTCTCCCGTTCCGCGGACGGCATTCGAGAACCTTCTGACCCCATCGGCCATCAGTCCTGCGTGCAATGTGCCCCGCCCACTGCCACTTCAGTTTCGCAATTCTTCGGGCTATGTCAGTTCAGTAACCTTAGTTGAACAATAATAATCCCTTTTATTCCGTGTAGCTTAGTTAGTGTATACTCGTAACAAAGAAAAACTATAAACTGAAATATAACTGAAAATATTTTTAATCTATATATAGTACCCAATTACCTTAACTGTAAACGTATGTCTTACTTCGTGCCAAATTTTTAAGTTCCTAATAAAATTATTATACATACTCGTAGTTTTTATTTCCTATCCCGCAGCAGTTTCTGAATATTCTTTGTTTGTGCACTTCTATGATCCTTAAGGACAAGAAAGAAATATAATTCCCTTGTATTCCGTATCCCATGGGAATGTCTACAAAACCCTTCGTAGTGCGTCTTTTGACCCTCAAGGAATAAATCTGCTAAATTTTAAGTCTTCAACTCCAGTGTATTAGGCTGTGTTGTCTGTCAGTCTGACAGTAACGTTACTCTTTTATAAGTATTAACGTAACTCAATCCAACTGACACATTGTCATACAATATAACTGAGAATTTATAATGGTGTTTACACATTACAATGTATCATATCATCACCGTAAAAGCAACTTATCAGGCAAACAAACCTACCTATATTATTTGTATCGAAAAGTATGAGACTATGAGTTTGACGACCGGATGGCCAAGTGGTTAGAGAACCTGACTACGAAGCCTGAGGTCCCGGGTTCGAATCCCGGCCGGGGCAAATATTTGTATGATGAATACGAATGTTTGTTCTCGGGTCTTGGATGTTTAATATGTATTTAAGTATGTATTTATCTATATAAGTATGTTTATCCGTTGCTTAGTACCCATAACACAAGCTTTGCTAAGCTTACTTTAGGGCTAGGTCAATTGGTGTGATTTGTCCCGTGATATTTATTTATTTATTTATTTCATTTATGCCCACTGGCACGTTTCGGTAACCAATCGTCGCCGTTTCATGTGTGTGTTTGAAATTTCGTTTCAAACTCCGTGTGACACGGTCCTATTACGTTCATGGCATGATACGGGGCAATATGTAGAGACCTTTATAATTAAAGAAAAGGAAGAAATACATTTATTAACAACACAACAATACATTATCAAGAAGACAAGTAGAATTACAGCGTTTCTTTTCAAAATATTCAAAAAATCAGTCGAGAAAATGATAGACTAGAGTCTATTTCAACATTTTCCTAAAGACTAATAATTAGCTAATGAATATCGGGCCCGTCTCTGCTCTACTTCATAAATATTTCCCTTATTGCCTGTTACCACGACCTGTCGATAAATTTATGGAAGGGCCGGCGTCACCTGAAATTTTATGGTTTCTTTCTTCGCCACTCGCCCTTATATTTATTACCTGCCTATTCAAGGTTTTTTTTACATTTATGAAATGGCAGATTTCCATCCTTCAGCGATACTCAATTTTTTTTTCTGCGTATCTATCAAACCAACCGGTTTTTTTTTACTCTTACGCCACTTTTACATTATCCATACTAATATTATAAATGCGAAAGAAACTCTGTCTGTCTGTCTGTCTGTTACGCTTTCACGCCAAAACCGCTGAACCGATTTTGATGAAATTTGGTACAGAGATAGACTAGACCTTGGGAAAGGACTACTAAGGCTACTTTTTATTCCGAAAAAAAGACTTGAGGGGGTTGAAATAGGGGATGAAATTTTATATGGAAGTTCGTCATTTTTAAAGATAAAACCATGAAACTTGGCATTTAGGCAGTTAATAAGAAATAAGTAGATATTTGTTCAAGCGTTTTTGTAAATTCGCCCTGTTGAGGGGGTGAAATAGGGGATGAAAGCTTATATGGAAGTTCGTCATTTTTAAACATAACACTATGAAACTTGATATTTAGGCAGTTAATAAGAAATAAATAAATATCTGTTTAAGCTTTTTTGAAAATTCGACCAGTGAGGGGGTGAAATAAGGGATGAAAATTTATATGGAAGTTCGTCATTTTGAAAGATAAAACCATGAAACTTGACATTTAGGCAGTTAATAAGTAAAAAGTAGATATTTGTTCCAGCGTTTTTGAAAATTCGACCTGTGAGGGGGTGAAATAGGGGATGAAAATTTATATGGAAGTTCGTACCTAATTTTTAAAGATAAAATCATGAAACTTGACATTTAGGCAGTTAATAAGAAATAAGTAGATATCTGTTCGAGCGTTTTTGAAAATTCGACCTGGACGGGGTGAAATAGGGGATGAAAATTTATATAGAAGTTCGTCATTTTTAAACATAAAACCATGAAACTTGATATTTAGGCAGTTAATAAGAAATAAGTAGATATCTGTTCGAGCGTTTTTGAAAATTAGAACTGTGACGGGGTGAAATAGGGGATGAAAGTTTATATGGATGGTCGTCATTATCGAAGATAAATTGAAGAATCTTTATAAAACTTGGCATATGAGCATTTAATAAGAAGTAATTAGATATTAGTTCGAGCATTTTTTTTAAAATTTGGCCTGTGAGGGGATGTAATTTTATATGGAAGGAAGTAAAAATACTTCCCAAAATAACTATTCAACGCGGACGGAGTCGCGGGCAAAAGCTAGTAATTCATAAAAACGTGTGCAGCGTGTGATGTGTTCGCCTTAATTAGCCGTTACCCGCGACTCTGTCAGTGTATAATTTGTTTATCGCTATCCCACGAGAACTAGGCAATTTTCCGGGATAAAACTATTCTATGTCTGTCTCCGGGACTCAAACTATCTGTATACCGAATTTAATTTAAAGCGTTTCAATGATTTAGACGTGTTGAAGTAACAAATTAACAAACAAACAGTCTTACAAACTTATATCAATCGTATTTACAATATGAGTAGGATCGTTTATCCTTATCTGTTATTTTGTCATTTGACTTTGCCAGACGCAGACAAAATATTAATTTTACTTTAACAGGTTTGTAACAAGTTTTTATGAATAAATAAGTGGATAATACTAACAATCTATGAACTATAATTTTAAAACCAGAAGGCATTCATTTTACTATTCCACCGAGAAAAACTATGAAAGAAGAACTATGTACCTACCTACCTAAGATACACTTAATTGAAGAAAAAAAAGAACAGTATACGTATGTAGTTTTTGCTAATGAACTGCTTTTCCAAACCTCCTGATTGGTTACAATTAGCTCTTAAAATCTCATGCTTTCATTGGGCCTCAGGGCTTGCAGACTACGCGGACTTACGCGGTACTTGACTTTACGATCCCTCATTATCATTCTGTAACGATTGTTGAACATATAAATACAATTGTATTATTTAGATATTAAAAAATGTATATTTTATTAAATTCTTCTTCAATCTTTTATTAAATTATAATTGTTGAACCTTTTAAAAGAAAGAAAGAAAGAAAGAAAGAAGACATTTATTCACTAACACAAAAGACACACATATACAGCAAAATTTACACAAAAGAACCAAAAAAATAATAAAGAAATAAAAATAATAAATCGCACATGAAATATATACACAATTTTGTGTGTCCCCGCGAAAGTGAAACGGTCGCTGACTCAGCATTATGCTGAAGCGTTAGACGCCTACAGCGCTGATTTTCTGCCAGAACCGTCTGTGACTCACGGAACGATACACAAATATAATAAATAAACCACTAATCTATATGTAAGTAAATAAAATGAAGAGAGAGAAAAAAAATAACTATAAGAAACAAAGAAATAAATAAATTACAGCGAAAAATAATTAATAAGAAAGAAAAAATAAAATAAAATTTGATTGTTTAAAAACAACAGGCCGGCATATCAATGTGGATGGGTCAAAGTGCTGGATAGGGAAAGGATTTTTGGAGCGTCAATAAGTAATCCTTCAGCTTGCGCTTGAAGGAATACCCACTACACGCTCCTTGGATAGGGGGAGGAATATCATTCCAGCACTTGGACGCCGCGAACTTAAAACATCCACGGAATGCTGCGGTCCGGTGCTTGGGCACAAGAGCCATTGCGTTCCTGCGCTCACTCCTCGACCAAACAATTTTGTTGTGGAGGTACAATGGCGTCCTGTAGCGTCTCACACCAAACAGCAGGGTGGCGAGGTGCATGCGCCTGCGTGCAGACATGTTCAACAAGTTAGCGGCGTTCAGGTACGGAGTGATGTGGGAACGGGGAGGGACACGGAAACAAAAACGAGCGCATGCGTTCTGCACCCGCTGTAAAAGTCTCTTAGAACGACCAAGAATGCAGCCGTCATAAACAACATCACAATAGTTTAATCTGGACAATATAAGCGATTCACAAAGGTCAACACGCAAATCAACACTAAGGTAATCGCGTATATTGTACAGAACTTTGAGACGGTAGAAGCAGTTACTCACAACTTTTAAAATGTGGTTCTCAAAGCTCAGCTTGGCGTCCATAAGAAGGCCAAGGTTGTTAGCTTCTACCACCCGTTCTATTGGATCACCCATGACGGCAACATTCTCGGTAGCCAGAGCATCCACAGTATTCTGAATTTGTTGTCTCGATCCGAAAACTATGTACTTCGATTTGCCGGGATTGAGGACTAAGCAGTTGCTCTTCGACCAAGCAAAAACACGGTCGAGATCTGCATTGATGGCTTTTACAGCTATTGACGTTTCTGACGGCGCGCAGGAGACGTACAGTTGAAGATCGTCCGCGTAAAGATGGTATCCACTGCTCTTTATACTGTTGACAATATCAGAACTGTACACCCCGTGTCACAGGACAAAGAGAGGACTGCAGAGTACCACCATCCAGCCTACGCAATACGATGGTCTGCGCACGGTCAGTCAGATAACTATTAAACCACTTTTCTGATGACATTTTATAAGATCACTTTGAGAGTATAAAAAACCGGCCAAGAGCGTGTCGGACACGCCCAAAATAGGGTTCCGTAGCCATTACGAAAAAATTAAGTACTATTTTTCTAAGGATTTCGTATTTTATACGGAATCTTCCAAGTTTAGGTATATTTTATACCTTACGCTGCTATTTACTCATAAACTACTAATAATTCTCAAGCAAACTTAACCGTTATAGTTTTCCTTGAAAGTTTGATATACTGACTACCATCCTGATTTTTTTCAAATTTTTCCACCCACCGGTTTAGATTTTAGAGGGGGGGGGACGCTCGATTTTAATGAAAATTTTCACTTTAAAGTTGAAGATTTCGCAAACGCTTTACTGAATCGAAAAATTGTTTTACTAAACCCCTAATGGTTTTAAAATACCTATCCAACGATACCCCACACTATAGGGTTGGATGAGAAAAAAAAATCACCGCCACTTTACGTCTATGGGAGGTACCCTAAAAAAAAATGTTTTTGAATTTTTAATTGTACTATTTTGTCGGCATAGTTTACTTATATATTCGTGCAAAATTACAGCTTTCTAGCATTGATAGTCCCTGAGCAAAGCCGCGGACGGACAGACAGACAGACAGACAGACAGACAGACGGACAGACAGACAGACAGACAGACAGACAGACAGACAGACATGGCGAAACTATAAGGGTTCCGTTTTTGCCATTTTGGCTCCGGAACCCTAAAAAGAGCTAGTGAATTTGGCTCATAGTCAATCTTTCAATTAGAATTTCATAATAAGTTAAGATAACATTTGGTATAACGTCAAACAAACCTCTTGATAGTAGCGCTATCTAGTGATATTTGACCTGTGAAGATACCCTCATTATGCTGCCGCGAGACACAATATTATGATACATTACTGCCTGGGCCGAGAAAAAGCGATTCGTGGATGAGTAGAGTTTGAGCTGAGTCCGTCAATAAGTCCAAAAATTGCCATTTCCGCTGAGGCTAAAGCTAAATTGTTAAAATATTAAATGAAATGTTTGGCCACGGTTTTAAATTTTTTGCTCTTATACTTTCCTGCGATACTTGTTTTATTTTTAAAGTAGACGAACCAACTCATAAAGCCATTTCATTATAATAAATTATTATTTTTCATTATAATAAATTCAAACGTGAAACTACTGACCGAACTATCAAGCATCAATTGCGTAGTGCGCTTATAGACGGTGCGCATTCAGATAACATTTCGTATACACGTACTTTGATATGTATTCTCTTATAGTGATGACTGTTGACCCCAGGTAGATTTCCTCCCACATTACCGACACCTGTGCACTAGCCGCAGCAGTAGAAAAAGCCCTCTCGTCGTAATCTCGATCGGCGAACTCTCAACTCTCTTTTATTCTTCCAATAAATACTTTTTGCACAAAACGACACGACGATATTGCTGAATGTAGGCACGCAAGCTGTTATCGAAATGGTAACCGTAATATCTGACACCAACTTCCTAGTAAGCATTCTGACGGTGTAATCCAAGTATACGACGTTTGAATTCTAGATCGGTGTTTTAACTGAGGAATTTAAAACGCGCTAGAAGTACGCGAAGGATGAACGCGCGGCACACGACGCCGGCAGCTCTCGGCGCTAAATCTCGCAGAGTACATTAAACGTTTTCCGATATCGAAAGCACAAGCTCTCGCCGCGGCTGTGGTCCAGTTGAATAACAAAGAACTGCGTTGTACGGGTATTGAAGCACTAATGGACTATGGGATTTATGAAGCTTTCTCCAAGCTTTGTCACAATGCCCTTGTGTATACTCACATATTTATAAACGTCCATCGAATAATTTCGGGTACTTGAATGAGTGCCGCCAGAATATGGAGCTTATACGATTGCGACGTCGACGCTTAATTCCATATTATCAATCATCAACTGTTTGATCGTATACAGAGCTTAGTCGTGAAATAAAATACATGATAGTCCAATGTTGTAAACAATAAAATATATAACAAAAAATAGAACCGACTAAAAAAACCATGAAAATAATTTTCTACTAGTCTGAAGTCGGTGCTTCAAGCACGTGCATGTGCCAACAGGAGTGGACCTATAGTCGTCTACCTCACCTACATACGAGTATTAAATATTAGACTACAATCACTCTTGCTGACTCGTGCTGAGGGACCGACTGATAGAAAATTATTTTCATGGTTTTTTGTAGTCGATTCTATTTTTGTTATAAAATGTTTTTTTTTCACGCTTTTTAGTGTAAATAATCTAAGATTCAATAGTTTAATTTCAACTGCTCGACAACTTTTACGAAAGATTACTTTTTCCAGTGCAGAGACGTTCATTATTGAGGAGTCCTGGTACTTCACCACCCTTCCATTTCACCATATGCATTACGATGAGCATAAATTGCTTAGCATTTGTGATAAAGTAATTGAAATTCAATCCGTGAAGTACTTGTTACTGAGTAGTAGCTCTGTTGGTTGTCATCATCAGTTCCACTTCACCAAAGATGATTTTCAAGAGCACAAGTTACTACTAAATAATATCCAAACTAGCACAGGTGTCCCTACAATATTTGAAGAGCTGCCTCGATTTCCTTGGGATCCAATCATCAGAACCCGATTTGGTGCTTATGGGACCTAATTAAAGGCATTCCTTTCCTAGACGAACAAAAAAAAATTTTTTTAATCGATTCGTAAATGACGAAGTTCTGAGATAACAAACATGTAAAAAATACAACCGAATCGGTAACCTGCTCCTCCTTTTTTGACGTCGATCAAAAATTGTATTAAATTAATAAGCTAAGTGCTGCACGGCTGCAATGCTGTAAATTGCTTACTTTTTGCTTCTTTAATATTGTGTGTCGAATTTTCACAAATTTATGAATTCACCGGACGCTCAATGCTGGCAAATTTCCACATTACGATCCTCGTTGAACGGATGCCCGATAAATATATTTCAGTATAGCTTTACGGAACCATACATAGATAATAATATTCTTATTTGCACTTTTTCTGGAAGTACGTATAGCTATAGTTTGTAGGTATATTTTTTGTATCACTATATTATTTGTGACTTGAACGAGAGACGTTTCTGTGGTAAGATTAGAATCAAAAGGGATAAAATTTTGCTGTGGTCATAAATAGGGGGTTCAGCAAGATTCTATTTCGTTGCATGCCATGTATTGTTATATTGAAACGGAATTTGAATATAAATGGGTGGGTACGGGCTGACGTCACTTTAGTCACTAGTCACATAATGTAACTAAGAGTATGGCATTCGGCAGATGTCTGTCAGGCTCATGGCTAGCGGTTTGTACTAGTTTATGAACTGTCAAGAAAGCTTCTGAATTAAATGAGACAAGATTGTCATCAAATGCAAGCATAATTTGTCATAAAAATTATCACATATGCAAGGTGTTAATTAAATAACTGTAAACCTCAGAAACCCCAAAAATTTTTTTAAATTTTAAGTTAGTTGCTTGAATTTACATATTTTTGAATACTTTATTATTTTAAAAGATATTCGTGTGTTTTACAAAGTCAGTAATTCTACCTCATTTTTAACTCTACATTCATGATTTGTATTTGTCAGTTGCATTTGGACGTTTTTAAAAGAAAAGCCTCGGAATAATAAGTTATTGTTATTGTTATAAGTTATTGTTCCGAGAGAAAAGCACACAGTGATAGCAAACTGGCCAGTATTCAATTATCCAAATAGTATGCAACCTCGCTAAAATATTGTTGCAGTCGTAACTTTTAGACGGCACAATGAAAAAAAGGGTTTAAAAACAAACACAACCTAATTTAAAACATAGAGTAATCGATTCTACTCTCGATTCTGAGCAAATTACTTTATGGTTTTCAGTTGTTTAATTAACACCTTGTATATTTATTTTATTTTATGTATAAATAAAAAGCTATTGAAGAAATGTATGTTATAACGACTGCACATATTTGCATACTAATTTTCATATTTTGTTTGTACTTAACTGTTAGGTAAAAGCTTGTATGAAAGAAAATATTTGAAAAATCCAATTTAAAAATCTGCATATAAAAAGTGAGTGAGAGAGAAGGTTTGCATGGGAGATTTAGTCTAATTTTTCGTCATTAGTACAAACACTGTCAAGTTGGGGCGGGCAGGTAGTATCAAAAATTTAATAGCAATAATTAGCCATGTAGTAAGTCTGAGTATCTGATGATTTAGCGATCGCTATATATATATCGCGTGACTTTAGCCGAGCTAAGTCAGCGTGATCGGTTTCGGTCTGCAGCGGGGCGGCGCGCGCTAGCTCCGATGCCGCGCTATATGGCCCGTGAATAATCCTCCCGTAATACCCGACTTAATGGGTTGGAATTTAACAATTAGTTGTTTTCTTTCTGCCTCGTCAATGATGGAGCTTTGCCTGGATATTACGGAATGGTGAGGGTTTTTGTTTACGGCTTCTGTTCATCATATTTTACTTTTAAACTTTTTTATTAGGTTTACTTATTGGTAAACCCGCTGGAATGCGCCATTATCAGACTCTGGATACCATTCTTGTTCAAATTACGCACTAAGACTATTCTAACAAGTCCTGACACGGGTTCCACCCACAAATCAGTTGTATACCGCTTTGTATATTTTATTATCAATATCATCAAATTTTTATTGTACTTATTGTAAATCTTTATTGTACATAAAACATATGAAAATTACAGTTAAAAAGAAAAATAGATGTACAAAGGCGAACTTATCCCTTAAAAGGATCTCTTCCAGTAAACCTAATTACGCATACTTAATTGCCAAGTTTTATGTCAATACCTGCCAAGTAAAAATTGGGTGAAAATTAAGCTTAAAGATTCCGTTACGGTCATAGATATATATTTAGTGACAAGTGAAGCTATAAAAGCACGTGCAAAAAACGGGTACAAAGTCAACATTAGAAAATGTACCTTTTTGTAAAGGTAATTTAATTATCATATTATGTATTGTCGAACAACAACATTAAACAAACAAACAACGACACCTACGCCGTATTAAATTAATCGTATCTTATCCGCTCAACAATTCGTATCCAATAACTTTCCCCGTATCTCGCGCCCTAGGCGTTCTTCAGCATAATTAGTAGACATAACTTCTAATCAAATGTTCATATTCGCCCAAAACCGCTACGCTGCGAGATTTTGCTGTCGTTTTTCATGAGCAGCACTTACTTTTAGTGCTTACATTAATTCTGCTGATAAACCAGTCACCCTTTGTTCGTCAACAATAATACGACGACTGCTTGGCATTTTAATCAAGGCTGACGAATTTTTAACGTTGGGCAGGCAGGTAGATCGTGGAGTAAGAGCGCGGCGCGGCGATATCAGGCCGACATCGGGCGCGGCGTCCCCGCCGCTCGCCGCGGCCGCCTGCCTAGGGTCGCCCACTTTACTTCCCGGCTTGCCGCGTTGTTCTTATCTTTGAGTAATTACCTTGTTGTTTTGTGTTTGTTATTTCCAGAGAAGCGAACCACTTGCCCTTTTATTTTTATATGTGGTAAACGTGTAAAGTGGCTTCCTCTTTCCCGGTTTTCCCCTCATTTTGGAATTCTTTTATTGCGTGTTCACCTACTATATGTATTTCCACATATTGTGTGTTGTGTTTCTGTAAGGTTTCTGTAGGACTCAACCCTACAGTTTTAACTGTAAATCTACAGTTTTTTGGAAATTCTCTCAGTTTTTAGTTTAGGCCTCAAAACCTACAGTTTTTTATTTAAGATTCTGGCGTCATTTATTTTATTTGCTACGTAGTCCATAACCAAGTCACCTCTAGTAAAATCTACTACTATCAGACCGGAGTTAAAATTGCGTAGGTACCTTTATTGTCATAATAATGGGCTATTTTCAAGGCAAGCTTCGTTAAAAATTGCTAGTCACATTTTTTATAGTGCTGAATTAGCATAGCAAAACTAATTTTTAGGTAAAACTAATTTTGCTTGACGTAGAATAAGTTTATCTTTGAGACTTGAGAAATACATTTAATTTGATTAAAACTTTTATAATTACATCATACTTTTTGCTTTCAATTCTTTCCCTATAATGAATTTTATTCATTACTATAACATTAGTTATTAAATGCTACAAAATAACAAAAGGAAGAATTGTATTTGTTATTTACAGTTTTCTACGATTTTTTGCAAGCATATCTACAGTTTCGCTATATGATGGGGTTGGTAACACTAGTTACAGAAACACAAAACACAGTGTAAGTCATGATTCGGCTACAAATGCTTTCCTTTTTCCGTTTCAAAATGACATACATTGCCTGCGCTCAATTTTCTTTTTGATCGTAATGGAGAAAGTTTCTACAGAGTCTTTATTTTCCGTCGCGTGGTAACCCATAAAAAAGTTTATAGAGGGAAAAGAGAATAGGAATCTTTTGCCAAACTTTCCGAGGCGCCGCAATAATTCAGTATGTAATTAATTCATGTGCCACGTAACGACACTAACGCTCAAAAGAAACAGTTTCCGGTAGCGTGTCGAAAATTTATTATATCGTAAAAGTGTTGATTGGGAGCACTACGTGTTACGGCTATAAATGAAAATTTTCTCTCGGAGCGCTATGATGAGGCCGTAAAGTGGCATAATTTTCTTGCGGATGTGTCATTCGAGCGGCGCTCGTGGCTGCAGCTTATATGCACCTGCGGATATTACGTTCGGCGTAAATCAAATTTCTTACTTTTCCCTGGCACTTGTTACTGCCTCGTCTTGGTATTTAAGGTGCATGCACAGCTGCACGTACCGGCTCTACACGAACACGATCTGACTTAATTATGGTGCTTTTACTAAGCTGCAAACTACCTAACTACGTAACTCGGACATTTCCTACGGGCGAATGTTTTTTGTACCTATAAAGAAATTAAACTATGTGTATTAAACTATATGTATATACAGACAGTTTTCCATTTATAATTATTTACGTATCTTAGTATTCCAGGTTATTATTGATCACATTTGGTTAAGTCCTTTTCAGAAACATCGTCGTCATTTAATACATCTTCTATCTATACATATAAAATGCTTTGTCATGAATGACTGACTGACGGATCAACGCACAGCCTAAACCGTAGATCGTAGAGACCTGAAACTTGGAGGGTGTGATCTCTGTATGACGTAGGACGTAGACGTAGAAAGGATTTTCCGAAATCATACCCCTAAGGGGGTGAAAAAGAGGGGCAAAGTTTGTTTGGGACAACGTGATTCCTTGGTCGAATCTACTTCAAATTTTGCATAAACATTCATTAACAGAACTGATGGAAGATGTGTTTCGAATTTTATTAAAATTCATCCCCTAATGTGGTTAAAAGGGGGTAGAAAGTCATTTTGGGGGTGATTTGCTTCGAAGTTGATATCAATACTCCTTAGTGCTTTTGATTCAAATTACAGAAATAACAATTTATTTTGACACAGTCACGTTTGAAAATGGATGGATGAATATACATATATACAAACACACTACCTATATATCGCTTATCCAGTAGAACAATGACATATTTACAAGAAAACACGTTTTACATTTTAAATTTACGGCTTATCTTAATTTTTTTTGTATACCTAATCGTCAGAAAGCAATTGTTTCGATGTTCTGTTGGATGAGCGATACGTATGATATATCATCTCCTTTACATAGTAGGGAAAAAATAGTTTTAGCTAAAACAAACACTATCTAGAATATCCATTTGTTATGAAAAAATATATGTAAAGTTAATTCTTGTATTTAAAAACTGGCCAAGTGCGTGTCGGGTCACGCGCATACCAAGGGTTCTTAACATGCGGCAAATATTCAATATCAAGCTTTGATCGACTTTTGTTCATTTAGTACTCCTAAAGCTGTGACAGTTTTACTTTTCAATTCACTATATACCTACATGGTGCTATACGTAAAATGAATCCGGAATATCTCGGCAGGTAGGTAGTTGGGTGTTTTTCAGGATTTATTAAATATGGTTTAAAAATTTTCCCATACATTGCTCAATGTTCAAAGTACATCATAACCGTGCTTCGTGCTGTACATCATGAAAAGTATTTTACTTCAAAAATACTTTAGGAAATTAATAAAAGTAAGTGTTAATTTGAAATTTCGTGCAATAATCTCGTCGTTTGTCTTTGAATACGTCGATTATATTAGCATTGACACGCTACGCCATTCGCAGGGCGAGCTAATCATGACATCTAGTACGTAATATAATGGCCACCTATAAGCCAATACAATTAATATTTAATGCTAGCACCATTCCGTGCTAAATTACTCCATGTCTGCGGTCGCGCTTGCACTGAATTACCTACTGCTATACATGAATAGCTGTCATATGCTTTGTCATATGGCTTATGGACGACGATGTTATGACGTTATTTATCATGGTGGTTGACAAAGAGGATGTGACAGAAAATGTGGTAAAATGTAAGCAAAGGTAGTTAGATCGATGAGAGTAGATACACTACTTGCCACAAATTCGGAAAGCGAAATTTTCGTGCCTTCGTACAGGTGCTATGTTTTACGCAAGGCGTTTTTAGGGTTTCGTATCTCGAGTGGCATAAACGGAAATCTTTTAAGATCACTTATTATACGTTTCTCTTTGACGCTATTTTATCAGGAATGGGCGAAGTTATAATTTGAAATTAATACAAAAATACTAAGTCTACGGTTTCTTCAAATTGTAAAAAACATATTTTTGAAGTCCACGTGATAAAAGGCGCAACATTTTCAAATTATACTTTTGTCAAATGCCGTCGCCATCAAAACCTAGGGTTGAGGGTCTCGTTGACAGAGAATCATACATTTTTCCAAAATAAAATCAACATACATCATCAGTTCAATGATTTCGGAGAAAATTGGTTGTGACAGATGAATAGACAGACACTCAGCTATAAAAATATGTATCAAGCAAAGAGACAATCAACAACGAAGGAATGCTGCCAGCTTCTTGGGCACCAATGGCATCATGCCATGGGGACCTTTTTTAATCGACTTCAATTTGGCATTAAGTTTTTAAATACCTAGTACTTATTTAGTTTTTTTTTTTCAGTTTTGTTTGCGGTTTTACTATGTCTTAAGGGGCTCCTAGACGGGCCATATTTTCACGAAAATGTATAGCTGCAATAGTGTGGCTGGCAGCATCAGCCAGCATTTACGGCCAGACCATGCAACACTCGGCAATATTTTTAGTATGGCCGGGATATATTGTCACATATTTTTAGTGTGGCCGATGAATGTTTAGGGTTTCAGACATATTTCCGGATTAATCGCTTTGCAATCGAAAATACTGCAATATTTCTCAGCCACTTTTATTGTTGTCGCGCTATGCGGCATAAGTGCGTCCCTTTCTTGTGCTACGTGAAGTATGCCGCGATTCGTTCAAGTAGCATAGCTATGTCCGTGTTTGTTTCTGTTTAGTTTCGATGGCAGCAAAGTAAATACGGACATATATCCATTTTTACAAAAATGCTTTTTTTACAAAAAATTACTTATTTCCAGACTTAAAATATCTAACGTATCACGCTTATTGAAATAAGGTCGTATCCACATTTTTCTTGTTTTTTTTTTGGTTTCGATTTTGCTTTTAAAACAATGTAAGCTGCTGCAACGCGTATGAGTTCGTGAGCCATATTAGCCATGTATGTAGCCCCTGTAAAGCCAAAATAATGAGCCATGTACTGCTGCAGAAATATTGCCGAGGTATACATTTCCCAGCCATATGCTGCATTAAAATGTTTTTTATATTGCCGGGATATAATCTGCAATGTTGTAGCCACATAATTCATCAAAAGTATAGCCCGTCTAGGAGCCCCTTTATATTACTTATGTGAATCAACAAACTTACTCCTGCTGATGAATTCAGAGATTACAAAAAGTCAAACACAAAGTTATATTTTTTTACAAAGTAGAAATTTACACGTGATACAAAATTAGTGTTTCGGTTAATGCATTATATTGTCCAGTATTAACTGAGCTAGAAACATTCATTTTGTCTCACGTTTAAAAATCACTTTGTAGATAAAACATTCTCATAGTGTCAGGCTCCGTTATTGGCCTTATGAGCACGACCTTACTCGACGGTCCAATACGAAGCTCATGAAGCGGAAATTCCAAATAGATATGTCCATTCATCGGGAATATGTTTGTTTTGTATCTATCTTCGCTAGTATGAGAGCGAAAATCATTCATCAGCCCGTTGCAAATTAATTGCGGAATGACAGAGCACAACGCTCGGTTCTCTTAATGCTCGCTCACAAAGCGAAACGGCTTGGGCGGCACCGTAGCGGCAGCCGCGCGGTACGCAGCGGCGGCGGTGATTATGATAATGACGCGGTGGCCGCGCTTTTTGCGCCGCTCGTCCTATATTACGGAACTCGACACCGTTTCTGATTTCGCCCGCCGCCCGGCAGCGCCCGGCACCGTCGAGCGCCTCGCTCGCCTTTCGCTGCTCGCCTTAACCACTCTCGGATGCTTATAAAATATGCAAGTCGCCATAATCCACGCCCTAAACGTCTTCTCCGACGCCTTAATTATTCATTCGGGTGGTTTGATGTTTTAGAAAATTGTCGCGGTGCTGAAGACGAGCGATGCTTTATAATTCAGAAGTCAAATGCTGTAGTAGCAGCTGCCGCCAGATTGATAGTATTGATATTCCCGTTCTTGCTCCTTAAGTTTCACTGGTTAATTAAATTCTTGGGCGTAACTTAGGATTACTCTGCTAGCGCTTCACAGTTCATAAACTAATTTTGTAATGTATTTTAAGGGGTTAAAGCTTATAATTCTTACAGGACTCTGAAGGAGACACACCACTTCATGATGCAATATCCAAGAAGCGCGATGACATGTTGACGCTGCTGCTGGAGAATGGTGCCGACATGACTCTGACCAACAACAATGGTTTCAACGCCCTTCACCACGCCGCACTTCGAGGCAATCCCAGGTAGGTACCTACTGAGCTTGAGTATACTTGACGCAAAAACTTGAACACGAATAAGTTATATTTAATCCCCATTTAGCGATCCGAATAGGAAAAGTTATCTATTGTAGGGAGCGTACTTATCTACGGGTAGCTTTATAACTTGGGCTTTATCTCAAATAAACATAACATCGCTTGTTGTCCGGCGCTGTCCCCGGGAGAATGGGTAGTTATGAGCGAGCCTGCCGCACAATAAAGTGCTTAACGGGTCTAATACCGCGCTCGGAGAGTGTGGTCTGCGCCTTATGTGACGTCTTTATTGCTGTACAGCATATGCGTAGTCACCGACGACTAAATTAGTCACATGAACTGAAAATGTTATTTGGATGTTTGAAAAGAGTTAAAATGTACCTTTGTTGTGGCTCATTTTAACCAATATATATATAGCTGTTGTTTGCAACTTCTTCTGCGTCCCTCAGAAACTTTCCACTTTCCTCGAGTTAAAAAAATAGCCTAAGTTAATCTGAAACACTGCTGTTTTCTATTGAAAGATTATGACACTTGTTTTAGTAGTTCCATTCATACAAAGAAACAAACGCATAAAGTTTACCTTCTAAGTGTATTATAATATAAATTATCTATCTATATATTGCAGCCCTTATAGCACTCGTCTTAGGACATAGGCCTCCTCTCTACTTTTCCAGTCTTGGCCATGAACTTAAAATAATATAAACGGAGTTTAGGTAATGACATAGGTATATAAGCTCGTTGCCGCTACGTTTTTTTAGAACTGCGTAGGTGCGTAGGTTTTTCAGTCATTTTCAAACTAAACTGTAAACGGCTTTCAGACACTGCGCTGGGGTAGCTAGCTTGGGGTGCAAATAGAACCGAAGCGCGAGCCAATTGCTTTTAACTTCTGAAGTTTTAATTCTCGGCATAATGGATTGCTCAAAGCCAAGAGCAAATGGCATATAAAGTAGTACTTGCATTCAGCGTTATGTTGTTAGATGATAAAAGTATTTTTAAATGCGCTTACTGTATTTATGGTTCTAATACCCAGTAAGATAAATTCGCTATATTTGAATACAGCACAGGTACATCCATTTTTATATTGTGTGCGGTACTATAGCCATTGAATTTTCAGACATTCCATTCTAACCACAATTTATTTATAAACCCAATAATGAGTTTTATCTACCGTCCCGATGGGCTACTGAACGACCTCATGCTATACAAAAGTAATCGTTAAAAGGTCTATGTTTCAAAAATGGATTGGAGAGCGCAAGAATAATGAATCTCCGCTGGTGAATCGTGCGTGAAGCGGTTTATTTGTGGAGGGTCGGTCGGAGACGGAGGCGGAGGCGACGGAACCGCCCGAGCCTTCGGCCTCGGCTCGGCCGCGCACCGGCCGCCCACATTTATTCAAGTCACGCGACGCGTCCCAGGGAAATAATACGAAATGTGGCTACGTGACCGGTTCATTATGCGGCGGCGCAGAGCGGCCCGAGCGGTCACCTCCGTCGCCGTCGGCTACTTTTTCATGTGTCCGTCCGAGCCGCATATTACAAACAGCCAAACGTGCCTCGGCATCCGAACCTTACTGGATTCCTTTTTAAATCACTATTAGTTCATGCTCTTGGGCCCTGTACGGATTTATTCAACCGCTTGGAAACTACTTAAGAATATCTTTGCCTAGTAAGTGATTCGCGGAATGCTTATTTTATGAGCGGAAATTCTTATTTAAACGAGTTTTACTTCTTGCTTGGAGTACTTGTTTCTTTGTTTAAGCAGACGATACAATTGCAGATAAATATATATTGCTCCAATACCTTTTAAACAAATTAATATGAAAGTTGTGAAAAGCTCGTTTAAACTCTTAGATTGTTGTTTAACGGTAATCGAATTTAAGATTGCCGTAAAACGTTCCAGATTTTATCGTGGAATGAGAAGTCGCTCGCGACTTTTCCCATTCGACAAAAACGTTCGTTTCCCCCTTGAGATGTAAAATCGTTTTATTTTATTACTTCCGCAGTATATCGTTATGTCAGGAGCGCCCATCCTCTTCGGTTCGGAAAGTTCTTATAGTATAAAAAGTCGGAGGAATTTAATCCGTCGACTTTGGAATCTTCCTATTACAAAAACTTTGTTATACTTAGCAAGTAAAAACATTGCAAGGCCTTACTGTTTTAGTAACGTATTTTATCTATCGAGTTTGGTATTGATGCTTAAGCTGAACATCTTGTGCTAATGAAATTAAATAAGGGATAAAGCAGAGGAGACAGGCCGCGGAGCGCGGGCGGGCTCCCGGCGCGGGGCTCCGTCATTACGTCTGATTAGAAACAGTTATCTCGCGCGGTTATCGTTACAGCTCCCCTAACGAGCCCTTGTAAAACTTCTATGGCAATTTCGCGATACATTACCGGAATACGATAAGCTTCCGGTTAAGTATCCTCGTAAATTAGCTTCGTGTCTAACCATACGAATACGCTCCATTGATTACGAAAACTTTCGATCCTTTGTTAGCATCGAGTGAGACGTCAGCCAAAAGCTGCTATGCGTTTGTAGTTGTGTTTCCACTTAATAATAAGGATACATATTTAAGAATCTTAATTTATGTTTTACTTGCGAGCTGTCCTGGCTTACAACTTTGCAAATTTTAAAAAAGAAGCTCAAAAAATATCTATCTATGTATAACTCTTTATTGTATTCTTTGATTCCTCTTTAGATGTGTTATGTCAACTCAACAAGTTTGTAAATTTTACTATAACCTTATAAACAATGACTGTGAAGTTGTATTATCTTATTATGTTAGCCTATTCTTTATAAAAAATATATATGTACAGAAAAAATCATTTAAAATTAAATAAATAGGATAAATGTTTATTACTTACCAGGTAGTTTTAATCAATTACGTTTATAGAAGTTAATGGAAATATGCATATTTAATAAAAGGGTATGATTTTATCGATACCTAATTCTAAATGCATTTTCGGTGAACTAATAATAGTATATTACTGCAGAGGGCGGGAAAAGTCATTTCGTGGATGAGTATAGTTTTGAAGGACAAGGCGTAGCCGAGTTAGTATATTTATTCGACACAATATATTCATATAACTGTCTACCTACCTACAATCTAAGCAAAATTAAAACTTTAATAGTAATAAAATTAACCTTACTGATAAAAGATGCTCCGCTACGAGTTTGTGCCCATTAGGATATTTTCATCACTACTTGTAGAACTCATTTTATTTTCGTAAAAATAACACGGCAGAAAATCTTTGACAAGATGAAATTCACGTTCCCGCCTCAATTTCGATATTTAAGATTTGGGTCCGAATCGTATATTTGGTTCCACATAAAATATAGTAATCAAAATAAATTAAAAAGAAACTTATGGGATTAGTAAATATAAATATTATACATTTTTACTTTAAGTTAAAGCGGCAAATCCTAAACGCACACCATTAAAGAAACATAACTTTTTGTTGCAAAATATTTAGCGGTCCGAGAAGATAATTAAGTTTAAATACACTTTACGTTATTATGATTTGGACACAATCATTTTTGAGCATTAACTAAACGCATATTATAATCATATGAAAGATTTTTTTAAAGTAGTGCCAAAATTGAATTTATCCCGCGGGAATTTTGCATTTTCCCGAAGAAGAGTAGTCTATACTATTGAGGAATAGTGTTGCTTTCTATTGTTGAAAGAATATTTAAAATCAGACCCGAAGTTGAATTCAGTTTTTTCTATCCCATGGGAATTTTGCATTATCCCGAATAAAAAGTAACCTATGTCAATCAATGATAATGTAGCTTACTAACTATGAAAGAATTTTAAAAATCATCTCAATAGTTTCAGAGATTTGACTACAAACAAAGAAACGAAAAAAGTTTAAAATATTTCCCCATCCCGTGGGAATTTTAGAAAAATCCTTCCTTAGTGCACCTCTACAACACTCTAGGTACATGTATGTCAAATTTCAAGTCTCTAGCGCCAATAGTTTAGGCTGCGCGTTGTCTATCTGTCTGTCTGTCAGTCAGTCAAGTCAGTCATATATAGGTATAGATAGATAAGGAAATTTACTCCTACATAAATATCTATGTCATCGATTTATTATCACTATCAGTTACGCGTTGCAAGTAAATTACTATTACTTATGTACAAGTTGCAACATAACAGTCAAATATATTTAGATATGAGCCCGTTAGTTTTAGTTTTTAGTTTTAGGCTACTCATTACAGGACCCATTGAAAATCAGCGTCGTTGCCACGTGCCTCGACTCATGCTGTGTGGGCTCCTTTTTTGAGACAACTGCCACAATACACTTTTGATTTAGGAATTTTTAACTGTTTTTTTTGTTGTTGTTGGTTCGAAATAAATTTTATTCATCCAAAATTGTGTGTTTTATTCATTCAAAATTGTGAGAAGTTTCCTAAATTTTCCTATATAAAAAACTAGAGTTTACCCGCGGCTTCACACGCGTGAATCATTATAATTTAAATTCCGAGATTGAACAAAATTCCCGTGGGAATTCCCGTAAATTACATTGTGGTTGTCATTGACATTGCATTAAAAGCCACTATGCCAAATTTCGCGACTCTATAAGCCTAACTTTGTTATTTCGAGATTTTATCCCTATCCCGTGGGAATATCGGGATAAAAAGTAGCCTTTATGTTATTCCAGATGCCCAGCTAAATTCCATCTAAATCCGCCCAACCGTTTTAGTTAGCATGAAGGAGTAACAAACATACATACTTACATACACACACACACACACACACACACACACACACACACACACACACACACACACACACACGCACGCACGCACGCACGCACGCACGCACGCACGCACACAAACTTTCGCATTTATAATATTAGTAAGTTTCAGCAATTTCGGAAAGTTTCCTTCGGCACATCAGTAAAGTAAATAGATTGGAGGATGTATGCTACGAGTTATTCGTAGCTCTGCTACGGCGTAGCAGCACTAGATAAAACGCGATTGTGTAATAATTTGGCTATTAAAATATTATGCTACTTTACTTCCCGACAATTTTATACACAAAATGTGTAAGATACAATCACGCACGGGTGACGACTCAACGGTACACTTGCGTTAACACATGATGTCACATGTCCAGACTCTCAGACAGAAAAAAATAGCGTTATACTCGTAACAGCGAATACTTATAATAATTATTTCTACTTTTTCTTCGCTTCTGCATAGAAATTCTTTTATTTAGCCGGCGGCGAATTTTTAAGTAATGAATACCTATTATCAAGTTTCATCTCATTATATTCTATTGTTAAATATATAAGACAGCGAAAACTAAGAAAAATAATTAAAAACCATGCAATTAATTGAAGAACTGATATTAATTATTTGCAGGGGTTTTGTTTGCGCAGCGTTCCTTTGAATTTTGTCGTGATTAATCTGTTGCGGAATCCGGCGATGATCGGCAGGCTGAGCAGCTGCGCTCGTCGCAGGCGCCGCCAGATAAGGCGGGCATTCGCGATCCACATTAATCGTGAGCTTAAATATTTTAACGCGTCGTAACATTGATTTATTCGGAGCGTAATCTCGACTCGCGGCTTGTTTGTTCTACGGCTCGAGACGTATAGGTGAGATTAGGCAGCGGCGGCGCTCGCACCCCGCGCCCCGCAGGCCGAGCCGCACGCTTTACTCTTTGTGTTACCGTAATCATACTTACAGTTACTAAATGATGCCGTATTGTTACCCTTCGACGAACAATCTATTTTTGTTTATCTACCTGCATTGCAACAACCGGGTTACTAACGCCCTATAAGCCGCTGAGTTTATTCTACGAGTACCTATGTAGAATGCTAGAACGAACGGAGCATTCAGAGAAGATTTATATGGTCATTGTGCAGCGTTAATTGCAGCGAATGGAGCGAAGTACGATGGTATCGCACCGTCCGGACGACAAATGTTATTCCCCACACTGACTGTTACGGCGGCGGTGCTAAATACTCGTTGGGAGACCTGCATGCTTTCACTGTCATATGGGATAACCAAACAAAAGTGTTTTGTTCATTTGTAGTTACGTATCATTTCATAATGCTGATAATCATCTCAAACTCTGAAGTATAAAGGAACATTTGTAATGAAATTTTCTGATAATCTCAACGACCTGAGTAAGGCGGTGGTACTAAAATTGATAAATTTCCTTTACGATGGTGTGGGCCGTGTTCCGCGAAAAATGGATGACCTCATATAAAAAGGGTTTGCTGTGTGTAATCTGTGGAAACAAATAGCTATAGAATACGGTCGTACAGACGAATATGGCTTATTTTAACTAATTGAAAACATTGACATTGAAAGCCTATTGGCATAGATACTGGTATCAGCGTCGTCTGTCACAGTAGTGGTCGGAGCGTAGCACATTTCTGTATGGCAGATTTATGGGAACCGGCCGGCAGAGAGGAACGAGGGAAGAGGGCGCCAGAATCCGCGCGGGGGGGCTGGGGCGGGAGGGTCTGTTATTGTGCGACGTTTGATTTACGCACGTAACGCTATCACCCTTTTGTTAGGCCGGATACCGACTGCTGTGCCAGTTCCGTTGCCCGAATGCACTGTCTCTTTGCTGCTTGTGTTGCCTACACGGCTTCGTGCACGCGATGGGTTTTGTACGGTTTGTTACTAGTGTTATGTTGGAAATTTGTTTGTAAGATAACTGAAACAACGTGAAGCAGGAAATAACTCGTAAAGATGTTGTCTATTTGGAATAGGTACTGTAGTGTATTGATAAATATGTGTTCATGTGGGTAGGCTTTGGAAATAATAAACGGTCGATAGCAAATCATCCTTGTGTTTACTTCATGGTGGCAGCGGTGCTTATTAAAAATAAAATTGTGCGCGTTACGGTGCTGTTACTTAGCTGCAATTATTATTGACTTTGTAGTACACATAAAAATTATAATTATCAACAATGGAACACGCCCGACCGCCTACCGAATTGACGCTAGAAGGTGGTCCAGCTCGACGTGCTGACGCGTGGCGAAAGTGGCTGAAGCAATTTAAGGTGTTTTTAAAGGCATCGGGAGTGTACAAAGAATCGAGCGACGTACAAGCTAGCCTGCTAATTAATTTGATCGGCCCGGATGGTTATGACGTGTATTCTACGTTTAAGTTCGAGCAAGAAACCGACAGGGACGAAGTGAAAAAGTTGATAGATAAGTTTAATAAATATTTTGGTACCAAAACGAATATTATTTTAGCTCGGTTCAAGTTTTTTACGCGTAACCAGGAGGCAGGAGAGTGCATAGATGAGTACGTGACCGCATTGAGAATGCTAAGTCAGCAATGCGAGTTCGAAAAACTCGAGGATGGTTTGTTGCGCGACCGTATCGTCTGCGGCATTAGAGACAGCGTCGTGCGAGATAGGTTGCTGCGCACGGACGAACTCACACTGGATAAGACTATACAGTCCGTGAGATCTTAAAAAAACCTTCGGATTTTAGAAGCATGCTTCGGGTATTGACGATGACACGCGATCGTGATACGCGGTTCTGTTCTGTTATCAACTTGCAAAACTTTTCAAAGTTACCGTAAAAAGTTATGTAAAGAATAACCATCAGTACAAAATGAACCTTAATATAATAATATGACGCTTCTTTATCTTTTTCTAATTTTAATACAATATGACTTTTTGTCATGATACAAATAAAACAAAATCAGCATTTTCGAATTCTTCCATCGTCAATTTAAATTGAGAACACCCCGCCTCAACGCAGTACTTTTGTTTGGAATTATATAGAGCTGTTGTTATACTGTATCTACTTCTCTTGGGTACGTCAAATGAATTTTTTTGGTCTGCTTTCGTTTTATATATTTTTTAATGCACTTTTCGAAATCCCCTGTGCTTCTATAACACGGTCTAGTACCTTATTAAAATATTTACGACCATTTTTTTCTTAAAAAAATCAACTTATATACAAAATATTTATAAATATATTGTAATCAATTTCCAGTGATTGGCTATTTACAGACATACCCTGCTTAAGTTGACTCGCCATGGAAATCAATTTCCGAAAAATAACAAACTAGCTAAATAAATATATGCAATTGGTGGTTTTAACTGCTCTATATACATCAATGAAAACACAACGAGTGCACTCTACGCGTGATGGATTGCTACTGAGTCAAAAAGACAATTGTCATTTTTTACTAACGAATTCTTCCGATTACCCCCGAAACCCGAAGGGTTTTCTAAAAGCTCACGGATTGTACAGATATGTCAATCTAGCGAAATAACTACCGAAGAAAGACTCAAAAGAGTTTAAGCAATTCACGGAATCATGGGGCATAACACATGTGACGTCATCACCTAATTATGCCCAGTCCAACGGCCGCAGTGAACGCGCGATTCGCACGATTAAATCTATTTTAAAAAAATCACTCGACACAGGCTGCGACTTTTACATAGGATTACTGAACTATAGGACGACTCCGAGAGATGGGATCGCCAGTCCGGCCGAACTGCTGATGGGAAGACGGTTAAACACTCGTTTGCCGTCGCATTTGGATAAACTTACACCACAGAGAAACAATGACGCCGACTACACAAATATAATTGACAACCAGCAAAAAAGTAAGGAGTGGCATGACTCGCGCGCGCGCACACTGCCAGAGCTGCAGCCGGGAGACGAGGTGATCGCGCTGGACGGCGGCGGGCGCGGCGCGCGGCGGCGCGCGGCAAGCGTACTGGCCAGGGCCGACCAACCGCGCTCTTACTTCGTAGCAGATGCGGAAGGCAAGCGTTACCGAAGAAATAGACGCCATCTCATTAAGATAGAACCGGAAGACGCGTCTCCGTCATCATCTCACCTACAGAAAATGATTAAGGACGATGCCAATACTTCTAGTGACAGCGTATACGACGACGTAGCAGAGACATTGAACGATAGCGCGCTTACCGATGAACCTTTCTCAGACAATCAGTCTGTTGTTCCAGAGCCAGCTGCCCCTTGCGTTGCAGACCATTCACGCCCTCAGAGGGCTGCTGCTATCGAAGCCAGGCGGAAGCTTCGCCAGTAATTAATCAACGCTAGGGAATACTATTGTTGTTAACTTATAAGATAAATTAGATTTCTGTACAGTAAAATCTTTAAAATGTAATTAAAGTATACATTTGTTCTAAAAAAAATTGTTTTATAATAACCAAATACCAATACTTATGTACGTAACGGAATTCAACAACAGCATGTTAAAAAAAAAAATGAATAGCTAGAGAATAAAATATTATCTTGTATTATATAAGTACATAAACTAAGTAAACCATTCGATAATCCATATTTTGTTATCATTTTTCAAAAGAGGAGTGTAATAGATAAATACAAATTAAAATAATGATTTTGCATGAAAAGGGACATGTAGTGTATTGATAAATATGTGTTCATGTGGGTAGGCTTTGGAAATAATAAACGGTCGATAGCAAATCATCCTTGTGTTTACTTCAGGTACATCCTGTGTTACTTTAAATATGAGGCATTTTTAGCCTCATAGTAAACACTAAAAAACTGAACAGTAGTTAACAATTAAACCCACCTAATAAATCGTCAGTGTAATTCAAATCAGGTAGAAGATTTGGTCAGTGACAGAAGCAGATCTTGTTTTTGTATATTTCTTTTGTGGCTTGTCAATAAATAATTTAAAATGACCCACAATGAGTAAATTTTGCTTAGGAGAGGGGCTCTGCTAACACTAGCTTTATCTTTCGCTCCGCAGTCAAAAAATTTCTAAGTAAAAATAATAATAAGAATAAAAGATATTGATCGGATTACTCACGTCTTAAATCGAGTTTAGCTCGACATGTTTCGGGTTATTTATTTAAATCGAGCTAAACTCGATTTAAGACGTGAGTAATCCGATCAATATCTTTTAATATGAGTGAGTCTCACGGTAGTTTCATGATCAATAAGAATAAAATTAGATAATTAACACTTTACATTACTTAGACACTGTATGACCAACCTTTTTTCTAAACACATCAATATGTTTTAATTGTAATTGAAAGAAAAAGTAAGATGCCCCCAGTGCCCTTAGTGTTTCGCGTAAAATCTCAATTTACATGGAAACACGAACAACGCCTCTAGCGGAACGTTTGCGATGTTCGTGTTTCCATGCAAGTTGAGATTTTAACGCGATCGAGACGTATTTTGTAACCGAAAACTTACACTAAGGGCACAGTTCATCATAACGTCCGAATTTCAAAAATCTTTTGCACCCAAGAGAGAAAAAAGCGCTTTTGCATGCAGACGTCGATGGAGAAAAACAGCTTTTTAGGGTTCCGTAGCCAAAATTGCAAAAACGGAACCCTTATAGTTTTAGCCACATCTCTGTGTCTGTCTGTCCGCGGCTTTGCTCAGGAACTATCAAAGCTAGAAAGCTGTAATTTTGTACCAATATATGTATATGTAAACTATGCCGACAAAATGGTACAATAAAAAATTCTAAACTTTTTTTTAAATACCTCCCATTCCCATTGACGTAAAATGGGGGTCATCCAACCTTGTAGTGTGAGATATCATGGGGCCTTTTAAAACCATTAGGGTGTTGCGACAATAATTTTTTGATTTAGTGATTTGTTTGCAAAATATTCAACTTTAAAGTGTAAACTTTCATTAAAATCGAGCGTCGGGTGGAAAAATTTAAAAAAAATTCAGGATGGTAGTAAGTAGATAGATAGATAGATAGATAGAATCTTTATTCAAAACAGCATACAAAGCTCAAAGTACAATAGAAAATATACAATAATACCTAAGTAAATAAAATAAGTAAATAATAACAGCCTTATCCATAAAAAATCCTTAATCAAGGTTTGATCGGTCTGTTAGTTAACAGACTGATTAAGCTTGTTTGACGTTTGTCAAGAAGTGTTATTCATAAACGTTTGTTAGCAGTCTGCTAGTTGTTGAGCTGCTGATAGACTGATTAGACGCGTTATGTTGGCACTCTTGACAAATCAAAGACAAAAATTGGCCTTATCGAGAATTAAAAAAAAAGAAATTGACAGCAGTGACAGCAGAGATGTTTGTTTTCCCGCCATTTCCGATCCGCGTGTTTTAGTAGACCTAAACTAAGTGCAAAAAGCCGTAAATATTTTGATCATCCTAATTTTATTTTATTCATATTATTAGAGGATTTTTAAATACAAATTCCTGAAAATAAATATTTTTGATTTTTTTTTTAATCTTTGTGTAAACTTCCATAAAAATATCATCGGTATGGTTTTTTGCTCTTGTCAAAGTCAGCTGTTCAAATTTGTGGCGACCATTTTGTGACTTAGCAGGGAGATAAAGGAGGGTCTACGGTCCACTAACTTTAGCAGAGCCTTGATCGACTGATTAGCGCTAACAGACGTTTATGAATCACGTTTTTTAACATAGGGACATCAAGGAGCCTTCAAGGAGGCTCTAACTTTTTATGAATAAGGCTGTAAATATATAAGTAATAAGTATATATAAGTATATCAAACTTTCAAGAAAAATTACAACAGTTGAGTTTTCTTGAGATTTATTAGAAGTTTAAGAGTAAAATATACCTAAACTTCGAATACTCGCCGTATAAAATAGAAATCCTTAGAAAAATATTTCGGACGCGTCCGATAGAGACGTAAAAAATAAGTGAAAATTTGATCCCCATTGACCGAAAAATCGACTAATAAAACGTAACTGAAAAACAAAAAGCATATATACATCTAGCATCAAACATAACCTCTTCCTTTGTTGAATTAAGCTAAAAATTAAATAGTTATTCCAGTCAGTTATTAGGTTCAGCTCGCTATAAATGCCTGATAGAGAAGTGCTTGTTGATTGCGTACTGGCAGAGGCAGCAGGCCTCGGCGCGGGCGCGGCTGGCGGCCGGCGCGAATGCTCGTTACCCGCAATTAGCGGCTCTGCACACGCGGATAATCCGCCGCGCTCGCGCCGCCCGCACCGCACACGATTGCACTACAGATTCAGCGAATAAATTCATTTGTACGCAAATTGTATCGGCGCTTGCAATTAAAACTTTGTTGGCGCTCGGGCTAAGATAAATAACACTAATACATTCTGCTTATTGCGGGGAAGTTGCCGGATACAGAGGATATATTAATGTTGTTCCTAATTTGTTTGGGCATAATTGTTGCCTTTTCAACAATTACATAATCCCTTTATCCCGTATCAAACATTTATTATTTGTCACGAACTTTAGGGCAATTTATAAATACGAATAAGTTTTATATACAGCTCATTCTTTACTTAACTTCGCTGCATCTTTGTGAAATGATAAGTAACGTAGTTATTTAACTGATTGTAGATTCAACATGTTCGCTAAGTTGAGATACGCCTCTTAATCGGACTTTACTAAACTGTAATTAATACCACTTATCACCTCCAGTGTAGCTCATAGCTCACCGTTAAAACTGACTATTTATCTCTTGAAACTTCGACCGTTGAAACAAATTTTAAAGAATGATTTGCAGTTTTTATAAATCTTTGGTAAACAGATCTTCTGATCTTTTCGTATGTAGCAATACACTTAGTATTTATTAGTTAATTGTTAACTTTGTAGTTCTTCAACTTAAACACTCAGCGCCACTCATGGTGAATACTTGTGAGTAATAAATAACTATGTGGGTATGAACTTTTTGGTAATGGTCGCACGGCAAAAGCAAACACCATTAAGAAGTTGCTCTAGCTAAGTAGCACTTTTAAAGTTCTGTGACAACTAGGTACTCGCGATATTTCAGTAGATAGTTAAGTTTAGTTCGTGAATGCGGGTGTAGGTGTACCGAGCACGTAAATACGGGCACGTAGAACGCCGTACAAATTGTAAGCGCGCTTCGTTGACGGCTAGATACGTTAGTCGGGATGTTCCGGTTCTTTGTGTGCTCAACCATTGTTCCACTCGCTAATGTTGTTAGTGCACTTTTTCAGCGACTACGCTAATTTAAATACCTTTCTTTCCTTTTGTGAAGAGACTCGTCTTCCGTTTTCCGCGAGTGGCGCTCCCTTTGCGTTTGAGACGTCCGCGTCGGGAGACTGCATTTAAATGAGACACTTAATCACCCGAGTTGGCCTCGCGTTTTGTAAAAGCGTCTCTTTTATTTAACAATTAATTATGTGGTTACCAATTAATTTGTATATAAAAAGCTAAATTGAATAATTACAATGTTAATTACTCTGAGGTGTGAGACCTTACTAACAAACAAATTGATAACGGATATTGCTGATTTGAAAGCGTATAATAATATGTGTGTAAAAGATAATCTGTAAAATAGTATTAATATATTAATATTAATAGTCGTACTTGACTTAAACGAATTGTTCACAGACGAAGTTGGCGATTAAAGCTAGTTTAAACATGTAAACTAAATGGACGAATCCGACCTAAATTAATCAAATCCGTTAAGTTGTATAAGCAGTATAACTAAATTAACTTTTTTATGTTGTATAAGTAATAGTGTGAAATGGGTGGAGAAACCCTTCTTACCAGAATTGTGAGTTTCTACTTTAAAAGAAACCCTGTTTTAACTGAGAATATTCTAAAAGTTTGAGTATAAATTGAATCTCTCAAAGTATTCGTACTTGTGAAATATGTCGCCGAGGCTTGCGCGCCTAGACCGCTGCTAACACCCACTCAAATTGTGCAAATATGACTAGGGTAATAAACTCCGAGCGAACTCGGATTTGCCTGTTGGAGTTGTGTACGTGCATCTCCCCAGACCCGACGCGCCTTCCTTTCATGTCTCGCGTACATACTAAGTTTTCGTCTTAGAATCAGCGTTCACCACATTTTCCTTAGGTGCATGAATATGACGATGATGTTTCTAGTTTTATTTATCTCTTCTAGATGTTTACAGTCCGTGAGATCTTAAAAAAACCTTCGGATTTTAGAAGCATGCTTCGGGTATAGACGATGACACGCGATCGTGATATGCGGTTCTGTTCTGTTATCAACTTGCAAAACTTTTCAAAGTTACCATAAAAAGTTATGTAAAGAATAACCATCAGCACAAAATAAACCTTACTGTAATAATGTTACGCTTCTTTATCTTTTTCTAATTTTAATACAATATGACTTTTTGTCATGATAGAAATAAAACAAAATCAGCGTTTTCGAATACTTCCATCGTCAATTTAAATTGAGAACACCCCGCCTCAACACACTACTTTTGTTTGGAAATATATAGAGCTGTTGTTATACTGTATCTACTTCTCTTGGGTATGTCAAATGAATTTTTATGGTCTACTTTCCTTTTATATATTTTTTAATGTACTTTTCGAAATCCCTGTTGCTTCTATAACTCGATCTTGTACCTTATTAAAATATTTACGACCAACTTTTTTCTTAAAAATTTCAAAATATATACAAAATATTTATAAATGCATTGTAAACAATTTCCAGTGATTGGCTATTTACAGAAATACCCTGCTTAAGTTGACTCGCCATGGAAATCAATTTCCGAAAAATAACAAACTACCTAAATAAATATATGTAAGTGGTGGTTTTAACTGCTTTATATAAATCAATGAAAACAAAACGAGTGCACTCTACGCGTGATGGATTGCTACTGAGTCAAAAAGACAATTGTCATTTTTTACTAACGAATCCTTCCGATTTCCCCCGAAACCCGAAGGGTTTTCTAAAAGCTCACGGATTGTACTTAGTATTTATTGGGACACAAACATATTTAAAATCTATGTGAACTTATGATTATGAAATTAATGTGTGTAAGCATGAAGAATGATGATATATACATATGCTGCAGTTTTGTTACAATTACATAAAACACAAAGAACGGTAAAACTAAAACGGTCACTACAGTTATCGCGGTTGTTATTCACAGAATATGTTGCCCATTTCAATACTATCAACTAGTTTAGGTCTATTTCAATGTGTGCGTAGATTGTTTGTGGCTAAAATATAGTGGAGTGATGAACAATTTAATATTTATCGCAGTTTTCAAATTCGTGGTCGCCGTTGTGATGAAACTGATGAATATGTATTTTTTTTAATCTCTGGTCGCTTTCACATGCCCGCACTTTATCACACGTTACGTATTAATTTCTATACTAAGCCGAGTGGATGATGGCGTCGACATAGCTCTCTCTAACACGGCGAGTGATGCATGGCGAGGCTTTGCAAAGCTCTTTTAATGAAATATTCGCGGCGGGACTGAAATATACACCATATTCAATCACAGGTAAAGCTGCCTGCTGACCGAGCCACTTTGATAAATGATTTAAAATCAAATCATCAATTTAGCTTCATAAGAGTCGATAGTCAAGAGGCACGACCTGCAACATTACAATATTTCTATTGAAAGCCCATTACTCGGTGCCCGATTTGATTATTTTGTTATTTGGGTACTGTTCCTTACAAATCCAAAACAGGAATCTTTCGTATTTATCATTAAACTAGCTTTTGCCCGCGTCTTCGCCCGCATGGAGTTCGATTATCGTGTGCTGTTCCCTCGAGAACTGTGCGTTTTTCCGGGATGAAAAGTAGCGTCTATGCCAAAAATCACGTCGATCCGTCGCTCCATTTCGACGTAAAAGACGGGCAAACATACAAACACACACACACATTCGCATTTATAATATTAGTATGGATAAATGTTTCAG
Organism: Choristoneura rosaceana; assembly: GCA_037349165.1. Lineage (NCBI taxonomy): Eukaryota > Metazoa > Arthropoda > Insecta > Lepidoptera > Tortricidae > Choristoneura > Choristoneura rosaceana. The sequence continues at coordinate 241,377 of JAZBNJ010000055.1, read as the reverse complement.
ACGTGTTCAAGCCGCAAGATTGATACCCATCGTCCATTCTAATAGTTTCTCGGTCGTTGCCATTACGTTTCCATTTTCGTGTCATATATATGCGTAGACTAGCTTTTACCCGCGGCTTCGCTCGCGTTAAATTTGGGGTAACATACATATTTCATGGGATTTTCTAAAAATCTTTCCCTAGTGCACCTACTCTGTATTATTTTAGGTCCATCTATGTAAAACTTCAAGTCTCTAGCACAAGTAGTTTTTGCTATGCATTGTCTGCCAGTCAGCCAGTCATGGCACTGTTCAGGTAGGGCTTGGTATAGAATTATAAATAAATCGTGTTACTTACATAATGATATGATTTATTTGGCGTAGGTATTTAATGTTTACTTTGTTTTTTTTAGAACTCATTTAAGCTAATATGTGTATTTTTTAGTCTCTCAAGTTATGTGTACATCAAAACTGAACGTAATTAATTGAATCAGGCTTTACTTTGCATAGGTCTGAACTAAAACTATTAGTTTGCTTACCCTCGACCTTATGATGTGTTTATGAAAGGAATGTGTGTTCATGCAGTTCCTTCACCACTGTAGCATGCTGAATGGTTATGTGTTGCTCTGAAGATGATTTCTGGTTGAAATCGAATGTGGTGGTAGCGATAAATGGATTTGTGTGATTTGTTTCATTCATACAGTGTCGACGGGGAGGAACTGCATGAACACACATTTCATCTATAAAAGTAGCTATCATAAAGGTCGCGGGTGAGCAAAGTAATTGTGTCAGTTCGTTGAACATACATGTAAATTTTCGAATCTGTGCTATCAGCCCTTGAGGAGTTCCGTTATCAGCAGTCGATCCTAGCTGCAGCATCAGGTGGCGTTTATCATATAAACGCATTGTCATTGAAATTTAATAATCAAAGTCTTTTGTGTGCCATCAACTTTTGAAGAGTTCCTTTCTATGGAGACGATCCTGGACAGGATGAGCAGGATGTCACTGCTAAATAATTATTGTATTGTTACCAGATTTACACCAGTTCGCCAAATCTACAGACCCTAGTTTTATTAGTTTAGCTTGTTCTGATTCAGTTGGGATACCTATAAAATCCTCTTTATTAATTTTATCCCGAGGGATTTTCGGAAAATCTTTGAAGTATTTTGTAACCTGTTAGTATTATCTACCTGCATGCCAAACTTTAAGTCTAATATTTATAGTTACGGAAACAAGAGTAATTTTAAAGTGAAAATGTAAATCCCATTTATTCCCTCTCCCGTGGCTCTTTCGGAAAATCCCTTTCTTAGTGTACCTCTATGCAATTTAAGGTACGAGTATATGTATGCCAAATTTCAAGCGTTTAGCTTCAGCATTTTGGGCTGTGCGTTGTTATATCAGTCAGTCAGTCAGGAGTTTGAATTTTATATATATAGAAGATATGTATATGAACTCGTAGTTCGTATGTGCTACTTCTGGAGTAAAACATTGTTTATGTTTACAATGCAAGAATAACTATCGAATCAAAGCACAAATCCGTTTATTATTGAAATAGATGCTGAGCACAGAGAAATGTATTAGAACCGAGTACTATTGTCAATTTTAAACACGAAATTTGCACATTTCCGTGTAAAATGTCTTACATTTTGTTGGCCGCCTGTATTTGAAATGTTCAGTTTCACACAATTTTCAAATAAAACTGTCCCTAGGAAATATACTAGAAGACTGACTAGTTTAAGTCAAACTGAATCCAAACAAAAATCAAACTTTTGCTAAAGAATGGATGACGATGTTCAGTTAAATACTAGTCCGTGGGATAAAATCCGAGTTCGTTTGCCGTATTCAACAACCAGGATCGGTAATTGCTGACTTTATTGATTACAAGCTCGGAGCTGTGAAAGATATAAAGAGGATCAGAGGTTGAACGGCATGCTACTGACTAACGGGTCACGTAAATACCATAACTTTGTTGCTAACGTTATTACGTCAGACGTGAAAACAGTAACTGAGCAACGTGACCGCAATACCAACAATCAATCGGCTTTTGTTTTATTACTAGCAACGCTATAGATTTCCCTTAGAGCATTGATTTTCTTAACAAGATTCGGCCTTGGCAATTGATATTATACTGGAACAATGAAACTTAACTTTGGATGCATTAAGACTTACAGTCCTTTCCTTTCAAAATGTTTTAATGTATATTTGGGTACAAACGGTACAATATGGCCAATTACAATGGCCAATGAGATACTTTATAAACCACTGTAAAGTTTAAGATACATATCAGTGCCATTGTGATAATATCTATTAGCTAATTTCACGAAGTATATTATTAAGTAAACATTACATTACGGTTCTTTGGACACTGCCGCGATATGGCACTTTTGATTTTGTTAACAATACAATTTATTGACCACTTTACGTACTGCGTTATAACTAAAGGTTAAGTCGTGAACCTTTTATTGTTCGTAAAGCTATTATGTCATGCGACGGTGGGATTTGCCGCCCGCACCTTTAGGATGCCTTCATGTAATCCCTGTAATAAGGGTCAGGCTACAAAAAGACTTACAATAGCTCTTGGCATGCAGAGCGAAGCATGACGCGGGCGTTATTTTACCATCAGTCAAGATGACAGTTGTATTTTTCGCGACCAACGGCCGACGCTCAGGCGCCGGCTCACTGTCGTTTATCATCGACTCCACCACCAGTGTCCTAGCCCCTGGTTATTTATGAATACAGGGATAGAATAAATAAAGTCATTTATTTGAGTGCTTCCTTGTGCCTTTTCGCAATTAAAAAAGGCATCAAGTAATTTGAAGTTGATTTAGCGCACATTGTTGAGAGTTATCGATAGTACGTAGTCGTAGATTGGGTATCCGTCCACTACTCCTAACATTAGAGGAGAGATTGCAGTCGGCGAGTGGCGTCAGCAGAACGTGCGTCCGTACAGTGCTGCGCCACACTCAGCTCGTGCCACGTTTATTATCGAGTGATTGCCTCCCTGCGTGATCCGACTTACAAAACTATCCTCACAGGCAACAGGAACAAACTTGGCTCGAGATAAGCTTTGTCGTTTTATTATTCTATCGATTTTTATTGATATATATATATACGACGTTGATTTAGTCATATCATCTGACTTGATCTTTGAACTATTTTGAGATTCTTATGAATCCAACCAACAGCAAACTGAGACTTATGATGCTTAAGTTCATTCGATTTCGGACAATTTACGAGCACAAATGCTAAGACAGCAAAACATATAAATCTCTTTCACTTCAAACAAGAAATAATGTCTTTGTTGTCATTCTTTTTCTACACAGATTGGAACGAGCAAAGCCCATTTATACACAATTTCGTGATTATGTTCTGTGATTTGTCTATTTGTGTTCAATAAGGAATGTTTGTAAATATTGTAGTTTCTGATGTAAATACTAGGTACTGCAGTGCTTATTGCGTTTACTGTCAGTGAATATACATTATACAGTGAATATTGCTACAATAAGAAAACACAAACTCTTTTTCTTTTGACAAATCTGAATATAAAAGTATGTCAGGCAGACTTCGCAGTCGCAAGCGTTCATAGCGTTCGTCGACACTTTGACAGTTAGTAGGGGCAAGTCTGAAATATCGGCGTGAGCGGCTTAATCGCTCAGCGTGCGATATTGGCGTTACATCATGTTGTCAGCGGAGAGAAAAATTGCCGCCCTTTCTCACCCCGCACCCCTCGCCCCGCCAGCGCCCGCACGCCTCGCTCGCCGATGTCGACAGCGCGTTTATATTACTTGGAGATTTATTGTAGTTTTACGAACGCACATTTGTCTGTATTTCATAGAAAAGTATCATGTATAGGAGTAACTCATAACTCCCTAATTGACCTCCGTATCTCATATCGATATAGGCATTGGCAGCCAGTCCGATTCTATGGAAAATCAATGCAAGGGTCACGTTGTATGTACATTCCGAGTTTAGAAAGCAAGAAATTGGAACGAGAACGGGCATAATGCGCGCAGTCGTCAGCGCCCGGCCGGGCCCCTGTTTCCAGAGTCTGTAATGTAATTACACAGTTCGTTACTTTCCGAAAGAAAGAAAATGAGAGGAAAATACTAGCGCGATGGGTGGCCGCAGGGCGTGCCACCGACTCTGGTGAATTCTTAGATAAAAATATTAACAACTGCTTTGTTTTTATTTAAAACTAACTTAAACCCGCTGTTTCGCGCTTGTTGCAGTTTTTTTGTAGTTGTAGTAAATACTAGCAGTAGACTAATGTTATCAGTCCTAGCAACTTTACGCACGCAAAAAAAACCGGCACGTGCGTGTCGGGTAACGCGTAGTGAAGGGTTCCGTAATTGCCTGCCACAATTTACACGCCGCGATAGTTTTAACCTCTAAATAATATATAAATGCGAATGTGAGTATGCTTGTAATAAAGAACAACCTTTAGATTATATAAAATAGACCTAAGCTAATCCTTAAAACTTGAATTGGTGAATTTCATCACCGTCACTTAAAAACCTATGCTAAATTTCATGTCTCTAATCCTAGCAGTTGAAACGTTGGAATTTCATCCCGATCTCTTGGAATTTTTGGGATAAAAAGTAGCCTAATTGGCACTTTTTAGAGTCCGTGCACGAAGGGTGACAAACGAAACCCTGTTATTATCGCGTCGCTATCCATTTGTCTGTCTGTCTGTCTAAGAACCGTCTTAAACAGACAGCTGAAATCTAAGTATAACGTGTATTTCTATTGCCGCTACATTAACACGTAATAAAAAATCATACTTACTATTTTAAAACATACAATACAAATCCTAAAGTAAGAGAAAGCGTCAAGCTCGGAACTAGAGATAATAAGCTGGAAACTCGTATATAGCTTCATTTTGACGGCCTAAATGTTGTCTCAAAATTCTCACAAAATCTCGTGTCTGCGTCGTAAGTTTTTTTTTATTTGACTGTAAGGCAAACGAGCAAGTGGGTCTCCTGGTGGTAAGAAATTTCCACCGCCCATAAACATCTGCAACACCAGGGGTATTGCAGATGCGTTGCCAACCTAGAGGCCTAAGTTGAAATACCTCAAGTGCCAATTCAAAAATAATTTAATTAATTTAATTTTTTCAAGGTCAATTGAAAAAAAAAACTGTTTTTCGCGTTTATCTCGGTTTCTATAGCTCCAGTGATGTTAACATTTATGACAAAATTGTAGAGCATTGAATTTGGAACGAAATGTTGTGTTAAAAAATTTTCGTACGCCAAGCTGTTTTGGATATAGATGGCAGAGTAAGTAAAAATGTTCGTCTGTACGTATGTAAATGTCAGAACACAGGTAAATGAGGTTCTAATATTTGCAAACCATTTTTCAACCACTTTTTGTCAAAATACCCCAAATGGGACTTATCTCGCTAAAACACACGAATACGAGTTTGAGCTCGTTTTTATTTGTTTTCACAAGTGAAAACGTAGGTATAGCCAAAAAACTAATAAACGGATAATTCGTGAAACGGAATGTGCAATGGTGTAAGTGCAGCAAATAATAATAAGAAAAGAAACGAAAACAATTTAAAAACGATTATATACTATAATGTGATTCGGGTTCAGTATGCAGTATCAATGCTTTAAGCTTTTAAAATTATATCTGTTACAATCTTTTATTTAGTTACACCTGTCCCGTTGTGTGTCTGTCTGTCTGTAATGAAATCTTGCAAGTAAAAAGTTTTAAAGCTCAATTGGAGACCAGGAAGTGGTTGAAAAATGGCTTGCAAATTTTGGAACATCACGTATTTTCAGGGATATTTACTTATGTGTACATAACCACAGAATAGATAATAGTACAAGTACAGAAGTCTCTCTGTTTTGATTTTCACAAATGCCGCCTTTTTATGTGCCTACGTAATTATTATTAACAAACGGACCGCGCACGAGCAGCCGACATTGAGCTCTCTGGCGCCGCGCGAAGGTCGACATTATTCCACACCTTGTCAGATATTCCGAAAATAGGGTTGTCAATACTTTAATTAAATACCTGTTATACTATCAGATTTTTGCTGTTTTAGTACAACATTACTGCAGAGGCCATGAAGTAAGGGATTGATGGACGAGTTCGCGGTAGACGGCCGAGTCGTATACGAGGCCGGATAAAACGAGTCCAGCAATCCCTGTTCTGGCCGAGGCTTGTTTAATGCTTTTCTCAAACAATGTGAGGAAATATTTCATCCATCCATCCATCCATGCATCCCTCCATTCATCCATCCATCGCATCGCATCGCATCGCATCTCATCTCATCGCATCGCATAGCATCGCATCGTATCGAATCGTATCGCATCGCATCGTATCGCATCGAATCGCATCGCATCGCATCGAAAATTCTAACAGAGTGATAATAATAATAATAAAAATAATAAAATCATTTACTTAGCGGTTGCACTTTTATTTATTCTATGGCGCGGGGTCGAATATTATGTAAGAATAAGCTAGGTACCAGTCTAGTCCAGCGCAACTAATGCTTAGCTACTCTCGTTGCAAGACGTCACCCGTCACTTTCTCACAGTAGTGCACAGAAAGAGACAGGTAATATGTACATCTCGTGCGAGAAATAGTCACATGCACAGAATGGCTGGTAAGTGTTATACTCTAGGAGCTAGCAAACAGTTATTAGGTACGCAACAGAAACAAAAACAATATAATTATGAACTGATTAATTTTTATTAGTCTAATATTTACAAAATTGTAAGTGGCTAACTTTTAAATATGACACGCGTTAGCGACGTAAAGTGAGTCACGACGTAAAGAGGCGCGCGCGTGCGCCACGGGTCAGTGCGCGGCAACCACTGAATCGCCCCAACGTTGGGGAGGCCCGGTACGCACTTTTAGCTCGGCGGCGGAAAGGCGTAGTGACACCCCCCTGACATAACGAACATTGCAAGTTAAATAAAAATTAATTAAATTTGGTTTAATTAAAGTTTGTTTTATGTATAAAAATGAAAAAAAAAAAAGATTTATTGTTACTGATATTTAAATAACTTCAACCTTTATACAAAGTTTTATTCACTGAGATTCACGATTGATCTTGCATCAGTCAGTATGGCTGAGCGCTGCGGGCTCTCTGCCCTCTATCTCGAAAATGGTTGGGCGTACAAAATTGTTTTAACACAATATTTATTCCAAATTTAATGCTCTACAATTTTGTAATAAACGTTAACACCACTGGAGCTATAGTAACCGAGATAATCGCGAAAAACTGGCTTGTTTGACATTTCATCTTGATAACTTACTTATTTACTTTCTATTTGTCGATCCTTATTTTTTTTTTTCGATTGCTCTTCTCTACCACTCAAAGGTTGACTGGCAGAGATCCCTTCAGGGATAAGTCCGCCTTTGTACTTACAACTTCTTTTTGTGTGATATTTTTGTATTTCCTTTTGTACAATAAAGAGTATAAACAAACAAACAACAAACAAACTTACGACGCGGACACAAGATTTTGTGAGACTTTTGAGACAATATTTAGTACACCAAAATGAAGCTGTATCAAGCACGGCTCGCACTCTGTGATTTTGCTCTCCGCAACAAGGCAAGAAATAGTAGATTGATAACCAAGGGTGGAAAGTGACCCATTTCACCGAGATATTTCTGGCGCTCGAACGAAGTGAGAGCGCCAATAGTTCGAGGGGAAATGGGTTATTTCACCCGAGTTAGACACTCTACTTTTCATTTCGACTGTGAGGAAACTAAAATACTACAAAAAAACGAGAATAATAATAAATTGAATTTACTTAAACCTATCCAACCTCCAGCGGTACCTTTTCGACTGGCCACTTGCCATGGGCGACTATAAAAAAAAAAATCGAGTTGGTCACGACGTGCATCTAGATGGCCATGCCGAAACGTGAAAAAAAAAAACTCATTGACGTAACTCAATTATCTTCTATGTCGTGGCTAGTATAAATAAATGTACAAAATTATATAAAGTTATAATTACGATATAAATTAATGAGATATAAATAAATTAAATTTATTTATATCCAACCTCCAACCTTTTCATACATTACTTTACTCTTTGCATACTGGCCACTTGCCGCGGCCGACTAGACTGTAATCGAGTTGGCCACGACATGACCAAGGAGCTTATAATTATACAAAACTGGAGGTTGCACGCCGAACCAAGAAGTTTGACTTTTATTACGGATGTTCGGCGTTCAACCTCCAGTGTTGTATATAATGTTCTTGGTCACGACTTACATCTAGATGGTCATGCCGAAACGTGAAAAAAATGCCTATCATGGCATTATGGCGGGCAGCAGAATAGAGGAAAAATTTAAAATGTTGATATTTTGTTATTTCGAAAAAAATAGACCAATTGTAGAATGTTTTTAATGTGAACCTATTAAGATCGTAATAAACATGTCGTTTAATGTATAGCTGAATTTAGATTACTGAAAAGCTTTTATTTTAATAATATGACGTAACTCAATTATCTTCGATGTCGTGGCTAACCGAAAAATTAAAAAAAATTTACTTTCCACCCTAGAGGAGAAAACGCAATTTTCCACCCGTCTATCTACCCATGAAAATTAAACTTACCGAACAGGAGAGATGAAAAATCGTATTATATAATTTTTCGGCTAGCCACGACCTTGAAGATAATTGAGTTACGTCAATTACATTTTTTTTTCACGTTTCGGCATGGTCATCTAGATGCACGTCGTGACCAACTCGATTTTTTTTTATAGTCGGCCATGGCAAGTGGCCAGTCGAAAAGGTACCGTTGGAGGTTGAATAGGTATAAGTAAATTCAATTTATTATTATTCTCGTTTTTTTGTAGTATTTTAGTTTCCTCACAGTCGAAATGAAAAGTAGAGTGTCTAACTCGGGTGAAATAACCCATTTCCCCTCGAACTATTGGCGCTCTCACTTCGTTCGAGCGCCAGAAATATCTCGGATGAAATGGGTCACTTTCCACCCTTGGTTATCAATCTACTATTAAGTAAATCGTTTTATTGAAAAAGAAGAATCTACCTTTTCTAGCAAGGCCGGCAACGCACTAGCAGGTTCAATAATGCTGTAGGTGTTCATGGGTGGCGGTGCGTGATTACTTAGCATTAGGTAAACTGTATGCCAGCTTGTCTTCTGAAGTATTAAAAATACATATAAATGATTTAAACCTAACCCTACAACGTTGAATCAGATCTGACTCTGCAATAGTTTAGTCTAGTGAAGCAGTTATTTACTGAAGTGGTTATCGTAACCATATTTGGGTTTTAAGCGATATCCCTAGGGGATTTAAATATATCACAGCTTCAACTATCTTACTGCGACATATCTACGGATTAATCGAGATATGTAAATCATAAGCTGACCGATAATTCATGTAATTTGTGTGTGTGTAGGTATTAAGCACATGTCAGTAGACAATACGTGACCGACGTCACCGTGGTCGTCCTATTTCATCGTTGTTTTTTCTTTACGTCCCACTGCATTTCACAGGCCTCCTCTCACAATTAGATGGCTGGTGTAGTAGTAGTCGTACGGTCAGCAAAAATATCCAGTATTATATATATAAAAAAGCATAACTTAGTATAATATAATAAAATATATATATTTTTTTCTATTTTTTTTGAATATCTTAATTATTAAAAAAAAATATTCGTGTGTGTTTTCTGAAGTCACTAATTCTACTTGATTTCTAACTCTACACTCATAACTTGCTATCAGTTGTGCTATAACGTTTTTAGAAGAAAATAAAAGTGAAAGCAAAACGGCCAGTATTAAATTATCTAAATAGCACCAATGCAACCTCGCCAAAACATTTAATTGGTGCATGTTGCATTTGTAATTTTTAGGCTGGTTTTCAGTTATTTAATTAACACCTTGTATATCATGAAACGTTTTTGTTTTAGTAATTAAAAGAATATAAATAGTAGAGTAAAATCACTCCACTATAATACTTCTAAAGAAACTGTGACGAGCTTACTTACCTACTACTTACTACTTTAAAAACTGACGAGTCCTGTGGGCATAGGTATTTTTGAACGCCTTGGAAATTGAAATGTTGGTGACTGTACGTCGTGCTGAAACATCGGCAACTGGTTCAAATCTAATTTGAAAGTTAAGGCTTTAGGTTGTTCTTCAGAGAATTTGTTTCTTTTTCCTCCTTTTTCTTCGCACACAGGAAGTTTACTGATGAACGAGAATCAAGCTGATCTCTGTAGGTACGGTTTCAAATATGTGGAGATACCTATGTCTTTGTAGCCACTTTCATTTGGTGCTATTTTGTTTTTAAAAATTACCTACTGGTTAGTGGGACGTTTAATATGCTTTGTTGACTTTGATCCGCATTTCACCGCTAACACAATCCACTCGTATCTGTAGGTACACCGCGCCCCGGTCATATTGACTTAGTATAGAACGCGCTCGCGAAATTCAAACAACGCGTAAATTTTAGACGATTATGCTCTCATCCGTGCTACGGTCGGCACGTAGTAATTCTGAGTTAGTACTACGGCATAAATTTCGGTTGGTTTCGAATCGAGTGAGAACATTCCTACTATCGATTGCAACGATTGAATGGAGTCGAGCACAAGAGGCGCTTCAATATGGTATAGGTATCTGTAGTGGAGTGGGTAATTGTACTAGTAGATTGTCGTGGTCGAGTGTTCGGCATGGTCCACGTGGCACAAGATTGCGGAGGCGGTGTTTGCTCTTTGGCAAAGCCCGCAGCGGGCTTCCGGTTCAGCGAGCCGTGCGGCGGCCGCGCGGCCTCTCGGGTCGCGTCTCCGGCCAAATTGAAATATCCCTGCGTCCCTGCTGCCGTGACCTCCGACGCCGGCACACAACCATGCTACGATCTAAAATAATTCTCACTCACACTCATACACTTTCAGTTAAAATAAATAATACATATGGACAAGTGCCGCCCGTTGTAATAAAGTTAAGGAAATATTGATTTTAATTTTCTTTAATAAATAGAGTACCTATATGACACTATATAAAAATAATTCCAAGACACAACTCTGGTAAAAAAATACTTCCTTTTATAATGCTGTAAAGGGTTATAGCCCTGTATGGATGGCGAAACTGCCTTTGACGAGAAAGTGGTTTTCCTTTGGCTCGGATAATTGTCTTTACATACGTTGTAATTTGACCAAATTTTAGCCCCGAAATAGCCGTGGTTTTTGAGATAATTAAAAAAAAAGGAAAATCGTTTTTATTTTTTATTTACCAAACTAGTGGCCCGATTTTCATGAATTTTTTATATATTATGTAGAAAATTAAGAGCGTTTTTTTTATAAAAAAAAATCTAATTAATTTTATATTTAAGTAAAAAAAAAAAACATTTTTTTAATATTAAAAAAATTTTTTTTTTTAGTTGCGAGGTGGCGACACCTACCAATATCAGATATATTATGACCCATTTAATACTCTAATACATATATTTTTTTCAAAAACATTCATTTGGATCATCAGGTTAAAACAAGCGAATTTGTAACATCTCATACATAGCCTTCCCTTTACTACGTACATGGGCGTTTTGAAAAAAAGTTGTTAAAATGACTTTTTTTTTAGATGTGGATGAAATTTGGTATTCCTACTCAGAATCAGGAGCACTTTCGATTATAATAGGAGAAAAAAAGTGTCTCAATATTTTTTATTCCATTACGTTACCGTTTTCATACGCGTGTCAGTGGCGGTAGTGTAATGGATAACAAAAAATTATATGAAAAACTTGGGACACTTTTTTCCCCTATTGCAATCGAAAGTGCTCCTGATTCTGATTAGGAATACCAAATTTCATCCACATCTGACAAAAAAGTAATAAATAATAATAATAAATAAATATCATGGGACACCTGACACCAGTCATTTCAACATCTTTTTTTTGAAAACGCCCACCTACGTAACATAGGATTCAATAGTAGTCAATATGTGTACTGATTAATGTCAGTGAACCTTACTCATACTTTCAGCATTAGGTGCAGGCATTGACCTAATGGACCCGCACGTTCATGTCAACAATATGTTCAAATACCGAACTGTCACAAGACGTCAACGCTATATAGATTATACACCGCAGACGTGACACAGCTATTTTACCTACAAAACGTAATCATTTTGCATCTCGCAAAATAGATATTTTAGAAAAAAAAACGGAAACTTTTAACTGCATTTTTTTAATCAATTGAAAGAAATTATCTTAATAAATAGGCAGATAGTGAATGAGGTTTTGAAAAAAAGCTGAAGCACTAGAAATGTGATTGAAACCTTTAGAATGAAACTGACACAATTCAAAATGTTCTCATTTTAAAACTCAATCATGTTTTGTTCATAGTAAGTTCATTTTAGTAATAATGTGAACATTAGTGATTATAATAATATTTTTACTATGTAGGTGTATATAATATAAAATAAAAAAACAACAAAAACCTATACTTACACATTTACCTCTAACTATAAACTTACCTATGAAAACTGACACCTTCACTGTCATTTTTTGCCGTGTTTTTACAGTAGCGAAAAACGCACGACGTCATCTCCTACAGGGATCAGGGAAAGGACTGGATGTAGTACTTTTTACTTCAACCATACTTCAACTATTACTAAAATGCGTATCGCGTGACATATTGACGTTCATAAAAATTAGTACATGGAAAAAGAATGACAGGTATAAATAAAGCAATTAAACGAATTGTCATTCATGTTCAGTCACAATTTTTTACCTACAACCAATTCTGAATGGGAACGTCTGCACGTTTTAGTCTATGATTGTAAGATGGCGTAATGTCAACGACTTTATAACCTTCGATGCGTTACGTCTTATTTTAAAAAATGTTTTTATTGTGGTATTACAATATTATTAGTTGCTTAATCACTTGTACAAGATGTAATTTTACTTACTTGAGTAGTGAATTGTTACTTACGTGCAGGTTCACGCCTATATTCGGAGTCTCAATCAAAAACTAGTTCGTCCGCCGCTCATGAATGTCAAAGTCATACTAAAGTCCTTTGCACAGTGCAAGGTGCAAAGCAGTGGAACACAATGAGTGTTAGGATGGCGTAATCTAGTAAGTACATATACATCAATGGGTGCAGGTAATAAAAAATATTCTTATTATACTATAATGTATAGAAATAAAAATGCTGAAATTCTGGCAGACTCTGTTTCAATATTTTAACGCTTCGTGAAAAATACTTGATTTCCCGCTACATTTCTTTTTAATTAACTTTTTTAAAATTATAAAGCCAAACTGCATACAGCCACGGTTATAATCGATAGCGTAGTCTAAATTCACATTCGAAATTCGAATTTTCTGGAACCTTGAATTCTACCTGTTACTTCGTAATGTGCTGACTGCTACTGAAACCTATACGTAGGTACGTAGTAAAGGGAAAGCTATGTATGAGATCTTACACATTCGCTTGTTTTAACCTGATGATCCAAATGAATATTTTTGAAAAAATATATATGTATTAGAGTACTAAATGGGTCATAATATATCTGATATTGGTAGGTGTCGCCACCTCGCAAGTAAAAAAAAAAACGTTTTTATTTTTTATTTACCAAAGTAGTGGCCCGATTTTCATGAATTTTTTATATATTATGTAGAAAATTAAGAGTGTTTTTTTTCTAAAAAAATCCAATTAATTTTATATTTAAGTAAAAAAAAATCATTTCTTTAATATTCATATTTATTTATTTTTTTACTTGCGAGGTGGCGACACCTACCAATATCAGATATATTATGACCCATTTAGTACTCTAATACATATATTTTTTTCAAAAACATTCATTTGGATCATCAGGTTAAAACAAGCGAATGTGTAAGATCTCATACATAGCTTTCCCTTTACTACGTACCTACGTATAGGTTTCAGTAGCAGTCAGCACATTACGAAGTAACAGGTAGAATTCAAGGTTCCAGAAAATTCGAATTTCGAATGTGAATTTAGACTACGCTATCGATTATAACCGTGGCTGTATGCAGTTCGGCTTTATAATTTTAAAAAAGTTAATTAAAAAGAAATGTAGCGGGAAATCAAGTATTTTTCACGAAGCGTTAAAATATTGAAACAGAGTCTGCCAGAATTTCAGCATTTTTATTTCTATACATTATAGTATAATAAGAATATTTTTTATTACCTGCACCTAATGCTGAAAGTATGAGTAAGGTTCACTGACATTAATCAGTACACATATTGACTACTATTGAATCCTATGTTACGTAGGTGGGCGTTTTCAAAAAAAAGATGTTGAAATGACTTTTTTGTCAGATGTGAATGAAATTTGGTATTCCTAATCAGAATCAGGAGCACTTTCGATTGCAATAGGGAAAAAAAGTGTCCCGGGTTTTTCATATAATTTTGTGTTATCCATTACACTACCGCCACTGACACGCGTATGAAAACGGTAACGTAATGGAATAAAAAATATTGAGACACTTTTTTTCTCCTATTATAATCGAAAGTGCTCCTGATTCTGAGTAGGAATACCAAATTTCATCCACATCTAAAAAAAAAGTCATTTTAACAACTTTTTTTCAAAACGCCCATGTACGTAGTAAAGGGAAGGCTATGTATGAGATGTTACAAATTCGCTTGTTTTAACCTGATGATCCAAATGAATGTTTTTGAAAAAAATATATGTATTAGAGTATTAAATGGGTCATAATATATCTGATATTGGTAGGTGTCGCCACCTCGCAACTAAAAAAAAAAATTTTTAAATATTAAAAAAATGTTTTTTTTTAACTTAAATATAAAATTAATTAGATTTTTTTTTACAAAAAAAACGCTCTTAATTTTCTACATAATATATAAAAAATTCATGAAAATCGGGCCACTAGTTTGGTAAATAAAAAATAAAAACGATTTTCCTTTTTTTTTAAGTATCTCAAAAACCACGGCTATTTCGGGGCTAAAATTTGGTCAAATTACAACGTATGTAAAGACAATTATCCGAGCCAAAGGAAAACCACTTTCTCGTCAAAGGCAGTTTCGTCATCCATACAGGGCTATACCCTTTACGCGATATTCACTCGTGACGTGATGACGACTACTATTTATTATTACTCAATTACCTTGAAGTTTGGACCACATTGCAGTAGCCGTAGTTACGAGTCAACTGAAGTGTAGCTTGTAGAGCGCATCACGTTCGTTTAGGCGCGCGAGGTTTTCGAACTACCCACACTTAATTTTCTTGTACCGGCACATAAATACTTCTACGCATAACAATCACAATATCCCGCGATGTATCCAAGGATACATCTCGTGACCTACATTTACCTGTCAGCGGATTCCATACAGAAAAGAGCTGATATTCATCATCACAGAAAAAAAAACAATATTTCTTTGTTTCAACCACTTCACGCACCATTCTGGAGTGGTTATTTTAACCTTGTATACCGGATTAATATTAATTTAAATGTATTTTTTTTAGTTGCTTTAAGAAAATAAATTGAGTTGACAAATAAGTGGCGTCATAGCTAGAAGATTTTGCTGTGTAATTATGTATAGTGCTTGGACAGCTCATAACAAGATAATACGTCGGTTAATTGGTGGTGTCGACATTCCTATATTCCGATACACGACTCCGTGAGGTTAGAATCATAATGCCAATAATAAAACTATTTTTCATCACACTTGCTCGTCAACGATGTTATTCCATGCTTGTATACTAAAGGACAATGTCCTCAATTGTTCCCGCGGGAACTATGGATTTATGTATAGTTTTCCTCCTCAAGGGAGTTATGATTTTAGTTTTAAAAAGTTGGTAGGTACGTAATTTCGGACTAAAGTTTCAAGTCAACCAACGTTTTATTTAAATCTTTAAAACTTACCTATAACCCAATTATACCCCTTAAAAATTTGTCACGCTTCATGAAACTTCGTTATTTTTATATTTTAAATTTATATCAAATTGTTTTTCATTAATTTTAGTAAATATTTGTTTAGCACGTTGGAACAATCTAGCCATACCTAAGACCATTTGAGTTCTAAACTAAACACAGTTCTAGTATTATCTATGGTAGACCACTCAAAAAAAGTGACAATCAGAGTGGCTACTACGAAATTTAATTTAAGTTTATATCGTTTATTTAAAATACGAGAGTGAGAGGAACGGTACGATACATACTTCGATTTTCGAATTTTGTAGTAGCCCCTTGTATTGGCGGGTAGCCATTATTTTATTTAGTTATTTTAGCGCCTTTCTTTTGCTGAGCCGTGAAGTGTGTGGATACAAAATAATTTAATTTTTTGCATTTTTTTCCTCGCTAAATGTGATGAAAATCATTGTGTGCATCACGGGCTGTAAGGGAATTAGGTACAGACTCGAGTCATTAAAAACCCTACGCCTCCGGCGTCGGGCTTCTAACAGACTCTCGTTAGTAATCCCCTTCTTACGCCCCTTAATGCACAATGTACTACAATTTGATTCCATCAGTATAAACTGATCATTATTATTTAGTGTCTGTAATTCTACTTACCTAGTAGTTTAGATGACTTTAGCTTGTTTAGGCTTAAGAAAATAAATTGCGTGAAACCAACGCTAGATAATTAAATTTGAATAACATAAGCGCTCTGGTTATGAATTTGATTAAGGTCGACAGGTCGGTGCCATGTTATCCTAAAAATTATATGTATTGGCATAGTTCTCGAACGATTCAATTTCCGCGCGCAGACAGGAGTGGAATTTACGTGCGCACATTTACATACCAACGAAATTATTTGCAACCGTACCTTCTCAAGCAATTTATTTCTTGATTCACACTTTAAAGGTTCAATTTAAAACAAAATTATCACATCACATACCTTTGGATTATGCTTATGATGGGACAATAGGCTTCAATGACATCTGTAGACTGTGAATGAAGGTTTTCTGCTCATAAATAGGTCCTGAATTATTGGCGTCATTTTTATTATACATACACTAAAGTGAAACGACAAACGTTTTTCTGACTCTGCTTATCATTATCATGTAAATCTACTTCAGAATTTGCTTGTTTCTTATCGGCTCGTTGTGGAAGAAAGAATGGGTTTTTATTTGAAGGTGATCGAAACCAAACACAAGCGAGACACATACTAAGAAAGAAATTGTATGTGAGCTTATATTTGTCTGTGATTCACCGCTGTTGTGCAAATCTAATTCAACCGCAGTGCAATGAGTTACGTTTGATGTGAAGTATGCCAAAGACAAACCGCAATAAAAAAAGGTCGGATCTGACGCGTGCACACAATGTTGAAATCGATAACCTTTGTAGAGGTGGTTTCCTTACGAAGCCCCTTCGCAGGTAATCCTGCCCACTTGGAGTTATTGCCGCCGAGGGAAGGAAAGATTACCTCGCCGGGAGATAAGGAGGTCGACGGGGCTTCGAGTGCGATTGTCCCCGAGTCAGGCGTCGAATTGTGTCAAGTGAAGCGGCAAATTGAACGGCCGAGCCTTCTGCGCTATGCTCACTAATCGTCACATAAACTGTCACCGCCCTAGCGTTTAGTTACGCAACACAATTTCTTTCCCGGCTGTACGGTTCTACGGGTGATTGTCATTAAAACCAGCAGTCGCAAAAAAATCACGAGAATCACAAGTAGCAGCAGCAAACATTTCTATAAGTAATTAATTAATCTCAGAACAGCAATTAAGAGTCGTAGCCCAGTGGTTTGACCTACGGCGTCTCAAGCAGAGGGTCGTGAATTCGAGCTTGGCCTATATTTTTGCTGACTGTACTGTACCTACTTTTTACTGATTTTATTTGAAAAAAAACATATGTGTACCAAATTACAAACCGATTCAGTATTATATTGTATTGTATTGTAACTCTTTATTGTACAGTTTTTCAAATAGCTTCCTGGTGTTTCACCATTACGTAGTAGGTATGTTCTGCGCCATATTCATCTCAACCAAAATACGTTCTACTGTGTTAAAATAGTCGAGTAGATCCTAGGGCCATTTATGATTTTCCTCATCACTTCCACTTCACCAAATGTTAATTTCCAAGAGGAAATGCACAATTAACTACAACACATACATACCCAAATTACTATACGGGGTAAGTTCGCCTTTATACTTCTTATAATTATTTTATTAACAGACTTCAAAAAAGGAGAAGGTGTTCTAATGTTTGTATTTTTTTTTATTTGTTAGTGTCATGTGTTTTTATGTAGGTACAATAAAGAGTTTACAATACAATGCAGTACTATAGGTTTGCCTATAATATTTGAAGAGATCCTTCGAATTCACACGGTTCACTCATCCGTTCCTGCTTTGGTGACTATGGGATTTAAAAATTTAAACTAAATAGATAACATGTCGAGCTAAACTCGATTTAAGACGTGAGTATTCCGGTCAATATCATTTAATACAAATAGATAACCTCCATCTTTTGTGAAGTTGGTTAAAAATACTAAGCATCGCTGCGATAGCTTTGTATGAGCACACTTTTACCCGCGAGCGTAATGGTTTGTAGACTCAGCTTCAACATCATAATAATTGAATGCTCACAATGCATCGCTGCCATTATATTTATTATTCATTTCTGTAGGCCATGTCTTAGGGAATCAGTGGAATTAGTAGAACTAATCGTTTGCTAAAAGTTTCAATTTAATTTTATTAAGATAGAAATAAATCATAACACAGAAATAATACTAACTTTTACAAACTAAATTAAAAACTAAGCCATATCTAAAAAAGGCCTCTGCGGCATTGTGCCGAAGATGCTGGCAGCATTTCCTCGTTAAATCGCTATTTGTTATCGTTTGCTATTTCATATCATGTGCACAGGTTGTTTATTTTTACTCAAAATCGTAACTTTATTATTTAAAGAAATTTTTTATAGCTTGATCAAATGCTGCGAAGCGTTTTATAGAAGCAATTTAATTCCGGCTTTATTTATGTCAAAAGCGTATAAACCACCCAGTAAATTAAAGTTATGAACAATTGGATCTGCAAAGCCTTAATCCCGTAAAACAAGATTGTGTGGCTAACGATCCAAATAGTGATTAAAGCTTATAAATCCCCGACACTTTTATAGTCTGCGGCGCATATAATTTATGCCTCTGTGATTTATTATGATTAAACAAAATAACCATTTATGTAAATTATGGTACACACCGCGGTTGCAGTCAACCAACATGCAGTAATCTGTGAGATTATATTCCCGAATGCAGCATAAAATTTTGCAGGTGGTAGGACCTTGTGCAAGGTCCGCCCGGATTGCTACCACCATCTTGCTCGCTAATCCTGCCGTGAAGCAGCACTGTTTCACTGTGCAGCGCAGCAGTGCTTGCACTGTTGTGTTTCGGCGTGGAGAGTAAGACAGCCGGTGAAATTACTGGCACTTGAGGTATTCCATCTTAGGCCCCTAGGTTGGCAACGCATCTGCAATACCCCTGTTGTTGCAGATGTTTATGGGCGGCGGTGATCTTTTACCACCAGGAGACCTACTTGCTCGTTTGCCTTCCAGTCGAATAAAAAAACTTACTATTTTTTAACTTTTTAGCTTTTTAACTTACTATTTTTCTATAGAAGTCAGTTAGAATATTGTTGCTCGCAACTTTCGTCTTCATCACTTGGGAACGGTCCGGGGATAAAATAAAGCATTCACTTATAATATGAGTAGGTACATATAGCTTTAAATTGATAAAATAAATTTTAAATAAGTTCAGTAGCTGTTAAGTTTAGGTATTCTTTACAAACAAACTAACACAGTCAAATCTTCTAATCTCTTTATAAGTTTAGACTAGATCTATGAACTACAGCCTTTTTACAACGTTAACTTGCAACGATTATCTATATATGTATGTAAGTTGTTGTTTAAGAAAGAAGAAAGTCAAAGGCGGTAGAAATTCTTAAACCGCTCGTTATTGAAATGGACACTTTGCTTTAGTTATTCATGTATGAGCTGTTGTCTTTTTTCGAAATTAAGTTAGGTGGGTGAAATATTGGAGTGAGTCAATCAGACCGCAATCCCGGTTCGGATTGGTCCCGTTAATGAACACTGAAATTCATATCGGCAATGTAGAGCTGGGAGGTACGGAATTGTGAGTGACGCTAATGATAGCACGCTCAGCAGTACGACTGCGTCTTTCCAATTACGCGCGCTGACCGGGCGGCGGCAGCGGCGGCTGGCGGGCCGGAGTCACGCTGCGTTTCGCTCGTTACCGTCACGTGCCGGCAACATCTGGAACTACCCGCCCGTGACTTCTTGCCTCCGATTCTAACAATTAAATACATATTTTTCTTAAAAAAAACTTACAGTTATCTGATGAACCTGATGCTTTTGCAGACATTTATCTAAAGTCTATTGGCACCTAGCCTGCATGGGTTTCATTAGCTCATTCCATGATATTATTATTAAGGGTATTAAAGGTTCATTTTATTACCTTCCATTCATCTACGTGAAAAGTTAAACTTTTTATGTTTATCCAATCCCTTGCCAAATGCTTATCCCTTTGCCCATTACCAATGATCATCATTACTTTTCATATACCTTAATTAAAATATATAACGTTGAAAAACTTTGTTATTCAATGAATAAAATTAGGATTGAACAAAACACTCCACGTGGAATTTCGTGATAAGGTGAAAGTTTCCCCTGCTCGCAAATTACACCCCGAATTTCAGTGATAGACAAACTTTGTTGAAATGAGATCACTTCAACGGTCTTTATAGCATTTCCCTATTTCATTTTCTGAAAATTTGGACAACAGTTGTTAAGTGAGGCTTTTCAGAGGTGTGCTCATTTTAAAACTATGCTGACCAAATAGAATACGGTATTTTGCTTCTCCTGTTCTTAATGCGTGAATTAGGTATAATTGCAGAAATTATACAACCAAGTCGTTCTTTTTATTACTGCACTAAAAGTATAATGTCAAAATAGTATATTTAATGTTTTTTTTTAAACTAGACCTCTAAATCTAACCATTAGATCAACTAATTAAAAAAAATACATATGTCATATGTTTACGCAATGACTTTATGTATAATAGGTTGTTCTCTCCACGTATAAAATACAAAATAAACTGTTCAGTACCGTCTGCTAACTTTGTTCTCTTCCACCAGTAGTGTACGGGGATGTAGTATACAGTAATAGAGTTCTCTGCCAATCGTTCAGTATAATAGAAAGCTATCTAGCGGTTAGCACCAAGCCTCCACTACGCGAATGTAATGCACCCACTCGCACTCGCATCTGAAGCCAACTGGTTCCATTATGAGATTGCCCTTTGAGTGAAATTTGTTTTCATTCCTGTATAAAAGTTCATTTTTTCCACAGCGCTTTACGAAGCGTGAAATGTACGTAATGTAACACGTGCATTTCCAATGCTCCCTTTTTCGATTCTAACTAATTTTATTGTTTTTATGTGTTTATTTGACGATCGTGTAATGAAAATAATCAGCAGTGCGGGTCGGTATTCTACGTTGCGGGTTAATTTCCTGTTTTTTGTTTCACATTGGTAACATCTCTTTTTATTATTTACCTACTAGGTACTAGGTATCCTAAATTATGCATTATTCTTTGTTTTTAAACACAAAATACTGTAGCTATTGATATGACGATTAACTCTTTGGTTGTCTTTGCCTATTCTTCAGGTTCTGCTGTGGGTAAACGTACTAATCACAAATATTCATGACCAATTTATCTTTATAAAGATCACTGATAGTTATCAATCTCAATCGTTATTTCCTTACTCAACTTTAATGCTTGTATCTCTTTGATAGACATTGAACGTGGTTTACAAATGTGATATGAGCAAATCGCTGACTGTTGAGCGCTACACGCCCTATTGTTCTTGAAAATCTGCTGGGAACATTGTGCTTTTGTGCTAAAAGCGTTCGGTTAAGTCGTCAATCAGGTACATAATTGATGGTGTGACACTCAGGCGATGTCACAGCCATTCAGCGCCGGCACGCTGACGCGGCCGCCGCACTCCACCGTACGTGCCGATCACCACCACTCTCGTGCGATAATATCGCCACTGATGATACGACCATCTATGCTAATGTGCTAGGTCTCTACATCGTTATGTCTTTGCTTTCCAATTACTATACATTTACCTACATGATGTAGTATTGAACTCATTTTAAAGAAGTATTGTCACCGTCGATCTACTGTCCAGAAAATATTTTTTACCAGATATAACTGCTTTTAAAACTTCGTGACTGGTAGTTTTTTTCTTCTTTAAATGTAACTAAAGCTATTTCAAATAAGTAAATTAAATTATGTGGTATTGTAAGTATACTTCCAAACAATTTGTTTTTATTTTAAATCAATTCATGTAACTGAATTTTTCTAAATCCATAATACTTATTTATTTATTTTAAGGAGAGACTTAATTCAATTGTTATACCTCCTCCCTTTTATGAAGTAGGTTATAAAAACCAGTACACCGCGTTCGTTCGCTTTAGTCTACTGTCGGTCTCACAACCATTCATAAGCTAAGAAGATAAATAAGCGCCGACGAATGCATTTCACATGTATGCAAGAACACGTATTTATCTACATACCTACATGAGATAATTTAAACAAAACCTTCGGTAGTGGCAAGTCATGTTAGTCCAATTACCGTGAATAATGAAAATACCCAACAATGAAATTATTCAAATTGAGAAAGTTAGTAGCAACAAAAACAACTCGTCGACCCTTGTATCGCAAGATATGTCCGGGGCGGTCCGTTAACGCGGCGCGACAATTATTTCCGTATAACATAATCCTGGTGTTGCGAGGTGGATATTCTCCCGGGACACGTGATTTGGTCCGGTCGGCGGCTCCGGACACCTCACTGAGCGCTCGCCTCGTCACTCTGCTGCCGGAAAACTCGTATTAATGTAAATTGGAGTAATCTGCCCTTGCCCTTCCGTCGCGGGCTCGCTCCGCCGGCGCCCGCCTCGCCCGAAACAAAGCGCTCACGACCCTCCGCCTTTACCACTAGCTGTTTTAACAAATTCTAATAAAAAGTAACCTTTGAATCCAGCATACATTGTTTATTTCAACCGAATTTTTTCTGTTAGTTACCTACATTCGGATGAAAGTTTTTATTCTGACACGAAAAACACAAGTCATATTAAATGATATGGTAACGGATAACTCACGTCTTAAATCGAGTTTAGCTCGACGTGAGTTATCCGTTACCATATCATTTAATATGAGTGAGTCTCACGGTAGTTTCATGTTAAAAACACAAGTCATGTTGCAAACACCAGGGCCTGCGATCAAACAGCTTTGTTTTTAGTAGCTAACTTAATAGTTAGCTACTAAAGCCGAGCTATAATTAGCTCAGTGTACTTTCATATTATACTGATATCTAATTCAGTGTTTTCTTTTACAGGTACATGTTGCGTGCAGTCTCTTAATCTCCCTTTTTGAATCTTACAGAGTACAAATCAAAAGTTAAACGGTTGGTATACTTACACTGACAAATACAATTATGAAAATGAATTTCATTAAGACGTTTCTCAATATTAAATTATCATGAAGTCCCAGACTTGTAATTGAATTAACAGCGGAGAATATAGCTATAGTTATTCGAGTGACTTCGGTTTATTATATTTAATTATTTCGCTGTAGGTATCAGACATTCATCGTGAGTAGACGGGGTCAGAATATAAATTCCAAAGTTATGAAATTGGCATTAGATCGTGTCGCAATTCCTCAAGACACGCCTCCGCCGTTCGCATGAAAGTCGTAAAGAGAACGGGGACATTTGATTTTAAGCCTCGCGGACTATAAGTGTTATTTCTTGGAGAGAAGTATTATTCTGCGAGAGCAGCGCAGCTCCGCCATCTCGAATGCTCCATTTAGTTCCAAAGTTTTTCTCGTTTATCACCGTTGGGCTCTCAGAGGCGGAGATTTTTCCTTTAGATTTGTTGTCACGCCAGACCTTTTTAATGTACCTACCTTCCTTATCGGGCTGTGATTAAGAAGAAACTTGTTTTGTTATTTACCTGAGCGAGTTCAGCGGCAATTGTTTACGCGTCGATAGTTTTTATCTGTTCGTTAAATCTTCGTTAACACTTTGAATTTCCTCAAATCAAATCCTATATAACAGGAAATTTTACGAAATTCCTGTTAACTGAGCTTGTCTATTTATAAGATTAAAACGACAATACTTTTTCTCCTAATACGCCCGCTTAACACTCACGTCCATAGCTTTGAGTTGTGAAGCCTCTGAGACGTAGACAGCGATAAAAGAAAAGGGCAAATTAGAGCAGCGTCGGTGCATGGGCGAACAGGTGCGGGCGCCCGCGCCGGTAAGCTACAGGCTTCAGACACGCTCGCCCGGCTCACCGCGTGCTGAGCAAAGATAAAAGGATTAGCAAAAACCCTTCCTACTCTCCTTTGTATCACACTACAATTACTCTCTTTCCAACTTGATTCAGCGCACCTGAGAATTCGCTACATCATTAACCGCGTACTCCTTGGAGGCATTAACGTTATTTCAAGCTTTACCTTCACATATTGAACGTAATTGAGTATTAAAGGTTCCTGTAGCGACTGTAATAAAATGAAATAAGCGTTTCCAGAATGCCATGCGTCATCAAAAAGTTTTTGTTATTCCGAAAGCTGCGCAAGTTTCATTTGTGAAATCGTTTCCCGTAAAATTTATCACCGTAGATTTTTTTTCAACGTAAATTTCCAATTTATCGAAGACGATTGCCTGCCGTGGATCGGATTTCAGCGCATCCTTGTTTGGCTTTAATTTATAGCGTCTTGAAATAGGCTCACTAATGGGATAACTTCGTTTACTTTGGCCCTCTTCACCTTGATCCAATGTACCTGCTTCAATAACAATGTTTATTATGCTTTACTTTTCGTGTAAAATTATTTTTGGATGTTACAAATTGAGACTGATTTGGGATATTAATTACTACGTCACCATTACAATCGTCTACAAAAAGATGTTTAAATTTTCTAACCTTGTGTTGCCATGAGGTAAAAAGGAAGAAACATAGTTCTTTGTAATTTTAGTTAGGTGTGTACATACTTGTAGCACATTTATGCAATGATACGTAAAATGGCTAATTAAAGTATACGACCGACACCTAATAAACACGACTGTGTAAAAACTGTTTACAGCTGGGTGTAATTGAAAAGTGATGTCGTTATTGTTTGACGGTGTGTGTTGTCCTGATATAAAGGGCGAGCGAGGTGAGATTGTTTCCCCTGACAACTCGGCGCGGCATAATGACGAGCCGCGCGCGGGGCCGACGCCCGAAGGCCTTCGTCCACAGATGAAAATGCCTCCACAACTTTTCTACTTAAACAGAAAAGTTAACGTGCAAACTCCGTTAACATCTCGATGGCTTAAGGGCTATTTTTATTGAATTACTAGGGCGGTAGGCACCTAAGGGGTTTATTTACTTAACTAACAAACGTTAAAAGAATTTAATTGTTATGTAACGAAAAGTGTGAATGTAATGGAATTACTTCGTTATTTTCTTTGAAAGTAATGCTGAAAATGATTTTTTCTCAAAAATGGTATGAAATGTTGTCATTACTTCATCAAAAATGTCGTAGAAAGAAAAATATCCTGAAGACTAGGCGTATCCAGGAAGTAGGTAAGTATGGAATTTACTTCTGGACAGTAACGGATTCCTGTAAAAATTTGGAACCCGCCACAAACAGCGCACGGGCCGAGCGGCGCAGTGTTAAGTTTAGTTAACTAGTATTTTGAAATAGGTCTATGTCATCACCATCATCATCAAAATCATCATTACCAACCATCATCATCATCATCGCCATCAACGACCATCATAATCACCATCTACCTATAACAATCATCATTACCAACCATCACCCTCATCATCGTCATCACCATCAACGAACATCATCGTCACCATCAACCATTTTAGGGGAACAGGAATCGACTGGAACTGTCTCCTAACTGGACTCTGACTGAACTCCGAACTCAACTAATTACAACAAACTTATATACCTAATCTTAATCTATTGCCTATGCTACTTATCTATGGAGACCTATCTGAATCGAAGCGCGTGATATCAATAACGTACTCCTATCGGCACGATTCAGATAAGTCATGTGCCGGCTAGCCCTGGCACATATCTTCCCCCTTAGGGAAAAAAAAAAATATTACCTACTACAAAAAATACAATTAAAACTGACAATTATAACAATAACAACAACGTAACCATTAAACAAGAGCAATAGCATACAGAACAAACAATAGCTTTAGGAGGCTTATGGTCTCTGGGCCGGCTCCTGTGAGTAACGCAACATATTCATTTAGGTATTTGGCAAAAACATTATATTCACTAGACTTAGTTTGGCTTGAATTGTGACGTAAACTTCGCTTCCTGCCGCTTATGTGCAGTCCACGTGACGTCATTCAATAATGAGGGAGGAGGCCTACGAATTGCTATCGGCTCCTGCGACCTGGCTGCGATAGGCGTATTTGACTTGCCTATGTAAAGATCGATATTAGTACATAATTATGCGATACAATATTAACATGTTATAATATAATACAAACTCTTAGATTCGACTCTGGTATGCAGGCGTTGTAGGCTCTGCAACTCACGTCATGGCTTATCATATCATTAAACACGTAGCGATAGATTAATAAGAACAAGTAAGAATTAACACAATCTAAAAATTAAATACAATAAGGTACCTACCTACGTTCTACAGACTAACATTTATCACTGACAAACATTGCAAACGACAACATAAAAATTTAAATCACATCGCAAGACAAAAAATTTACAGCTGCTTCTCCAGAAAGGTAATAAAAGAAAATAGTGTTCATAATAGTAGTAGGTATTCCAAAAGTCAACTCTAGGCATGCTTGCTTGCTACAAACACATAGGTCCAAGCTTGTATCTTGTCTCCTTGTGCGGACGGTGCTGCGTGCGTTTCTGACGCGAAAATAAATAAATAAATGATTCCGTGGTGCAACCGATACCTTATATCACTTTTTCAGTCGATAATTGGCGGTTCAACGGATGAATACTTGTAAATAATAAATAAGAGCACGTAATGTCCACGATACCCAGAGTTAAAATTATAGTTTACCTGCTACTAATAAAATATCATAACTATTAAAATTTGAAAGAAACATAATTAACACGAAATTAAAACGAAACAATTCTGCGGTGTGATTGACCTTGATCTTGGATCACGACGACGTAGCACATTCTGCTGACGCTGCGCCTATACTGCGTCGGGCGCTCTTGCTGAGTTGCACTGTTTACAACTTGTTTTAGAAATATTCAGCGTTTTGTTTACGGGACGGAAGTGTGACATAATCGAATATATCGAGATAACTTTGTCGGTTTCTCTCGACCAGAAGATACTGAAATTCGTAGTCACTTACTTCGACGTCGCCTTGCCACGCTATTTCAGTGGAGATGATGATTTCTCGAGCCAAAATCACGGTTTTGAATTCTTCGATCAGGACCAGGATGATGATGTCTTTAACGGGAATCACGACGTCGTTGCGCTCAGGTCGGATGTCAGGCTCATGTCGGACAGAGGAAGCGGCTCCGGGTCACCACCGAAGGCCGGAACAGTGTCGGTCGATGCGCTTAGCCGGGGCAGGGCCGAGATAGGGATCGGGCCCGGGTCACCACCAGAGGTCGGTGGTGACCCGAACACTCACGTCGGGTGCTCAGTCAGAAGCGTGCTCTCTTGCGGGGTCACCACTTTAGGGGAACAGGACTTAACTGATCTGACTCCTAACTAGACTCTGACTGAACTCCGAACTCAACTAATTACAACAAACTTATATACCTAATCTTAATCTATTGCCTATGCTACTTATCTATGGAGACCTATCTGAATCGAAGCGCGTGATATCAATAACGTACTCCTATCGGCACGATTCAGATAAGTCATGTGCCGGCTAGCCCTGGCACAACCATCATCATCATCCTCACCATCATCATCATTGCATCACAATCAGCGTCATTTAACTATCGCCATCATGGCCATTTTTGAGAAAAGCATTATACATGCTTCGACCGTAATTGCCATCCTGGCCTCTTATCATTGATGGCCTCACCTAGCTTTACTTACTGGTCTCTGCAGTAATGTACTAGTTTGTGCACATTGTTTCTGAACATTAGAATGAAATAAATAAATAAAGAAATTTATGTACAACTGGTTATACGAAATAAATAGGTGTATGAGCTAATTCATAATCATAATTACCTAGCCGACCCCTTGTGGAATTCATTAAGTTAACAAAAACATTTACGTTTCCGTTAACGTTCTAGCTGGTGGTGAAATTTTCATAAAAATATAGTTAAGATGATTTGTGTTGTATAAAATGTCTGGTTTTCAGGCAAGTGGCGCTGTAAAAATGTCAGTAGCTGGGATGGGGAGGCTCGAGTAAACAGCTCGGTAAATCACGAGAAGTGTGCGCCGCAACGCGACTTGGACAATATTTGTGCCAATAAAATCCTCCCTAACAAAGCTGTTGTTGTCAACGGTAAGCCGCTTGACCTGTTTTTAGTCTGTCACGGATTTACCGTCATCGTGTTCAATACTGATAAATACAATCCAAGTATTTCTTCCTCTGTCGGCAAAACTGCAGATTACTTAGCAGTTCCACAAATATAAATTTCTTCTACGTAAACACTACTGTTTAATAAGTACTAAAGCGTAGATAATTACTACGTATTTTTATTTCATGCAATATGTAAGCGAGTAAAAAAGTTCAAAAATGAAATATAATCGACTAAGGCCAAGTTGCAAACGACAACTTTTGCAACTAAATAGTGTACGCTTGTGTGTGACTGCGTTATTCGCATGGCTCAGTTGCAAAAATATAAATGTCAAAGTTTAGCTGTTACTTGAGTGCTACGTGCTCAGTTGTAATTTATAAGTGCACATTGCGGTAGGTATCCGTCGGAAGGAGTGTGCTAGTTAAGAGATATCATTGTTCAGCGAAGTTGGTGAGTCTTGTATCTTATAGTCGGAGAGTGCTGTGGGAGTTAGGGCTCGGCTGGCTGCCTGCCGCTTTGCTCGCAGACCCTCGGGCGGGTCCCGGGTGTGCTATTGCACTGTAACGACGCATTTGCATCTATGTTAATAACGCGCTCGGTTATTATTCTCCTTATATTGTCTTACATCTTCTACAAATTTCAGAATAACTCATAGTGAGTCTCCAGAGCTAACTTAATTCTAACGCTTTCACAACATTAAACTTTTTTGCAATATTACCTACCACAAAAATTTAAAAGCCCCATTGACAATACCAAAATACCGGTTTTCTGTTATTATCAAACAGAATGCTTAAAGGTATTGTAAAATTTCGAAAATTGTGTAATTTTAGTGGCAAAACAGTTTTCTGTTTTTTTACACGATATGGATAATTTGTGGCCCGTACTCGTACTCACTCTAAATAAATATTAATAAAGTTGTTTATCCAAACTATCCGCCTTCCTGGCTTGTTGCTCTCTCAATAACTTGAAAAACTGTTATCGGCGGCTCTTGCGGGTGGATAACTAATAAAGTAAGTTGGAGAGGAAAAGTAAACTAATATCGGGTGGTTCTGCGCGACGGCCGCGGCCGCTGGTGAGCGCCGGGACGTCATCTCCTCCGCAGATTTATTACTTTTAATATGAGCACTACTCGCCATTTACTTTCTATGAATTACTTCCCAGGTAACGTATTATTACACCGTTCTGGGAAAAATAATCTTTTTGGATTCCGTAGGCTAAAAATAAAACCGGCCAAGAGCGTGTCGGACACGCCCAAAATAGGGTTCCGTAGCCATTACGAAAAAATTAAGTAATATTTTTCTAAGGATTTCGTATTTTATACGGAATCTTCCAAGTTTAGGTATATTTTATACCCTACGCTGCTATTTACTCATAAACTACTAATAGTTCTCAAGCAAACTTAGCCGTTATAGTTTTCCTTGAGTGTTTGATATACTGACTACCATTCTGAATTTTTTCAAATTTTTCGACCCACCGGTTTAGATTTTAGAGGGGGGGGGACGCTCGATTTTTATGAAAATTTGAACTTTAAAGTTGAATATTTCGCAAACAAATGACTGAATCGAAAAATCGTTTTAGCAAACCCCTAATGGTTTTACAATACCTATCCAACGATACCCCACACCATAGGGTTGGATAAGAAAAAAAAAATTACCCCCACTTTACGTCTATGGGAGGTACCCTAAAAAAAATTGTTTTTGAATTTTTAATTGTACTATTTTGTCGGCATAATTTACCTATATATCCGTGCAAAATTACAGCTTTCTAGCATTGATAGTCTCTGAGCAAAGCCGCGGACGGACAGACAGACAGACAGCCAGACGGACAGACAGACAGACAGACAGACAGACAGACAGACATGGCGAAACTATAAGGGTTCCGTTTTTGCCATTTTGGCTCCGGAACCCTAAAAACCGATATAGCAAGAACGGCGAACGAATGGCACGCGTGACAGTGCTGGCACGCCACAAAATTATCCAGGCACGCTAATACTTAATGTATCTAAGTAGCTACATGATCGCTACTTTCATACTTTTATTTTTGTCCATTAAAACATTCAATATTAAGTGATGGCATACACCATGACTTATTTTTTAACAGACTTCAAAAAATTAGGAGGTTCTCGATTCGGGTGTAGGTATGTTTATTTTTATTAAAAAAAACCCG
The DNA here is from genome assembly GCA_037349165.1 of Choristoneura rosaceana. Classification (NCBI taxonomy): domain Eukaryota; kingdom Metazoa; phylum Arthropoda; class Insecta; order Lepidoptera; family Tortricidae; genus Choristoneura; species Choristoneura rosaceana. The sequence continues at coordinate 210,786 of JAZBNJ010000055.1, read as the reverse complement.
CCTAACAATTAAAATTCGCCATTCAAGCAAAAAAAAAAAATTGTTTCGCATGTCAAATAAAAAAGACTTGTTGTTAAGGGTCGCAAATATTTTTTTTTATTGTATAATAAATGGTTAAAAAGATATATTCGACAAAAAAATATTTGCTCGTTTTTCATCCAGTCGAATAAAAAAAAAGCTGGACTAATTGGAAGAAAACTTTTAGAAGTGTTACAGAAACAAATTTCTAGAAGACTCGATCACTCGTCGTTTGTTTCGCTGTCACATGATTTCGATGTGAAAGATGCACGAGGTTCGTTGCGCAGAAAAACGTAACACTTTGAGGAAACGCTTTAATTTAAGTCATTTTAATATTACCAACCATATCGGGGCCTTATATGAAAATCGACTCTTAAGGAATAAACTCCAATAAAAAGTTAATATATTAATTAAAAAAGCGCCCTCATCAGAAGCATAAAAAAATACAAACATTGGGACATAGAACCTCCTCCTTTTTGTGAAGTCGGTTGAAAAATAGTAGTAAATAAGTACAGAAAGACGGATCCCGTGACGGAGAAATCCAGCTCGCACTTATTTAGCCATTCTTTTCCTTTGTAAAAAAACGTTTCGTTACGACCAGTCCTGTCTTCATCACAACAAACACAGTAATTGGGATAAACAAACGATACCGTAATAAATAACAAATAAAACAATTATCATTAACACTTCCCTGACTTTCTCACTTCAAAACTCGTTTCGTTTCTTAAAATTCGTGAAAAAAGTTTCGGTACAAATTAAGAGCGAATTTCACTCCGTCCGTTTGGCCATTAGTAATTTCAAAGTTTTAATGAATTTTCTTCTCTGACATTGAAAAATGAATTTCAACCTTTACTTCTGCTCCTGTCGCTGGGACCCTGCATAAAACCAAAATCGATACGCGGTTGCCGCGACGATTCACTCCATTTACCTACATTATATCTTCATACTTGTCCCGCAAATGAAGTTGCCTTATTCTGTCTAGAAGCGCCCTTATATTTTTCAGTAAGTACCTACATTACGGTTTTTACTTTGAAAAACTAAATAAGGTTTTCGTGTAGGTACCAATAAAAATCGCAGCAATATTCTGAAACACTTGTACTTACCTACTAGATAATGAATGACTATTCACAATTTTATAGCTTTTAGGATAGCTTTTATTTACCAGAATCAATAATCGCTTTTCAGTGGATAGCAGTGATTTGAATGCCTAATCACTAAATAAATATGTCCGTTGAGAAGTTGGAAGTAGATAGAGGCGAAGCCCCTCCCCGCGCCCTTCATTACCCGTAACGGTGTCCCATTAGGCGCACGGGCCGGAGTGCCCCGGACCGTAGTTAATCCACGTCCTCATTCACTGTTATTTCGAAGGTCTGATCTAATCTAAACGGGGCTTAGGATCCTACAATGCCAGTATTTCGCGCAACTCGTCCCTTTTATGTATTTGACTATCCTCATACCCGTTCCCGTCGGTCGGATGACGTTTGCCTTTGCTATAAAAGGAAATAACACTTCCGAAACTTCCGATGTGACGCCGTGTTAATGCCTTTGTATGAAAATTAATTTGTGTTGCTCGACAGTGGCCACATAATTGCGAGTACACATACAAGATTGAGTCAGGAAGTCGTTTCGAACGGGGTTGTAGGAAAGTGTTTGTAGCAGGTACATGGGTTACAATATAGATATTACGATAATGCTGACGCAAGAGTCGGCGCCGTGCCGGAGCAAGCCGGAGTGGAAGGGTCAATTTAGAAGCTATTATACGAGGGCGGTTAGAGGCCTACTTCCGGCGGCTGCACTAAGCTGCCCTGTAGCAAATCTACTCGCTCCATTTCGGGCTTTCTGCAACGCTGTTCCGCTTCTGCACATTTAGTGTAACCACACTTAACAATCGCATTTATTCCGCTTGAAATTTGTCAGTGAAATAATTTTAGCATTTTGATTTTCTTCAATCCTTAACTACCTATAGGTTGTATCGAGATACTGAGAACCCGGGGTCCTTATTTAAACAGAACAGAGTAGGCAAAAATTGATTGAATCCTTTTGATGAACTGGTTTAGGAAATTGCTTTGCAGGTGAAAATGTTTAAAAACTCCCTCGATCATAAGCCGATTGCGGATTACCCTTTTCTGTTGGTATTTCACGGCTGTAGAGAAAATGGAAGAATTTAGAATGCAAGATATTTTGTGCATTTTCTTAGGGATACCTATTCATATTTCCGGGTTTTATGTACTAATTGAAACCGTGACTTATTTTGGTTAACAAAGTGTGTTAAGTGTCAGCTATCTTCAATATTTACGAGTATCACATCATTATCACCCGGAAGACGCCCACTGCTGAACAAAGTCACTTGCAACCACCGGTTGCCCGCAACTGTCACGATGACGTCAGTCTATCTAGTAGGAGACCTGCCAACGCTTCGTCTTCTTGGACTCGACTCGCTTCGACTTTCTACCCCAACAGTTATCCGTTCTTTGAGCGATGTGGCCCGCCCATTTCCACATCAACTCGCATAAATATTCTTCGAGCCACACACAACATTACATTTTTACTCAAATAAAATTCTGCTTATATGGATGTAACTAAAAATGACGAAAGCAGCTATACATTTTGCGTCCCAGATATCGATATCTACTGTTTTGCTGAACTTTATGTACCTATGTAAATAATAATCTTCCATACCTATAAAAATAGTAACGTTTTACTACATACTTTCACTTTTCGATTTAGGAATCCGTTTGCAAAATATTTTGTTAAAGGCCGAATTGTCTAAAAGTTAATCCGTAAAAGTTATAAAAGTAAAAATAAAAGTTAATCCGGCTTGGAAAATAAAAAAAACAAGGTAGGAAGTATTTATACTGAATTTAAAAGATATCTATTATAACTTAATAAGTTTAATTTATAGTCGATCAAAATTTAATATTCTTTAGTTGCTGCATATTATTTAGAACCATTCTGAGAGAGGCCCGAGACGCACTTGATAATTTTTTTTTTTTTACTTGGGACTATTAGTTGATAGTACTAATTTACGTATCGTTAATTTAAATAGCTAGTACACGAATGATATAACAGGTAAAACCTAATCAGATCTAAATTTACAAAAATATCTGGGTTTACTCTGTGAAAGTACACGACTTAAAATATTTGCCTTTTATTTTTACTTATCCTGACTAGATCCTTCTGAGGGATTTGCTCGTAAACTATAAAAACTAAGCGTTTTGAACGGTTCTGTGGCTGTTGGGTGGATGCACCGTCCGTGTAGTGTTAGTGGAAAAGCGGTGTAGAACATTGTAGCGGCGGTGGCGGCAAACGAGGAGTTATGACGGCTGCGGAGGATTACGTGAGTGGATGTCGTAATAAAGCTTGCGATGAAGCCATTACCCGAAGATAAACGTAAATATCTCTGGCCGTAGCTGTCGGCCGGGCGCTTGCGTCGCGGCCGTCTCGGCCGCCCGCGCCACCGCTGCACTCTCACTGCCCTCGCCTGAACAGTAGTCATCCGCTTTGATTATTCTCTCTTCAGTGTTCTTTACTACACTGTAATTAATGTATGAATAAGGAAACTATATATATAAAATTTATGCCAGCGCGACATAGACATAACTATAGTTTTCACGACCAGTAAATCTGGTCGATAAACCATCTTCGCCTTAGTAAAGTTTTCATTTTGACATAATTTTGCAGGATCAGTAGACTGTAATTTAAAAAGAAAATAACGTAGATAGAGTATTCTCCCGACATAGGCTCTGTAACGTTACCTACTGCGAACTGCCCTTTGTGTTCAACAACGTATGTGTATTCTGGAGCCGGCTCTTATCAGTAATTCTCCTAAATTAATTACATAAATCTTGTTTGCATACGTCTTAAGCGTATGACACGCCGCCGTAATTCAACCAGAGCGCGTAGGTTTACACTGCTAATGAAGGCTTACTACAATAGCGACGATACGTAGAGGGTGCATTCAACTATACCTTCATATACCTACCCCGACGGCTTTATTAAAATAATATCAGTGAGTATACATGATTTTTAGTAATTTTCTCAATACTTGTGGCGGATTTATTTATCTATCTATCTATCTATCATTACTTTCTGTAATGTGCTTGGTGGTAGTTAGGTAGTATTTAAATCACAGCATATTTTTTCAAAGCACCACTAAATTACTCCGTAGGTGGGTACTAGTTGTAAGGAATTATTAAAGCGTAAAGGCGTAGCGCATTTACGACGTAACACCCGTAGCAGGAACTTTGTTATGTTACCTATTAGAGTTGGTCGGAGCTTAATAACTATACTTATTGACCCCTGTTTGTAACAACCCAGGGATATATTAGGCGATAACTTTAATCAATTTGATGTCGCAGAAGTGTGAGCAGAACGTGATTATTTATTATCAACTTGCGACACATGTAAAAAGTTCACAATTATCGTTTGCTATGAATAAACTCTGTACACCCACTTATGACAAATAAATTTTATTTCATTTATTTCATTTCAAATTCTTTAAGTTTAAATTGTGGCGGTGGCTCCTGTCGTCTAAGCGTTAGTTGCGAGACGGGTTGTTGAGCTTCCATTCTATGTATGTATTTTGTAGAGGAGCAGCTAGTGATTTCCCAAGGCGTTCGGTGTCGCAAGTTCATCTGCGGAGCCGCACCGAGGCCCGCGACGCTCGCAGGCACCTTATTGCAATCTCGACAGCTGAGGTGACACTCCGTACTGATCTATTTTCCAGGCTGTCCTTTATTAGCCCTAACATCTTGCCTACAACAGTGACAGTTGCGTTATCAAATGTATTTCGAAGTTTCGATTTCGTCAGCGGTAAACAAAATATGATTTTAATATTTTTGTTAAACCCTTCTGTTCCACGCCCATCAGTTTTTGTCGTATGGCATTAGTTTAATGTACAAAAAAGTATAAAAAAGAAGACAGTTTTTGTAAAAGTTTTATGCTTTTAAAAGCATTCTCAAAAGTATATTACCCGCGTAGCTTTCTTATTTAATATCTTACACACTTGGCTACTATCCAAAAAGTCGGCTACACGCGATCATCATAGTTTACCTCGTTTTTTTTTCACAAAAAAATAACTTGAAGCTAAGTGAAATTGGAAAAGGCGACAGACCAATATCAGTTTAGCGACGTTGATTTCAATCGGGAGGAAACGGTTCGTGTCTCCGCCGAGTCTAGCAGAGCTGGAGTAAATGAAGAGTGCCTTGCGAGTCGACGGAATATTCCAAAGGCGCGCGCCGCAGCGCTGGCCGGGCCCGGCGCCGGCGCCCGCACCGCGTGGTAATCAGCTTTTGTGCGCGGTAATTGGGTGTCTGAGCTGCCAACCCAAGCATTTATTCCCGATAAATTGAAAACTGCTTTGTGCCTAGAATCACTCGAAGATGCCGGTAGCGTTTTTCTAACTTTATAGAAAGTCCACGTGATCAGACTGAACCGCATGTAGGTAGGAATTATTGCTTCGGATTGAGGTGGAATTTTGAGTGAGATTTTTCTTTTTGATTTGTGATTGAGATTTTCTTTATATTATCTTTCTTGAGGTCTTATGTTTCATGTGATCTTGTAAAAAATGTTAGACAGTTGAGTTATATAGGTACGTACGTATCTGATTGTTTCGATGATATCGCACTTTTATTGTTGTTCATATTTCAATCGTTTAATTCATCATCATCATCATCATGTCAGCCGAAAGACGTCCACTGCTAGACATAGGCCTCCCCCAAGGCTCTCCACTCAGACCGGTCTTGTGCTTTTCGCACTTTTTGAGATCGTTTAATTAAATAAAAATATACAGAAAAGGAAGTGAACATATGACAAAAATAATTTAAAAACTATATATTGAATAACACCATTATACTAACCTTTATCCCTGGCTTCGCATGCGTGAACCATTAGGCCTAGCAATTATTGAAAAATCGGGATTTCGAAAAAAAATCCGTGGCTAACTATTCCCAAAAATTACATCGTGAATTTCCTTTACGATGCCTAAAAATCATGAACTGAATTTCATGAATAATCCTACCGGTTGAAATTATGAGAGTTTATCCTGATCGCGATCCCGTGAGAAATTTGGGATAAATAGTAAATTGTAGTAAGTTTGTCAATTGTATTTTTGTTTCTTTTCTTTTGAACTATAAAAATCGGTTTAACTGTTTTTGAGATATCGGATCAAGTTTTAAAGATATAAATGTAACTTTGTCTGACTTGAAACCTCTTTAGTCTAAAATGACGTACCTACTAACTTGTTTGCAAATTTTTAAACCAATGAACTATACCTAAATCCATTATCAAAAATACCATAATCAAAAACCGGGGGCAATTGCCCTTGGACTGTTCAATTTACTAAGCGGACATGCTTAGCTTATAGTACATTGTGCAAGAGGCGTAAGAAGGGGATTACTAACGATAGTCTATTAGAAGCCCTTACACTTATAAACAAAACAATGTTATTATCCTAACCTCTAGATAAACCAGGCAATGCTTACCATTATTTTTACAGTCAACCATCACGTAACATACCTACACGATTTTTCTGCGGAGCGTCAGAATATTTGATGTATTTTCCAAATTTGATTATAGAAGTAATAGACTCGGTAATGAAAATATTGTGTCGTTAGAGATATCCTCCCTGGCAATTGTAGGGTCCTTACCTGAGTGCGCAGTGAAACGGCGTCATTTACATATTTTAATAAAATAATATCGCAACTGAATCGTAACGGAGAACCTGATTTAAGTTCTTACCGCGATGAATGTAAATTCGCCACCGCCGCCGCCGCAATTCCAGATTTCAATTCTGGAATTAATGGCTGCCGTCGTGGGCCGGAGCTCGTCTAATATTTGCGTTACTTCCGGAGACTTCTCATAGGAATGGAATAAATTAGTGCCAATCAGCGGGAGAATCGTGCGCTACAATGAGTAGCTCGAATCAAAAATCGCAGTACGTACCGACTGCGGAGCACGTTCACTTGAATATTGATTGCGGGTATTCACACGCATCGAGCTCTGCATGCGGTGAAATTGTTTTATTTTTGCAATATTGGATAGGCGCTGCATGGCGCCGCTTGGCCCTGCTAAGCGTGCATTAATATTGTCAATAGTTGGAGTTAGTGGAAGTGAAGTACGTGTTCCGCCTGCCGCTATCTACGGCGCAGCTCGCGCGGTGAATTCGAATGGCTTCCCACACCGCCGCGCCGCCTGCGCCCACCTCGCGCCCTCCACCCCGTAACGCCCCATAAACTCGCGTCTTAATTTTAACTTTATTTCTTACCGCTACCGTGCTCCAAGAAAATTAAGTGTGAAAATACAACTGGATGATTCACAAGGGTGTTATCGTCAGTTTTTCAGCCGTAAAGTGGTTGCAAACTGATAATTTGACACCGGATTTTATCGCATCGGATTTTTATGCAGAGGCCAATATGCAAATGCATACAACTGTCTCAATGCGGCGTTATTACATGTTTGACCTTTTTTTTTCATATTGTGCCTATTTCGGTTAGTAGCGGGAAATATGTACCTAGGTATAGGGATCTAGGTAATAATGACATATAGGGACATCCTGCCTACACCTATCTCCAGAATACCTATCGCCAGAAATTATGTTAAATTTGAAATTGTGTCCAATGACGTCAGCTGACATAGAGAGGTCTTTTTTGGCATGCAAATTAAATCTGGGTGACAAAGCCAGAAATTTTGTAAAAATGGGTACTTCAATAACAAAGGCTAAATAAAGTGCATAACTTTAATAAATATTTTATTCTTTATTGCTGTATTAGTTAAAAATATTTTTTTGACGTTTCGTTACTGCATAATAATGAACGTCGCTCATAAGCCGAATCTGAGACCAATGCAACAATATAAAGCCGAATTTTCTTTAAAAAACGGAATTGAGAAAAGGTCATGTAAAATAAAATACAGTCACACCCAAACTCGTGTCAGGTTACGCTCTTACAGCACATATTCAAAATTGTAAAAGCTATTAGGGTACGCACGCTGCGGCTGTTTGTCACCCTTAGGGAACGTAACCCTAAAAAGTGACTTCAAATTTCAATTCGAAGATACTTTCAAATATTTTATTTCTAACAGATATTTTTAATAGTTTAATAATAATAATCATTTTATATATAAAGATAATATAGATATCATAAATTAATGAATAAAAGTAGTTATTAAGAGAACCGTCGTTTTATAGCAAAGAAAGTAGGATTATTTTATTTCAAGAATTTTGTTCCTTAGGACATACTGTTAAATCCGAGATAAAACTCTCTGTGCAACCCATCTTCTTTAAAAGGAATTCTTTACTTTGAAAGTTAGACATTTTCTAGATACCGATCGACCACAGAGGAAACGAATCGTCTACCTACGCTAGCTAGCACATACAAGGTTAACTGTTTTTTAAATATTTTTTTCTAAATAGCGACTACCGGATCTAACGGATTAGGTAAATGTGCGAAGTCGCGGGAAAAGTATAGTATATATAGTAAGTATCTAATTATTTTCTTGATCAGAATCTAGGTAGACGGAATGGGAAAATTTGTGGAACTAAACGATGTACTTGGTTCCAAAAGTTTATTAAAGTAGTAGTAGGTAAGTTATGAAATGGTTCGTTCTGTGAGACTGTGAATCTCAAAAATATTTTTTCATAATTATTAGCTCGACTCGCACTTGTTACACACCTTAGGCTCAGACTCTATGAAGAATTATTATGGTAAAGTTTCAAATTATTCATTACGAGACCTCACTTATGGAGCAATAAATTTTGGGAAGCAAGTGTAAGTCGTCATGTACTAAAATACAATTATAAGCTTTTTATTCCAAAGCGATTACTGCGATAACATAAGTTAGGTTCGCGCAGCAAAGTTGGTTTATCTTGCTGGCCTTCCGCAACAACAACAATATGGGAAATAGATTGGCAATTCCGGCGGTTACGTATCTGGTTATTGCAAGTTTACAACGGGAGAACGTCGAAGCGTTTGGAATTTTCTCAAAGGTGGAAGTTTTCTCGGGCGCATGCAATTTCGAAGTTGCACAAGAGGCCGGCCGCGTGAGTCGGAGTCGGCCGAGTGCGGTACGACGCGAAAGAGCCGCAGGCGGGGGCGGGTCCGGGCCTCTGCAGCGAGCGCCACGCGCGCGGCGGCTGCGTTGGTGCGCGGGACCCGCGCTGAACCCCAGCCGCTCCGCGCGACACAATAGCGGTTATTGGGGCAATCGGGGACGCCCTGTGCGACGCCGTGATGCAAATAAAACTCTGAGAAGGCCACTGCCGGACAGCGTTGCCCCTCGTTATTATTCGGCTCTCGCGAAATTGCTTTTATGTCCTTAATGGAAAAGTGAGATATTTATTTCGGGTTTTTATAAAAATCTCGCTTTTACATTTTCCTCGTTATATCCTCTTTCGTATGGAACTGAAAAATTGTACAATTCTAATGCCGCTATTTGATTTAACGAAACGGCTTTCGAGTTAAAATTCGTAATTTCAGATGTGTGCGCGAATACGGAACAATACCTAGAATACCTACAGTCAGCATATCAATGAAAACGTCTCTTTGTTTTTTACGTTTATAAATCCATATAAATAAAGTCATACTTTTTACAAGCTGTTATTTAACTTCACCACGTATATTCTTGTTTCCTTCAAATCTTACAGGTTAATTTTTATCCACTGCCAGCGGTCGGATTGACATGAATATTGGTATGTAAGAAAGAGTAGGTAACTGTGTTTAGAGTCAGCAAATAAGCTTGTATTACAAAAATATGGATAGATGAAATTTCGTCATTGTTTTCTTTAACTTCAACCATATTTTAGGTTATCCTTCAAACAAATTTATCGAATACTTACTAACTTGTTTGCAAATTTAAAAACCAGAGTTTTTGTACGTAAATCCATCACCTATTTCTCGCGAGAACAATTTAAGCCATAGTGTAATGTGAAATGTACTGAAAAAAGCATTAAACTGGTCAATGCTGGCGGCTGAAGGCTGCCTGGTGCCTCGACTGCGTCGTTATTTCATTAGCGACTCGGGCGATACTTGTCCTGTGGGCCTCGGCACAGCCAATCCCACGTGCCTCCCGCCGCAGCTTACGAGCGGAGAATCTCTAATAAGCACCACGACCCTATACATACCTACAAATTTTCTACAAGTTCGTTAGCGAATCCACTCGTTGTTTATTTTAAATCAACCCTTTAATTTACTTCTGTGAAGATAAAGCTAAAACCTGTTTAAATCAAATACATAGTAAGTAAAATTGATGCTTAATTCTGGTACAAAATACCGTATTTAATTCGTATTCATAATTTTAAATCAGACTTAATGAGTCAATTAATAATAAGTGTTAACGACCTGGTTCCAAATTTTGAACGAATTTATTAAAGAACTAAAAAAAGTTTGTAGTATTTGTAGCTACACCATATATTATATTACTATGTACTGTTGCTCTAAACGTTTGGCTGTAAAGCCTGTGTGACACATGGACGGAAAGTGAGTGACAGCAATACGGTTCCATGTGGACCATTCAGCTAGGAACCCTAAAAATGACGTACCAGAATTTACCACTATTCATCATCATTATTATATCAGCCATAGGAAGTCTCGTTGGTGGACGTCCTACTCTGCGCTTGCCTATCCGCGGTCTCTACTCGAGACCTTTTCGGCCCCAACGACCATCTGTTCTCCGTGCTATATGCCCTGCACATTACCAATTCAACGAGCTAATTCGCTTGGCTGTTTCGGTGATCCTTGTTCTTCTACGTATCTTCTCATTTCTGATTCGAGCCCGCAAAGAAACCCCAAGCATAGCTCTCTCCGTAGCTCGCTGAGCAATTCCGAGCCTATTTATAAGACCTATAGTGAAACACGACGTCTCGGATCTATATGTTATCACTGGCAACAAACATTGGTGAAAGGCTTTCGTCTTAACGCATTCACTGCCGGCATTGTTTTTCGAAATTTTGTTTATTAAATTTACACCAAACTGGCTTTTGCCCGCGGCTTCACACGCGCAGTTCCCTCGGGAACTGGGATTTTTTTCGGGATAAAAAGTAGCCCATGTCACTCTATGGCCCATAAACTATCTCTATGCATAAACTATCTCCGTTTCGACGTGAAAGACGGACAAACATACAAACACTCACACATTCGCATTTATAATATTTTTGAAAGAAAGAAAGAAAGAAAGAAATCATTTATTGCCACAAAAAAATAATTATTAAAAAAATATATAAACATTTCAAAAAGAAAAAACATACATATTAAACCTAATCAGAAATAAACAGTTTTTTGTGGCAAAAGGAGCGGACTCAGCATTTTTATGGAAGTATGGATTGTTTAAAAAAAATTTTAGTAAATATTTTCCCGTGTGGTGTCGGGTTAGAATTACACCTCTCCATTTCTACCGTAGATGTCGTAAGAGGCGACTGAGGATATAGGTTAAGGTATACCGTAGGCGACAGGCTAGCAACCTGTCACTATTGTACCGTTTTTGTCAAATTTAAAACCTAAAATTTCTAAAAGTGGGTCCGAATCGGTAACGTTTCGTGTGCTCTGCCTACCCCATTTGGGCATACAGGCGTGATGTTTGTGTGTGTTGTGTGTATATATTTTTAGCATGTTGGAATAATTAGCTTATACGTTATGGCAATCCAATTTATGGAAAGTGTAAACAAACCGATTTCATCAAAATTCTTGTATAATCACCCACTGGATCGCATCAATAGCATATTTATCTATAATTCATGTCTTTTAACTAGACGTCTTATCACTTTTTTCACCAAAATTCACTTGATTTCAATATTTAATTTTCTTTTCAAAAATCTTCGTCAATATCTGACGTTATTTCTTGAATGAAACTCGTGTATAATCTTTAGTAGCATAGACTAGCGTAGAGATGATGGAAAATTTGAAATTTAAAAAATCTAATAATACTCGATTGTATAAGCGATTATTATTTATTTACCAGAACCCTTCTTTGCATGGCGATGGAAATTTCCCTCATGACATTGTCCTTTTTACCCGACTTTAAAAAAGGAGGAGGTTATCAATTCGGTTGTATTTTTTTTAATGTTTGTTACCTCAGAACTCTGTCATTTATAAACCAATTAGTTTTTTTTTGCGTTCGACTAGGAATGGGAATTTTGCACTTTTCGAAAAAAAAAGTGGCCTATGTCAATCGAGGATAGTCATATTATATCATATGTAAGAATTTTTAAATCAGCTCTGAAATTGAATTAATTCATTTCTATCCCGAGGGAATTTTGAATTCAATCAAGGATAGTGTAGCTTACTAACGGTAAAAGAATTTTTTAAATCGGCTCAATAGATTCAGAGATTCGACTACGAACAAAGAAACGAAAAAAGTTTAGCCAGCTTCGGATTTTCCTTGGGAATTTCGAAAAATCGTTCCTTAGTGCACCTCTACAACACTCGAAATGCCAAATTTTTTTGCATTTTTCTCCTCGCAATGTGATGAAAATCATTGTATCACGGGCCGTAAGGGGATTACAAACTCGAGTCATTAAAAGCCCTCCGCTTCCGACGTCGGGCTTATAGTAGACTCTCGTTAGTAATCCCCTTCTTACGCCCCTTGGTGCACAATGTTTAGTCAAATTATTAATCAAAAATTTACTTTCAGCTGAAATATTACTTTCCTAATTTCCAACGAACTTAGGTAAATGTCCAAAAACCAAAACTGGCATGTAATAAACTATTGCAAATGATGCGAGTGGCGATTATAAATAAGCTCTACCAATTTTGCCAGTTGGTGCGAACTGCCCCTTTAATTATGAAAATGTATGCGAAGCACATGAAAGTTTGTGCAATTATGCCGTAGAGCCCGACGACGTGCAGTGGCCAACCGCGTCCTTAACTGCCGCGTACTGCCGTCTACCGTGCTATTCAATTACCTACCACGTCCTAAAGGGGAGTCTATAGATAAGCTTTCTTTTATTTATTAAGGAAATGTGGGGTCGTTTTTGAGAAAACACTATTTCTTTGTTATTAACTAGATGGCTGTTGCAAAATTGGCAATGGAATTTTGTCAACAGCGATCCTACAAATTCAAACTAATTTAATAAATGAAAGCGTTATTAAACTCGTAATCTTCCAGCTAATCTTATAAAAAGTCTGTTGAAAATAACACAAGATAGTGGCGGGCGCAAGTTATTTATCACGGGGGTCAATTACGCCGCAATAAAGTTTTTAGTGTTGCACAAATTGTCGATTTGGACTCGCTGACGGATGGTCGCGAGTCTGGCGCCGCCAAATGAGCACACGATAAAATTATCGTTAGCGGTAACGACATGAATAAATGCAAGAGGGTGGTCTACGTCGGAGCACGAGGATCGGAGCTGCCCGCCTCGGCACTCGTTAGGGCTCTTGTGACGAATGCAGCCCGCCGCCGGAACCGCCGCGTTTCAAATCTCGACGCTTCGTTAATTTTCTTTACATCGGACCTGCGCTCCAGCCCGTCTGAACTCCACGTGTGCTGCTTGCCAATAATATACACATTTATTATGCCGACTGAGTAATACTTTTTGCCTTGTTATATTTATACCAATCCAGCAACATCGTCGGGACCATGTCGGGACGGCACAAATAAAATATGTAGGATGGATTTATTTTCTTAATTTTCCCGTATTCTTACGATTTAGCTCAGTATCTTGTCAATTTACAGAATGTATCAGAACCCTACGATAATCCGACGATTTAGTAAAAATGTTTTAGCTTTTGAGATAATGTTATCTCAAATATACATATGTACCTATATCCCTCATCATCATCATCATCATCTCAGCCTATATACGTCCCACTGCTGGGCACAGGCCTCCTCTCGGACCCCCCTCAGCTTAGTTTTTATAATGACACAGCTTCAAATGTAAGGATTTTGATAATCTAGTTGTTGCTAAATATTCCTGAAAGCATTTATTATGCCGATGATATACGGTCTAATAAAAATTGCTGTCGTAGGTAGAATACTTATTGGTTTGGAATACTTAGTGGAGAAAAACTAACAAAAATGTAACGTTGCCAGCTCAGCAGGTATAAACGCTCTTAAAACGTGCCGTCTTACTTGCTTTTGCTGAGCATTCGACTAGCGTTTGTATCGATACAAACAAGCGCAAAAAAAAACGTCGTGTGGAAGAGCCTTTAAATGATAAAATAATGGCTCGTCGTGCGTGAATCACTCGTCTAGGCTCAGCTCAACCCTTGGATGTTTCAAAATGAACTTTTATACACAGCCTGTTATGATGTAGAGACAAGGATTAAGAACTTAGTTATCGTCATTTCAACGGGATAAGAAATTCCGTTTTTGAGGCGAAACCACGCACGTAAGTTAGTTATTTAATATACTTTGTAATATAAATTGGTAACTGTGCTTTTCGCGCGCATATAAATCCAGGACTAACCAAGCCATAAATATCGACCAAACCAACTCCTAAATTATTGCTCACATGAGAAATCCGCTTAAAAGTGTAATATTATTTCTGTAGGAATCTTTTTGCTGCTAGGTAAGGTTTTAAGTATCGTATTTCAGGATCGTGATCGTAGTGCAATTACACTTTTAAAAAACTGTGAATAGGAAGTAGTAGCAGTAAACTCAATTTAAATAAGTAGTAAATGTAATATCATGCTGGCCAAACTTATATTTGTGTTGATTTATGCCGCGCTGCCGGGCGGGCCGGCGGTTCGTAATTTTAAACGTCACGCATTTATGATGTATACTTGCAATTTTCTCGCGGGAGCATGGGGCTGATAGCCGCATGTGTGTGTTAAACTGCGTAGGACTCTGATGCCAGCGCTTTTATACCTGGGATTTATAGAATTGCCATGCGTTCACAATTCCTTTTTATTATCTTTTTTATTAGCGCCATAATTACACCTACTTTAGGCGCAACAGATTCAGCTTACATTGTGTAACGGCTCATCATTGTGGACGCGTGTATGTCCACCCCGGCGATTACTCAAAGCCGTGATGTAAGGACGCAAAGACGTACGTAAAGACGCGATTCTAAGTCTCACGTCACGTCACGTCTCACATCCCCGCCTCGCCGCGCCCCGAACCCGCCTCAGCCCTGCTCTTAATCGCATCGTCATCGCGAGAAGGCTACGCCCGTGTCGCTCCGGTTCGCTACTGCCATAAATCAGTTGACACCATGTGATGGATGATGCATCTACCTCCGAAAAAAAAAACAGTAGCTGGGAGCTGACTTTATCTCGTATTATCCCCACAATCTACGCCAGGAATATTTGCAAAAACAGCACATTCCTATTTATTAACCACCTTCAAAAAAGGAGGAGGTTCTATGTTCCAATGTTTGTATATTTTTTATGTTTGTTCACAGAATACTCAGTCAATTGTAGACCGATTTTCAAAATTCTTTTTTGGTTCGAAAGAGTACTCTTGTGAGGTGGTCTCATTGTCACCAAGTCAAGATCTGATGATGGAATCTTAGGGAAATCGAGTGCAAACCTCAAATTTTATAAGCACACCTATGGCAATTTTGGCATTTTTAGCATTCTCTGATTCTCTCTGATGAAGAAGACCGTTGATGACCAATGGAATTCATCAAAGCTAAATACTCCCTCGTCTATAAACGATCATGATTTCATGATAAGTATGCCTAAATAAGCGTCTAAGCTTTAGTTATTGATTCTTTTGAACTGATCTGATGCTGAAGCCGGAAGGTAGGCAACGAAACTCTGTTATAACTAAAACAACGTAACTAAGCCGTGTTTGGGCTTAATGGAATCGTTTTCAGATGGACTTTGACTACGAATCACCAAAATGTGAGAAATAAAGATTTTGTTATTTTTTTTTTTGGGTCGGCTTTACTTTTTTGTTAAAAAATTTAACATCTTATGCAGTCGTAGCAAGATTCTTATCCGGGGGGGTTACATTTGGTTTGCATCTTTCGTTTTTAATTTGTTTCTATTGCTGCTTTGTTTCATATTCACAAATTATTTAAAGATAGCCATTGATTGCTTCGTGCGCGATGTACATGATCAAATTAAAACGTTTCTACATTCATTTTACGTCTATTTAATAATATATTTTGTTAATTTGACTGTGGAGGAAGGTTTTATATGTTTACAATAGAATAGAAAAAAAAATACTTAGCTTTGGCGTCGACTGTACATCGATCGGAAGCCCCAAATTGTACTTTGTAATCGATTTCTACCAATTATTTTTAAACGCTGCGTGCACCCTGTTGTTTCGCTTTGTGAACTAGTCGAATGATGGGGTAGTGGCCTGTATGTGTATTGAAAATGCACACCCGCTCGTTAGGCGCGGCCGGCAGAGGCTGCGGTCCAGCGCGTGACGTCACGTCCGCCAGTACCACCCGCCCTCATTAGCATACATTATATTCGCCATTACGCCCAGCGCCGCTTGTGGCTTTTTGCGATGTTTTTGATGATACGCTCGAGCTGGGACACAACGTGGCCGGTACATGTTTTACCCAAATTCTAGTCTGCTGTTGCGTTTTTAATTAGGTAGTATAAAAAAGTAAATCTTTCGCCATATGTGATGAGCGAGGCACGAGGCGCGTGTTGAATAGAAGCAAAGGCGGGCGAGGCTTCGGCACGGGAGCCGTGTCGCGCACAGCGGCTCCCACCGTGCGCTGATTTACGTGCCACCCGCCTCTCGCGACACCTGCCCGAGTACCCGCGACACTCAATTCCTACCTACTATTTTTATTTGCTTGGGTGCTTAAATAGTTTTACTCTTTAATCTGTCATAAAAAAGTTTAAGGTGCGTGCGTTACTTTACGCGACTACCCAGGCTGGTGCCTGCTGCTGTATTGGAATAATAGATATAGGCTTCGCGCTATCACAACAGTAAATAATATAATTGATGAAATTAAATTTTATCATCACGCCTACCGTCCGGGCTCCAGTTAATTTTTAATAAGCGATCGTAATTGCATAACGTAGCATTGCAACACGCGTAAATCACCAGCCTGCCGGTCAGCGAGCGAGGCAAATATTTGCATATCGCGATTGATGCGAACCAATCAATACTGCAAATAATGAAAATATCACATGAAGTCTCCAAATAGAATTTACACGATGTGCACATTATTTAAATTACTTATCTATCCTAGACAATGTAATAAAGCAAAGCAGTATCGAAATGAATGAACTATAACCATTTACCTTGCTTCTCCACTACCACACGTGCAAGTAACTACATCTGTACGACTCATATATATGATTACATGCAGAAAACCCCACTCGTCGTGCTCTTCCACTCCCTCTAAATCACACCTATGTCACGCCACACAAGCTCCACTATCACAAACACAACGCAGAACGCTAACGCATTTCAAACATTAAACGACTATATTCTCAAAGCTAACGCGAGCAGACAACCGTTTCCAAACAAAATTAATGACTCACTAACCATTAAATATTTAAAGAAACCTTAAACTACCTAACCTACACTATTTTTCACAGCATTTTATATTTTTAAAGGGTAGTATTTGAACACACATAAGAAAAGTCATTTTACTATCCAAAAAAAAATCCGAAGATACGCTCTTTTTCTAGTAATAATTTTTAAGATTGTAGTGTTTTAATTGTGTTATAACGCACATAATATAACTTGATTTTTTTCGTAATGGCTGCGGAACCCTATCTTGGGCGTGTCCGACACGCTCTTGGCCGGTTTTTTTTGTTAAGGCGCTTAGCTTACAGACGCCAAACATCTCAAACACCATTGTAGAGGATAACAAACAGGGAATTTATAAAATAAGTAAGTAATAATAGCAAACCTATCCTGTACTATTTTTAAATCTTTTGTTTAATCATCATGTTTTATCATCGTAAAATGACTTGATTAAACAAGATCTGTGCGCAAACAATCTCAGATTTCATTTGCATGTTCGTAAAACGTGTAATATTGTCAAGTATCACAGCATCAAGGCTATATGCTCTCAAGAGTGGCAGCTCATTCCGTGCACGGTTTAATTTCCGGAGGAGGGATCACTCCCAATGAGGCAACTCGGCCTATTATCTACGACGATATTAGGCGCGCGTTAACCTCACTGGTGACAATACGAGTAGGTACTCTTGTATACCTACCGGATATACTAAAATCTTTCTCAATTGCCACATTGTTCAGAAATCCACACCAGCAGCGTAGCTGTAAATGGAGTATGCGTATTTACGCAACAAGATACGTTATAATACCCTCTCAGGAGACGGTGGTTCTCCGTCACCGAGGAAGTTATTAAGGCAGCGGGGAGGCAATATTCGGTTCTCATCGGAGTCATAAATATTTTTTATAAGCGCGGAGGAAGCGGCCGTACAAACAGCTACCGCACAAAAGCGACGCAATCAAAATAACACATCGGCGGCGCGCCGTCCAAATTGCTGTGTCAGAGTGTTCTCGCCCTGATTGCTCCATTCTGCTCCCGGCTCCCAGGCAGCGACTTCTCTTCATTCGCTTACACTTGCTTATTATTTACTTTCCGCTTAAAACAGATTCGTTAAGCCGCAATTATTTACTCAACTATCTAAATTATTGTAATAATTAAGCTTTTACTTCGCAGAAGACCGTCGTAAGCATACAGGGGTAGTTTATGCTTTAGCTACATAATTATAAAAAGTAATTAAATATTATAATTTTATATTTGTAATACAAAGTCATGGAATAGTAATTTGGTTAGAAGCTATTTTTTTATTATAATATTAAGTAGTAGATACACGAGCAACCCACCTGATGGAAAGTGAAAACTAAGGCCACCGACTATTAAGTAGGTATATTTGGAACACATTCAAAAGCTAAGCGAATACTGACTAACTTACGAATCTGGATGAAGCCAGCACGAGTTTCCACTTACAGCATTCGTTTTTTGTAGTAAACAATATGAAACATCAATCTTAGCATACATAATAAAATGTATTGTACTATGTGCTATGTATTTAGAAGTAGGCATAGTAGGTCTCCTATGTACGTGTCCTTATTTACCCCAAGAATGATTGTTAAACTGTATGAATAAGTGTCGGTATATGCAATATTGAAAGTTTAAATGTGCAACTGTTGAATGGGACGGACGAGTTGTGGAACGCATACTAGATGAGGAAGGAAGAAACCAACCAACAGTCGACGCGCCGCAGCCCGCAGCACTCTGCCGTCCGAGCGCTATCGTCGCTTGCTCTAATTCAATTTCTGATACTCGTTTGACAATCCACCAGCTAAAATGTCTAAGTAGACGGCTAAGGACCTGGATTTGGTTTATTACGAACCGCATTAAGTGAGCAATTAATCCGCATCCGAAGTGAGTAGAACTAGGGACGTAAGCGCTCAGACTGCGGGCAACTTTGCGACCTAATCAATTTAGCGAATGAGCGCAGTTGACGGAGCCACCACAGAGCGTTGAAGGAAACGTATTTACTAGTACTTTCATTATATTTTAATTGACGTATAAAATTTTTAACTGTGTGATTGAACTACATATAAATTATATGCCTACATTTATTGTTATACTAGCTTATGCCCGCTGTCTGCGCGGATCTAGGTTATCGCGCGGTGGCGCCCTCTACTGGAATAAAAGGTATCCTATGTTGATCCTTGCGGTTCAAACTACCTATATACCAAATTTCATCCAAATCGGTTCAGTGGTTTCGACGTGAAAGCGTAACAGACAGACAGAGTTACTTTCGCATTTATAATATTAAGTAGGGATGTATTATGATTCGTTTTTTTTAATGAGTTATCTTTATTACCGACAATAATCTGTTTATTACAATGTCTTATTTATAGGAATCGAAGAAAATTAAAGCATTTTTGGAGTACACCTTAATATTGCCTAATTTAGTAAAACTGAACAATTTAAAAACTCTATCGTAACTTAGTTTCATTTTATAACGTGATATTTGTTTTCTTTTCAGTTTTTGATTAAATTATTATATTGTTCCAGTAAATTTCATTGTCCAACTAGCGCCTTTTAAGTATAATTAAAAAGAGCTATTTAATTTAGCAGGGGATCCTCTTGTAACAATGAGTGTGTTAATCCTATTAAAACGGACACGCATTATGCCCCAAGTGTGGCGTGGCGGCGTTGGTCTGTCGTCGAGCTCCACGGATTGTTGTGACTACAAACCAGAACCAAGCCTTAACAGAATTAAACATGGTTTAATTTACCTATAGAAGGGTCGTCGAAAAGGCTCCGCCTTGTCGAAATAACCATGCTGCGAGAAAATAAAATAGCAAGGGAAGCGATGCGGGCGTCGGACGAAACGATTATGCAGTCGAAAATAATGGGCGCCGGTCCACATGCACGTTTTTGTTTGTGGTCTGTGACGCGATTTATACGTGAATTTCTACCATCCCCAAAGTGAGCACTATTCACAATAATTGCTTGGAACAAATTCTCTCCCTCGACTCTTTTGTCTACGTTCACACGGTGCCCGTAGTCATGTGCAATAGGTAATAATATCTGATAATACCACATCTCAGTCTATGTGCGGCACACTCCAAGGCACAGGTCTCCTCTCAGCTTGAGCAGTTAGTTCCCACGCGTTCCCAGTGCGTATTGACAACTTCACACACACACCATTCAATTTCTTCGCTGGTTTCCTCACGTGATTACCTACCACTGATCTCATGAGAAAATTCAAATGTGATTTCGCAAATAATTCCGAGAAACTCGAAGGTGCGAACTTGGGCTCGATCTTACGATATTACGATCTTACGATCTTACGAGATCACAATGTGAAGTCACTAAGCTACCACGACATAATATAAGCAAATGATTTTTTTTTTGTTTCGTTTCGTTTTTTTTAATAATCAAATAAATATTGTATATAATATTATTATTATTTATTATTATTGAATTCAAAAAGCCACACAAATAAGTAAAAATAAACCGGCCAAGTGCGAATCGGTTTCTTGCACCGAAGTGAAATCAACAAAAACTTTACATGTTTCACAATTTTTTCCCTAAAACTGAGTAACTGACTCGCGCTTCATTATTTTCTATTATTTAATGATTTGCAATATACTTATGTTAATTATCATTACGAATTTGGGATGTTTAGACGTTATGGTGATAAACGTTAACGAACAAAAACATAAGATTTTTATATGAGGACCCCTACAAACTCGGAATGATAGTAGAGATAGGTACCTACTTAAATACTGCACATATTAACAAATAATAAAAACTTTGTAAATAACTTTAAAAATACATAATACGTTTCTTGTATGGGTACCACCAAAATCCCCCCTTTATTTTTCATTTAATTTTTATTATTTGTTGCTGTAGAAGTGTGTAAATTTCAGCTGTCTATATCTATTACGGTTTTTGAGATACAGCCCTGTAACAGACAGACAAACGAAGCGACAGAGATAGGGTTCCGTTTGTCACACTTCTGAACGCTAAAAAAAAACTAAAATAATTTAAAAAGGTTTTCGTGTTGTGTGTACTTCCTACTGATCTCTTTAAAGTCGGTGCTAAGCCCAATAGATACTTTGATGGTAAAGTCTGACTAGATCCACCCTGCTGTTCTGTGCCAAGGCACCAACATCAAACATATCAGTAGCAAGCCCACACAGAAATCTACTTAATCGATTTTTTTTCAATTTTTTTTTTTTAGTGTAGTGTACACTCACTGAATGTAATATATGACCACGCATAACTTTTTACAGAGTAGTCCGATTTTGATAATTATTTTTTTATTGGATATGGTATACCTTAAAGTTGGTCTATATATGTAAATTTAGAAAATAAGTTCCTACCCTAAGGGTGGAAAAAAAATACTTAACATATTAAGCCGCCGAAAG
This sequence comes from Choristoneura rosaceana, assembly GCA_037349165.1. Taxonomy (NCBI): domain Eukaryota; kingdom Metazoa; phylum Arthropoda; class Insecta; order Lepidoptera; family Tortricidae; genus Choristoneura; species Choristoneura rosaceana. The sequence goes on along the minus strand of JAZBNJ010000055.1, from coordinate 188,991 downwards.
AACTGCAAAGCGACAAATAACAAGCCTATTTATCTAACCTTAATCTAAGTACCAGTTTCAAGTCGGTGCCTCAGCACTAACTAGCAGCAGTGGACCTATAGCCCTCTACCTGATGGGCTTCCTTCACTCCTCCTGGCTCGTACTGAGGCACCTACTTCAAGCCGGTACCTAGATTAAGGTTAGATAAAAAAGGCGTATTAGTTATTTTTTGCTTTTCAGTTTTATCAGCGGTTTAATTTTTTTGTTATTAAGTTTTTTGTGTAACTATAATCTATGGAACAATTAGCTTAACGTCAACTGCTCGTCTACTTTACAAAATATTGCTTTTCCAGATGTAAATAATTGTCGAGGAGTCCTCTTGGTTCTTTACCATGAGTTCTTCCTTCTTTTTTAAAGTTCACTGTTTTTGGTGATCAATAAAGAATATTTGTATTGTATTGTTCGCTAAAATGACTAATCATAAGTACTGATTAATATCTGAAAATTAAAATAGATAAATTATGACACTAAGTTCTTTGCGGCTGTATCTGCAACATTATCGTAGCTTTAAACCTTTTAGTTGCGCCGGTGTTATTGCAGTCCCGAGAGCATTTTGCTTGATTTCGTTTCTTCGTGAATGGTTTCCTTTAGTATCGGTAGGTGGTATCAGTATAATCCAGCCGGTGGTCTGTAAGCGTAACTTTTAATAGCCTTATCAGTACTCGGGCAGACCGCGCCGCGCTTGATCTCCCTCTCCCGCGCTCCAGATGCCGCGCCGCACCTCCCTCAACCTTTATTAACGGTTACAAAGATAGGCGGGTCAACCATCTTAGCTTTCTTTTTACAAGAATTTATTTATTCCTATTCCGAACATGAATGGATTCAACAAAATTCTGCTTTGATATCGTTTTTAATTAGCAAACGAATTCGCGGTTTATTCAAATTTAATAAACAGGATGTAGATAAGTGTAATGAATAGGATAGAGGTACTCCATTTTAGCTAAATATTCGCCATTCATACTCGCCATGACAACAGGCGTGTAATTATGGTAGGTTCCCCATACAAGTCTTAACAATGACAATGGATGATAACTTACAATCATCGCATATTATGTAACTATGTATTGCTGAAACCACTAAGACAACAAATAATTAAAATAAAATACAGTAAAAAAATAAATCTGGTGCCCGTATAAGAAACGTTGATTGAAACGTTTCGTAGATATTGCATGACACAACAGTAAAAACCAGTGCCTTAATTTCTGACGGCTGCGAAACAACCAAGCCCTACTTTTTTGTCAAGAAATTGTAGAGTTTGGACTTGTAGAGTCAGGAGCTTACCTCTTGATGAGATCTTGATAACTTTTAAAACTTGTGAGTCTTGGTACCTACTTTAAATCTTTTGGGATATATTTAAATCTTTATAGAATTACTTTGTTTAACGCGTGAAGGTTCAAATCTGAAATTAGTACAATTAAAGCAATGAAAAATTCAACTTCTAAGTCAACGCATTAAAAATACAGTCATTAAAAAAAGGTGTTTCCATACTAATTGCCGGGTAATCAAGTCCTGTAGGCTACTTTCAGTTGTCCTATAAAATTGAAATTAAATGTGTTGAAAATCTTAATTTTGTATGTCTATGTCACGGACCAATCTTAAATGACCACACGCTGGGTACATTTTACTCAGAAACCGAGCTGGATATTCATAGAGACCTCCAAATTTGTACGGAACCCTCGATGCGCTAGTCCGACTCAGAATTGTCTGTTTTTTTTGTCACTCAATGTATCTCTCTGTGGTAGGTATCGCAGAAGTAAGCGCAACCTCCCAGCTTATATGAAAACGTCATGGTTGTCATCCATCAAATGTTGGTGGTTTCAAATTTAAATAGATCGCAAGGTATTGGTTATTTTTGGTCCATCACACTGGGACACTGATCAGGGCTGGTGCCTTTACCCTACCTCTTTAGTTTATCGAGCTATAATTTTGACATAGGCGCGTTAAATGTTAGCAGATTTGTCCGTACTGTGGCGCAAGGACCACTTTACGGCATCGGTAAAAGAGTTCACTGCCGTTAAATCTGCCCATAAACAATAAAATTTGCATTTATTGGTCGTCCACAGTGTCGTAAATTCACGGCGAGCGATCTGCCAACGACATTTTGAGTGAATGTCTGGTGCCATTACACTAGAAACTGCACTGCGAATAGGAGCGATGCCTGAACTCATCGAAGCGCAATCCTTGAAATCGCTGATCAATCAAAATCAATAGCCGCGCGGCAGAAGCAAGAGCAATGCACACATGTTTTTAGAGTTCTAAAGACAAAATGACAAAACCAGTACCTTCAAAGGCCCCATATTTTTGTCCTGTACGTCTGTCTCCGTACGTCACGGTCATTTCACTCGTTTTATTTTTAGTAGCTTTGCTCCGGCTAAAACTCGATAATAATCGTTTTCTCAGAGAGAAGACCAAGCTAGATCGATTCTTCATCCTCGAAAACCCCCCCATACCAAAATTCATCGAAATCGTTGGCCGTTTCCGAGATTCTCATTAGATGTATATATAGTTTAGTTTAGTTTATTTATTCATTCAATACATCATTACATTATAATTTACATAAATGTCAGTTATATATATGCAGGAACATGGCTTTTATTAACCGCTTCATATAACTATGTATAGTTAAAATATTTAATAAGTATCTAAAGTATCTAAAAAATATCGAGAGCTTATTAAAGGTAATTACGGTTAAAATCCCGTACCTAACAAATATAAGCGGAGTGTACTCAAGTAAGTTAGATATATCTGAAAAATATCAAGTTCTTATGACAGCTAGTTAAATCTAGTGAGTTTGTTTATACCAGTTTATACCATATCCCACGGGAATTTTGGAAATTTGGTAAATCATTTTAACTTGTCTGCCAAATAAGAACTTTAGTCATGATAGTTACTAAAATAAGACTTCTTTGAAGCTTATAATAATCCTCTTCATTTCATATCCCTTGGGAATTATGAATAACCTTGAACATAATTATTAAGCCGTTGTAATTACCTACTTGCGTGCTAAATTTGATGAATTTAGTAATCAGAATTACGGAGACAGGATAACTTTGAATAAAGTATATAATTTATTCCCTACACCGCAGGAATTTCAACAAAAACACGTCCTTATATCTTGGCTATATTATGTATAAAAGCAATCTCTGTGACATATTTTAGCCTTCTAGGGCCAAAGGATTGCACCGGGCGTCAATGAGTCAGTAGATCAATCAAAAATGTTCATATATATATACAGGGTGAAATTTAGAATGTAATACAAAATTAGTGTTTCTCGTGTTCAGTTATTGATGGGTAATATAATGCATTGTATAGTAATATAAGGATGTAAATGCTTTAATTTACCAACTTTTGACGGCATGCTCCTTCTTGTTAGGGACCTAAAGATTGTTGTAGTAACCATTTAAATTGCATGGCTATCAATCAGGGAACTCTTTTGATATATGTAGTCTGACACGCACTTGGTGAGTTCTATTGAAATTTATTTCTTTATTTACTAGAGTAACTTACTATTACAATCTCATGTGGTTTTATGTGAATTAGAGAGACCATTTCTAAAAGTTTTTTCTTGCCATTTATTTTATCTATTCTTAAAGGATATAAGCAACACAATCAAGTTCAAGTGCTATAGTGCCCTGGTAAGAACACTGCACTACCATGCAAACAAGAAACAAAACTTTGCACTCACGTCGAGGCGTAAGTGGGTGCGTAAGTCCAATAATTTAAGGGGAACGGGTGGTCGTAATGTTAGAAATTTCCAGCAGAGTACGCCTCGCAAAGTTGGGCTCTCGTGGGTCCGGCGAACTAGCTGGCGACCCTTACTAAATTGTGTTGTGGCCTTTACTCCACAAATACATATGTGTTTAGTTTTCCTAAATTTAGGTAATAAAATCATATTTGCGAGGGATGTACAAATGTTTAGATTCTTAAGTCATGTTAAAATGATAATTATATTACTAAGTATCTTTTATAAATGTAATTGTAAGAAAAAGAGGCTTGTGTGACTCAAAGTGGTCCAATACTTATCACTAAATCCTGGAAAATTTAGAAGGATAATGTCAGCAATTCGTCGGCTCTGTAACAAGAAACAAACAGCCAAACTCTGTCTTCGTCTGCAATTGGCCCGTATTACTCGCCAGACTTCATCCAACATATTGAAATTGAACATTCTGTCAAACATTTTCAGCCAATTTTAGAGCGATGAACGATATCCATGCATAATAGGTATTGCTTATGTTCTTGTCGATATAGGTACCAGTACTTCGAAACATGATGATACGAGTACATCGCAGTCTAACGTTTATCACATAATAACACTATCTTTAAGAATCGTCAACCTTTTTCTTAAAATCGTAATTGAATCCTTAAATTCACTTCTTACATCATACGAAAATTGACTATATATGTATGTAAAACATAAAACGAATTTGTTTTTTCATTTTTCAAGACAAATTCCAGATTCAGGCCTGGCAGTTTCGTCTCTTTATCAAGTTTAACTGTGTGTAAAGTGTCGTAAATGTACTGGCAAACTTCTAACCATTCAAATTTATGATATGCCATTAGAGTGTTCTCGCTTACCCGTTTCCTCAGGTGTCCAATGTAGGTAGGTGTGTCTCAATTTATTCATAGCCGTTTATATCTCTACTCGCTACTTGTATACTCTGCCGACGATATGATTTAATTGTATATAAAAAAACCGGGCAAGAGCGTATCGGACACTCCCAAGGTAGGGTACCGTAGACTTTACGAAAAAATCAAGCAATATTTTTTAAGGATTTTGTATTGTGTACTACGAAATCTTCCAAGTTTAGATGTATTTCATGCTATTCATGATATACTTACTACCATCCTGAAGTTTTTCAAAGAGCTTAGCAGGCTAGGGAAGGACATGTGGCCTCTGTGAGGAGTGGTTGAATTGGTAAACATACTATCAATTGTTTGTCACCTTATAATTACCACTTTGCCGGCGTGACTGATACATATGTATCGCACTTTTCGTCATGTTTTGTTTTATACAAGGTTTATTTTAGTAATGTGAATATTTCGAATTGACAACATTTCAAAAAAAAAAGCTATTTTGTTTTTTTGCGTTTATAATAGCTGGTGAAAAATTAGACTACCCGTATTTCTCGGTTTTCCTTTATTTTACGTAAATTCGTAATTAATAATTTATTAAAGAAATGGTCACTAAAAAGATCGTATATACAAAGTTAGGAATACTGATGTCGTGACCCTAGCATGATATAAAATTTAAAAAAGTAACTAAACAGAACTGTCATGTCACGTCATTGTCAACCCTTCGTTGCCGTTCGTTCACGAATTAATTTGTTGTTTTGCGTTTGCTGCTTCTAAAGTTAAAGAATATTAGTTTGGTATTAGTTTAGTACCTATAGAGAAACATCCTTTGAGTTTCTTTCTAATTTCTAACAATGACGACCGAAAGAAAGTATGTATCACCAAGATCCTTTTACAACTTGTTTCGTCCCAAGTTGCAAAAACACGGCGTTAATGGAAAAAGCTAAGCACTTTTTTCATATTCCTCGTGCATGTAGATTGGAATTTGGAATGGTGTTCGATCCTAAATATAAAGGGTTCGAAAAGCGCAATCTATATATGTGAAGATCATTTAAATGTAAGTACGTAAGACGTCTTAAAGTCGTTGTAAATTATTTAATTAATGTTTTTAAATCTTTAATTGTACATATATTTTAATGTATTTTTTTTCTGTTTTAGCTTGAAGATGATTTAGATAACTTTTACGCATGGAAATTTGAAAATGTCAGAGGGAGACTTAAGCCCAGAGTGCCTGATCATTTCAAAAATATGGTTTTGTTACATAATAAACAAATAACATTAAGTCCTGCGCCTATACCACCAAACTGTGAAAAGAATTCAAAAAGCATCTTGTGCATACTGGAGATGTATGAAAAGTATGTTCAGACTCAACCAACAACAGTAGACCGTTCAGTGTCTACAAAAAAATACAAGTCAGAAACCCAAGAATCTTTATGGCAGAAAGTATTGGTTAAGTCTGATTAAGAAAAAACCTTTAAGTTATATAGGAGTCTGTAAGCAGTACTATTGGATGATTGAATATCTAGAATTTTTTTGTAAAATCCCTTCCTTGCATATCATCATTACACTGTACAAAATTAAAAACAATGAGACATTTTCAAGAAATACTGACATTTTTCAAGTATCATTATCTACTGTTTGGCGAATGTTTTATAAAATATTAGACTGTCTGAAAGCATTCTGCAACAAGTGGATATACCTTCCTGATCAGCTGCACATTAAGACACCTAGTCTCTGGATGCAAAGGCCCGTCTGATGAACCTGTAAATCTGCATCGCTTCCTCCGAAAGTGGATGACTCAGAATCACATTTACACTTCCATTCAACAGATCCATACCATCCAGATACCTGCCTCTGGCATCCTCATTCTGATCACATACACTCTGTAGTTAATAATAAGCTTATTAATTCACTAGATGATGCTGTAGTTCGCATGTGGACTTATTAATTAACAGTCACCTTTAATAAAGTGCCATTAAAATGCTTGGAAATGATTCCACCCTACACTAGGGTTGAGGATTACCTGTAATACCATTTTTTTTTTGTTGTTAAGTGGATGTCCACATCTTTGTGACATAATAATACATTAATGATCTCCTTGATGAATCAATAAAGTTAGAAAAACGCCTCAGGCCAACTCAAAGTCAAACTTTCATGTTTTATGTCTTTAAAAAAATATTTTACTTTGTCAGACATGTTTTCTTTCAAAACTATGTTTATTTTATTACTAAGTTTGCTTTTTGTTATTTAATTTAAGTGGAAAAGCAATTTTATTTACTAAGCAATATTGATGTACCTATTAAATTACATAGTAATAACAAATAAAAATTTAAGACTAATAAATTGATTAACTAAGAAAAAAAATTGTCAAGTCAGTCTGTCAGTCGGAGTGCGGTAGGGCAGCACCATCATCAAAACTGTTTAAATAACTTCGCTGCTGGCTTCCATTTTTAATTTAACCCTTTATAAGGCAGAGGCGATTTAGCGACCACATGCATTGATTTAGAAATTCAACCTTATTGTTTTAGTAATAAGTTACAATATTCATTGTAATTATTGAAAATACTACTAGCTTTAAAAATATCCTTTGTCAGATATGTATTCGATAGCTGCTTTTGATTCTGTGGTAGTATGCTCCAATAAATGGGGCCTTCTAAAGGGTTAAGTAATTTAATTTATTATTTTTGCATTCTAACTTGCCTAAATTTTTCATAAATTGAATAATAAAGAACTTTGAATTATAACCAAAAAAAATATAAATATTATTAACACACATACTTTGTTTTTTTGGTCCTAAATAATAAATAAATAAATAATCAAATATCATGAGACATTTGACCTAGTCCCAAACTAAGCAAAGCTTGTATAAACATACTTATATAGATAAATACATATTAAACATCCAATATTCTAGAACAAACATTCTTATTATTCATACAAATATCTGCCCCGACCGGGAATCGAACCTGGAACTCAAGCTTCATAATCAGGTTCTCTAACCACTAGGCTATCCGGTCCTACCAGGTACCCAGGTGAATCAATTCAAGTGCTTCTAGTTAACTACAGGGGAATTTAAAAGAAAAAGTATCACTGCTATGTAGGCTTTACAAGTTACAGTTAACTAATAGTACCTACCTAGACCTACCTACCTACCTAGACTAGTAAATTTAGAAAAAATCCTTAAAAATATCGTTAACAAAACTATCCTGTAAACATACTAACAGGGAGCTATGGAAAATTTCATACATTTAGTTTCATCTTCAAAACTATGGAAAATACTCAACTAAAATAGTGTACTGTAATGATTTATGAAAATAATATTGTAACACTTCGAGGTTCACAGTACAGGACTAAATTAGAGTAAAACAGACATTCTTTTGGTAACTGGTTTGTTGCAGGCTTCAAAGTGAAAACATTACCTTATTTCCGCATGATGTCTGAGGTGTTGTAGTGTTAATACATGCTACACATGCCGTGCTATTGATTTCATTCACTGTTACGGCACAATATCACTTAAATATTGGTTATTCACAATAAAACATTTAACTCTAAAGATTTGTTTTGATTAAAACTACTCGTTGAACTGGCGTTTAGTGTCTCCAACGCTTGTTATTAGACGTCATGAGTGTCAGCTGTCAAAACTGACGTTAGTCGCTGTTATTTCAAGGAGCGGCGTGCTACTAAAATCTCAAACGTATCTTTTCTCAGTGATGTTGTAATAAAGTCCATTTATCACTGATAATAACAAATATTCTAAAAATCTTTTAATTCAAAAGTTCATTCAACATTTCTTGTTGACAACTTCGTCATGAATAACGAAACGTTGCACGCACACTTGGAGGGTATTATTCCTGCATCTCGTTTACGTTTCGTTTCAGGTAATCTTGTCAGTCTGAACTGACGGAACAGAAGCACCTGTGTTTATTTTGTCTTTTCGCATATCCCAAAAAGCCGGAATTGGTTCGAGTATTTGTTATTCATCGCTGGGGTATTTTTGCTTGCTGTCGGGAGCGAATTAATAAAATATTTCCTTCTTCCATCACACGCGATGCAGTGCTACGGCGCGCGGACGGTGAAACGGAACGTTTCGCGTCTTTGTGTGGGTGTGTTTCGTGTCGGTGTGACTGACGCCGGAATTTTCCTTCAACAATTGGACGAAATTCACCGTACAATGTGAACGTATAGAAATTCTTCTCTCCGGTCCAATTCCTCGCTTCGGGGTAAATATCAGTGCTTGTGGTTTCTTCTTTTGTTTAGCCGTGGGCTGATTTTCATTGTGTGTATTTTGTTGCAGCGTTCCGCCCATATTTGCGAATAATTTAACTTCCCAATTCGCCATGGAATTCCTTCCATAGGCGTCTAGAAAAGTCTTACCCTCATCATATTTCCTACTCAGGTGAGTGTTGCTTTTTGCCTAATTTCTTTCCTCGCGCTTGTTAGTTTCAATAAACGGCGTTCCTGTGATATTAACAGAGTGTGTTTCATATTTTTAGTTATTCATATTCAACAATCTCGTCCGGACCACTGCGGCCGGCACGGCACTCAACATTTCAACTACTTACCTGTCGGGAAAGATAAAGTAAAAGACCCACCCTTGCGTGGTAAGTTTTAACTTTTAAATACTTATAAAAAAGATAAACGTACTCAAATACCAACTGTATACTTAAACTAGAATATTTCTTGTTCTAGGGTTCTTTGTGTACCTAGGATCTCACTGTCTAGTGGATCTTACTTTCCTTTGGGATTTTTATTTACACCGTGGCTTTGACTACGGATGTAACTACTTCGGACAAGACGTACTCCGGTATGTGAAGAGGGTGCGACTCGGTGCCCGTGCTGCTGCCAGACCGTCACTACGGATGGAGTAACATCTTGGATGACCGTACAGTAGTGCTGAGCTGGTAGGACGTGTGCCTTTCTTCTCGAACGTTCTTCGTATACCGGTAAAACTTTAAATATTTACTCTTAACGTACCAAGCAACCAAAACTTTAGTAAAAGTGTACTAGACAATTGTAAGGTAGTTTAAGACTAACACCTACTCTTAATTTAGTTTCTATCACGGACTAGCTCTTAATTTTTATCAACCATTGTGGTTATAAATTTACGGCATGTTTATTTTTGCTACATGCAAATAAATCGTTATTTATTAAAATATACTGGTTTTATTTAGTCACTGCTCAATATTTGCTGATGAAATCACCTGGCGCTCTTTAATTATAAATTTGGTGTTATTTTATCACTCTGGCTACAGCGGATCACACGACCCTTGAAGTTTCTCGCTCTACCCTTTGCTTTTCTCCGCCTACCCTTTGCTATCTTTAGCGGACTAACTGCTTGCCGTTACAAAATGGCGCCCAACGTGGGGCCAGTTTTGACAGTGACTGAATATAACTACTTGTAATTTTTTCTTGGTTGCTTTGGTTATTTTCTTTTTATATAACTGAGTAGTGAATATGATATATTTTAACGTGTTAGTATAAGGTGTACTTTTAAGATTGCTTCTATGTAATCTGGATTTAAACTGATACATTTTAAATCTTTAACTTAAAATAACTTAAAGCAAACTTAAGTTTTAAAAAAAAGTCATACTCAAACTTTATACATGTTCTTGCGTTCAAGACGGTGTAAGAGTAATGTAATCCTGTGTGTTGCGGTACTGTACTTATCAATATTTGATGGTGAAAAATTCTCATCTGCTTAACTTATAAAACTGAAACTTTCCACTATACTGAGTATTGTGAATTTTAACTGGATTGACGCTACGTACGTACATATAACTGGACTCTGTCTATGAGTACCATTAATAAATTGGTTTCAATTAAAAAAAAAAATCTTAAATAACTTTTAACTACTTATTAAACGGACTTTAATTTGGTTCACAACACGTTGTGTTGCTGTTAATAAAACTATAAGAAGCTAACGTTTGTAAAGTTGGAATTTGAGTTTACGTTGAACATCACAGACTTCAATTATTATTTTTTTTCACACTTTTAAATTATCTTTAATTTAAACGAGCGTAAATTTTCAAAATGGATTTTATAAAGGCTGGTTGCAGTATTGCATATTTGAAAAAGGATGAAATTGCACACGAACTTACTGTTCGAGGTTGTAGGGTGAATCCAGTGTCTCGTCGTCATAGTTTACAACGATCTTTAGAACAGACTGCAGATCTAGCGAATAAAGGTGGTGTTAAGTTTGATCTTTCGTCAAGCTTAGATTTATCTACGGAAATTGTGACCATTCAACGTAAGATCGAAGAGATTGAAACTGCTTTAGGTGAAATACTCTCCACCTCTTCTAAGTCGCGTCTGTTGTCGCGGTGCAAATATTTTCTCTGTCGTGTTTCACGTTTGTCAGAGAGTGAGGACACTCAACTGTTAAAAGTAACTTTAAATGCTTTGATGGATCGCTTACAGGCTGTAAATAGTGAACCTGATTCTGATGATGAGAGTGGTGATGCTAGTGACATTGATGATCGTGACGTTTCTCCTAAGGTGGTTAAGAAAATCATTTACAAAACTGAACGACAGTTCAACATTAATTCATTTAATTTGAAATATAATGGCAACTCCTGCGCTCGTTTATTTCTTTCACGCTTGGAAGAATTGCGTGTGGCTAGGCAGATCTCTGAACTGCAAATCTTTAGAGGATTTCCTGAAATTCTGGAAGGCCCAGCTTTATCTTGGTTTAGGTCACACCGTGACAGATTCTTTTCTTACGCGGATGTAGTCAAAGCTCTACTGGACGATTTTGATATTCCAGACTTAGATCATAAACTAATGAAGGAGATTCGTTCTCGCACTCAAGCCAAGGATGAGACCATAGTATCTTTCGTTTCAATAATTTTAGGGATGTTTGAGCGTTTAAGCAAGAAGGTTCCTGAAGAAGAAAAACTGGACATTCTCAGTCGTAATATTCGACCTGATTACAGCAGGGAACTAGCACTTCATGATTTCAATTCTATTTCTCAGCTAACAGCTTTATGTAAACGTATAGAACTAGCGAAGGTCAAGGCGGAACAATTTCGCGAACCTTTCTCTACTAAACTTGATAAAGGCTCGTCATATCAAGGACAATCGAGCGGAACTAAATCATTTTCTCCTGGTTGGCATAGAAAGTCTCCGAGCTCTTATCAACAACCTAAATCTTTTGTCGCTTCTATGGACACAGATAAACAAAATAAATCTTGTTTTCGCTGCGGTTTAAAGAACCACGTAACTAGTCAATGTATGAGATCCAGGGACATCGTTTGTTTCAGGTGTGGTGAAAAAGGCGTTCGTACTCCGGACTGTCCTAAATGTTCTAAGCCGTCAAAAAACTAAAGAGTCTTGTCTTTTCTAATAAAACATCTAAGTTAAACTCTACTCCCTCTCGCGGAGAAAAGGCAATTTGTTTTGAACCTCCACAGGGAGATCCTAGACTATACATACTTCTAAATATACTGGATTTGAAGGTTAAGGCTTTACTGGACTGTGGTGCCAGCTGTAGCATCCTCGGTATGAACAGTCATCTCACCTTCTCTGCCATTGGCATACCAATACTTACTCACAAAATTCCTTTAAAACTTAAAGTAGCAAATGGCCAAGAACTTCTTTGCTCAGAATATATGTCTTTGCCCGTTAATTATAATGGTAAAATTGAAATAATTCACTTCAACATTCAACCTAAAATAACTACTCATATTTTGCTAGGACTTAATTTTTGGAAGACTTTTAATTTGGCTCCAGAAATAATATCTACTTTATCTACTGGTGACTATGTGAATAGCCTATCTTCGGTGCCTGCCGAGATCGGTCTTAATGATGTTGAATCACTATCTGTTACACAAAAGACTCAATTAAGTGAAACTAAGGCTCTATACGATCAAATAGACACCGACAAGGTCGGCTTAGGTAAAACTCATCTAATACAACATGTGATCAACACTGGGGATTCTCCTCCCATTAAACAAAAATATTACCGTTTAAGCCCTGACAAACAAGCTGCTCTAGAGAAAGAGGTAGATCGTATGCTGCAAGCGGGTATTATTGAACCATCTCACTCGCCATGGAACTCTCCAGTGGTAATGGTTGAAAAATCAAATGGAGATCTCAGACTCTGTCTCGACAGTAGGAAGGTGAACTCGGTCTCTAAATCGGATGCGTATCCTCTACCTTACGTCAATTACATACTGGATAATTTAAGAGACGCTAAATATCTTACTTCACTTGATTTAAGTGCTGCATATCATCAGATTCCACTTAGCGAAGATTCTAAAGAAAAAACTAGTTTTACAGTTCCCGGGAAAGGTTTGTTTCATTATAACAGAATGTGTTTTGGTCTAGTGGGTGCCTCTGCAACTATGCAACGCCTCATGGACACTCTTTTCACCGCGGAATTCGATAATAAAGTCTTCTGCTATATAGATGATATCATCATATGTACCTCTGACTTTGACGAACATCTCCGTCTCCTTAAGGCTGTTTTTGAAAAGCTTAAAGCAGCTAATCTCACCATAAATATGAAAAAGTCTCTCTTTTGTAGAACCGAATTAAAATATCTCGGGTATATAGTAGATAAATATGGTTTGCATACCGATCCTTCAAAAATTGATGTTATCTTAAACTTTCCTGTACCCGAAGATGCTAAAGGTATAAAAAGATTTCTGGGTATGTGCGGGTGGTACCGTCGCTTCATCAACAATTTCTCGAAGATTGCTCGTCCTCTATCCCGTTTGACTAGCAAAAAAGTTAAGTTTATGTGGTCGGACGAGGCAAATGAATCATTTGATCAACTTAAAGCTGCTTTGGTATCAGCGCCTATTCTAAAGTGCCCTAACTTCAATAAACCTTTCTACATCCACACCGACGCTTCTTCTTTCGCCATCGGAGCTGTGTTAACTCAAAAATACGACGAAATGGATCATCGTGTTGCTTACTGTAGTCGCACACTCCTCAAGGCTGAGACTAATTATTCTGCAACAGAACGTGAGTTACTAGCCGTTCTTTACGCATTAGAGCAATATCGTGCATACGTCGAGGGTAGAAAGTGTTTTATCGTTACGGATCATGCTTCTCTAAAATGGTTCTCTAACTTAAAGAATCCTTCAGGTCGTCTAAACCGATGGGCATGTAGGCTTAGCCAATTCGAATTTGAACTTATTCACCGTAAAGGAAAAGAACACATTATTCCAGATTGTTTGTCTCGGATTCAAATTTCTGCCATTGATGTTATGTCTGCTCAAGACCCATGGTATCTAGATTTATACAAAAAGGTTTCTGACACTCCTTCTCTATATCCAAATTTCAAAATTGAAGATAATAAACTCTTTCGGTATTCTAAGAATAAATATCGCTTAACAGCTCAGTTTGACTGGAAGGTGGTAGTGCCTTACGAAGACCGAAAAGAAATACTGCGTAAATTTCATGATAGTGTTACATCCGGACATTTCGGCGTGGCAAAAACTCATTCTAAAATTTCCAATTTTTATTATTGGCCTACTTTATTCCAAGATGTCAAGGAGTATGTCGACATTTGTGAAATCTGTAAAACTTATAAACCTGTTAATTTAGCTCGTCCCGGTCTAATGGGTAATCCTAAACGCATTTCAGCGCCCGGAGAGGCTATTTCTTGTGACATTCTCGGACCTTTTCCACCTTCTTATTTGAGAAATCAATATCTTTTTGTCTGTACGGATTATTTCAGCAAGTATGTAATACTATTTCCTCTTAGGAATGTAACTGCGAAGTCTATCGTCAAATGCATGGAGAATGGTGTTTTCTTGACTCATGGTGTACCCAAATTTGTATATGTTGACAATGGAGTCCAATTCATTTCTAGAGATTTCAGAGAGCTGTTGAGTAAGTACAACGTTCCTCACATATTCTACAACCCTAGGTACCATCCACAGACGAATCAGACGGAACGAACAAATCGTGAATTAGTCAGAACTATAGCATCATACGTGCGTTCTGATCACCGAAATTGGGATAAGAACGTAAACGAGATCCAGTGTGCTCTCAACACTGTGGTTCACGAGGGAACTAAGTTCACTCCATATTTCCTCCATCATGGTCGCGAAATGATTCTAGACGGAGCCTTCTATAATTCTAACAATCCCATGGATAGTGATACTCTCACTGTAGATGATGGTAACTCTTTTTCTGATAAACTTTCAGAGTTAAAAACTATTTTCGATAAGGTGCGAAGATCTTTGCTAAACTCACATGAGCGTAATGCGCGATACTATAATTTGCGTAAGCGTCCCATGGAACTAAAGGAAGGTCAGATAGTGTACAAAAGGTGTTTTCACTTATCTAATGCTGCGAAGCATTTCACAGCAAAACTTGCTCCTCGTTACGAGAAATGTGTCATACACAAAAAACTTGGACCTCTGGTCTTTACTTTAAAATCCCTAGATGGAAAAAATCTAGGTAACTTTCATATTAAAGATTTAGTTCGTCCTGGCGAAGCTGCCCCATCTTCTTGATGCGGTGTTTTTGTTTCGTCCTCACTTTTTTTAGAACTTCATCTAAACTTTTATCATCTGACTGAAGGAAGTTCAGTGTTGATTTTTTAATCACCGGTCTTCCTCAGATTTCTTTCCAACGTCTCATACGGACGTAGTGTCCGAATTTATTTGTACTATCTATACGTGTTTGGTTGCGTACGAACTAACCGTATAATCATCAAGATTATTTACTATAGACTAAGGCCATACCTTATAAAGTCATCCAAATTCTTAAAATAATCTCCTTTTTTTTTATTTTATTTCCATAAAGATAAGACTTCTCGGCGTCGTATCTAAAAGGAAAAGCTGTAAGAAGTATTTAATCATAAGCTTTCTTCCGGTATAGTTCATTTTATTGGATATTTAGGTGCCTGAGAAATTCTTAGCTTGGTCTACGTTTCCGGTCCTAATCCAATAGGCAATAGTTAATAAAGACAACTTATCGTGCCACTCGTATCTTTAGTAAAGTCGACTATTAAGTTAGTTTTAATGGGCCCATAGTTTTGTTAAGTCTAGCATTATCTGTTAAGGTATCATTAGTAGTGTTTCTTCCGAATTAGTGGAACACATAGGTTAGTTGTCTATTTCTAGATGTTGTCGGGGATTCTCTTCTCGACGTATCTAATTTCTGCATGTTAGGTTAGAATAGTTTTCTGGTTTGCTTGGAAGTCTGAGTACTCTATTTGTGATAAATTTGCTGTCCATTATGGATTCAGTTATAATACCTGGCTGAGACTTTACATGTCGGTCCCTTTGGACATCGACGTTTCTTTTTTTGGTACTTATTACCACTAATAAGGTTATTACACCGTTCTCGGTGATTAATAATTTTATTTCAGAATTCTTTAAATTCTGAAATAAAATTATTTTCCCAACTAAAGTGATACTGTAACACTTCGAGGTTCACAGTACAGGACTAAATTAGAGTAAAACAGACATTCTTTTGGTAACTGGTTTGTTGCAGGCTTCAAAGTGAAAACATTACCTTATTTCCGCATGATGTCTGAGGTGTTGTAGTGTTAATACATGCTACACATGCCGTGCTATTGATTTCATTCACTGTTACGGCACAATATCACTTAAATATTGGTTATTCACAATAAAACATTTAACTCTAAAGATTTGTTTTGATTAAAACTACTCGTTGAACTGGCGTTTAGTGTCTCCAACGCTTGTTATTAGACGTCATGAGTGTCAGCTGTCAAAACTGACGTTAGTCGCTGTTATTTCAAGGAGCGGCGTGCTACTAAAATCTCAAACGTATCTTTTCTCAGTGATGTTGTAATAAAGTCCATTTATCACTGATAATAACAAATATTCTAAAAATCTTTTAATTCAAAAGTTCATTCAACATTTCTTGTTGACAACTTCGTCATGAATAACGAAACGTTGCACGCACACTTGGAGGGTATTATTCCTGCATCTCGTTTACGTTTCGTTTCAGGTAATCTTGTCATTCTGAACTGACGGAACAGAAGCACCTGTGTTTATTTTGTCTTTTCGCATATCCCAAAAAGCCGGAATTGGTTCGAGTATTTGTTATTCATCGCTGGGGTATTTTTGCTTGCTGTCGGGAGCGAATTAATAAAATATTTCCTTCTTCCATCACACGCGATGCAGTGCTACGGCGCGCGGACGGTGAAACGGAACGTTTCGCGTCTTTGTGTGGGTGTGTTTCGTGTCGGTGTGACTGACGCCGGAATTTTCCTTCAACAATTGGACGAAATTCACCGTACGATGTGAACGTATAGAAATTCTTCTCTCCGGTCCAATTCCTCGCTTCGGGGTAAATATCAGTGCTTGTGGTTTCTTCTTTTGTTTAGCCGTGGGCTGATTTTCATTGTGTGTATTTTGTTGCAGCGTTCCGCCCATATTTGCGAATAATTTAACTTCCCAATTCGCCATGGAATTCCTTCCATAGGCGTCTAGAAAAGTCTTACCCTCATCATATTTCCTACTCAGGTGAGTGTTGCTTTTTGCCTAATTTCTTTCCTCGCGCTTGTTAGTTTCAATAAACGGCGTTCCTGTGATATTAACAGAGTGTGTTTCATATTTTTAGTTATTCATATTCAACAATCTCGTCCGGACCACTGCGGCCGGCACGGCACTCAACATTTCAACTACTTACCTGTCGGGAAAGATAAAGTAAAAGACCCACCCTTGCGTGGTAAGTTTTAACTTTTAAATACTTATAAAAAAGATAAACGTACTCAAATACCAACTGTATACTTAAACTAGAATATTTCTTGTTCTAGGGTTCTTTGTGTACCTAGGATCTCACTGTCTAGTGGATCTTACTTTCCTTTGGGATTTTTATTTACACCGTGGCTTTGACTACGGATGTAACTACTTCGGACAAGACGTACTCCGGTATGTGAAGAGGGTGCGACTCGGTGCCCGTGCTGCTGCCAGACCGTCACTACGGATGGAGTAACATCTTGGATGACCGTACAGTAGTGCTGAGCTGGTAGGACGTGTGCCTTTCTTCTCGAACGTTCTTCGTATACCGGTAAAACTTTAAATATTTACTCTTAACGTACCAAGCAACCAAAACTTTAGTAAAAGTGTACTAGACAATTGTAAGGTAGTTTAAGACTAACACCTACTCTTAATTTAGTTTCTATCACGGACTAGCTCTTAATTTTTATCAACCATTGTGGTTATAAATTTACGGCATGTTTATTTTTGCTACATGCAAATAAATCGTTATTTATTAAAATATACTGGTTTTATTTAGTCACTGCTCAATATTTGCTGATGAAATCACCTGGCGCTCTTTAATTATAAATTTGGTGTTATTTTATCACTCTGGCTACAGCGGATCACACGACCCTTGAAGTTTCTCGCTCTACCCTTTGCTTTTCTCCGCCTACCCTTTGCTATCTTTAGCGGACTAACTGCTTGCCGTTACAATATAAAGTGACCGTTTTTGCCATCTAAATATTATTATTAGTCTTTGTGAAGTACAGTACAGGTAAGTACCTACAGGATAATTTCTCTCATAGCTATGATAATAAATATACTCATAAGGGTTAATGACTTGCAGTAAATTGTAATAAAAAACTTGAATTTGTAGGTTAGTAATGTTAATGTAATATTATTAAAGTAACACTTTTATAATGTAGTCGAGTCACACATTTTTTGTAGAATAAATTTTTTCCAATAATCTTCTGCACCAGTTAACAAATCCTTCACATATGATTGATCATATGAAAGCCAATAATGCTTGATTTCTTTTGTTGTCTCAAAACTGGGATCAGCCACACAAAATAATGCCTTACTTTTTCCTGTAGCATGCATTTGGATTTGTACTTGAGCTTTAAATTTTGGTTGGATTGTGTTATCTTTTACATAATTCTCCAGTGTTTTCTGACTCATTGGACACTTCACTTCTACACAGAAATCGGCACAAACACCATCTGGTGTGGCTCCAATAAAAGGCGATAGGTATTGTATTAATTTAAAACCACACTCTTCTATTTTTACTTTTATGTCTCCAATTCTTTTTATCACTTGTTTTTCTAAGCGTTTTCCTCTTATAATAGCTTTAGTATCTGGTACTTTATAGCCTCGAGGTACTTATTGTTTGGACTAAGACACCATCTACTGAACATCTGGTAGCTTCAAAAATTCTCGAGGCAGTTAATTCTTCCCTGCCGAATTTACAAATCCGTCAGTCACTTTAATTTTAAATGCGTAAGTACTTATATCAAAACAATAGTATTACAAGAATCAAAAGCGTGTCGTTCCTTATAATCAAAATAATCCGTCAGACAGATAAAAAATGGACATGACATGACACTCATGACAGTTGTTTATTTTTTTCAATTCCTATGGTAATGGACTATGAGCACTATAACTGTATTCCTAACTTTCGCAATGCTACTTTTTTTACTGTTTTTCCAGAATATAAAAAAAACCACTGCACAAAAAAATCCAAAAATATTTTTACTGTAATCAGCAGTGTAAAATCTACAAACGGTATTTTTATTTTATTACCTCAGCACATTTGAAATGTTGTCAATTGTGTCGGTTTCATCATAAAGGTGCGGTATATTCATGCCAAATTCAAAGACGGACAGACATGGCGAAACTATAAAACTACAAAACGGTGTCTCGATTTAACATTATTGAAGTTAAGCAAATAAAACTTAATGCATAAAGTTGATTATGATTACAAATTTAAATTAATGTGTGATCCATTTATACATGTTAATATCTACATACGTGATTCATTGCACGATCAATTTTAATTGAACAATGCCGTTTTGTCCGTGAAATATTATCGGCATACCCCCTTTATGCAGTTGAAAATCAAGCGGATGGGCAAATAAAAGGCATTCAAAGTCCATAAATAGTGCAGTTATTTAATTTTACAAGCTTTTATTTAGTTTCACCTATCCCGTTGTCTGTCTGTCTGTCTGTCTGTAGTCGAATCTTGCAAGTTAAATTAAACCGACTTATCGTTCGTATCATTTTATGCTTGTTTTAACTCAAATTTCTACCTACATTTTTTTGTTTTGTTTGTTTCGAAATGTTGTCTACTGGATGTTATATGTCAATGTCATTTTATATTGACAAGAACTGTGGCCATGATAACGTGGGTTATACAGCCAACTTTATTTATTTCAACGCAATTTTATTTAATTCTTTCTTTCAGCTCCCAGTAGTCGGATAGACTTGAATTCGGCATACTTATGTAATTGCGTGACAATACGATTTAATCTGGTAGTGACATCCTGATGGCCTGGCCAGGATCGTCTCCGCAGGACGGAACTATTCAACGTTAAATAGCATCGACTTGAAATTTTGTATGCAAATGTAGTTTCGGTCACAATGCAAGTATAGTCGACCAAACGTACAATGAGCAACAAAATGAAAATTTCACTATAAACTTGTTATTCATTTGTGACATGTTTTGAATCAGTTAATTTTGTTATAAAATCCGACTGCATGATTATCACATTCTTCAAAAAATGTTGATAAAAACTATTTTTATGTACAATTGTAACAAGTAAAAGGTTAAATTAATATTACTTAGTCAAATTTTTGGAAGGGATTTTACTGTCTAGTTTTATTCAAATAATGTATTTACTAGACTCTACTGCATAGAAATATGCTTAAGGCACTTGTAAAATATTACCTTTGCACGCTTGACTGCAACCACTTCACAGCAGGTGTAAGCAGGTAATGTTTTGTTACACTTATATGTTTCTGGCAATGTGCTCATCGTGTATATATCAAATCAAAGCGTTTCTTCTATACATGATAGGTACGTAAACAATATGCAGAGGTAACAACCCATGTTAAGGTGGCCACAATTAGAGTTTGTGTTTACAGAAATTACATTTTCATTAAGTACTCTATGAACGTGGCAATTCTGGAGCCGGGTTTGATTTTAGATATTGAACCCTGTGTGTGGCCGTTGTTTTGTTTTATTTGATGTGTCAACTTGCATCAGATAGGGTAATGTGAGTGGTAGCTAATGTTTGAGAGTGAACAGAGCAAAGGTCTCCGGGCGGCAGTGGCGAGGCGGCGAGACGAGTTAGGCCGGAGGTATAAGCACAATGGGAGCGATGGCGCGACGACGACGGAACCGGATAACACCTATTGCCGGCGCACTGGGAGCCGATAAGAGCGGCCGGGCGTAGCGCGGGCGCTCCGCCGCCCCAGCCTGCGCGGGCCCACGCCATCGCCGCGCCGTTGGCCCCTGATTTATGTACGACGTGTCTCCTTTTTAATGAGTCCGTAAGAAGATATCTTGCACAATAAATTTCCTTGCCTGTGACTTGCCAAAATGCTTCCACGTCGATATCTGCAAACAAACGCAATCCCTTTCCGTTAATCTGCCGAGCGAACGTATCGCCTATATACATAAGTCGTGGTTATCTCGGGTAATGGCCGTCTATCTAGTTGATCTGCCAGTTTTATTTATGGCCATGTTTTCCTTTACGCGCTCCTTCCAATTTGTGGAGAGTGAAAGGGATTGTTATGAGGCTGCCATGTTTCATAGCAATAAACATGTGTATCCAAAGTAAGGACATTAACTATTTTCTTTCAGTGTGTTTTTATTTCACGTGACTATTGTTTTCCTCCAGCATTGTTACTGCTGTTTTTGTCGCAACAAAGAGCAAAATACTCCACGGTATTTCCAAATGATATTACGACGGTTCGCTTTGTTGTCGGTTTTAGGTTCGGCGATAATGTTTATTTTAGCCATAAAACATGTTTTTCTTACTTCATCAGGAGAGGCTAAGCTAGCTGCATGTGTTATACGATGTGAATGAACTAAATTTAGCTCCTGGCTTCATCCGCCGCCTTAGAAACACTTTCACGTGAAAACATTTACAATCGTAAAGTCCGGAAAAAGGTAACAGTAACATTTATTAGGACAACGTTCGCTCGGACTACGCCATCTATTGACTATCGACGACATCATCTTGAAAGCCGAGGTACTTTTCCGTTCTTGGATAGCACCCTATGTTCTTAAATTTTTAATATTATTTTACGGAAATGCATTACCGGGATATTAAACTGGAACTAGTGCATAAAACACGCTATTTTACCTCAAGCACATCCGCCCGAGCCGCAGATGAGGGTTGATAATTAAGTGCAGAGTAAAATGGGTTTTATAAACAACTAGCTTTTGCTCCGGCCGCGTGGTATTCGGTTATCGCGTGCTGTTCCCTCGGGAACTGTGCATTTTCCAGGATAAAAAGTAGCTTATGTCACTCTCGGGCCTATGAACTATCTCTATGCCAAAAATTACGTCGATCGGTCGCTCCGTTACGACGTGAAAGGCGGACAAACACACAAACATACTATTGGTATGCATTTATACCTACACTCTGTTTTTCACTTGTATTGCGAGGAAATTAAACATTTGCTTTCATTTCTATTTCTATAATAGCTTAGAGGAATTTGCTACTTTTATTAATATAGTTGCCCGCGACTTCGTCTGCCAATATTTTGGTTTTAGTTATATTGCAGAGACGGTGCAATTTTCCGGGATGAAAACTATCCTATTTCCATCCCAGTCCCAGGGTCTCTAATCTTCTCAGTCCCAGTCACAGGGGCTTCACCTCAATCGGTTTAGTATTTTAACAAACAAGCAGACACAATTACTTTCCCATTTGTTATATGTATTATTGGAGGTATTGGATAAATTCGTTGAATGGCAGATATTACTTTGTAATTAATATTTTAATCAGCTATGCCGGTCTGTTTTCCATAGTTACCTACAGAGTGTAATTTGATAGGAACACTTGTGTACGGTATGTTAGCGATACGCGGCCACAATATTTGTGGGGTTAATTCGGAGCGGGCGGCGGGCGGCGGGCGCGCCGCGGCCGCGGCCCTCGTTACGGCCACCGGCGTCCGCGCTCGTTTTGTGTAAGTAGTGCGTTCATCCTGTTAAATTTATTGCCGCTTTTATATCAGCCGTTACAGAGAGGTCCCCTTTCGTCCGTATCGGGCCGCGCGGAACCCAGCTTAGTGAAGTCACAATTACGTTTTACCGGCTTTGGCTCCAACGAAGGCGACTTTTGCCGCCCATCGAATCGTAATGGAATTAGAAATCCAGAGCGCTTTTTTTTATTTTGCGTCCTAGCCTTGTTCTTAACGATTCCTTAACACGAAACTCGAATTCAATCTGAAAAATACTTTCAGAATCATTTTAATCGTGTTTTCAGTAGTTAATTTTGCAACAAAAATATACATATTTATTAAGCGTAGCACAGCCCGTAGCAAAGTGCTACGACAGCCGCGCCGAGCCGTAGCAATCAAGTGTGTAGATTGCTACGGTCATGCGTAACCGCATGGCTATGTTCATTCGTTCAATCCCGTGTAATGATGGTAAAAAATATATTAAAATTGATAAAATTAGAGCCTCATAATAAAACCTATCGGTTATTTTCGTCCTTCTCTATATTAATATATATTTAAAAAAATCAAGTTAAAATCCTTTACATAAAGGCAAAAATAGGTAACCTAAAATTGCTTAAAGTGGCTCCGAAGCGGTAACGTTTTGTGTGCTCTGCCTACCCCATTTGGGAATACAGGCGTGATGTTTGTGTGTGTGTGTGTGTGTGTGTATAAAGGCAAAAAGAGATTTTTCCTATTAGAGTCTAGCTTGGCTTCCTGCAAATATTGAAAAATTTAATACAATTTCATTAGAACATTATACTGCCGAAATCACCTGGTGGACGCATTGCAGCAAACATCAAAACAGTTGCTGTTCATAAACTGCAATCTTTTAAGACTACCTCTGCTCTATATCAGAGGGAAATTGCAGTACCTGCGGTGCATTAAAAATAAGGTGACACCTGTACAGCGCAGCGCGAGCGCGACTCATCCAACATGCATGCTGCTGCATCTGGCGCCGCGCAACTCATTATGACAGAAAAGTTGATATACTTTTAAGTTTTCAACTAAAAGCTGGCTAAAATGGCCTCTAATCATTCGAACAAAAGGGTAGATTGACAGGATTCACGCGAGTAAAGTACAATCGAATAAACTGATTACTAGGATGGAACCTTTTAATTATCAATTTCACTATGATTTCCTTGACAAAAGTATGAAATGTCAACATGACATTATTAGTAGCGTAAAGCTCCCACCCTGGTACGATGATACTGACTCATTTTGTGAAAACGGTAGAAATAATAAGAGCTTACCAGTTTTTGTATTTAAATAGATTTTTTTAATAACTCACACACCTTTTAGACATAACACAAGTAAAACACACTGACATAATAAAACAAAAACTATAAAAAATAGACAATAAAAAAGTACAAAAACATGGTTAAAAAAGACGTCTGTCGCCATCAGTTTGCTCGACTATACCTACCAAGACAGATACACTTCCAATAATGAAACAAATAGTCAAAACTCGTATTGAAGCCTATAAATGTCCGCAAAATATCGAGCCACTATAAGTCATCAACTGCTCTGTATAACTAGAATGCAGTTTTAATGGAGTTAGCGTTTGACATGCGTTATTAGTAAAAAAACGCACATGGCAAAAAAGCGGCTCGTATTAGTTGCACCCTCATCCATGCATGATATAGACCAGAATTTTATTAGCTTTTCCCCGCGACTCCGTCTACAAATAATTCGTTCATCGCTATCAGGGGCTTGTTTCTCAAAGCATGTTAAGTCAACTTCAACTTCAACTTTTTTGTTTTTGGCAACCGGAGATATTAAATCTAATACTACAAGTGTTTTGTCTCATACATTGTATGAAAAAATGAGGCAAAACACAAATATTATTAGAATAATATGCTTCGAAAAACTAGGCACAGGCGGACGCAGACGCAATCTTTCGGGACAAAACTATTGTAACACGCAGACTTAAGTGTTTTTGCATTTATGTTACCAGTAACGATATAAAAATTTTAAGTATCACAATTCAAATCTTTTTCTACTCGCGTAGTAAAATGTTTAACGCTTCTTAAAAATACTTATCTCATTGCTCAATTACCTATCCCAATACAAAACGGGCACATGCACGGATACCCGTATACCCGTGAGCCACTTGTGATGTTTCTATATATTATTCTATAAAGTTATGCAGTAAACTGACGAATATTTATATGTATATCCTCCATACACGCATTCCTGATGCTCACGTTTCGATACGAGATAGTTTCGGGGATACGCCTTACAAAACGAATTACGATTAATGTGAAAAAGGCCCACTGAGCATCGTTCGAATCCGGAATATTATAGTAAGGAGTAACGGCGCAAAGGAGGCTTTAATGCGCACCAAATACCGATTTATGCTCCACGAGACAGGCCGGCTCATAAATTAAACGATTTGGAGAATCAGCTTCGACAGAGAAACATATTGCGAGCTGTAATTAATTTATATCGCCTTAATCCTTAATACGCACTTGCAATGCTATTAAATTACGTATCTCTTCATCTATCATTTTATTAATTACTAGCTTATGCCCGGCCCGCGACTTCGTCTGCGCGGACCTAAGTTATCGCGCGGTGGCGCCCTCTACCGGAATAAAAAGTATCCTATGTTCATCCTTGGGACTTAAACTTCCTCTATACCAAATTTCATCAAAATCGGTTCAGCGGTTTCGACGTGAAAGCGTAACAGACAGACAGACAGACAGACAGACAGAGTTACTTTCGCATTTATAATATTAGTATGGATGGATCTATTCTCTTTTCTTTCTCTATCTTCTGCGGCTTGGTGCGAGTCGGGCTCGCACACGAGTGCACGAAGGTCTCTGCATTTACGTATGCGAGATCTGCAAGGTGTTAATGAAATAACTGAAAACCTTAGACAACCCTAAAATATTTTTTCAGCTTAAGTTAGTTGATTGCATTTATTTTCGAATACCTACATTATTCAAAAAAATCATGTATTTTACTTAGCCAGTAACTCTACTTGATAACTAATATGTTTTATATAGATTTGTTTTGGTTGATTTGATTTAGTTTTAGGTACATATATTAAAAAAAAATATATACTTAAACTTTTTTGTTTGTGGCTGTTGACACCTGATTACCTTTGTCTTAGACGAAGATTTTACATGCAGTAAAGCATAAAAAGTAATTTTATGTCACCTCGATCCAGCCTAAATACCAACTTTACAAGAATGAGAAGTGAAAAAACATATAATGAGTGTATATAAAGAAATAAAATAAAAAATATCATGGGACACTTCACTCCAATTGACCTAGTCCCAAACTAAGCAAAGCTGTATTAATTTGTTGTTGTTGTAATTCGTACAAACACAACACTGATTTAAACCAGTGTAATCATTTCTGCTCTAGATTTTGAGCAAACTGCTTTCTGGGTTTCAGTTATTTAATTAGCGCCTTGTATACACTCACATAATAAGCAGCAGGTACAGAAAACACAGGTATATACATAGATATTTAGAGATACCTATAAAAGGAAAAACGGAACCTTTATAGGATCACTTTGTTGTCCGTCTGTCTATCAAGACCTTTTTCTCGGAAACGCGTGGTATCAAGTTATAATTAACACCTAATACCTACTTAACAAGAAGGAAGATCTTACAGCACAAGTATAGGGAAAAATCCGAAAATCGGTAATTTGTTGCTCCATCACAAAGTATATTTATTTATTTTTCTTGTATATTTTTTTATTACAAACTTATTTTATTCGAAAACGATGATTTATTTTGATTTGCGTAGATCAAGGTGGCGTAGTGGTACACGCGTGGACTACGTGCACGGAGCCCCGAGCTCGAATCCTAGAATAGTTAATTTTTTTTTGCTTTTTCCTTTGTGTTAAATATTTTCTACTTTAGATGAAAAAACAATCGGATAAAATAGGAAAAATCCTCTAGACTCCATCAACGATCTATTTACATACAAATTTGTACGGAACTCTCGATGCGCGAGTCCTACTCGCACTTGACCGGTTTTTATAGCGGCCTTAATAATACACATGTCTAAATTTCAGTTAACTATCTAATGCGGTTTTTGAGATACAGCCCCTTGACGGAGTCACGGACAGATAGACAGACAGCGTAGGGACACTAATATGATTTGGTTTGTCGCCTCTCTGGAAAAGAACCCTAATAAAAACTTTGTATATAAATTTTTTTGAACGCAATGCCAACGTGAAAACTTAGGATACGCTTCTGAAGTGCATCGGTGGACACTGCACTATTTCCTTTTATGCCCGCATTTACGATATTGCAGACCTGCTTCTTGCATAAAAACTTATGCACTTTCTTGCTTGGAAACTGGTAGCAGTTCCTAATTGCATTCGCAATAGTTCTAGAACAGCAATGTTTGATATTTCTGCTCGATTTACTCAGGCATTTTTGCTCGTATCGCCACTATTGTAATGCGAGATTTTCGTTACAAAAAGTATGATCTCGCCAAGGTCTGGCATTATCTGTTGTGGTACTCGTACTTACACATTCAAAGTTTTGCGATTATAGGGTAACTCAAATGTATGGGGGCCTTAGGTTTAAAATTAATATATTACTGTTAAATATATGGAGTACTTAAATAAAATTAAAGTTCATATCAATTTGCGTTGTTGGACCGACTTCAGTCAATCCGTTGTAAATTTATTATTTATTTTTTTAATTCGTAGTGAACAAGTGACCAACTATAGATTTGAATAGAGAGATGCAAAATCAAGAAAGATAGCCTTTGCCCAGCACATGTACACAGTTATAAGCCAATTATAATGTGATATTATTCATTATTCATAATTGTTATTTTCTCAAAATTTTTCGCCAACTACCTCGTTTATTTTCAACTCTTTCTAGTCTTAATCACGTAGGTATTTGCATTAACGAAAGTTTTGGACGAAAGTAATAAAACATTTTAGTTAAATCAAGCAACTATATTCTAAATCTGCAAACAATTTTCCGGTATGTAACATCGATGTCGTAAAATTTACGACCCCGCTGCCGGTGCATGAATATTCGACGACGGTTACCGAGAAAACATTTTTCATCCCGAGACGAACGCCGAAACCTCCATGATATTACTCTTGTACCTGAAGCTGAACGTTCGACATACTCGTATTGTTACCTCGTGCAAAATTTATCTTATATTGACGTGTGCATTGTTGTTAATAAGCATACGAGAAGGCCAAGTCGAGGCCCAAATTTGCGTTGGATAAGGCAATTTTATGGGTTTATTGAAAGGTATTTTAGGCCTGCACACCCCTAAGTGATGAGATCCGGCCGAACCCCGCTCTTCATAACGTCTGTAATACCGTTTTACGACCAGCTTAGGACGTAACTTATACATATTTTGAATAACTTTACGCGCTGCTTAGAAAAGAATTACTACCGCCCGGTCTTGCTGAGATAAGCTTATGAGAGTATAAAACTGTGTCATCCTAATAGTAATATACTTTCCGTTTCTTATTCGATGTCTACATTGTAAGGTTTTCGTTGTTTTCGCTGTCGTATGTAGTATGCCTTTTACAACTAAATACATAAAATTTATCTAATTTAATCTATAGGTACCTGCTCACCAGATCGGATCTTAATGAACCAGTCGGAAGAAAGCCCTCGATCGGTAGGCACGCATATAAACCGTCCAGTAACAACGAAATAGTGTAACTCTTAATACATGTTTCGCGTGTTCGCATACGGTAGGTATAATAAAAGGCGATATTTGTAACAATCCGATTTTAGCCCGACGACATTTGTATCTAGTGGATAGAAATTGTGCGGGTCAGCACACGTGATCCGCACATAGAATCAGCCGTTAGGGCACACCGTGACACCCCTAAAACGATTTGATTAAAGTCATAAAACTCGAGGTAGCTGCTGCCTACCGCTGGCAGTGGGAGCGGCGCGGGCGATAGAAAGTACAAGTTATACGACGCGCCCTTCCCCGCGCCGCGCGCCGATCCGATCCGCCCGCCGCGTGCGCTCGCCTCGTAGCGGCCCGCCATCAACTTTCAATAACACAGTCTACTGCTCCTGCAACTAGGCTTAACACAACTTTGATAATTGCGACAATATCGCTGTTTCGTTCGCCGTATTTCAATTCAGTTACACACAATCTGAATAAAATAAAATGGTTGTAGAAACCTAATTTTGGACAAATTTCTGCGTTTCGTTATTTAGTCCGTCGGTTTGTGGCATTTAATGTGATACAAATATGTAGTATGAAATATGAATGATTTTTTAGCTAAATAATTCATGAGTATTATTTCTCATATTACAAGCTTTCATTTAATTTCACCTGTCCCGTTGTCTGTCTGTTTGTCTGTAGTCAAATCTTGCAAATCAAATTTAACCAACTTCCAGTAGTCAGATTTACTTAAAATTTGGAATACTTATGTAAATCGCGTGACAATACACAATACAACAATACACAATACAATAATCCACATTACACAATAATCTAGTAGTGACATCCTGGTAGTCCAGCCAGGATCGTTTCCGCAGGACGGAACTCTTCAACGGTTAATAGCATCGACTTGAAAATTAGGTACGCAATTGTAGTTTACGTGACAATGCAAGTACAGTCAACAAAAAGTTTTTTATGGTTAGGTTATTGAATGAGAACATCATAGAATATACACGCGCGTTTGATTATGATTATGATTGGTCGATCCCTCTGTGACGTCACACTGGACCGGTTGACCTGCTGTAGCGCGCTATAGGACGGAGCTAGGTGGGCCAATATGCGGAAATCCTCTTGCTGGCTGCGCTAGAGACTGGACGCATAGACCAACTCCGTACGAGTAACTGTCCAGGTTACCTTCTTCCTACTGATAGTGCTTTTGCTGATTAACTTTGATTTGAATAACTTTGTCATCTTGCTCAATCTCCGAATCTCGCCCATTACGATGTTAGATGAAGAAGCCATCCCTTACTGTATCTGTAAGAGAGAAAGAAAATTTCAACCGCTCGGATTAGAGAAATTAAATCCGCGCGGGCTTTTTTTTGCAACGTTTGTGAGATTCACGATGTACCTAATTTAAAAAAATCTAATTGCTAGGCCTAATGGTCTTCACATGCGAAGCCATGGATAAAGGCTAGTAAATATATAAATTCTGTTAATCTAATTAAAATAGCAGGAATATGTAAAGCAGCGTTAAAGTAAATTCTTAGATATAATCTGTGCATATTTTATACGAAGCAGCAAATTTAATCTCATTTTGCATGCTTATCACTTGCATCCACATGCAAGTTATACGATTTTCGAAGCACGCGTCTCCGCTTCTCTATTGGATGTTGTTAGCAAGTATCGAATCCTAGGGCTTACGGTGCGAGCGCTGGCACGTCAAACTTCGCTAACCGCCCTTAAGAAAGTTGGTAAAGTTGCCTCCGTTCGGAGATGTGTTGTGTCGGTACCGCCCCGCGACGTTCCCGACCTCGTGTAAACTGTAATCCCCACAGATGATGCCAGGATTTAGCAGCTTTATATTACCTCCACCGAAAGTTGCTTGATAAATGTTGTCTCTAACAGTAAAAGATACACACTGACAGGATCAATCAGCGGGATTATATAACGCTAAACATTAACCGTTACTCGGTATTAAGTGTGTACGTTGGGAATTCAAAATTAGGGTCGTATATTACGATGTTTCGATTTAAGAATCAATCGATGATGTTGTGGTAAAGGAAGAAATCGTAAAGTGAGTGCGCGCTATGCGACACACGCGAATTGTACCGGAGTTTGCGTCCTCGCACTCGACTGCGCATCAATGGCGCTCGCGTCGCATTATCAGCCGTCACTTCGCTCGACAGGTGTCGCCTTCAGCCAACTCGAGAGTAAATTACTTGCTTCGAAGTCGCTGAATCAGCCCGACTCCCTAATCGATTCTCGAACCGTTCGTTGGCTCTAAAAGTTGGAAACACAGATGAGTATGAATGACTACCGCAAAAGCTACAGCCACGGTCTACACAAATAGATGTTTCAAATTTCAAATGGAAAGTGCTTAGGCGTATTATATAATATATCTACGAAAATTATGTAGTACTCCACGCATGCTTTGAAGATTACTTACCAAAATTTGATCATAATTAGGACAACATGTTAGACTGTGTTAGGGTATGTTTATTTATATCAGTTCATGTAGAAATTAATAGCAACATCTTGCACGCTAAGCGCGAGCTGCGAGCTCGTTTTCGTATTTAAATAGGGAAATGGGAAACAGACGCGGTGAGTCGACGAAGCACTGGTGCCGTGGTATTGTTTTAATTAAAGTAATTGGAGGATGCACGCTGAGAGTCGGCGCTCGGTTGCCATGATCTGTGCCTTGAGGATTTACACCAATTTAAGACCGAGGCATCAATTAATAGCAGTTTCGAGGAGCCATGTTCAATCGTGTATTCGCAAACCATATATTTTCGTGAAGATGTTGTTTTAGAACAACGTTTCTTATTATGGCACGTTACAAATCAGAGTTCTGCCGAATGAATAAAAATACTATGCCAAAAAAAACGATGACGATTGCAAAAGCTGAGCAAACATGTGAATGCATTATTACTACGTAAAAACATAAATTACTCACTACGATTACGTGACAAGAAGTGAACTTCGTTATGATTAATTACTAGATATGGGTAATGTAGAGCTGTAGCTCTTTTGTTAGAATATCTATTATTAGAATATCATTAGAGTTATTGGTCATTTCATTAAAGATAAAAAAAACTATCTGCTTATTAGCTTTGAGACTACCAACCAGTTTCCTGCTGGTAAAAAAGGTGCAAGTTAAATCTACAGCAATTTAAAACTGTAATTAATTACTGATTCATTTGCGTTTATTGCCGTTCGCGCGCTGTTGGCGTTCGTACTTGCCCGGGAATGCTTATTATTTGTTTTTCTTGAAAACTCAGCACCTAAAATGTTGTGCCATCATTGGTATCATTAGAACTTTGAAATTAAGGAGTGTTTTAAAGATACCGTATTTCGAAAGGATAAACAGAACCCCTGCAGGATAATTTGTGTGTATATCTTTTTTCCCAATCCGCACTGGACCCGCGTGGGAACTACGGCCCAAGCCCTCTTATTCTGAGAGGAGGCCTGTGCCCAGCAGTGGGACGTATATAAGCTGGGATGATGATGATGATGATATCTTTCTTGCTGTTGTCGGTGGTAGATTTTTTTGTCGTTCATAGGTGCTTGTTACAGCCTAAATTGAATATATTGATTTTGACTCTGACTTGACTTTGTTACATACAGCTAATTTGCTCTAAGTCTGCAGATTTGATATAGATCTGAATTTCTGTGATCCGAACTCTAAATGTGACGTTAATTCACTTGCGCTGAATAAATCGAAAAATACATAGAAAAATAATAAATTACATGTAAGTTTTGCTAAGCCAACTAACAATATAGTTATCTAAATCAAAGTGTCTCCAAACATAGGTAGCTACAACCAGTGCGACAAACGCAATGGTGGAACGTAAGAAAAGGAACGAGAGAAACTGACACTAACAAAAAAATAAACAAAGATAAACGGAAATGGACCCGCTCGCAAAGAAAAGTAGGAACGCTCATGTGAATGGAAACTTTGCGGCAATCACTCCCACAGTACTCTCTACGAAACGTAGCTGTATATTGTTAGCCTAGCTCGCTTACATTATAATATAAATATTATAAGCGGCTACAGAACTACTTCATTAACGTTCGCAGTTGTAGAGTCACGCCAGACACGCCTTTGGGATAGATGTACCACCGCCCTTTTATAAAAGACGCCGCCGTTCTTCTTTAATCAAGCAAATGCTGTCTATTTCGTTAAAAAAGATAGGATTGCCCTTTTGCCGAGGACAAGTTTGTAGAAGTTTTATTAAAGCAATTACAGGTCGAAGCAATTTTGAGTCTACTTATTACTACTTATTGTCATATAGTAAGTTTATTTATGAGTACAATCAGCATTAGATCTAACCAATGTTAAAGGTTTTGAGTAGGTAATTAGACATAAATATGTTCGTTAGCCATTTTAGTAGTAAAACAGAATTTTATAATTAGGTATATAACTCTTTTATTGTGGTCACTTTAGAACCACCGACCATGGCGCGTGTTTTTTATGACTTGATCACACTTGAACACAAATAGTCATTTAATTTATTGTGAAAAAAAATAAAACTTTTTCACAAAAAAATTCAACCGCCGAAAAAACTAAAAAAAAAAAAACATTTTTTGTTTAACCTTAATCTAGGTACCAGTTTGAAGTCGGTGCCTCAACACTAGCCAGGAGGACTGGACCTATAGTTGAGAACCTTTTTATTTTCGTCGGTTAAAAAGATGGGTACTCTTTTCAATGAAAACTGAGACTGGTGAGGTGAACTGGAGAGATCCCTTTAAGGGATAAGTTCACCTTTGTTTTGTAAACTGTTATTTTCATATATTTTATATACAATAAAGAGTTATACAATATAATACAAAATACCTCTTTATCTTGAAATAACAAACACTACGACGACGACGGTGTGCAGTCGTAAATGGTGAATAATGCAAAGGCTTACGAAACAGATCATATTTTTTCAGAGGAAATGTGGAATCGCGAAGTGGCAAAACAGAATTTAATATTCGTAAAAGGGTTGACGTCAGGATTGTGCCAGGCAGCGCGGCGGTTGACGCGTGCCGGCTCTAGGAGTTTTTTTGGCTAGTTCCCAAAATCAATATCTTGGGATATACTGGTCGTCGCGCATTGTGCACTAATCTGCCCAAGGCCAAAGTGCAGCATAAATTCACGTATCGCATCCATTCCATTCCGATGCCACCGTTTCCGTTTGTTTCCAGAGTACGTATGTTTCAACTCTTAATTTCACAATTATTCAGCCGCGTCGACTCGGTTTGTTTACCCTCCCCTGATTCTGATTAGTAGCATTTTGGTTTACATTTTAGCTCGTGTTTCCCTCGACCTAATAAACGTAGTATCTGTTACCCAAACGAGATAAAATTGCTTTTCTCTACAGCCGTATATAATTAAATCCCAACGCGCAAATAAACAATGTCTTTAATTTACCGAATTATATCTTCACAGACCAAATATGTATTTGGGTAAAGCTTAAACTCAATGGAGTTATTTGCTACAAACAATTTATTCACGTACGAATCTTTTAACCCCTGGGACAAACAACATTTAGATTGCAGCGGTCATCTTTATACCATTGTGTAACCCAGGTAGGTAAGCGGAAAAACATACATACTGGTATTAGTTGGCACCTAGCTACTCACAAAATATTTAAGTTAGTTTTATAATTTCATCAAAATTAGCATAGTTTTAACCCTCCGTAGTGAACTTTTCCTTTCAAGAAAGTGGAAATCGTATGTCCTCTTTCAAATAACATATTGTAACTAACCCCCCCAAAAAGCTTTCTTGCCCCGTCTAAAAAAACTTACAAACTCTACTAACTAAACCTACCTACTAAAAGCTAACCAAACTTAAAGCTACTTAAAACTAATTAAAGCTAATTAAAGCTCCTAGAACTCCTGAAGGAAAGCTCAGAAAGCTCTAAGGTTCAAAAGCTCGTAATCCTAAACTTAAAAGCTATGCAGCCTACCTATATACTTCGCTTAAGAATCCTACTATAATGTATGAACCCTACTATATGATAGCGTGATGATGTGATTTGGCCATGTGATCGTCTAGTGGTTGTCAGTGATTAAATAAGATGATTGACCCTTCGTTGTGTCCGTCCTAAGTAACCCAAACGGTACTTTTTGTGACGAGTAAAGATTGGTTGATCTGAATTTAAGCTACATTTAATTATCTACCTACCTATAAAGCAGCTAGGAACATTTTACTTGCTAGAGAATAACCAATTTTGACTATGAATATCTATAGAATGCTATAGGATGTTATGAGATACTGCGGGGAACAAAGGTAAGTTGTATCATGATTATTTGGAGGAGCGAGTAAGCCTATAGTGTATGACATTCTCAAATAAAACAAATTAATAAATATCATGGCAGAGTATCGTGAGATATCTAAGATTTAAGAAGATTATTGAATACATAGGTCTGTGAAGTCTATTAAAATCATGAGATTTAAAACACCTAAATATAATAGCGAACCCAGGTTTCTGAAATGCTAAGAAGGGAAGAACACAAGATTAGTAAAAACACAGTATATATAGAACAGTAAAATAAACCAAATGAAAACATAGTTAAATAAAACACAAACATCATAATCATCATCATCATCATAGTATAACGAGGATATGTAGAATAATACCCACATTATAAGGAATATTATGTGAGCGATAGATATAACAGAAATATGGTATTATAAGGCTCCCTTTTTACATCAGTGTTTAGAAACAAACACACAGAATTAAATGGACTAGTTAAGTAAATAGAAATAGTATTCTAGTTTCAAACGCAGGGCAATAATATTGTATTTAGGTAAGTAATATACTTATGCAGCCATCAGGTGATAAAACCCATGAAATCAGTATAACCAAGTTAATTACAAAATATAATTTGGGTTTTCTTTCTATAATAATAATGGTATGGTAAAATTTACTTGCGCTATAGATAGTATATTTAATTGATAAAATATCCATAAGAATTTATATGATTTCTATTTAGTAATAAATGCTCACAACAACATTACA
The DNA here is from genome assembly GCA_037349165.1 of Choristoneura rosaceana. Classification (NCBI taxonomy): domain Eukaryota; kingdom Metazoa; phylum Arthropoda; class Insecta; order Lepidoptera; family Tortricidae; genus Choristoneura; species Choristoneura rosaceana. The sequence goes on along the minus strand of JAZBNJ010000055.1, from coordinate 153,842 downwards.
GCGATTAGTTATCAAAACTTGAAATAAGAAGGTGATTATATATATAATACCCCCCCTGTCCTCCGACCTGCTTATAGACCGGTTGATAAATATCAAGTTGGGTATTCTTACCAACAAAAAGCAATTCTTCAGTTTGCAAGTTAAGAAGTATTCATTTACTACTTATGGAGTGTCTCATAATTATTCCTGAATATCAGAATACCAACCAATTTAATATTTATTGGATGGAGGTAATGGTCTCCCCGTCTACTTAGTCAAGTACAATATAAGTTACCCACTTTAAAAAAATACTACAAATAACTTTGATACTTTTATTGTATGAATCTGACGACAGCAGATAGCTTTCACAATTATGATTTATTTAGTCTGGCTCTCAGTACATAAGTAGCGTTCCCCTGTCAAGAATAGAACTTTGCTACATGCCTAGCTTTGACCAAATATAACACATAAATGTTTTAAATAAATGAAATTGTTAAGAGCAGGTAACCCATGATTGTATCAACTACGGACAATGAATTTTTATTTTTTTTCTTATTATATTTTCAATTAAAGGTCCCTAAGCACACATGTATTATATACATCTCACAACACTAAATAAGTAAATTTAACAAAAGCGTACTTACATGACACGTTGCACATAATAAATAAAGAAACACACTTACGTGATTCGTCGCTCAAGATAACTAAATAAACAAATATCTGACCTCACAGTACCTGGGCCTGGGTAATGGTAAAAGCGAAGATTCTAGATGGGGGTCTTCGTTAACACCGCAAGGTATCCAACCCCTAGGTTTTAATCAGATCTTATCGAATAAAGATACTGGAAAAATAACAGCGAAAGAACCGAAACAAAATCGCGTGGATATACCCTAGCGACATCGGAACTTTACTACCAAACCGCCAGGTCCATCATAAATTAAATTAAATTAAATCGCGTAAATTACGCAGCAGCGCAACTACCCTCCATTACAAAATTCTAGAACCGACCGACCGTCTGCTCGCGTCCAAGCCTAAATATTGAATCCCCCTTGGCCTCCAATTCCACTCCTATTTATAGTCTCTCCGCCCTTGCAGCTTCAACGTCTTCAATCTCTCGAGTCGCACCAAAAAATAATCAATAATTTTAACAATATAACTTTCTTTTTTTATAATTTAAATAATTAAATAGCTTTCTCGATATTTATAAAACCAAATTTAAATATATTTCCAAAATTGACAACACAAACTCCATTTCTGGAATTAATTAATGAGTATTTAAGAAATTCTTTCACTCTCAAAAAATGTCCAAATTCAAATTCAAATTCAAATCATTTATTCAGTAAATAGGCCGCAATGGGCACTTTTACACGTCATTTTTTTAAACTACCAGCGCTTTCGGAAAGACCATCATTGCCAAGAAGAATGCGCCGCAAGAAACTTGGCAGAAAGTCATTTTTTCAAAATAAAATAATTACAAATAAAATACTTAAAAACTACAGTAAACAATTAAACAAAAAATCACAAAAAAAAAAAATAATTAAATAATAATACAGGGATGTATGGGGTCCCTTAGTTACAAAATTAAACACTAACTATATCTACGTTAAGCGGAAGTGTAGAATGCTTCCACCGTCATAAATGAAAAAAAATAAAATAAAATAATAATAAAAAAAACTGAAATATGCATTTCAGGTCAAGTAACCATTAAGCTTTTGGATTCCGATGGCAAGCTCACGTCTGCCGCCCCCAAAGTTAGCTCACACGCACTCATGTCATGCTCTGAAAGCAGAGCGGTACCGAGGGCATGGTATTGCTTCCGTTCCCATAAGCTCTATGGGATCGTCTTGGGAACTTCGACGTAGCGAGCCTGTGACTAGAATTATTAAACTAAAAATATACAAGTTTAAAATCCATAAGCTTAACAATATACAATATAACTATAGCAAGGGGATGTATAAAGTCCCTGAGTTAATAATATAAATCCTAATCTAAATAATTCAGAGATGTATATAGTCTCTAAATGTCAAAGTAAACTACTTAATTAAACTAATTAAATTATACAATCATCAGAGGTGTAAAAAGCCTCCAAGGTCAAAAATCAATAATAATAATTAAAATAAAGAGATGGAGATGTATAAGGTCTCCAAATGTCAAACTAATGCATGTTTTTAAATTAAATTCTGCAATGCGGACAACGGCAACAGAACCAGAAACTAGACACGAAATGCGCCGGGACACTGCCAAGTCACACTTCACAACACTACACAATACAAATACACCGACATAAACACACACTCACACACACACACACACACACAAACACGAGTACATCACACATCAACACCCTCATCGCACATCAATCTTCATCGGCTTTCAGTTTTGGCCATGTCGCATTATCACATAAGTACTCCTCAACTTTATAGTAAGCTTTCTTCAGGAGTGCACTCTTTATGTATTCCTTAAAAGAGTTGTGTGGCAATTTCCATGCTTCTACGGGAACTTTATTGTAAAATCTCACGCAGTTTCCCACAAAAGATTTGCTTACTTTCCGTAGACGAAATTTAGGAACGGCAAGCTTATGCTTATTACGAGTATTGATATCATGTACGTCTGACACTTTCTTAAAGGACTCGATATTCTTGTGTGTATACAATATCACATCATGTATGTACTGTGAAGCTACTGTGAGGATGTTTATCTCCTTAAAGCGTTCTCTTAGTGAATCTCGGGAGCCAAGGTTGTAGATAGACCGGACTGCCCTCTTCTGTAGAATGAAGATAGTTTCTATGTCGGCTGCCTTGCCCCAAATCAGCATACCGTAGGACATTATGCTGTGAAAATAACTGAAATAAACTAGCCGGGCAGTTTCTACGTTGGTAAATTGCCTGATTCTTCGTACAGCATAGGCGGCAGAACTCAATCTAGCAGCAAGACCAGAAATATGCGGGCTCCATTGTAAATTACGATCTAACTTAAGACCAAGAAAAACAGTCTCATGCACAAGTTTCAGATTCTCTCCGTTTAAGGAAATAATTGTTTCAAACTGTCTTACATTAGGCAACGAAAATTTTATACATTTAGTTTTAGCTGCATTTAGTAACAAATTGTTAGCAGTGAACCAGTTTAGCGCCTCTGCTAAAGTCTCATTGATGTGTGTTGGATCTTCTTGTTGCCTGTTTACTTTGAATATCAAAGAAGTATCATCTGCAAACAATACTATGTTGCATTTCTGTTCTAGCAAGTGGGGCAGGTCATTTATATATACCAGAAAGAGAAATGGACCCAAAATGGATCCTTGTGGAACTCCAAGCTTCACCGCTGAGCCAGCTGACTGCGTTCTATTTATGTCCACTTTTTGAACTCTTTGGCTGAGATAAGACTTAACAAGGTTCAGTGCTTTGGCTGAAAGTCCATAGTGTTGTAGTTTGCGGATAAGCGTCTCATGCTCCACGCAATCGAAAGCCTTGGACAGGTCGCAAAATATTCCTATTGCATCTTGCGAATTTTCCCATGCATCATAAATGTACTTCATGAGACTTGCGGCTGCATCTGTTGTCGAACGGCCCTTTGTGAAACCGAATTGCTGACTGTGTAGCAAGTTATTTAGATTAAAGTGACGAAGCAGCTGATTAAGCATAATCTTTTCAAACACTTTACTCAGCACAGGCAGCACAGATATTGGACGAAAGTTGCCAGGATCAGATGAGCACCCAGCTTTAAATAATGGAATCACTTTGCTATATTTCATTAAGTCCGGGAACACACCATCATCAATGCACTTATTAAATATGACGGCTAGGTACGGTGCCACAATATGGATAACAGATTGCATAACTCGAACAGAAATACCCCAAAGATCCTCCGTATTCTTCAGTTTCAAAGATTTAAAAGTCTTTATAATTTCTTCAGAGTTAGTATGTTGAAAATCAAAGTTCAGATGTCTATCGCTCGCAATTTCATTTAGATAAGAACTAGCCCGCACAGTGGAAGATCTTAGATCGCGAGTCGTATTTACAGCTATATCTGAGAAAAAATTTTCAAAAGCACCCGCCACTTCTAAATCTGAAGTCAATATTCTATCATCCACTTTTAATTGGAATTGACAATTACGGGGCTTAGATTTACCTGTTTCTGAATTTATTACATTCCATACAGCTTTTACTTTATTATCAGCGGATTTAACTTTATTACTAAGATAATCAGCCTTGGCAGTAATACATACTTTTTTAAATAATTTGGAATATTTTCTAACGTAGTCTATAAACGAGGGGTCTTGACTGTGGCTTTTCATTTCATAAAGTTCATAAAGCCTAGATCTACTCTTATGTATTCCGACCGTGGCCCAGTCACTAAACTTTGCCTTGTTCCCGTTTCTCATTTTAGTTCTTAATTTGAAAACTTTTCCGAACTCTCGATTAATTACTGCAGACAGGTTCTTATATAGTACGTTAGGATCACTTCCCTCCAAATAAGGCTCAGGAACGCTGTTGATAATATTTTCCTTGAATTTTTCTACACGGGCTTCTGTAACGGGTCTGTAGGTTACTATTTGATCAATTGTCTGTTTAGGTATTGTAAAACAGGCTTTTTGGCCGCTGTGATCGGAATTGAAACAGTTTATTATTTCTTTGTCCATAACATCACACATGCAGAAAATATTATCTAAACATGTAGCTGTGTTTGCCGTGACTCTCGTCGGTTCCTCAAAAAGATGAAACAAGTTAAATGATTTAAATAAATTCAAAAGTCTTCCAGAATATCTATTTGCCGAGTCTAGTAAATTCACATTAAAATCTCCACATACGATGACAGATTTACTACCAGAAAAAACTTGTTTCAAAGCATCTTCCATCACGGGTTCGAACTGACAAAAGTCTGAGGACGGCGGCCTATATACACATAATATGATGTGATTCTCTAATTCAACACACGAAATTTCAATAACTCGTTCAATGGACAGCTGAACTACATTTTTTAGTTCTTTGCTCTTGTAATCGTCCTTAACAATAATCATAGAGCCTCCATGTATAGCCGATTTTCTAGTAAAAGAACTGGCGATTCTGTAATTACAAATATTCAATAGTAGTTCATGTTGTTTCAACCAGTGCTCAGTAATACACATTACTCCTACATTTAATGCATCTAAGAATAAACCGATTTCAGTTATTTTGCTGGAGAAGCCTTGTATATTTTGATGAATCAAAATAAAGTTACGTTGCTCCTCCGCTGTCTCACGCGTTAGTTTAAAGACTGGCGGCCCGCGGGCGGCGCGCGCGCGGCGAGTCCGGCCCTGCCGCCGTCGTCCGCTACGTACCTAGGTTCGATATTAAATGCTAATAACTTTGCTGTAGCTACTTTACACTTTTTCGACAAATACAATTTCAATTCATTTAGTTTAAAATGTTTTACGAATTTGTTGCTGTCAAAGAATTGATATTTATTATTATAACAAACTACATTATACAGCATAGCATTCCACTTAGATATTTTAACATTGCGCTCATGAGACAAAGAACTAGAATATGGGAAAGCACATAAAATAATCTTATAAATACCGCGCTGCTCCACAGTTGACAGTGCACGTAGCAAATCTTCAAAGCCAGATTTCTTTATGCGTAGACTGTTACCCAGCATGATGATCAACGTGGTTGAAATGTCGAATTTGTCTTTAAACAATCGATCGGCAAACTGCTGGAGACTAGCACCGCGCAGGCAGTGGTTTACGACCCTCTGCCCCAGGAGCTGATTGAGTATGGGGCCAAAACCCACCCCAATCTCGTCGGAGTACATGACAGTATTGGGGGTAGGTAGCGTGCCTGAGTTTGCCAATGAACCCGGTGTAGTGCTTCGTACAGCGGACGTCGCGGGCACCGATACCGCCGGAGACACGGGCTCAGCACGATTCGCAGGAAGCGGCGAGCCCATGGACGCAGGCGGCGGGCTTACGGTCGGCTGGGGGCGCGCGGTCGGTGGGTTGCTCACGGGCGGCGGCGCTCCGAAAGCCGGGGGGAAGCGCGCGGGCGGTGGAGGGCTCGCGGGCGGCGGGTGGCCCGGGGAGCTCGCTGGCGGCGGCGGCCGCTCTGGCGGCGCGGGGCCCGCGGGCGACGGGGGCCGCGTGGGCGGCGCGGGGCCCGCGGGCGACGGGGGCCGCGTGGGCGGCGCGGGGCTCGCGGGCGACAGAGGCCGCGTGGGCGGCGCGGGGCTGGCGGGCGACGGGGACCGCAGCACTGGCGATTGGGGCACGATGAGGTGGCTTTGCGCAGGCGAAGTTTCATGCGAACAAACACACATATGATTATTTATAAGAGAGTCAAAGCGTTCTTCATTATAGCGACACATGTCAACTAACTGTGTAGCAGCACTGACATGCTCACTAATTTCACGCTTGCTGCTTTCATATTTAGTGCTTAAATCTCTAAGTGATTCTTCTAAACTACTGATTTTTGACAGTAACGTCTTTGTCATACTGTCATGTAAATGTCCGCTACCCGTAATACTAAATAATTTCATAACTTTAAAGTTTAATTGTGACTTAATTACTGATCAGATCAAAACGAAACTTGGACAAAAGAAAGCTCATTTCCTATACAATCTTATTTAATAAGAATTTTCCTTGCATTTTGGATATATTTCATGTAATCATTACAAACTTAATAATTCCTGTTTCATGCATTTTCACCTAATGTAGAATGTTTTTATAATCAATGTTTTGCTAAATTCAAATTCAAATCATTTATTCAGTAAATAGGCCGCAATGGGCACTTTTACACGTCATCCTTTCAAACCACCAGCGCTTTCAGAAAGACCACCACTGCCAAGAAGAATGCGCCGCAAGAAACTCGTACAATAATCATTACATTCAATTTGAATGTTTGTTTCCTCTCAATTTTCATGAAGTACCTTATAATTTAATGTTAATTAGTTTCCCATACATAACAGCGCCTTTATCTGTATCTTAATCCACCGTCTCAAAATACTGAACGAAGAAATCTTAGATTAATCCTAATTTTAAATAGTGCATAGAACAGTGATAACGAAGACTTTTATTGATTTATCATCAAGCATTATCATATTCCGTGTGCATCCAAGTATTTCTATGTAGGTAATTAAATAAAGGGAACCTGTCTATCAACACGTATATACACGTATATATTATTTAAGTAAATAAACAGTTTACAGAATAATAAGGACTGAGTTTGGTCGTAGTAAATCTCCAAAGGATTATTTCATACATTGTGAATATTATAGTAGTTATTTAATTTTATGATTATATGTCGAAGGCGTATAAAAATATAATTTTACATATATTTGTGAATGAAACGGTAGAGGTCTGTCCTAAACCGTTACAATATGATTTTTTTATATTCGGCTTGTCATCTTATTTCATAATATACCCATCGTCAAATGGGTTTTCTTACCTCACATATCATAAGGAGTTTTACGACAAATATCATTATCGCACTGCCAAAATATCACGTTGAAATGAGAATGCTCCAGGACACGTGAATGAATAATACATGAAAAATAAATCTCTTCCCAGTTACCTTTCTTTCCAGTAATATTTAGAATCCCACCTAACACATTTCATGTAAAATTGGCGGCCAAAACTCACAAGCTTATAATCTGCTGTCGCTGTGAAAAAAGTTATCCCAAAAAAGCCCTGACTTTACTGATTCAAAAAGTATGACCTGGCCATTCCATTGATCAGGTACGAGTAAGATTAATAATTATCACAATATTGAGTACAAAATCTTAATTTCTTGTCACATCGGTCGGGCGATGGACTATTTACGGCAAAGAAATTATCGTCACAGGTCTTTACTGTTATGACATGCAATAAAGATCTATGAAACAGCCAGCACACTTTTTAAACCAAGATGTAGACTAAGTAAAATCAGGGCTTAAGGTTGGCTTTTTCTGGAATTTGACAACTTTGTTACAGCGAAAGCATTATGAGCTCGTGAGTCTTGACCAACCAATTTCACATGAAATGTTTTTCATGGGATCTCATTTATTTTTGTAAGGTGCCATATTTTAGATCTATTTTGTTATTTGTGTAAAAATCCTAGCCCGCGTAGCAAATTTTATACCTTAAATTACTAATTTTATAATACAATTTTACCTGCGATTTTATTAGCATTAATAAGGGTGAGGTACAGATTTTCTGTTCTTTATATATTTTTACTTACTTAACTTGTACTGTACTGTACTTCATACCAAATTTAAGCTTTCTGGAACATTGCAAAAAAAAACCCTAGTTTTACTAGTTTGTATACTGCACCTCCTTTATAGGGGTAGGAGGGTTTCATTTACAGATTATTTATTTATTTTTTGTCCTTTTTTTGCAAATCCTAGGCTCCATGCCGAATTTTACCAATCGGGAAAAGTACCCTAGAGGTTTTGATGAATGATTGGCCAATTTACGAGTAGTTGTCAGCAAAATTTAAATTATATCGATAAAATTAATGTATTTCATACGTTCCGTAACTAAATCTTATCCTGTGAATTCGAGTTATCTTTTGTTATATAGGACAAAGCTAACAGGGTTTGAAAATGGAACGGACGATTCGAAAGAAGGTAGGTAGTGTCCAATCTTCTTCTTTATTGGTCTTAACTTGCCCCCACGTAAGCAAATGTTACTAATTTTACTTCAAATGTACCTAAATGTGCTTAGTTTTAGTTATAGATGATCAAAAATTAGAGTACAACATAAGACTGGTGGCTTTTTTTAATTGTTGGTGCAATTAAAAGTTTTCAATGATTAATAGAATCGCTTTGAATCAAATTAACAGAGTATGGCAGTGGCATGACGAGGCGGCGCGGCGGAGAGGGCGCAGTCGGGTGCGACGCGATGCGCCGTGCTCGAGAGCTCGCTTCATTTAAAGGCACTTGTCTGTAATTGCAGCGCCCGTCTACATCTACCTCCAAGACCTGCCGCCAGGGCGGCGGCGGGCGTTACCGAACAAAAAGAAGTTTTAATGCCCTTTGTCGGGCCTCTACGGGCTTACGCGAAACTAACTCTGTCGCTGCTCGCCGCTAATGTCGACCTCGCCCACTATTATTTTTTCTCCATTTATGTTATGCGTAGGGAGAGAATTTGCGAGCGGAAAAAACTCCAATACTCTAGTTCAGGCGTAAGGCGGCTAATGATTTGTTTTCGCGAGAAATCGCATCAGTTACTTGTGAATGAAGAAATATAGCTGAGTATCTACAAGTCTTACATTAGAGGAATATCATTTATTTATTTGGTTAATGCGTACATAATGGTCCATTCATAGTTGTTTAGTACTATATTGTATTGTATTTACTTGCAAAGACCACTGACGATTTTTTTCTCTTTTGACAAAACGACGTTTACCTTTTTAACTGACTTCAAAAAAGGATGAGGTTGTATGTTCCATTCCAATGTTTGTATTTTTTTATGTATGTTCACCGATTACTCAGTCAATTGTGGACCGATTTTCAAAACTCTTTTTTTATTCAAAAGAGTACTCTTCTGAGGTGGTCCCATTGTCACCAAGTCAATATCTGATGATGGGATCCAAGAGAAATCGAGTGCAAATCTCAAATTTTATAGGCGAACCTACGGCTATTTTGACATTTTTAGTATTAAGATAAGCATTTACATTCAGAAAGTATCATTTGGTGCACTGGACCTGATGAACAAGACCGTTGATGGCCAGTGGAACTCGTCAAAGCTAAGTAATGCTCGCGCGTCCATAAATGATCATGATTAAAGTACCTAGCGACAAAACAGAAGCTTTAAGTTTCCAACTGATCTAATGCTGAAGCCGGAAGGTAGGCAACGGTACCCTATTATAAGACAACGTAACTAAGCCGTGTTTGGGCTTAATGGAATCGTTGTGAGATGTACTTTGACTACGAATCACGAAAAAGTGAGAAATAAAGAAAATTTTAATAAAAAATTAAAACTGACTGACTCCAAAAAAAAAATTAACAAGAATGGAACCAACTACAAAAACCTTGAAAATATTTTTCTAGGTAAATACCTACAAGCTCGAGGTCGGTGACTCAGCACGACCCAGCAGGAGGGATCGAAACCCATAGTAGGTATGTAGGTGAGGTAGATAGACGACTATTGCTCCACTCCTGCTGGCTAGTACTGGAGGCACCGACTGTGAGCTAGTAAGTACTTACCTAGAAAAATATTTTCAAGGTTTTTGTAGTCTGTTACATTTTTTGTAATTTTTTTGGAGTCGGTTTAACTTTTTTGTTATACTACATACACTTCATGCACCACATACACTTCACTACACTTCATCCTACATCCGTTCTATGTTATTTTTTTTATTTTTATTTTATTTTTATGGCGTTAAATAAATGTATTTTCTTTCTTTCTTTCTATTCCAAAACCGGGTAGTGTACTATGAATTATTTTTCCTCGTACCTACATTACCGGCCATGACGTTGGTTTTATACAAGGAAAAAAAAATCCCGGTTTTGGAGTAGGAATTATTCGTCCTCTCCCAGTGCTGGTAATGTAAGTTGGTTATGTACGGGGAAGAAGGTTAATGATCGCTATAGTCTAAAATATTGTATTCTGGTGTTTTTTGATTTTGCCGATGCAAGCGTCGTAACATTTGCATTAGTAGTGGATCTCGACTATTCAAATTAATGAAAAAATATATTTTATCACTAATAAGTTTAACACTGCGTCTAAGTCCCAGACTTCTCGTCTCTTCCTTTTTTTTCTCTGTGAAATAAGTACTAAGTAGCTAGTAAATAAAGACACGACATTTATTTTGACTGTTTTTAACTAGTGATGTGAAAATTGCGTCATATTTTTTAAATTCATTTTTAGAAAACGTAGTATAATTTTGCAAAAATCTTGGATAACGGTTGCAGTTTGGTCGGAAACGCAATAAATAGCTCGGGCGGCGGCGCTTGACCCACTTCCTGTTACATGCCGAAACGCCCGCGATTTAATCGCGCCCTGCCCCACTCCCTTCTTCCGCCTAGACCCCACACGCTTCGCTACTTTGCCGCATAATTATTAAATCCATTCCGAGTTCGCCAAGAAAGGGGCACTCCCGGATACTTTCTACCTTTCCGCCATCAATATCCGAAGACGTGCACCTAAGTAAATACTATTTGTTTCCAATTTACCTTCGCTTTTACCGCTTCAGCCGCAATTCATTCTAATTAACTCGTTCCTTGTTTACGTAAAATTACTAAAGATGCTGAAAACTGTTTTAACAAAGATTCTTACTATAACACTTTTAGAATGTGTATGTTACGTGTTAAATAGTAGAAGAACTGGAAGAGCGACCGTCGTCACCAATCTGTCAACCGAAAAAGCGCCAATTGACAACATTTCGTATATCTAAGACTATAATTTGATTCGTTCTCTGTATTCTGCTTGGAAATAGAAAGACGCTGATATTTTTAAAATTTCGCTACGATTATTAATTAATTTATTACAATTTTTTTAAGATGTGCTTATTAGAAAAGGGCTTCACTCCAAAACTACGATATAATAGATCCATTACTTTTGTCTAGTCTCTATTAAAAAAAGACCACGTAAATCATGCGTAAATCTGAAGTAGACGTTGTCAAAATTATGACAGCTCCTTTTTGTGGTGCAAAAGGCAAAGGAAACATATCTATTCTGTCGTAGTATTGGCAAATTCAGATACATTTTTTAATTATTTTGTATTTTTTTAAATATGGAGAAATAAATTATAATAAATATATTGCCATGTTCAGGAGGCAAAACTCTTTCGCTTTCCGTAGTAATTTAGAGGTGTTGAAAAAATTAAATCTTGTCAATTTCAGGGTATAATTGCATCTAGAATAGAGTAGAGTACATTTACAATTACTAATCGTTTTACAGTTGGAAAGTCTTCGTTTTTTTTTTCACGATTACGGTTTCATGTTTTATTTTAAAACAAAGCAGCTTAAAGAACATTTATCCAGGTCTTTATTCTAATATTAAAACTTTCTAAAACAAAAGTTACGTACCTGGGAGTCGATGCATAGAAGTTTGATGCCAAAACGGTAGCAGTTCACATAAGACACTTTACTACCAAATCTCATTATTATTACCTTTTTAATTTCCGATAACATGCCTATGTGATGTATGAAAGAAAGAAAAAGAAAGAAAGAAAATACATTTAAAAACAACAAACAGACAGACAGAAACTGTAAGAGTTTCACCATTTGGGCTAAGTAAACTCTTATTAAACAACTGCTACGCGGAGATTTTACTATTACATTGAACAATACGCGCAAACCTTTTTATCGCCCACTATTTAACATCGGGGTAACCCCAAGCATTGACCGATTTTACTTGGGCAACCCAATTACATCGTGTTTACAATATCCCCAAAAACAGAGTAAATAAATTAAATACAAAAAAAAATGATTTTAGATGGTAGAGCAAAGCTATCTTTTTTTTTTGAGATTACCACCGACACCTGCAACATAGACACTTGCATCACCAGGGAGATTGCAGATGCGTTGCCAACCTAAAGGCCCAAGATGGGATACCTCAAGTGCCAGTCATTTCACCGGCTGTCTTACTCTCTACGCTGAAACACAATAGTGCAAGCACTGCTGCTTCACAGCAGGATTAGCGAGCCAGATGGTGGTACCAATGCGGGCGGGGGCGGTTTTTTCTAAGGATTTCGTATTTTGTACGGAATATTCCAAGTTTAGGTCTATTTAAACCTTAGGCTGCTATTTACTTTTAAACTACTAATAATTCTCAAGAAAACCTAACCGTTATAGTTCTCCTTGTAATTTTGATATACTTACTACCATCCTGATTTTTTTCAAATTTTCCACCCACCGGTTTAGATTTTTGAGAGGGGGGGGACGACGCTCGATTTTAATGAAAATTTGCACTTTAAAGTTTTTTTCGAACAAATCACTGAATCGAATAATCGTTTTAGCAACCCCCTAATTGTTTTAAAAAACCTATGCAACGATACCCCATACTACAAGATTGGATGAGAACAAAAAATCACCCACAATTTACGTCTATGGAAGGTACCCAAAAAATTTTTTTTTTAGTTTTTATTGTACCATTTTGTCGGCATACTTTACATATGTATTCGTGCAAAAATGCAGCTTTCTAGTTATATTTCTTGTTATATTTTTTTCACGCTTTTCAGTGGAAATAATCTGAGATACAATAGTTTAGTGTCAACTGCTCGTCACCTTTTTAGGGTTCCGTAACCAAAGTGGCAAAAACAGAATCCTTATAGTTTCGCCATGTCTGTCTGTAGTTTAAGAGTAAGTAGCAGCCTAAGGCATAAAATATACCTAAACTTGGAATATTCCGTACAAAATACGAAATCCTTAGAAAAATAGTACTTTTTTTTCGTAATGGCTACGGAACCCTATTTCGGGCGTGTCCGACACGCTCTTGGTCAGTTTTTTTCATGAAATATTGCTTTTTCCGGTGCAGACTCATTGTTGAGAGGTTCATTGTTAAGGAGTCCTGGTGCTTCACCACCCGTTCCATTTCACTATAGGTATACATTACGATGAGCATAAATTGCTTAACAGTTGTGTTTTTTCTTTGTGTTAATGTAATTGAAATTCAACCCGACAAGTACTTACTATTGAGTAGTAGCTCCAAATATATCCCAATCATTATCCTCCTAACGCCCAAAATCCTTTTTAAAGGACTTATTGTAATTTTAAATCAAACTCTATCACAAATGACATAAAGTTTGATGTTCATAAATCGAAAATTTGACTTGGGCGTTAGAAGGTTGAAGGTGTCCCTACAATATTTGAAGAGTTCCCTCGATTTCCTAAGGATCCAATCATAAGATCCTGATTTTTTGCTTATGGGGCCTGATTGAAGGCATTCCTAAAACGAACGGAAAATAAGATTCAAATCGGTTCCTAAATGACGGGAGTTCTGAGGTAACAAACATAACATTTTTATTTGACTATACCGGTCCCGTGCAATTTTCAGGATAAGAAGCAGCCTATTTTGTTATTCTGGACGTCGTCCAGCTATTGCCATATGTATATTCACTAGTTCATTTCGAGTAAATGAAACACACTCACACGCATGCACACAACACACATACAAACATTCCCATTTATAATATTAGTAGGATTGTTCTTTCACTTTAAATCGGAGAAAAGAAACTGTGCGTTCGGACGAGCAAATTCGGTACAGTGTGCGCGGAGGGTGGCGCGGCGCGGGCGCGGGCAACTCTCATCTGATAACACAGCGAGGCGGAAATTGTGCGGCGCGTCGCGTGCGCCGCGCGCGTGTACGTGACGTGCACTCTACTCGTTCGCTATTTTATTTCGCTCCGTTTCTCGGTGCATCGCCAAAATCTTTCACACTGCAATTTACTCTTTTCCTTTTGAATTTTCTCGGTTATTCCACTGCGGGTTACCCCGTTTACCGCTTGCGTACGTACGTCGGTACACATTAAACACGATTGAAAGAGCTACTTCTTAAGAATTCAGTCAGTTACACGTTTTATCTGAAATCAACTATCATGCCAAAATAAATAACTACTTTTAACACCCATTGTTGTAGCCTGCTAGTTTGCTCTGTGACCTCACAAGCGGGGATGGTGGATTCATTCGTGGATGCCTTTTTGGAATTTATCTGCTTTTTGAGGAAAGAAAAGCATATGAGACGACCTGTGACGCAATTCAATAGCGTACGTCAACTGGCCGATTCGCATTGGGTCTACGGGGAAATTACAGCACAAGACCTCTCATTCTGAGAAGAGTCTTTTGTCCATCAGTGGGAGTTACGTATATTGGAATTAACTAAATCTTTAAGAAATTGCTATAATTGCTTTAGTTATGACCGGAAGACATACAGTCAAGGGCCAAAATATGTATACACTTTAGTACCTTGTCACTTTAACCACTGTGACAGTTCATACATGGCAGTTTAATACGACGAAAATGGACTAGGTACTAAAGTGTATATATATTTGCCCTTGACTGTACATACAATACCCACATACAATAGGTAAAGTGCTGCTAAGAAATGAAGACCATGAGAAACATATACTTTAATCAGTAGATAGTTAAATATACATATTTATCTCCCCCACTTAGTTACGTATCTTGAAGTCAGTGTGTCTCTATTTCAGGCTGACGCACAAGTATGGCTGTATACGTGTATATAGGTACATTGTGACTACGTTGTAACATAACAAAGCAGACGCGTATGCGCTCGGAAATATTTTTGTGAAAGTTTCATGAATATATTAGCCATAAATGTGACTAAAGGAATCTATTCCCTGTTGCGAGCCGCCTCCGCGCCTCCCGAGCCCGGTCGCATGAATAGCTTAGCTACACCAACTGCGTCTATTATGTTCAAAATGAAAAACAGAAAATGTCAAAATGTTTCAGTCTTGGCATTTATATCCCGAACCCACCAAGTAATATTGCGGTACATTCACCATCAAATTTATAGAAGCTGACAAGTTGCTCACTGCTGCGAATATTTGAACGCGTTTTAACGAAACTCTTGTTCACAATCTTGGTGTATCTGTTCACTTAGTTACTACTGCCTGGGCCCAATTGCATAACAAATTTATTACAAGCTAATGGTATTAATGTGTAGCCGTGGTGGCCTAGTGGTTTGACCTATCGCCTCTCAAGCAGAGGGTCGTGGGTTCAAACCCCGGCTCGCAGCCACTGAGTTTTTCGAAATTTATGTGCGGAATTACATTTGAAATTTACCACGAGCTTTGCGGTGAAGGAAAACATCGTGAGGAAACCTGCACATACCTGAGAAGCAATTCAATGGTGCGTGTGAAGTTCCCAATCCGCATTGGGCCCGCGTGGGAACTATGGCCCAAGCCCTCTTATTCTGAGAGGAGGCCTGTGCCCAGCAGTGGGACGTATATAGGCTGGGATGATGATGATGAATGGTATTAGGGTGAAGACCAAAAAGTTGCACAGCGTTAAAGCTGCGCTAGCACCTAAATAGTTTTAATTTCCTTTAACTTTTTCCATTGTCACAATAGAAAAAGATAATGAAAATTAAAACTACGTGCTAACGCAGCTTTAACGCTGTGCAACTTTTTGGTCTTCACCCATTAGCGATTTAGTACTAAAATTCACTAATAGGTACTATTTTCTTGTAATTTGTTATGCAATTGGGCCCTGGATGTACTTACCTATCTGTAAATAGCTGAATACTTTTAATTAACACGCTTAACTATATCTAATATCATTTACAGATTTCTGAAGTATTTACATACTTGTTAGTTTAGAAGATGTCCCCCTCGTATCTCCGGTTTCCTCAATAAAAGGAATCCCGCTGAGCCGGCAGGTTTAATCTCAATTATTTTATCCGTCACAAATTCCTTTTGATTAGATTTTATTCGAACTCCATTCCAATCCCAAAGTGCTGCCGGTCCAAATCGAATCTATCTAGAATTAAAAGCAGAATAGGGGCAGTATCCATTGCGTGTACCTACCCAGCTTTTCCGGAATTTAACGAGAAAGCCCAGAATCATTTTGAATATAATAATCCAAGATGCAGTAATACATGTGCACATCCCTTTTTTATTAATTATGAACTAACAATAAATATAATTAAAATTCGACACTGTAAAATTACTGGAAGATTGTACATTATTGATAATAAAATCAAATGAGTCCATCCCCTTGTTTTGATTGAGGTTAAATGTATTGTTACACGGTTGACTGTTCCTCACTTATCCCATCCGCTCGACTCTGAGCTGAGGCTTCTAGCGCTCGTAAAATACAAGTTATACCATTATATTTTTACGACACCAACAAATGTCAACTTTTCGAAGAGAGACACCCGCCGACCGCTCTCCGCCGGCGCCGCATTATTTGTTATCTCGGAGCGTGCGGTTAGCGCTTTTCGTGATTTTTCATGAACAGTGCTAGTTGTTTAGAGAGAGAGGGCGGCTGGGGAAACGAACAACCCGCGTGGGATTTCAGACTAGTCCCGAGTTAAGTTTCCCTACTCAAATCGATAATTCACGCATATTCCCGGTCAATCTCGTTCACTGGATGTTCGACACTGACATTCCGTTTTAATAGCTGTTCTATTTCAAAGACAAAGATGTACAATAATGCAATTTCATTGCAGCGAACGTAATGGGAATCTAGATTACCATCAAATTTATAACCCCATGCCCTGCGATTTATACCGCAAGCTTAAAAGTTATGGGCTAGATTTAATTCATGACTACAAATAGATGTCTTTCGTTATTTAGTGCACCTGAGTGCATGCCACTAAAACAACATATTCATATACCTAATAATTAGTTCTACTAATTATTAAATGTAATGTGTGTCTACCTCGTTCAATTATTTGTGAATAAGATTTGTTTTTAAATTATGTAAATGGTCAGGTAGTGTTTATCTAAACGTTGATTACATAGCCGAGATAATGGACGTGCAACAATCTGTCTATCGGTGCATATTTATCTGCTAAGGAAAGGATCGATTAGTTTGTAGATGGGGGCACGGTCGCGTGCACGCGGGCCATGGCGGGCCGGCAGCGCGGCGGATCGGCGCGGCTGTGCCTTCCGGCGAAACGCGAGGAATGTTGCCGATAGATTAACTTCTGATCTCTTTTCCGATATTATAGCGGAGCGCTTATGTAAGGAATTCTAAGCGCTTCAATCTGGTTTAAGGCCAACAACGGTATTCCGGAAATATGTTCGGGATAATTCTGTATCGTTACCTGCATCGTTTGCTAATAGACACTTGCTATATATTACTTTTATTTAATTAAAAAAACAGACAGTCATTTACAAAAAAATGGCTTAATGTCTATTGCTTATAAACTAGTCCTGGAATTTCCGTATAGTACAATAATACGGAACGTATACTAATTAAATTAAATTACAACATGATACTTAACAGTATTTTTTTAACAGTAAATAGTTGTAATATTCCAAAAAGAGTAAAACTAAACATTAATATAGAAATAATTCAAGTGGCTACCAGAAAACGTTTTTTATATATATTTTAAGAATAAGAACATGGAATCTTTATCACAACACACAAGTATTTAGACAAATTTTTAAATTTGTTTCGAAATATTTCAGCAAGTTATTGGGTTGCTTTTGCTGAATATACAGCCTACATATATTATGTAAATATTTATCAGATTGTTCTAATTGAGATTGACGAATGTTTCCATATATTGGTGAATGTTCAGACTTTACGGTATCAAAATGGCATGACTACACTTTGAACCTAAAATTCAGATGAAAAAGCTTGGAATGTTCAGTCAAACTAACCCAACCATCTGTTGACATATTTTTAACCCCCGACGCAAAAAGAGGAACGTTATAAGTTTGACCGCTTATGTGTGTCTGTGTGTCTCTCTGTGGCACCTTAGCTCTTAAACGGGTAGACCGATTTGAATGCGGTTTTTTTAAATGAAAGCTGGTTTTCTAGCGATGGTTCTTAGACATTTTTCATCAAGATGGATTCTGACGTTTTTGAGATATTGAACTTTAAAGTTTTCCAACTTTTTGTTAGTTTGGTTATAGATTACTTTTAAAACATCTTGCATCTTCTGTCTTGTATCTTGTGCTTCTGTCATGTATCTTCTGTCTTGCATCTTGTATCTTGTGCGTAAGAAATTTGTGAAAAAGAAACTTAACATTTGTTGAGTCAAGGAGCTCTGCGCTTTTATTAAATTAGGTCTTAAAGATGTCTCATAACTGTCATATTTGAAGTCGTTATAATATAAGTAATGTAATTACCAAAATACTTTTGAAAGCTAATCGGTTATACTGCTTGTTTTGATTCAGCTCCAATAATTAATATCCTTTCAAAGCAAACTTTCAGCCAAACAATGAAACCATTCCGTTTGATATTCTCGTTGCTAGGCGGTCGTAGATGCGTATTGAATTCCCAAGTTTAATAAGAGATAACAAATAAACGATCTTCCAACTTCAAAAATACGGTACGCGGGAATGATGTTTTAACTAGAGAAATTCTTTTAACATTAAGCTTAATTAAACATCTCCAATCCAGATGAGCGTTTGTGCAAGTGAGGGTAAATAAGATAGTGTGTACATAATCGATTAAGCCGATAGTACAGAGGTAACATACCTTCTGGGAGTCTCGTATCGTTACCTACTTACGTCGGCACGGTACGTTCAGGTGGGACGAGGGCGTTCTGCGGCTTGTTTACATACAAGTGAATTCCATTAGATCCAAGCCTGTGTGCCGTCGCCACAGCCTCCAGCCCCGTTCGCGCTTTATTCATATGCCATTAGCAGATCAATTCGCCTTAAATAGCTGCCTCAGCGCTCGAACATCGGTTTTCATGGAGTTTGGCAATCAAAGCTGATTAAAAGAAATCAACTCATTGTTGCCCCCGTTGTACCCAACACGGTGTAGTAAAACGACATGTTTAGTTTGGGATTTGTATTGAAGTAAAGTCAAGAAAAGTATAAACAACTATGTCAAACAAGTTTAAATATAAAAGAATAGAAATTTGATTATAAAACCGTATAAAATAGCCAGTACCTATAAATATCACAATAGAGTACCTATTTTAACATCCGCCCATAATCAAAATTCTCTGTATTTACATAAAACTTGCTCATAACAGTATACTTTGAAACCTTTAAATGTAACATCACAAACCAAACAGTACATAAAATCAACGAACTATAACACATAAAATTCAAAAAATTCTAGGTATCAACTAAATTAACTAAACCTAACCCTTGAATACATCTTTGATGTGCAGTTTTACTCAGACATTTGGTGAGCACATCAGCAGACATATCGCTTGAACCAATGAATTTTATTTTTATAATATTATCTGACACCTTTTCTCGAATAAAATGAAATTTCGTGTCAATATGCTTAGTTCTACTATGATGTACAGGATTGTACGCCAAGTTTTGCGCACTCTGACTATCGCTGTATAACGTTATAGCAAGATATTGATCGTTATTGCTACATACCTGGGCAATGAATCTACGGAGATATGTAGCCTCTTTTGCAGCTTCTGTTAATGCCATATATTCTGCTTCAGTAGACGACAATGCCACTGTAGGCTGTTTCTTTGACGCCCATGATACCGGGCCATCTGCAAGTTTAAAGCAGTAACCGGTGTAAGAGCGCCGATCACTGGTACAATTTGCCCAGTCGGCATCCGAATAACCCATAAGAGGTATTCCAGTTTTCCTATAGATTATAGAAAAATCTATAGTGCGCTTTAAATATTGAAGCACCCGTTTTGCCGCCAACCAATGAGTTTTGCCACATTTAGTATTAAATTGGCTCAAGTAACTGGCAGCAAACGCAATATCTGGCCGTGTATTCACAGCAAGATACATAAGACAGCCAATTATCTGCTGATAATCATAAGTTGACTCCTTACCTTCACAATCAGCAGCTAGCTTGCTATTAGCTAATGGCGTGCCAAATTCCTTAGCATTCTGTAATGCGTACTTCTTCAGTAGAGAATTAATGTACGTCTTTTGATTTATGGTAACTTTTCCATCGTTACAATCAATATTTATTCCTAAATAATATTTTAACGGCCCTAAGTCTTTGAGTGAAAAGTATTTTTGTAAATCACTTTTGACTTTGACATACGAAATGTCGTTCTTGTAAAATATAATTAGGTCATCGACGAATATGGCCAGTAATATTATTACAGAACCAATGAGTTTCTTATACACACATGGTTCAATAGGCAGCCTATCAAAACCTATTTCAGACAAGGTTTCGTTAAGTTTAATATTCCACGCACGAGGGGCTTGCTTTAGCCCATACAAGGACTTTTGCAGTAGACATACCTTATCTTCATGGCCCTTCTTCACAAAACCTTGAGGCTGGTCCATGTAGACCTCCTCGTCTAGGTCGCCATTTAAAAAGGCAGTGTCAACATCCAAGTGATGCATTTTAAGGTCCATTTCGGCGACTAAGGCAAATAAAGTACGCAGAGATGAATGTCTGATCACCGGCGAAAAAGTCTCGTGGTAATCAACTCCCGCGACTTGATTATAGCCCTTTATTACTAGTCTAGCTTTATACCTAGTAATATTACCATGTGTATCAGTCTTCAACTTGTACACCCATTTACAGGGAATTATTTTACGATTAGGCCTGTCCACCAGCTTCCAAGTATTCATTTTTATTAATGAATCATACTCATCTTGCATAGCTGACTTCCATTTATCCGCGTCATCGTCTCGCATGGCTTGAGAGTAGGTTTGAGGTTCTCTGTCCTCAGCTAATGTGCGATAGGAGAAATAATCTGGAGGTTTCCTATCTCTAGTTGGATATCTCCGATCTTCTACCACGGGACAGTCCTCCAATACCTCAGTCTCAAGTGGACATGACGTTTCAGGAAGTGGATCAGCAGAAGCATCATGAAATTCTTCTTGTAACATATCATTTGCCTCATGAACAGTACTAGGACAGATATTCGACTCCCTAGATACATGGGGCAATACATGTTCATCGCATACAGGAGCAGGGGACTCTACCAACCTATCTTCTCGTTCTTGTACCGGACTCACATTGTCTAATAGTATGACAGAATCAGGTACTGGAACGTTTTTGGACGTACTTGGCTCTTCATTTGATTTATTGCTCTTCAAGCTTGTGAAGCAACCTTCGAAGAATGTAACGTCACGTGACTTAGTAAACCTTCTTGGATATTGAGGGTCTCTGAATATGTAACTATTTGGATCATCTGAATATCCAACAAAGATACATTCAATAGCTTTCATATCAAATTTCTTCCGTTGACAATCAGGTACATGAATCAAAGCTCGACACCCGAAAACCCTAAGATTACTTAGATTCGGTTTACGCTCATACAATTTCTCAAAAGATGTTAAGTTATTAAGCGCGCGATGGGGGGACCTATTCTTTAAATAAACCGAAGTTTGTACCGCGTCTTCCCAATACGCTTTGAAAAGAGAACACTGTGCCAACATAGAACGAGCTTTCTCAATTACTGAGCGTATAGTTCGTTCCGCTAATCCATTTTGTTGCGGACTGTACTTTACCGTCGTTTGATGCACAATACCATTAGTGCGAAAATGATCGGTCAGTTCTTTGTTGACATATTCACCTCCATTATCAGTCCTAACAGCTTTTATTTGAGCTCCAGTTTGCCGTTCCACTAATTTTTGGAAATGGCAGAACTTTTCTTTCACCTCTGTCTTCGAAGAATTAAAATATATAAAAATAAAGCGTGTATAATCATCTACAAATAATAAGGCATACTTGTTACCTTGTAGAGAGGTTTCTGACATCGGTCCACAGATGTCGCTGTGTATCAACTCAAGCAATGACGTAGCTGGTTTATAGGTTATTTTCTTAAATGGTTTGCGAGCTTGCTTGCCTTTGATACAGGCTACACAACTCTCTTTGTCAATTTCTGTAAACTCTACACCTACATGACTATTTCTTAAATGGTTCATACCGATGCGACACAGATGACCCAAACGCTTATGCCATAACTGGTACCTAGTAGCGGAGTCAGAGTGCACATCACAAGCCACATCGCGAGGCATATTGACAGTACAGTCTAATTTGTACAGACCTCTATAGGGCGAACCGTGAAGAATAGAGTCACCTACAAAAGAAAAAGTATCAGAATTATAGAAATTACAACCATTTTTATCAAAAAGTACACTAAAACCTTTTTCTACAGCCTTATAAACAGATATCAAATTACTATTTAAAGAAGGTACATAAATTACATCTTTTATTTTATTAACAGTAGAAGAACTAGAGTGGATTGATATATCACCAATACCGCCGCTGTCTATCTTGGTACCATCTGCAATAGTAATCTTTGTATTACATTCTGGTGATCTTAAATTTTCGAACCATTCCAATCTCGATGTCATATGCCGGGTCACTCCTGAGTCTATAGTCCAGTAGTCTTCACTGGCATTAGAACTAGTACCGAGAGCTACCACTGAAGCCGCTTCCTGTGCCTTCTTCTTTGTCTTCCGTAAAGGACAATCTGGGCGCTTATGACCAGGTTCGTTACAGTCATAATAAACAATAGGTTTCTTAACCTTTTTGGGCTTGACATCTCGCGAACGTAGAGCTGTATCAAGTTTGGTCGAATCTTCGCTTTTCGACACTTCGTTGAGAAGTTTAGACTTAACTAACTCTGTTGTCACGTTCTGGTTGCTATTCTCAAGTGCCATAATCAAGGGATCAAACCTGGATGTAAGTCCTCCGAGTAAAATAGCAGTAACAGACGTATCTTCTATAGTTTTCCCTATGTCAGATAAATCATGGACAGTTGAAATCACTGCATTGATATATGACTCTATATTAGGGAAGTCTGACAGGCAAAGTCTATATAGTCTTCGTTCTAAATTCTGTAATGCAGTCCAGGCTTCCGACGCTGTTTTCGCACTTCTAACTTGCGTTATAGCCGAGCCTTCGAGTGTGAGGCATATCTTCGTCAAGGCCTTTTTATCAATTTTTGACATAGTATCTGGAGAAATATTATGGCCTTCAGGATACCCTTCTATAGCTTCCCACAAATCTTCATGCATCAAATAATTTCGCATTCTGAATTTCCAGGTGCTATAACCGTCTCTATTAATTAGACTAAAGTTGGGCAGTGAGGATGAACTTGAGCCTCTTACCCCATTGGTATCTCCTCGATTATGAGCCATTGTATCGTAATTTTATCCTCAGATCACAGCTGTCACTATATCGAAAAAAAGTCAGAACTATTATTTTTCACTTTTCGATAAAATATTCACTTCGCAAATCACATATAAACATTCATTCTATAATTGGAAATGTTTTTCTTCAACAAAGCTTCGTGCTGATAACGTTTTTGTAGTAAAACGACATGTTTAGTTTGGGATTTGTATTGAAGTAAAGTCAAGAAAAGTATAAACAACTATGTCAAACAAGTTTAAATATAAAAGAATAGAAATTTGATTATAAAACCGTATAAAATAGCCAGTACCTATAAATATCACAATAGAGTACTTATTTTAACAAACACGACACATCATAGTTTAGGTTTATTTTTGAGTAATATAATTTTGATACCGTTTTATTTGCCTTACTTGTACCTAACAACGAAATCGAATCTGTTGATTTTTATCCACTTCCAATGCTACATTGCGATGAATAACTAAAATGCCACTGGCAAAGAGGTCAATCATAATTCAAAATTATTTTGATGAAAATGAGACGGTCTCGGTTCTTTTGCTGTATTTCTATACTATCCTATGCCCGCGACTTCGTCTGCGTGGGTCTAGGTTATCGTACGGTGACGACATCTACCGGAATAAAAAGTATCCTATGTTGATCCTTTGGGTTCAAACTACCTGTATACCAAATTACATCAAAATCGGTTCATTGGTTTCGACGTGAAAGCGTAACAGACAGACAGACAGAGTTACTTTCGCATTTATAATATTAAGTAGGGATTAATAGGGATAGTAGGGATAAATTATCTATATACCTACCCTGTTATTACCTTAGAGCCGTTTCTTAAATAATTTTAACCTATTGGATCTGTCCATTTAGCACCAACACTAAGTTTATCAACAGCGACACTATCACTGATAAGTTTGTAGCAGAACCCTTTTTGCTCGTAGCATACGAGTGAAGCTGACCCAAAGAATAACCGCACAACATATTTATAGCGACCGTATCTCGTGTATGAGACTAGGCATCTGTACAAGCATAAAACTATAATGTTATCTGTGGTTTAATAATGTATGATCTTACTCACTAATGATTATTATTATCCATACTTATATTATAAATGCGAAAGTGTGTGCGTTTGTGTGTATGTTTGTCCATCTTTCACGTCGAAACGGAGAGACAGATCGACGTGATTTTTGGCATAGAGATAGTTTATAGGCCAGAGAATGACATAGACTACTTTTTATCCCGGAAAAATGTACAGTTCCTGAGGGAATAGCGCGCGATAACCGAATTCCACGCGGGCGAAGCCGCGGGCAAAAGCTATAGTTACATAATATTTATATTCGTAGTAACTGGTAAGTTTAACCCGTTATCAGTAGGGATTTCACGAAAGTCATTTGTATCACATTTAGGATGCTAATGTGCGAATGCGAATATTAAGGATAAATTAGCAAAATTGATTCATCATAGTTTAGCCATGCTTTAGTCATTTCATTATTTCAGCCTGTGCTGTCAAAATTCAGCGTGCATAATTTTAACAGAATTTTCTGCTACAGTTTTTTATGAGTGTAGCGCTATTAGCGCGACAGGCTAGCCTGAGCACAAGTTCATAATTATGGTAACTCGACATGACAATCCATTTAATGTCGCAGAAATGTGCTTTGCTATTTAAAAGTGTGTTCAACTGTAGCAGTGGAACAATAATTAAATTTTCTCTCGGCTCGCAGTGTAGAGTATGTCGTTTCATCAACCTCCGTACTAACTCGTGAGAACTGCGCCCCACCTGAAATATTTAATTCAGACCTGCCATTGTGCTGTAATCTAACGGATATTAAATCTCGTCCTGCCTCAACTATTTTAATGGCAAGTACCTCTCGATCCAGTTCTCTTTTTCTTGTTTATTTAATCTACGACGGGGTTCTCTGCCCTTTCCCAGCTCACGCTTCCCAGAAATATTTTTCATTTGCCAAACTGTTTCATTTGCCAACGCAGAAATTTCTTTGAAACTATTTTTTTTTTTCGGAACTTTCATAAAATAAAGCTTACCTAACCTACTGTGTTTTATAAAAGCCATAAGAAAATACACTGAACAACATTTTTGGTTTCTGAGAAAATTTACGGTTGGGAAATTAAACAATTGTCAAATCAAACAATAATTCCGCGAAAAGGCAGAACCGCTACGATGGTCATAATGAAACAGATATATTTTGGCTTGTTGGGATGAGAGTATTAAAATTTGAAAACTTATAGGTAATTATTAAAACATTTTAACTTTTAAACTCACTTTTTGTATGTCACTAACTGAATGATCCTCTCATCCACCCAAAGGTTGACTGGTAGAGATCCCTTGAAGGGATAAGTTCACTTTTGTACATATATCTCAGTTTTGTTCAATTGTGTTTGTTTACTTATTTTTAACCGCCTTCAAAAAAATGAGGAGGTTATCAATTCGGTTGTACTTTTTTTTTTTTTTTTTATGTTTGTTACCTCAGAACTCCGTAGTTTGTGAACCGATTTGAAAATTTTTTTTTGCGATCGTCTAGGAATGCTTTCAATTAGGTCCCATAAGCACCAAATCAGGATCTGATATTGGATCCTAAGGAAATCGAGGGAACTCTTCAAATTTTGTAGGGACACCTGTGGTAATTTGGATATATTTTGCAGTAACTCGTGCATTTGCTCTTGGAAATCATAATTTGGTGAAGTGGAACTGATGATGAAGACCACATTTGACCAACAGAGCTACTACTCAATGACAAGTACTTCACGAGTTGAATTTCAATTACTTTAACACAGTTGCTAAGCAATTTATGCTCGTCGTAATGCATATGGTAAAATGGAATGGGTGGTGAAGCACCAAGACTCCTCAATAATGAACGTCTCTGCATCAGAAAAAGCAATCTTTCGTAAAAGGTGTCAAGCAGTTGACATTAAGCTATTGTATCTTAGATTATTAACACTAAAAAGCGTGAAAAAAATTTTTTTTAACAAAAAATTGAACCGACTACAAAAAACCATGAAAATAATTTTCTACCAGTCTGAAGTGGGAACTATGGCCCAAGCTCTCTCATTCTGAGTGGAGGCCTGTGCCCAGCAGTGGGACGTATATAGGCTGGGACGAAACTGAAGTCGGTGCCTCAGTACGAAACAGCAGGAGTGATTGAAGTCTAATATATAAAGTATGGGTATGTATATGGGTATGTATAAGGTATGTAGGTGAAGAAGACGACTATAGGTCCACTCCTGCTGGCTCGTGCTGAGGCACCGACTTCAGGCCATAGTTCCCACTTCAGACTGGTAGAAAATTATTTTCATGGTTTTTTGTAGTCGGTTCAATTTTTTGTTATAAATTTTTTTGTACAATAAAGAGATTAAATACATACATAGTTCTAGGTAGGTACATACAACTCAACGCTAACTTTTTGTGAAGGTCCAAGTTTTTGTGAAGGAACAATCTAAGAAATGGGTGAAAATTTACTTACATGATTATTTTGCAATGTTATCTACTTAATAAGTAACAGGTGGAGCTTATCCCACCAGAAACATAAATGTAAAAAAGGAGAGCCAATTTCAATACAAAAATTATGCTTGGCTGTGGGCTTCGCCGCAAAAAGAATGGAGATCTAAATGAGTGCCGAGTTCTATGCAAAATCCAAATATGTATTTATAAGAACAAAATAACATTATGAACAAGTATTAAACTCTATTTCTTTGCTTTATTGGATACCTATAACAATTGCTGTTAAGTATTTAAAATAAAGTAGGTTAGATTTGACTTGGTCAGTTTTCATTACATCAGTCATTTTATAAAGTTATTCAAAATAATATACATATTTCTGATAAAAACTGGCTAAGCCAAAGCTAACCTAGTAGATAGTAAAACTGATCCTATTTAATTGCAAAAGAGATTCAAATAACCGTGCCTAATAACCCCGAGCGTAGTGGCCCATGCAATCACATTAAACCTACTATTTCCATAACTAAGGCCTAACGAATAAAAATGGTTTCACTACCCATCGCGCTAAAGTTGAACACTATATCCAAAATAAAATTTAATTTATATTTCAACACATGTTTGTAGCAATTCATATAAAAAAATAAACAATAGTAGAAGACGAATAGCCTTCCGAATGCAGAAACATGCCATGCTCTGCTAAATAAGTCTTTCTTTAATATCAGAGTCTTATTGTCTCGAAGACAGACGGCAACGCTGGAGCTGACAGAGACGTATGTTCTGAGCCTGAAAATGATATATTGAACCCGAATGCATTCTCCGGGCTTGTCTGCACTGTCAAAAGTTCCTATTGAAATCATTACTTCTTGCCGTTATACGTACATATGAATAGAAGAGCTAATTATCCCCTTTCAATATTAAACTTATCAAAGTACAGGGTTGGTGTCGAATTGCGAACAGCAATGATTGGCGGGGTTTCTTCACCGCCTTATTTCCATCTTATTACTGGCGCGAGTGATATTAAACCGGGTGCTGCCGCCGCCCGCGTCTCCGCCCTGTCTTCACGTCTGTGAATTAGGTTAATGGCCTGCCAGGTGATTTCCTTCTAAGCCGTGTTTCGAGTAACGTGCGACCACCGCAACACGCCAATGTCGCTGAAAATACCTTCAATTGAAACACTAAAACTACCAGCAATTTTGTGTTTCTGTGTGTATTTAGGCGCCTAGATTACCTACCTGCCTCTAATTACTCGTAGTTCTGAAAAATTGCTATAGTGAACTTGTAAAATAATTGGTATACTTATTATACAGTACGTATCACTCTACTCGTTGTTTGCATATCTTAGTTTTGTGCAATAATACCTAAATGTTATAATCCTAATATTAAAATGCGAATGTAAGTAGGTATACTCACACTCACAGGATATATCCTTGTTCATTAGTCTTTATGCCTTCACGCTTGAAGTACTCAACCAATCGTGATAAAATTAAGTTGTTGATTTGGCATGAAAATAGTATGAAAAACTGAGAAGGATATATAGACTGGTTTTTATCCCGAAAAATTGTATACGTAATGTTCCTGCGAGCTCGCGGTAAACGAACTTTTTGCAAATGAAGTCGCGGGCAACAGCTCGAGAGATTTCTTAAAACAGACTTCGGATAGTAAGTAGTAAAATGTTTGTTTAAAAAAATACAGCTTTGATAACCAATTCCGTAAAGCACATAAATTAGTTTTTGAATTCATACTTTGGTATTCATTTGAATATTATCACGTGTGAAAAATGTCGCAGTGTTTTATACTTAGTTTATGTGATGGGAGGGTTCCCGCGGGTGCTTTTGATTTATGGCACGAAGTCGCGCCGCGGCGCTGCGCCGCCGGCTGCAGCCGCTGCCTTTAGCGTTTTTGCGACCTCGCACAGCGGTCACACGTCCAAACTTAACTAGACTTTATATTATAAATTTACCGTTTCCGTCATGCTGAAAAAATACAGTCAAAGCTCTATTATACAAGCCCCTCAAACCTGAACACTTTACTTTGTGTGTAATCAAGTCTATAAAAATGTTACATAATCGCATTTGGATGGGGACGTATCTGAATATCGAAAATTGATATATATATCTAAAGTTAAAAAGTCAACGGTCAAAATATCGAAAGTAGCGTAAGTTAAGTTAGGTTAGATATATATTTAAATTTTCGATATTCAGATAAATACTTGCCCATTTGAATTCGTATTTTGATTTTGTAGATTTAGCAATTTGATGCAATGTGCAATAAACCCTATAAAAAGACTATGTCATTCTGACAAGAGGCCACCGCTCATCAGTTTGACAATATATGTAATAGGCCTGATGATGATGATGATGCTGATGGTACGACAAATGTTAACTTTTCCTTAACATATAGTTGCGTCAAAATAAAGTTTAGACATTAGTCTGTAAAATAAATTCCATTTATTTCGTTCAAATCCAACAAAGACACGATTTGTACAGACCAACTAAGCGGACCGACATCTCGTGTTATGTGTACACTGCCGTAGCCTATTACTGCCTTGGCGCAAACTAACCTTCACAAAAATGTAGATAATCTTTTTTGTATCTTTTAAGCTTTAAGAGTATAAATAAAAGTTTTCATAGGTCTTACCTTAAATCTTTTAATGTGCGCTGATGATACGGCGTAGGTACTACGAAGAAGATGATTATTGAATAGTATTGACTAGATAACTAGTGTTAGCCCGAGACCTCCCATTACCCACTTCCGATTGGTCTGGTAATCTTAGATTCCTGGGACAAAGTATCCTAAGTTTCCATATGCACCTACTCTCATTTATGTTTCAGGCAGCTCTCCTAAATTGAAAACACAATGCTTATTACGTTATAATTATAAGCTTAACAAAAGGCGTACTCAGCGTACACGTATAAGATTGTTTTTACGACCTACTGATGTTACACTTCATTAAAGTAATAAAATAACGTACCTGCCCTTCTCTCGGACTTGCTCCATTTATCAATTTAATTTATTTAAAACTAAGAGAGAACTTATCTAAGTAAAAATGGATATCCCGGAAAAGAAAGAAGCTATTAAAATATGAAAGATTCTTTATTGATGTAGTCTTTATCCTATCCTGGTTAGGCATTGGCGTCGCTGATAATGATAATGTAATAAGTTTTAGGCAAAAATTTCATTTTTAATACTAGCTTTTTTGCTGACTGTATTTTTGTTGACTGTACCTACTTGTATTATCACCTAAACTACATTTGCATCCAAATTTCAAGTCGATGCCATTAACCGTTGAAGAGTTCCGTCCTGTAGAGATGATCCTGGCCGGATTACCAGGATGTCACTACCAGATTATTGTATTGTCACGCAATTTTTGTTATCAAATAAACAATATGTTTTAAATTTGATTTAGGTAATTGAATAAATTTTACTTTTCAAACATTAAATCATCGAGCGAGATGTCGTCCGTTGTGGTCGCGGCACTCTTCCAGCCTTGTTTGTGAATTTTAAAAAACGTTTGTTAGAATTTGAGGAGCTATTATTTGGATGAATGTTCTCCTTTACGTCTGATGTGGTTGACTGTTTGGTAACTTTTGGAGAGTGTAAGGGCTTCTGATGTTCTGGTGTTTCAATTGTGGATTTTCTGGCCCCGAGTATTAATAGTTTTGACGAATAACAATTCCATTCGGGTAAAAATGGGCTTCATCTGAGAAAATGACGTTATTGACGTTAAAAAAAGTGTGTGTATCGCAAAATTAGACCTCAAATCAAAGTCAGACTCTTTCAAAACATGCAATAGTGGAATTTTGTAAGGCTGTAGCTTAAGTTTACGTTTTTAGATCGAGCCGTAAATTACGTCTTAATGTTGTTCTGGACAACAACCCTAAAGCCATAGCTCTCTTAAGCGTAGAATTTCCTGCATCCTCTCTCACAGATGCTCTCACCCTCACCTGTTCAATGTTTTCGTTGGTACAAGCAAACCGTGCACAATGTGCACATCCATGAGGTGGAGATTTTAGTGTCAGTCCGGTAGCCTCGAATCTGACAATCCATAGTTTAATTAAAATTGTGCCTCACGAATATTGCGTAATCCGAACTTAAGTCGAAAACGCCGGCGAACAGTCACATAAATTCGATTTTTTTCAAAAAATGGTCTGTCAAAAAATGGTCTGACGCAAAACGCTCGATGCTTTTCCGTGTAAGGCACCTTTTGATTGAAAATTGGAATTGTTTTTTTTTCACGAAAGAAGTCGAGACAGAATTTATCACTAGCCCCCCTGCCCTGTATTACTCTCTATTTCCGTTAGCTACCCTGAAATTCTTTAATGTATGCCAGACTTTCGCAATTTTAAAGCGAGTACCTAATTTTAATTTGCGTTACATCAATGCGTTGTCGAGGCAAGCCAAAATCCTCGCGACTTGGGGTGTCGCTAGATGGTTTAGTAAGTAGCGAGCTGTAGTCAAACAGGCAGCCCGTTAGCGGTTGCTCGAATAATCTCGTTATAATATCAAAGTGCGGCGCGCGTTACGATCCTTCCCTCGCGTGCGAGCTACAGAAAGCTTCACTACCTTCAATCGATACCACTATGTCAGGCACAAGGGACTTTAAGCACATATCTCTGAAAGCTCGTTTTCCAAAAACCAACGCCGATTCTTGCTAAAAAATATCAGCTAAAGCCATCAAACCGTTAGCGCATAAGTCGGCACCGTAAGACCTGGGAGACACAATGGTTAAACAAGTATTTAGGTTGAAGCAATAGTAGATTGTACAACGAGAGCATAAATCGAGCCATCTTAACCGAGACGTTCATATAGCCACCCAAGCCAGTATACGGCGAGAGGGAAATGGGTTTAATGCTCGAGTTTTACCTGCTTTGAAGAGATGAACCATAATTATTAGAGATTTCAAATTTGGCATATAAGTAGGTAATACTAACAGGTCGTCCCATCCCACCCTATATAAGTACGTCCCACTGCTGGTCACAGGCCTCCTCTCAGAATACTTACAGGTAAAAACTGTAAAATTAAGATTGGTTTTTGGAATCTTTTTTTTTAATTCAACTCCAAGTTTTTGTTACTTTTACGGTCATCTCGTAAAACCCCTATCGAAAATACAAACTGAAATATCACACAGAAAAACCAGAAAAATAAGACCTGCGCTGGGAATCGAACCTAGGTTCTCGGCATTCCGTGCCGCGTACCGCTACACAGTACACAGTGTAGCGGTATAGCACGCGGCACGGAATGCCGCGTGCTATATGAGTGTGCGTGGGATATGAGTAAAAACTGTTTCAAAGATTTTTCGAAAATCCCACAGGATAAAGCGAATAAAGATAATTTTACGTACCAAATTAATCAGAAAATGCACAAGCTAAACTAATAGAACTAGGGACTGAAGATTTGGCAAACTGATGTAAATCTAGTAACGATACAATAATTTATCAGTGACGTCCTAGAACTCATCCAAAGTTCATGGCACACACAAAAGACTCTACATGATTGTTAAATTTCAATGTCAATTCGTTTATATGATGTACACCAACTGATGCTGCAGGCAACCAGGGACGGAACTCCTTATATCAAGGACTGATAGCACTGGTTCGAAATTTTACATGTACGTTCAACGAACTGACACAATTACTTTGCTCACCCGCGACCTTTGTGAAAGCTACTTTTATGCATGAAATGAGTGCTCATGCAATTCCTCCACCTCCACACTGCAAGAACACACACAAATCACACAAACCCATCTATGATCACCACCATATTACACTGACGCGTTTCGAACTCAACCAGAGCTCATTTCTGGAGCAACACAAACATTTCTGCATACTACAGTGTGAAATTTGGCATAGATGGACCTAAAGTAATACAGTGGTGCACTAGGGAGAGATTTTTAGAAAACCCCATGGAATGGAAAAATATCTCAACTTTGTCTGTTTCTTTGTTTGTTGGGGGTAATCTCTGAAATTACTGAGCTGATTTAAATAATTTTTTTACCAATAGAAAGATTACGCTATCTCTGATTGACACAGACTACCTACTATTTTTTTTATGCAAACTTTCCGCAGAATAAAAATGAGTGAATTCAATTTCGGGACAGATTTTCAAAATTCTTTCAATAATAGAAAGCTACAATGTGTCTCTCATCGACAATTAAGAATATTAAAATAGATTATAACAATCTATTCATGTCCCGCGGGAATTTCACAATTTCTGGGAATATAATCCTATATAGCACGCCAAATTTCGTCTGGAACAGTCGCGTAGGCTTGATGCTTGATGCTTGATGATGTTCTTATTCTTATTCTTACTCGCAAGTAAAAGAAACGAGTAGTACTTTAA
This sequence comes from Choristoneura rosaceana, assembly GCA_037349165.1. Lineage (NCBI taxonomy): Eukaryota > Metazoa > Arthropoda > Insecta > Lepidoptera > Tortricidae > Choristoneura > Choristoneura rosaceana. The sequence goes on along the minus strand of JAZBNJ010000055.1, from coordinate 120,436 downwards.
TTTAACGTTTTCTAAAATTCCACCGCTGAAAACAGGGTTTCAAAGTTAGTACGAATTATGATTAATTACGTGTAGGTTGATTTTGAATTTCAAAATTTGCACCATCTGTCTAAAACAACGTCTGTCTGTATTTACATTTCCATGCAATCCTCCGAAAAATCAATCAAAACACGAAAAAAGGAGCGCAGAAAATAAAATGCATGTTACCTCAAATTTAACGCGAGTGAAGCCGCGGGCAAAAGCTAAATATTTATTTATTTATTTAAAAAAAATAGTTTTATTGATTTATTTGACTGGTTTTTAGTTTTATACAAATTAAAAATTATTAAAGACGAAGATTTTACTTTACTACGCACTAGAGCCTAAATAGTATATTTTTTATCCAGGGACTAAAATAAGCCAATATATACCTACTCGAGGTGGTTAGCCACCCGAGCTTTAGAGAGGGTGTCTATTTATTCGAGGATTTATATTGACTTTTAGTCTGGAGGTGAAAACTATTTTTCACCTCGATTGCGAGAAAAAAAATGTCATTAATCTTTTATGATTTACGCTTTACACCGATTTTCAAAATTTTCGCGGTAAGTTTTTTTTTCCAACCAGACAAAGATATAACAAATCGCATCGGTCCATACACAAACTGGAATAAATAGAATGGCGCCACCTTCTATGCCGAAAAAGCATAGAACTAAGACCACATAGACTAAGGACGAAGTCACTCGAAGTGAATTAAAAAAAATAATTAATCACTTTTACTCCCTAGGGACTAAAGTACTCACTTTACACCCGCCTCGTAAGGCTATATTGACAGGACCTACTTTTAGAGCATAATAAGTGAAAAAAACATTTTATGTCGCGTATGTGAGATAGAGAGAGAGAGAGAGAGAGAGAGAGAGAGAGTTTGGTACTCTTTTTCGCTAAAACGACTTTGAATAAAATTTGATATGCAGATAACTGGAATTCTGAGATAACTCGTCGATTTATCTTTATTCAGATATTACAAACAATAATCATTTTCTCGTGAAATGTATTTACTTCCCTTGGTTATGAAATTTCTTTAATTTTTTTTTATATAGAAATACCTTCAGTGTCCGTTGAAATAGGTATATACAAAATCGCAATTTTCTTCAGGTTTGAATAAGTAACCGTCAACTTTGAAGTTGTACGGGATAAAAAGTTAGTAGCTTGTTTTAATCAGGGAGCTTATAATATAGCTTTATATTACTGTAAGATTGCCATTCATCGGTTTGGTAGTTCTAGAGATTACCCCTAGTGGCTTGCATGACATTCACATGAATAAAGTTTTCGTCTCTATTAATAACTGATTAGAACACGATAAAAAAAAATCGTGACTAGCCTGTTACCCGCGACCCCGTCTGCGTAGGATTCGGTTTTCACTATCCCGCTGAAACTGTGAAATTTCAAAACAAATGAGCGGAATAGATGGGATAAAGTAACAAACAAACAGACTTACAAATTTTCGCATTTATTATATTAGTGGGATAGTGGGAGAATATAAAAACATATTTATTTTTAACCATAATATTTTTTAACTATATATTATTAATAAATTTTATAATAGTAAAATGATCGCTTAATAAAGCATTTCGATTTTTTTCTCACTGCGTTTTAAATAACTACTTGTAGGGAAAAGTTAAATCTAGTATCAGAATAGAACTGTGAGCATTAAACCAAGTTTAAGCCTTTAAAAATGAAATTGATAACGCAAAAACGTAGTCTTTTTTCATAAATGTTTCTAAAAAATAAATGTGTTCATATTGCCCTTGTGAACAGTGGTTAAAAGCAACAATCAGCTGTAAGAGTATTTCATGTCCGCCAAATCGCAGGGGCGTGGGCCCTGAACAATTAAACCGGCAGACGTTACTTTTAATGTTCGCGTTAAAAGGATGAATAACAAATTTATAAATCGTCTTTTCCTCAATTTAACTGATAGATAACTGTTATTATGATGTTCTGCGGCGAAACATTAGTTAATAACAGTTTGACGTTAAATTAACTAAAATACATCTGACGTTGAAAAATATCTAATTCTTAAAAAAATATGTACTTAGGTGGATAGGTACAGGTCTCGGAACCAAAATTTTGTTACATAAAATACTGCTGTTCTTTTCTATGCTAATACAATAAAGAGGAAAGATTTGTAGTTTATGCAATAATCGGTAATTTTGTATGCCACTCTGCATACAAAATTACCGATTATTGCATAAACTACAAATCTTTGCCAAATTTTGTGCCGATGAGTACCTATATTTTCGCATGTACACATGGTTCCAAATATCGATCGGTACACTATAAGTACGTCTATGAACTATTCTGTCCTGTTTACAAAAAATATCTTCGCTATTATTAAATTATAAACTAGCTATCCGCCCGGCTTCGCATATGTCTACTTTATGAAGAAAATGAAACTTGCAAGCATCTTCTGTCTAACTCACTCATGCCATTTCAAATGGACATTTCTTAACCCAGTTTTGCTACTTCCGAATAGCATTTTCACCGATATCATTTCAAAATTCGGCTCTTAGTTCAGGTTTATGACATTCCTGGCTTAAGAATTAACATTTTAATTAATAAAACCATACTTGGCTGGGGCTGAGTTGAGTAAGTATTCGTTCTTACTGAATTGTAGTTCAAAAAAGTCCCACTGTGAAAAGTCTAGTTAGTTGTCCCGGCCAGCCGTCATACTATATTTATTTTGCACGTAAATAATTTATTTACGTCGTGAAAGTCCTTTACAAGATAAATGGTAGTTTTTCTGATCAATATCAATAAATATATAGTTACTCAAACAACCATTAAAAATTCTCTGCTAAAAATGTGTATACTATACAGGTTACGACCAACGAAGTGCCATCATTAAAAGTGATTTTTATTTTATTTCCTGTGTCTTTTCTGTTACTAAAGCTAAAGATATTGAACATATTTTGTCTGAATAGATTTAGTTGTATGTACTTATTACGCCCTAGTATAATTTTATTCACAGTCACTACTTAATTTATTGAATCAGGCGTTACTTTGCGGAGGTCCATATCAATTACAGTGTGGAGGTGGAGGAACTGCATGAACACGCATAATTTGCATAGACTTAGCTATCTTAAGGTCGCGGGTGAGCAAAGAAATCATTTTAGTTCAGTCACTACTTATTCGAATTACCGAGATAAAGCATCAAAAATTGGTTAATTGGTTATTGGTTATGAAAATAAATAAAATCTTTTCTCGAGCCGTTGTAGACACAAATGAGCGATGCCATGTTGATGGCCGACGTTTTATTTGTTTACCTGTATTTATTTGCCAGGAATAATACTAATTTCGTAATTAATTTAACCTTTGATCCAAAATAACCGATGTGGCGACGGCACGCTTCGTGTATTTTGCTTACTTTGATAACATTATTTCGTACGGCCTTATTTTATGGGGATCTGCTGCAGACATTTAGTCAATTTTTATCTTACAACAGAGAGCAATTAGAGCAATTTATAATTTGAAGACGCGTGAATCATTAAGATCTTTTTTTAAGGAAACAGTTATCCTGACACTGCCGTCGCTTTATATTTTTAAATAAACATGTATGTTAGGAAGAACATATCGACGCTTGAAAGGAGAAATTGACTAAGATAAATTTTTTGAAGGTAGTGAGTTTTTATACACGTTTGGAATCAGTAAATTTTACCGATTCAAAATACATATATAACTCACTACCTTAAAAAAATGTCGCTTAGTCAATTTCTCCTTTCAAGCGTCGATATGTGATTTTCCCACTTACTTCGGTAAGCCAAAGGCTACTAGAAACACAGGGAAGCTTAAAGTTCCAGCTTAGAGACTTGCTAAAACCAAAAAGTGGTTTCTGGGAAATTTCATACGTTTTTATAATAAAATTCCAAAGAATATTACCAATGAAACGGATACAAAATTCAGATTTATTGTCAAGAAGACATCTAAGGCGTACTATAAAGTTAATGATTATATCACGGACAGGGATATTTAGCGAATAGCGAACCTACTGTGTTTAAATGAATTTGTTTTAAATACGTGTAATGTACAGATATCATTTAATAATATTGTAAATCTGTTTATAAAAAAAAAGAAACCTCGTTGAGTTTCTTGCCGGATTCTTCTCAACAGAGGTTTTTCCGAATCGGTGGTAGATTTTTTTTGACATTCATGAGCGCTTGTTGCCTAAATTTAATAAAGATATTTCGACTTCACTTGAATACGATATTTAATCCAAAATACACAAGTCACGCATACCTAATGATAAATTGCTATTAACAACATATTTATACGTGCTCAGCTCAAGTATGTAAGTAAGTAACATCGAAGTCTCCACATAATTTAGAAAATCAGATTTGATATCTTTTATTCTGTTATATTCTTGTATCTTCTTATTTAACCCCCGACGCAAAAAAGGGGTGTTATAAGTTTTTTAATTTTATTTTGTTCATAGTTTATAATTATAAGCTAAATCGATACCTACTACCTTTTGGTCAGAGTATAAAGGCTATTATTATTATTAACCCCCGACGCAAAAAGAGGGGTGTTATAAAATTTTACCGCTATGTGTGCCTGTGTAGTGTCCGTATGTGGCACCGTAGTTCTTAAACGGGTGAACCGATTTGAATGCGGTTTTTGTTATATGAAATCAGGTTTTCTGGCGATGGTTCTTAGACATGTTTCATCAAAATCGGTTTAGCCGTTTATGAGATATTGAACTTTGAAGTGACAAAGTCGGGGATCTTCCAACTTTTTTTTTAGTTTAATATTTTATTATTTATGTTTCATTGACAAAATGCCTTTTAATAAGCCGTATACTGCATAAATAAAAGTGCATTATAGTCATAAATTTCACGTCTGTAAGAATGTAAATTAGTTCCTAAAAGGACATCATGTGTTTCACATATAAATACATACACAGAAAATTCGTAAGATTCGTATGGATATGAACCCACACGCTTTAAACCAAAATATTTCAATCGGTGTTAAAATAAACAGCCCAAAACATGTTGGCCGGTCAACATTTGTCTTAACAAACACCGTGTCAGTAATATTGTAATTGCGTTATACGCAAGCTTTTTAATATTTAACTTGTTCTGCACGAAACAGAATGTGCTTAACATTTTTTAGCTGGTTGAAGTTTCCGTTGGTCTGGAGACGCGTTTGGAAAGCGAAGCAGATGTCAACTACAGCTGGTTGAAGGGGACCAAATGATATAATAATTACAATTTGACCCGAAGTCAACCAGCTAAAGCGAACAACGCTAACACTTTCATGTTTTCTTTCTTGTATCTTGATCTTCGAAAGCTTAATTTGTCAGTAGACACGTTCTCCCTCTTTCGCGTGTATCTTAAATCTTCATCTGCAGCTGTTTTTCTATATTTTGCACAGTTTTTTTTTGCAAAAATGCGGTTGCTTGATATGTTCGGAAAGTTTTAATATAGGTAATCATATCGTCATAATTGAAAATGTGTTTTACAACACTTGGCATCATAGACACGCTTTGCTCGGTATATTTAGAAACGAGTAAAATTTAGCGTGTATACTGTGAAACAGACGAGCCCGAAAATAGCTTTTCGTGTGAGGTGCGAGGGCGGACGCGGCACGGAGCGGCGCGACGGCGGTGGCGGCGGCGGCGGCGGCGGCAGCGACGGGCGGCGCGGAGCGGGCCTCCACATATAGGGCCGGGCACAGCTCGCTACAATCAGACGCAGTGTAAGCTTACCCGAGAGCCGCCGCGGCGACCAGCCGAGCCATAGCGCGCCGAGCGCCGACATTGACGCGCCGCAGCGCATGTAACCGTACACGCCGACTACTGCTATTTTAGTCTCGTCCGCTGCACTAATTCGGGCAGGGTTAACGCCGGCGGCCTCGCTGTTCCCTGCCACTCGTTGCACACTTCCGTCTCCGTATTTTATGTTGACACTCAAAAATCCGGTATTAAATGGTCATTCATTCCGTATTTTATTAGTAACACATTGATGTCAGACCGAATTAAAATTCCGAAAATGTTATTAGTGCTTGAATGAAATTTATTTTTGAAACGTCATTAACCCGTCGACCCCAACGTCATCGACCTGACGTAAGCACCTGATGAAGGGTTCGTTGACACCTATAGCAGGTTTGACCTTGTATCTTATTTCGTTTGACCCAATATCAATACGGTGAAATATTTCTGACCATTGAAAATGAAGTCAAAATGGAGTATAAAATTGGTAAGAATGTATTTTGTAAGTTCAGGAAAGGACCCAGGTGTAAACGCGACGGCACCTTAGGTCACTGCTTAACGTCCGCGAATGCATTCCGACCGACAACGACGCGACATCGCGAACCTACTAACCCCGCATCGCGAGGGGCCCTGCGCCCCGCGACCCTCCGAATCCGTCAGCCCTCCCGCCCCCCTTCCGGTCCATCTGAAAGCTTCGAAAATACTTAACGTCTATACAGACGCGTGGCGCTACGGTGCCAGGGATAATCTTAAAGAGTTTCGGCCAATGTTGAAAAAAAAGTAAATGTTAAATTCGATCGTAAGGTTGTAATCGAGGCTCGATTGCGGAATTAAGAATGAAAGCAACGCGTGGTTAATGTCGCGGGATAACCGGTAAGCGGTCGGGCGGGCGTACGCTACGGGCGGCTAGGGCGGGCGGGACTCGCGTCTCGACTGAGAGGCGCGCAGCATCGCGGCGGCGCGCCGGCCGGCCCCCCGCGCCGCCGCCGCCGCTCGCCGCACTGTCTGCGGCGTCTGCAGGCTCGACCGACGCCCGCACCTCGCTCGTGCTCTGCTCGCTCGAGCCTTGCGCTCGGTGCTGCCCTATCGACGTTCGATGCGCATGACACCTCCTCCCACATAATACGCCATCATCAAGCCTTTCAAAAATATGCAACATTTAAATCCAAACAACACCTGACTTTTGATATCTGTTAGCTGCAAGTCAGTAATCTCTTTCATAACACTGGCCACAATAAAAAAAAGATTTGAGGATATTTAATTAAAATAGGTTAATTTATTTGACAATAGTATCTACTGATCAGCATAATTCAATTTATAGTACCTACAATGTGTAGTCTAAACCTCCAAACTCAAGCATACTACGTAAGGATGTAGTTAATTAATTTAACATGTCTTCGAATGCTGTAATCGACTATACTCTCATCAGGAATTCGTCTCTCGACACTGTTTTGTTTCTCCATTATCAATTTATTACCAAAATTTTAGTACTGGTTAAATCCAGTACCGCTTCACATGTAGTCTTCAAATGGGATTAAGATATTTGGTTTGAAAACTTCTATTGTTAATTAAATGAAAGTCATCATAAATTACACCGCATTTTCTAATGCAATCAAATACCGTACTACCTATTCTCCCGGCTAAATTCACTGTTCATCCCTTTGATTTTCCTTTCCTAAAGGCTGAAGCCGGCAACCTCGCCTCTGCATGATGCCTCAGATATTTGTTTCAGGCCTGTGTGAGTGGCGATAATTACTTGCCATCATCATTTGTTTTCTCGGTATCTTTCTAAATATACCTCAAAAACCGGCCTATTGCGAGTCGGACTCGTGCACTAAGGGTTCCGTGATATTTTTTTTTAAGTATGTCAAAGTATAGATACCATTAAACGGCCGTAGATAAATATCCAATGTTAACAGAGCCCTGATTCTAAGCAAAATATAGGAAGTGTGGCGACCTCTGTAACCGACTTCAAAAACATAAGAGAATTTCGAAGAAAAATGAGATTTTTCAATATATGTAGTGATATTTGTTAGTGCATAATGATAAATATTATCACTTAATTTCACGTCTATAGATAAGGCGGGTATAGGTAAGAATAAGTTAAAAAGTCTAGGGTACCTAAAAACTTTGGAAAAAAAAAACAGACAGTTGGCTCCTCACTTCTTTGTTTTTCATACACCGAATACATTTGAAGAGGTAGTTCAGAATTTATTTCGCGCCCTGCTGTAGCTGTACAGAAACCACCCTTAAAAAAATTATATAATGTTTTTTGACTGAGAATTTGAATTTCAAGACTAGCTCCAATCGTTTGGCTGTAAAATCTGTGTGACAGACGTACAGGTGGACGCACGGACACGTGAGTGATACCAACTATTTGGACCCTTTGAGGACGGAACTCTGAAAAGTCTGAGTATCGTAGATAGACAAGCATATATCTGCTCAGCAATGATCGTACTGTTTCTTGAATTTTTTGATGCGATGATGTCAAGTGACACACGACAGCGACCTAGGGCTGTCGACGTGTATAATATGATTGACGTTTGAAATTATGTAATACTACCTGTCCCAGCGAACTTCGTATCGCCTTCTTAACAGACTATTTATTTTATTTATTTAATTACTGGCACTTGAGGTATCCCATCTTAGGCCTCTAGGTTGGCAACGCATTTGCAATACCTCTGGTGTTGCAGATATTTATGGGCGGTAGTGATCACTTACCACCAGGAGAGCCAGTTACTCGTTTGCCATCCAGTCGAATAAAAAAAAGACCCCAATAATGAATGTCGTGTTAACTTTTCGTTAAACAATATAGGATTTTACTAACGTAATGAAATGAGTGTAAATAAACATTATATTAATCCATACTAATATTATAAATGCGAAAGTAACTCTGTCTGTCTGTCTGTCTGTCTGTCTGTCTGTCTGTCTGTCTGTTACGCTTTCACGCCAAAACCGCTGAACCGATTTGGATGAAATTTGGTACAAAGATAACAAAGATAGAATAGACCTTGGGATAGGACATAGGCTACTTTTTATCCCGATATTCCCACGGGATAGGGATAAAATCTCGAAATAAGAACCTCTGGGCTTAGAGTCATGAAATTTGGTATGTAGGTAGTTGGACGTATGGAATAACACATAGGTGACTTTTTGACCCGATATTCCCACGGGATAACTAGGGATAAGATCTCGAAATAACAACCCCTGAGCTTAGAGCCATAAAATTTAGTATGTAGGTATTTGGACCTCTGGAATAACACGAAGGCTACTTTTTATCCTGATATTCCCACGGGATAGGGATAAAATTTCGAAATAAGAACCTCTGGGCTTAGAGTCATGAAATTTGGTATGTAGGTAGTTGGACGTATGGAATAACACATAGGTGACTTTTTGACCCAATATTCCCACGGGATAACTAGGGATAAGATCTCGAAATAACAACCGCTGGGCTTAGAGCCATAAAATTTAGTATATAGGTAGCTGGACCTCTGGAATAACACGAAGGCTACTTTTTATCCTGATATTCCCACGGGATAGGGATAAAATTTCGAAATAATAACCGCTGGGCTTAGAGTCATGAAATTTGATATGTAGGGAGCTGCACGTCTGAAATAATACATAAGTGACTTTTTGACCCGAAATTCCCACGGGATATCAAAGGATAAAATCTCGAAGTAACAACCACTGGGCTTAGAGCCATGAAATTTGGTGTGTAGGTAGCTGAACCTCTGGAATAACACATAGGCTATTTTTTACCCCGATATTCCCACGGGATAGGAATAAAATTTTGAAATAATAACCGGTGGGCTAAAAGTCATGAAATTTGGTATGTAGGTAGCTGCACGTCTGGAATAACACATACGCTATTTTTTATCCCTATACTCCCACGGGATATTTCAATTGCCACTACCAGACCGATTAGTTTACGCGTGCGAAGCCGCGGGTAAAAGCTAGTAATTTATAAGAATAATAAGGATTAAATAAAAACAAAGTCAAGGTAGAACACTTTTATTATAAACTAGCTTTTGCCCTCGGCTCCGCCCGCGTGGTACCTATTCGGTTATCGCGCGCTGTTCCCTCGGGAACTGTGCGTTTTTCCGGCATAAAAAGTAGCCTTTGTCACTCTCGGGCCCATAAACTATCTCTATGCCAAAAATCACATCACGTCGATCCATCGCTCCGTAACGGCGTGAACGACGGACAAGCATACAAACATACAAACACACTTTCGGATTTATAATATTAGTATGGATTTCCGGTTTGTTTAATACGCTATTCTATTTTTATTTTTGGTTTTATTTGATTCTTGGTTCAAACAATTTAATATTGGGCACTACTGGCAACCCTAGCACTGCACCGAAAATGCTAGAGAAAGTACGATCACTGCTGATCAGGATCGCACTGCCGTAGGCCGTATTGTCTGACGTGCGGGCGATCGCGATCGCATTCATCATCTTTTTCTACATCCATCCTATCTCGTCTAATGGAAGAAGTGGTAAAAGAGATTGTGATCCGTTAGACGATATAGCCTTAGGATAACTACGATGAAATTACTGGGATTAGTTCTCTCATCTACACTAAAAATGTGCAGTGTTTAATAAAAAATATTATATTTGTGAACAAACCTGTACAGAAATAGGTAGGAGTATATTTTCACTGTAATGCTCATTTTTTAAATCCGTGCAATGAAAAGAGAGTATATAAATTTGATGTGTGTATCTATATCTATCTGTCTGTGGCAAAAAACGGTAGTATAAAATTAAATGTGAATTCAATAAACGTTTATTCACATTTAATTTTTAATACAAGTTGCTTTTGGTGACGGTACTTATTTATTGCATTGTCAAGTAAACTCTATGCATTTAGTTAATCATGTCTAATGATAACTCTCAAATGTGACAATAGGTATTACAATGGAAATTCTAGACTGTCGAGGTAACCGAGACAACCCCTATTTCATAGATAACTTGGTAGACTTCACAAATTTTCACGTCGAACGCAGGACCTGCCATGAATTATACAGAAATCCTGCTAAAACTACCAGGTGGTGGCCATTTGTGACGTCTTTAGAGTTGGTATTCCTTGCGCGGTTCATACCCTAAGAACTTAAAGCTCAGACCAAGTACTAACATGGCCAAGAAGATTTACGTTGAACTAATACCACACATTTGGCTGGCTCTAAGTAAATGTGGCCAGCACCTAACACTTTTCGTGGATATCGTTTATCATTTCAGCCTTACTGTTCTTTACAGCAATATAATCAAATCTTGCAATTTATTTTTTCCCAATTCCAACAATCAGATAGACTTAAATTTGACATGTATGTGTAGTCTTAATCACATCATGCATCAGGTTAATTGGTAGAAATCACTTTGTAGTCGCTTTTCTACTATATTTTGCCTACTAATTGTATTATTTAATATAAAATATTGTATTCAAAAAAGAATTTTCATACATACTAAATCCGATGACAATTAAATAATAAAAAGAACACTAACAGACACAAAGAATGTTTTAAAAACGTACATTAAATTGTAACATGGCAAACCTCCGCGGTGCGCAACTGGCCGCATACAGAAAAAAAAAACTCTAAATTCTAAATTGTTGATACGCTTTTGTTTTTTTCCGTTCTTTGGCTCTTAGTATTTGACAAGGCGTAAGCCGAAATTTGGTTTTCTTTACAAGAAAATATAAAATATTTTATCGGTGCTAGCTATTACACTGATTACTACTTGTAATTATAAGGGCTGCCACTACTGCAGGTATTGTAAATATTCTTAGCTCTATTTCTAACATATATTTCTTGTGTACATTTTGTAAAACCTAATCCAAGTCTCGTTTAGCTTTCTTTCGCTGGTCCGACACTAAAACGAGGCTTGGATGGGTGCTGCAAAGTGCAAGCAATCAGTAAAGCAGGGTGTTTAATTCCAGCCCTTCCTTTTTCCTGCTGAACTACAATCTCCATCTCCACTTCCACTCCGCTCCGCTGCCTCGGAGCAGATCGCCGGCGCGACTGGATGCTCCGAGGCGACCTTAACACCCTGCCCTGTTTCCCTACCTGTCCTACAAGTCTCAGGCCAGTGTTATTTTTAATTTATCAAGAAGAGCAGTGCTGACTGAATCAATTGTATATATTTTTCTATTATATTATATTTTTATTCTGTAACCACACGCCTGTTATTTCTCCGACCGGCTAGCCGGTTACATTGGCGCCCAAGGGTTGTTTGAGTCAGTACGTGAGTCTTACTTATGACTTGGATTAGGTTATGTATATAGCGCTTGTAAATACTAAATTACCTGTATACCTGTTTACCTGTATATAGTGTATTAGTTTTTTTTACTTTAACAATATTTCTGTACATAGCCTAATTTTCCAATTCATTTTGTTTTTGTATATATCGACTCTACCGATGTCGATTACGACGACTTAATTTTCGCACCCCGTGATATTTACGCGGAAAACTTAGGTCACTTGTCGCCTATTTTCGACAAGGTGCAAGCTGCTCTTTGGGATGCACATGTAAAAAATTGTAAATATTATAATTTGAGACGTAAGCAAGCTGAGTTCAATGAGGGCGATGTTGTTTGGCGTCGTAACTATCAGCTTAGTGATGCTGGTAAATATTTTAGCGCCAAACTGGCACCTAAGTTTGTAAAGTGTACAGTGTTGAAGAAATTGTCACCTCTTGTATACGAATTAGCTGATCAAAATGGTCGTGCTATCGGAAGGTGGCATATTAAAGACTTTAAGTTGTAAATATTGTAAATTTACGCATTTTTTTTTCTCTTTTTCATTTTCACCGAATTTTCCTACGCCTTCTGCGTTCAGAAAATTCTCCTGGGCGCGCGGGGTACTGTAACATGGCAAACCTCCGCGGTGCGCAACTGGCCGCATACAGAAAAAAAAAACTCTAAATTCTAAATTGTTGATACGCTTTTGTTTTTTTCCGTTCTTTGGCTCTTAGTATTTGACAAGGCGTAAGCCGAAATTTGGTTTTCTTTACAAGAAAATATAAAATATTTTATCGGTGCTAGCTATTACACTGATTACTACTTGTAATTATAAGGGCTGCCACTACTGCAGGTATTGTAAATATTCTTAGCTCTATTTCTAACATATATTTCTTGTGTACATTTTGTAAAACCTAATCCAAGTCTCGTTTAGCTTTCTTTCGCTGGTCCGACACTAAAACGAGGCTTGGATGGGTGCTGCAAAGTGCAAGCAATCAGTAAAGCAGGGTGTTTAATTCCAGCCCTTCCTTTTTCCTGCTGAACTACAATCTCCATCTCCACTTCCACTCCGCTCCGCTGCCTCGGAGCAGATCGCCGGCGCGACTGGATGCTCCGAGGCGACCTTAACACCCTGCCCTGTTTCCCTACCTGTCCTACAAGTCTCAGGCCAGTGTTATTTTTAATTTATCAAGAAGAGCAGTGCTGACTGAATCAATTGTATATATTTTTCTATTATATTATATTTTTATTCTGTAACCACACGCCTGTTATTTCTCCGACCGGCTAGCCGGTTACAAAATAACGTTTGAGGAAGCAGTAAGCTCATCGGTAGTGAGAATGTCTTAATAACCCTTCCTTACGTTGTATAAGTATTTTGTAAAATAATTAGCCGGTTGATTCCTAACATGAGAATCATTCAGGCCTTAGGTTCCTAAGTTAGCTAAGTGACGACGGATTATTCGCAGTGCTTTTTCACCAGTATTTACGTACCTTGAATGGAACTATCGGCAATTTTGCGGAACGTGTACCTACTGCGATTAATCCGAACTAACGCAATTTATCTTATATCCTTCCATTATTTTTGTGTGTATCAAAGGGAGGAAGCACAATGTAAAGGAGAATGCACACACAAACATTGATCAATCACTTATTTGATAATCCTTCCAATATTATAAATGTGAAAGTTTGTAAAGATGTTTGAGAGTTTGTTATTCAATCACGCAACAACAGCTGACAGTTTACATGAAACTTGGCGTACAGAAAGACAAAAATTAAAAGACTAAAAAGTAATGCGATGATATGTATGTGTAGATGTATTTTTGATGAATTGAATTGTAATATTCTGATCTATGGTTGATGCACCACCTGCTGTATACTAGTCCCTCCTTCTTACTGTAAAAAAGGTTGCCTGGAAGAGATCGCTCTTAAGCGATAAGGCCGCCTATTTTCCGTAATTTTCTCTCTGTGTACCTGTTTTCTGTATCGCTTACTATTTCTGGTATACAATAAAAAGTAATTATATTGTATTGTATTGCGTTCCCGTGGGATAATATTTTAAGTTTTGAATATAATCAAGAATAGAGAACACTGTCCAAGAACGGTGACGTTCCGTACCTCTGCTCTCAAAATGACGTGTTAACTTCGTTTGTAATCAATAGATGGCGTTGTGCGAGCGAACGTTGTCCTTTCAAATTGTTACCGTAAACTTGCCGTTATCTTTTTCAAGCCAAACTCTAAGACATTTATTTATTGCGTTGCCCAATGGTAACAGGAATCGTATAAGTTCATTTGTCTAAGCGTGTAAGTGAAACGTTGTCGTGGTATATTTCAAAAAATTGCTATATTAACCTATTTCCAATGCGAGCGAAGCCGCGGGTTAAAGCTAGTAATAATATAATTCCAGCTGATAGTTTGGAAAACAAATGAAAACGATTTTAAGAACTCTCAGTATAATATTATAACGATGAAGAAATAAAATATTCAACATCCCTCCATTCCCATCGTGTTAAGTGTCGGCAGGGGGGTGTCACTACGCCTTTCCGCCGCCGAGCTAAAAGTGCGTACCGGGCCTCCCCAACGTTGGGGCGATTCAGTGGTTGCCGCGCACTGACCCGTGGCGCACGCGCGCGCCTCTTTACGTCGTGACTCACTTTACGTCGCTAACGCGTGTCATATTTAAAAGTTAGCCACTTACAATTTTGTAAATATTAGACTAATAAAAATTAATCAGTTCATAATTATATTGTTTTTGTTTCTGTTGCGTACCTAATAACTGTTTGCTAGCTCCTAGAGTATAACACTTATCAGCCATTGTGACTATTTCTCGCACGAGATGTACATATTACCTGTCTCTTTCTGTGCACTACTGTGAGAAAGTGACGGGTGACGTCTTGCAACGAGAGTAGCTAAGCATTAGTTGCGCTGGACTAGACTGGTACCTAGCTTATTCTTACATAATATTCGACCCCGCGCCATAGAATAAATAAAAGTGCAACCGCTAAGTAAATGATTTTATTATTTTTATTATTATTATTATCACTCTGTAAGAATTTTCGATGCGATGCGATGCGATTCGATGCGATACGATGCGATGCGATACGATTCGATACGATGCGATGCTATGCGATGCGATGAGATGAGATGCGATGCGATGCGATGCGATGGATGGATGAATGGAGGGATGCATGGATGGATGGATGGATGAAATATTTCCTCACATTGTTTGAGAAAAGCATTATACAAGCCTCGGCCAGAACAGGGATTGCTGGACTCGTTTTATCCGGCCTCGTATACGACTCGGCCGTCTACCGCGAACTCGTCCATCAATCCCTTACTTCATGGCCTCTGCAGTAATGTTGTACTAAAACAGCAAAAATCTGATAGTATTGTATTGTAAAACTCTTTATTGTACATAAAAACACATGATAATAACAGAACACAGGATAATAAGATGTACAAAGGCGAACTTATCCCTTAAAGGGATCTCTTCCAGTTAACCTTTGAACGTTTGACAGGATATCAGACATAAGATATATATATATATATATATATATGATAGTATAACAGGTATTTAATTAAAGTATTGACAACCCTATTTTCGGAATATCTGACAAGGTGTGGAATAATGTCGACCTTCGCGCGGCGCCAGAGAGCTCAATGTCGGCTGCTCGTGCGCGGTCCGTTTGTTAATAATAATTACGTAGGCACATAAAAAGGCGGCATTTGTGAAAATCAAAACAGAGAGACTTCTGTACTTGTACTATTATCTATTCTGTGGTGTCGGATGGCACGGGCGCGATAAGAGCAGAAACCATTGAGGAGAATCTCCCGCGACTGCAAATATTTATGCAAGATCTGAGATAACTTAGGCTCGTATTAGATTAGATTAATTCGCATTCCGTATTCCGCGCAGATAGCCCTGCAGCCGGGACCACTCAAATCTACGTTTTGCAGCTTAGAGCTGTTTGCACCGACGACGTACGCGGCGTCTGTGCGCACAACTTGCACCGCAAATCCATTGACAACTACACATAACTGTAATTACACAACGCGACTCAAGGATATACGTATACATACACACGGGCTATTTATTTTGCTTGTCATGAACTGCTTCGTTAACATTGCAAATACTGACACGATGCGATTATTTACTTCGTGACTATAATAAGCCTGCTGCCAAAATTGCATCGTGACAATGAAGTTTTCAGAGAGGCGAAATATCGCTAGATGGCGTTAGTATCGAGAGGTCCGTTTGACGTTTGCTTGCGATTGGCTCATTTGGTTATTTAAGAGCAAACGTTAAACGGACCTCACGGCACTTACGCCATCTAGCGATATTTCGTCTCTGTGAAGACCCTCATTGGGTTACTTGTTAGAAAAATACAACGTATTTTAACTAATGAGGTAGTTGTAACCAAATGAACCTGTATAACCAGTATAAAGTACAATTCTATAGAATCTGACAATTTTCTACACATTTAACACACCTTAACGTGGGCACGCTTGATTATAATATATTTCCCTGTTGTTGCAATTATCATCTAAAAGGAATCAAAAAAGAATAATAGTCACATCATAAAGCCTTAGGCAGCCCGGTGTTCATATTAGTAGGCTGGAAGTGTCTACAGGATTGTCAGATTCTATTGAATTGGAGGATAAAGTACAGACTCCATCCATTGTCTTAAAACGTTAGTTTATGTCATCAACACGACACCCACGCACGCTAATTTTCTGTAAGTACAAATGCATTAATACTAGGATCTGATTGCAAGTTAACGTGCGTCTTCAAGCGCCATATCAGGACAAACGTAGGACCTTAAACACTATAAAAGTACATTAAAAAAAAGTACAAGTATCCTTTCGCTGAATTGTTCCTGATTGCACAGTGTTAGACTTTGCTGATTCGTCGTATTCCTGTTTCGTCTCATTCCTGATTTGTCGTATTCTTGTTGGAATTATCTATATATTATTAAATCTATCATGCAGTAAACCAGTATTTATAAGAAAAGAAGATTTCTTTTAAATATGAAATACAAAAGTCAACAGCGAATCAGGAACCATTCCTTTGGCTAGGTTGCTATTCCGGCCAATTACATCAAAGCAGACTTGTATTTGAGACCTGAAATAGGTTATAAGGTCAAACGGGGCTAATGCGTCACAATAGTTTAACAGCATATTTATTAGATTATAACAAACACATTATGTATCCTTAAAAGCTATAACTTATGATACAAGCTAGCATATTTGATCTAATTTCATATTTTAGTGCCATTTTATGGCATTTTTAATCACTTCTAGGTACGTGTAAATTAAGTTTCTGTAAAAGCTGGGTTTTTTAGACGCTATAAACCCAGGTGTGGTGAAAGCGTCTTTTACTGATATTATGTGATTGAATTGGTCGGAATGATTTTAATCGAGATAATTTTATAAAAGCACATATGATAAAGTTATCCGTTATATCCGTAGATAACCGTTGGGGTAGACGAGTTCTTGAGTGGAGAAAACCGTTGGGGTAGACGAATCTTGAGTGGAGAAACCGTTGGGGTAGACGAGTTCATGAGTGGAGACCAACGCATCGGCAAACGTAGCGTAGGACGCCCTCAGACTCGGTGGTGCGATGATCTTCGCAGGGTGGCTGGCAAGAGCTGGATGAGAGTGGCCGAGGTTCGTGCTCAGTGGCGTGCCATGGGAGAGGCCTATGTCCAGCAGTGGACGAACATAGGCTGATGATGATGATGATGATGATGAGTTGAACAAAAATATTCGGGGCTACAGCGTCTAATTGACCTCGTTGGAGGTCCTGTGCAACATATCTATCGCTCAAATTTTATTCATATTCTGTCGCTTTTTAACTCCGTCTAGTCACATGATTGTCAAATTCCGATTTCTGAACAAATGATGATGACACATATAACATGGTGAGATTAATTCGTTCGAATAAGCACTATCCGCTGTCACAATTCTCGTGATTATTTCCACGCGAACGCAATTAGAGAGGAGTGCGAGCCTCCTCCTGTTTGTTTTAATTACGTCGAAATACCCGCAGCGCCTGCCCGGGCCCGCCCTGCCCGTCGCCCGGCACAGACCGGCGCTCGATCCACTTTCATTGCAAATTGCAAATCCTATTAATGATAAAAAACAAACCGATTCGCTGCCGAAATACAATCACGCGAGGCACACTCGCCGGCGTTGCCGCTATCGGTACCTAGCATTCCACTCTCGAACAGAAGTTAAACTGTTGATCAAGCATGGCTGCGTAAACTGTAGATGCTTAGTCATTTCATTTCGAATAAACTAAAATATTTTTTTGACTGACAGCTTTATTTAAACTCCAGGGTCGATAACTTAAAAGACTATTGTAAATAAACCTCAACTGTTCTAAAGTTTTTATACTCTAATCGTACTTTGTAACGCATATATGTAAGGTTTTACAGAGGCACGAAAACTGGAAGTCTATGTGGGTGGTTCTGCAAGCGTAAATAGGCTAAGATTTTAGGAGGCACTCGGCTTTGTCGTTTGTTGGCTCTCTGCCCGTGGGTTGGGGTTCGACTCCTGCACCGCCAACACAAATATTTGCAGTCACAAATCAAATAATAGAGGTGATTGCAACTTTGTGTCACCGTATATTGATTCTCTTGACAGAGTGTTATTGTGTTTGGTGCAGTATACCTTGAAATATTAATTTAGGCATTGCATTGCAATTCCTTTTGTTGTTGTTTGTACTTACGATGTAAATTTTAACTTAAACCTAAACTGGCTACGGTAACCGATATTGGATTGGGTCTACGGCGTAGCGGTAGGCTCTTTCGTAGCAAACGTAGCATATTTCGCTGACTCTTTTTACGCACTACGCATTTGTATCGTAGCGTACGCCTACAACCATCACTACGTGCCTAAAAATAAGATTGAGATAAGTACTAGACTAGATTATGTATCTGTTACTATCCGATATTTTAAGTATTCAGAATACCGTAATGTAATCAAGGTAAAGTTTATAAATACCAGTTGATAGGCAAACTGTATAACTTACTATCGTAGTTGGCCGGAAAGGATCTAATATTAACAATGTTGCTTGCGCGCTGTTACAAGTTGGTGAGCGCTGTACTTTTTGCTTGTACAGCATCAGAGAGCCGAGCAGCGGCAAACTTTGTCCGCATTCTGAACGTTAAGGAGATTCCAAACACACACTAACATCCACAAATATAAAAACAAGTTGTAACGTACCTCCTCATCATAGTCATTAGCTTTACAATATTCTTCGTATACTTCTTTGGATTAATCTAAAAAATCAAAAGCTACCGAAAATAAATCACGGTCTAAAAAATACGAGCAGTGAACAACAATTCCCTTTTTGACGAGTTTTAATAAACAAAAAAAACCAGACCATTTTCGAGTTACAGTCACGCACCGAGGGTTCCGTGCAAATTTGATAAATATCTGCGTATAAATATCTAGTGTTCGCATATCCCTGCTCCTAAGCAAAAAAAACGCAGTGTAGGGTCATTTTAGGTTGTTAGGTACTGACATAGACATAAAAAAATAAAATTTTCTGACTTTCTTAGGAGTTGTGCTGTAAGAGCTACATTTTACATCAAATTTACAGTGTCTAGGCCAACCTAGAAGTCCAAGACCGAGAGAGTGTTACTATCTTTTCAAAAGAGCTGTCGAACTATGTGCCACACGTTGATGCGTTTTTAATATCTGTTACGTTATGGAGTGCCCCCTCCCCCCATTGATATACATCTTGTAGTTTTCGAGTAAGATGCCTGTGACATACGGACGGACGGACAGACATACAGACAGACAGACGGACTTGACGAAACTATAAGAGTTCCGTTTTTTCCATTTTGGCTCCGGAACCCTAAAAACGAGCTTTTAATAAACTAACTAATTCAAACTCATCAATTTATTACAATGCACAATTTATAAACCCCCTTGCAAAAAAACGAGCACCTATGGTTTCTGTATTTTATGTGCATGAAAGCTTACTTTCTAAGCTTCAATGCCTCAAAATCTGAAAATCCATAGGTGCCCGTTTTTTTTGTAAAGGGGTTTATAATACAAAAGCCTATCGCGAGATTTAATCTTTTAGTAAGTACGTAAAACGTTAAATTGTCACTTTGAGAATTTGAAATACCGCCTAATCTTCTTTTAAGAAAATTATTATTAACAAAATCTAATTTTATATTTAGGTAACAACAGCACAACTTATTATTAGAACGTAAAGTTAAATTTATTTCACGTTCGCACCACCTTAAGCCCGCACGACCTGCTCAAAGCCTTGTTAATTATTTGTTAAAATATAAAGTTCCTAAATCTTGTCGCACCTCCATAAATTGCTTAGCTTTTTGTCTCCATGGCTAATGTTCGAAAACCTTTGATAAGAAGCAAATATACAATTACAATTTAATATAACGTCATATTTGTGTGTTATAAGTAGGTACTTTTGTTTCATCATCATCATCAGGCGGAAGACGTCCACTGCTGAACAAAGGCCTCCCCCTTAGAACGCCACGATGAACAACTCGCCACTTGCATTCACCGGTTTCCCGCAACTCTCACGATGTCAGTCCACCTGGTGCGAAGCCTGCCAACGCTTCGTCTTCCGGTTCGTGGTCGCCACTCGAGGACTTTTCTCCCCCAACGGTTATATGTTCTTCAAGCGTTGTGGCCCGCCCAATGCCAATTCAACTTGCATATTTTTCCAGCTAGGTATGTCGGTGACTTTAGTTCTTCGACGAATTTCCGTATTTCGGATTCTATCGCGTAAAGAAACCCCAAGCATAGCTCGTTGCGTGACTCTGAGCCTCTCTAAAAGGCCAACAGTCACGGACCACGTCTCAGCGCCATAAGTCATCACTGGCAACGCACACTGGTCAAAGACTCTAGTCTTCAGGCACTGGGGAATATTGGACGAGAAGATATCACGAAGTTTCCCGAACGCTGCCCCTCCGAGTTGGATTCTTCGGGCTCCTTGTCGAAGTTGGACCTACACAATCTGACAACTTGTCCAAGATTAACATAGTGGTCAACAACTTCGAGCCTATCATTCCCAACGATAACCGGCACGGGTGTGACTTGGACATTTGACATGATTTTAGTCTTTTCCATGTACATTTTAAGACCCACCTGTTGGGAGACGATACTGAGGTCACTGAGCATAGTATTGAGCTCCTCAAGCGACTCCGCCAATATGACTATATCATCCGCAAAACGAATATGGGTGATGCACTCGCCATTGATAATAAATATGCCGAACTGTTCCAGACCAAGAGCTTGAAGTTTGAGACTTTTGTTTAGCAGCTCGGATTGTAATTTCCTATTTTAAACTGTAGTTCCATTGACGATTCCCAATGGATGAACATTAAAAAAAAAACTGAATACAAGTCCAGTGAGCAAATAATGGAGATATAGGTATAAGCAATAGTATTTTAACCCACGACGCAAAAAGAGGGGTGTTATAAGTTTGACCGCTATGTGTGTCTGTCTGTGGAACCGTAGCTCTTAAACGAGTGGACCGATTTAAATGCGGTTTTTTTTTATTTGATAGCAGGTTTTCTAGCGATGGTTCTTAGATATGTTTCATCAAAATCGGTTCGGCTATTTTTGAAATATTGAACTTTAAAGTGACAAAGTCGGGGGTTTTCCAACTTTTTGTTGGTTAGGTTATAAACTGATTCATAATATTTATAAATGATATCTACATATATACTGATCACAAGTATTTATTTTACACAACTTTATTTACTATTTGAAATTAAAGGTACGGCACTTACACAATGATAGGTGATATTAATTTAACTGTTAAATTAAAATAGTCTACACGTCAATATTTAATAAATCAAAATCTTTGTAAACCTTGTGTATTCACGTGATAAAATTAGATAAAACAACTCCGATTGGTGGAGTTATATATTACTAAAACATATTATAAAGTTTGTGGAGATTTATACACTTATGAATTTTTGTCTTTGTTTCATATCAAAACTACTCAACGGATTTTGATAACATTTGGCACCAGATATTGTATAACCTGCATACGAAGACGGAAGTTTCAGGCAATAGCTCTTTCTAAATAACGCGCTCCTCAAATTTTACAATAGCATCTTTCCTTCTGTTTGTAGCGTCGCATAACATTGCCGCAGGCGCTCGGGTAATTCTATCCTACATCCATTCATACTAATATTATAAATGCGAAAGTGTGTGTGTTTGTGTGTACGTTTGTCCGTCCGAACCGTCTCTCCGTTTCGACGTGATTTTTGGCATAGAGATAGTTTATGGGCCAGAGAGTGACATAGGCTACTTTTTACTCCGGAAAAATGCACAGTTCCCGAGGGAACAGCGCGCGATAACCAAATTCCACGAGGGCGAAGCCGCGGGCAAAAGCTAGCAATACTGTAAAAACTAATTCTTGCTTGTTACTCTTTCACGTTAAAACAACATACAGCATTTTTTTTATCTCAATATTCCCATGAAATCGAGATTATCACATGTCAACTCACATAATCTCAACTGCATGAAGATATGAAGTTTAGCGGGGTTGTTCTTTATGCAAAGTTAGTAAAGAATGATTTACGAGTAACATTTATTTCAGGGTGTAGTCCCGTTTAGGTATTTAATTTTAGTTACATTTATTTAAAAAAAAGCGGCCACGTGCGAGTCGGACTCGCCCATGAATTGTTCCGTAGCTGCAAGTAACATAACATAAAAGTTCTTGTAGTTCGTTCTAACCATAGTAAAAGTGTAAATTATGTATGTATGCTTTTACTATGGTTCTAACTTTGATCGGTGTTAATATTTGTATTGATTGAATGAAAGGTAAATTGCGGTTTACGATTTATGACGTATATTTTTTTTTTTTCTATTTTTGTGTGAAAATATTAATGCGGTTCACAGAATACATCTACTTACCAAGTTCCAACAGTACTTATAGTTCTTGTAGTTTCGGAAAAAAGTGGCTGTGATATACGGACGGACAGACAGACAGACAGACATGACGAATCCATAAGGGTTCCGTTTTTTGCCATTTGGCTACGGAACCCTAAAAACTGCTACTGTTTCGTATGAGAGCGAGGTAGGTACACGTATAGCACATATATGCCAAACTATACCTACTGGTGTCAAAATTTGATTCGTGATAATCCTACATTGACAAAACCGTCACACAATTGTGAAACAACACCTAGCTAACCAAACATTCACAATTTTTTGACCAATACGCATTACCATCTGCCATTAAGTGCTTTGTGATGCCAATTTGAGAGCATAGTACAGAGAAGCGCAGGTGAAAACTTCATTCCACGGTGATAAAATTTTGCGCACCCTAAACGTTGACCAATTTTGAACCATTTTTGACGTTATTTCAGTCAAAACATAATGTAAGTTTGTACGTTTGTTTAATTTTTTGATGTTGATTTATTATTAACAACGACCAAATTTTTTTTATATGACTATACTAAACCAGGATAAAAATTATTTTCTTGATCACAATGAAAAATATAAGCACTTGTAACTAAAATATAGCTTTTCTATTGGCTGACAACATATCGAAATTTTAGATATCGGTAAAGTTAGATTGTGAAAACTGCTATCACCGTGTCTACGCCGTGATTCTTTTAACCCTGGTTATGACTCATACTTACATGGGCGGGCGTGCGTTCAGCTTCGGCCGGCCAAGCACGCCCGTGCGGCGCCTCTGCCGCACTCGTCGCCGCTCGCCGCCACTCGCCGCCCCTCGCCGGGAAAACACATTTCCTGGCTCATTGTTTCCTAATTTTTCTAAGTTCTCTCTACCTACTCCGCGTCGCTCTTTTGTTTCGGCTCTTCCTTCCGGAGACGTTCCGGTTTAATTGTCACTTTTTATTATCCCTCTACGAACGGGGCTTTCTTCGTACTGAACTGAAATATTTTTAGTACTTGTTTTTCTTTAAATAAAATTCACATTATTTAATGATATTGTACCGGATAATTCACGTCTTAAATCGAGTTTAGCTTGACATATTTCGAGCCGTAGCCCTTCTTTTTAAGAGCAACGCGACTAGGTGGCTGCTGCAACACGCGCACCCCCCGAAACATGTCGAGCTAAACTCGATTTAAAAAGTGAGTTATCCTATCCGGTACAATAATCAGTTGAGTGACTTTCACGGTAGTTTCATGTTTAAAATTCACATTATTTAATGAATAATTAAAAAAAGTAATACTATTAGAAGATTAATGAACTAAAAGAATTTCTTCGCTCACCCGCGACGCACTTGCTTGGTCGCGGGTGAGCAAGGAAATTATTTTAGTTCATTGATATAGACTCCGCAAACTAACACCTGATTAATAAACTTATATTTTAAGTTTTATTGGGTGTTTCCGGTCCCGATATTTCTAAGAATAAATGAACTTTATAAAAAGAAAAGGAATAGCTTATTATTATTTATAGCGCTATTCACAGTGCTATTCATAGTTACTTATTCCCGTACATTATAAATACAGAGATATTATTTTAACATAATAAACTAAAATCCGCGTTTGTTTTTGCATTATACCACACCAGTCGTTTTACTATCACAGTCACTTACTACGTATTGGCGATATGACCGCGGTCGCGCCAGATTTATCGTCCACCAGCCTCGGTCCGATTCCGAACTATTCGATAGCCACTGGATTGAACATAATAGTTTCATCCCTCTTGCACAACTGGAGTCGTTCATATCGGGCAGCGTTTCCTAATCGAGGGATTAGGTCGCGGTCGAGCGGGCCTGGATCGGAGGCAGGATGACACGGTCTGACTCCACACGCGCTCGCTATGTCACTCGCATATTACTGCGTCAGACTCGATGTGCCAGTGCCACTACAGTGTATATTCAACTATTACAACTTTGCTTTTTGTTATCGTGACGGTAAAGTATCGAAAAAATGTGACAGAAAAAGTCCCAAGTGCCAAAGCCTGTGACATGTTGAACCTGTCAACTCTATCGGCGCCGTGACACTGGCGGCGTGGAATCTGTCCTGCGAGCAATAAAACTGTCTACAAGAAGTCTTTTATTTAATACGCTATTCGACAGTTTGTAACCGACTTCAAAAAGGAGGAGATTATCAATCTGGATGTTTTTTGAGATTTGTGTTTAGCTTCAGAACATCGTTATAAATGAACCGATTGCAATTCTTTTCTCATTTCATGGGAAAACTTCCAATTAGGTCCTATTGTCATTTGTCACCAATTCAGGTTTTGACGAGTGTATCCGAGGGAAATCGTCACTATAGGTATATTTAACAGTAGCCAATACGTTTTCAAATTTAATGCACGAGTTCGTGCATTATGCTTTGGAAATCACCATTTGGCGAAGTGGAATTGATAAGAACATAGTTGCTAAACAATTTATGCTCGTTTATAACAAAAAACCATGAAAATAGTCAAAATACCACAACGGGACTTATCACGCTATTTTGCACAAGTAATATTTACCTCGACGTAGAGTAGAGTCTACTCGTGACCACGGTAACTGTAATTTAGCCGAAACGTAACTACTTGTGTAAAATGTACTTGTGTAAAATAGCGTGATAAGTCCCGTTGTGGTATTTTGACTATGAGCGAGAATCACGAAAGTTTAAAATGTTAAACCATGAAAATATTTTTCTACAAGTTTAAAGTAGGTGCCTCAGTAGGAGTGGACCTATAGTCGTTTGCCTTACCTATAAAGTACATACTATTTATTGAACTTCTATTGCTCCCGCAGGCTCGTCCTGAGGCACCGACTTCAAAGTGGTAGAAAATAGTAGATTGTGCAACGAGAGCATAAAATAAGCCATTTTACCCAAGACTTTCATATAGCCACTCGAACTGGTACGGCGAGGGTGGATAGACACGTCGAGGGGAAAATGGGCTTAATGCTGAGTATTACACTCTGCTTTTCACTTCGATTGCGAGGAGATGAAACAGCAACAGTGGAAACAATTTTTCACTTACTAGGTACAGTTTATTTTTCATACCTTGCTATATAATTTAAAAAAATACATATTGATTTATTTTGATTGATTTTTAGTTTAATATATAATAAAAATAATTTAAAAATATTCCGAAACTTTTTTCTTAGTGTCTGGTGATACCTGATTGCACAAAATATTTATCACTTCTCGTGCTCGTAAAGTTCGTGAAGTATGCTAGATCTAGGCGACAAATAAATTATTTGTATTTGTATTTGACATAAAATGACTTTGTATGCTCTAGTGCATAAAGCAAAATCATCGTCTAAGACCAATATAATTAATAATACCAATAAAATCATCGTCTAAGACCAATATAATTAATCAGGTGTAAACAGCCACAAACAAAAAAGTTTATATTTTTTATAATATTTAAGTTATATAAAACTAAAAATCACACAAATTAATAAAAATAAATCAATGAAATTAAAAAATATATAATTACATAATAATTCACAAAAAATAAAAAGTGCATAGAAAGTCAGCAATTGTTTCCACTGTTGCTATTTCATTCCTCGCAATCTAAGTGAAAAGCTGAGTGTAAAACTCGAGCATTAAACCCATTTTCCCCTCGAAACGTGCCTGTCCACCCTCGCCGTACCGGCTTGGGTGGCTATATGAACGTCTTGGGTAAAATGGCTCGTTTTTTGCTTGCTATTTCTTTTAACTCCACCAATTTTGGGTTTAAGCAACAATACGAGTATAAGCTTTCATGGAAGGGGCCTTCAGGGAATAGAACCAGAGGTAGACCGGCGGAGAGATGACTCGATGAAATTTTAACAGCAACAGGAAAAAATTGGTCTGATAATACGAGGGCGACACTGAAAGTTTTTAGAACTGGCCACTTGTAAACAATATAATAAAAAAGTAAGTTTAAATTTTGAAAATGGAACTCTTTGCCAATATTATTGAGTATGTATTTCATTCATTTGTCATTAGTTTTACGATTTGGCGGCAAATTGAAAATTGTCTGTGTCACGTCAACGTGAATTTAACTCGCGAAAATTTTCGTGCAATGATTTTTTATGACTTTCGATGTCATTTAAGTCAACAAGAAAGCTATGATAGACTTCGATTGGCCTTTCATGATGAAGCTCCATCTCGTGCGACCATTTACAACTGGTTTAATGAGTTTAAACGTGGTCGCACTAATCTCACCGACGTTCTGCGTGAGGGACGGCCTTCTACGGCGACGACTGAAAATAACATCAGTGTTGTGCAGCGTATGATAGAGACTGACAAAAGAGTGACGTATCAGCAGATTCGGACAAGCTTAGGCATCGGTATGAGTCAAGTGCATAAAATCCTCCATGAACATTTAGCGGTCAGGAAGCTTTGTGCGAGGTGGATACCTCATAATTTGACCGAGGCCCAAAAACTCCGTCGGGTTGATTGGTGCCGTGAAATGATTCAAAGATTTAACGGAGGTGACTCAAATGCTGTTTTCGACATACTTACGGGTGACGAAAGCTGGGTTTACTGTTATGATCCAGAAACCAAGAGACAGTCTGCTCAATGGGTGTTTCCTTTCGAGGAGTTGCCAACTAAAGTGAAGAGAGGTCGAAGCGTGGGAAAAAAGATGGTGGCCTCGTTCTTCGGAAGGACAGGTCACTATGCGACAATTGCTTTAGAAGATCAAAAAAATGTTACTGCAGAGTGGTACACTAACAATTGTTTGCCACTTGTATTGGAAAAAGTTTGGGAGAAGCGACCTCGAAGTAGGATCCTTCTTCACCACGACAACGCCTCGTCGCACACCGCCAGGCGAACGATCGACTATTTAGTGACGTCAGACGTGGAATTACTGGGTCACCCGCCGTATAGCCCCGACCTCGCACCTTGCGATTTTTATTTATTCCCGAAAATAAAAGAAAAACTTCGAGGAAAACTTTTTATGAACACCGAGGAAGCAGTGGGTGCGTTTCAAAAGGCCGTCGAAGAGACCCCTAAGGACGACTGGGCTAAGTGCTTTTCTCAGTGGTTCCATCGGATGCAGCGGTGTATTGATGTGAATGGACACTATTTTGAAAAGATATAATAAAACTAATAACTTGCTAGTTTGCTCAGTTTTTGATTTTCTAAGAACTTTCAGTTTGACCCTCGTAAAGGACAGGAATAAAGCAAATGACAGATCTATGTGGAGAAAAATGGAGGAGGCCTTTACTCTATAAAGAGGTCCTTGAAAATTTAAAATGTTAAAAAAAAAATGTGAATTATAAATTGCGGCTTCGTCCGCGTGGAATTCGGTTATCGCGCGCTGTTCCCTCGAGAACTGTGCATTTTTCCTGGATAAAAAGTAGCCTATGTCACCCTCTGGCCCATAAACTATCTTTATGCCAAAAATCACGTCGAAACGGAGCAACGGATCGACGAAAGACGGACAAATATACAAACACACACACCTTCGCATTTATAATATTAGTATGGATTATTATTATAGGCTTTTCTTTTATGGGGGAGGCCTATGTCCAACAGTGGACGTCCTACGGCTGAGATGATGATGATGATTATATGATGATGATATGCTTTTCAGGATCAGTGATATTTTTAGACTGTTCTATGTTTTCAACAAAAACTCTTTATATTTCGCAAAATATTGATCCTTTAAGTATGGGTATATAATCTCATTCGATTCAGCGCAAAAAAATAAATAGAAAATAATAGGTACCTCACTCGCCTAGTTTGTACAATTTGCATTTTTTAAGCGTTGCCCCTTGCCCATACCCCCGTGGGAGAAGGTTGGACGTCTAAATTTTGGTAGGACTCTGGAGACCATTTCTAGTACCAATATAAAGTTATAAACAAAGTTTCATTGATGTGTATATTTTGCCGCCAAAAAGTCTATTTTTCCTGTACTAAACGGTAGCTTAGGTAAGTGATATGTAGGTACTTAAGAAACCTTTAAATGAAACCAGCTAGAAGTAATCTGTAATCTTTTTTTATGACACTGATTTATTTAGAAAGTGACTTAAATTAATTGACATAGAAAAGAAACGAATTAACTAAAAAAAAAAGTTTTGCCTGTGACTGTCACGATCTTAGCACTTGCAAATCCAAAAGTTGCGACTACGGTGGCATCCTATTTTTAACCGACTTGAAAAAAAAAGGCGGAGGTTATCAATTCGGCTGTAAGTATTTTTTTTTATTATTATTAGATATTATATAGATTAGAAAACGTATCAACTCGTGGCAGGATTTGGCTAGGCAACCGTGTGTAACTTATTATTTACATAAGTAAAATTTTGATTAACCATATAAGTTCGTACCTATGTACCTTAGGTAGGTACATATTTCTATGTAGAAAATAATTTTTTAACCATCTGAATAGTTACCAGATCTCTATCTCGTAGATACATATGTAATCGGATAAAAATAAGCGGGTTAACCACATGTGTGTACTCGGCTGAATAGCGTTTAACTTTTCTATACAGCATACAGCCCGATATCAATTCCAATTCTTTAGCAATATCGTTAGAAATATTGACCAATCTTTTGCGGATTTTGTTACCTACATATTTTATGAGGAATGCCTCCCTATCGTAAACCGCAATACGGCTTACAGCGGAATCATGAAATGGGATTGCCTGCGGTGTCTAGAAACTTTTTTGAAAGGAACTTCGGTAAGAGTTATGTTGGTGTAGATAGAGTTGGTTTAGAAGATCGTCGCTGGGTGAGTGAGGGGCGTTTAACGGGCTAATTATCAAACGGCTAATGAAGTTTGTATTCAGCGGGCGGCGTGCGCGGGCGGGCGCGGGGCGCGCTACGTGCTGCGACTGGCAAAGCGCCCCACCTGATCGCTGCCCCCCGCACCGCGAGCCCCCTCCCCCTCGCCCCGTGTACCCCGCATAGCCCCACAGCGACCTCCACAGAAAAATTGCAAAGAAAAAGTTTCATCGCTGGGGAACGTGAATGAAATGAAGAATTGTGTCGGCCGCTTTCGGGAATATTATCAACATAGAGTTCCTCGAGAACCTTTTCTGTCTGTTTCAATTCATCAAGATGTCTCTTTAAATACGAAACGATGTAGTAGCCGTTTTTGCTACGCGGTAAAGCCGTGCACAGACTGTTGCTTAGATTTTTTAAAGATTTTTCACTTTTTGCTCTACAGTGAGGCGATATCCATACGTGGATGGATTATACCAAAATTTTGTAAATTTAAGGATAAACAATTTTCGTTTTCGTTTTTGTGAAGTATCGCTTTGTTTCAGTTAAGTATAAGTTTTTTAAATCGAAAAACTTTTTCAAGTGCTCCGAATAGGATTCGGACCCACACCAGTGTCTATACGCACCCGAACTTGTATACTTCGTTGAACAAACACAATGATGATTAAAAATTACCAGACATTTATATAGTCTAAAACAATCTCCATTGGCTTCTGAAAATTATCAAATTTAACTACGTACGTCTTTTCCTTTAAATTCGCTTAGTACTCGGCCTTAATCACTTCAGGTAGACAAAACTTTGCGTAGCTATTCAAACATTGTCTCGTAGCTACGTTAACGGAACACAAAACGTTGAAGCAAATTAGAAGTACATAGTTAGGTGCATTGTACAGCGCCGCGAATACCGGGCATTGAGTAACTATTCATGTAGATGGTTACTTTACGTACGTAGCCCGAGTTGCGAGCTTAATTAACTCGAACATATGCGCATATGTATGTGCCGCTATCATTATACGGAAACGGTTCAAAGGAGCTGATCCCAAAGTAGATGGAAAATAAAATGTGTCAACCAAACACACGCTGTTGCCAGTACCTTGTTATCGACGGGAAAATTCTTTTCCGCCAGTTTATTCCCTGAAGCGTTATTACAGTGTTTCCAACTCATTTTAAAGAAATAGCCTGCACCTCAGGTCTTTATTTTAACTCTTCGTAACTACCGAGCTGTACTTTATAGTCGTATAACTCTGATAAGGTGTTTAGTGTTGGTCGGTAAAGAGTTTATATAAAACGACGTCTGTTATGGTTTATTAGGAATCACAAGGTGCCAGTAAAAAGGTCCGTTTGAATCTGTTGATTGCCAACATTTCACTCTAATTGGCTGTAACCAGTTAAGAATGACGAAGCGGGTATTGCTTCGGAATTATTCGGAAATATATTGTATGGAATTATTCCGTCGTAGCCTCCGCCTTTATAGCATCTGCAGCCGACGAGGCTTGGATGAAAATTATCTTTGATTTATGATATCTTGCATACTCAGGCCACACCATATTGCATTTTTTATCCGCCAAAGGTACAGAAACTCTATTACTTTGAGTAATCTAAGATATCTTATTAAAATCTTATATAAGCTTCACTTGTAGCTGACAAAATAAGTAACAATGTTATGACAACTTTTAGTAAGTGGTCAGCTGGAAACGATCCCTTCTGTGAGACATATTTTATTTGCATTTGAAGTACATACTATACTTATTTACGATATACCTTTTTTATTCATTAAGCCATTTATACCTACGTAGTTCCAATCATCACTTCCCTTCGACAAAAAGAGTGTATTATTTTATTTTTTTTACAAGTCTAATCTTACATTTTTCTAGCGTCCATAACAGTACGGAAAAAAGATAAAAATTCTGCAATTTGGTGTGCCATAAAATGAAGGCCTAATGAGTGTATAAAAGACGCATTTTGTTGGGCAATAAGTCTTGGCTAATTGTTTGAAAAGATAATTTTGGGTCCCGGTTTATTATCCGTGGGGCAGGCGGCGGTAGTCCGGGGCAGGCGGCGCGTTACTGATGGCGCGGGACTCCCGCCCGCTGCCCGGGCCGCGTCACACATGCTACTAATTACTCATTTAAGACTCACCCACTAAAAGTATTCTATTAATCTTTGTAACCCAGCCCGTGTCGTATCCCTCGTTCCATTACAAAATACTACGTTTTACTACGTCGTTTTCGAAATATAAATGACTTGTATATTTCTTGTAAGTAGTTAAACAGTAATTCTCTTAATTAAACAGCATTTCCTTATAAACGCTGCACCGTAATGAATGGCAAGTGTAATAGTATTGTGTTGTGTGTGTTGCTTAAAGTGGCTCCGTCCGAAGCGGTAACTTTTCGTGTGCTCTGCCTACCCCATTTGGGATTACAGCAGGACTACTACGAAACTCGAAACTCGAAGTTCGTGTCGTACCGTCCCCCTCGCTCTCGTATTAAATAGTATAAGTGTCAGAGGGACCTCACGACACGAACTTCGAGTTTCGAGTTTCGTAGTAGCCCTGCAGGCGTGATGTTTGCGTGTGTGTGTGTGTTTGTGTGTGTGAGTGTGCCCCCACATTGACGCGTAGTGATTCTATACTCGTTAGCAGTTGTCACTCGCAAATATAGTCAGTGACTGCTACTAACACTGTTGGGGATTAGTTGGTGCTAGTAGGTACTTAGATAGATAGGTAATGGATACCTAATATTTCGCCAACAAATTTGCAGATTTTCAATGAACTAAAAGAATTTCTTTGCTTACCCGCGACCTTAAGATAGCTAAGTCTATGCAAATTATGCGTGTTCATGCAGTTCCTCCACCTCCACACTGTAAGAACACACACAAATTACACAAACCCATCTATCACCACCACCACAACACACTGACGCGTTTCGAACTCAACCAGAGCTCATCTTCAGAGTGACAACTGGTAGCATGGTGTACGGTTGTGTTTGTGTGTGTTCTTACAGTGTGGAGGTGGAGGAACTGCATGAACACGCACAATTTGCATAGACTTAGCTATCTTAAGGTCGCGGGTGAGCAAAGAAATTCTTTTAGTTCATTGATATGGACCTCCGCAAAGTAACACCTGATTCAATAAATTATTTGCAGATTTTCGTTTCGTAAGAAAAATTTTCGCAGCGTCGTTACTCGAATTCGCAGATTGACTAATCCGTCGATGAGCTGTTACGCCAAATAACGTTACTCATCTATGTATTTCAGTTGGCATACGAATACTTATAATTCCCTGAAACACTATTGGCAGTTCTTATTTAGCCAATTTGTGAATTAGCATACGTGAACTCAAAACAACGTTTCGCCTTATTTATAATGGACTCGTTTATTTTTGTAGATTCTAACGCGGAATGAAAATCGTCGTAATGAAAGTCAGCGAATTGATCAGTCACCCACCGTTGCATAGGTAGAGCAGTCTCGCGCAACTTAGAACAAAAAAACTTTTGTATGGAATCTGCATGGCAAACCATTACCATAATATAAACTAAAACGTAGTGGTTATATTCTCTTTGCTCAGTACAGTTTAGCTGTCAGGTCAACTGTCATGAGTGTCATGTCAGGCATGTTGCTTAGCTTGTGATTGTGACTCGCATACTTTATTCGTTAATTTCTTTAGATTTCTATTTAAGTTCGTCTTAATTGTTTTCTAAAGTAGTGACACGTGACTGACGTAAACATATTTTGTGAAATTGGCACCGAAAAGACGATTTATAACGTGTGAAATTTGTGGAAATCGAACAAGTCGACATAATCACGAAAAAAGGATTTTTATGGCAAAATTTCCCTTTGACGAGAACCGGTAAGTATTGTCTTAGATACTTTTAGCTATATTTTGTAGCAGCAAGTTAAATAAACAAAGGGAAATAGATATTTAATATCCTTATCATTGTCCACTAGGGATGTGTACTACAACTATCGATAACTGTAGGCTTATTTGTTTATCAGTGCAACTAATATCTATATATATAAAATTCAAAGTCCTGACTGACTGACTGACTGACTGATATATCAACGCACAGCCCAAACCACTGGACCTAGAGACTTGAAATTTTGCACATAGATAGCTTATACAATGCCGGCATCCACTAAGGAAAGATTTTTGGAAATTCCCACGGGATCAGAAAAAATCAGGATTTATATATTCGATTCGGAATGACCCTATCTCAGTAACTATAATAACTAGACGCTTCAAATTTGATACACAAGTAGATATTACATTACTTAAAACATTAATTTCAGGATTTTTGGAAATTCCCACGGGATAAGGAAAAAACAAGATTTATATATTCAGTTCAACGGAATTCCATGAACAATTAATTACTAGATTCTTCAAATTTGACATAGAAGTAGGTGATTATAATAGTAAAAAATCATTTTAAGGATTTTTGGAAATTCCCAGGGGAAAAGGAAAAAACGGGGATTTATATTTAGTTCAACGGGATGGATTTTTCGTTTTACTGGTCGTAGAAAACTGAAATTTAGCATTTAGGTTCCCTTGGGGGTTGTAGGGGAGCACTACAAAAGAATTTCCCGAAATTCTTACGAGAGCGGTGTAAGGGAATTTCCCAATATTCTGTGAAGGGAACGAGAAAAAACGGGATTTTTCGTTTTACTGGACGCAGAAAGCTGAAAATCGGTATGCAAATTGCTTGGGAAGTGTAGAGGAGCATTGAGAGAGGACTTAAAAACGGCAACGGGAAAAACGGGATTTTTCGTTTTACTGGTCGTAGAAAGCTGAAATTTGGGAAGTGGATTCCTTGGGTAGTGTAGGGCAGCGTTGAGAGAGAATTTCCCGAAAATTATTACGAGAACTGGAAAATCGGGATTTTTCTTTTTCCTTATTATTTATTTAAATTTTTTTTTTTTATTTGAATGAGTATGCTCCCGAAGTGGTCCATTGTCACCAAATCAGGATCTAGTGACGGGATCATGGGGAAATCGAGGGCAACCCTCAAATTTTGTAGTCACGCATTACGTTTAATCTAAATAATAATATATAAAACTCAAAGGTGACTGACTGACTGACATAGTGATCTATCAACGCACAGCCCAAACCACTGGACGGATCGAGCTGAAATTTGGCATGCAGGTAGATGTTATGACGTAGGCATCCGCTAAGAAAGGATTTTTGGAAATTCCCACGGGAACGGGAAAAATCGGGATTTATATCTTCGATTCCAAATGACCCTATCTCAGTAACTATAAAAACTAGACTCTTAGGTATTACATTAACTAAAATATATATTTCAGGATTTTTAGAAATTCCCGCGGGATAAGGAAATAACGGGATTTATATATTCAGTTCAACGGAATTCCATGAACAATAATTATTAGACTCTTTAAATTTTCCAATAAAAATAGGTGACTACAATAGTAAAAAACGATTTTAAAGGATTTTCAGAAATTCCCACGGGGGGATAAGAAACAACGGGATTTATATTCAGTTCAACGGGATGGATTTTTCATTTTACTGGTTGTAGAAAACTAAAATTTAGCATTTAGGTTCCTTGAGGAGTGTAGGGGAGCAATACAAAAGGATTTTCCGATATTCTGACGGAAACGGGAAAAAAAGGGATTTTTCGTTTTACTGGTCGTAGAAGGCTTAAACTTGGCATGTAGGTAGGTTGCTTGAGGAGTGTAGGGAAGCATTAAAGAGATAAGTTCCCGAAATTCCCACGGGAAAGAGAAAACACGGGATTTTTTCATTTTACTGGACGTAGAAAGCTGAAAATCGGCATGTAGATTGTTTGGGGAGTGTAGAGGAGCATTGAAAGAAAATTCCCACGGGAACGGGAAAAAACGGGATTTTTCGTTTTACTTACTGGTCATAGAAAACTGAAATTTGGCATTAAGGTTATTTGGGGAGTGTGAGGGAGCACTACAAAAGAATTCCCCGAAATTCTGACGGGAACGGGAAAAAACGGGATTTTTCGTTTTACTGATCGTAGAAGTCTAAAATTCGGCATGTAGGTTGCTTGGGGAGTATAGAGGAGCATTAAGAGTGGAGTTTTCAAAATTCCTATGGGAACGGAATAAAACGGGATTTTTCGTTTTACTGGTCGTAGAAAACTGAAATTTTGCATTTAGGTTCTTTGGGGAGTATAAGGGAGCATATTATTTATGTTTATACTGTGTTCTTGTTCTGATGTAGTGTGTTTTTGTTGTAAATAAATGTTGTGAGTTTGAGATTGATAAAAGAATTACACCCCTGACCTGAAGATGTGAAACAGGGCTTCAAAAATGATTTTTAGATTCGAAAAATTAAAAATTATATAATCCTCAGAAAAATCAAAACACAAAAATAAAGATCGTAGAAAGTCAATCTGTGTACCGCAAATTTAACGCGAGCGAAGCCGCGGGCAAAAGCTAGTTACTTTATATAAGAAGAAGAAAGATCGGAACTTTATGACAACTTGCATGCAATATGACCATAATTATAGGCATTTTCAAACTTCCGATATTTCAATGCAGTTGAAAATATCTTGATCATGGGATGGGACAAGACACACACAGCCTGGATAAATTATTGAGTTTAGTGATTACATAACATTTTAACACTAAATTAAAAAAATAAATACCTCTGTTTTAACGATAAAATCTTTTCAGATGCAGGGCACAAACTAGTGGGAAAAGAAGATTTGGTGAATGTTTCCATAAAAAAAATATATGTATTAAAATACATACGTGAAGATCACTTTGAAAACAGGGCTTTGAAAAAAATAAAGGAAATCAATAGAAAACTTGTATTTTATTTTGGGTCCACACCTAAATCCAATACTATGTGTAGGTATACGACTTAAGTGTGGACTCGATCTTAACCTAAATTTGATTACAAAAATTGTTGACCTAAGCCTGTATTTCAACCCTCACCATTTTATCGATATCGATAAAAAGCGCAAACGTTTAGCATGCTGCACTATTTAAATCTGTTATGTTGGTAGTATTGTTTTTTGGCGTTAAACGGATCTTTGGCTTGGCGTACATTTTGGTAATGGTTTGCCATGCAGACTCAATACAAACTCGATTCCATTCGCTAGTATGGGAGTCCCGCCTCTTAAAACGTAGTGGTTATATTCTCTTTGAGGTAGAGTATGAGACGAACGCGAGTGACGAATTTATTATGTAGTAACTAATAGAAAACCTGTGATAATGCTCGATTTTTACCTATGAAATAGCTGTTATGTTGAACTAATCACATATAAATAAGAAGCCAAAGTCATTTTTGTTTGAAAAATTAAACTATTGTCTTCCTCTACGTGTAGGTCCGTGTGCGTTTAGCTCACGTAGCTTAAATTACCGTAAATAAGGCAATGTGTCTGCCCCAGCCTTAGCCACGGCCCACAGAAAAGGGTACATACTTAAATATTTTCTGGGTCACGTAAAAATGGCAACAAAGGTGCCGTCCCTCCGTTTGCCCATTGGCTAAGGGTTATTTTATTCGTCACACCCGCGCTGCCAGAGCGTCGTGATCTTGAGCAAAGGGATGTGATTAAACTTGAAGCACGCCTGCTCTAAAGTATGTGCCCTGGCACATCTTAATACTAAGATTTTAAATATTTTCTATTTCTTTTCACATCATAAAAGTAATACATAATAACTGACACATAAATGGTTATTTTATTTAAACCGTATATACGTCATTGGTTGTAAAATAGAGATGTTGACACCACCAATCAACTGACGTACTTTTTATGAGCTTTCAAAACACAATTCTCCTATAGAGTTTCAATGGCAATAGCGAATTATGACGTCATAACTCGCTATTTGTTAGCGAACTCAATCAACTATTTATTTGTTTTAAAGCAACAAAAAATCTAATTTTACAGTAAATCGAAAATTAGTCTGGTTTTCAGGGCTAAAATAAAGCGTTTCTTTACTGGAATCGTGCCTTCGAATTATTTTTTAATGGCGTCAACAGCCTTATTTAATTTATTTCTGGATAGTTTAAATCCAACGATAAGAACGTTGTTCGTCATTGATTGTAATTCTCACAGAAAAAAATATTTCCATGACGACTTCCATAAACAAACAGATAAGTGCGAGTCGGATTTGTGAACTGAGGGCTCATAACAGATTTTAAACTGTACATAGTATTTCATAGTAGATGCTATTTGTCGAATACTTTAGATAATAAATAGTCACTATAAGTAAAGTATAGTCTACACCAAGGTTGGCCAAACCCAGGCCCGAGGGCCATAAAGGGGCCCTCCGAATAATTCGAATTTGCTCGCCAACGCGTTGATCGGCCAGCCTTTCTTCTTTGTGTATAATTTTAGTAGTTAGAAACCTCTTAAATTAATGGCCCGGCACCTCCCTAGAATTTTGCCTACTTACTATTTGCCGGCCTCGGTCTACATGGTTCACAGTAAGCTCCTTCATAAATGATAAGTAACACTACCTTTCGATCGAATAATCACTATTTTATTGTGTTATGCCTTAGTCAGTAAGATGTTATTTATTTAAAGAAAGTAATAAGTTAATATCGTCCCTGTAGAGAGCTGAAAAGCAGCTAGCCAAAGTACTGGAGAAACTCGTGGGCACGCTTTGGAGCGGTGCCAAAGATTTGTCTGGTGGTTATTTTTACGCGTCATTCTCTCATTTAAAACTATCGTCTTATAAATAACAATGATGAAAAAAAAAACTGAGCTTATCGGCCTCCGGTATCCTTTTGCTT
Source organism: Choristoneura rosaceana (assembly GCA_037349165.1). Lineage (NCBI taxonomy): Eukaryota > Metazoa > Arthropoda > Insecta > Lepidoptera > Tortricidae > Choristoneura > Choristoneura rosaceana. The sequence goes on along the minus strand of JAZBNJ010000055.1, from coordinate 82,106 downwards.
CATAAGGAAGTAACGGTTAATTATCAGGCTAAAAATTATCAGAACCTGTCTTTGATAAATAACTTGGGACCTCTCCACATATTTAATTTAAGCACACCTATGCTGCCCTCTCAAGGCCAAACCATTATGTATCGTAGCTTAAAACATTCTGCAGCAGATGGTAAATCGAAAGTAATTATTTTGAAATACCGTCTATAGCCTTATTTAAGAGTGTATTAATTATGTGTCTCATGAAATCAGCAACCCTAATAGATACTGCTCTTCTTCCAGCTGTCTGGAATGGCAAAGGAAATAAAAACAAGAAGGGAAAACATTTAGACAATAATCTTCTATCTGATCGACAAAAATTCTTTAGGGGTACCTACCTACCACTTTTTTAGCGGTAAATAACGTTCGTACAGCCAGTAACTAACGATGAGCTACAAAGCTAATTGTGATTTTGTTCCAGTTTTCTAAAGTACCTACCTATAGCAAATTTCCTTGAAGATATTCACTTATAATTCTTATAAAATTCTTTCTTCTAAGTGGCATGGCGTGTCATTCACTTTCGTAGGTGATATTTGTACCAATATAGGTATCAGGCCATTTATTTAGCATACTTCGTGCTGTAGCTCGCCCGCAAAAGTACATTTTTATTGATGTACTTTTACGAACTTTTATATGCCATGAATTGAGTTTAATGGTGTTCATAAACTAAAAAAACCACGCCTAGTTTATCGTGATATTGCAGGTTAATTCTAGGCAAAGACTAAAACAATATTGTACTCGTATTGATATCGATGTACCTAAATAGGTACTATATGTTTATCCTTCTTATCCCGGATCGAAGTTATTTAATTGAAATACTTATTTTTATTTTTGCGTTAAGCAAAATTACAATTAGATAAATAATATCATTGAAAGATTCGTTAATGTATTTTTAAACAGTTGCTTTTTAAATTCTTATTTACATATCCGGGCCAAGTAATTGGATGCATTTGACGTGTGCCAGAAAGCGGACACTACGCGCGAAGTCCAGCCAAGGTATTATATTCTGACGCCGAAAACGCAACTTCGTGAATAATTAACGATATTGTCCTGTGTACACTCAGGTCGCTAGATCAAAAAGGGGCAAAGCTATTCGTATCCCACAACAAACATTTGCTTTTGATATATTTATGCAACCTACTTAATCTACCATAAATTTTCCAAAAACCAATATATTCAAATGGGAAATATTCGCTAAGGGCCTTACGAGTATTTTACAAATTTCATAAATTTCTATTATTTTGTTAATTCATCTTACCGTTGCAGGTTTTATTTTTATTTAATTTAATTTCTTAAATAACCTATTTACTGACGATCACATTAAAGTGAAAAAAAAACAGGGTTCAATTTAAACAGAAGCACAACGTTCACGGTGCGGACATGAGCTTGAAGAATGAGAACCATTCATCTATTGAACGAAATCGCACGCAAGCAACTTTATTAAAATGGTCTGTCTAGCATTCATTATCCCCCTGTCTAGTTTTCAATTCTTTTGTTGGCAATGGTCGTTGCATGGATGCATGAATAAATTGTTTCTGATTTGAGAGTAGTAAAAAACTGGTAGGTCGAGATCCCTTTCTCATAGAAAATCTTTTGTATTATAGTAAAAGGCGCACTATTAAAGGGCGCGAATCAGGTCCGCTGTGGACTCGATAGTGCAGTGCTCGGTAGCCGGCGCAGTGGGCGATGAAGGATTACGGCTGCCAATGCCAACCCCCCAGCTCTCTCATCAAACCAGTCCAGGGTGGCTTATCTTGTATTGTAACTATCATACGGTTCTATGCCGTTTCGCGATATTATTTTTTCCCGTATGTTTCATTTCCTAAATGTGTAAGTAACCATATTATTTTCGGGACTTTCATAAAACAAACCTTACCTAACCTATTGCACAGTAGATTAGGTTAGTCTATAAAACAATAAGAAAATACACTGAGAAAAATGTTTTGTTTTCGGAGAAATTTGATAGTTGGGAAATGAAACTTTTGGCAAACAATAATTGTGCGAAAAGGCAGGATACCCTATCATACGCTATAATTACTTACTGTATTTTATCAAGACAAGTGGCGTAAGCGTTTTCAAGACCTCATTATTAAGCGCAATGTGTGTATGTGTTTTGGATTTAAAATATGAAATCACCAGAAAGCAATGTTGTAATAATATTCTATAACTGGGCAAACGATAAATCCGTTTACTGTGGTATGTGTCATGAGCTAATGCTTACTTGGTGCCTGAATTATGAGAATGCAGGCACAAATCAGTTGGTGGACGGGTCGTCACGCCTTCCGTCTTGTTGTCGCGGCGATAATAACAAGCAATGCGTGCGCGCTGTCATTGCCCGCGACTCCCGCGCCGCGCGCTACGCTCGCTGTCCCCTTGAAACAATGAACCGGCACCTAATCTTTTGCTCTTTCGTACCCTAACGATTTTAATAGGCACTCTAATGGCCTTTATACTCGTAATGATTAGTCTTTTGTTTTATACCAAAGCTACGTACCAGCATTGTTTTAAAATAAAATTTCACGTCGCAATGAAGTACTGAGTAAAATCTTCAATGTGGCATGGCAATGCAGAAAATATATGTATATATTTGTAATTCTCTTTGTCGAGAGCTCTTGTTATAGGTAATAAAACCCGCTTTGCCATGGGATGCTTACAAGACTAATGTACCTATAGTCTACCTACATAATTCATTGAAAATCGATGACATAACTATTTAAAGTGTACTAAAAACGCGTGTATAAAACGCTTCCTTTTTTCCGTAAATTAAATTTATGATTATATTGTAGGCACATCGGTAAATACAAGCTTGCGCTCGCGACTCCGTACCCCTTGCTCCTGCAGAGCTCTCTATCCCATAAAAATTTCGCATAATCCGTCCTTAGTCCAAGCCCACTTGGTAAAAGGAAGCCCGGTGCAAAATTCCTAGTTCCAGTAGTTTGGACTGTGCCCTGATATATCAGTCAGTCACTCATAGCCTCCTATTTTGTGTATGGGTACAGTATGTTTATAATTAGATACTCACTCGTCTAACCTTACAATAAATTAGATAAAGATTTTAAAAAAATGATAGTAAAAATCGTCCAAGTGCGAGTCGGACTCACGCACGAAGAGCTCCGTACCATTATCTCTACAACATTAGACATTAGCCATTTTAATTTAATTATTTATTTTGAATACAACTAAATATTCTTTGAATATTTCAAGCGGATAAGTACATGTTGTCGGTATTAACATCGAACCAAAAATCCGGCAAAAAAACACGTTTGTTGTATGGAAGCAACTCAAATATTTATTTTATTCTGTTTTTAGTATGTATTTGTTGTTATAGCGGCAACAAATACGTCATGTGTGAAAATTTCAAGTGTCTATCAGCTAGACTCTAGCTATTACGGCTCAATAGATAGAGCCCTGTGACAGACGGACGGACAGACAGATAGACAGCGGAGTCGTATATAGATATCATTTATTAATATTGTGAATCTATTTAAAAAATACCTCGTTGAGTTTCTTGACGGATTCTTTTCAACAGAGGTTTTTTCCGAACCGGTGGTAGATTTTTTTTTGACGTTCATAAGTGCTTGTTATAGCCTAAATTGAATAAAGATTTTGACTTGACTTGACTTGACTCTCAGTAATGGGGTCTCATTGGCACCATTTGGCTACGGAACCCTAAAAAGTGGCTAAATGGTTCAGATCGTAAATAAAATTGACGTGACTCTACATCCGATCCGGGCGTTCTCCTCCTCATAAACAATAATAGCTGTATATTCTTAGATACAATCCCCACAGTAAGTACCAATCGAATCGAAAAACTAATGAATCTTAGACAATAATCGTGAGTAAATGCAACGTATCAGTGCACTCCCTAATTCATGTTCGGCATTGTCCCCGAGCGTCACGGCACGAGCATCGGCCCATTCACCATTCAGCCGCGACCGCCGCGCCGCGCCGACCGCTCGCCGGCATAATGAGATGCAGTGTTCCCTCCAGATGTGGCGCAGGCGCGGCCCTAAACACACCCGCTTTTTGTTTCTTTCCCTTTTTTGCCATTCCTTTTCTTTATAGACGGACGCTAAGAATTTTTGATAACATAATTCCTGTTTATAAAATATTTTGTTATCATTATTTTCTCTCATGATATAAAACATCACCATCAGCATTGCAATGGGTATAAACTACAAAGAGACTACGTTGACGCTTAACTAAAAAAAATGTGACAAATAACACTAAATGCGTATTATAATACCGATACGAAATATACTGAATATAAATTTTATTTTCTTTGTGGTGAAAAACATAAATAAAAATGGATGATTCTTGATCTACGGTTATACGAATGATACTCCTGAGCTACCTAAATACGTCTCATCACGTTTACAGTCCTAACAGCATAAAGATATTCAAGAACTGGAATTGCCTGTCTTGTAAGGCATGTAATTGGCAAATTCAATATTATATCGGATTTTAAATAAGTTTGTATTACCTACAGTTTAAAATAATCAACAATAAATTACGCTAAGAATCTACTAAAGTAAAAATTAGGTTTAATTAACTATGTTGGAACGTGATTTTGAAAATATATGCATATAATTAAGTCTTAAGCCAAAATTATTTAATTAATTCCACTAAGAGCAGGCAAACTTAGCTCTTTCTCTACTAATCTAAATATAATTTGGAATGTGATGCAGAGCATAGCCCTTGCGCCGGTGGTTAGTCTCGCGTTTATTTATGTTTCTTTAGGCAGGACTGTTACCTAAAGCTACGCCAGATGTGCCTTTACGACAACTTGCCACCGAAGAAATAACTAATCTTTGACATTATTTGTCGTACTTCAAATATAATTACTGTGGAATTGAATTCGCCCGTTAACAAATGCGTAATTAAGAAATCCGTGAATCATGAAACACAAAACACATCCGCGAAAAATCACAAAACGCTAAATCATGACCATAACTAAATATCATCTTCAAATAACAAAAAAATTCCACTTTCTTTTAAACTTCTGCTACTGTTTAAATGAAAATAAAAATATATAACACACTTATCGACACAAAAAGGCAAATACAGGAGTCCTTTAAGAAGAGCTTCTGTCACACATGTGAACAACGATGATGCGATTTCCGGACCCGCGGGCACGCCCGCGCAGCTCCATACTTCTTTACATTCCATACGATAATAAGCACTATGGGAAGTAAGGAAGCACGGAACTTGCGCAAAGCTTCTTTCCTTCCTCTGGTCTTGCAATGACTTCGATCTTGGGACTTCGTAGCGATGGATCTTGCTGACATTATACGACACAGGAATGTTTTGCACGTGGCGCCATCACCGGAATAACTTTTATGGCAACCGCGACCGAGAAACCTTCTCAGCGTTGACGGCAGGGTGGCGAGCGACACAGCGTGGTGGCAGCTCACGGAGCACTGGCGGCGCGCGCGCTGCGCACGCGCAGACCAGCTCTAAAAATGGAGTCAACCGGCGGCTTTCGCTCACACTGGCGAGTACCATCCATTCCAAATTTGTATTTTCCCGAAATAGACCCGGCGGCGGGCGTCCGTCGGATCGGTTTCCCGAATGTGCACCGGCATGCAACATGCGGTAACTGGTCGAGGTGCAAGCGGACGGAGACGAGGGTAGCAGCGCGCGCCCGAAGGGTCTTATGTAAGGAACACCGTGGCCCGCGTTACCGCGCCGCGTGACGACCGCTTCGAAAATAAACGTCGGCAGGCCGATCGCGACTTCGGCGGGCGCCACATGTGCGCTCCCGTCAGCGTTCCGATGGCCGCGCACTGGAGGGGAGGCTATTATTAGTGCACACCATCCACCACTGTCACCTCCCGCGGGGTAGTCAGCCTATACATAGTTCCGATCATGATCTGGCAATCCTCAGCGTTCACTGAACTCCTCTGAAACACCAAACTCGTATAAATTAAACTCGTTAGTGTAAATTAAATTTAAAATTTTACAAACCTATTGTATGCTAAACCGTTTGCTTCAATTTACTTATTTAAAATAATTCACACTTTTTTTAGGATTACGGTTATTCAATCAATTTATTTAGTGCACTTAGTGCATCGCCTCAAGCTTTATAGTGTGCGATACACGTCGTGCTATGTGCGGGCGTGTTGTGACCGAACATCCCACCGCAGCGCAGCGCACCCTGTAAACTCACTAAGCACTCGTTCACTCGCATAGTCAATAAAAGAATTTTGGCAAACTTTCGCAGACATGCTTGTGGGACGCCGGCCAACTCATCTTTTGTCTGTTTGAAAAGAACAAAATAGTAAGCAGGAAATTTTCATCGTATTTTACAGATTGTATTCTTAGGCTATATATATTCTTTTTTGTAGAATCAATCTAGTTTTTGGGTACTTACGGTAGAGGTTTATTGTTACGAGTACAAGCTTGTTTTAATTGTTCTTGGTAGTATTTTTTGAATAAATCTTGCAATTCGAATTTAACCTACTTTCAGTGTCTGAAATTTGATATGCAGTCAGCAATAAATAGATACGTATTAATAATGAAACGTTTAATAAAAAGGGATGTACATTTAATAAAATTGGATTCCGTACTAACATGCGGTTAGTATTCAATGCTGAGTTCCGATTGAAATTGACTATATAATTACAGTTTTGTCTTTTAAGTTCCCTGCACTCAAGGTTCTTCACCTTTTTAGGGTTCCGTACCCGAAGGGTGACAAACTAACATATTATTTTCGCCACGCTGTCCGTCTGTCACAGCGCCATATCTCGAGCACTGTATTATACATGAAATTTACACATATGTGTATTGATATTGCCGCTACAATAATTAAAAATAAAATATAATATTAAGTGGAGTCACCATACAAGAATCGTACATACATAATACATATTTTACATATTTTTATACATATTTTTATACATATTTTTTAAATGTTATTTACAAATTTTAAATGTTTTCCCTAAGACCGACTCATACTTGACTAGTTCTTAATATGAATTGTTAAATATGAAGTTTATTTTTTCTTCTATTAAAATTCTGAGTTTGATGTTCGTATGTATGTACCGTTACAGAGATAGAACGAAAACATAGGAGCTCCCCATACAAAAAACGTGTTGTTTTTGTTGTATCTCCATAACGTTTAATCATACAAATCTCAAACGCAAAATTATAATGGACATAACAACAACAACAACTGGTAGGATGCTGTACGGTTGTGTTACTCTGAAGATGAGCTCTGGTTGAGTTCGAAACGTCAGTGTAATTTGGTGGTGGTGATAGATGGGTTTGTGTAATTTGTGTGTGTTCTTACAGTGCGAAGGTGGAGGAACTACATGAACACGCATATATTTTGCATAAGCTTAGCTATCGTAAGGTCGCGGATGAGCAAGGATATTCTTTTAGTTCATTAAAAAAAAGTTCATCATATCATAAAAAGGCTGTTTAAAGTTAGACAAAATGTACACTTTAAATATGCTAAATTCTGCTGAATAGAGAGAGAGAGAGAGAGAGAGAGAGAGAGAGAGAGAGAGAGAAACATTTATTTATACATATTCGATACACATAAAAATACATTACATTGAAGAAAATTAAGAAAAAAATAACATCGAACAGTATAAATTGGGCCCCACTCAGCATGAATAGGGGGATACATTCCTGGGTAAAACAATAATATTCTATTTAGACCATTACTTATCAGAAAATATTGAAATATAAAAATATTTATCACTAGATACGACAAAATTTAACGGCAAAAAATCCTTCTTACATACTACCAACAATACCTATTCGTAATAAATGATTGCAAAAATTATGATTACATCTTCATATTCATCATATTTTCTGATTACTAATTCTGGTGTTTGGAAGTATTTTTGGTAGTGATTATAATATTAGCTTATTAACTTGCCAAGTTTAACTTATTAACTTGGGCTTGTGATAATTCTGGGTCACTAGACTTCAAAAAGAAGAAAAGATTGGTTCTGAATAATACTGGATATTTTAAGATTTATTCAATGTATCTGATTTGAATATTTCATCGACTCTCCTGTAAAGTTAACATTTTTCAGGTTAAACTTTATTCTCCTAAAGGTATGATAAAAGTGTAATAATAACAATAATCGTAAAGCTGAATTGTGTTGTGATGTTACGCACTCTTTATTCTCTTTATTCTCTGGCACTTGAGGTATTCCAACTTAGGCCTCTAGGTTGGCAACGCATCTGCAATACCCCTGGTGTTGACCCACTTGCTCGTTTGCCTACCAGTCGTATAAAAAAAAAACTCTTAATTAAAAGGCATTCGAAGCAGGTTCTACTCGCGCAGTAGGTACTCGTACTTATATCAATCAACTACCGGGTGGGCCTTGTAATAGGCGCAAAAAGTTAAGGTTCTGCTACTCAAATGAAAATATTTTAGTTCTGCAACTTCCAAAAATTAAGTCATTTTATCATTATGTTTAACTCCAAACAAATTAAATGGTAATTTCAATGTACGGCATCCAATAGCCTAAATGACATAGCCCCTGCCACGTAACAAAATGACGGATTTAGCAATACATTGCTTGTCCAATTGAACTCTAAACTATAATAAAAATCATAAAACATTTTAAAAAGGTGTAGAACTACATTAGCTCAAGATGAAGAATGGAAGCTGTGGTTCAATTTTTTGCTCCTGTTACAGGGCCCACCTTGTATAAATAATTAATTATTGATCCGAAGAATTAAACCAGTTTCCATTGCTCTTAACAAGACATAGAAAAATTAAGATCTTATTAAAGTTCATATAGATTTGACGTGGTAGATTTTTAGGTTGAAAGATGCAAAACATATTGAATTTTTAAATTAAGTATGTCATATTTTTTACATCATTTGAATATTTTTGCTCTATATGTATTATCTTCGCTTGCGTAAATTGTATATATTACAGTTCAATTGAAATTCTGTGAGTTTAAGTATATCGTAGTCTTCAAATACGATATATGAATAACACCCTTCAAAATTTCAAATCAATAAGTTGGCTCTATTAATCTAAAATAGTGTAGGTTTCCATCTGTGAAACTTTTTTAATGTATTCAGTAGTTTCCCAGACCCCATACGTACAAACAAACGTACGATGAAAAGAATTTACCCCTTTATCATATTAGTATAGATATATAATTGTAGCATAGCAGAAGACGAAGTTAGAAGTAAGATGATGATGATTATTGTATAAATATCTTTTTGCTTTCGTAAGCTTCATCATATCTGTCATCTGTAGGTACATAATAGTATTGGGTTATTTGTACCACTTTTATACTTCCTGCTAGGTATTCAGTGCAAATAAACTTTCTCTACTAGAGGCGTTTTCAGTGTTGTTCTTTGCAAACGTTTTTCTCATATTCAGTAAGTAACCGCGGCGGTGTTATAGCGAGTAAAGCGAAGAACACGGCGATGCTGCTTGCAGAGCAAAGCAGCCGAACGTCCAAAGAGCGTCTGTTGAATATTAATGCGACATTGTTATTGGCCACTAGTGCCCGCTGCTGCCCCAATCGCACATTTCCATAACTTACTATTCTGGAACCGTGGGGAATCAGCTCGATGTTGTAGGAATATGATCACATGGACCATTCATATATCTGCCCCGTATTTTCAGTTTTATCTCGTCTTCATTTCACTGCTGTACTCAAATATAGTTTACATCTTTAGTTATCATGTAAGCTTGAACGTAGCCATATTCTAAATGTCTGGTACTATAGTGGACGCAAACAAAGATCTGTTAGGCTTAAATTAAGAATTATTTAGCCCGAGACATCAGCTTTTTAACTCCTGTAAGTTTAAAACATACATAACTGTTCTACATACCTAAAATATTTACCCTGAAAAACGGCACGCAAACAATGCTCAATGTGTCTCCAGTTTACACTAAGCCACAAGCTCGCACCTTTCCCTGTTACAACTTTTGAGCTTGGTATTTCGAATTTAACGCTTATGGTGGAAGTGCTACAAATGAAACGCCTAAAGGTTGAAAAGGGTTTTAGGAGAAAAACTGCGGCTGTGTTTCGGAAACTAGAGTAAACAAAAAATTTTACCGGTAAAAGAATGCTGTTTCTGGTTTTGTCTCCCTGCTTTCAACATAGAAATTGCGATTTGAAGAAGCATATTCTTCACCAGATTCAGATTCAACCATATTATAATAAGTACACGAATTGTAAAAACAAAATAGCGACGACGTTATAAGATGAGATAATAGACGTATCCATCCACTATCATAACAATATGTTACGTCATTATAAATATAGTAAAGACGCATCTATGGTAATAATACTGCCTTGGCTACGAGATTGTTTGGTTGCCTGCCAGCTTTGTGTAGAAACCAGATAACCATAAAAGTTCCACACAGAACCCAACTTCAAGCCCATATGTCATATCATATAGTATATGACATGCTTGAAAAGGTTAACGCGTAACCATTAGACAACTAGTATTTGGTGCAATTTCATGTGACATGACCCTATTTAATTTGAACTTTCAGTATTGTCTTTCTTTTTTGTTTGTAATCCATTACAGTATGTCTGCACGGTAAATCTAAATTGCAGGTCGTCCGCATGGACTTCGAGGTTTCCATGATTTAATTTATGTCAGGTATTGAAAGGAAACTCGTGTACATGACCGTTTTGGTGATTTATATTTTTTCATATTACCCCTTTGATGTACGTTCATGCAAATGCTTTTAGTTACACACTACTAAGTACAAAAAAAGCTCGTAACTCAAAATTGATAACTTTGGCATGTGAACCATTGAAGGGCATTGTTCATGGCCATTGAAACAAATTTGTATCATGGATGGTTTGGTATCTCAATAATTCTCTTTTTTTGGTATTTCGTACCTCGAAAGGAAAATATTTTGGCCCTAGCTAGAATATTACTTCTTTGTCTGATTGTTTCCCTGAAAAGTTTGGACTCTATAAAGTAAAGCAAAACCTAAGGGACAGGAACGTCTCGTTATCTAGCTAAAATCATGAAATTTATCGAGTAAGGTTTCATATCACAAGTAAAGGAAATATTTTTTCCGAATGCGAATACGATTAAATCTTACTTCGTATTTTAGCTACCTTTTTATTTAGCTCGTTGAATATTTTAAATACTAACTACAAAAAATAGTAACCCAAGGGTTAAAAAAATTACGTGAATGGCAGAATTTCATTGCGTTATCATTATAATGGCGGAGTTTTATTGTCCTTGCGAGAGACAATCCTGTAATGGTGTGCCTACCATTAGGTGGATATGTAGGTCTGCTTTACAATTATAATAACTCTTGTCTCCGGCGTGCAGCGGTCGCTCCCGCCCCTGCCTCCCCGGACCGCGACCCCTCACCCGCTGTGTGTCAATATCGTATAATTTGTGTTCGGCACTCGCCACTTTCATGCCATTTTACTATTATGCCCATACACTGTTTTATTGTTTTCACACGAAAATAAAACACAGCAAAACTACCATTGCCAGATACAACGTAAACCCCGCTGTAAAACAGACACTTAAAATAAACAACTGTATTCGCGTCCTTAATTGCAGCTTGCGGAAAAAGTTATTATTTTGCTTTCCTTGTTGTTTTTTCAGGACAGTGGCCAGTGAATAATGTTGAGAAATAGCACTACGGTACATTTGTTTACTGGTCGCCGCTAACTTTACCCTAGCTTTAACTTTTTTCATGTGTTTTTATTGTACGTAGATAAAATTTGATTATCATTTAAGAAAGCTTAAAGTTTCTCGTCGACGCTTATATTCAGGTACTACTCGTAGTAATCTTAAGTTTTTTTTATCGGAGAGCACCGCTAAACTCACCATAATGACGTGATGTTATAGAACAATATCCACGAGCGTCATCCAATCACTTAAAACGGAGCACTTCATTCTGTATCATAAAAACATTCACAAAGTAAAACACATTGAGTCATCTAAATGTATATTTATGAAAAACGCGGTTAGTATCCAGATTATAATTCATATGAGATGCACGGGTTTCTTTCGATGTCAACATGTAACGGTGCTATGAAATGTGTAGTTTTGATAAGGAAGCATGTTTGTTGGATGCAATCAGCATTTGGTGCAGGGACCGCTCGCGTGCGCGGGCGGCGGCGGGCCGGCGGCCGGCGCGCGCGCCGCTCCGGACTGCTGCGCCGCCGCCCGCGCCACCGTGCCCATTCTCATTTGACCTTATTTAATTAGTTCGTTCGTTTTTACTCTTCAAACGTTACGTAGCATATTAAAATGCGTATCGCTTAATTTATTGTTTCCAACCAGTCTATTGTCCGCTTTAGTAATGTCAAATCTGACGGAATTTGTAAGTCTAACGACCTCTTTCGTAGCCGATTAATGAATTAAATTTTAAAGTTAGTTTTCTCTCTATATTTTCGTAACCTGATAGTTTGATAACCCAATGGTCTGTCAAACAAGGAATCGTAGATTGACCAGGTTGGGTTGACCTCCCGATTTTTTCCATAATGTATGCGTACTTTCAGTGCAGGAAAGAACCGTGAAGAAACCTACACACACCTGTGAAGATGTTTCGTTTTATTTGTGATGTTTACAATGCGTCTTAAGTAACTAAAAATTGATCGAATGCCTCTGAGCCGTGATTCTTCGGCTCGTATTCAAAGCTCCTGGTCATGCAAGGCCAAGAAATTTGAAAAGTCGAAAGAATCCTGAAATCTACGCTAAAACTAAAACAGCCTCAATGAACTACTATTTTCCTCTATCTTCTTTAGATGCTATCTATTTTTATTATCATATTTGGTATAATTCTAGAAACCAAAACCAGTAAGTGATGCAGCGATCACTTGAGTTATTTCTGTGTAGGGTTCATCCACCTCGATCGGCCATTCTGCCACTGAGATTATACGTCAGGGTACGTAATACATTTGCAGCTCGAACGAGCAAATTTAAATTTTATAAATGACTAGTGTTTACCCGTAGCTTAGCACACGAAAATCATTAGATCCAGCAGCTGAATCGAAATTCCGGGTTTTTAAAAATTCCCGTGGGTATTCCCTAAAATTACATCGTGGTTTTCAGTTTCGTTAAATTAAAATACCTACCTATGCCAAATTTCATGACTCTAAACCCAACCGTTGTTATTTCGAGATTTTATGCCTATCCCGTGGGAACATCGGGATAAAAAGTAGCCTATGTTTTATTCCAGACATCCAGCTACCTACATACCAAATTTCATGATTCTAAGCCCAGCAGTTGTTATTTAGAGGTTTATCCCTATCCCGTGCGAACATTGGTATATAATTAAGAATTAAACGAGCTTACCTGTAAGCGAAGTCTGATTCTAATTTTTTGAATGGTAATCTGAAATACAATTGAATTAAACAGTGTAAAACCTCAGTTAGTACTAGATCTCAACCCACCATTAACCTGCCATTTTTTGAAAGTAACCCTCAAATTTGTCCAGCCAGAGCTCTTAAAGCATATTTAAATAAAACAAAATTAATAAGAAATAATGAACCCTACCTTTGGATTACATTTAAAAAACCCCACAGAAGAGCATCAAGTCAAAGCATCAGTCGATGGATAAAATGTGTTATGTCTGAGAGTGGAATTGACACCTCCACATTCAGCTCACATAGCACAAGACATGCTGCTTCTTCAACCGCAAAAAAGCGCGGTGTTCAGTGGGACAAAGTAGCCTATGTGTTATTCCTGACGTCCAGCTACCTACATACCAAATTTCATGACTCTAAGCCCAGCGTTTGTTATTTAGATATTTTATCCCTATCCCGTGGGAATATCGAAATAAAAAATATCCTATGTTTTAATCCAGATTCTAAACTAACTTTTTGCCAAATTTCATCCAAATTCGTCGAGCGGTTTCAGCGTGAAGAAGTAACAAACTTACTCACTTACACTCACAAACTTTTACATTTATAATATTTGTAGGATTATATTTGTCAATTTCTTTTTAATGTCTTTTGCCATGCCCTAATGACATAACAAAGAAATAGGAATATTAAAATGAACATTATACTCGCTGAATATTTTCCTTCAATTGGATATTTTATGTGCCTGAAACACTTACTACCTACAGGCGTTCGTTTTAAGATTTTTTTATCCAGTTCAAAAAGTTCAAGATACTCGTAAGGATGGCGCTCTACACTTGCGCAATTTTTATTTAGCACCTTTAAACCCTTTGAAGACAATGTTTCTTTAGGGTTCCATATCCAAGTGTGCCAACGGGGAAAGATTATTAAGCTTCCTTTACTCATCTGGCTGTCACAGGACTGATCCTTTGAATAGGAGCACTTTAAAGTTTCACAGAGTTTATATTACTGTGACCACTATATTCACAAATAACATAAAATTAAAATAAACTTAGAAAGTAAACCATAAGAAAAATACCTAACTAAGCCACTGCTTAAATATTTTTTTGTAAAAATTTAAATTATTAACGGGCATTCCACCCGTACAACGAGATTACTAGCGAACTATAAAAACACTAGCCGTCACCCGCGACTCCGTCCACGTAGAATTCGTTTATCTCTACACCGCAGAAACTAAATCTGCAATTTTCCGAGACAAACTACTTACGTCCTTCTCCGAGACTCAATCTATTTCATCTTGATCGGTTTAGCGGTTTAGACGTGACGAAGGACAAACAAATCAATAAAAGACTAACCCCCTGTTTCACCATCTATTGATAAATTTATTTGACGGATAAATGTGATGCCGTCTCTGTTTGTTTTGTTCCAATAGACGGAGATGGCATCATATTTATCCGTCAAATAAAATTTATCAATAGATGGTGAAACAGGGGGTAAGACTTAAAAACTTTCGCATTTATTAATATTACATGACTCATTTAAGACGGCTGGCGAGGACTATATAACTCCTAGTTAACTAACTATTAAATTAAGGTTTAATTAGATTGTGCCATGGAAATGTTATATCCAACGCAAATTGAACTATTTATCTAGGCTATAATGCCTAGACTATGCAAATAGTCCTTAGTATGACGAAGACATGCGAGGGATGCGTGGTCAAACCCGACAAGGCTAATAAAAGTTTTGAGGAATTTTGAACTTAAAACAATATTTACCTCCCTAGTATTATTTTTCTTCAATTATTGAGTCAGTTCACTCTAAATGTTAAATACTTGACCCAAATCGTTTTTTGTTTCAGTGCTATGAAGATAATGCTGGGCAAGCTGCCGCGGCCCTGGATAGTGGACGACGCGAAGGACGACGGCTATACGGCGCTGCATCTGGCCGCGCTCAACAACCATGCAGAGGTGAGATGCTTTGCTTTTAAGCTTACTATATAGCTTGCTTATATACCTATGCTCTAAGCTTTTAAGTAATACTGAGTCTTTCCTTGACTCTAGCGCCAATAGAGTCTGAATAAAAATTACAAGTTATAAAGGGTATAGCCGTGTAAGGATGGCGAAACTGCCTTTGACGAGAAAGTGGTTTTCCTTTGGCTCGGATAATTGTCTTTACATACGTTGTAATTTGACCAAATTTTAGCCCCAAAATGGGCGTGGTTTTTGAGATAATTAAAAAAAAAGGAAAATCGTTTTTATTTTTTATTTACCAAACTAGTGGCCCGATTTTCACGAAATTTTTATATATTGTGTAGAAAATTAAGAGCGTTTTTTTCTAAAAAAAAAATCCAAATAATTTTATATTTAAGTAAAAAAAAATCATTTTTTTTAATATTCATAAATTTTTTTTTTTTACTTGCGAGGTGGCGACACCTACCAATATCAGATATATTATGACCCATTTAATACTATAATACATATATTTTTTTCAAAAACATTCATTTGGATCATCAGGTTAAAATAAGCGAATTTGTAACATCTCATACAATACATAGCCATACTACGTACATGGGCGTTTTCAAAAAAAGTTGTTGAAATGACTTTTTTTAGAAGTGGATGAAATTTGGTATTCCTGCTCAGAATCAGGAGCACTTTCGATTATAATAGGAGAAAAAAAATGTCTCAATATTTTTTATTCCATTACGTTACCGTTTTCATACGCGTATCTGTGGTGGTAGTGTAATGGATAACACAAAATTATATGAAAAACCTGGGACACTTTTTTTCCCATTGAAATCGAAAGCGCTCCTGATTCTGATTAGGAATACCAAATTTCATCCACATCTGACAAAAAAGTCATTTCAACATCTTTTTTTTGAAAAAGCCCACCTACGTAACATAGGATTCAATAGTAGGGTGGGTTGAAAAAAAAAAAAATTTTTATTTTCTTAGCATGGGGGTAGAATTTGTACCTTATGCAAAAAGAAAAATTTTCAAAAAAAAAAATTTACTTAATATTTTGAGGTGGCCCACTCCCTTTTTAAATTAATAATCTATTAAATGAAGTAGTACCAAAAAAAATATATAAAAGGTGTTCTAGAACCTGTAGGGTCTCCCCTCGAAAGCCAATTGAAAATCAAAAGTAAAAAAAAATAATTTTCTATTATTTTTGTAATTAATGTAAAAAATCAAAAAATGACTTTTCTTTTGTATTAAAATGAAAGTTATAAGTAAAAAAAAATCACAAAGACAATTTTTAGACGTCTTCCACGATGTTTGACCGAAAAAAATTTTTTTTGTTGGAACTACCTCATTTGATAAATTATTAATTTTAAAAGCGAGTGGGCCACCTCAAAATATTAGATAAAAAAATTTTTTTTTTTTTTAAATTTTCTGTTTTCATAAGGTACAAATTCTACCCCCATGCTAAGAAAATAAAAAAAAAATTTTTTTCAACCCACCCTACTATTGAATCCTATGTTACGTAGGTGGGCGTTTTCAAAAAAAAGATGTTGAAATGACTTTTTTGTCAGATGTAGATGAAATTTGGTATTCCTAATCAGAATCAGGAGCACTTTCGATTGCAATAGGAAAAAAAAGTGTCCCAGGTTTTTCATATAATTATGTGTTATCCATTACACTACCGCCACAGATACGCGTATGAAAACGGTAACGTAATGGAATAAAAAATATTGAGACATTTTTTTTTCTCCTATTATAATCGAAAGTGCTCCTGATTCTGAGCAGGAATACCAAATTTCATCCACTTCTAAAAAAAAGTCATTTCAACAACTTTTTTTGAAAACGCCCATGTACGTAGTAAAGGGAAGGCTATGTATTGTATGAGATGTTACAAATTCGCTTATTTTAACCTGATGATCCAAATGAATGTTTTTGAAAAAAATATATGTATTATAGTATTAAATGGGTCATAATATATCTGATATTGGTAGGTGTCGCCACCTCGCAAGTAAAAAAAAAAAAATTATGAATATTAAAAAAATGATTTTTTTTTACTTAAATATAAAATTATTTGGATTTTTTTTTAGAAAAAAACGCTCTTAATTTTCTACACAATATATAAAAATTTCGTGAAAATCGAGCCGCTAGTTTGGTAAATAAAAAATAAAAACGATTTTCCTTTTTTTTTAATTATCTCAAAAACCACGCCCATTTTGGGGCTAAAATTTGGTCAAATTACAACGTATGTAAAGACAATTATCCGAGCCAAAGGAAAACCACTTTCTCGTCAAAGGCAGTTTCGCCATCCTAACACGGCTATACCCTTTACCATGGTGGATAATTTACAAAATTGTAGAATTGTAACTACAACTTTACAAATTTCTGTTTAATAAACATTTTCACTTTACAGGTGACAATTTACATGATTGTAGGTAAAACTGTTTTCTTGATCACGAAATTGTAATTATAAGTTTATATATTTTGTAAATTGTACTACAATTTCTACAGATTGTCCCACCAGTGATCCCACCATGTGTCAAAATGTTACATTTCGTGATTCAACCTAATGAGCATAGGTACTACCTACTAACGAAGGAAATAAAAAAAATGGTTTTAACAACAAGTAGTGAAAGCAGTGACGGTTTATTGTAGATACTTAAGGCTTTTAACTGGTCGGTAATATCTTTCCAATTTTTTTATTTTTTTCATGTGTAAGTTTGACACTAAATGCTCCATGACTTTTGCAATGAACCAAAGAATAACAAGGTACTCTGGCAACCAAAAAAAATCGATCTTTTAAGTCTACCCTCGATCTAAATTTTATGTAAATTGAAACTTACAATTGCATATTTGTAAATACAATATTGTCATCGATATCTACAGGCGTTTTCTACATAATTATGTAAACTTTTATCAAACAGCATTTACAATTGTCATTTTTTTTTTACAAGGAATTTTATAAAGGATTAAATTTATTAGTATTTTTGTTTCACCCAAAACATAATTGTCATAATTGTAAGTTTTATACTTGTAATTTGTAAGGTATATTAAACAGCACTTGTACAGCAAAATTGTAGGATTGTAATGTTTATTAAATAGAGCCCAGGTCGTCCATGTCGGGTCAGGAGATATAGTTAAAAACGTAATTACTAATGATCCGTTGGTCGTGTAATTAAAGGTGGCGGAGCTGCTGGTCCGCGGCGGGGCGCGGCCCGACCTGCAGAACGCGAACCTGCAGACGGCGCTGCACTTGGCCGTGGAGCGCCACCACACGCAGATCGTGAGGCTGCTGGTCAACCACGGCGCCGACCTCAACATCTGCGACAAGGTGAGGCCTTTTCAATCAAGCGTTACTTTTTTTTTATACCAGGGGTATTGCAAATGCATTGCCAACCTAGAGGCCTGAGATGGAATACCTCAAGTGCCAGTAATTTCACCGGCTGTCTTATTCTCCACGCCGTAACACAACAGTGGAAGCACTGCTGCTTCACGGCAAGATTAGCGAGCAAAATGGTGGTAGCTATCCGGGCGGACCTTGCACAAGGTTATGAGTTATGATGGAAAGAATGAAAGAAAAACCGGACAAATCACGAGTCACAAGGAGCGCTTTTAGTTTCGCCATGTCTGTTTTTATGTCTGTTAGATAATTCTTCTGTTCGAACGTAATAAGATATATAGGTAGAGTAGAGACCATAAAGTTCAGGACCATGTTCAGTCGTAGTTAAACATACGAAACGACTGACTGGAAAAGTTCTGTTACGAGACAAAAAATACTCACAAATACAATAGTGTGGTTAGTTTTCTTGACACAATAGAAATTTTCTTAATATTTTTAACTACCATCGTTAAATTGCCCAACGAGGACGCATTTGAATACCGAATGTTAAAATATCGAATACATTAAAATATCGAATGGGTCATAATATCGAAAGGTTTGTATTCTGAAACCGTAAACTTCCCAGGATTCATTAAAACGGCATCGTATAGAACCCCGGTTAGGTTAGGTTAGATTTATAACAGTCTAAAAAAGTACAGCCTTAAGTAAAATACCCTTTCGATATTATGAACCATTCGATATTTTAATACATTCGGTATTTTAACATTCGATATTCAGATACGTACCCTGCCCAACTCTACCCAGACTCGAATTCCTCGCCGAAAATTATGATTGTATTGAAGTCTATGTATAATATAAAATTCAAAAGTAGAGTTCAATAATTTCAAGATAATTTAAGTAACGGTTTCAATAAAGTTCAAACTGCCAGCATTCATCAATACGATTAGATATTTCCAAGGAACACTTATTCCGATTGCTATCACATGGGTGTTACCATTACTTAGATAGGACTGAGTATTATTTACGAACAATATCGGGTAATCGAAATATATTAAGTGTGACTTGATCGTGTCAAAATCCGTATACACGTACGTAATCGTTTCCCGCGCTACTACATTTATACAATCGGGCCAAGAGGTCGTCGCACTAAAATTCGACTGTCTGTGCCATGTGTGTGACGTATATTCGTTTCAGTGTTTCTTTAATTGAATTTCTGTTTTGGCCATTTCCCTGCGACATATGTATAGATAAATTAATAGGCAAGACCAAATAAAGTTCCAACAACGAAAAAAAACCTTTAAAAATATTTTTTTAGGTACCTTATCTTCGTGATTATATATACCAGCCGCAAAATCTCAATTTTTTAGGTTACGCGGCATGAACCATTAATGGTTACACGGCATTAGCCATTGTTCATTAAGCAGCATTAGCCATTGTTGATTACGCGGCATTAGTCATTGTTGGTTACGCAGTATTTCTATTGTTGGTTACGCAGCATTAACCATCGTTGGTCACGCAGCATTAACCATCGTTGGTTACGCAGCATTAGCCATTAATGGTTACACGGCATTAGCCATTGTTGGTTACGCGGCATTAGCCATTATTGGTTACACAGCATTATCCATTGTTAGTTATGCAGCATTAGCCATTGTTGGTTACGCGGCATTAGCCATTATTGGTTACACAGCATTAGCCATTGTTAGTTACGCAGCATTTGCCACTGTTGGTTACACGCCATTAGCCATTAATGGTTACGCGGCACTAGCCATTGTCGGTTACGCAGCATTAGCCATTGTTGACTACGCGGCATTAGGCATTGTTGATTACGCAGCATTAGCCATTGTTGACTACGCGGCATTAGGCATTGTTGATTACGCAGCATTAGCCATTGTTGATTACGCGACATAAGTCATTGTTGGTTACGTGGCATTAGCCATTGTTGGTTACGCAGCATTAGCCATTGTTGATTACGCGGCATTACCCATTTTCGGTTACGCGGCATTAGCCATTGTTGGTTACGCAGCATTAGCCATTGTTGGTTACGCGGCATTAGCCATTGTTGGTTACACGGCACTAGCCATTGTTGGTTACGTGGCATTAGCCATCGTCGGTTACGCGGCATTGCAGTGTCACCGCCGTTAACACGCGTTTGTCAATATTAAAGGACGGCGACACGCCGCTGCACGAGGCGCTGCGGCACCACACGCTGCAGCAGCTGCGCCGGCTGCAGGTGGAGCAGGAGGCGGCGCCCGCGCTGGCGCACGCCTACGACAAGAAGTCCTCCGCCTCCATCGCGTGCTTCCTCGCGGCACACGGCGCTGACCTCTCCGTCAAGAACAAGAAGGGTGAGTGCCGTGCACCCGGGGACATGAAACACTTACCATGGTGGAACTCGCTATAATTTCTTGATGATCTTCGCAGGATGGCTGGCAAGAGCTGGATGAGAGTGGCCGAGGATCGTGCTCGGTGGCGTGCCATGGGAGAGGCCTATGTCCAGCAGTGGACGAACATAGGCTGATGATGATGATGATGATGATGATAATTTCTTTAGCTAATGTCAACATAACATTAGTAGCACAAAGGTTTCTCGCAACACAAATGTGATTCAAGTTCCTCGAATGTACCTACACGAAGTGCCCTTCTCACGCATCACGACCCATTATTTCTATTAAGTCTTTGCTTCATATAGTACCTTTGACCTTGCTCCTCTGCGACTAAAACAGCTACTTATCTACGACACATAGGTATGTGTTTTATACAGAAAACCCGCCCTCCTCCACTTCGACGTAAATCGATACAGATTATAATCCATACTTCCATCCATACTAATATTATAAATGCGAAAGTGTGTTTGTATGTTTGTGTGTTTGTCCGTCTTTCACGCCGTAACGGAGCGACGGATCGACGTGATTTTTGGCATAGGTAGACATAGTTTATGGTCCCGATAGTGTCATAGGCTACTTTTTATCCCGGAAAATGCACAGTTCCCGAGGGAACAGCGCGCGATAACCGAATACCACACGGGCGGAGCCGCGGGCAAAAGCTAGTTATTATAATAAAGGGAAAGGATCCTCGATACTAAAACCAGTTATCACTTATGTCTGCCGGCATCACCGCCTTGGCCTGCTTACTGCGCTATCCGAGCGGTAACCGATGTAGCCCCCCTTTTAGGCCTGGCAAATTTTATTTCCCCTGCTCCGACGACATAACAAATACAATGAAGCGCTGTCAATTTCCAGGCCAAACCCCGCTGGATCTGTGCCCCGACCCACACCTGTGCAAGACGTTGACGACTTGCCGCAAGGAGGGCACCGGCGGCGGCGACATGACGCCGGAACCAGAACTCGCAGCGGCAACCGCGCCGGCCCCGCCACCCGCTCCTGAAGTACTTTTATCATATTTAACTTTAATACAGTCAAAGGCAAAGACATCGACACGGCCAAAGTTGTAAAAATATGTATACACGGCCTTAATGCATAAAGTCGTGTATACATATTTTTGCAACTTTGGCCGTGTCGATATCTTTGCCCTTGACTGTACCTGCTAACGTAGGTGTATTACTGCAAAGCCTGGTAGTCGTTTGCGGTAAATTAAAATTAACTGAGCGGGCATCCTCACACGGACGCTAACAATAACTATAACAGCAACGAGCCGACAGACTGAATTTTTCTTTTGTAGAGATTAATTTAAAAAAGCCGTGGTGGCCTAGTGGTTTGACCTATCGCCTCTCAAGCAGAGGGTCGTGGGTTCAAATCCCGGCACGCACCTCTGAGTTTTTCGAAATTCATGTGCGCAATTTACCACGAGCTTTGCGGTGAAGGAAAACATCGTGAGGAAACCTGCACAAACCTGCGAAGTAATTGAATGGTGCGTGTGAAGTTCCCAATCCGCACTGGGCCCGCGTGGGAACTATGGCCCAAGCCCTCTCATTCCGAGAGGAGGCCTGTGCCCAGCAGTGGGACGTATATAGGCTGAGATGAGAGATTAATTTAATGTTTTGTAAATTACTCTCAACGTCCTAAAGCTTACTGAAATAGTCTGCTTCACAAAAAAATCACAGTAGTAAAACGTGCACACATTTATGCTTATATTTAATTACTTTTATGTATGTAGGTTTATGGGTGTGAGCATGCAGGTATACTTCCTTAACAAGCTGTGTAAATGTATGTTGAAATCATAACCTAACCAACAAAAAGTTGGAAAACCCCTGACATTGCCAATTCAAAGTTCAATATCTCAAAAACGCTTGAACCGATTTTGATAAAATATATCTAAGGACTATCGCTAGAAACCCTGCTTTCAAATAAAACGAACATTCAAATCGGTTCATCCGTTTAAGAGCCACGGTGCCACAGAGAGACACATATAGCGGTAAAACTTATAACATACCTCTTTTTGCGTCAGGGGTTAAAATCACGAATAAAGTCAAAGTCAAAGTCAAATCATTTATTCAGCAAATAGGCCGCAATGGGCACCTTTACACGTCATTTTTCTAATCTACCACCGGTTCGGAAAAAAACCTCTGTTGAGAAGAATCCGGCAAGAAACTCAACGAGGTATTATTTTTTTTTAAAAACAGATTCACAATATTTATAAATGACATCTATGTACTATACATTACAAGTATTTAACACAATTTTATTTTTAACACAGTAGGTTCACTATTTGAAGGGATCGCTAGTGCGGATCGGAATTATTTCCAAATATCCCTGTCCATGATATAATCGTTAACTTTATAATAAGCCTTAGATATTAATGTCTTTTTGACAGTAGATTTAAATTTTGTATCAGTTTCTTCAGTAATATTTTTTGGAATTTTATTATAAAAACGTATGCAACTTCCCAAAAACGACTTTTTGGTTTTAGCCAGTCTGTAAGATGGTACTTTAAGCTTCCCTGTGTTTCTAGTAGCCTTTGGCTTATCGACGTTAGTGGGAAAATCACATATGTTCTTCCTAACGTACATGATTATTTCAAAAACATAAAGCGACGGCAGGGTTAGGATACCAGTTTCCTTAAAAAATGATGTTAAAGATTCACGCGTCTTCAAATTATAAATTGCTCTAACTGCTCTCTTTTGCAAGATAAAAATTGATTCGATGTCTGCAGCAGATCCCCATAAAATAAGCCCGTACGACATAATGCTATTAAAGTACGCAAAATACACCAACCGTGCCGTCGCCACATCGGTTAGCTGCCGTATTTTCCAAACTGCAAAAGCAGCAGAGCTCAATCTACCCGCGATTGCAGTGACATGAGGTCCCCACTGCAGTTTAGAATCGAGTGTTATTCCTAAAAATACTGTTGATTTTACAAATTCAATAGTTTGCCCATTTAACTTTATATTAGAAATTGAATTCGAGTTAGATGAATTTATCAATGAGAATTTAATACATTTGGTTTTCTTAGGATTTAGTAACAAATTATTGGCAGCGAACCATGCGGATATCACGGACAGGGTTTCATTGGGTTCAGTGAAGTCGGTATCTTTTCTACTAACCTTGAACAGTAAAGACGTGTCGTCAGCAAACATAACGATACCCGACTTTTGGCTTACCATATAAGTTAGGTCATTTACATAAATAAGATACAGGAATGGGGCAAGAATGGATCCTTGAGGCACTCCCATTTCGACCACAGATTCCTCCGATACCGCTCCGTTAATCGCTACCTTTTGCTTTCTTTGTGTGAGGTAAGATTTAATGAGTTCTAAAGCGAGGCCACGAATGCCATAAAAATTTAACTTACAAATTAAAGTATCATGATCCACACAATCAAAAGCTTTCGAGAGGTCGCAGAATACACCTATAGCGTCATGTGATTCCTCCCAAGCTTGCAAAATGAATTTAACTAAACTATGACCCGCGTCTGTAGTAGACCTGCCTTTTGTGAATCCGAACTGCTGTGGATGCATGATTTTATGAGTATTAAAATGCGAGATCATTTGCGTCAGCATTATTTTTTCGAATATTTTGCTAAACGCTGATAGGATGGACACCGGACGATAATCAGAGGGATTATCTTTATCACCTGATTTAAAAATAGGAACTACTTTACTATATTTCATCAAATCTGGAAATACACCTTCATCTATGCAGCTATTGAAAATAAAAGCTAAAGTTGGAGCAACGACATCTAAAATAGACTGTAGAACCTTAACTGAGACGCCCCACAAGTCTTCCGTTTTTTTTACTTTCAATAATTTAAAAGTCCTAATGATGTCACCGGGAGAGACATGCGTGAATTTAAAGTTACTTATGTTTGGAATAGATACATTTTCTTTTAAGAGCGATTCAGCTAGCTTTGAGGAAGACGCGAGACATTTTGTCGTTTCGATGGGGATTTTAGAGAAGTAGGTATTAAACTCGTTAGCTACTTTAACCGCGTCCGTTTCTAATACGTTGTTAATCTTTAGTGATATAGAGGATTCCGCGTTCTTACGTCGACCGGTTTCAGTATTTATAATTTTCCAAACTGTTTTAATTTTATCATTAGAGGACTTAATTTTATTAGTTACATGGGCTGCTTTTACTTTATTACATATAATTTTGAATAATTTTGAATAATCCCTAACATACTGGTGGAAACGTTCATCAGTAGTACATGATTTCTTATCATAAAGATCATTTCTTATCAGAACAAAGGAGGACGCCCTGAAAGCTAGTTGTACAAATATTTATGTGGTCAGGTCTCCGTTACAGCAACGGCACGTTCGTGCAACAGTTACAGTAACAGTTCACAAGTGAGCCAGCAACGATGTAAGCAATAACGAGTGGTTTGTTGTCGCAGGAGCCAGTGCCGCCGGCCGAGTCCGCGAGCGACGAGTGCCTCGTGTGCTCGGACGCCAAGCGCGACACGCTGTTCCGCCCCTGCGGACACATCTGCTGCTGCAACGTCTGCGCCGCCAGGGTAACTGTCACCTACTTACACTAACTTTACATTGAATACCCTCTTTTGCTTGAAACGCCGAAACTTACTACTATAAGTAGTCTGAAAACTAAATTTAAGCAGGTATTACTGAATATTTAAAGAATGTACCTAACTTCTGATTTTATTACTTGTCAAGTGGTAGAAATAATGATAGGTATATGAATTTGTTTACATTGTCTGCAATTTCTAGTGAACCAAGATATACATATAAAGTTTGTAGTTATCGTATGCCGCATTGGTATTAATTTTTTCTTGTTATCTTAGTGTAAAGTATGTACCTAACTTATTGTAGTTTAAGATTTGATTGAGCGCAACGCCAACAAACTGTCTCACAGTTTGGCGAACATTTAATATAAGGTAGAATGTATTTTCATTTCTTATTTAAATAAATTAAAAAAAAAACATACGTCAAGACGCATTGACGAATCACATAATGCGCATGGGTGACACTCTATCCCGGCCCGGAGAACACCGACATGGAAATACCGGCTCTGTTTTTCGTGAACACGCCCATAGAAACTGACAAGAGCTTTTATAGGCGAGTACACAAAAAACAGGGTCGGTATTTCCATGTCGGTATTATCCGGGCCGGGAAAGAGTGTCACCCTATACGGTTCTAACCTAGACTTTTTTGATCGTTGTAGGTACTTTATTCAGTATTTATTCTTTGTAACAGCGTTTTTAACGGGTGTGTCGGGCCCCTTGTGTTGTAAAGTCTCTGTAAAGAGATCGGAAGACCTCAGTAATAAAAGGAAAGAAACACTACGGTAAAATTCAATCATACATTATCACAAATCGTCAAAAATAGAATAAGTTATATTCACATTAATAAAAAAGCTACATAGAAAAAGGTATTTGAAGACGCTTTTGTCTTATTGTTACCAAATAAATTATGGCAGATCAAACTGTTATTATTCTGCTACTACTTTAACCGTTCCTCTGTTCCTTAATTAGTATAAACTATTTGATTGAATCAGACGTTACTTTGCGGAGGTCCATATCAATGAATTCAGAACTAACTAGCTTACTAATAATTAAGGTCGCGCGTGAGCAAAGTAATCGTTTGTATTTGAAAATGAAAAAAAAAAAAAATGAAAATATTTTATTCAACACACACATAATAGTAGTAGTTTCATTCGTATAAACCAGTGGTTCCCAACCTTTTCTTGACCAGGGACCACTTTGATTTATTTGTTGTTGGCAGAGACAGAAAAGAAAAGTGAACCAATCCGAAAATAAACTTTAATGAAAAACTCAATGTAACTTGCATTAACAATATTATTATAATTGAAAACATATAATTTTTGATATATTTTTTTAAATCAATGTTATTTGTCGGCCGCGAAATTTAAAAAGTATTCGCGGACCATATTTTGATTCGTGCGGACCACCGGAGGTCCGCGGACCACTGGTTGGGAACAATTGGTATAAACCGTTTGTGTTCCCCCGTTGTCATCAGGTGAAGAAGTGCCTCATCTGCCGGCTGTGCGTGACGTCCCGGCAGCGCGTGGGCGAGTGCGTGGTGTGCTCGTCGGCGCCGGCCACGGTGGTGTTCCGGCCGTGCGGCGACGTGTGCGCGTGCGCCGGCTGCGCGCCGCTCATGCGCAAGTGCGTCGAGTGCCGCACGCCGCTGACGCACGCGCCGCCCGCCGCCGCCTCCGCCGCCGGGCCCTCCACCGCCGCTCAGGCGCTCAACATCGATCGTGAGTCTCACAGAACTGATCACAACACACGAGCTAGGCGCTTGTACGGTTAAAAGCTATGACTTTTGTTTTCCCGGCTCAATCAACCGCCCTAATGAGGTCCCGGATTTGATCCCCGGTTCGGGGCAAATATTATTTACTAGTTTTTGCCCGCGGCTGTTCCCTCGGGAACTGTGCATTTTTCCGGGATAAAAAGTAACCTATGTCACACTCGGGCTCATAAACTATTTCTATGCCAAAAATCACATCGATCCGTCGCTCCGTTACGGCGTGAAAGACTGACAAACACACTTTCGCATTTATAATATTAAGTATGGATGAATAATATTAATGTTTACAAAAAAAAAAAAAAAGCCTCTTGAACACTGCCGTCCACTGTTTATAAAACATGGTATACCTACTCACTGTTATAGCCCTGTACATCTATCTGGTATGCATTTTCATTCACAAAAACAAGTTTAGGTTAACACCATGTAGAAGAATCAATAGGCCACGCAGAGCAAAATGTAACTTTGACATCCAGCTGCCTGATTCTAGGAACTATGTACAGTTTAAAAGAAGCATTAAATATAATGGAATAAAAATCTATAATTTTTTGAATGAAGACATAAAGCAATGTATCAATGTAAATGAATTTTCTGCGAAATTAAAATCTTTTTTACTTATACGACCATTTTACAGTCTCAAAGAATATTTTGATAAATTATATGAATAGACTTGAATCGTTTTTAATTTGTAATTTTGCGTAATAATTTTATTTCATTTGACATTGCTTAGTTTAATTTAATTTTGCTTAATTGATATAATTTGTAATTATTTTAATGAAATTTATGCGACATAATTGACATTAGCTATAGACATAATATATTATTTAGACTAAGACTTTTGCGTGCCATATCATGGCGGAGCATACATTCATGTAACTGCACCCACCTAACATGTACAAGTAACACCTGTGTTGTTCCAGCAAAATAAAATCATTTCATTTCATTTCATTTGTTTGTTCTCGGGTCTTGGACGCTTAATAAAACTCAAGTCGAGTATGTTTTCATCTATACATATAAGTAATATGTATGTATGTAAACTCTTTATTGTACAAAATACAATTGACAAACTTTAAGATACATGTACAAAGGCAGAATGTATTCCTTTTGGATCTCTACCAGTCAAGCTTTGTGGGCATGAGACGATAAGTATGTTTATCCGTTACGTAGTACCCATATTACAAACGCTGCTTGATTTGGGGCTAGGTCAATTGGTTGCTTACCTTTTAATTTTTTCTCTATATATGGATCCGTTTTCTGTATATAATTCAATACAAAGAATCATTGTTTTGTATTGAATTATACGTACCGTGCTAAATATCCCTTAAAATTTATCTATTTATTGATTCATCAGTGGAAAAAGAAGGCAGCAGCAACCTGGCGCACATCCAGGTGAACAAAGGCCAGCCGGCGCCGGCGCAAGCGGGCCCGCACCACATGAACAACGGCTCGCGGCCCGCCCCCGCCCCCGCCGCCGCCCCCGCCGCCACCGCCCCCGCCGCCGCGCCGCCACTCCAGCCGCCCGCCGACGTCCAGAAACTACAGCAACAACTTCAGGATATCAAGGAACAGGTGCTTAGACGACTTTCATATAGACTTTCTCAGGGGTTCCGCTATGCGGGCATGGCAGCACTGTCTTAAGCTGGTTTTAGAGTCACGCTGCAAGACCATCAGCGAGGTAGCTCGTCAGGCCGGATTGTTTTAGTACCCACTGATCGGCTCGCCGTATCAGTGTTCGCTTACGGCGTCTGCTCGGCTCGACACTAAACTACGCGTGCGATGGTTCGGGTGGTTTGCGCAGACGACTACGCGGCGCTGACGCGCGACGCGTACGGCCACTGCCCACCATCAGTGCTGACATAATTGACCTTCAACATCGATACGCTCATCAATTCAGCTCGGATGGGCCAGTTTTTACAAGCTTTTATTTAACTTGCCCTGTTTGATTATTCATCTATTGGTGTCAAATCTTGCAAGTTCAAGTTGTTGAGTTGAAATTTGGCGTTTTTATGTAAATCTGGTGACAACACTATTATCTGGTAGTGACATCTTGGTGGTCCAGCCGGAATCGTCTCCACAGGAGGGAATTCTTCAGTGGTTAATGGCACTTGAAATTTGATACGGAAGTGTAGTTTAGATGACAATGCAAATACAGTTTCAATGTGTTCTAGTTACAGTATTAGTAAGTAAAATATTGTGTATGGTGTTGCAGACGATGTGCCCGGTGTGCCTGGACCGGCTGAAGAACATGATCTTCCTGTGCGGGCACGGCATGTGCCAGATGTGCGGCGACCGCATCGCCGTGTGCCCCATCTGCCGCAAGCAGGTCGAGAAACGCATCCTGCTGTACTGAGCCGCCGCCGCTCCGCCACCGGTACTGTGTTCACCGCTCAACACCAAACGACTATACTTGTTACAGTCACCAGCGCCAATATCTGACAGGATAATGCGTGCATAAATATATAATACGACTCTATTTCTAGGGCCTGTTATCGTACTGGATATTAAAATACCTAGCTATAGTGCCCAGCCGCTTAGAAGTCAATCTTAACACATTGCACAACTATGAAGTTCCTGATTATTGTTGATGTCAACCATTGAAAAAAAAATGCTATACTTCTCTGTCGCACGCAACAAGTACCTATGTAAGCATTGCGTTTTTGTCTATGATTAATTATTGTTAATATTCAGAAACTTCATAGTTTTGCAATTTGTCAGGATTTACTTCATAACGGCCGTTGATTATAGTTGTAGATGTAGATAAATTATCGTGAGCTTGAAATTTCATATGTAGTGGTGGGTAGGTAGCTCTTGTTTCCGGGGGGAAAAGTATTCTTATATTTAGTCCGTCAGTTAAATTATCGGAAAATATTGGACACGTGTCTTTCCTTTTGTCAATTAAACAAATATGTAAGATAAAACACGTGAGTTCTAAAGTTTACAGGCATTCTAAATTTTATATTTTCTCTTCCCTATTAGGTACTATCAGCAGAAAAAGGGGTTATGAAAGAAGTAAGACAAAAAAAGATGTCAATGTCTCGTTCAAAAGGCTATTCGCCTTGCATTGTGTTTCGAATTTCGTATTTCTGTTATTTACCGCATAATTTAAATATCGGGAAGAGGAAATAGATAAAATTTTTGATCATATTGTTATCAATAGGTAGTTACTTGTGTGAGCTCAGATAAAAATGTAAATGCCAGTGACTAGAAACAAAAATGCATACTTATTACTTATTCCACTTGTTTATGATAAGTGACGTCACTTTACTCGCTACATTAAGAAAACACTTTTTTCCTTTTTATGCGAACGATGATACAATCATATGCAATTCCAGGCTCACGGTATTTTGTCTCTATACTGCACGTTAGAGGTAATGGCGGTCTTACCCGGATAATTTTGAAACGGTAAGATGCTGACCAGCACCGGTGCCCTTTAACCGCTCCACTCTTTACTCACGTTGTTTCTTTGCCTGGGAGTGAAAGAGATGCAACGTAGTCGGCGGCGAGGCGTACGTCTGATTTTCTGAATTTCTTTTATATTGTGGACCGTAGGTATTTTTTCTAGTTTATAGTTACTCCATTAGTGCATTTAATGGCGATGCAGCAAAACAAACTGTCTGTGTAAGACCGCCTTTATGTATGTATTGCTGAAAAATATTACTTGTTCACATTATATGCATAAACAAACACGTTTGCAGAACAGTTTAAGTATAAAGTGTAGCAGCCCTCATTTGTATGTGTAGTCGCATGGGACCGGTCAAGCGTGCTTTAAACTTTAGGTGTGATGTGAGGAATGAAGTTAGTACAATTTATAAGAAGAATTTGTAAGAATTAAAAGCTCTTATCTATTTTTTTTCTAAAAAAACCAGAACAGCCATTGCATAGCATATTTCTTGTTACATAATCATCGTCCCTAGCATAGGTAGTTATTATATTTTAGTGTTTGGTTTGTTTCCCAACAATAAAAGGTTGAGGTGTTTTTTATCTTTGAGCCTATACCTACGCGCCAGGAACAAGGATGTCGTTTCCCCTTTGATGAAATAACCGTTGCGTTTCCCTGAAGAAAAAGAAAATAAAGTTCTGTTGATCGTTTTTTTTTCACTCGATTTAAAATTTAACAGAGAGTGTTATGAATTTCTTCAGCAAAAAATCTACGGGAAATTCGTTTCCGGCCTTAACGCATTCACTACCACCGACGCATATATGCGTTTTCGGTACTTCGCCTTATTCGTACATCGCCTTATTCGAGCTTATTCATACATCTTGATCGCACATGTGCGTCGGTGGCACCTGTGGAAGTCAGGTGGCAGTGAATGCGTTAAATAATTAGATTTACAATTTACAAATTATCAATTGCATAGTTTTTCTGTACTTATCATTCAAATGTTATACAATTACGATTACTCAACTTTTTGTAGTCCTACACATGAAATCTTTAATTAATACTAATATCTATTTGATATCTCGATTCATTTGGAAATAAAATTAATATGAGTGCATGGTGCATCCCGCTGGGGCGCGTTTCACTCACACATATAACAACAATTTATATTTTTCACGCAGTAAGTATAAATTTTCTTGATACCCGCTGCGTCCCGCGCAAATTTTCCACTTTCCCAGGATAAATAAAAAGTAGCCTGTTTAGTAACCATTTGTAAAAAAAAACTTTTGAAATCTGTTAAGCTCAGTTGTTTTTAAATCAAGCTAACTTTGTGTTTACCTATCTCTTAATTATTTTCGGTTACACACGAATAGATGAGTAGTTATAGATAATTGAAAAAACAGGCTTAAGGCTTAATTTCGTTGGCTTTAGAAAATCTTTGGTAATGAACACAAATTTACGATGTAATGCTTCCTTGATATCAATATCTATCTTGAAATCCTATTTTGATGAAACTTGATGGGTGATGAGCTATGGTTAGGTTTAGGTTAGAGTTGGGTCAAAGCACGAAGTGCCTAAACTACATACGCAGAATAGGTGTTTCGCTTTCCGTCGGCTCGGCTTGATTCGTGTTACTTATTTAGTTAATAATGAAGTTATTGATATTAGTATCAAAGATTTATTAAGCTTATTGATCATTGTACTTGTACCTACCAAATGTATGTAAAAGGTTCATTATAGCCAATGAATTTATCTGTTATTTTTATACCAAGTATAATGCGGAATGTATAATTTGTTGTTACATTGATCATTATGACCCATGCCTCCGCATTTAAGTAGCTTTGTTATGCTGATCATCGTCATCATAATTCGAGGCAATAAAAATGTGAGATCAAGTTTTATAATTATTATAATTAAGTATACCTACTTACGTTAAGCAATATTCTAAACTATTTCAAACTTTTCTGTTTTAAAACTATGATTATTTTATATCGTATATTCCCAAAACATTACTTTTAATATTAATTATAGGCGCGACCACGTTGTGGACTAGAAATTAAAGATATGAGAAAAACACAATGTGAGGTGCCCCGTGAAATCTCAGTAGGTATACCTATGTTTTACCTAATTATATTATTATTGTAACTTAGCACAATTTGTGTATGGAGAACGTTGCCAAGATTGGGTTGCATGTGCATTAGGTACTGATATATAGTAAAATTAATATTACTTGAGTGCAATAACCACATTTATACTTAAATTTGTGCAACACACTCTTGGGATCTTCCCAGAATAGTAAAAATTATCATGTAAAGTGTTGCGCCTATTTTTAGGCTACAGGATTGAGAGTTGTTACGCGAAAATAAATGTTACACGCGTGTCTTTTATAAATCTAGCTCGGTCATGCTCATGCATTTCATTTATAATCATAAAATTATATCCTTATTAAGCGTAAGTTATTCTTTAGTTTTATCGTTATTCAATGCATTTATTAAATTTTGATGAATTCCGTATAAGTATTGGTACATATTTGTAACGTTGCGTTTAAATTTTTAGTGCCTCCTAGATATACAGTTACTAATCTATAAGATTTTGTAAAGGAAAATTGTATTAAGACTATAACTTTTGTTAAATAAAAACTTTCTAAAAATAATTTTGATTTTTTTTAATCGAATAATAAAGAACAATTCACGTTACATTTAGCCCGAATAATTGGAGATGAGATTGTGTTCGTCGTCGATGGCGTGTTTGGCGTCGCTGGCGGGCTGGTCGGGCTTGTCGCGCGCGGGCGCGGGGTCGACGGCCGGGGCGCGCTCGCGCAGCATGTCCAGAGTGAGATCCATCACGCGGAAGGACAGGTGCGAGTCCAGCGCCAGGTCGCTCTCGGCGCGGCGCCGGCAGTCCCGCACGTACACCGCCGACAGCCCCGCCAGCGCCGGCGACGCCGCGCAGAACAGCGGCGTGCTGGCTGCCTGCCTCTGCAACAGACGCCGTTACACATTGCTTGTGAAATCGGGGTAAGTACCCCTAATGGGATAAAACTGTGGTCTCAGAAGGGTAACGAACAAGATGCTATTTTTAGGTACAGTCACCGGCACCAATATCAGACACAGCAAAGCGTGCATAAATATCTGGTACGACTATTTCTAGGGCCGGTAGGACGTGTCAGATATTCTGCTCTGCTAAAAAAAAAAAAAGTTCTCAAGGACGGCAGTAATCGCTTACCCCAGCAGCCCACTTGTTTTCCACTCTCTCGCTCAATAAAAAAAGCAACCTAAATGGTTGCATACGCTGGAATAAGGCTGCCTATACAACCATGCCTGCCTGAATGCCTGGGATTGGACTACAATGCCAGGGTCCCCACGTTTGTATTAAGTATGAACTTAAGTTAGCATCTGTGCGTTTAGGTACCAAGTCGTTGACATGACAGCATATATGAAAATGACAGTCCATTTTTGTTTCCTCCGTATTAAATCAAAACATCGACTAGTGTGAAAGTCACGGTAAGGTAATAGGAATGCATGTTCTTCTTCTTTTTTAAATTTATATAAATCGCGCATGATTAATGAATAATAATACCGGCTCTACTCATCACCAATCGATCATCACAATAAAAAACCGGCGTCATTTTGTTATTAGTTCTACCGGTTGATTGCCGGGATTCGAATCGAAACAAAAGCTACTCGTATTATATCAAATCTGGGGGCAAGGTAGTGCCCCCGCCAAGTCGAGCAAAACAAAACATTGAACTAATCAGATTATTCTTAAGTTGTTTTCACTTACAACAGATTTAGTAAACGGCTGCATTGCATAGTAAAGCAGCTCGTAGGGCCACCAGTTGCGACTCAGGCGCGTCTTGATGAACGAGCCCGGGTGCGCGGCGAACACGCTTTTGTTTGTGCCCAGCCATCGGTACCCAAAGTAGTGCATCGCCAACACGCCGCACAGCTTGGATACGTTGTAGGCCTTTATAGAGGTATATTTATCGGCTGGGAGAGAGAGCTGGTCCTCGGTCGGTACGAGCCTCTTTTCTACTGACCAACGTACGTTTCTGTAAGAAACAGAACTTTGCTAGATGTAGTTATATATTGACAAAAAGTACCTAAAGTCCAGGTACGATAGTGAATGAAGAAGGTACTCACTAGACTAACACAGAATCAAAAGCAGCTAGGTATCGAATAGATACCTGGCAAAGCATATAATTTTAAAAGCTAATAAGTAGTAAATACATTCAAAAATTACAATGAATATTGTAACTTATAACTAAAACAATAAGGTTGAATTTCCAAATCAATGCATGTGGTCGCTAAATCGCCTCTACCTTATTAAGGGTTAATTCCCTTATTCATCATCATCAAGTTACAAACATGCATAGGCGTATAAAGAGGTGGGGCCAGGTGGGCCGTGCCCACCCCAGTATGGTCTTGTGCCCACCCCAGGATGTTGGGCTACCATTCAATATACTTTAATACCAATATCTTTACACAAAAATCCCCCTGAAAAATAACTCTTTAAGTACGCCAATACAAACATGTTATATCTAAATTATACCTACATTATACATGTATCGGTCAACTCATCCCCTATATACATCTGCCAAAGAAATCATAGCGAAATTGGTTACGAAAAGGTTCCACCCTGGTACCTGGGTGGTACCTGCGTGATTAAATTTCCTTGACCGTAGGTACCTAAATATAGCAACAACTCAATGACCTAATTTTCTAATTAAGTAAATAGTTACGTGAACCTGTGCGATTCCGAACTTAGAAACACCACACGAGCATCAGGAGCTAGAATCTTTTCTATGTTCATTAGCATGTAGACGTGCCCCAAATAATTCACTTGAAATGTCGTTTCTATGCCATCTTCCGTAAGCGACCACGGAATGCCGAAAACGCCCGCATTCAAAATCACCATGTCAAGTTTTCTGTAAGAAAGCAATCAATATCCAATAATAAACAATCTTTAATGAGCTAAGCATTCAAACACAAGAAACCCTTACTTATCCTCTTTGACTAGCTCGTCGGAGAACTTTTTTACAGATTTAAGAGAGGCTAGATTGAGTTCGCGGAGCTTGAGCAGTGGATTATTATCAAACACATTCCTAACGACGATGCTGCCTGCATATGGATTCCGACAAGCCATGATAACGGAGCACTCGCGTCCGACGAGGCAGCGTGTCATCTCTAAACCCAACCCGCTGTTCGCTCCCGTGATCAAGCATGTTTTGTCTTTCAAGTCGATATCTTTAACAACCTGAAAATAAGACATTAAAGCGTCATACGCAGCAGCTTACCTATTTCGGATAGGTTTTCTTATGTCCGAAACTTATTTATTACGCATAACAGGTTTCGCATAATTTATTTGCGCCAAATCTTACATAAACTTGCCGAAATTTAGTTAGGCATAAATCTTTATAAGCCGAATGATTGTTTACCCGAATATTATATTAGCATCTATTTATTAACATGGCCTAATTTTATTATGTCCTGCATAATATTGTTTAGCATATAGGTATGTAATTTAGACGAATTTTGATAGCCCGAAATCCTGTCCAAATCTATGTTCGAAAATAAATCAAGTTCTTTTTCTTGATTAGTGTAATAGCAAATATATAAAAACAGGAAAATGGTAAACAGTAAAATAATGACTAGAATAATAGGTTATTTGGTTAGGTTAGAATCGTATTTGTAAAACAAACAAAATCTACCCCCCTTTTAACCTGAACAGGTTCGTTAGTTGCCTTATGTCCCTCAGATTAAAAATAGAACTTTGTCATAGTCATATCCCCGCATTATAAAAATACTACTACTCTACTGTTGTGTTTCGGCGCGGAGAGTAAGACAGCCGGTGAAATTACTGGCACTTGAGGTATTCCAACTTAGGCCTCTAGGTTGGCAACGCATCTGCAATACCCCTGGTGTTGCAGATGTTTTTGGGCGGTGGTGATCTCTTACCACCAGGAGACCCACTTGCTCGTTTGCCTTACAGTCGTATAAAAAAAAAAAAAAAAACTACTCCCACTACAATAGTTACTAAGTTTCCAGAGAAGTAGATTGGATTAGGTTAGTAAACTTAGGTTATAAAAATTGGTCGAGTGCGAGTCGGACTCGTACATGAAGGGTTCCGTAAACATTTCAGTTAAAGTTTTTCTTAAAATTCTTCTAGTGTAAGTTTTTTTTTGCTGACTGTACTGTACGCGCTGTGTTTTGTACTAGAGGAATAGGAAACGTATTAATTCTTTCACAGAAAGCGTTTTCTCGCAATCGAAGTGAAAAATAGAATTTTCGCCTCGAAACTAAAAGTCAATATAAACCCTGGGATAAATAGATGCCCTCGCTAAAGCACGGGTGGCTAACCACCTCGGTTATACATTGGCTTATTTTAGTCCCTCGATAAAAAATATACTATTACAGCAGTTGTCAAAAAAGTTTACATTACAAGATAATGAATTTTATTTGATTTTAAGGTGTTACTGGTACCAATGGGTTTTTTTGCCCGTAGTACTAAAAATTGTCTATACACAATACTTATAATAATCACTTATAATAATAATCCTCCATTCACAAACACCGTGAACGGCTGTTTAAGGGTTTCCAACGCAAATTAAAATAAAATACTTCAATCCCTAGAGAGGATTTAGGCCGTCTTGCAGGAAAAAATAAATCTAAATTTAGCAGTTAAACCTGGCTTACCTAAGCTTGACAGTTCCATACATTTTGACACTACTAAACTGACCTTAACGCTAACTCGAGATTTATGTGTTTCCAGCAAGTAGCCATTAATGAGGATCCATGAGGTCCCATCTGCAGAGACTAAAGTAACATTTTAAGAGCATGACAAGTGGGTGTAGTTAATGTACGACTTGCTAATGCACGACCTGATAATCCGTGCTTATATTATAATAATTGCTTAAAGATAATAATTAAAATTATAGTAATTGCTCGACCTATTTTTGGAAAAATACCGACCCATTTTTTCGCGTACACTGAATATTAATAAATTTAATATAACTTAATTTGGTCCTGGCGCTTCGCTGGCCGCTACTGCGGCACGCTCGCTACGCGTACGCTCGCTCGCCTCGCGCATTGTGGACCTAAAGTCGAGTTTAGACTTGCAAGAAAAATCATGCAAGTTGCATTACATTGCGAGGCCGTAAAGACAACGCGTTTGTAGTGGTCAATCGAGAGCCGCAATGTAATGCAACTTGCACGATTTCTCTTGCAAGTTTAAACTCGGCTTAACACAACCTAACACAAATCTAAGGTCATTCGAATCGATTACATTCAGATTACCACGTCGCACATTTTCACTACGTACAATACAGCGCGCAATATTTTGTACCTACGCCCTGATAATGCGCAATGCGCGACCATGATATTGTACAGCATGATAATCGGAAGCAATAATGCTCCGGATTATCACGTCGTACATTATTGCGCGTAGGTACATTCCGAGTTGTACATTATTGTTTCCCTTTCTACCCGGAACTTAAACGGATAAAAATTGCCTCGACGCGTTACCTCGACGTTTCGACTTTCGAACACCTACTCGTAACTGCGGCCGTTAGTCACGTTGTTACGCTCAAGTCCCGCTTTTAATAATAATGAGTAAAAATCGTGAAAATGTAAAACGATATCAGCGTACCTCTTCTGCGGTCGGTCCGAAGATTTTAACATATCCAGCGTCAGAAACTGCCTTAGCCGTGCTTCTTATCAATCCGCATGCTTGAGGAAGTAATGTTTTCGTCACGAATCTAAATTGCACCCCTGCTGGCCTAGAAAAATAGAATGCAATCATGTACAACTAGCTAACGCCCGTGGCTTTGCCTCCAATGCAGAACTCCCTATACTGTTGGGATCTTGCAAAATCCGGCCTTTTTCCCTATAAAAATCATTTTGCACTACATCTACGAGTACACCACCTTTATCTTATCGGGTAACGGGTGATAATCATTAGCATTCATAGCAAACTATTTTAAAGTGTGTTTGCCATAAGTTTTATTTGTCTTCTGGTTAATCAGTATTTCTATAATTAGTAGGGCTTATTATTAGTTCAGAGGCCTGGGGGTCCTCCAACGCTTGGCTCCCCGCAAAGCCGTGCTTGCGGGCCCACTTATTAGGGCACCGTACCAACGCAAAGGATCCATGATGGTAATAATAGTCAACATCACCTTCGTAACCTTACTTAACAATATTAACTAAAATATGCTAGAGTTAGTATCCAAATCTTTTTCCAATTATAGTCTCTAATTCCATGTACAGTCGAACCATTTGATTCCTCCTGACCCATAGTAGAACCTTCTCACAGTAAGTGAACCTAATAATAATTCCCTTAACAAGCAATGCGATGTCACTACTACATTTCACTTATTATACTTACTTCAGTTAGTTCGAATGTCCCTTATATGATAATATTATATAACCAACCATTGCAGTCATGTAATATATCAATATCATAACTACTTAAATGACGAATAAAATCAAAGAGCTAAAAATTACCAGCCTTTCGCGCGTGACACACTGAGCGCACACACGAGGTAAAATAATAAAGAATCCTAAATACTTACATACAAGATACGCGCGAAAAACAATACCTCTCCTTGCAGTCGGGTAAAAATAACAAAAAATTAATATATCGTAAGATACCATATTATAAGTATTATATATTATTATAGTTAAGCAACCATCACGCACTAATACTTAGAGACGAAATTATATTACTTAATTTTATTGAACTGGGTGCAGTCACCAGCACCAATAATCTGACACAGCAAAGCGTGCATATTAATTATCTGACACGACTCTACTATGTCTAGCTAGTATAGAGCTGGTAAGACGTGTCAAATATTTTTGCACGCTCCGCTGTGGCAGGTATTAATGCAGGCGACTGTACCATCGACATCTATGTACCCGTGCGTAGGTACCCTACATTGTGAGAGAAACAACGGGGCTACTACGAATATCGAAAATCGAAGTTCGTGTCGTTCCATCCCCTGACGCTTTTACTATTTAATACGAGAGTGAGAGGGACGGTACGATACGAACTTCGATTTTCGAATTTCGGAGTAGGTCCTCTGGCTCTCGATGCGCCATGGCCAAAATGTACTAATAGTTATTTGTGTCACAAGGGAGCAAAATTATGTATTTACACGCGAGGTCGGTACATGGAATCCTGAGCGTAGCGAATTTACTTTGCAAATTTTTTAACTCTCCGTGTGTGTGCTTTTAGGTCCCCCGCCCCCTTTCTTATTTTTACGAACGCTCACTGAGTTGAAACATGTGGAACTGTTTCAGTTATATTGTTTTAATGCGAAAAGGTACTAAATAAAACAATTACAAGTTGGTGGAACTTAATTTGATCAAATTGAATAGGTCGGTGCGCTAATAACATACTTACCTAAGTGTATCCACTTTTCTTTGGAACTAGTATGGGAAAATCTGAAGGTACTTACATAAGTTAAGGAACTGACCTTACAAAGAGCTATTTCTAACTAAGTACCACATACATAAAGTTAACTTTAGGTAAGGTAAGGTACTTCATACACACATTTAACAATTTGGACACTTGACATGAGAACGTGCGCCAAGTAGCTTGGTACCCTAATTAAAATTGAAACTGAATTGGCTGGCTGTTTACCCGTTACTTACTGTAGGGTAGGTAAATGGGTAAGGCTCACGAGCGCTCCGCCCGCCCGTTCCAGTATGCTACGAATATTGATGCAGTAACTATTTGCGTCAATTTCTGATACAAGTAGTTTCTCTTTGAAGTGAAGTATTCATCCTTATATTACTAGAAACGGGCCATCGTTTTATATGCATCAATATTCGTAGCACACTGGAATGGGCAGGCAAAACGCTTGTGGGCCTTACCCAAATAGTGATTTTCAAATTAAACTGATGATACTGACCATATGGCACGAAGACAATATGTAATATGCATTAGTTTTGAGTACTTAGTTTAAAATAAATCTTTCTTGAATCTTTCCTACTTTTTGTCGAATTGAAAGTATTATTACACTTGTCATGCATTGGCTGTCATGTCAGTGTATTTTAAAGACATCATGCGTATGGTAAAACATGCAAAAAGGTTTTTTAGATTTTGGAGCTAACTTTAAATAGTTACGGGAGGGATGGCACTAGACATAGTATCACAGAATAACCAATAGTACTACCGTACAGAAGGGACTCTCTCGAACAAAAGTCAAGTTTAGGTATAAATCGTTGTCTACTCTTACGACATGCACGCGAAATTGTAACTTATAATGTTACACGAGCGTTCATATTCCGTTGGGTACCGTTGACACGAAACAGGTTTGGCTCCAACAGCGCAGGGTTCCCACTCTCCGATGAATAAAGATAACAGTGGGTATTAATATGAATTAAATAAGCTATCTTTAATAAATAAGTAAATACACTTTAAAAGCTAAAGCTACAAAACAACAATATTTTATCAGCAACAGCAACCATTTTTAACAGACTTCAAAAAAGGAGGAGGTTCTATGTTTTTGGAAAAGTTGCATTATATTAAAAAATATATATATCGGAGTCGGATGATGGGTTGGTTGTGGGCAGGTAAAGAGAGCGAGCGATACTATTTTCTTTCTTAAGTGGGTAGCATTATTTACCTGTCGAATTATAATCGCACAGAGAGATAGATAGACAGGTACGCAGATGTGTCAGGATATATGTTCAGCATAGCCAAGTTCTGGTCTCCTTCCTTAGCCCTCTTCAAGGACGGTCAATATGATAGAAATGATAACACTCGGGTTTCTCTTGTAAATTTTATTTATTTTATTTTATTTATTGAGAAGAGAAACAAACGGTCGTATACAAGAATGAGTACAGAAATACTTATGATTAACATAAGACCTACAGTTTCCTTAATTTGTAAATGTGCTAAATACAGTCTAAAAAGGATTATAACTAAAAAATATTTTTAGTTTTTTTTTTTTTTTTTTAAGTTAAAGTTTTAAAGTTAAGGTTATTTTAAAGTTAAGATTATTTTATGATGTCGGATTCTTTGCTAAAGATGTTATTGAATTTTGAAATTTTTAATTTTGGATATTAAGGTAACTTGCGGCATGTATTATTCCGACATCTTAAAATAAAATATTATTATTTTATTTTTTAAGTAAATAACTACATACAATAAGAAACATACTATATGCAACATTATATTACATATTAAATTGCAAGCGTCAGTGACATTAAAGTTAAATATGTTGTTGAGAAGTACCTACATAGTTATACATAATAATAAATGTTTATTTGCCATAAAAACAGATTATTACAAAATGATTCCAAGATTCAGGCTCAGCCTAGTTTGCAGTCTGCTAGATATTCACATTTTGTTATACATTGTGATATAAACTAAGTTTGGCTAAAGTTATAATTTAAGAAACAGTTGTGTATTGTATTGCTAATCATTGGAACAACTTCTTCAAAGATAATATAGTACTATTAAAAATATCAAAATTTGTTAGTTTTACATTTTTATTAAAAAGTCTGCAAGCACGTCTGATAAACATATTATGAGCGTAACATGTTCTGCTAGTAGGGATAGAGAACAATTCCTTTCTGCGACATTGACGAATACGGGCACGAGGGACCTTGAGATAAACCATTGTAAAGCCAATCTTTATTCAATTAAGGCTCAAATTAACATTGAAGCTACTGCACAGTTCGTAAGTAACGAAGGATGCTAAGCAATTATCAAAACGCGGAGAGTTCTGTGCTTATGCCCATACACTGCGTGGTCTATATTCCAAATCTCTTTCAATCTCAGAAATAAGGACTGCTATTAGGTGCTCAAGCACTAAGTACACAAAATCACTAATAATTGGCAATTAAACTCAAAGCACTTAGTCGATGCAAATGGATTACGTTAGACACTTGTGCTCCGTGCGACTCCTCGATCAAGACTGTCGTCCCCGTTCTATAACCGACATTAAATGTCATTCTGACGTATATCGATCTACCCGCAGATTCAGTATGAACTAAACACAGACCACCCCCAAGTGATACCTGACATGACTTGTCATCACTTGACGTTTCGATAAAGCAATAATAATTAAAGAAATGAACGTGATTAAACAATCATCATAGTTGACTATTGACAGTTCGATCTTAAATTAAAATAAACATCTTTTCCAACAGTCACCGGTGTGGCCAGTGTTCCGACGCTCCGACATATATATATATATATTCTTCCAGTTTTCCGTCCACCGGGCCACCGTTTTGTCGTTCTCGCTCGAAGTAATCCCTCAAACGAATTAAGTTCAAACTCCCGACTCTAGGAGTTCAAAACAGCCTGTTTTGGACCGTTTCAGCATTTTGCCAAAAAATAACAACAAACTTAGCGAGAAACAGTAACAAAAGTCAACAACAACAATAATAATAGAAATGAACAATGACAAATACAATGCAAAGAAAATGCAATGGAAACTCGCCTCGTGTACACGGCAGACGCACTCGTACCTACTGACAATGATACTGACAAGTACTGGCCACAAGAGGCACAAGATGGTTGCGGCCGCTTCCCAAATAGCCACATTTACAAAATCTTGCAAGTTTTGTTTAAAAATTTAAAATATCTTAGGTCATTGTTATCGAATAATGAACCGCTGCAATTGCTGATTTATTTATTTATTTATTCCAAGACAATAAAAAATCCGATAACATTGCGTCATTTAAAAAATAAATATTTTTCTATCGTATTCGATGGAGGCTATTTAACAGACACTGATATTGCTATATATTCTTAAAAAGAACAGTTTTAGATTTTTTTGATTATTTTGTTTCAAAACTGAAATTATTTTTAAAAAACATTTTGCGAACATAGTATGCGTAATTCGGAAAATTTTCAAATGTCACAGAACTCATCATAGGTGAAAAATACAATAAGCGGCAACCCTTTGCCGCGAACCCCACGGTGAGGTCGCCGGTTGAACGTACCTAAACTGCGGAGTGTCCAACCCCTGATAGTATTCCAGTTTGTTAGGCCTTCCGCACAGAGTAC
Organism: Choristoneura rosaceana; assembly: GCA_037349165.1. NCBI lineage: Eukaryota > Metazoa > Arthropoda > Insecta > Lepidoptera > Tortricidae > Choristoneura > Choristoneura rosaceana. The sequence continues at coordinate 38,422 of JAZBNJ010000055.1, read as the reverse complement.
GTAATATAGCCTTCCGTTAAAACATGCGCGGGCGCACGCCTGCGTGACTAATATTGCAAGATAATAGTATGAGTGAGCGACGCTAACTGGCGCGGCCATTATACAATAAAACTTTTAACGAAGGATTCACTACAAAACCTAATGAAAATGGAAATGATAGTTAAAAAACATGTTAAATTAGTCGTTATTGCTGTTAGAGTCGGATTCGTAAACTTGTAAGCAAAAATTTGATCAAAAATATCTGAATACGACTCTATTTGTTAACGGCGTCGAACCGTGTTCAGATATTTTTGATCAAATTTTTGCTCACAAAGTTCTCAAGGAACTTGACTGTACATTTTTTGGCAGGGTTTGCTTGTGCACAGCTTGTGCTGTGCACCATATTATGCATGCATCTCATGATTTTATTTTAACTTCTCGCTTGTTGATGATTGAGTCATTTTATTATTTTCTGGTTTTTGGTACAGCCAATTATTTTATATTAAATGAGTTTTGTATCTTATTCTAATTCATAGTTTTTAGTTCATCCTTGCGTAGTCTTTTTATATTTATTACCGTACACAGAACTGAAGGGCTACTCCGAAACACAACGTTCGAAGTTCGTGTCGTGCGATCCCTCTCGCTCTCGTATAAAATAGTATAAGTGTGAGAGGGACCGCACGAGTCGAACTTCGAACGTTGTGTTTCGGAGTAGCCCTTCTGTAAGGCGGCCCCTAAACGGTCAATTATATTGTGCAATATCGCGAATTGTGCAATATTATTGACCGTTTAGGGTTAATATTGAAGATTGCACAATGATTGACCAAAAGTTTGAGCGAGTGTAATTTTTATTGCACCATATTTTTATATTGCATCGTGTAGGGTCAGTATTGCACAATATTCAATACTATACTGAACACGAAAACATTGTGCAGTTCGTATTATTGTGCAATACAATTGCTCGTTTGGATTCAGAGCGCCTTTCAATCTTATTGTGCAATAAAAAGTATTGTACAATGTTATTGTAGGTCTAGGGGCCGCCTAAGGCCTATACCCTTTTGTCTTTCTCAAAAGTAATTTGATATTTACGGGTGTGTTCGAGGAGTCACCATCCGCGCCATTCCGCACTGTTCATGCTTTCAGTGCTTGCTTCAGCAGAGCTGCCAGAGCTACTACGAAACTCGAAGTTCGTAAAAGTGATCACTTTTACTATGCTTATACTATACGAGAGCGAGAGGGACGGTACAACACGAACTTCGAGTTTCTATGTAGTTTCGTAGTACCACAGAATATATTAGTACTAACGTACTATTATAGTTGGTAGTACTGACACTAACAGACAGTGACTCCCCGAACGCACTGTTTAAAAACCATTCAAGTCAAATTTTACGTCATTCATGTGTCAAGTCAACTGTCAAGTCAAATGCCAAATTGTGTCATGTCAATATACAAAACAAGTCGTAGGTTACGAGTTAAACGATTTACAGTACCGAGAGAATTTTAAGATTTGGATGTTCCTGTTTGTTCTATTGTTATAAAATATACCTCACCGTAACGTATAAATTATCTTAATTCGATAGCCCCATTGTGGATTGATACAACTGGGAACTTTGTATGTTTTGTTCGACGTTTACAACCGATTCTCGAACACATGATAACAATATAAGATACTTCGTTTAAATTGAACTTATTTCCAATTATTACTGAATATTGTAACAAAAAATGAGTTCTGGTAAGCGTCGATATTCATCCTCTGGCAGCGACAGCGCTGAGGAGACGCGAAAAAAAGATCTGAAAGAGCGAGATGAGTTTGCTACTCGACTTAAGAAACGTGATGAAGAGAGAGTCAAGAAGGTAGCTGAAAGTTCCAGTAAGAGGTCTTATGAAGAAGCTGCTAAACGCCTTAAGCTCGAAGCCGAGGACAGAGACAAATTGCTCCCGAAATTGCGAGTGCAGTCGCGACGCAAGTATCTAGAGAAGAGGAAAGACGACAAAGTTGTCGAACTCGAAGCTGACATCGCCGACGATGAATACCTCTTCGATGAAAACATGTGAGTATATAGTTATACTTGATTGAACTTACAATTGAAATATACAGGGTGTCTTTGGCTTCAAAATCAAGGACTGATTGTACCTACTTGCATAAAATATCATCAGGAGACAACCAAAAGAAACAGTGGAATATTAACTTTATGATGCTATGCATAATTTTTATAATCCCTCTTGACTTTGTGGTAATTAGTGATTTCTGGTTGTCACCTGAAGATATAACCAAGCTACTTTTAGCTGACTAGTGACTTGTAGTTGATAGATGACCATGGCCGCTACAATGTGGTTAACAATAAATCGAAATTGTGATTAAGTCCTGAGAAGTATTATTTATGATTATGATATGCAGGTGGTAGGACCTTGTGCAAGCTCCACCCGGATTGCTACCACCATCTTGCTCGCTAATCCTGCCGTGAAGCAGCAGTGCTTGCACTGTTGTGTTTCAGCATGGAGAGTAAGACAGCTGGTGAAATTACTGGCACTTGAGGTATCCCATCTTAGGCCTCTAGGTTGGTAATGCATCTGCAATACCAGGTGTTGTTGCAAATGTTTATGGGCAGTGGCGATCTCTTACCATCAGGAGACCCACTTGCTTGTTTGCCAATCAATTGAATAAAAAAAAATATAGGTTTTTCTTTATTGTTGAATATTTGGTTTAGATTTTGTAATAACTACTTTTGGTTTACAAGCCTACACTTACAATATGCAGATACTTTACTGATTGTACTTTCAGATTAACAGAAAGAGAGAAAAAGGAGAGAGAACACAAAAAAACTATTTTGCAACTTGCCAAGGAACATGAAAAAGCTAGAGAACTGGAGAATGTTCAAAGATACCACATGCCACGAGACTTGGGTAAAGGAGAAAAAGGTAAGGGTTTTATATTATTATATTTATGAAACACCATGTACAATAAACAATGTCAAAATACTTTACATCCATTTTCTTAAATGTAAATATATGTGTTTTATTATTTATTCTTCTAGGAGAATATATTGAAGTTGATGACAATGAAAAGCTTCCTCACTCTGAACAACGGAAGTGGGAGCAAGAACAAATTAAGTCTGCATTCTTCAAGTTTGGTGCCAAAGATGCGAAGGCACAAAATGAATATGAACTGCTCTTGGATGAACAAATTGACTTCATACAAGCTCTACAACTTGAAGGCACCAAAGAAAAGAAAGAAGAAAAAGAAAAATCAGAGTATCAAAAGATGCGCATGACAATTGAAGAAACAAAAATATCTCTCCCTGTGTACCCCTTTAAGGAAGCCTTAATAGAGGCTATCAGAAATTACCAGATTTTAATTGTAGAAGGTGAAACTGGATCAGGTAAAACAACACAAATACCACAGTATTTGCATGAAGCTGGTTTTACTGATGATGGTAAAAAGATTGGGTGCACACAGCCTCGTCGAGTGGCTGCCATGTCTGTAGCTGCCAGAGTAGCTCAGGAAATGAATGTCAAACTTGGAAATGAGGTTGGATATAGCATACGTTTCGAAGACTGCACATCAGATAGAACTGTCATAAAATACATGACAGATGGTACACTACACAGGGAATTTCTATCTGAGCCAGATCTGGCTTCATATAGTGTGATGATTATTGATGAAGCTCATGAGCGTACATTACATACAGACATTTTATTTGGACTTGTGAAGGACATAACAAGATTCAGACCAGATTTAAAGTTACTCATATCAAGTGCAACATTGGATGCAGAAAAATTTTCAAACTTTTTTGATGAGGCACCTATATTCAGAATTCCAGGAAGAAGGTTTCCTGTTGATATTTACTACACCAAAGCACCAGAGGCTGATTATATTGATGCATGTGTGGTATCAGTTTTGCAGATTCATGCTACTCAACCTCTTGGAGACATTCTAGTTTTCCTCACAGGACAAGAAGAAATTGAAACTTGCGTGGAAATGCTACAAGAGAGAACAAAACGCCTAGGGAAGAAAATACGAGAACTTATTATTTTACCTGTTTATGCTAATCTGCCCAGTGACATGCAGGCCAAGATCTTTGAGCAAACTCCAGAAGGGGCTCGCAAAGTGGTTTTAGCCACTAATATTGCAGAGACATCACTGACAATTGACAATATCATTTATGTTATAGACCCTGGCTTTGCCAAACAGAACAATTTCAACTCTAAGACTGGTATGGAAAGTCTTATAGTAGTCCCAATCTCTAAGGCATCTGCCAACCAGAGAGCAGGCAGAGCTGGCAGAGTTGCACCAGGGAAATGCTTCAGGCTCTACACTGCCTGGGCCTACAAGTATGAACTGGAAGACAACACTGTCCCTGAAATTCAAAGGATTAACTTGGGAAATGCTGTTCTCACCTTGAAGGCTCTAGGGATCAATGACCTTATCCACTTTGATTTTCTCGACCCTCCCCCGCATGAAACACTTGTATTAGCTTTAGAGCAACTATATGCTCTTGGGGCCCTTAATCATCATGGGGAATTGACAAAAGCTGGCAGACGAATGGCAGAATTTCCCACAGATCCAATGCTTGCAAAAATGTTACTAGCAAGTGAAAAGTAAGTTTATCGTTGTCACACACTTTCACTGTCTATTACTTATGAAATTTAGTGTTTTCATAATAATAAATTATACCTTTTGCTTTTAGATACAAATGTTCAGAAGAAGTTGTCACAATAGCTGCAATGTTGTCTGTCAACAGTTCAGTTTTCTACAGACCTAAAGACAAGATAATTCATGCTGACACTGCCAGAAAGAACTTTTTCCATCCTTCAGGAGATCACTTGACATTAATGAATGTATACAATCAATGGGTAGAGTCAGACTTCTCAGTACAGTGGTGCTATGAGAATTTTATCCAATACAGATCAATGAAGAGAGCTCGAGATGTGAGAGAACAGCTAGCAGGTCTCATGGACCGTGTAGAGATTGAAATGGTTTCCAGCATATCTGAAGATGCTAATATAAGGAAAGCTATAACTGCTGGATACTTTTACCATATTGCAAAGTTTTCAAAAGGTGGAAACTACAAAACAGTAAAACATAATCAAGTAAGTGCAATAATTTAATAATTTCTAGTTCTTTTTCTACATACAAAAATATAATGATTCACAATTTCAACTTGGTCTTCAGTAAGCACAGCAAACCATAGATGAGACACTGGCTAATGTGGAGGCCACTCACAATGGATTGTAGCACTAATGTAGACCATACTTAACAATATTCACAATTAAAACCACACAAAGAATGATAATTATAACAAATATTTGATTAAGACACAGTAATATTATTTGTGTATTATTGTACACTTCCTCAGTCTTTAACAAATTGGTGTATTAAAATAATATAAACCCCCTTGCAAAAAAAACGGGCACCTATGGTTTTTGTATTTTATGTGCATGAAAGCTTACTTTCTAAGCTTCAATGTCTAAAAATCTGAAAAACCATAGGTGCCCGTTTTTTTTGCAAGGGGGATTATTAGTTACATATAAGTTCATCCCAATATGCACCAGAATTTGGAACTGTTACAATATAAATTAATCCTTCTATTGGTTAAAAAAAATACATCCTCATAGTATAACAACTTAAAAATTCAATACTAACCTGGGAGATCACTTCAAAACCAATGAATATAAATAAGAACTAACTAATAATCTACATGTTTATTATAATACTACTAAATAAATAAATAAACCTTTTATTTGCAGACAGTAATGATTCATCCTAACAGTGCTCTATTTGAAGAACTGCCTCGTTGGGTCATTTATCATGAGCTTGTGTTCACATCAAAAGAATTTATGCGACAAGTAACAGAAATTGAAAGCAAGTGGCTATTAGAGGTAGCTCCTCACTACTACAAATCTAAAGAACTTGAAGACTCCACTAACAAAAAAATGCCAAAAACTGTTGGTAAATCTGCTAATAGCCAATAAATATTTTAATTTGATACTGCTATGTTTAAGTTCAATCAAAAATCAGATACTCTGCCTTTCCTTTCCCAGTCTCCATATCTGGTTGGTTCTGGTCCTCGTGGCCCTCCAACCTCTCCTGTGTGTGGATTAGTGTTGTTAGGCCAAGATGGCAAAGGATCATCTTTGGCGTTTTTCTCCATTTCAATTTGTTCACCAAGGTCATCAATGTCTGTAGTTTCTCTTAGCTTCTTCCTAAATTCTGCCAGCCGCTTGGATTCTTCCTTCTTCGGCTCTTGAGCTTCAGTAATCGTATCAGCACTAGCACTGTGAGAGTGCTGCCTGGTGTATAAAAGGTTTACCCAACGACCTGGAAAATAGTTCCGGAAAAAATAAAATAAATGTAGGTGTAAAATTTTATAGATTTCTTTAAACATTGATTACAATAGCTAACTCTTCTGACCTCGATTAGAAATTCTATTAAGTATACTGGTAGCAAGCAACATTTTAAAAGAACAGTAAATAAACTATTTACAAAAAGTAATTAGTAATTCTTAATTGTGTTCTTGGTGTTTTTCCAAAAACAATTTCAAGATTTTGAAGTTTCGCATTGGAATGTTGCCAACACGGACGATAAAAATTTTATTTCGTAGGTTTTCGAAAATTAAAACTTATAATTATAAATTTTATTACTAACACAATCTTAACTAAAATAAATAGAAATAAAAATAAACGATGAAAAAGGATAAACAGTTATTTGCCTGCAAAATCTTACGAAAGTGCTGTCGTGTAGCTAATAATATTACAGATCTAATGTCTCATGTACTCATGTCTCAAACAGTTTAAAGCGTCTTTTTGTCTATGACTGAATCATATGATCAATGATCGACTGACTGTTTCCTTCTTCTATCTTTGGGTGGAAGGAGTTGTAAGCCGTAGTAAAAAGCTTAACTTTTCATTTATACCATCAAAAATGAAGGGGAGCTATTTCAATATCGATGCGGGATATTTGGAGGGATTGTGTCGTGGATTTAAATGTGGCATTCTCAAGCAAGCTGACTACCTGAACTTGGTGCAGTGCGAAACTTTGGAAGGTACGTCCGCTTAATTACTCATTATTATCTATATATTAGAACTCAACTGTTGCAATTTTCAACACAACAAACGAGAAAAATAAAAATTATAGGTGACTAATAGATGGCACACCTAGCTCGTAATTGTTTGTAAACTTGTCAACCCTTCAGCTTCAGTGCTCCTGGTAATATAATGCCTATAATCAACTAACAATATCTGAAATGTAATGCAATGTAGGTACTTGAAAAATACTATATAATTCTATATACTACCATATCATATCATATATTGTATACTATCATTATTTGCTATGTGTACCCAAAGAAGCTTTTGCTGCCTCTCTGTGCATCTCCTTTATTCTACTTAAAGACCGAAAATACAGTTAAAACCGACAGTTGTAGTGATACCAGTTTTAACGACATATTGGATGTAACAACCAAGAAAAAAAGTCCCAACTTGACCTTATATACCAAAATAACACTGGTTATAACAACTAAGCTTGTTTAACAACTAAATATTGCTGTCCCTTCAATGTCATTATAAACGGTTTTGACTGTTCTACACATTTCGACCAGCATTCTATCAATGCTATCATTACAGAGATCATGTCATGTGAGCAGAGAAAGAGAGTTTTGGTGACACTAAAATTAAAACTTGTATAACTATACAATATACTCAGTGGCACAAAATTTGGCCTACTCTAAATACAAAATGACCTACTACTGCATAATACATTTAAGGGCCAGGTTTTTTGCCGCTCAGTATAGTTAAATGATAACCAATCAAAAAAATATACATTTGACCCAAATAGAATGAGACCATGATCATGGTCTCTGAAACTAGAAATTCCAAGTTTGCATCCAGGTAGACACCTGCAAATGTATAAATTATACAAGTAAATGTCTGAATAGTAAATGGCACAAAAGTTGGAAATTCAAATAACTCTCTTACTCTCTTTTGTCTTAAACAATCGAGAGGGAAATATGATTTTAGGTTCTACTTCCTTGCCATCTACTATACCCAGACTACGGATGTTATATGTTTGTATTTAAGTTTATATGTATTTGTTTATGTATGTAACTCTGTGGTCTAATCTAATATGCACACTATAAGCCATACTTGTAATATAGCAGGTCAAAAGACATAAATATTCTCACAATATACGTCAGAGAACCTTGGGCATCTAATTGCTGGTTTGTGTCTAACCTTGGCTTGCATAAGACCTTGATCCTGAGGCCATTTTATCAAAAATACGCAGATGCTCACATCACATTAAACATGTCTTTCTATCTACATCCTAACCTGTTTCACAAAGAAGTAGACAATTTGGGCACTGTATTTGTTACTTTGAAGTAGAAGTTTCAAATCGATTGCAATTCACTGACTAACATAGATCTTCTTTTGCAGATTTAAAACTTCACCTGCAGGGTACTGACTATGGAACCTTCCTGGCTAATGAACCCAGCCCCTTGGCGGTTTCCACCATAGATGACAAGCTGCGTGAAAAACTCGTCATTGAGTTCCAGCATTTGAGGAATCACTCTGTGGAACCTCTCTCCACATTCTTAGACTTCATTACGTACAGCTACATGATTGATAACATCATTCTCTTGATCACTGGCACTCTGCACCAAAGGCCAATTTCTGAACTGATTCCTAAATGCCACCCTCTGGGCTCCTTCGAGCAAATGGAAGCCATCCACGTGGCAGCTACTCCTGCTGAGCTTTATAATGCTGTCCTAGTGGACACTCCACTGGCTCCATTCTTTGTGGACTGCATAAGTGAGCAAGATTTGGATGAGATGAACATTGAAATCATCCGTAACACCCTGTACAAGGCATATTTGGAAGCCTTTTATGATTTTTGCAAACAGATTGGTGGTACTACTGCTGATGTTATGTGTGAGATCTTGGCAGTAAGTAGTTGGATTTTAATAACACTTATGTATTGCTTGTATAAATATACACACACACTTTAATTCTAAGAATGTCTAGTACTCTCTGAATTATCTACAAATTTACTGATGCCAATTTACACTAATGCAATAAATTAAAATACTGAAATTTAAAATTCCCTTTCCACCTAATTCTAGTTCGAGGCTGATCGCCGTGCCATCATCATTACCATCAACTCCTTTGGCACGGAGCTTTCCAAGGATGACCGTGCTAAGTTGTACCCTCGCTGTGGGAAACTGAATCCCGACGGCTTGGCTGCCCTGGCGCGCGCTGACGACTACGAGCAAGTAAAAGCTGTGGCTGAGTACTATGCGGAATACCAGGCGCTGTTTGAAGGAGCAGGCAACAATGTCGGGGACAAAACTCTGGAAGACAAGTTCTTCGAACATGAGGTGCGTATTTTGTATAATAATGATATATATTTCATTACCTACTGTTTAAATTACAAGTAATTTAAAAAATAAAGAAACACTTTACTGCCTAACTGCACCGTCATCAGATCCTTTCTGGTCAAATTACAACAAGCGTAAACATGGCTATGTTATGTTGTTTTGTCCTGGAGTTCCAGTGCACAGCTTCTGATTCCATCATTCATTATATCAGCTTGATAGTACCACACTATTGAATTATCATATTCATCAGAACTATACATAATTGCTCTAAGTTTTGTATGACCACATGCAGTATATTTTATGTATATCAAAAAATTTTAATTAAAACTTTGATTTCTCTTCTACTTTCTTGAAATTATATTTCTCTTACTATAATTCATAGATTGGCTGGAGAAGAGGTTGAATCATCGACTTTTTCCTTCTCCACTACTTATATGATTATATGCTGTCTGATGTGTATTCAATAAGTATTTTTCCATATGGCAGGTGAGCCTGAACGTGCACGCCTTCCTCCAGCAGTTCCACTTCGGCGTGTTCTACTCGTACCTCAAGCTTAAGGAGCAGGAGTGCCGGAACATTGTCTGGATCAGTGAGTGCGTCGCCCAGAAGCACAGGGCAAAGATCGACAACTACATTCCCATTTTCTAAACATTAATTTATAAGCACTTGCTTTACATTATAAATGAAATCGATAACTATCCGCATAATGTACATATAATGTGAATATTGATTTCAAAAAACAGGAAATTATTTAATTTAGTGTCATTATTTTCCAAACAAGACATAAAATAGGTTTGCTGTGATTGTAATTTGTTTTTTTTTCTGCACATTACCTGTCTTTCTTTAAAAATTAAACAATTTAAAAGCAGTATAGTAATATTACTGTAACCTGTAAATTGCGACAATAGATTTAGGTCACATGCTAGGTATTTATAAACACATTGCAACATAGTTTTATTGTTATCGTATTAGGTCACTAAATACATTTTAAGTGACTGTTATTAAATAATATATTATTCTGTAATGTAGTGCAGACGCCTACCTTTTTAAAAGTAATAAAAAATGTATTAGATTGATATTAAAGCGTATTAATGTTAAGATGTGTAATTATTTCACCTATCTACCATCACATCAGGCACAAAATGCAGTGACTCACTATGTACAGTCTCTGTGGTACAGTGAAATGCAATAATATGTATCAATGTAACTATTTGAACCACTCAAAAATATATTAACCACAACCTTATTAAAACGGACCAAGAGTCTGTGGTACATATTTTTGAAATGCATTTTTGATATGACTGAGTGGACATCAAGAAAAAGGATAGCTGGTGTTTAAATACATTTATCTGTGCCCTCAAGTCTAATTACCGTGTCACTAGGGCGGGAAAAAGCGGTACGGTAATTAGCCAGGTGCACAATAAAATGAGAATGGCTGAAGAAATTTTTAGTACCTACCTATTATGGATCCTGACTGTTGAACTATAAGTTAGCTACTTAACAGAGTTCTAGCCCACTAGACTTGTTTTCTTCTTTTTAGTATTTTTTATTTGAAGTCAGTTGAAAAGTGAAAATAAATGGAAGTTTTAAATAAATAAAACAATGGAGCTGTTTATGCTGTTTTAGCAGCTTTTTTTAATATTTGCTCATTGATAATGTCTGTGACAGGTCCATCATACACTAAAATATCTTTTGGTCTGTCTAAGAATAAGCTGGAGTGAACTTTCCAAAAATTATCCTTTAGCATGTCATCATGAACATCAACAATAGCAGTGATATTTTTGTTTAAGCTCTCACTATTTACAGTTTTCCGTAACAATATAGTCCCTCTTTTGGATATTTCTGGCTCATTATTATAGTTGATATTGAAGTTCTTAAACAAAATTTCGTTTTTATCAGCTGACACAGTGCCACTCAATTTCTTCTCAGCCTGAAACAAGTTTCAAACTATTAATAAGTACAGTTTCATTAAGGTCCATTCTAGTCCAATTACACCTTATGTTAGGGATGGCAAAAATTCATATTATGCAATCAAAGATTCTCAAGTTTTTTTTTTATTCAACTGGATGGCAAACAAGGAAGTGGGTCTCCTGATGGTAAAAGATCAACACCGCCCATAAACATCTGAAAACCAGGAGTACTACAGATGCGTCGCCAACCTAGAAGCCTAAGATGGGATACCTCAAGTGCCAGTAATTTCGCCGGCTGTCTTACTCTCCACGCCGAAACAACAGTGCAAGCACTGCTGCTTCACGGCAGGATTAGCAAGCAAGATGGTGGTAGCAATCCGGGCGCACCTAGCACAAGGTCCTACCACCTGTAGAGTACCTGCTAGTTTTTGGTTGCATGGACAAAAATAAAATTAGCAATGATGCATTCTATGGTCAGTCACATGCCCAAATTCTTTTGTAGCATGTCATTATATTCATCATCTTTACTCTATGTATTTGAAACAGCACTTGATTGATTATCATAAATCAGTGTTTAAAAAATAGTGAAGTTAACTTTTCAGGTAAAATGTTAATGGAGCATTAACATTAATATAAGTAAGTTTTTATTTTTGAGGGCATGAGATACAATACCACAAAAAGAAAAACACCACTTTTGCTTAGTAAATTACATTTTTTTTATTATACTTACATAATCTGTATACTGACCTGATTTGGAGTGAGATTGCCCTGTAGCACTAAAGTCCAGAATGTGGTGTTATATAAATTATTAATATGTACGTCTGCTTGTCTCCACTTCATGTAATCAATCAAATTCTGGTCTGATGGATAAAGTACTATCCGCCCATCAAATGTTGGTGGGTACTGTAATTTTTCGTCGGCAAAGAATTTGTTCCAGTAATAAACATATGAAGATGAAAACTTGCTGTTAATTACAGTCAGAAGTTTCGCTGCCCGTCGTTTATATAAAGTGGTTTGTTTTTTGAAAACAAAAGAATACTCATCGCTTTGGCCAAACCCCATTAATATTTCATTGAAATCTTTCATAACACTAAATGCTACATAATTCATTAATCTCAGTGCTCTAATATCGTTTGGTTTCGTAAATTTATGATCGTCTGAAAACTTATGAAAACACTTGCCGTCTAATCTCACTACGATCCAGGAATTTGGGAGCAGTGTGTCATCTAGTTCAAAATTTTTCACGTATTCAAATGAACTTTTAGCCATTCTTTTATAAGTAAAGAAAAGTTTAGGTCTAAGTAATACCTTGAAACTTTCTAATTCTAATTTGAAAAAAAACATCGCACAGTAACCATGCGATGGGTTGTGATTTTTTTTTTTTTTTTTTTTTTTTTTTTTTTTTTATGGCCCGCACGGTTTGTGCACTGTGGCCCGGGGTAAAAACGGGGAAACGGGTAAAAGTTTTAAAAATGATCGGTAGGAACGGAATTTGGAATATTGGATAAAAAATCAGGTAATAAAGGAATAAGATATTACAGAAGGAAAAATGTATACATATACATATAAGTTATATTGCTTAAATTTTAATATCATTACATAGGATAAAATCTGCTAAAAGTTGATATACATCGAGGTCAGCTGTTGAAAGTAAGCAGGATATGGATGAAGGGAAAGGGATTTGAAGAGAAATCAGACCTTTGACAAGAGCAGATCGATCGCGCCGAGAACAAACAAAGATGATATGGTTTAAATCAGCTTCCTCATATCCACATTCGCATGTGGGGCTGTCAATAATATTGAGCTTAGCAAGGTGAGCTGGGGTGCAAACATGACCCAGTCGCATGCGAGTCAGTATTGTTGTAACTTTTTTACCGAATCTCAGTTTCCAAAACCAGGGCTTTATGGGTATAGAAGGTTGGATAGCACGATAATGACGACCCTTAGAACCGTCTTGAGCCCAAGATTCATCCCAGGATTCCCTAAGGTAAATCTCAGGAAGAGCTACCAAGTCATGCGCGTAGTTTTTAAAAATATTCACATCTCCACTCTCCACTGCCTCATTGGCTATTTTGTCTACTCTCTCATTTCCAGATATCCCACAGTGAGATGGAACCCACGCAAATGACACGGAATAGTTTTCATTTAAACATTTCAGTAACAGATATCTAACTTCAGAAATGATCGGAAATTGATAATGTGAACCGAATGGGAACCGGGCCAGAGCTTGCAAGGAACTCAAAGAATCTGTAAAAATAACAGTTTTACGAAGTTTCATTAGGATGATGTATTCTATGGCTTTCGCTAGGCCGAGACATTCGCCAGTAAACACAGAGGATTCAGGAGGGAGTTTGGTTTTCTGAACGATATTGTAATTAGAGTGCAGCACGCCTACACCTACGCAGCCATCTTTGGAATGTTTAGATGCATCTGTAAATATCCGATGCCATTGTGGCCATTTGGTATCAGCAATGTAGTTAAATGATAACTTTTGGTTCTTCTCAGTCTTGACAAGACCCATGCTAGAATGGATATCAGGAGAGATGGTAAGGGAATCGTAACTGTATTTGAATAATGGATTAGAGTTCGTTTGATGAGTAGGGGCCTTAAGAGAGGTGAATCTATTATAACTTTGAACTAAACATGGTGAACGTTTATTTTTCCAGTAGCTACTGTTGGGGATTATAGAAGCCAGGCAAGTTAGTTTTGGTGTTAAGATATGGTTATTAAATTGAACACAGCGAAAGAGGAATTTGTCCGACAGAAATTGTCGTCTTAAGTTTAATGGAGGTTCTGCGCATTCAGCTCTCATACAGTTGATTGGACTTGATTTCATGGCTCCTAGGATTATTCTCATTGCTTTTGCTTGAATACTATCCAATTTTTTGAAAGCAGCAACATTACCAGGTTCCAACAAGAAAGTACCATAGTCCATAACACTTCTAATTATTGCATTGTAGATCAATTTTAGTGAGTATGAATGAGCTCCCCACCAGATGCCTGATAGGCATCTAAGAATATTTAAGTTTCGTTCACATCTCGCTGTAACATATTCACAGTGAGGTACGCCAGTAAGTTTGGAATCTAGTATTACTCCTAAGAATTTAACATCGTTCGTTGGTTGAATCAAGATATTATTGAACTTTACATGGACTGGGGGAGGAATACGCATTCTGGTAAACAGTACAACTTTACTCTTGGGAACAGACAAGTCTAAACCATTCCTGTTTAACCATGATTTTAAAAGGGAAAGAGTTGAAGTTAGAACTTGGCAATTGTTTTCAATTGATTTACCTGATTTGTATATAAGAAGGTCGTCTGCGTATTGCAGCACGTTAGCTGATGCCTTCAATGAAGTTTCTAGATCATAGGTATAGATGTTGTAGAGCAATGGACTCAGTACGGAACCCTGTGGTAATCCTCTCCATACTGTTCGAGATAGTTTGACATCATCAATGAACAAATTTAAATATCTTTCACTTAGCATATTAACTATAAAGTTTAGCAAAATAGGTGGCACATTTAAAAAACGCATTTTTTCCCTGAGGACCGATATAAGGACGTTGTCATAAGCTGAGCTTATATCTAAGAAGGTGGCTACTACAGATTCATTGTTCGAGAAAGCAAGTCTTATGTCTGTTGTAAATATTGCCAAGCTATCCATTGTGCTTCTACTTTTCCGAAAACCAAACTGAGAGGATGCTAATAGGTTTTTACTCTCTAGAAACCATTCAAGACGGTTTTTCACTAAATGTTCTGTTATTTTCATTAAAACTGAAGAAAGAACTATAGGTCTGTAAGAAGAGGGATCATCTGCCGGTTTATTCTGTTTCAAAATAGGGATAACAGATTGAGTAATCCAAGACTTAGGAATGTACCCAGAAATCATAATGGTATTTATGATATCTAGGTACAGCAGCAGTACACGGTCCGAGAGGTTTTTCAAAAAAGAATATGGAATACCATCTTCTCCTGGAGTAGAGTCTTTTAAATTATTAAGTACTCCTTTAAGTTCAATCAGAGAAAAAGGAGAGTTTAATCCGGACAGGTCATTGGCTATATAACCAGGAATAGGTATTGGAGTGAAATCCTGTTCAGGTACAGAAGGGGGGGCAAGATTGTCCATGAACTGGTCAGCTAGTGTTAACGGTAATCTGGAAGAGGGGGAATTATTAAAGGCAGATCTAAATCTACGAATATTTCGCCAGACCTCCGACGGGCTGACATCTGGGCTAATGGATGCACAAAATGATTGCCAACCATCATATTTCTTTTTCTTAAATAATTTTTTAGCACTACGGGCAGATTCCAAATACAACTCAAAATTTTCGTCTGATATCTCCTCACAGTATTTTTTTTCAGCTTGTTTTCTTGCCTTGATTGCAGCTGTACATTCATAATCCCACCAGGGAGGTGAAGGAATTAAAGACCGGTTCTTAGCTTTAGTACAAAAGGTTTCATCCGCAGCCTCGATAAGAACATTACTTAAAATTTCGGCAGAAATCTGGTTGCCTACTTGTGAGTAGCAACTGGTTTTCTGTTCTACTCTTTCGTTAAATAATTCCCAATCAGCGTTCAGTAACCTGTATTTAAAACAAGGAGAGCGAATGGTTTTGGTAGGTTTATGTGTGGGAAAAGTAATTATAAGTGGGAAGTGGTCACTACCATACGAAGATGCAAGAGGATGCCAGTCCAAAGTCGATGCTAAATCGGGCGAACATAAGGATAGATCAGGGGCACTTGCATTTTCGTTTGGACCAGTCAAACGAGTTGGTGATCCAGTATTTAGAATACAAATACAATGAGAATCTATAATATCCAACAATTGTTCTCCGTAGTAGTTAGAGGAAGTACTTCCCCAAGATTGATGTTGGCAATTAAAATCGCCTAAGACTAAGAATGGTTTTGGGAGGATGGAGAATAGTTGGTTAAGATGAGAAAAAATATTTACATTAGGACGAGAGAAATAAATAGACACTATACAAATTTTATTTACAATAGCAGCGATGACTGAAAAGTCATCGCTGAATGAGGGAAGTGGAAATTCCCTATAGGGGAGATTATTTCTGATGACTATGGCAACACCGCCATAGCCGTCAGGTCTGTCTTGTCGGAGAATGACATAACCTGGAATTCGAAATGTCAATTCCGGGCGAAGCCATGTTTCCGACAAAGTTGAGACAAATGGTTTAAATTTATTATGCAAATGGATTAAATCATTTTTATTGCAGACAGCGCTTCTACAATTCCACTGGATTATTTGCTCGCATTCGTGAGGCATAAGAAGATTTTAACTGGGTCAATGAATCAATAGTTGGGCGGCGTTGTTCGGTTACATTGTTCTGGTTGGAGTTCGAAATGGATTTTATTTCAGTTAACAGTTGGATTACATCAGAGATTGAGAACATCGTTTCATTATTGTTTGTGTTACCGTTTAAGGCGACTCCATTAGAAGGAGGGGGAGCATCGTAGTCCTTTATCAGATTAAAGTGTTCTCTTTTGTTATACCCCAGACGTTTTGGTCTAGGGGATGAAGGTTTAGCGAATACTGTTTTCCTGTAAGATCTACTATAAGATGGAATTGAAGGAGAGGAAGGTGATGCAGGTGACACGGGAGAATTAGGAGTATTCTGCATATTCGATAACTTAACTATGTCAGCAAAAGATTTTGAAACTGGTTCATGTGCTTTATTCGCTTCGGTGTAAGACACACATCTCTGAGCCATGTATAATTTAATCTTGGTCTGTCTTTCGTATTCTGGACACTTCCTGTTTGTAGCAAAGTGCAACCCAGAACACAAGCAACAATATGCAGAATCATCCTCGATATTGCATGTGTCTCCAGTATGGCCTTGGCCACACTTGTAGCAGCGGGGGCGAGAGTTACATTTCGTCTTAGTGTGACCAAACCGGCAACAAGAATAACACTGAATAGTGGGGTATGAATAGAGTTCCACAGGCAAGGCATTATAACATACAAATATATGTTTAGGTAGGGCTTGACCATCAAAAGTTATCACAATAGTCTGTGATGGCTTCCACTCGGGAGGAGAACTGTTTCGCACTTTGTAATTTAGACGCCTAATTTTAATGATTTTGCCACTGCCCACGGGCAGTGAGATATTGTCCAATATCTCCTCGGGGGACCATTCCGCGGGCACTCCACGGACCAGGCCCATTCGGGTCACATTAAAGGAAGGAATAAAAGATTTGAAATTATTCCTAGCCAAGCATGGATTATTAATAAAATCATTAGCATATTTGTAGTCTGAGAATGATAATGAAATTCGATTCCTGCCTATCCTTTTAATACTGCCATTAATTATGTTTTTAATAGAATTTTGTTTAAGAAAATACCCAAATTGTACGGGATGCAGGGATGGAATTTCTTTATCTGTTGCTATTTTTTGGACATGGACTACAAAAGGCCCTATGTCATATGCTTCATATAATGATCTGCCTATGGAAACAGGAGAGTGAGAGGGGTTCACTGGATTATTTGGCAACTGAGAAACCTCTGATAGAGGTGGTTGGAATTGGTGGATATTGGTGGAAATTGTATTTGTTGGCATTACTATGCTTGGGAAACCGTCAAGACTTTTAACATTGCTAAGCTCAGTATCAATTATGGTCATTTCTGGGAGTTGACATGAACAGTCAGTATCCTTAGGTTTGGTTCGGCGCGTCGGATCATATCTTTTCTTTCTTTTGTTGCAGTGTTTGCATATTTTGTTGGGTCGCGCTCTTTTCCGATCGCTCCGTTGATCCACATCAGTGTCCATGCTGGACTCGTCCAATTTTGAAAACTTATTTTCAATAGTAATATTATAAGCTACCTCTGGGGGCGAGCCCCCGATGTCCGGGGGCTCGTCCATTTTGTGGCCTGACTCCAGGCCTTGAGGAAAATTACTTTTAAAAACTTACCAAATACCGTAGAATATATACACAAATGAATAACAAAGTAATTACATTAAACTAATACATACAATTATATACAAAACTGATCTTTTATACAAGTTAAATTAAATTTTAAAAGTTCGCTAGAAAAAACACTCCCGCCACGACCGGGGTGTAGTTAACGTACGAGGCTTAATGCACGCCAAATAATGCACGGCATGATAATCCGTGTATAGAAGCACGAATTATCATAGCGTGCATTATCACCCCGTACACGAGCAATATTGCTCGACCTGTTATCGTACGACTTGATAATCGAAACTGACTTTTGACAGCAAGTAGCCGATTCTCATAATCGATTGTCTGGAGTGAAAATCTAGGGATTGCATGTGTTTAAACATGACAGCTAACGAGTTGTCGATAGTATCGAAACCGTAGCATCTGTCTGACATGACAGACCAAATAAAAAAATTGTTTTGACGAGACGGGCCAAAACAAATAAAAGCTTGTAAAAAAAGCGTAACGTTTTGTATTGTGAAGACGGAATGAGTTTGATGTAGGTAAATAATTAATTCTATCCTATTCTAATTGCCATCTATATATTTTGCGGGTGGTAGGACTTTGTGCAATGTTTGTATAGGTATTAACAAAAATAAGAGCTTAGCATGAAATTACAGTGATAGACAAGTGCCAGACTTTCTCGCGTTTATGTAAAATCAGTTGGTATGATGTATTTTATTATTAAAAAAGGCTTGTGCCGAGGGAATAATGTTGGAATTTCTAGACAATGTAAATTTATGATTAAGTTATTATCGCTTTATTTGTAATTAGGGTGATTATTATAAATTAATTGAGTAGTAAATATTTAGGTTAAGACTTCTAAGTTCTATAATAACCTGCTGTTCTCATAGTATACCATGAGTTTTAGCAAATCTATCTAATGGTATTAATGATTAACTTACTTCTTGAACATGTTCCAGATGTAACAAATGATGTACTAGTCATGTGCACAATGGGTTCATTTATGAGATGCAGATTAATGCAGGTACTTTTACCTATCATTCCATTGTAAGTATGTGTATGTTTGGTACTTTTTCATAATTTAACGGCTGGGTGTATTTGGAATAATTTATTGAATCAGGCGTTACTTTGCGGAGGTCCATATCAATGAACTACATCCATATTATGGAGGTGCATAATTTGCATAGACTTAGCTATCTTAAGGTCGCGGGTGAGCAAAGAAATTCTTTTAGTTCATGGGTGTATTTGGATCAAATTTGGAATAGAGATAGCTTACAGACCCTAGATTGAAAAATAGGCTAGCCATCTTTTTCTTTTATCCCAGTAAATTTCATGGTTCTGGTAGGATAGAGACAATCCAAGTTGCATAAAACAGCTAGTATTACATAGTTAATAATATAATATCTTCAACAGTATGATTCTACTTTGTCTATTATATCCTCATGATGTTTTATGTGGTTGGTGTTCCATAATGTAATGAGTTTCTGTATGGTATGTAAGTACTTTGTGGTGACTTCGTTTCTAATTTAATAGCAGTAAGTAGGATGACTAAACACTGTCTATTTATCTATGTTTATTATATATAGCACATGGCAAATTCAGTCAAATACCATATTATATGCACTATTTAAACTAGTTAATAGCTGTGTGTTGAGCAGGAATCGCCCAATGCCCAATGTTAAATCTATCTTTCTAATACCTTTATCAAGCAATTCTATACATATATATAATCTATTTCTGGGATCTTGGAAACGGCTCCAATGATTATCGATGAAATTCGGTGTTGTAGGGGTTTTCGGGGATGACAAATCGATCTAGCTTGGACTTGTCTCTGGAAAAACGCTTATTATCGAGTTTTAGCTTGGCCCGAGCAAAGCTCGGTCGCCCAGTTACTTAGTAGTAATAAAACATAGATTTTAAATTATATCCTTATCATTTCCAGCTATGGCCAACTTTGGGCGCATCACACTCCATCTGCGCGAGCGCTGTCGCCATTAGCTGCTCCAAACCAGGCAGGGACTTTGGTGCAGATGGAATGAGATTTAAGGTGTGTTTCCGCAGCCTAACGCATGCGGCCGCAGCAGTCGACGTATCGTTGCGACACTACCGTCTGCTGCTGCGGCCTGTAGTCGTGATGTGGGACGTCAGCGACACGACATTACTGATCGAGCGGTCGAGCAGCAGACGACGTGTCGCTGCGTACGGAACGTATTTATTTCCATACAAATGTATAGAAACCAGAAGTGCCTCAACGACACGTCGTCCGCTGCTGCTACTTGCGGTTACACATAACTTTACTTAGATTAAACAAGTGACTCACGTCATGGTAACCTATTCACCCCACCACCAGTAACAGTGAAACCATTAATGTATGTGTATTCAGTACCTATTCAGTATTCATTTATTACATAAGACTTATGCTAGAACTTACAAAAATTGGAATACTTAACCAAGGAACAGCTAGATACAGGCACCTATCAGTTGCTTGCAACTGCCTGTCTGATAATTTATATAATAATAATTATTATTATTATTATGCACCCTGGTAGGCACAGTTTGACCAGATGAACTTAAACTCTTTATTTTTTACAAGCTTTTATTTTAGTTTCACCTGTCCCACTGTCTGTCTGTCTGCCTGTAGTCAAATCTTGCAAGTTAAAGACCAACTTTCAGTAGTCAGATTGATTTAAAATTTGGAATACTTATGTAAATCGCGTGACAATCTAGTAGTGACATCCTGGTAGTCCAGCCAGGATCGTCTCCGCAGGACGGAACTCTTCAATTGTTAATAGCATCGACTTGAAATTTGGTATGCAAATGTAGTTTGCGTGACAACGCAAGTACATTCAGCAAAAAAGTTTGTAGTAAAAATTAAATTTTTGTGGTTAGGTTAGTTTTATGTATGTAAGACTATTGTACAAAAGAAAAGAAACAGAAATACAATATTAATAATAATATTTTTCATTTATTTCAAACACTGGTTTGGTTATAAACAAGGCAAGGTTGAGGCCTCTGAGTAGGTTTTAAATTATAGTACATTGTAATAATAGTGGACCATAGTATTGAAAAATAAAGTCTTAAGAAAAATAAAGTTTGTTAGTAGGCACTTCAAATTGTCCTAACCTAAACTATATAAATATAACTAGCCTCTGATCAAAGGCTAAATTCGCTGTTAAGTATTTCAAAATTGGTGCTGCCATTAGATGCTGTCGGACGTGCAGCGCCGGCGCAGATAGCACGAGTCACCACATGAGGCGCCGCATAGCCCGTGGAACTGCTGCAGGTAAAAAATTACATTTTATTTACACACTAGCTTTTGCCCGCGGCTCCGCCCGCGAGGTATTCGACTATCGCGCGCTGTTCCCTCGGGAACTGTTTTTTTCCGGTATAAAAAGTAGCCTATGTCACTCGGGCCCACAAACTATCTCTATGCCAAAAATCACGTCGATCCGGCGTGTAAGACAGACAAACACACAAACATACAAACACACTTTCGCATTTATAATATTAGTATGGATTGACGTTTACTAAATATCCACGATTAAAATTACTCCATATAAATTTGTCATTTATTTATTCCGCGCTTCGATCAACAATTATGTACGAGATATAAGGTCCCATACAAAATCAAAGCGAAAAAGTGGCTTGGGCCGTAGTCCCTCCCTGAGACCATTTTTTTTTATCTGAGGCCATTTCTAAAATCCTGGACAGGCAGGACCTCCAGAATTTCACTACCAGATAAATGTATTGTCACCAGACTTAGTCCAGTCAAGGACTTTAATTCATGAGCCACCATGGAACCTTTTCAAAAGAAAAATCATTACGATTTTACTGTGAAACGGTTCCATGGTGGCTCATGAAGCGTACAACAAACTAATTACAGTTTGCAATGGTCTTTACAGCACATTTTAATTTTATTTACAAAAGCCAAGCAAACAGTATATATTATATTAAGTAGTTGCTTCCAACTGCCTGCCTGATAATTTAAATAGTAATAATAATAATAAACAGCCACATCTATATCACATCAGCTGAATTTTAGAAGCACCCTGCTAAGATTTCGCACCCTTCGTGCAAGAAACGCGTAAAACACATACAAACCTAATGGGACTTACGCGTTTCTTGCACGAAGGGTGCGATTTTTTTTTTAGAATAAATAAATAAATAAATAAATATCACGGGACACTTGACACCAATTAACCTAGTCCCAAACTAAGCAAAGCTTGTACAGTCAGCGTCATATAGTACGTAGCACTCAACATAACCAAATACTTGTATACATCCAAAATAGTCATTACCAATGACTCAGTCAAAGCGGTAAAATTGTTGGAGACATCCATCGTGCACAAATATACTAGAGCACGCACATCACCACTGGTAGTGTAGCAGCCATAATAACCAAAAGTATGGGACACACTAGAAAACTGAGCTTTATTTAGAAGGTTTAAGGTTTAATCTCGAGTTGAGTGCGAAATAAATTAACATGTCATAAGATTCGACTTTTTGTTTTTGACAATCACCAAAAAGAGTACCAACTTGTCAGTGACCGTTCCGTCTCTTTCGTTTAGACACTGACGGCTTTTTTCACAATTTTATTTACATTGTCTGCATTCCGGATTAACGGATTTCCTTTTAAATATGGCTTGAATTGGCCAGTATTATTAAATTATAAAAGCGTTTTTATTTCATTAAAAAGGTAATGACATGTGCATTATGCACCAAGAGACTGAAAATGGAACACCTTTCACATCCTATTAAAGAGGACTAGCTAATTGGATAATTGGATCTTACACGGTACGTAATAAAGTAATTTTTTCTGTGGTGTTCCATACTTTTGGATACTTTGGCTGCTACGGTACTAATGTCGGCTTGAATGTTACAAAGTATTTGGCGACGTGCGTGCTCCGGTATATTTGCACACGATGGATGTCTCCAACAATTTGACCGCTTTGACTGAGTCACTGGTAATGACTATTTTGTATGCTTCCAAGTATTTGGTGATCTTGACTGCTACGTACTATATGACGCTGACTGTACTATGGGTACTAGGCAACGGATAAACATACTTATATAGATAAATAAATACTTAAATACATATTAAACATCCAAGACCCGAGAACAAACATTCGTATTATTCATACAAATATCTGCCCCGGCTGGGATTCGAACCCGGGACCTCAAGCTTCGTAGTCAGGTTCTCTAACCACTTAGCCATCCGGTCGTCAGAATCTTTCGCTAGGTCACTGCTTAAGTGGCTATATAAGACACAAAAAAAAAAACAAACAGATATGTGATGCATAGAGAAATTCGTGTCTGTACCGTTGACCAGCAGTGGTGTAGCGGTATAACACGCGGTACGGAATGCCGAGGACTTGGGTTCGATTCCCAGTGTTGGTCTTATTTTTCTGGTTTTTCTGTGCATCTATTTCAGTTTGTATTTTCAATTTAAGCACCCCGCTGATAAACATTTAAAAAAAAAAAAAAACTAGCACCAATAAGCCACCAATAGCCAAAGAGAATGAAAATTCAAATAATCATTCTTGCACAATCACTATCTCAAAGGAATTTTTGACTTCATTTTTCTAGTATAGTTTTGATAAAATTAATGACTAAAACCTCATTTCAGGCTTTTCAGTTAGAAGAATGCCATTGATGGAAATTGTAAATGTCAATACTATATTACTAACGTTACTCCTGAAGAACTTCCTGTGATGGCAGTGATGCAACCATTGACTTCAAAAGGTTAGTACTAGAAATAAATAACACAAAATCCTTATCCTGTTGAATTGAAAATTGGTGCACATTATTATGTAAGTTCACCAACTTGCGGCGCCCGCGGTGACTTCAATTCTCAAATTAATTTTAAACACAGGCACGCAGCCACTTTTAGAGGGTAAATCCTACTAATATTATAAATGTGAACTGTATGAACTCCTCAATAGTGAATAGTACCGACTTGAAATTTGGTACAGATATGTAGTTTAGATAACAATGCAAGTACCTACAGTCAACAAAAAGTACACTCGGCAAAAAAAAAATACATATAGCCTCTTTTGGAATGTAAATCTAATAATATCATATCACAATTCAATACCAAGTTTAAATTGTACATAAAATTCTAAAGACATCCTAATTAATAACTTTTGTCTGAATTTACAGATGCGGAGTCTGGCGAGGAGAACGATGAGCACAGCGAGGCAGTGCAGGCGAATGAAAATATCATTACAGTAAATATTTTATGGGACTGAGATGATAAAATAAAACGGCGAAAAAAACTACGCTTGTTTAATTACCATACATTTTTAAGATGCATGCATGCAGTAGGGTCGTGCGATCGGCTGGCTTGAGGGTGCGGTCGAAAGTACCTTGGGTGCCCTAGAAAGAACTGGCCGCACCGCAAACAGGACTGGTTAAATCAAACAAAACATTCTCGTCTCATGGTCGTGTATTATCTTGTTAACTCACTTGTTGACAAACTAGGTAGCAAGGCAAAATGCAGGTATTATGTTATCATTAAGACCTAAATGAAGTCTAGTTAAGTGTTTAAAACTAGAGTAGTAAGTTAATTACCTATAACTGGATAACCCGATAGTCCCGACTAACTGTTGAACTTTAAGTTAGCTACTAAACAGAGTTCTAGCCCACTACACCAGACTTGTTTTGTTCTTTTTAGTATTTTTAAGGCAGTCGGGTGTTTTATTTTTTAAATTTGTTTTTTCCACACTTTTTTAATAGTTCTGTGAAAATGGTAGATTAAAACTATTATAATCCATATATATTTAGAATGGGCTAGTTATTACCTTTCATTTGATACCCTACTCGATAGATTTGATTAAAAATTACAAGTTGGCGCCAAAAATCCGCCATTTCGATTGTTCAAGAACTTCGTGTACCTACTGTCACTCGCGTCGTAAACGAATGACGACGAATCCAAATGACGTATCATTTATTAAAATCGGTTCAGCCGTTGAGTAGTTACGAGAGGACATAGGAATAGACATACATACATACAGGGGCCAATTAACTATTTTACAGACACTGGCCGTCTCCTGCGTTACCAAAATTGTCTCCAGCGTTACCAAAATGGTCTCCAGCGTTACCAAAATTGTCTCCAGCCTTACCAAAAAATCGTACTTCCAACAAGATATTTCACTGTTTAATAGGTTGAACTTACGTAGGATGGCATGTATTCTGACAAATGTTCATGATGTCAGCCGAAAGACGTCCACTGCTGGACATAGGCCTCCCCCAAGGCTCTCCACTCGGACCTATCTTGTGCTTTTCGCATCCACCGCGATCGCGAAAAGACACTGCGAAGCTTCCCGAACACTGCCCAGCCGAGTCGAATTCGACGAGTGAGATCTCTTTCTCGAAGTTTGACCTACCTAACTGGACCGTCTGTCCTAGGTATATGACAAATAAATAATAAATAAATATCACGGGATAAATTCACACCAATTGACCTAGTCCCAAAGTAAGCTTAGCAAAGCTTGTGTTATGGGTACTAAGCAAACACCCAAGACCCGAGAACAAGCATTCGTATTTTTCATACGAATATCTGCCCGACACGGGAATCGAACCCGGGACCTCAAGCTTCGTAGTCAGGGACTCTAACCACTAGGCCATCTGGTCGTCAAATGCATGTTTTATAAAATCGATTTGCTTCAAAACGGTTTTTATAGTCTGGTCATTCAGTACGAATGGCACATCACTAAGTGGGCGGTGCCCGTCCATGAAGTACGGTATTCTCTGTAGTACATTGTACCGAAAATTATTGTAAAACTTCAAGTGCGTGATCTGTCAAAGTTAAATAAACGGTTGGAACGACTATAGTATTCTACAACTTAATTTTTCAGCATCATCACCAGCCTATTTACGTCCCGGATACCTTTAATTCCGGTAGAGGGCGCCACCGCGCGATAAACTAGTTCCGCGAAGACGAAGTCGCGGGCATAAGCTAGTAAATAATATGAGAGTTTGTAACTCTTGACAACTAAAAGTGCTGGAGTAAAAAAAAATGTTTTGTGATAACTTTATGCTTTTAATATACAATCCAAATAATTACTAAACATAATTTACTAACTAAAAATAACTTGCTCGAGTTGGACCTAATTAAAAGAATTATATCACATTCATACTTCCTAGCGGTGACATGGGACAGGGCCATAAAAGAATAGGAATGACAATCTCATTGCAAAAAAACGTAACTCTTTATTTATAAGAACAGGAACCTTTTGAAAAAAATTTCTGTTCTGTGCTTATGTCCGACGGTTTAAGACGGCTTAGGGAATCTGGTGGGGGTAAATGGCGCATGGGTACAATCGCTCACAAAATCTTTTAACAAAATAATATATCAGAAAAAAAAAAACAAGTTAATTTTAGGTAAGTGTAATTTTAAGAAGATAATGTAATAGGAAATAACGGAATATTATTAATTGAACTTTTTACATCGAATAAATTAAAATTATATTAAAATATGTAGATTTCGTATATGTTGCATCTTTCACGTCAATAGAGATACGAAATAAGTGTTTTATAGACAATGTTTAAAAAAAAATACAAAATTAAGTATTTTTTTTAAATCCGGTAGACAAAATGGAGATAAAAGATTGGAGAAGAACAGTTCGCGTCGTAAACCAATTTTCTGGCTTGCCTAGTTAAAACTTTATTTTTCGGCATTTTTTTCACTACGACGAAATGAAAATAAATTTAAACAATTTGTGCGCGACAGTACGTAATGGAACACGAAACGCATGCACTAAGCGCGGCCGGCGGAGAGTGACTGACTTGCGACTGACTAACCAATAACGTGTCGGCGTCGACGCCCACCTGCCCTTCACCCCTGTGCCCCCGCAAAGCAGACCGAAGAAATGACTACTGCGCATGCCCCTTCCACTTTTCCCGAGCCGTCTTAAACCGTCGCGCGGACGTACAGTACAATTCAATAGAATCCGACAATTTTCTACACATTTAACACACCCTAACGTGGTCACGCTTGATTATATATGTCCCTGTTGTTGCAATTATCATCTAAAAGGAATCAAAACAGAATAATAGTCACATCACAAAGCCTTAGGCAGCCCGGTGTTTATATTAGTAGGCTGGAAGTGTCTACAGGATTGTTAGATTCTATTGAATTGGAGTATACTTGATGTCCCAGATCACTTTTTACAGCAGCCCCAGCAGCACCTCTGGAAGCTCCACCGCTTCGCCGACCTCCACCTCCATGCCGATTTCAGGGACGTCGGCCGCTGGCGTCGGCAAGCCCGGCCCCACGGCGACGATGGCCTGACTGGTGGCCACCAGAAACTCCCTGAGGGAGATGGTGCCCCGCTCCAGGGCGGTCAGGTTGCCCTCCACTATATTCTGCCGCACCATGGAGCCTGGACGAGCGCGCCTTTGTGGAGCCAGGTTTCCATTCATTTTCGCTGTGCGCCTCACCGCACACACATTAAATTTATATTGGATCACCTCTGAAAAGAAATAAAATCGAATGAAGTTTATTATTTGCACGTCTGGCCTGAATCTGTAATGTAAGGTAATTTGCGTTTCTGGCACTATGCGTCTCAAGGAATTAAGCGTAGAAAATAAATATGTACCGCATATCGCGATGCCATTAGGATAGAGAGGTTTGAAAAAGATATATTAAATTAAAAGATTCTGAGAGTGCTATTTTCAATAACCAGCTTATTATGGTCCCTGAATACATACAAAATGTACGAGTTCGAAGGTCTAACAGTGATAATGTTAGTTTCTTTTTTCAACAACAACACTAGTCTTTAGGTAGGTACTTAAGATATGCTACGGAATCCTATCATGTGCGGGGACAAGTTAAGTCTTAATTTAAGGACTTGAGGATAAATTGTAATAACATACTCATTACATAATTACACATACCATACGGTTACTTGATAGTAAGATATTATGTAATTGTTATCATCGAGTGAAATTGTTTCTATGTAACAAATTAGCTGCACGTACAAAAATAGGTGAAACAAGCAGGCAGACAAGATGGATGGAAATGTTTATTTAACATGCGATGAAGGCGATATTTTCAATTACACGACGACTCACCTTGCTCTTGAAGTGTCTACACAAAATTAAACGGAATTTTATAATTGCTCCATATCTGAAAATAATCTACATTTTTTTTTACTGAGACATTTAACATTATATAGAAATCGAATCAAAAGGAGAAAATAGAGGAATATAGTGTCTTATAAAACATTAGGTTTTTTTTTTTGTTATAGTCTAACGAAGCTTAGGTCAAACGTGATCCCTACTTAAAAAATAGAACCGACTACAAAAAACCATGAAAATAATTTTCTTCCAGCCTGAAGTCGGTGCCTCAGCACGAGCCAGCAGGAGTAGACCTATAATCGTCTACCTCACCTACAACTATATGAGTAAATGGCTTCAATCACTCCTGCTGGCTCGTGCTGAGGCACCGACTTCAGGCTGGTAGAAAATTATTTTTATGGTTTTTTGTAGTCGGTTCTATTTTTTGTTATAAAATTTTTTTGTAATTCTAATTTTTAATTGTTCTCATAAGAAACTAGGCCCAAAACACCATATTTCCAAAAAGGACCACCCTGCTTTCATCTGTTTTAATTTGACAAAGTACTAAAGTGCTCAACATTTTCATGGATCGACTGTACCTACCTATATATGAACTCTCACTTAACCAAAATTTTGATTTCGCCAAATTTGTTTTCACTAAAAACACCTAATGTTTTCCAAGACCATATACTACATATTTCTTGCGGATTTGGATTTGTCCACACTGTCCCAGTTAAAAAAACACTCAAATACCAAATGAAAATCAAAATAACACTACATTACAATACAAGCAATACTACACTATTTTACTATTACTGGACTATTATCTATTCTATGACAATGTTTAAAATTATCAGGAATCAGGAACTTTCTTTGATTAACTGATAATAAAATAATCAAGTAATAATGAACTAATAACTTCGTTCGAAATTATTTTGTGCAAAATGCTTAGGTTACACCTTTACTCGCTCTATTCTGCACAAACATGTAGGTTCAGTCAGCATCATATATTTGTGGCAGTCAGTATATTTATATATCTTCACATCCAAAAGTATCATTAACATTAAAAATATTTATGATGCAGCAGAGCTACTACTAAACTCGAAGTTCGTGTGTCGTGCGGTTCCTCTCGCTCTCGTATTAAATTGTATAAGTATCAGAGGGACCGCAAAACATGAACTTCGAGTTTCGTAGTAGCCCTGCTGATGCTGACTGTACTTAGTAACTCAACTAATAGCTAATATGATATGATGATGAAAAACTAACTAATAGTTACTAAATACTTCAAATTATGATGTTTTTGTTACATTACTTGCACTAGCACTACTTATTGAATACTTAAACTATAGAGTAGGTTTTTATACGTGTAAAGCGCCAAATATTAGGCGACGCGCCAAGCGCCTTTTTCAGCGCGGCATGAAAGCTCTCGGCGGTGTTGGATGTCCGATGTGGCCTTCCACATACGGAAAAATTTTCCGGCCGGATCTGAAAATTATATACAATAAAGCATCAATAAGTCAAAACTATCTATAGGTATTTGATTGAATCAGGCGTCACTTTGGGTTGTAGACAACACACCACCAATCGATTCGGGGGGTTAGGTAATTTGCCCAAAATCGTCATTTCTTAATAGCAAAATTTCCATTCGCATTTTGTTAATTTACACCAGACATATATTTATTCCTTACATGATTTTTCCATTCGCAGATTTTCCTAAATATTTTTTTGCTTGCTTAGGGTTCCGTAGTCAAAATAGCAAATACGGAACCCTTACAGTTTCGCCATGTCTGTCTGTCTGTCTGTCCGTCCGTCTGTCTGTCTGTCCGTCCGTCTGCGGCTTTGTTCAGAAACTATCAATGCTAATAAGCTGTAATTTTGCACGAATATATATGTAAACTATATATCCTTTCTAATATTAATAATGTGAAAGTAACTCTGTCTGTCTGTCTGTTACGCTTTCACGTCGAAAACCACTGAACCGATTTTGATGAAATTTGGCATAGAGAGTTTAAACCCCAAGGATCAACATAGGATACTTTTTATTCTGGTAGAGGGAGCCACCGCGCGATAACCTACATCCGCGCAGACGAAGTCGCGAGCATAAGCTAGTAGGTATAATTATACACATACCTACACATAAATATAACATATTTTTTTTAACGAAAAAAGTAAAACCTACTCTAAAAAATAACAAAAAAATGGAACCGACTACAAAACCCTTCAAAATATTTTTCTAGGTACAGTCAGCTGCAGAGAAAAGGTACCCCCTGTAACGGCGGTATCCATACTTACCGCCATTACAGAGGGGTACCCTTTCTCTGCAGCTGACTGTACCTACTAACTCGAAGTCGATGCCTCAGCACGACCCAGCAGGAGTGGAGGAATAGGCGTCTATTTCACCTACATACAATGGGTTTCAATCACTCTTGGTGGATTTTCAAGGGTTTTGTAGTCGGTTCCATTTCTTTGTTATTTTTTATTTTTTTGGAGTCGGTTTTACTTTTTTGTCAAAAAAAATATAATTCTCACTTTTTAGTGATTCGTAGCCAAAGTACATCTCAAAACGATTCCATTAAGTCCAAACACGACTAAGTTACGTTGTTTTATAACAGAGTTCCGTTGCCTACCTTCTAGATTCAGCATCAGATCAGTTGGAAAGAATCATTAACTTAAAGCTTCTTCTTACTCGCTTATCTAGGTATGTTAATCATGATCGTTTATAGACAAGCGAGCATTACCTACTCAGCTTTGGTTTTGAATGCTAAAAATGCAAAAATCGCCATAGGTGTGCCCATAAAATTAGAGGTTTGCCCTCGATTTCTCTAGGATCCCATAATCAGATCTTGACTTGGTGACAATAGGACCACTTCAGAAGAATACCCTTTCGAATAAAAAAGAATTTTGAAAATCGGTCCCCAATTGACTGAGTAATCGGTGAACATACATAAAAAAAAATACAAACATTGTAACATAGAATTAAACCTCCTCCTTTTTTGGAAGTCGGTTAAAAATGGTACCCTGTAATTTGAAATAGATTCCGATTTCCTAGACAAAATGACATTAGTAGCACAAAAGTTCCACCCTAGGTCATGATTCAATTTGTTCGACTGTACCACTAGAGGTAGATAGGTAGGTAATTTTAGGAGTCACTCGTCGGTGAGGAACATCGCATCATTTAAATTTTAGAAGAGTAGAACTAAGAATAATAACCGAGTACTGAGGGAGGTGTGGAAAGACCCAGACAAAAGGTAAACTGATTTATTACTGTTTGTTTCGTAAATACACTTACCCGGTTCATCCAAAACGACCGGAAGTACTGATGGAAGGCCGCATGGACGGGCAATCCCATAGCTTGGGCTGCCCTCGGCAACTCTGCGAGGGCGGCTTCTGCGCGATCCGGCGGCAACAGCGCCAGCGCGCCGTAAAGCTTCACCAAGCGCGCTCCCGCAGAGTTGCGTGCTACAGTGAGGCGTTCATGTCGGGCCCGCTTTACCAGTGCCTGACGATCAGATAACTTCATATTTGTCTCTACGTATTAAGACGTAATAAGTTATTGTTAAAAAATAATTATTAATACAAGCTTTTTTGCTGACTGTACTTTTTGTTGACTGTACTTGCATTCTCTAATGCATTATAAATGGCAAACATACAAACAAACACACTTTCGCATTTATAATATTAGTATGGAAGTATGACGGATGATAGAGGTCTATATAAAGAATACAGGAAAAATAAAACGATGTTTCTCAACAGAAAGTTTTTCAGAAATTATAAAAAATCGGTCAAGTGCGAGTGCGAGCGACTCGCACATGAAGGGTTCCGCACCTCCGTACAATGTTTTAGAACAAATATTTCAGTAATATTTTTTTCTAAAAAAATCTAAGCTTGTAACTTTTTTGCTGGCGGTAGGTACTTTTTGTCCCTGGTTACCAAAGTAGGTAGACGTCAAGACGAATAAAATGAGACCAAAATCGATTCGGTCGTGCCGTTTTATTACAGAGTTCCTATCGCCAACATCTAACTTCATCATCAGATGAGCTCTACGTCATAATAATATTGCATTTTCATCGAATTTATGCATGTATGCATGCAAAATTTCAGCTCAATCGGTTAAAGATATCCACTTCAAATTTAAGTTGAAATATTCATATCACCTATAAGCCGTGGTGGCCTAGTGGTTTGACCTATCGCCTCTCAAGTAGAGGGGCGTGGGTTCAAACCCCGGCTCGCACCTCTGAGTTTTTCGAAATTCATGTGCGGAATTACATTTGATATTTACCACGAGCTGTGCGGTGAAGGAAAACATCGTGAGGAAACCTGCATAAACCTGAGAAGCAATTCAATGGTGCGTGTGAAGTTCACAATCCGCACTGGGCTCGCGTGGGAACTATGGCCCAAGCCCTCTCATTCTGAGAGGAGGCCTGTGCCCAGCAGTGGGACGTATATAGGCTGGGATGATGATGATGATTAATATCACCCGAACAAACATAACTAGTTACATTACAAGTTAATAAAAACATCACCAAAATGTAAGCACTAGGTGCAAGTATTTTAAATAAATAATAATTTTAAATTCTCATCCTCTTTGGCTTGGCTGTCGCCGTGTGACGAGCGCTTTATAAAGTTAGTAAAAGTGGGTGTATGTTTGTTACTCCGTCACGCTAAAACAGCTGGAGGGATTTGGATGAAATTCCGGTTTATAGAATGTTTATTTCTCATTAAAAACAATTTGTCACTTACATGAGAAACTTAGTATCTAAGGCAGCATTTTTAGTTTACAGATACCTAGTAGAGAAAATAAGTAAGTTACGTAATAAGTAAACTTATACAAGAATACGATTGGATTGTTCATTGGTTTGTTTTTTTAACTGTTATTTTCACATGACTTATGTACAATAAAGAAATTTGGTACGTAGATAGCTGGACATCTGGAATAACATATAAGCTACTTTTTATCCTGATATTCCCACGGGATAGGGACAAAATCCCATCAAACAACCAATATATAATCAAATACTTGCGTACCTGCATAAAATGGAAGAAACACCCTTGAGCAGGTACTCCTACCACGGCCTCCAGGGCCCCCTGCAGCGCCGGCTCGTAATCCGTGACTACGGCTGCCGGCCTCGGGTTGTTTGCCATTTGCCAGACTCGCCGCAGCACCGCCTCATAGAGAATCGCCCGGCGGTTTTCCATCAGGGCGATGACGGGGTGATAATGTTCGCCTTGGGCGATAGCGTGTATCGTGAGGATTTGGTAGGCTTGCAGGCCAGCTGGTACGGTGCTAAAAGTACCGTCCGCTATTACGGTTGTACTGGCCTGCAGGCACTCCTCAAATCCACGCATCGCCAGCACTACCGCCGTGGCCCCGCCGGCGCTGATCGTCCCGATATGAATTCCCCCGTATTGTGGGTGCTCCTGGATAGCACTGCCGTACGCCAACAATGTCGACGGTACGGCAGGCTGAGTACTGCGCCTCCACTTGCGCATGGAAGGGAGGATGTTCCTGCATAGCAAGTGGGGCGCAGCATTCGCGAATCTGAAATAAAACATATAAGACGATATTACGAGCCCCTTAGTGGTCCCGGGGTATACATTGCATGATTCCATGTTCGTGTGGCAAAAGTTATATTGGTGAGACTGTTACTAACGTTTCTACTAGGTTATCGGAGCACATACGCAGTATGAGGAAACAGGACGACAGGGGATCCGCGGTGGCCGAGTACTCAATGGACTCGGACATGGTACTTGAGAGAGAGAAGTTTTTCGTTCCGCGGAAAGTGCGTGAAGCGATTGAGATTAGTCGTCATCCGAATTTTAACCGGGATTGTGGTTGGTCGGTAAGTTGGAAAACAGTCTTAAATACTCGCGCTGCGTCATCGGTTGGTGTGAACGTGCCTTTACGGAGCGATGTTGTTAGTGTTGGGTGCTACCCTACATTTGACAGTGACAATAAAAATGACGATAAAAATGTGGGTAGTTGTGCGCCTGTGTTAGTTTCGTCGGACAGTCGCGCGAGCAGAGCGGTGGCGCGTAGTGCGAGTGTTACGGCACCCGCCGAGTCGCGTGCTCCATAGAAGAAGGGTTTCGAAATAGCTCGAAACATGTCGAGCTAAACTCCATTTAAGACGTGAGTTATCCGTTACAATATAATTTAATACCGAGATAGTTAGTTGCGAATTGAATTATCTATTCCGATTACATTCCGATTAACTTACATTATAATATTATTACATAATTGTTTATAAGTAATAAGTAATTATTGTTACAACTATGTCCTATGGAAGAGTTTCTACTACATATTTTTAAGAATCTTTTTAAATTTATTTATTTATATGCACCTATGAGTGAAAGCAGTCATGAAAGCATGGGAAAATTGGTAAAAAAAGAGTAGGTATAGGTACCTAAAAGCTTCCTCCTCATAAATGGTCTGCAGTCCTGTTACTTCAGACAAGCAGCGCTCCTTTATTCTGCTGTACATTTCATTCCTGAAAATTTGATAAATACCCTATTAGTAAATTCTAAATAGCTAATTCGTGGTATTTTCTTTTAACCTCCGAGGCCAAAAAGCAACACCAGGGGGATTGCAGATGTGTTGCCAACCTAGCGGGCTAAGATATTAGGCCTAGATAACTCAAGTGCCAGTAATTTCACCGGCTGTCGTACTTTCCCTCCACGACGAAACACAACAGTGCAAGCACTGCTGCTTCACGGCAGGATTAGCGAGCAAGATGGTGGTAGCAATCCGGGCGGACCTTGCACAAGGTCCTACCACCTGTATAGGTATATATAAAAATCGCACATGTATCTACCTACCTAGTATGTACCTTTAAACGAGCAATTCTTGTATATATTATATATATACATATATAAATATATATTTCGGTGATCTCGAAAACGGCTCCAACGATTTCGACGAAATTTGGTATATAAGGCTTTTCGGGGATGACAACAGTGGCGGACTAACAGGGGGGCGGAAAGGGCGGCCCGCCCCGGGCCTCCGGTCTTGGGGGGCCCCCAAATGCCTCCGCGCGTTCCCCTGATCAAATCCTACAAGACTAAAAATGTGCTTAGTACCTACATTTTTTTAAACTGCATTTTTTTTAAAGCTTGTTTCCTCATTCAGCTTTGCCGCCCCGGGCCTCTGACGGGCTTAGTCCGCCACTGGATGACAAATCGATGTATACCTACTCCATTTATTAACATACATTTGAAACTTAACGGTAAAATTTGCACACGTTTTTAAATGAAACAACGAAACTATTTAAAATTGTGTTATTAACATTGTTTGTATTATAAGTTAAACTTATAATACAAACAATAAATACCGCTATTATATTATCGAGCTTTAGCCCTGGCACTAATGCCAATTTCATAAATATATAGAAAATTTGTTGTTACGGTTGTTACCTTAACAAGTAGGTATGCCACGTTCATCATGTGATTGAATTATGGTGTACAGGTACCTACTTAACTGTCTGCTATTACGAATAATGATTATTGTTCATAGGCTACTATACTCCATTTAATTTAAGGTTTGAATTAACGGTCAAATTGTAACACACGTTTCTCGGTATTTCTGTCGGCGGCCGATCGTAAAATGCGCCAGATCACGACATTCCTAGGCACATCATGAAATGGCGCCGTTTCATAATATGCCTAAAAATTGTCCAGGCATATCACGATGTGCCTGAGAAACAATACGGCAGATCGATTAGAGCAACGCATTCGACGATATTCCTAGCTTTATACCGGGCATGTCGTGATATGCTGAAAATAAGAAAAAAAATAGGTACGACGAGCGAAGCGAGGAGTGGTTAGTATGAATTGTGACCACTACGGAAACGATAAGGCGGCGTTTCATGATATGCCTAGGAATTTCATGATCTGCCTGAACTAGCCAAATTATGAAATGGCGGCGTTTCATGATATGCCTAGGAATTTCATGACCTGCCTAAACGTCACTAGGCAAATCGTCAAACGGTGATGAATTCATGAAATGGCGCCATTTCACGATATGCCTAGGAATTTCATGAAATGGCGGATTTTACGATCGGCCGCCGACATTTCGAACAAAACTGGATTAAAAATGCCTACAGGTACATTTATTGTTTTTACTTTAGAAGTTAACACAATTTTAAATAGTTTCGTTGTTTCATTTGAAAACGTGTGCAAATTTTACCGTTAAGTTTCAAATGTTAAAATAAATGGAGTATATATTGTACACAGCTCGACTTGACTAACGGTTTAACACTTTCGGTAATACGGAACAGTAATACTCACGAACCTTTCTGGTATCCAGTGTTCGGGTTCGTGGTCGTGCACCCCGATCACTGGTCCAGGAACAACTTCTCCCTTCATCGTGAAACGGGCGGGACAGCGATCGGTTCCGCACCGAAAAACGGTGCCCGTCACCAGCTTGCGTGCCGCAACAAAACTGAACGGCCCACGCTGCACCCACCGCGAGTTTCCCCGAAAATTGGCCAGATCCCTTAAGTCGTTCATGACTGCCGAGCGTTGAAATCGAAGTGGCGGTTTGACTGACGACTTTGGCGGGTTTGATATGGCGGTTATTTTTTTTTTTTTTCTTATTTGTTCGTACGGACAGGCTAAGATCGAAGACCATATCGCCTCTTGCATACTATTAAATTATTTATCACATACAAACCATATAAAATACATCTTTAGTGATTATGATTACGACACTTTATATACTAGTACTTCTTATAATAGCAATTTATGCAACTGTTGTACAAATGAGGTCGTAAAACGTGAGTTGGCGTTGGGTAGCGATGTGAAATATCGCTATAAGACCAAGTTGCAACGTTGAATACTATACTTTTGCTACGACTACTTATAAATCATCATCATCAGGTTAAAGACTTCCATTTCTACACAAATCTGCCACATTCAACACGGTACGGTATGAAATATGAATGCAGCGAATTTAGTTTAGGCGGGAGTGAAATTTGACAAAATTATTTTGTTCATGGTTAGTTTTATTTTCAATCACGCTAACTTGCCATTAGCGCAATCGCTTTTAATAATGTTTTATGACAAACAGCACTTCAAATTTCTGGATAAAATGGTTCCGATGTTCCCACGAACGTTCAGCAACACAATTCCAACAAGCCCTTGAGCTCGGTTCCCTACCAGCTTTCCTCACAGCTGGTGTTACCTCCCTGCTCTATAAGTCCGGTAGTACCACGGAAGCCAAGAACTATCGATCCATAACATGCTTGCCCACCTTGTACAAACTCCTTACATCCATTCTGACAACAAAAATCAACTCGCACATTGTTGCGAATAACGTTTTGGCCCCCGCTCAGAATGGATGCAGGGTTGGGTCCCGTGGTATTAAAGAGCTTCTCCTCATTGACATGACCATTTGCCAACAAGTCAGGCGAAACAAGGGGGCCATGCCAGCTGCCTGGATTGACTACAAGAAGGCCTATGATTCGGTGCCTCATTCATAGCTTGAGAGGGTCTTCGAGCTGTATAAAGTTGATATAGCTTTAAAAGCCTTAAAAGCCTTTTAAGGCTCATCTATGAGACAGTGATGCCTGGGTGATGCCCCTGCTTACATATTCCTTTGGTATACTAAGGTGGACTCAGATAGTCGGTGACCTGGTTACGTTTCGGGGACCTGTTTGGGGAAACCGAGGGTTTTGGGTGTGCAATTGCTGACGAAGTTATCATGACGAACAACTACCGGGGGTATAGCCTGAAGGACGGTACTGTCGACATTTGTCGGGCATGCCGCCGTCCTGGGGAGTCACTCAGGCATATTATCTCCGGTTGTTCTCATCTTGCTAACGGTGAGTATTTGCACAGACATAACTTAGTAGCCCGGATTATTCACCAGCAACTTGCTCTTCGATACGGCCTTGTAGACTCTGAGGTGCCGTATTATAGGTATGTCCATGTGCCAGTTCTCGAAAATGGTTGCGCCACAATCTATGGGATCGATCTGTCATCACGGACAGGACTATTGTAGCCAATAAGCCTCATATCGTGCTGAGAGATTGAACAAACCGCCAGGTAGTGCTCGTCGACCTCACCATCCCACATGACGAGAACCTCCTAAACCTTATCGGCATAAGGACAAACTCGCCAAGTACCTTGGCTTGGCTCACGAGGTTGGCGCATGTGGGATGTTGAATCGACAATCATTGTCCTGATAGT